>OX465377.1:553893-1922150 GCA_950004255.1 Mesopsocus fuscifrons
CACCACTGGAAGCAATAGGGGGGGGGGGGGGGGGGAGGGTGACTAACAGAATGGGTAGTAATACAAGCAGGGGCTGCTCGAAGAATACCTGGAACCTGAAGCAAAACAAAATTTGGGAGTGTGTCCAGGCTGGGCACGTACGAATTCAAAATGTGGATGGCAGGGTCCGCACTGCAAGCAATATGGGGGGGGGGGGGGGGGGTGACTGACAGGTAGGGTAGTAATAGAAGCAGGGCTGCTCGCAGGATACCTGGAACCTGATACATAACAAAATAACAACGCTGACATAGACCTAGGTCGAGATAGCGCTGTAGCCATGGAGCAAGAAATCCCATGTTCTAGCCCCAACTTATCGGGAATTTTCCTCGGTCCTATTAGACCCACCCCTGTCGGGTGCCTGGCTGGCGTAACTGCAACCAAATCACCCCTTGTGTACAGAGCTCACGTATGTGCCACCCTGTTTCCCACTATAGGCCCTGGCCCATCAGGCCTGTAGTGTCGGCGCTCCAGGGCACTGGGTCACGATGACTTTTAGGTTTTTTCTCGGCCTCGTGCGTGTATTTTAATGGGCTCAGATGGACCCACAGTGGACAATGCAGGTGCAGGACCCGTGCCTGGCGTGCCTGCTAATGTTGGAAAGCCGCATGATATAAGTTTGTTAGGTCAGGTTGCAAGAGGGAAGACCAATGTGAGGAAATCGTGCTATGGGGTTTATTAAGCCTCTTATGCACGGTTCGTTTACGTCGCCGACACATTCACAAATTATTTGAGTAAACATTGCCTGGGGGGGCGCATGGTGTCGCCGCATTGAAGTGATCAGCTATATCACATATAACGGAACGGATGGCAGAGTCTCGATAGCCCAGTGGTCTTGATGCATACATCGCATCGGTTCGATCCCGATCCTATATAAAAAATGTTCTGATCGGCATTCAAGTTGGCAGGTAAGGAATAGTAGTCACAAGTTGGCAGGGAAGGAATAGTAGTCACAAGTTGGCAGGTAAGGAATAGTAGTCACAAGTTGGCAGGGAAGGAATAGTAGTCACAAGTTGGCAGGGAAGGAATAGTAGTCACAAGTTGGCAGGTAAGGAATAGTAGTCACAAGTTGGCAGGTAAGGAATAGTAGTCACAAGTTGGCAGGTAAGGAATAGTAGTCACAAGTTGGCAGGTAAGGAATAGTAGTCACAAGTTGGCAGGGAAGGAATAGTAGTCACAAGTTGGCAGGTAAGGAATAGTAGTCACAAGTTGGCAGGGAAGGAATAGTAGTCACAAGTTGGCAGGGAAGGAATAGTAGTCACAAGATTGGCAGGGAAGGAATAGTAGTCACAAGTTGGCAGGTAAGGAATAGTAGTCACAAGTTGGCAGGGAAGGAATAGTAGTCACAAGTTGGCAGGGAAGGAATAGTAGTCACAAGATTGGCAGGGAAGGAATAGTAGTCACAAGTTGGCAGGTAAGGAATAGTAGTCACAAGATTGGCAGGGAAGGAATAGTAGTCACAAGTTGGCAGGGAAGGAATAGTAGTCACAAGATTGGCAGGGAAGGAATAGTAGTCACAAGTTGGCAGGTAAGGAATAGTAGTCACAAGATTGGCAGGGAAGGAATAGTAGTCACAAGTTGGCAGGGAAGGAATAGTAGTCACAAGATTGGCAGGTAAGGAATAGTAGTCACAAGTTGGCAGGTAAGGAATAGTAGTCACAAGTTGGCAGGGAAGGAATAGTAGTCACAAGATTGGCAGGGAAGGAATAGTAGTCACAAGTTGGCAGGTAAGGAATAGTAGTCACAAGATTGAATCGTTACCATGATCACGATCAAAATTTCACCAATTCGGGCAAATTGATCGAAGGATCACCCTGTTTTACTTCCGTGCCTCGAGTCAACACTTCACTAAACTTTTCTTACAATCACCGATAGTCTCTATTCTTTCCTTTTGTCTTCATTCGATCGACGATTGATCGTTGAAGCCCTTCAAGAGCCGTATCAATTTCCAATCATTACCTGCGTCAACAAAGGGTCTCATCTTCATAGCCAATCTTTTGTTCTTTAGAAACTCCTCCGCGGTATAGGGTATACCTAGCCCCAGGAGGATTAGAGGGATACCACCTTACCTCTGAACACAGGGGTAGATTTGGTCACTATCGTCAAATTTTCCCACATTAGAGCTGGTTACGCCCATGACAGAAAAATTTAGACAAGTTGGAGCAGATCCTCGATGTTCTTGCTTCACAGTCCACACTGGTCTTAGGGAAGACATCAATTGTTCTGTTTCTCATTGCAATTTCTCGTCGTTCATGGGAAATTCACATACTGTAACAGTCGCTTCGAGTGTTGCATTTCATGCTATACTGGAGTTAGTGTCCGAGCCCAGCAAGAATTATCCATCATTCTCAGCTGGCAGCTCCCTACCCATGAGGACCTACAGTTTTAGGTGGGTTCCGAGCCACCAAATCCTCGATATACATTTCTCTCGAGATTCTGAACATATCAGAGGTGAAGACCATGCAGAAAAACTTTGGTATGATTGGGATCGAACCAGTCTCTCCGTGTTCCTGTATGTGGTAACTGTTGGTCTGAAGAAGGTAGAAACAGGTACTTCTAACTACTGAGGTATTGTGGTAACAATAATAATAAATTGTAGGTATATCTTAACAATGGTAGGCACCATCATTACCTATTGCGTATGAAGACGAGGCGACTCCGCGGTTTCGAAAATAAGCCATAACTATGAAAACTGCAAAGAAAAAGTCTCCGGGTTAATTCTTCTTCTTCGCTCTAGCGGCGGCGTTAGGGAAGGCGCCTTGGAACCACCCACGGTATTCGTTTCTGTCTCTGGCCAGTCTCCGCAGTTCATTTAACGTTTTCCCCTTGGCTACCGCCATCTCCTTCACTACTTCCTATCCCAGGATCTGCGCAGCCTCCCCACAGGTTTCCTTCCTTGCGGCTTGGCTTCAATGTACTGCCGAGGTTTTCGTGTGTCCACCATTCTTGTCACATGCCCGAACCAGGCCAGCTGTCTTTGTTCAATTCTTGAATTGACAGGTACCACCTCCAGCTCCTCTCGGATGCTGTCATTTCGGATGCGGTCCCTCTTCGTCTTCCCAGCTACCCTTCGCATGCACTTCATTTGCATCGCGTTCACCGCGCTGAGGTCTTTCGTTGCTGTCCAGCTCTCACTACCGTACAACAAGATAGGTTCCAGTACTGCTGAGTAGACTCTTGTTTTGGTTTTCTTGTTTACTTCCGCTTTACCGAATATACAACTGCTGAGCGCATAATATGCACTAGTGGCTTTCTGCACCCTCCTTCTGATCTCTCCATACAGCTTTCCCGTCTGATGGATGGTTCCAACTAGGTACTCGTAGATTTCCACCTGTGTCAGCAGACGGCCCCCGCAGTCGACTGAAATCCTGCATGTGCTCATCTCTTAAGCTTGCGTGTACTCATCTCTATACTGTTGCGTTCCAGGCTTCGTTCTTCCTCTCAACAGCTAGCTTCACCTCCTCACTCCACCATTTTGTACTCTTCATGCCCGCAGGCTTCTTGGCATGCTTGCCGCACCGCTGCCTTAATAGCACTCCATCTTCCCTCGACCTCAACCTGTCCCCCAGGATTAGCCCGCAGCTTCTCCTCTATTAGCTTTTCTTGATACTCTTCCCTTACTGTTATATCCTTTAGCTTCTCCCATCTAATCCTCTGATATCTGGTGCGTCTTCTTGGCCTGCCACGCGTAAAGACCGTATCCATAACCAGTAGAGAGTTCCGCTCCTCTCACGACCTTCACATCCCTACATTTGCTTTTCATCTTTTTGGGGAATAAAAAGTAGACGATAATGCTTGCATGCTGCGTCGATTCAAAAGTGATTTGATGAATTCTGTGGTGAATGCAACAGGAGTTTCCGACTAGCATTCAGCTGTTTGTGCAGAAGTCTAAAATTTGGGTTCTATTCCCATTTTGGTAGGGCTGCCCGGTATACCTATAGGTACACTGGCTTGCCAGTCATTACCGACTCTGCCGTTGAGATCTCCCATTACAATGGGCTTCCTCCCCCTCGCATCTGTTTTGTCCACCTCCCTGCCGAGGGGGGTCGCCGGGTTAATTGACAAATAATATAAATACCGCTTTCAGAGCACCGTGGCCTATTGGGGAACACCAGGCTCACACGACTGAAGTCCTGGGTTCGAATCCCGGTATCAGAAATTTTCTGTTGGTATGGGTATCACACCAAATATTCATTTGGCTCTAGCCATACGTATACAAGTTTAAATATAGGTACGTATACCCATACCTTACCGACATGCAAAGCCTAAAAAAATAATTAAAAAACCAATCAACGCGGGGAAAAAAACGAACAATAGAATTTCCGGTGCCGGCTTCGTTCTACAAAGTAAATATTGGTCAGAATGTCAACGATCACTGTCTAGGTATTGTTATCTAGTAATTGATTAGTCTTTGAATTAGCAGCCTTGGTAATGGTACACCACACCCACCGTGCGTGCCTGACGTCTGCACTATTTCACCCGAACGGAAGTGTCCACATCGACCGATACACCTCCAATATACCTGTTACCAATACGAGCAAGTCCTAACCTTCAGGAGCTAGTTCACAGAAGACTACTTGGTGTTACAGCCAGGGCCTTTGGTCGCAATCACGGCCCAAAGTCGAGATTTCCCCCAAGCAAGGTACCCATCACTCATGGGCGTATAGCAGGTCCAAAAACCTGGGGGGGCTAAACCCCCCAGACCTTCTCCTCACCTGAGAGGGGATGAGGCATGGCTTTATGTGACGACATGTGTAGGTCAGAAAAATCGTGGGGGTGGCTAAACGGCTTGCTATACGCCTATGCCATCACTTGGACTTCTAGCATCACACTCTCTGGAGAAATATACGTTCCAACCCTAGTAAGACGGAATACACATAAACGTTCTGAAATGTAATCTCGGACAAATTTTTTATCGACAAAAATCACTCACGGTATACGTCCCACCATACTCAGTTAACTGCTAAGGTTTAACTGCATGTTAACCGGGCGTGGTGGGGTATAAAGCCTCGATCGCAAAATCACAACGTATCCAGTTAATTCCTGGAGATCCAATTGAGAAAAGTCATTATTTTCTGACTCGAATTTATACCTCATGCAGGTACGTAGGTACCTATAAATGATTACATAATAATGGATATAGGTACCTACACATCTAGTGGCATAGATCCACAGACAAGATACAAAAGATTCACTCAAGTTTGATGAGTAAGTTTGAAAGAGCAAGTACTCGTATCTCGTATACTCGTAGGTGCATAAGAATAATAGGGTCAGGTGGGTCAGAGACGGACATGGGTCATTCCACCGATGACTGGTCATAAGAACAACACTGGGTCAAGTGGGGCAAAGGCGGACGTGGGTCATTCTGTGAAGTTCAGACTCAGGCCGAGCCTAGACCTCGGACCGACAATACATGATTGTGCAAAAACAGACATACACTGTCACTCATTCAATAGCACAAGGTAGGACCTGAACGGTGACCACACAAGTGTGTCTGTTTGCATTTTTTCCCGACCACTTTTTGAGGAAACAGTTGGAAATCTCTGAAATGTAATAGTTATCTTTTTAACATCCAAAATTGACTGGCTTGGCTATATGTATACCTAATGTTGTGGCTTTGGATATATATTCTTTATTGACCAAAATCATTGGATTGTACTTTAGTAGGTACCTGCCTATCCCTTCAACATTGCACTGAGATTTCTTGATGCAACCATATCAGGTAGATACCTACCAATATAATGTTGTTAACATGGCATGGGAAAGTTAATGTTTATTGATGTCAACCTAAACCAAAACACAGCACTTCTTCTGCATAGGATATTGGTATAAAAACAAATTAAATCTTTGGCCAATTATTTTACGAAATAGAAGTATAGTAAGCAAAAATTCATCAAAATGACTTTTGGCTGCCTCACAATCATTGAATAACCAAATATCAACAAACACTCTCCACATTTTGTATCAGTTTGTTTGTTAATGTTTGGTAATTCAAATAACACTGCATGTCATTGTGAAGTAATCAAAAGTCATTTTAATGAATTTTTGCTTACTTTATGTTCTTAAAAGAATTGACTTAGGGTGCGTCCCACCATGCCCAGTTAAAATTAAACTGGAGATTTTGTCCTATGTTTACGAGTTAAATTTAACGTGGTAAATCTCCAGTTAAATTTTAACTGGGCATGGTGGGACGCACCCTAAGGATTTACAATGTTTTTATTTCAATAAGGAGGTTAGTTTCTATGATAACATGAGAAAAAGTTCAGTTGAACATAAGTAAACATATCCCATGTCGTGTTAACGTGATAGGCGCGACTATGGCAACAATGCGCAGGTACCGTGGCAAGTCGGAAATCACCGAACCTAATCCCCGACTGTGAAGTGGCATAGTTAGAGGAACCCTGCGAGAGCCGGGACACACAGGTTCGATCCCGATCCTATCAAAGCTTTTCTGATCGGCATTTATCTCTGATGGTTCACCATATTCCAGACCTGAAAGCGAGGGCGTGTTCAAATACCTCCTTGATGACATGAAAGCTGACGGGAAGACAGAATGCGCTAATGAGTTGTTAGCTTTAGGTAAGATTAGCTCCTGACAAGCCAGGTCGTTGTCTCGGCAGTTAAGGCCATATCTGTCAATAACTGTCACAATGCAGACACTCAGCGCTACCAGCTATACCTAATAACCTGATTATCCCACGCATATCTGAAAAGTCTATCAAGGTTGGAAGGCCTTGATGTCTCTATCGCTTTATATAGTTCGTTAATGAAAGAACGGAAAACCTGTGCGTATTTCTAGTTATCTCAGTGACAGGTGCTATGGCTGCTATAGGTATGGGATTTTTTGCGTTGTTGGTACCACGCCTTGGCAGCTCCCGCGTACTGCTACCAGTTCCATTGTTTCTATATACCTGAAGCAGGTGTATACCATGCCAATCCATCGTGTTCTGCTGAAAGCACTACCATGGGGACCTACAGTTTTAGGTTGGTCCCAAACATGCTTGAGATTTTGACCATGTATATACCAGAGGTGAATGCCGTTCAGAAAAACTTTGAAAGGATCGGCATTGATTTCACTCCAGAGTCGTCTCCATGTAAGTTCGCTATATAGAAGGGTGAAGATAGGGTTCGTCAAGGGTGCTTGAGTATTCCCGAAAAGAACACTATTTTGGCTAGCGAGAAAGTAAAAAACATTCGGTACCTACCACCTGCGATATGAACTGACAGTCCGTCATATTTTGTTTCTATCACAAGTAAAGATCTCGTGGAATTTTAATGAGACCCAATTGTGTGAAAACATGCCAACCAGAAAAGTATTCAACTCAGACAGCTCGAGATCGCGCAAGAGGTATCAAACTACCATCTTGTGGTGGTACAACCTGCGTGCATTCTATGTTCACCAGACGGCTTGATAGTATCACAAACTGTGTTCCAACTTCTGTGATAGTTTTGTTACATTCCGTGCGAACCATTGCGTTACACCCACGTACCTATGTCAAGAACTTCCAGTTATAGGTAGGTACACATTTTTAGTGCATTTTTAGGAAAAATATACACCATTATAAAGTGACTGTTGGCAGTTTTGGAGGAGGTCATTGTTTATTGTTTGCCAAACAACTTAGGGTGTAGGTATTTCACAAGTTTCTAAAGTAAATAAGTATATATGAGCACACTTTGGTGTCTCCTTAACGTACCTATACTTTAGCTGCTTTAGCGTATCCTAAAAGTATAGGTAGGTACATGTTATAGTCGCTCCTAAAGAACAATTTAGTGTATCTCTCCTAAAAATACACTTTAGTGTACCTCTCCTAAAAGTAAACTTTACTACTTACCTATATCTCTCCTAAAAGTACACTTTGGTGTCTCCTTAACGTACCTATACTTTAGCTGCTTTAGCGTATCCTAAAAGTACTCAGTTTCTAAACTAAAGCTAAAAACTAAAAAAAACTAAAAGTTTCTCAGTGTTTTGAACTGATTTTCCGGAAAATGATGATGGATTTGGAAAGCTCATACCCAAAAACCTTACTAAAAGTGTCAACCTCAACCTTCTCCGATCAGTGGTTGCCGAGATAATCGTAATGGTAGAGTGCGAGATTTACCTGTTTCCGCACCTGTATCTCGGTAACCGTTCACTTCCGGACACCCATTGATAGGTCAAATATCATCTAAATGGACCCGTCTATCCACCCTAAATATAGGATTTACCATTCATCCTGAATCACTCTGTATATAGGTAGTGTAAGAAGTAGGTATCTCTCCTAAAAGTACACTTTAGTGTCTCCTGAAACAGTTGACTATACCTACATAGTGTTTATCCTTTCTAAAATAAAAGTTAGTGTCTTTCACCATCCTGCATGCCTTATCTTACTGTTTAGCGAGAGACCCAGCTAGATAGTATCTATAGGTTATCTATAGCCGACAGCGATCGGTAGTGAACTTTACATTATCTTCATTAGCAGAACGCAATCACAATTACCTACTCAGGCCGACCCGGAATTTTCAAAAGGTAGTTGTAGCAGTTGTTGAAATTCTTGCCCCTGCAATGTGCATGGACAACGGACCTAACCGCTGGATATTTGATTGTTATAAAACGTTCCTGACGTTAAAAACATATACAGTGGTCACTCTCTATAACGAGCAGTTGTCTATGTGTCTCTCTCTATAACGAGCAGTTGTCTATGTGTCTCTCTCTATAACGAGCAGTTGTCTATGTGTCTCTCTCTATGGTCCCTGGACAGACCCTGACCCGTTTTGTCACCCTCTCTATTGCGAACTCTCTTTATAGCGAGCCAATTCACATGGTCCCTATTGATGTCTGTTGGGGAGAGACCTGCATTATATTTCAGAACGGAATAAACCGCCAACAGTGTCCTCAAAATCGTGTCATTAAAAAACGACAACAAACAGCATTGTGGCTACCAGGCTACAGCATGTATGGACTAGCCGCCCGTTTCTGCCTATAGAGAGATCCATCACAGTTGTACCTCTAGAGCGTCTGTGAGAACATATAACAGACGAGGAAGTGTATGTAAATAGAAAAGAGTGTGGACTTACCCGCGGCATGTCAGGTACGGTGACCTGTAGACCTGTAGACCTCTGTTAGACCTGTAGACCTGTAGACCTCTGTTAGACCTGTAGGCACGATACCAAACCGCGTCCACCCAGCAACTGCCTAGCGCCGGCCTGGAGAACTTGCAACGTGCAACACACGTCTGCTGAGACGTGCGTGGGGCGCCCACCCAGTGGCGCACGAGTGGGGGAAGCCGCGGTCATGAAGGGCCAGGACAGGACTTGATGGGATACCTACAGGGTGCCGCTTATATATACACAAGGGTGTGATGTGGTCACTGTCACGCCCGATAGCCCGGGCGGAGTCAACAGGAAAAATCTTGTCATGTCGGGGTTAGATACTGGGTCTTCCTACTACGCAGCTCAGTGCCCGAAAGTGCGACGTAAGCTTTGACTACTGGCTACTTCTGCTAAGCTTCTGCTAAGCTCCGCAGCTTCCTACTACGCAGCTCAGTGCCCGAAAGTGCGACGTAAGCTTTGACTACTGGCTACTTCTGCTAAGCTTCTGCTAAGCTCCGCAGCTTCCTACTACGCAGCTCAGTGCCCGAAAGTGCGACGTAAGCTTTGACTACTGGCTACTTCTGCTAAGCTTCTGCTAAGCTCCGCAGCTTCCTACTACGCAGCTCAGTGCCCGAAAGTGCGACGTAAGCTTTGACTACTGGCTACTTCTGCTAAGCTTCTGCTAAGCTCCGCAGCTTCCTACTACGCAGCTCAGTGCCCGAAAGTGCGACGTAAGCTTTGACTACTGGCTACTTCTGCTAAGCTCCGCATCTTCTGCTACCTATCTCACTGCCAGCTAACTGGAAGAACCATCAACTTTTAGAAGTTCCTACAACACCAGGTAGAAGTCCTTTATTACGGGTGATATACACATTCTCCAAAAATCGATACATACAACAGCCTCATTCTTGAAATCTAAATCTCCCCAGGTAGGAAAGAACAATACGCCACTGGCGAGGAAAGTCGAGATTCACCTGCGGATGGGCCCGGCAACGATCGCGTAATGATGTAATGTTTCATATACCTGTAGCTATACAAAGTGCCATACACTTGCCATACAATACCCTTCTAGGTAGGGCTTCAGGGTCCTAAGTATTGCTACTTTTGACAATGCCCCCGTGTCCTAGTCATCCTCATCAGAGATCAGAAGGGCAGCAGGGGACTGTGTCACTTTTAAGACCATTGTTACCAGTAGTCGAGTGGTCAAGGAGTCTGGCTTGTGTCGAATCCCGGCGTCAGCAATATTTTCTGCTTACGCCTGGGGGGCAAATCTTTGCAATGGATTTCAACACCTGAAAGTGCCCACACAGGCATTCGCCTTTCCGGCCCAGGCCTTTATGTTAGGTATAAAGAACCACTAGAACCAGTCGTCACCAGCTCTCAGTTCCGAAGATCCAGAATGACCGATTGACAGAGCATTGTCCAGTGTTTGGGTTTATCCCTACCTTACGCAACTTCCTATCACGAATTGTTAGGTACCAGATGAAGGGAATAGATTACTTCTCATGCCTACTACAAGAAGAAGTACCAGACACGATGCTCGAACGGCCTGCATTAGTTGAATAAATTATCCCAGGGCGTGATGATGGCCATGGTGTGGAAAAACTGCAGAGGGATTGGTTTGTTTGGGAGTGATCAGCTATGGTGGCTGGGGACGGTACCCACATCTCAAGCCAGGGCTCCGCACAATAGGTACTCTATGCGGAAAATATTTGTTTGCTTACGTATCTGTGCTATAACCGCCGTAGATAAGTAAACCCACACGAAGACGCAAACGTCTGTCACCGCCATCGCCACCTCAAGTGAATGTTCCATCACTCCAGTCACACTCTCACCTCTTTTGTGGAAACTGTCAAGGTACCTCTACTCGAAAGGTAGCTACATACTGCAAATGTAGACTCTAAGGAAACTAAAAAATCCAGGTTCAACTCCTCCAGCTTTTTCCAAGTTTATCATGCCGGGGTTTACCCAGCCATGCTCAACACAGTGTTGATAGTGACCAAATAATCACCCCCTTTGTGTACCTACAGAGTTCACGAATAGTGGCACTTTGTTTCCTAGTTCAGACTTTAAGGGCCCGCTATATACCTGACGGTGCATTTTTTGCCGCCCATAAGATTAACATTGCGAGCAGCGATTCATTTTCAAGGTTTACCCTTGGTTGGAAAGACACAAAATTTTGCCTGTACCTAGCCCTAACAATGTTCTAGGGAGTGTTCGAAGCAGATTTCCCAATAGGTATCTCACTGGTTTTCGAGATACAGCACTTTTCTTGAGTATGCGATGCTAGCATTTGCAAAAGAGTTGGAATAAAAGAAACCAGTGAGAAATTGGGAAATCTGCTTCGAACACTCCCTAGAACATTGTTAGGGCTAGGTACAGGCAAAATTTTGTGTCTTTCCAACCAAGGGTAAACCTTGAAAATGAATCGCCGCTCGCAATGTTAATCGTATGGGCGGCAAAAAATGCATCGTCAGGTATAGCGTCCTCTTAAGAGATATTATATTTCAGAACATTTAAATGTCCCATAGTTTAAAAAAAACGTAAAAAATATAGCGAATGTATGTTCGGTCTTATACCTAAAGTGGCTAAATTGGGCGCAAGGATGTGACCTGATTATGGGCGTTGTCTGGAGACTTAATGACCTTAGCTATTGAGTCTGGGAGGATGTTTTCATCACAGGCACGGCGTCACCCTATCATTGACTGCTCGCGGGGATCGGATGCGTCGCACCTCAATGCAGACGTGCGTGCAATGCCAACCAGCCCCTCAAGGTGCTTTTACTTTCCGTCCACCTTGAACGAGGATCCTACGTACTCTGAAATATAATACTTATGTCTATTTCAAGTCAAATTTGGATCGAGTTATTGTTGAAAAAAAAAGTATTGTTTTTGGAGTTTATTGAGGACACTGTTGGATTAATTAAATGATCTGAAGAAGTAGATAATTTGTCTTTTAAAAGTCAGTAATTAGGTTTTGATTTTTACTGAAAAAACTACTCGATCGTAAAATAACAACATAACTTACTGACGTTAAAAAGACATTATTTATTTGAGATAACTTAATATCCACTAATATTCTTGAAAAACGAGAAAAAGTTTGAAACTGTCAAAGAAATTTTAAACTTTTTAGCGCCATCTCATAGTGCGTCACTTTTGTCAATACCAAACCGTCTGCTATTCAAAATGGCGGTTTGTTGTCAAAACATTGAAATGTAACTAATTTTCACAGTTTAGACGTTAAAAAACCTTTTTGCATTTCAAAATGTTGAATATGAGGCAGACAAAAGTTTAGTTCTATTAAAATAATGTGTGGGGCGAGTATTAACACACCAGACCATGTTTATAAGAAATATGTCAAAATGACGTTTCTATGGAACATTATTGGGTTTCTGCTGCTAACATCACGAATATCCTGCACTGATATCACCAGCCAGGTTTTTGGAAGCAACATTAACGCCATCCCTGCCGCCTTTGGAGATTTCAACAGCGATGAGCTGACGGATCTTTTCGTGATCAAAGGCAATAGTGTTGATATACTGCTGAGCTCCAACGAGGGAGAACCATTGTTACTAAGCAGCAACATAAGTTGCAACTTCACGTGTCCCGTTACTAGTCTGGTGCCTGGCGATTTCAACGGAGATGCGTTCATGGATGTGCTAGTTTCCACCAAGTGCTCCGGTGTGGAGCCTCTAGACATTTTCATTCTTTGGGGCCATTTAAAAAACATCAACTGTTCTGTAGTGCCTATTATTAAGACGCAGGGTGAGCCCATGGCTTTGGACTACAACAACGACTTCATCACGGATTTGTTCGGGGAAGATGAGAAGGGCAAGAGGGCGTTTTGGGTTTTTAATAGCGAAAAGAAATTTAAAAAGATTTTGTTCAACAAGGGTTGCAGTGAAGGGACTATACCAACTCCTATAAGAAAACCACACTCGAATGCTTACTTGGACCTCAACAGTGACTGCATCGCTGATATGTTCATCACTAGCGGGAAAACTGATCATAACCAAGTCTTTGAAGTAAGTACGACTAGGCCGGAGTACCGTGGAGCCCCAGTAAAGTTTAGTATAAGCCCTTTCGACTGTAGGAATGCCGATCAGAAAATGTTTGTAGAATTTGTAGAAAGATCTTTCCTTTCAGTTTTGGCACGCGGCGTCAGGGCAAGAAGAATTACCCAAATTCGAGTGTGAGACAGTGGTCCTTCCGCCCAACGTGTCTGTCTCCAAAATGGGGCAGTCGTTATTTTTGGATGTCGAGTTGAGGGGTAAAATGGATCACATTCTACCCTTAACAACAGCGACAGACTCGAAGCTGTTTGCCTACTCTACTGACACGGAGACGTGGCACGACCTAGGCGTGGATCTCACTGATGGGGCGGGCGTCACTTGGCAGTGGGGGTGGGACAAGACTGTACCCCTGTTACATGGTAAGTTAATATTGTGCTCAATGCCTGTGATACGTAACTTTTTCTTCATTTTGAAAAACTGGCTATGATAATATGATTTTTGTCTGTAAAAAATTTGTCCAAAATCACTCATCGTAAATTCACAACATAGCAAGTTATTGGGGGAAAAAACTGTACCTCAGAAAATGATTAATAATGATAATGTAGTCTGATGGTTGACTTAGGGTGCGTCCCACCATGCCCAGTTAAAAATAAACTGGAGATTTTGTCCTATGTTTACCATCTTAAATTTAACTTTTGAGTTAAATTTAACATGGTAAATCTCCAGTTAAATTTTAACTGGGCATGGTGGGACGCACCCTTAGTTTCAGTCTTGTTGCATTTTAGATTCTGACCACAAAACAAAAAGTTATTACATTCTAAAATGACCGGATTTTAGGTTGGTGTAGGAGGTGAAAATACCGAAAGTGACGTAAGCTTTGGCTTCTTCTGCTAAGCTCCGCATCTTCTGCTACCTATCTCACTGTAAGCTAACTGGAGGAACCATCAACAAAAGATATCGATCTATCAAAGTCTGACAAGGACACAGCTACTCTACTGTCTCAACTATGAAACCGGACATCAAAATTTTCAGCCCGCTATATCATTGAAGGGAGAAGTTCTGGAAAACAAATGTATTGTTCTATAGCACCGCTTGGAAGTCCTTTATTGGGGCTGATATACAGATTTTCGAAATTTTATACCATGCAGCCTCATTGTGTATTTTGTCTTAACAGGTATAACAGTGCGAGGGGGTGACTTTAACATGGACGGCTACCCAGACTTACTAGCACCCTTAATGACGTCATCAGGAAGTTTCCAGACAGTTCTACTGGAGAATGTTCCCTGCACAAGCTGCCGAAACTTCTCCAGGACGTTCCAAGTGAAATGGCACTTGTTCTACCCCTACGCCAACGACACGGTCGCCGCCGCCTTCTATGACATCTTCCAGGACGGCGTTATAGACGTCATCTTCGTCCACAGAAAGGGGGAGACTTTCACGTTGGGAGCGTTTAAAAATAATTTGGACTATGATGCCAACTTTGTCAAGGTATGTGGATCTACAGTTTTAAGGTGGTTTCTGAGATGATGAACATACGTATTAGAGTTGAATGCCGATCAGAAAAACTTTGGCAGGGTCGGTAGTTAACTGAACAGGGGTTGGAGGCTTACCAGTATCGGCGACCGTCCTGAAGCGAAGGGGGTGGCCACCCTGAAGACGATGATGCTGAGGGAGCACGGTACCGAGAAGGGGGGTTTTATATAATAACAGTTTAAAGGTAGATAAATAACAGGGTAACAATAGGTAAATAAATAGAAGGGGAACTGAAATGGCAAATGTATTGGACGGGAGACGGAACGGAACTGACCCTGGTTAGACTGGGCTGAGCTCTGTCAACACAGCAGTTGGACAGGCTGTGAACTGTCTAGTCGGGATCAAACCGGTGTTTCTCTTGTTTCAGGTGATGGTCCTCAGCGGACTCCAAAACAAAGAAGTGCCCTATGTTGAAACTCCTTTGGGGCAAAAAAAGAGAACATTTGGCTCAAACCTGCCGGGCCCGAGGATTTGGTACCGGACTTTGGACCAGGAGGGATACGTCAGGGCAGGCATGAGCGCGCAGATACCTCAGGTACCCGAACACCCCCTAATGGGGGTGATTTGACCCCTTATCAAGTTCACTTGGAGTTACTCACTTGTGTAAGGACACCGGTGAGGATTTGAACCTACCTACCGTATTTGTTACAGAGTGCACACTTCGCGCTAAGCCTCCCCTACACAACGTTCGCGCTGGGCCGCACCCCTAACTTCGTGGACAGCCTAAGCGTCTGTTTCGCTGCTCGGGCTCGTGATTGGCCACAGATCATCCCCAACTCCCAGATGGTGGTCATCCCCACCCCTCTCAACCAACCCTCCAAGTGGAAGGTCCAGCTGTTTGTTACCCCCAGCAAGGTAAGCAGTGCCTAGTCAAAATAACTTAGGGTGTCTTAGGGAGACTTAAGCAACTGCTGAAATCCACTGATTTATAGTAATATGTCTTTTTACTTTCTCGCTAGCCATATATATTATGGCGAGAAAGTATTGTTTTCGTGCAAAAGTCCGTCCGTCCGTCCGTCCGTTCCCTGCTCTAGAGCCTATACCGTTCATCCGATATTGATTAAATTTGCTATGAACCTGTCTAAAATCACGGCAGAGACACCTTTTTTAAGAAATTTTTGATTGCTCAAAAATTGCGGCCGCTGTTGCCAAAAAACCGCCAAAAAAAATTCAAAAATCGTGTTTTTGGTTAGTCGGACAAGCGCCGACGGTACACTTTTCAATCTATAACATTGAAAATTGGTAAGTGTGTTGAAAAATAGATGCTTTGAGGTCATTTGCAACTAAAATTTAATTGGTTAAAAATTACGGCCGTTTTGGACCAAAGTTCGATCCTTTCGGCGCCATTCACATTTATTGACCGATTTTCATGAAATTTAGTAAATTTGTGTAAAACTATGTAACTTAAACATTAGCCGAACAGAATTTTGTTATCTGGGAAATTACGGCCGTTTTTGTCAAAAAAGTGTTGAAAATGAGTTGGGAATGAGGTACTACGTTTTTGAGTGGTCGGAACGCATTTGGGACTACAGTAATAAAATGACAGTCATGAGATTTGGTATGAGTGATCTCAGATAGATGGTTGTGGGTATTTTTCAACCGATTTTGGATTGCTCAAAAATCAGGCCCGCAAAAAAATCTAAAAAAAAAAATCTCTCTAAAAAAACGAAAATTTCATATGGGACGAGAAAGTTAAGTGCGACTATTGCCGGACCCTTTATTAATGTAAAAATAGCTGTTGGGATGTTCAGCGTGTGAAGCGTAATGTACCTATATTATGGAAGCTGTGGTGGTTCGAAACCCAGATAAAATTGTAGGTTCCTATCATGCGCTAACACGATGGGTCTTTGGTAGTGCTGCCAGCTGAGAGCGATGGATAATTGCTGGGCTTGTACCTAAGTAATTTACTACTGCGTTTTGTATTCGCAGGCAATTTTGCTGAGTGCGGCTGCGCTCCTGGGGACCTGCCTTGTGATTGCTGTTGTGATTGGAATTCTTCACTACAAAGAAAAGCGGACTGATCGGCTTGAGAGGCTACAAGAAGCGTTTAGGTTTTACTTTGATGCTATGTAATGTTATGTTGATGAAAAATAAACAAGAAAACGTTAAGACAAAAAAGTCGAGTCATCCCATAGCCTGTGAAAGCCTGGAACCTATCAGGGCTGACTAGAAAAATTTCGGCTAGTCATGATAAGATTCTGCACTCTTTCGTTCTGGATAGCAAAAATAAGTGCTTTCCAAAAAGAATAGTATTGGTTTTTTCCAACGTTGTTCTTAAAATTTTGAAAATAAAGGCGGGAAACAGTACCAACATTTCACCGCCAAAATTATATTTGTCTTCTGCTTGCACACCGTACACAAAACAGTAAACAAAGCCTTTCCAATGGTGGAAAGGTGACCTGGATTATGACCATCGTGATTTTGCCCATTTGTAAACAAAAACACCATTTTAAGTTGCCAGCTCTGCATTACTTGGGGCCCTTCTTTTTTTGGTCCGTTTTCTTACAGTGAAGCAACATTGGCGAGTCTTTCGATTTGGGCCTTTACTGGGCAGTGGGCCCTGAGAAATTATTAGAAAATAGAAAATGGCTCCCAAAACAATGATGATGGATATAATTAATAGTTGGTTTTTGATATTTTATCCATTATGATTTACTCGGAAGAAGGCAAAAGACATCTGCTGCTGGATATTTGAAAAATAAACCCCTCTCACCGGCAAATAACCATCTCGTGGCAAAATTGTGCTCAACCTAACACTCATCGTCGGTTCGGTAGGTACTTAACCTCATTTATTTCTTCTTTGTCAAGTCTTTCTTGACTATTTTAATGACACTTTTCTGATGAAACTATGTTGGATATTTATTTGCACTTAAATATTAATGAAAACTGCCATTTGAACGCAGCTGATTGAGGCAGGTATATAATAATAAGGAAAACTATATAGGTACCTACCTACCTTCCTACTTACCTAGACGCGTGGCTCTATATCTAGAGTAGAAAGTACCTAAGCTTTCTAACAGTAGCTGTGTGTTTTCTTTCAGGAGGTGACTGACTTGTGAATTGAAGAAAGAAAAATGACTGATGCAGCAAGGGATATCCATGTCGTCTTTACGGCTCGAACCAGGGAAAGAAAAATGAAAATGCAAGAAACAATATAACCTTTTTTTTCTGCTTTCCTTTATACCTATACCTATAGTTTACCATGAATCAATGCTTTCGATTATTTATTCCACTGTGTAGCGGAGAGGTCTGGAGCAGGTAGTAGACAGTTTGAGAATGGTGATTTTTAATGTCAAAAACAAGTAAAATCTATGCAAGGTGGCCATTGACCAATCAGAGGCCGGCAAGGTGGTTACGTAGCTATCGCATCTTATATATGGGCGCAACCAGCTTGGATTACGTGCCTGGCTGGGGGTGAAGCCAGGTCACACGGGCATAACGGTAAATAGGAGCCTGAGAACAGGGGCTGATCCATAGCTACCTGCCTTACAATATAATGAGAAATATTGTCTTAGGTATTATTGCTTTCGTGAAGGCTAAACATAGTGTCCAACTATCAGTCATTTGATTATTGTGCGAATAGCACACTATTTTTAGTCAATGACGATATACCTATACCTACTAGTCTCATATTCAGTACCGTAGTTTTACCTACAAATAAGGGTAGGTACCTATACCTATTCAAGCCAACAAAAACTCTACTAATATCAGCAGCGTGCTCAACTTAGAAGTATGTAGGTACGTAATTACATAAGTAATAAAGTACTAGGTACCTAATTAACACTTTTTCTTAAGCGCACCATACCTACCTGGACCAACCTACTTAGCTACGAAAGAGTACCAGGGTAGGTACCTAGGTATACTTCTACCTCCCATCTAATAGGCTTCTTATCCTCTATAGGTACCTGGTACCTGGTTTAAATAGGTAGTGCAATGCGCAAAGAAATTGTCTAGTATCTTAATTGAAGATAGGTACCTACTCATTGGAGCTGTTGTAACCCTTTTGCTGTCAATGCTGAAGTTGCCCCAATAATAGTGCAAACCTTTTGCATACTTTTAAATAATAAGGAGCAAGAACTGTGTCTTAACATAGCAGTCCAAGCTAATGCTACGGCTCCTACCAGGCTATGGCTCTAGTCACTGAGTTGATAGGCGAGTCTAGGAAGATTACTTACTAGTTACTTAATCACTCTTATATACGGTTCCAGAGCCTTCAACTGTTACAAAATTTGATTATTCAACATCCTAATCACACGGATAAACGTGAAAAACTTAAGAATCGAATTTTATTCAGATTTGAAATAATTTGAAAATTTTTATGCGGGAAAAAAAGACGTGGCTGTAGATAAATATCATTGTCTACTTGTACGTAGTAACTTCCGGCTACGATGTGTTTTTACATTAAAAGGTAGGAAATTCAACTTTATTTCTAAATTAGAACTTAAATATAAGTGAAATTGATATGTAGAATTAATATGAACTATCAAATACGGATATGTACGTTTTTATAGCCAATTTTGGGACGAATTCCTTGATTTAATGTCCATTGGTTAACCTCCTTTGTAATATAGCACCAGTGTAAGATGACCGGGTAGTAGTAATTATTTTCATTTCAAAATCTATCATCTAAGGCTTATTTTTCAATCAATTGAAATTTTAAAATTCACAAGTACCCACCTAATTTATTGAAAAAAACATTAAAAATACCAGGATAAATAATTTTATTTATTATATTTTACATTATATTAATTATCTAGTTACCTACATTTGTAGGTGCGAGAGCACACTACTTGAAATGTAATGAGATATTAAAAAGAAAACAAAAATGGCCGGATCCAGATTATTTTATATTTTTATTTTATGTTTTTGGGGATTTTTATATTTCTAGCTGTTTAAAGGTCATAGCTAAGTGATGTCATGACATCGGCTAATCAGTGAGAAGCCGCTGAAGGTATGTAGGTAGCTAGGATCGACCTACAGGTACTTTACATATTATATTGTTATTCCAAAAGTAAGTAGTCTAGACCCTTGCAAAGATAGTACAAGCCTCCTATGAGGGATAATTTATCTAATATATTGGTCACCTATAGCGAGCGTGTGTTTTTTCACCTATGATGGAATCACCTGCGCGATGGTCAACCAATTCTTAAAAAAGGTTACCTACCTAACTTCCTATTTCATTTGATGATTGAATTCTGTTGCAGGAAGAATATCTAAGCATCGGACGTTTCAAGAACAGAAGTTGACGGGGTTGGCTTTCTATTTCCGGGGAGCGTCGAAATAGAATGGGAGAATAATTCAAAACCAACACCTAGCGGCAACCTTCACCTAGCTGCTGGCACAAACTTATGTACCTACCTACCTACCTACTTCTCTTTTATTTTAATAAATATAATAAATAGGTTAGGCACGTTTGACTGGTTGACTGTTGAAACGTTGTGCATATAAAAACCCTTAGAATTTTTTGTTCTTCCAAGAAATACCTATCTAAGTCAGTATTACCTATGATTAGTTAGGTACCTACCTAGGTCCTACGTAGGTACTTAAATTTGTAGGTACCTAGGTACTTGGTAGGTTTGTAGAAAGTATGCAGAACGAGTTCAAAAAGAAAATAAGTAATAACAATGTTAATAGGTATGTACCTAGTTTATCCAGTTTCTATTTGGTGCCTACCATATCTGACCCCTACTATTGTTAAAATTTAACCATTTTTTCCTTTTTTAGCAACTGATTCGAATCAGACTCATTTTTGTTGAATATTCTTTGTGAAAATAGTCCACCTTGGAAGGCATTTATTTTGTAAACAAACATTTTACGCCATTTTTTGTTATTATTCCTTTGGGAAGATAGCCACTGTGAATTTGACCACGACTAGGCCCCAAAAATGCCTGGAAAGTTAAGAAATCGGAGAAAAAAACAGGAAAATGGCGCGTGGGCATAATCATGTAAACAAAGGATGGTCATAATCCCAATGGAGAAATTCCCAATGGTCATATTGTATAGACCCGGTGGAAACACATTTTTTATTTTTGAGTTTTCTCATTGAACTTAATGAATTTAATTAGGTAAGTACGGTTTTCTAAATGTTTAATACTCTATAATTTTATTTTCGATAGAATTCTAACGATGAAATGGCTTTTATTTCAGTAAAACACGGTTGTTGTGGGCATGAAATGAGGTTCTCTCCGCGACGAATACTCGCCATCAGTTTTGTGATTTTTGTTTCTCTTATAACTATCGTGTACCTTTCAAGAAGGAAACCAGAGTTTACACGCACATGCAACCAGACGGAGCAGTTCCAGTTAGACCTACTCAAATTTACCGTCAAGTAAGTTGTATGTTGCCCACCTTAAACTGTAGGTCCATATCAAAGTCTGTCTGGGAGGCTTGATAGCCACATGGCCAGAGATAATTAGTTTCGGGAGTGTTCCCCAATCGTCTGAATATAACTAATGTGTCTTTTGAACTCCTGAAATTACCTACTAGGCTGTGTACTTAGCGATTTTACGATCGAGTGATTTACTTATGTCAAAAAAAAGTTTTTCAAAATTTACCGATCGTAAAATTACTACAGCCTGTTAATTATGACCGTTAAAAAGACGTATTATATTTCAGGAACATACAAATGTCCGATAGTTTCCTCACGATATGTGCAGAAAAAAACGTACCTAGACAAAATGCCTGCGTAGACGCCCTTAATACCTACGTGTCTGGTTTAGGGTTCACGAGATTCTCGAGGAGTTGCAGCTGACGCATTTCCTGTGCTATGGAGCTCTGTGGGGGCAGATCCGTCTCTCCCGCGTTCTACCCTGGGCCGAGATGGTCGAGATCGGCATACTGAACCATGAACTAACCACCAAAGATGAAGTCTACCTGGACCGAGTGTTCAGAAAGCAAGGCCTGGACCTGGACTACGACTTGACCGAGGGTCAGTACGTCGTGTCGTCCGAAAGTGTTCAACCCAATGTCGTCCTCGTCGTCTTTGAATTGGATAAATTGGTGCGGAAAAGTTAAAGTCATTTTCTGACGAGTGATATTTGCGAGAAAAAAATTGTGACGTAGAGACAATTTCTTCATTCATTTAGGCTGAATGCTCTCAAATATATTTTTTGTGTCTTATTAGCAGACTTTGCGGTGTTTTTTGTCAACCAAAAATTTGACCGATCGTAAAATCACCTGTTAATTTCGGCCGTTAAAAAGATAGGTATATATTTCGGAGCATTTAAATAATAGTAGTATCCTCATAAAATGTGCGGAAAAAACGTAAAAAAACAAGACTGCGTAGACGCCCCTTGAAACCAGAAACCAGGCTTTGCCAGTATTTTTTTTTGAAAAGTTGCTCAAAATTCTGTGTGTGGGTTTCAGATCAACAAGTACCGTCGTGTGGGGTGGAAGCGCCGCGTTCTCCCCCCTGACTGTGAAGGCATCCCCATCCTCAGCTGTTTTCCCCCTCGTCTGGTGGAGCCCCCACTTCCCCTAAAAAAGTTCGGCCCCATTTCGATGCCTGTCCCACGTGAAGGAATCGAGATTCAGAAGTACCATTACCGGGATAACTGGTGGAAGGAAGTGGTGGAATATAACTGCTGAACGGCTGTACGTCTTCAACATCTGAACGTCTGAACTGCTGACTATCAAAACTGATGAACGCCTGAACTGCTGAACGTTCGAACTGCTGTACTGTACCCTCTAGTCCGCTCAACTATCTGTAAGTTCTTGAATTACCAAAGACTAAAGATACATTGCTGTTTATTGACTTTTCTAAGAGTGGATTTCATCAGTTGTTAAAGTCTACTTTAGTGTTATAATAAAAAAAGTTGTTTCCTTTCACTTTTAACGGCAAGATAAAGTTTTCGGCAACTTTATCGGGAAGATAAATTGACTAGCTTTATCTGCACGGCATGGAACTGGTGAGGAAACAGTCGAATATTTATTTGTTCTGAAATATAAGATGTCTTTTTAACGTAAAAATTTGAGCAGTGCAGAAGAAAACTCAGGGTCGACTCTCTCCCCGCCCCGGGCCTACCAAGCTCTCACGGGTACTTTGCTGACGGGTACTTTGCTCACGGGTACTTTGCTCACGGGTACTTTGCTGACGGGTACTTTGCTCACGGGTACTTTGCTGACGGGTACTTTGCTCACGGGTACTTTGCTGACGGGTACTTTCCTGTCGGGTACTTTGCTGGGGGAAAACTCGACTGTGGGGCGTGATTCTCACCAAATCAGCCCTTGTGTCATCAAAAAGCGTCAACAAACAGCATTGTGTCCTCATTTTTAATTTTAACTATTTATATCCTGGAAAGAATATACAGTATGGTAGCATTGTATTGTATTGTATTATATCCTTGGCAAGACTGTAACTTTTCGTACAATTGCTGAGTAAGCACATAGACTATACCTGCTGGTTGTTCTACTTTATTTTAAGGTGACAAGGAACAGGTGATGTTTGTTTATGTTCAACAGAACCAAAACGCAGCACTTTTTCTCACGTTATCATAGAAACTAACCTCCTTATTGAAATAAAAGCATTGTAGATCCTCAGTCAATTCTTTTAAGAGCGTAAAGTAAGCAAAATTAATTAAAATGGCTTTTGGTTACTTCACACTGTTTGTATTACCAAGTATCACCAAACCCACTGATACGAAATGTGGAGTTTTTTGAAATTTGGTTATTCAATGATTTTACGTTGGTTTCTATGATAATGTGAAAAAAAGTGCTTGGTTCAGGTGAACAGAAATCACCACTCCCGTGTCACCTTAATCGGGTGCTATTTGGGCGGTAAGGGAGCGTGAATAGCCCCCCTGGCCATATAAAAAGATGTTATTTCTTATACTCATCATTGAGGGATTTTCCAATGAGCTGACGACGAATCTCGCTTGTGCCTGCCCCTATCTCGTACAGCTTGGCGTCTCGCATTATTCGACCGGTTGGGTAGTCATTGATGAATCCGTTCCCTCCTGAAATAGTAGCAAAAGAGTTTGGGTGAATTTCACCAGTTGCTAAAGTCTGCTATAGTGTCTCCTTAAAGTTCACTATAGCGTTATCCTCCCGATAAGAATAGTAGGTGCCTTTCACCATCCTGCCGATAGCACCCTATATCCCACTATAGACTAGGCCCTGGCTCATCTTTCAGAGTTGTTATTTTAATTGTTACCTAGACACTGTATGGCATCTAGTGCGAGTATCGTCGCCTTCTCGGCGCAGTAGAGGATCACGCCTGCGCAATCTTTCTTGTTGACGTTGCCAGCGTCGCAGGCGCGAGCTACACCGTACAGATAGCTCCTGCAGGCGCTCAGGGTTGTATACATATCCGCCAGCTTACCCTGAAAGTTAGATCATACACTAGGTAGCCGAGCGGTTTAAGTAGCTGCGCCTTCAGAGGAACCGGTTAGATCCTATCAAATAAAATTTGTTGCTGTGGTGGTTCGGAACCCACCTAAAGCTTACCTGTATGAGCTGGAACTCGCCTATTCTCTTGCCGAACTGTTTGCGTTCGTGTACGTACTGGAAGGTGACGTCACAGGCAGCCTGCATGAGGCCTACAGGTCCTGCTGCCAGCACCAGCCGCTCCAGGTCCAGCCCGCTCATCAGCACGTACACCCCTTTGTTGCGCTCTCCGAGCATGTTCTCCGCTGGAAAACGATACACAAATCGTCCATCTAGCCGTGGTTTTTGAAAGCATGGAGTGTATGATAGAACCCTGCAGGTTGGAATTCGAAACTGGCTTTTACTGCTTACCCTAGGTACAACTTACCAGGTACTCGGCAGTCTTGGAAGATAAGTTCAGCAGTGTTTGATCCCCTCATTCCCAGCTTGTCCAGCTTTTTTCCGGTTGTAAATCCCGGAAGTCCTTTTTCTACTAAAAACGCTGAAATTCCGTGCTGAGGTTTTGGAGTGTTTTCTGTCCTGGCGTAAACCTGGAATAACCGACACGAGCTTCACTTTCCTTTCCCGTATTTGTGACTTATCGTCGTCGGAAAGGGTGGCACCTTTCGTGAGCTCTGTACACAAGAGGGTGATCTGATCATGTAGCCGCGCCGGGCCGCCGTTTTTAACAGGAGGCGGCAGGGTGTGGCTCAGCTAAATGGACGGGGGTCTTTATAATATACTGACCACTAAGACGTCGGCATCAGGTCCATTGGTGATCCAGAACTTGTTTCCGTTGAGTGTGTAGAATTTTCCAGAGGGATCCAGCTCCGCCTTAAGTTTTAGGGAGACGACATCCGATCCTGAGCCTGGCTCTGACATGGCCAGGGCCCCTATGTGCTCCCCGGAGCAAAGCTAAAACAAATATCAAAGACCTCATTAAGAGTATTAAGACCAAACATACATTCGCTATTTGTTTGCGTTTTTTCTGCACACTTTATGAGGAAACTTTTGGATTTAAATGTTCTGAAATATAAAACGTCTTTTTAACGTCATAAATTAACAGGCTATGTTGTAACTTTACTTTAATTTCGGACAAATTTTTAGTTGACAAAAATCACTCGATCCTAAAATCACAACGTTGCCTATTAATTTCGGCCGTTAAAAAGACATACCTATTATATTTCAGAACATTTAAAAATATAGTTTCTATGATAACTTGAGAAAAAGTGGTTTGTTTTGGTTCGGGTGAACATGAACACCACCACTCCCATGTGCTACTAACTTGATAGATTACCTTCGGCAGGTACTTGTTCTTCTGCTCCTCAGTACCGTTGCGACGGATCTGATTGACGCACAGGTTGGAGTGCGCGCCGTAGGACAGGGCGATGGCGCCACTGGCGCGGGACAGCTCCTCCATCACGATGCAGTGGTCTAGGTATGAGCCGTCCGCACCCCCGAGCTCACTGGGGGCAGTCACCCCCAGCAGCCCCAGCCCCCCCAGCTTCCGCCAAAACTCCTGCCAAAAGAGAACAGATGAGGACTCGGGATCTACTCCCGAACTGTCGAGATTTTTCCTCAGATGAAACTTGCCATGGCCGTACCTGGCTTGCACTGACTGGGGGAGAACTGGACCAAATTTTGAGGACACCGTTGGATATTTAAATGTTCTGAAATATAATATGTCGTTTTAACTTCAGAATCTAACTGGCTATGTTGTGATTTTACGTTCGACTATTTTTTTATGGACAAAAATCACAGCATAGCCTGTTCATTTCGGACGTTAAAAAGACATATTATATTCCAGAACATTTAAATAAACAGTAGTTTTCTCATAAAGTGGGTGGCCCTGAACCGGTATGCTCAGCTAAACAGGTAATCTACCCCAGTAGTGATAGCTTCTGCCTACTGTAATACGTAGTCACAACGTTATCATGTTATGCATGATTACATAACTTGACAGAGCTATCAGTACTCAAAGCATGGCTAGTTTGACAGCATTATTTGTCCCCCCCAGCTTTTAAAGCCGTATCAAATTTCAGAACAAATAACTATACAACAGGTTCCTCAGAAAATAGAGATTCAAAACGATTCTGCTGCCACTTGTGTATTTACCCTTAATTCTGGAAATGTATTGTTTTTATCGATGTCCGCTGCTTTGGGGGCCAGCTCCTTTTGGGCGAAGTTGAAGACGCTGTCTCGCAGCTGAAACCAAAATATTCATAGGTATTTGTAGGTAGGTATATTGAAAGTTCGCAATGTTTACCTTATGGGTGAAAAAATGCATCATCAGCTGAAGTGGAGCCTTAAAAGTTATTGATCATTTGAGTTATAACGTTGCAGCTGATGGCATTCTTGAAAATTCTGTTGCTTCCATAGTCAACATCTAATCGAAATTTAGGGTATTTTTAACTTCTTCTCCTTCTTCCCTATAGTTTACCCTTTTAAGGGTGTTTTCAACAAGGGGGAAAAATTGAAAATATTTCGCCCTTTACAGTGTTAACCTTATGCGTGGAAGAAATGCATCACCTGCTTAAGAATATGCAAACACACTGACCTTGACTTGTTCTGGTGTCAGGCCGAATATGTTGTCATCAATAGGGTAATATGCAGAGTAGCAGCGCCGCAAGAGACCTCTACTTGATGTCGATAAAATAACTCGCCGAGCCATTGTATCCGCTATAGAGACGTCTCTGAAATAGTTAAGGTAGAATTAACGTAAAAGTATCACAATCACATAACGACTTGGTGTTGCCTACTGCTCGACCGGCGACTAACTGGCAACATGGCGTGAGGTTATCATCGCCAGGGGTGGACAAAATAACCAAATAAACACAGTGCTCTATCATGTCACGTGGCAGATCTCCATCGGCTCTGTACACAATAGGGCAATTGGGTCAGGATCACGACCGAAAAGTGAGCTCTCCCCCAGTTGGTAAAAGCCAAATTGGTCCTCTGCTCCGTACTTTTGTTAAGGGTTCACTATACCTGACGCTGCATTTTTTGCCGCCCATAAGATTAACATTGCGAGCGGCGATTCATTTTCCAAGGTTTACCCTTGGTTGGAAAGACACAAAATTTTGTCTGTACCTAGCCCTAACAATGTTCTAGGGAGTGTTCGAAGCAGATATCCCATTTTTTTACTGGTTTTCGAGATACAGCACTTTTCTTGAGGTATGCGATGCTAGCATTTGCAAAACAGTTGCAATAAACGAAACCAGTGAGAAATTGGGAAATCTGCTTCGAACACTCCCTAGAACATTGTTAGGGCTAGGTACAGGCAAAATTTTGTGTCTTTCCAACCGAGGGTAAACCTTGAAAATGAATCGCCGCTCGCAATGTTAATCTTATGGGCGGCAAAAAATGCATCGTCAGGTATAGCGTCCTCCTAATATCATTCTCCAGTCTTTCGTTGCCTTTCAGGTATTCCAATTCAGCACATGCTTCCGACCTGTAAACAAATAAACTATGTTTATAAACAAATAGAATCAGCAATAACCTAGTAGGTACCTATTCAAGGTGGCTGTCTTAACATTAAGAGCCGGGTTGCTCACACCGGTTCCATCCCGATCCTATCAAAGTTTTTCTGCTCGGCATTCACCTCTGATATGTTCAGCATGTCAAGTGGAATGTGTATCGAGGCTGTGGTGGTTCCGAACCCACCTAAAACTGTAGGTCCCAAGAGCATCTATCACTCATACCCATACTCATGACTGTCAGTCAATTATACTGTCGTCGGAAATGCATTCCGACCATTGAAAAACATGATTTCTGATTTGGAACATTTTTAGACATAAACTGGCGTAAAGTGTGAGTGGCGCCACAACGATCAAATTTTGGTCAAAAACGGCCGTAAGTTTTGACTTTTCGACTGATTCTATTGTCGTTGCAAATCACCTCGAAACAACTATCTGTCAACAGTCAACACAGTTAGCAATTTTCAGTGTTATAGATTGCAAACTGTACCGTCGGTGCAGCGCTACAGCGAGCAGGTACACGTGTGTATAAATAGTGAAGTGCAAAAATCAGTCGCGATCTTCCTGACTTCCTTAGCCGCTGCAGGCTGCAGTCTGGTTACAGTCAGGTTGCAGTCTGGTTGCAGTCAGGTTGCAGTCTGGTTACAGTCAGGTTGCAGTCTGGTTGCAGTCAGGTTACAGTCAGGTTGCAGTCTGGTTACAGTCAGGTTGCAGTCAGGTTACAGTCCGGTTGCAGTCTGGTTACAGTCAGGTTGCAGTCAGGTTACAGTCAGGTTGCAGTCAGGTTACAGTCAGGTTGCAGTCAGGTTACAGTCAGGTTGCAGTCTGGTTACAGTCAGGTTGCAGTCTGGTTACAGTCAGGTTACAGTCAGGTTGCAGTCTGGTTACAGTCAGGTTGCAGTCAGGTTACAGTCAGGTTGCAGTCTGGTTACAGTCAGGTTGCAGTCTGGTTACAGTCAGGTTACAGTCAGGTTGCAGTCTGGTTACAGTCAGGTTGCAGTCTGGTTACAGTCAGGTTACAGTCAGGTTGCAGTCTGGTTACAGTCTGGTTACAGTCAGGTTGCAGTCTGGTTACAGTCTGGTTACAGTCTGGTTACAGTCAGGTTGCAGTCTGGTTACAGTCTGGTTACAGTCAGGTTACAGTCAGGTTGCAGTCTGGTTACAGTCAGGTTGCAGTCTGGTTACAGTCTGGTTACAGTCAGGTTGCAGTCTGGTTACAGTCAGGTTGCAGTCTGGTTACAGTCAGGTTACAGTCAGGTTGCAGTCTGGTTACAGTCTGGTTACAGTCAGGTTGCAGTCTGGTTACAGTCTGGTTACAGTCAGGTTACAGTCAGGTTGCAGTCTGGTTACAGTCAGGTTGCAGTCTGGTTACAGTCAGGTTGCAGTCTGGTTACAGTCAGGTTACAGTCAGGTTGCAGTCTGGTTACAGTCTGGTTACAGTCAGGTTGAAGTCGGGTTACAGTCAGGTTGCAGTCAGGTTACAGTCAGGTTGCAGTCTGGTTACAGTCAGGTTGCAGTCTGGTTACAGTCAGGTTACAGTCAGGTTGCAGTCAGGTTACAGTCAGGTTGCAGTCAGGTTACAGTCAGGTTGCAGTCAGGTTACAGTCAGGTTGCAGTCTGGTTACAGTCAGGTTGCAGTCTGGTTACAGTCAGGTTACAGTCAGGTTGCAGTCTGGTTACAGTCAGGTTGCAGTCAGGTTACAGTCAGGTTGCAGTCTGGTTACAGTCAGGTTGCAGTCTGGTTACAGTCAGGTTACAGTCAGGTTGCAGTCTGGTTACAGTCAGGTTGCAGTCTGGATACAGTCTGGTTACAGTCAGGTTGCAGTCTGGTTACAGTCAGGTTGCAGTCAGGTTACAGTCAGGTTGCAGTCTGGTTACAGTCAGGTAGCAGTCTGGTTACAGTCAGATTACAGTCTGGTTACAGTCAGGTTACAGTCTGGTTACAGTCAGGTTGCAGTCTGGTTACAGTCAGGTTGCAGTCTGGTTACAGTCAGGTTACAGTCAGGTTGCAGTCTGGTTACAGTCTGGTTACAGTCAGGTTGAAGTCTGGTTACAGTCAGGTTGCAGTCAGGTTGAAGTCTGGTTACAGTCAGGTTGCAGTCAGGTTACAGTCAGGTTGCAGTCTGGTTACAGTCAGGTTGCAGTCTGGTTACAGTCAGGTTGCAGTCTGGTTACAGTCTGGTTACAGTCAGGTTACAGTCAGGTTGCAGTCTGGTTACAGTCAGGTTGCAGTCTGGTTACAGTCTGGTTACAGTCAGGTTGCAGTCTGGTTGCAGTCTGGTTACAGTCAGGTTGCAGTCTGGTTGCAGTCAGGTTGCAGTCTGGTGACAGTCAGGTTGCAGTCTGGTTACAGTCAGGTTGCAGTCAGGTTACAGTCAGGTTGCAGTCTGGTTACAGTCAGGTAGCAGTCTGGTTACAGTCAGATTACAGTCTGGTTACAGTCAGGTTACAGTCAGGTTGCAGTCTGGTTACAGTCAGGTTGCAGTCTGGTTACAGTCAGGTTGCAGTCTGGTTACAGTCAGGTTACAGTCAGGTTGCAGTCTGGTTACAGTCTGGTTACAGTCAGGTTGAAGTCTGGTTACAGTCAGGTTGCAGTCAGGTTACAGTCAGGTTGCAGTCTGGTTACAGTCAGGTTGCAGTCTGGTTACAGTCAGGTTGCAGTCTGGTTACAGTCTGGTTACAGTCAGGTTGCAGTCTGGTTGCAGTCTGGTTACAGTCAGGTTGCAGTCTGGTTGCAGTCAGGTTGCAGTCTGGTGACAGTCAGGTTGCAGTCTGGTTACAGTCAGGTTGCAGTCTGGTTACAGTCAGGTTGCAGTCTGGTTACAGTCAGGTTGCAGTCTGGTTACAGTCAGGTTGGAGTCTGGTTACAGTCAGGTTGCAGTCAGGTTACAGTCAGGTTGCAGTCAGGTTACAGTCAGGTTGCAGTCAGGTTACAGTCAGGTTGCAGTCTGGTTACAGTCAGGTTGCAGTCTGGTTACAGTCAGGTTGCAGTCTGGTTACAGTCAGGTTGCAGTCTGGTTACAGTCAGGTTGCAGTCTGGTTACAGTCAGGTTACAGTCAGGTTGCAGTCTGGTTACAGTCTGGTTACAGTCAAGTTGAAGTCTGGTTACAGTCAGGTTGCAATCTGGTTACAGTCAGGTTGCAGTCTGGTTACAGTCAGGTTGAAGTCTGGTTACAGTCAGGTTGCAGTCGCATTGTCGTAGAAACTAAGTAACCTATCCTTACTGCAATAAAATCATTGTAAATCCTTTGTCAGTTTTTTAAAGATATGAAGTAAGCAAAAACTCATTTAAAATACTTTTAGTTACTTCGCAGTGTTAGTGACCTAACATCAATAAACTTAAGTAATTTGGCTCGGCTAAAATTTGGATTATTTGTATTTCAATAAGAAGGCTAGTTTCTACAATAACCTGAGAAAAAAGTGCATTGTTTTGGTTCAGGTTCTCCCCTGTCACCTTAACTCCAGTTGTTCATGAAAGGAAAAGGAGAAGGTGAGAGCCCCCTAGCGGGTACCTGAGCAACTACAAAACAAGTCGTTGAACCTAAAGTGAGTAGTTTGGTTGTTCAGTGTGTGAGGAGCAGTGATTGTGTTGGGACGTGCGTAATCATGCTCTCATGCGGAAAGCACCACGAATACCGCTGCTCTGGCGTGGCAGATTTATGAAAACTTGGGCCGAAAACTTCTCTGAAGCCGAAATACTTGTCCGAAACTGATTTGTGAGTCCTTTTGTCGATTAGCCGAAACTATCCAACTTATTTAGCTATAGAACGTAGTGACTTGACTTGCGTGGCAGATCTAACCGAGACCAACTTAGAAGCCGAATAAGAAGTTGGCCGAAACTGAAGTCTACTCACCTGACTTTGCACTTTGAAGAGATCTAAGAACCTCGAAACGTCCGGCATCGAAATGTTTCAAGATCAAGGGTGTTGGTATTGATGGTATTTCCCAAAGAAGAGTCTGAGTCATGGCAATGGCGCAGCGGCTGTGGCGGAAGGCGTCGGGGAAGTACGAGGACCTGGACGACAGCCAGCGGGCCTATTAGGGATCTCGTATCACGCGAAACACGCCTTTTTTCCACGCAGATATCACGAAAAATTGATTTTGCGATTACGAATCGGTTTTTGACGGAAGGCGACCGCCCTTTTATCACGAAAAACTACCGCCACCTCTGCTAGGTGGCGGTAGGAAGCGGTAACAAGGTTTTGGAGTGTGAAAAATGCTATTGTGTGTTTTATTTTTATATTTTGCATGCTAAAAAAAATAATTTACAATTTCAAAACTTCAAATACACGCTCTTTGGTTTGTTTTGTTTACTTTCCAACTTTGGTTAAAATGAAATTAAAAAATGATATTTTAATGTTTTGTACTCAATAAATTAAATGATATTACATTTTAAACTGTTTTTGAAGTTAAAACTCTGAAGATTATGAGTTATTGAAGATTTGAGACGATTTTAAGAGAGCCAAACAAAAGACTGTCGGAAAACGCGGCGGTAGCTACCGCCGGCGGCTTAGTTATCACGAAAAGATCCATAATCGCAGTTTTGAGATGCCCGCGGTATCTAAATGGCGTGTTTTGCGTGAAAGCGCAGTTATCACGATTTTTAGTACACGATCCGTAATAGTGCTGCAGGAGGTGGTCCACAACCACGGCCAGGACGCGGGCCCAGCCTCCCTCAACAATAACCACGCACTGGACGGCCCAGAGATAGAGCTTACCTCAGTCTCCGTTATACCTGATGGTAAATATTTTCTTTTTGTTTGGCTAAGAACTGGACGTGGTAGACGTGATAAAGGGCGTCTACGCAGTCGTGTTTGTTTACGTTTTTTCTGCACATTTCATGAAATCGCAACAGACCCTGTTAAATTAGGCCGTAAAAAAGACATATTATAGTTTAGAACTTTTAAATATACAATAGTTTCCTCATATAATGTGCAGAAAAAAAACAATTTTTTTGGTATCTAGGACCTCTGCATGAAACGCCTTTTGCAATGAAAATCTCAAAATCGAAATTTCGCACGATAACATAACTTTCTCAGCCCATGTATTACATACGGACGAAAAAGTAAAAACGTAAACAAACCCGGCTGCGTAGACACCCTTATAAGTATTTGCAAAGGCCTAGTCCTATTGTTGTACCAAGCATGAAATTTCAAGCGGTACCAGAGTCAGCGGACTAGAGCCTGGCCCTACCTAGAATTTAATGGGTTTGCTAGAGAGGTACTATGGCACCTACTCTTACTTTTAAAGACCTAAATGCACCATGGCCCAGCGCTGGCCACCAACAGATGGGCCAGTACGTACCACTCCGGCCCATGAAAGCAGCCTTCCCCAATGCTGCTGCCCACACAATGGACTCCACCACTCTATCCCATACACGATCACAGTGGGCCATATAGGACCATGCTGGGCGATATAGTAGCAGCGTCAGAGCTGCCTACATGATGGCGATGGCTTCGTGTATCGGACGCTTAACAGAGTTGGACTGTCACGCCCGTGGGCTGTGATAACGGAGAATCCCACTGAATGACTCACCGGTAAACCTACCTCGCTCCTGCGGTTTAGGTGGCCACTATAAATAGAGCAAGGTCTGTTTAGAGTGAGCCGATATAGATGCCAACACTAATGGATAGTCGCAATCACGCCTGAAAAGTTTTCCCCCGGCCGGTGCAGGCTAGGTTCCCATCATGCACGGCTGGGTCTCTCTTGCTTTATATAGCTCCTATGCTAAATCGTTGAGGCGAAATTTCACAACGTTTTCCTCATAAAATGGGAAGAAAAATCGTTTTGCTGCCACGCGTTTCACTATTGTATTGTCGAAAGAACCATGTAATGGCCACTTTGAAGGGAGGCATTCCGAGAAAAGTTCCCCTTTCCAGGTAGCAGTTCCCCTTCGTGCTGCAGTGGACAGTGCACTGTAGCCATGCAATGAATGGCTGGCAAAAACCCAAGCCACCCCGAGCTGATCCGAAGGTGGTGGTGGTAACCACCCGGCGGCCATTGTGGCCATTAATTCCTTCGACAAAATATTTATTTGTCAATTTTCTGACGCAGATACGTACACTGTCACGCAAGCAGTGAACGCGTTCGGGTTTGGGCTGTTCCAAGTGAAGTTGTCGTTCTACACAGGACTCTGCTGGATGGCTGATAGCATGGAGATGACTATCCTCAGTATTCTCTCCCCTGCTCTGCACTGCAGCTGGAACGTCACTAGTTACCAGCAAGCCCTTACCACCACGGTACGTACCTAAGTAGTACCAGGAAAAGTTTCAACAGACCTGGAAATAAACCTGACAGTTGTTAGCCTGTAGATTCATGATTATGTAATTGTAGAGTCGGTGTACACGTCAAATAAACTTGACAGTTGTTAGCCTGCAGATTCATGATTATGTAATTGTAGAGTCGCTGTACACGTCAAATAAACTTGACAGCATCTTGACAGTTCTCATCAGCAGGTATCTGAATTGGGTGTTCACTAGTAGAGTTAGTGAGTGTACAAGGGAAATAATATGATATTTTAGTAACTTGAATATGGAGGCCTTTAACCAGTTTCTTACCCAGAAAAAGCTAGTAAAGTTATCTTCCCGGAAAAGTGGCGGAAAACTTAATCTTCTCGTTAAAAAGATCACTAGCAAACGTTACGATAAGGGCGCTATTGGCTGGATGGTGAAAGACACAAGATTTTCTTTTCGACGGAGAACGCTTACCTATAGGTAGTTAACTAGTGACTTCTAAAAGTATACTTCAGTTTAGTTTCGATTACAGTATAGTCATGGGCTATAAACATACGAGAAGAGACACTATACTATACTTTAGAGAAGTGGTGAAATTGTTTTCACAGCCCTGTATTTCCACTTTTAGATCGTGTTCCTTGGTATGATGGTGTCCTCCACATTTTGGGGAAACCTTTCCGACAGGTATGGACGTAAGACGGCCCTCACCCTATGCGCGTACCTGCTGTTCTGGTACGGACTCATGAGTGCTTTCGCCCCAAACTTCACATGGTTACTAGTCCTCCGAGGGCTGCTTGGATTTGTTATCGGCTGCGTCCCTCAGTCGTAAGTATCCTAAATCGAACCTCGAGGTCTGGGCCGGAGAGGCGGTTGCCGCGGTCCAATACCTATATCCTGGTGTTGGAATTCATTGCGGTATAGCCTTCCAAAAGTTTGACACTCAACCCCCATCGATACCTGAGCGCTCATGCCAGGCTTACCCCTCCCGGTACAAACCACACGGACTCTTTTAGGTAGATTTTGAAGAAAAATCTACCTATTTGTAGTCGTACCAGTAGTCGTCTCACTTTTGAAAAATTTCTTCACAGTTCTTCTTTTTATGATCCCTGGAAACCAAAACCTCCATCAGTTTAAAGGTTTATATATATATATATCTATCTATCTATCTATATATCATTTTCACTTCCTTGTGAACACGCTAGGAGCCGTATTTTTGAAAAAATAATTCGTTTTGACTATTTAATAAAATATAAGGGACTAAAATCTCGATCGAGTTCGTTAATGGGGGAAATCGGACGAAGGGGGGGGGGGGGGGGGAATGGGGGGACTTTTTCGAAATCTGGTTTTTTGGCCATAACTCCCTTAATATTGCAACTAATGAAACGTGGTTTTCTCTTAGGATCGTCTAAAAGTACTACCTACAAATTTTGTTGTAACGTTTTTTGATCCCACCCCTAATGGTTGAATAAGGGTGTAAAAACAGGGTTTTGCACACACAAAAATTCATAACTTGTGTCGTAGAGATGTTATCGAGTTCGTTCGTTTTGTAATGCATTTTCCTAAATATTACCTACAAGTTTTGTCTGAAAAATTTTTTCGTCCGACGCACCGTTTAGGCAGGGGGTGGGGGATTGAATTTTGAAAACGTCATAACTCACTTATTTGGTGAGATATTGAGTTTATTCTTTTTGCTATGAGTTTCTATTAGTAATACCTACAACTTTTGTCTAAAAATGTTTTTTTGTAAAATCACTTTCATTTTCTTGTTAAGCGGGGGGGGGGGGGGGGGGGGGGGGTGAAATTTCAAAACTTAATTCCTCCGTTGTTATTGTAGAGAATGCATTTGGGTCAACTGAAAATCTTCTTAACCGTCTTTCTAAATGATTTTAGACTGCTTTTAGTGGATAAAAATAATCTTCGAAATCTACCTACGCCTTTCGGGGCTGCCGAAAGGGATGTTTTTGTAGGTAGACTTTCTGAGTTGAGTTTTGGAGGCTGAGTAAAACAGCAGAATTCTGGTTTGCTTACAGTGTCACGTTGTATGCGGAGTTCCTACCTACAAAGCAGAGAGCCAAATGCGTCATTCTTTTAGACGTAAGTCACTAAATCTGTCATTCGAAAATTTCCTTTAAATGTAACGTTTTGATCCGCTATTCCTGTATCTTGACATAGATGGTTATTACTCTGTTTGCTGTTCGCAGTGTTTCTGGGCCCTGGGCGCCTGCTTTGAAGTCCTTCTTGCGCTTTTTGTGATGCCCACACTGGGGTGGAAGTGGCTGCTTGCCCTCTCCACCCTCCCGCTACTCGCCTTTGCCATCTGTTGCTCGGTAAGTTTGGACAGCTGTATTATTAACTGTAGGTACTAAGTATATAATGATGAGCTGGAATGCCTTATAATAGATTGTTCAATAAGCTCATACTCGTAATAACAGTTTATAAAACACGTAGAAGATGTTATAGAATGCCATCAAAAACAAGAACACCCTACAAAATTGTGAGAGTGACTAGTGACTTCTAAAGCTCTTCTTACCTGATAGTGTTTGGGAGATAGCGAGGGGTTAACCACTCCAGGAAATTGCTTGAGATTGCATGAAGATTCCCAAAGATTTCCTGAGATTCTAAACGAAATGCATGGAAAGATGCACCCCAAAGGGTTAATAACTCCAAAAATTTCCAAGATTCCCTGAGGTTTCATGAAGATTTCCAGTGATTGCCTGAGATTCCCAACGAGATTCTTGGAGTGGTTAGAGACAAGCCGGTGGAGAACTATTAACAAAGTCATGTTGTAAGGTCTAATCATGACTTTCTGTTGGCGCAGTGGCTTCCTGAAAGTGCTCGTTACCTCGTAGCGTCTGGGCAAGGAGACAAGGCGGTGGAGACGCTGGAGAAGGTCGCCAAAGAAAACAACACCGCCATGTTGTTGGGAAGACTGGTAGTAGAAGGCAGTGGCTCTTCCCACAGGGGCAGACTGAGGGATCTACTGGGAATCGAACTTAGGACCACTACGCTCCTGCTGTGGTTCATATGGTAAGCAACCTAACCTAGCTTAATCTCTAACCTTCAAATGTAGGTATATACCTACCTTATACTGATGCTGAACAACGGTTGATTACAATTTTCATGTAAGGCCTTAATTTCAGGCTGACGTCAGCATTTTGTTACTACGGACTAGTCCTGATGACGACAGAGCTGTTCCAAACCTCGTCAGCGATCGGGGAGGATAAGGAGTCGTGCTCTGCCAGCTGCAAGGAGCTGACTACGTCTGACTACATCGATCTGCTGTGGACAACGTTAGCAGAGTTCCCCGGCACCTTGCTGACCATCGCCATCATCGAGAGGTTCGGCCGGAAAAACACAATGGCCGCACAGCACTTCGTGTTTTCTATCTGCGTGTTTGTTATTCTCCTCTGCACACAACAGTAAGACTCTTCTTTAACCCGTTGGAAACTATATCAACAAGAACGATATAGTATCCCGAAAGGACACACTAGTAGGTAAAACTAAGGCTAAAGAAGCGTTGCCGTGTTGCGTTGCGTTGCAGCCCCGGAAGGGCACAAACCACAAGGGGGTGATTTGGTGATGAAACCACAAGGGGGTGATTTGGTGATGAAACCACCCGCCAGCCGAGTTTTGCCCCTGCCTGTGAAAGTGGTATCATTTCTTTTCTTTCAGGAGGACGCTGTTGACGTTGATTCTGTTCGTCGCCCGAGGAATAATAGCTGGAGTGTTTCAAGCTGCTTACGTCTACACACCAGAGGTACGATTAAAATACGACTGTTATGATGGATTTAGTTATTTCAGAACAGTATTTTATTTTTATTTTCGAACAAATAAATATCCAATATTTCCCTCATAAAATATGCAGGTATAAACAAATATGAAATGTATAGGTTTGGTCTCAATAGTGTGTGTTGTGGTGTGTTTGTAGGTGTACCCGACAACTCTCCGATCAGTGGGAGTGGGCAGCTGCAGCGCTATGGCTCGCTTGGGCGCTATGGTAACGCCGTACGTAGCGCAGGTGTTGGTGCACACCTCAGTGCCAATGGCGGTATCAGTGTACGGGCTGGCTGCCCTGCTTGCAGCCATAGCCAGTCATTTCCTGCCGTTTGAAACCTCAGGGCGAGAAATGCGTGAAACTGCGCACAGGTGACCCAGAGGTAGGTTGAATGAAGTTGTAAATGAAGTTTTGAATGTGCAGTATTGTTTGATGACGCTTTTTAATGACAATTTTCTGCTGAAACTGCTAGCCATTAAAAAAGTACAGTACTTATTGTCGCTGTATAACGACCAAGGAACCATGTAAATTTTTGCTATAGTAAAGGCTTTAAAATGAGTCAGGGTTTTACAAGGGATTATAGCATTTGTTCGTTATAGAGAGGTTTTTTAAATTGAAAGTGACAACTACTTAATCATTATTTTTGAGAACAAATAGACATCTAATAATTTCCTCAGAAATGTGCCACTAAAAACGTAAACAAACAGCATTCCTGTCTGCTACAGCCTTTAACTGTCTCATGATCAACACAAAAAGATCAACATGCACGGCAGTGCATGCAGCCAAGTTTTAAAGAAAAAGAAAGCGCGACAAAGCCTCGAGCACTGCCAGCATGTTATACAGGAACCAGAGTTGTGCACTTTTCATGCCTCTCTACAGGAGGCATGGGGGCGTGGCTCAAACAGTGGTTACCCTTTTCCTGTAGTAGGGTCCCACGAGACCTCCTAAATGAAATTTCAAACTTCTACGTCCAACCGTACCTGAGCAGAGACATCCCCAAGTTAGCTGTTTTTGAAGGTCACTGACTGACTGACCTATACAAATTATTAGCATGTTCCAGCAGTTGCGATAGAGCTGAAACTCGGCACACTTGTAGGTACCATCCCGTAGACACCCAGAAAAATCGCAAACCCGAAGTACCTTCAAAATTATAGGTTCAGGTTCGATTCAAAGTTCCCATACTAACTATGGCAGATATTTACAAAACAAACACTGCCTCCTGCTCCTTGTCCTAACAATAAATACCTACCTAACTACCTACAATGTTGTGAAATGTGTATATGTCTCCTTGTTCCTGTCAGGTACGATTACGTACTACTTTCAGGTATCAGGTACTAGTAGTCTAGTAGGTACTATACTTTCAGGAATGGGAAGGTAATTTGTGTAGATTCGTCAGGCAACTTATTTTCAGGTACGAGTGGGTACATTTCAGGTATGGAATAATAATTTGTGTAGATTTGACAGGGAACTCGTTTTCAGGTACTGGTAGGTACTTTTCAGGTATGGCAAGGTTATTTTGACTCCATTCGACAGTCAATTTGTTTTCAGGTACGAGTAGGTACATTTCAAGTATGGGAAAGTAATTTGTGAATATTCGACAGGAAACTTGTTTACAGGTACGAATAGGTACTTTTCAGGTATTTCAGGTTGGAATTGGTAATTTATGTAGGGTTGACAGGGAACTGGTTGTCAGGTACTGGTAGGTACTTTCCAGGTATGGCAAGAAAATTTGAGTCCATTCAACAGCCAATAATTGATACTGGTAGAAACTGTTGTACCACCATACAAAAATTATATGATATCCGACCAAAAACACTCCGTGTAAAAAAAATCCTTTCGGCAGCCCCGAAAGGCGTAGGTAGATTTCGAAGATTACTTCCATCCACTAAAAGCGGTCTAAAACTGAAAATTTTCTTAAACATCTTTCTAAATAGAAAGATAGAAAGACACAAAATTTTCTTAAACATCTTTCTAAATAGAAAGATGTTTAAGAAAATTTTCAGTTGACCCAAATGCATTCTCTACAATAACAACGGAGGAATTGAGTTTTGAAATTTCACCCCCCCCCCCCCCCCCCCTAACAAGAAAATGAAAGTGATAAAAAAAAACTTTTTCAGACAAAAGTTGTAGATATTATTAATAGAAACTCATAGCAAAAAGAATAAACTCGATATCTTACCAAATAAGTGAATTATGAGTTATGACGTTTTGAAAATTCAACGATTTAAAAAAATTTTATCCAATCGTTTCAATAATCATACCATGGAATCTCCTAAATTTACTGATTGTTCACATGAAATTCCCACGTCTCTGCGTAACTTGGGTTGACAAGTTGGCGACGTGCTTACCAAATCATCAATCACAGGGATGGTACAGGAGGGTAGGAGGGAAGGAAGGGAGTTTTTCTCGATTGCGACCGTCTTCAGTAGGTGTGGCTCCTGCGATGAAAAACCCAAAAAATAAGATTTTTTACTCCAAAATACCTACCTACCTACGTTGCCAATGTCTTCCGTAGAGGGCTATGTGTATTGTGTATATACGGGGGAGTACCGAGTACCTACCTACCCTTTATTTGAAGAAAATATTGGATATTTTGTACTGAATTATAATATGTGTCTTTGATGTCAGTAGGTATGATCAAAGAATTTGTCCACATCCGCTTGAATGTAGTATAACACATTTTCCATCGAGACAAATAGAAAATATATAATAGTTTAATAATAATTACAAAACATGAGATATATTTATATAATGCTATGTTCAGGCTAGACAAGATTGTTCGGCTTTTTCAGTAATTTTGGATTTGCGGGCTTTTTCTTTTAACGCTATTTGATTGGAGACGGATGGTATAGAATTTGTAGATCTTCTACTATATTTTGGCTTCACTTTATTTTTCTAACTCACACAACATTGCTGAAATGTTTTGGCAATGTCTCAAAGAGGTAAAGTGGACAGTTGCACGCAATTCGCTAGAAAGTTGGAGGTGATAAGGTTGTAACAGCAAGGATGTCGAATAATTCACTAATATATTTGCCACAACTGTTAATTGAAGATGGAATAGGTACTTAAGGGTCCGCTATGCCTGACGGTGCATTTTTTGCCGCCCATAAGATTAACATTGCGAGCGGCGATTCATTTTCAAGGTTTACCCTTGGTTGGAAAGACACAAAATTTTGCCTGTACCTAGCCCTAACAATGTTCTAGGGAGTGTTCGAAGCAGATTTCCCATTTTTACTTTCTCGCCCGTATGTAATACATGGGCTGAGAAAGTTATGTTATCGTGTGAAATTTCGATTTTGAGATTTTCATTGCAAAAGGCGTTTCAGAGGTCCTAGATACCAAAAAAATGGTTTTTAGGTCATGTCCGTCCGACGTACGTACGTACGTACGTCCGTCCGTCCGTCCGTTTGTCTGTAGCGCGGCTAGAGGTCACACCAGTCAACCGATTTGGCTCAAATTTGGAATATAGATGTCTAAAATCAGTTCCGAGATACATTTTTAATATAATTTTGATTACTCAAAAATTGCGCCCACTATTGTCAAAAAAGTGTCAAAAAAAATTCAAAATCGTGTTTTTATCTACTCAAGACGCATTTCACGGTACGGTAATAAAGTTAGAACCTTCAAATTTTGCAGTCGTGTTCCCAGATAGATGCTCCAGGATCACTTTTATTTTTTTTGAGATGGGCCAAAAATTCGGGCCAATATTGGCATTATCGTAGGAAAAATTTTCCAAAAATGGAAATCACGTTTTTGATTGGTTAAGACGGATTTGCAACAACCCTAATCGACAGATTTCCTTCAAAATTGGTGAAAGTGGTCTCAGATAGATGCTTCAAGGGTATTTTCAATAGATTTTCATTTTCTTAAAAATTAAGACGGTGACATGCAAAATAGAAAACATATACTTTGCGCGTCGAACGACACTTCACTGTTTGACGGATATGTTTGAAATTCGGTATGCAGGTGCCTAAAAGTATCGTCCATTGTGAGGCAAAATACTTTTTATAAAAAGTTAAAATTCTGACAATTATTCACGTAAAAAAAAATCAAATTTTCGATTAAAATTGCGAGAAAGTCAAGTGCGACCATTGTCGAACCCTTTATTTTACTTGTTTTCGAGATACAGCACTTTTCTTGAGGTATGCGATGCTAGCATTAAACAGTTGCAATAAAAGAAACCAGTGAGAAATTGGGAAATCTGCTTCGAACACTCCCTAGAACATTGTTAGGGCTAGGTACAGGCAAAATTTTGTGTCTTTCCAACCAATGGTAAACCTTGAAAATGAATCGCCTTTCGCAATGTTAATCTTATGGGCGGAAAAAAATGCACCGTCAGGTATTGCGTCCTCTTAATCACGTATAAACACTATAGCACAGCGAGGAACTTATTTGAGCGGATTGAGATTCACGATAGCACTGATTGCTGAACTGACCGAACTGACTGTTGATAGGTAACTGACTGACTGACTGACTATACTGACTGGATAGAAGTCGGTGAGGTCTGAATTTATACCGGTGTAGAATATTCTGGAACAAGCATGCAGGTACCGAGGCTGTTGGAAACAGGTAGAATATTCTGTCCATAAGCGAAGTAGGTTGGTAGCATCTAGAATGATCAGGAACAGGGTAGTCTGTTTACCTGGGGTAATGCCTGTCGTTTCCGCATGAGTGACTTAACATGCACTGTCCATTAGGGATAAGAAAGGCGTGTAACTTTCTGGTAAGTTCTCGATATTCTTTGTGCTATGACAATGGCACAAGGTAATATTGTAAGAAACGATTCTGGAAGGTTTTATAATATTTTAGTAGGTTCTTATAAGGGTTTGCGGCATTTTGGCATTATGTAAAGTGTCCTAGCAAGTTTAAATAAATTTTGTTGTGCGGAAAAGGTCACTGTAGGTTTTATTATTATTTCTTTTACTACAAATAGGTACCTATGCAGAAAGAAGTGAGGTATCCATAGGTAGGTACGTACTTACTCAGAATCTCAGTTCCCTACTTTTCAAATAGCGCTAAATGGCCCTTCATTCGGATAAAAATTTATTTTACGTCAATAATAGCAATTGATACCTACATTACAAATAAGTTGAACAAAACACCACAGGTATAGGTACAAATTTCTCAATTTTAAGTTATAATTATTATATGAAAAAAAAAGAGCAGGTCTATTCCGAATCTGTTACTCAAAGTTAAACAAACAAAACTATCGATAAAAAATCAGGAGAAAATAAATGATAATAGACGCAAACAAATGGAAAGCACAAGTATAAGTAATTATCTAAGTACCTACTGAACTTTGGTATAAACATAGGTAATTAATTTATATAGATAGGTATTTCGTAACGCAGCCTTGATTTTACCCAAATCACAAATCATCATAAATTAAGTAGATATTTGATAGTTAAGTATTGGTTATATGAATGGTACCTATTGGTATAGTTGCTTGCAGAAAAGCTCAGGGCTGTGAGGGGAAATTTTTGGTGCGAAGCTACCCCTCTCCTGCTCGAAGCTACCCCTCTCCTGCTCGAAGCTACCCCTCTCCTGCTCGAAGCTACCCCTCTCCTGCTCTCAATTGGGCATCAGTGGCGGATTTGTAAGCGAGAGAGCCTGGCTTGCTGAGCGCTGACTTGGAGTTATAGTACCTTTATGATACATTCCTATACACCCCATAGCTGCATAGGTATAAGCTGAATTAAAAAAGCTACAAGTTCAAATTTCACTACAGCTTTACATACGGTATTCCCTTTATGTAGACCGAACGCGGAGCAGGGGTAGCTTCCCCTCTTCTGACCGAGGTTTTATGATAACTACTATACCTACCTACCAATATTTAAAAATTAAATATGGCGTTACACATACATATTATTTATCAGACATCACATATACACCTCGACATTACACATATAAAGCATGAGAAGATTTACGATTCAATATTTTAGTTTTGCGCATTGTATACGTCTTTTTTACTTAATTTCTTACAGTGTATGATAATATGAGCTGTTTACATATGCAATGAATATTTTTCTTACACGTGAGAAGCATTTCAATGACATTTACACGTTACATATATTATGTATTGTTTGTATTAAGCCTCTCCAAACAGTGCTTTGTATTAAGCCTCTCCAAACAGTGCTTTGTATTAATCCTCTCCAAACAGTGCTTTGTATTAAGCCTCTCCAAACAGTGCTTTGTATTAAGCCTCTCCAAACAGTGCTTTGTATTAAGCCTCTCCAAACAGTGCTTTGTATTAAGCCTCTCCAAACAGTGCTTTGTATTAAGCCTCTCCAAACAGTGCTTTGTATTAAGCCTCTCCAAACAGTGCTTTGTATTAAGCCTCTCCAAACAGTGCTTTGTATTAAGCCTCTCCAAACAGTGCTTTGTATTAAGCCTCTCCAAACAGTGCTTTGTATTAAGCCTCTCCAAACAGTGCTTTGTATTAAGCCTCTCCAAACAGTGCTTTGTATTAAGCCTCTCCAAACAGTGCTTTGTATTAAGCCTCTCCAAACAGTGCTTTGTATTAAGCCTCTCCAAACAGCTTTACAATTGTTGACGTTATCTTCTGGCCTTTTTCTGAGAAAATCGTCAGGTATTCCTTTCCTCTGACAAGTAATGTCTTTTTAACGGAAACTAAATAAATTTCACACACAAGTTAGTTCACTAGAATATGACTTTAAAAAGAGACATTATATCTCAGATTACATAAGTGGCCAGTGGCCAGAAAACCGTCAATAAACAGTGTATTGTGTGGAAAAGCCTGTAAGCAGTACAGAGTTTCTATAGTTACTCGTTTACATAATTACATACACGACATATTATTATTATTTGTGTTAAACAGGAAGCTACAGGTTGCAAAGTGCAGTAAAAAATAGTTTACAAGGTAAAGAGGCACGAAAGAAGAGCCTTGGTGGATTTAGTCATTTCGGAACTTTTCCTTCCAACTTGAACCGTTGTGGCACCCATGTTTGACTTAGGGTCCGATTACACCTTACAATAAATATATGATCCTATTTTTATATGATCCTATTTTTTTAGCATCATAAAAATGTTAGAAAAACTGTAATACACTTTACAATAAAAATAGGATCATGTTTAGCAGTGACGCCAACTTGACATGGTAAAAAAATAGAATTTTGAAGATTTTTAGGGTCCTTTTTTGAACCGTTTTAGGTTAAATAATTTCTGCTATATTCTTTCAATTCATCGTTATAAGAAATTCGGACTCCTCCACATTTTCTATTAAAATACGGGTCATTTCCATTCCACTTACCTCAGCCACCATTTTTAACGGACTAACCCAACGACAACAAACACATCGCAGCCTAGAGGAAGGTAGTCGCAGCAGTTATGATACAATTTGTACCGGGCGATACAAATTGTATCATAATTGACTCAATTCACTTTACACCTTACAATTTTTCTTGATCATATTTTTTTATGATCCTATTTGGATTGGAAATTGTAAGGTGTAATCGGGGGCTTACGGTGAACACTTCGGGTGAAAAAGTTCGGAAATAACGGAATCCCCCATCATTATAGACGAATCTGCTCAAATATGCTGCAGGGCTGCTATATATCTTATACACTATAAACTATATGTGGAAAAGCTAAACAACGATATGCATTTTGATCATACATAGTTTGCCAGGAATATAAGTACCGCCTCGACTTCTTCCTGGATATGCTATAGAAGCTTCATAGATCCCTATACAGTTTTGGTGGGTTTTAAACCACACTGTCATGTCCCATCGACTTGAGTAAGACTCCGAGACGACTATTGGATTCCAAGTCGGGCGACTCATATCTCGGTTCTCTCCGAAAAGCGTTTCGACTCCCGAGGTGCACGTGTCCCTGTTTTGAATAATTTTCTACTGATTTTCAGCAAATAAACATTTCGTTATTTACAATAGGAAAGAAATACGATACGCGATAATACTATTAGTACATAGTAAGCTTATGGATAGACCGATGGTTGGCACGTGGTTGTACCTAAAAGAAAATAAATAAATAAATAAACATATTCATGATATCGATCTATTCAGATTCGAATCTGGATAGAATCATGAATGAATTATTTCCAAGAGGAAAAAATGTATTTTTGGCTTTTTGCAAGAAAAATATTTATATCACTTAAACTTAGTAAGAACTTACTTAGTATGTAACTTACTGAGATTGATGATAGAGTATTACGACGGGGTGGCAAAGCGTAGTTTCTGTTTCCTCACAAAATCCTGTGCCGGGCGGTCCCAGGTTCGAGTCTCCAGAATTTGAAGAATAGGGTGATCTGAAAACCCCCAAAAAAAAAAAAAAAATCACTAAAAAAGATGCTTAAGTGGAATACACCTTTCGTGTACACAGATAGATAGATAGATAGGTAAATTATAACAACTGCAAATAAACGGCGAAGCACAGCATTTTGTCAACACTCAAAAAGACAGCTAGACCTAGACCTTACTTTTATTCTTCTGATGCATGAGGAAGACAGCTAGACCTAGACCTTACTTTTATTCTTCTGATGCATGAGGAAGACAGCTAGACCTAGACCTTACTTTTATTCTTCTGATGCATGAGGAAGACAGCTAGACCTAGACCTTACTTTTATTCTTCTGATGCATGAGGAAGACAGCTAGACCTAGACCTTACTTTTATTCTTCTGATGCATGAGGAAGAGGTCCATGGTCTTCAGCCCGTGGAAATTATCGATGGATAAGGAGTTGTCGGCCACGCCCGGGATCGTCTGCAGATTCAGGAAGCTTTCCCCGGCGAAGTCATTAGCAGTTAGGACGTCATGGTCCATCACCGTGAAAAGAATCATGGCTCCCTCACTGCGGCACTGCTCAAGCGTCACTGAGCTGTACAAAAATAAATATATAAATAATGATATTTCTAGCCAAAACTGTCATTGGGACATGTACACCGACTCTACAATTACATAATCATGAATCTGCAGGCTAACAACTGTCAAGTTTATTTGACGTGTGCACCGACTCTACAATTACATAATCATGAATCTGCAGGCTAACAACTGTCAAGTTTATTTGACGTGTACACCGACTCTACAATTACATAATCATGAATCTGCAGGCTAACAACTGTCAAGTTTATTTGACGTGTACACCGACTCTACAATTACATAATCATGAATCTGCAGGCTAACAACTGTCAAGTTTATTTGACGTGTACACCGACTCTACAATTACATAATCATGAATCTGCAGGCTACCAACTGTCAAGTTTATTTGACGTGTACACCGACTCTACAATTACATAATCATGAATCTGCAGGGTGTGTTATGTGTTCCATAGCCATGGGGGTATAGGTATATGTTGAAGCTATGGTTACTCGTAAGTGATTGAGACCTACAGTTTAAGGTGGACTATGAACCACTCCTGTTCGATATCCACTACCTAAGATTTATGGAAAAGTTATGGGGAAAATTCCCGGCCCGATGGGGCTCGAACTAGCAAACTCCTGCCACTACTCCGACATGTAACCACTGAAATATTTCGAAGACTTACAATTCGAAGCACTCGTCGAAGACAGGGTGAAGAGTTTTTTTGTGGACATTGGTCTGCTGTTCGGAACAGTGGGAGAACACCTTGCGCGGGAGCAGTTCGATGATAACGAACGGGTCGCTGAAGCCGTTCGGGTCTAGGGGAATGACGTCACGGGCGTTCAGGACTTCGACGCAAAGTGAGTCATGGTTGAAATATGCCCGGACAGACAGCACGCCGAACTCGGGCTGCTCCATGGACACCTGATCGAGAAAAAAACAATCATTTTCAATTTTCAAATAGTATTTTCTCCCTCAGTTGTTCTAATACGTTACCTATCTGTTATAACCTATTAACCGCGGCTACTTCGTCCAGTCCGATTCTGTTCGTTTTTTCTTTCTTTCTATGGAGTTTGGAGCCTAGCTAAGGGCTTTAGACAAAAAAATTAAAAATCTAAGCAAAAGTTTGCGAGTAATGGGGGCGTCCTCAAATGGGGACAATAGCCGGATTTCGGTGCAAAAAATACAACTCTTTATTTAAAAAAATTTAATTACTCATGGAATTTTTTAAAGCAATAGCGTGGATCGAGGCAGAGGCTTACTCCGCACACATCGCATTGAAACCTTGTCTTCGAATGACACACTCGACATCGCAACTGCGACCCCATATCTTCGTCCAAACTCCAGTAAAAGTCCTGTTGGGGCAATTTATGGTATCCACTTATTACATGGATTGCAAGGAAAGCTCTCATTTCTTCTTTTGTCACACTGAACTTTGGATTCTTTTTCTGGCCGGCATAAGTCATTGACTGGTGACACATAAATTGTATGTCATCATCGGTGACAAATTTTTCGAACACCTGTCGGGGAGACAACCCAGACAGGTCTTCAGTCAACTTTTCCAGTAGGAATTGGTCAAATTCAGAAACGTCGGTCGGCTCCACCAAATCGCAGTTTTTTTCCACTTCGGGGTGGTTTTCTTGATTGATTTAAATTGTCGGGAAGCTTGAAGGTACTGCTCTTTGTCATACTGCTCTTTGGTGAGTGGAAACATCTGCGGTAGATTCTGGTCAATTTCTGCCACTGTTGCTGGAACTGAGCACTCCTGACCGTCAGCTGGGCCTTCCACTTCAAGCTCACGAAAAAGACTGACCTCCACAGTTCCAGGAACATCACGAGGCATTTCAAAATTGTCGCCAAACAAACAATCTTCGTTGATTTCTTCGTTGTCAGTCAGCTGGTCCACTTCCGGTGTTATAATATCAATCTCAATTTCATCACCTGACCAATCACCTTCCTCCTCAAGGTCATCGAGGGCTTCCAAAGCCTCAGCTAGGTCTTTGTATCCGGTTCTGCCACTAAATACACGATTGTGAGACATTTTGGAGCTGAAAGTAAAAAGAGGAAAATTTTACTACAAACGCATACAAATCTGGCTATTGTCCCTGTTCGAGGACACCAACGTTTCTCACCTTCTTCCTGGACCACAGTAACAGCCATTACAAAAAAGATCATTGCTTATGAAATCTAGATCTGTTAGCATAAAAAACAACAACAGCTGAGTAAAAATAAACCCCACGGAATATTTATAAATAAATATTTATTACCTACCATCGGACGAACAAACATCAGCAGATTTCAGTCGCCGCCATTTTGAATGTGGTAGCAGTAATGTGGCAACTGACTACCGAGTTTGGACTACTCAAACCTCAGTATTGGCGGGAACACCTAAAAGTTCCTTTGAAACCAACAACTTTCATGTAGCGATTAAAATCATTCAACTCTGCAGACGTCCTCAAATGGGGACAGCCGCCTTTAATGGGTTTTAATCTGTCACCTGTTCTTCAGGTTTACAATATGTTCTTCCTTTAGATATTATGTAAACTGTTCTTTGACAGTATTACCTGTTCTTCTAATCGTTGCTGATAGAACCTGAGTATGAGCAGGTCAGTAGAGGTTCGGTGGTAGTTCAGCCTCTGCTCCACCTGCCAAAAGGTCGCTGAAACACAAAATTTAAAAATTGCATCTTACAGGCCTAAAAGTTCTGAAATAGGTTTATGTCTTTTTAACGTCAGGAAGTTGAAACCTGCATTGTAATATTAAGATCGTTACTGGCCAGTTATTTTCGGGCGTTAAAAAGACATTATTACATTTCAGAACATAGATCTCCAACAGGGTTGACTGGTGACCGTTAATACTGAAAAGCCAGCCATTTCATTCTTAGGTACCTTACTTAGGTACCTTACTTAGGTACCTTACTTAGGTACCTTACTTAGGTAGGTACCTTACTTAGGTACCTTACTTAGGTACCTTACTTAGGTACCTTACTTAGGTACCTTACTTAGGTACCTTACTTAGCTACCTTACTTAGGTACCTTACTACTACTATAGGTATCATACCTTCACTAAACAAAAAAAAATTGCTGTTCAAATAATCAATGAGAAGGTTCGAGAAATAATGAACTGAGCAGGTTCGTTATCTCGTCTGGCAGCTACGGAGTAATTGGTAATTGCGAAAAATAACAACCCTTTGAGCTAAAGGGAAAAATTTCTTATTAGAGGTTCAAAGAGATGCTAATAAGTAAGTTATTCAGCAACCTTCTCCTCAGTTCATGTGTATAATATGTAAAGAACGTGACTTATTAATATGCAATTACTCACGTTAACGTTAAGGGTCCGCTATACCTGACGGTGCATTTTTTGCCGCCCATAAGATTAACATTGCGAGCGGCGATTCATTTTCAAGGTTTACCCTTGGTTGGAAAGACACAAACTTTTGCCTGTACCTAGCCCTAACAATGTTCTAGGGAGTGTTCGAAGCAGATTTCCCATTTTTTTACTGGTTTTCGAAATACAGCACTTTTCTTGAGGTATGCGATGCTGGCATTTGCAAAACAGTTGCAATAAAAGAAACCAGTGAGAAATTGGGAAATCTGCTTCGAACACTCCCTAGAACATTGTTAGGGCTAGGTACAGGCAAAGTTTTGTGTCTTTCCAACCAAGGGTAAACCTTGAAAATGAATCGCCGCTCGCAATGTTAATCTTATGGGCGGCAAAAAATGCATCGTCAGGTATAGCGTCCTCTTAAGGGCGTCTACGCAGTCCTGTTTGTTTACGTTTCTTCTGCACGTTTAATGAGGATAACTATTGGATATTTAAACGTTCTGAAATATAATATATCCTACTACCGGTCGAAAGGAACAGGCTGAGAAAAATTACTCAATCGTAAAATCACAACAAAGCCTGTTAATTTCGACCATTAAAAAGACATATTATATTTCAGAAGTCAGTTCTGCGCTAAAGTTGGCTCCATCATTGATCTTACTGCGGTCTCGCGCTACATAGGTTTGCCAATAGTCTAGAGCTTACGTGAGTGTAGTGCCTCCATGGGCAATCCCTTCTCTTCAGCGTGGAAGAAGTCAACGAGGATCTCGAGGGCTTCATGGAGTCGGTCATAGAAGACGGCCACCTTCTCCCCGGACGTGGAGTCGACCTGCGACCCGAACTCGATGATGACGGTGTCCCAGATGTCGGCGAGGACGCGTTCAAAGTTGCGGGGCAGCAGGGAGGCGTTGAGAGAGATGAGGTGACTGTCTAGTAGCTCTAGCAGCGGGGCGATCGCTTCTGCTGTGGGGAGGGAGTCTGGTGACCAGGCGAGGTGAAACGTAGCCTTCTTTAGAGCAGGTCTCATCTGAAATATAATGTCCAAATTTTGGGGTTTTATAATATCCAGTGTGTTCATTCGCCAAACACGAGGCAGCCGAATAACTTTTCTTTCTATTTTTTTTTGGATATTTAAGTGTTCTGAAATATAGTAGGTAATATCAATATCTTTTTAACGTCAGAAATTAACTGGAGTGACTTTCACTTCCTGGAAAATCAGTGTTCGAATCCCGGGATAATTATATGTTTCTCGCTTGTGACATGGATTTATAACACTCTTTATCACACTTCGGCCCCATCTGGCTTCGGCCGACTTTTCTTCGGCCTCGGCCCAAAGACACACGCAACATACACATTCACACGTACCCTGACTCCGATCCTGGAGATGACCTGCAGAGCCCTGGCCTCCAGCGTGAGCTGAGTTTCCTCCAGGGCCCCGTAAAGAGCGTCCCTCCAGTCGGAACCACCGTCCGCCTCTGCAGCCTCGACCGCGTCCAGAATCGCGTCCACGCCCAGCGTCACGCCCAGGTTACTCAGAGACCGCCGGACGTACTCCAGGTCGTTGACACACACGCACATTTCGTCTGAGACCTGCAAATGAAGACATGAGAGGACCAGATGGAGGCTAGGTATACCCACAAGGGCTGCGTATAGGTCGAGAGCCAGGAAAAAATCACGATAGGAAAAATCAGAACAGCTCGAGACTAGACCTTGGATCTTCTTGCTCCGTATTTCTCCAAAAAAAAAAAAAAAAAAAAAAAAAAAATACATTATTCATTATTTAGATGATATTGATGGAGATAAACGCTTGCATGAATTCACTTCGGGGCGAATAAATTTGTAAATTCTAGGTGAGTTTTCCGAGTTCTCTTCTTCTTGTTTCTATACTTTCCTCAATGTACTGTTGTAACTCTCTATAACGAAATACTCTCTAAAACGAGCGTCCCTTGACAAACCCTACATCACTTTGTAACCCTCCGTATACCTTAAAAGGGCCGTTGTCTTCGTAGTAGCCTGAGTCTTGAAGCCTCTGCTGGACTAAGTCTGAGTAGAATAGGGAGGAGGACGTGATGATGTCAATCACCTTCATGACAAAGTCGTAGGCGGAGACTAGGTCAGGCCAGCACAGCTGACGCCAAAACTCCTGAATCTGCAACCACAAAATCAAACAAGCCTTTGCTGTAGACATAGCTATGTTAATGGCCAAATGCAAAATCTCAGAGTCAGTTATGAGATGAGTAAAGTAAAAAGTAATGAGCAAAAATTTCTCATCAAGACTCAAAAATCCGCATAATTATATTCCCAGCTATTCAACCAGGATTATTATTTTGCAAAGCCAACCATGTCAAAATCTTAAAAGCAACGGTAAAAGCAAAGCTAACTCGATATCCTCTTTTCGTTCGCTACATTTCACTAAATCTTTACAATTATTTTAAAAGGCCAATAAAGAATAAAGTGTTCCACGACCAGTGTAGCCAGTGAAGCTCAGCAAGAATAATCCATCGTGCTAAAAAATGCCAGCTCCCCACCAGGGACCTACAGTTTTAGGCTGGTCCCGAACAACCACAGCCTCGACACACATTTCTCTTGTCAACCTGAACATTTCAGAGGTGAATGCCAACCAGATAAAACTTTGGTAAGATCGGGATGGAGTCCCAGCTCTTAGCGTTCCTAAAGATAACCATCTAGCCAATCGGTTCTCTCAAAGTGAAAACTTTTCTTTTAGGAAAATAAAGGAGTTGGCTGGAAGTGCTGGAAGTGCGGGGTCAAGCAGTTCAACAGTTGATTGCAGCTCAAGTGGAGTTTGATTTGGCTAACGAGATTTCTCTTCCGACTTCGTTTGCCATTCAGTCCGTTACCCCATTTAACAATCAGAGGCGTATTCAGGAATAGGGATGTCACCAGCTACTAAAGTCTGCTTTAGTGTCCCCTAAAAGTTCACTATAGCGTTTTCCTTCCGAAAAGTTGGTGCCTTTATTCTCTTCCTGCCGATAGCGCCGTTATCATAACGTTAGCTATAGTGGACTTTTAACGGCAAGATAAAGTTATCGGCTACTTTTTCGGGAAGATACATTTTGCTAATTTTAACTGGACGTTAAGGAACTCTAAGACACATAATACACAGTCACTCTCAATCTAGAAGTATTTATTAATTTTCTGTAACAATATGATAAACGCGAGCTCTGGCAGTACGGCAGGGGTAGAATCGTGGAAGGGTTATGGACTTGTAAGGAACCGTACGAAATGAATCCCTCTTGCCCCTAGACTACAACCCTTACTTAAATTTAGATAGAGCAGGGGTTCTCAGTCTTCTCACGCTCATTTCTCCAGAAACTGTATAGTGAAAAAATACGTGTACACCCAGTTCCAGATTACATAATCATGATTTTTGCAGGCGTAATGATACACCCACTTTTAAATATTTTGAACAGAACCTATGTGTAGCTTAAGGCGGGCTCCAAACCACCATGTAGGCCATGTTCTGTTGTTATCCCAAGATTACGGGTTATGAAAATCGAAGAGAAAAAAATTCGGCCCGCCAGAGTTCGACCTTGCAACTTCTGTCACCAGTCCTAAATTTAAAACCCCTGAGCTAGTAGGTAGTAGACCACGAGTACTGGCCTATACAATTTTAGGTGGGTTCCGAACCACCACAGCCTCGATATACATTTCACTTGACATGTTGAAGGGTGAATGCCGATCAGAAAAACTTTAATAGGATCAGGATCGAACCGGGTCTCCTCGTCTGTTGCTTATAGCTAGTAGGTACCTACCTGGAAGTAGCAGGCGGTGGTATCAATAGCTGACGTGCTGTGCCGTACGATCCTGTCGCCCGTCACGATTCTGTTGAGTTCGAAGGCAGTCCTGATGCGGTAGAGAGCTCGTACTTTCGCTACAGACAGCCAGTTATCCACCGCGGCTTCGAACCACTCGTAATAACCGTTCATGGCAATCAACTTCTGGTCCGGGGGCGGTAGATGCTCCTTAAGGCTGCAAACAAACGTTCAGAGAAATAACTGAAGTGCCATTAAGCATGGCGACACAACTGCTGGATATTTGTTTGTTCTGAACTATAATATATATTTTTATCAAAGGGGTTTCTTTAACAGTTCTTTACCGTGCAGGTAAAGCTTGTATTTTAATTTCGGCCGTTAAAAAGACATTATAGTATTATGTTTCAGAACATTTAAATAATGTGTGCAGAAAAAAACGTAAACAAATAACAAAATAAATGTAGCAATAAATGTTAATAAGAGAAATCTGCTTTGTTGGATCCCACGCCTTGTTAATCAGTGAAAAAGTCCCTCGAGCGCTGAAAAACATTTCCAACAGGGAAAAACAAATAACCAAAAAACGTTTCGAGAGCTGCTGAAATAAATGAGCCAGTTTTGAATCTCAAAAAGGAGACAGCAATTTTTCTCAATTTCAAGGGAAAACCGCTACTTACTATGTTGAACTTACTTATCACTTTCTAAGTCAGTGTAATTAAGTTGGCGGACTTATCAGGCGGCTTTATTGCCTTCCAGGGATGCCCCCCTCTTCCCCCTCTCCACCCTCTTTCTGCTCCTTTTCCCCTACCTTTCGTATAAAAAATAAACCAACTTCCCCCCTAGAAGGTAGTTTGCATGACTGACTTTAAGAGGAAATAACAGCCAACGAGGCTGTATCATATTTGGAGAAACTGCGTCTATCAGCCGCAGTAAAGTACTTGTAGGTACCAACGCGGTTTTGTAGTAACCTCAAAGAAACCTACAGTACAGTAGCTGTTTCCTTGCCAGACTTTGATAAACTGATATTATCTTTTAGTTGACGGTTCCTACAGTTAGCTTACAGTGAGACAGCTAGCAGAAAATGAGGGGCTTAGCAGAAGTTGCCAAAGCTTTCGTCACTTTCGGGATTTTCACCTCCCATCCCAAACTAAAATCCGGCCACTTCAGGGTATAATAACTTTTTATTTAGTGGTCAGAATCTAAAATGCGATAAAACAGAAACTAAGTCAGCCACCAGACTACATAATCCAAACATTTCCTGAGGTACTGATTTCCCCCATTGGTCTAGCTAGAAGGTTGGTTTTAAGAGGAACACCGGTTCAATCCCAACCCTATCAAAGTTTTTCTTATTGGTATTCACCTCTGACATGTTCAGCATCTCAAATGAAAGGTGTGTTGAGGCCGTGGTGGTTCGGAACCCACCTAAAACTGTAGGTCCCCATCGTGTACTAGTACAATGGGCAAGGATGAGCTGGTATTTGGGTTATGCTCCCAGCTGAGCACGATGGATAATTCATTACAGAATGTGAGAAAGGAGAAAGTGACCATTGTCAGACACAATTTTAAAAAAAAAGTAAGTTTCCGGATTAAAACAAAAATTGCTGGCGTATTGTTTCATTTGTTTGTAAGATTCGCGCGAACCCAATTAATACCTTCCCTGCTTTCTATCATTAAAAGAAGTTCTGGGAAACAGAGTTCGGTAAAAAGAAATGTAAGAAAGTTGAGATGAATTTTCTTTTGTCAGAGATCACAGAGAGATTTCTTTTCTGATAAATATTTTTTTTTCCGTTCCCAAGTGAATAGGTCACTTTTTTCTTTCTCACTACCTATGATTCTATATTATACAGTTGTAATACGATTTTGTTTTTCCCTTGGAGCTCTCCTAAGGGTGGTTTTCCCAAGTTTGTAAAGTCCACTTTATGACATTGTCTTAAAGTTAATTATAGCGTTATCCTTCCGATAAAAAGCGCTATCTGTTGTTTAAATATTCATCAAATCTTTTTCATCAGGCTTTTTGAAAAATACAGCCAAAGTAAGATTTTTTGATGACGTTCGTCATCGCAAAAAATATATGTTCATGTTCCATGATTGATGTAGGGGAAAGCTAAAAACGACTATTGTCAAATTTTGACTCTTCTTACTTCTAAAAATTTCAATCATGTCATTGTGTCAAAAGTTTCAGCACTATCTGAAACTGTTCCGTATATACCCTGTAGAATGGATTTCTCTTCAGGAATAATAAGCTGCAAATTATAGAGCTCGTAATCAAGGTTTTGCCCTCGTATTTCCTAGTTTACGAGACATCTTGCTATTTCAACCGAAAAATATCAAGTTTGGGAAATTCTAACTATTTTCATCCGTCAGCCGCGAATGTAAACATTAGGCCCCACATAAATTCACTATTTGTTTACGTTTTTTTCTGCAACTATTGGATATTTCTGTACTCTGAAATATAATATGTCTTTTTAACGGCCAAAATTAACAGGCTGTTGATTTTAACGATAGAGAAATTTTTGTCAACAAAAATGTTATCCAAAAGCCTGTTCATTTCGGTCACTAAAAAGACATATCGTATATTGTATTTCAATATATACAGTTTCCTCATAAAATGTGCAGAAAAGACGTAAACAAACGTGAACGCGTATAGGCAGTGCTCCCTGAAATTTAAGTATGTAAAAAAACGTCTTGGATATACAGTCCTTGAAGGGCTAGGGTGTTGTGGGGTACAGGGTGGCAGCTATCGTGAGCTCTGTACACTAGGGGGTGATGTGCTCACTATCACACCCGTTTTCCCCCAGCCGATGATGGCCAGGTATCCATTGGGTGTGGGTGAGGGCAATGCCACTGAAAGCTGGAACCCCCTTAATAATAATAGCTGAGGGTTGGGGGGGACAAGCCCAGCAACTAGACCGTTTTCAAGAACTCTCCATTGTGCTCAGCTGGCAGCACTACCAAATACCAGCTCCCCAGCCATCGAGTAAACGATGGGGACCTACAGTTTTAGGTGGTTCCGAACCACCACAGCCTCGATGCCGAGCAGAAAAACTTTTTGGTAGGATCAGAATCGAACCGGTGTGACCCGGCTCTCACTGCTCCTCAAAAGTCGACCATTTAGTCCAGTCGGCTATCGAGACCGGTTGGAACCCCCTTGCCCAGGCAAGGACCACCAGGCCAAATCTCAACAACCTGAAGCTAGATCACAGATCCTCTTGCCTCCTAGGCAGTAAATAAGTAGCTACGTCGAATAGCTGACAAGCTGGAGAGGGAGAGGGAGAGGGAGGCTGGAGAGGGAGGCTTAAACCAAGCGATTGCCTGGGAGCTTCGCCAGTTGTTGGGACGGGCACAACATATAAGTAGGAAGCTTACGAGACGAACTCCTGCACGGCGAAGTAGAGCTCAAAAGCTGGAGTGCCTATTGTGCCTGATGTTTGCCCACCAGTGCTCAGCGCTGCTGACTTCAGGCCTCCGCAAAGTGACGTCACCCGGGGACCCATATCGTGGTGAATCTGGTGAAAATCACACTCATTTGTTTGTGCTGAAGTATAGTACCTATGTGTTTTTATCGTCAGAAACTAATAATTTGAAAGTAATAATATTGCAATAAATAGGGCAACATTCTAGAAGATTTGAAACGTTTCAATCGCAAAATTTTATTTATTTTCAGGGTGTTTTAAAGTTTTGAAACTATTTTTGCGTTGAATTGGAACTTACCATCTTTTCGAGCTGTTTGTACACTGCGCTGAAGTATCCAATGCCATTGTTCCTGCAACAAACAAACAATACAATTTTCTCTATACCTACAAGCTAGACAATTTCAAGAACTCTGTTCAGTTTTAGGTGGGTTTCGAACCACCACAGCCTCGATATACATATCACTTGACATGCTGAACATATCAGAGGTGAATGCCGATCAGAAAAACTTTGCTAGGACCGGGATCGAACCGGTGTCAGTGTTCCTCTAAAGGACATCCATCTAAACCAGGATTTTTGATGACACAGATATTAAGGTTGAAGGAGATACCTACTCGGTGACTGATAGTTGAAAGTGAAATACAGGGTTGAAACGGAGAAGTCTCCCCTGTGAGAGCCTCATTAAGGGCTGTACAGGGGAGGAATATGAGCAGGGTACCTAATCAGTCCCGGGAGGATTACCGCGGAGTCCAGGCGACCAGTAGCCTTTGACCTAGCTGTATTTCAAAGCCACCTAGTCACTCATTAGTCCTTGTATTAAGAGGAAACTGCACACACCTCGAAAAATTATTTTTCTTTGATAAAATTTATTTCTTAGGTAATTCATCCCGAATTTTATATCTGTTTTTTTCACTGACCAAAAAAAAGCAGAAGGAGAAAAAGGAACGTGAAGGGTGACACTCTACATCCAGTAAATACTGCGGGGGCATTATATCTTCAAAATACGTCGAAATAAAGTTTTAAAATTGTTCAAGCCACTTGTGTGAAGACGGCTCTTAAACGATTCTGGTCATTTCATTTAACCAAGGAAGATTAATCCGAGCAAAACTGAGATAATCCAACGTTATCTCATCCCCTTGATTTCCTCCTTTTCTAGTGATATGATTTCCACCTGCAGCTCAAGCGATCTTTGGCTGCCCGTCTTAGGGCCTCATTACACTTTCACATTTTTCTTGATAATATTTTTATTGTATGAACCTTTTTGATAGTTTTACATTTTGCTGAGAATGGGAGAAAATCAGTACCTACATCAGGAAATGATTGGACTTACAATACGTAGTCTGACGGCTGACTTAGTTCCTTCCTATGTTATCCCATTTTAGATTCTAACCACTAAATAAAAAGTTATTACACTCTAAAGTGGCCTGATTTTAGGTTGGTAAACGGTTTCTGGGTGGGAGGGGGGGGGGGGGGGGGCTAAGCCCCCCAGCCCCCTCTTGCTATGGCTATGACCTACGTACTTAAGAAAATTGCACATTTTGAAGTAAAAAACAAAACTTACTGCTCGAAGAGCAGGTTGAAAGCCTGGAGGCCTGTCTGCAAGTCCACTACGAGGACGATCATGAGGTGCGTTAGCCCCTGCAGAGCGCGGTCTGTTTTGCTGGCCTCTGATTGGTTCACGGTCAGATCCCTGCCATCCAATTGGTTGAGAGTCTGAGACTGAACTTCTTCGTACCACTCCGCGGAACCTTTCTTCAGTGCTAGGATGATTTCTCCGCGGATCTCTTTATGGAACGGGCAGCATTTGCGGAACGCTTTCATGTTGGCCAGAAGGCCAAGACATCTGTGGATGGGAAAAGAGGATACAACAACATGGTACGACAGCTCTAGAGGGGCCAGGGCGTAGGGGTATACAGGGTGGCACCTTTCCTGAGCTCTGTACACTAGGGGGTGATTTGGTGAAGGCCAGGTATCTATCAGGGTAAGACCAGGGTGGTTCCAGAATCTTCAGGTAAAATCTCGACAAGTCGGTCCTAGATCTTGGGTCCTCTTCCTTCAAATCTCAGTGCAGGGGCTGTGCAGGGGCAGTGCTGGGGCAGTGCAGGAGCAGTGCAGGGGCAGTGCAGGGGCAGTGCTGGGGCAGTGCAGGGGCAGTGCAGGGGCAGTGCAGGGGCAGTGCAGGGGCTGTGCTGGGGCAGTGCAGGGGCAGTGCTGGGGCAGTGCAGGGGCAGTGCAGGGGCAGTGCAGGGGCAGTGCTGGGGCAGTGCAGGGGCAGTGCAGGGGCAGTGCAGGGGCAGTGCAGGGGCAGTGCAGGGGCAGTGCATTGCGTGTACACCCACTTTCAAATTACATAATCATGGTTTCGCAGGGGCTGTGCCAAGAAAATAAATTTGCAATCAGGTTCCTAGAACTTGAAATCTGAAATGTTAAATGGTCTCATAGATCACCCGTACCTAATCTTGGAAAAAATTGTGACCCGTGAGCATTTGAACCTTTGATACTCTTACGTTAGGTAGAGCGCGCATAACATGAAACACGTCGGTAACAGTGTGGGCTCCTCAGTGCTTTACTTAGATAGGTCATCCACCGAAGTAGTAACCATGGGCAAGGTTGCTTAGTTTTGACTGTGAGAGTGGCAACAGCAAACTCGCTACGCTAGGTTGACAACCAACAAAGGGAGAATAATTCAGCCGTGTGTAGATATATTGACTCTGTATTTTGAATGAAGAGTAGCTTAGCTGCTGAAGTTGTAGCTGTGCTGTAGCTGTTGTTGATTAACGTAAATATTGGCTGCTGCTGAAGTGAAGACCCCCTCCCGTTTTCCAGGCAATTACTTCTATCGGCTGCTATTGGTTAAGCCAAAACAAAGCATCACTTACTAGGAATCTGATTAGTTATTTTCAACAATACAGTCTGAGGAGTTTCACAATCACTCACAAACTGGTAGTTTTAGACAACTACCTACGTAAGTAAACGTAAGGCAGTATCTATACATATAGACGTCATGCTATTTGTTCATATTTGCTATGAAATATAAAGCTGGATTTAGTTATTATGGAATTTATTTTAACCAAAAAGTGTTTACTTGTAAATTAAATATGGGTGCCACATTAGCTCTATGAATTCCAGTTGGAATTTTATTTCCCTAGAAACTTACAGGTACACAATTTTGGGTACAAAAATTCCAGAATGACTAATCCCAACCTTAGGGTGGATAGGAATTAAGAGAGGGGATTTTGGGAATGGGGATTTAAAAGGGATTGGGGAATATTGGATGGGGAAGGGATTGCGTCTAGCCTCTAGAGGGAAATTTGATCCCATTGCTATATTACTCATCGCCCAGGGGTGCCAACAGATTCAGCGTATAATGAGAAAAAACAGGCGAACATTACTGAAAAGATTACTTCCTGCCTTAACAAATTTACTTTCTTTTCAACTTTATTACAGACCTAGGTACTTCTTTGGATTATTAAGGGTGGCTTGATTTCACCACTTCCAGTTAGTAAATTTATCTTGCCGTTAAAAGTTCACTTTTATCACTACAGGACAACTCTATCGGCGGTACAGATTGAAACTAATAGTATTATATTTTAGAACAAAATCCAACCATTTCCGGTTTTCTGGCATAAAAAACGTTGATAGTGTTAAGCACTTCCGATAACTTGAATATTGTCTGAGACCGGAACAATGGGTCAACTTTCCGGAAATGGCGTCTATTGGACCTCATTTCCGCCGGAAACGATGAGAGCCCTGCAATAAATGTTGAATGGAAGGGTTGAGGGGATTGAATGAGCAAATAAAAACTCTTTCAGCTTGTTTTTTATGTTGGCTGCACTTAAAAAAGATAGGCACGCCTTAAAAAGATACGTAGGTACGTTTGCTGGAGAAAACAACTTTTTCATTGGCCCTTTTGGAGCCAGTGGCGTCCCCAGCCTTTGCTGACAAAAATCACTTGATCGTAAAATCACATGCAACATAAAAAGTTAATTTCTGCCTTTAAAAAGACATGTTATATTTCAGAACATAAAAATCTCCAACAATGTCCTCTAAATACGTTCGGGAAAACAAAAACAAACAGATAGTGTGCATGGTCACCGTTCATTTGGGGGATTGTAAACCTAAAGAAAAATTGAATTGAACATGAATCGCATAACACAGTTTAGCTTTTCCACGGAACATAATAAAATATATGGATGCCAGGATCAATGTCTGTTTATCCAACCTATTTCCTATTCATATTTTTATTTTTATTGCAACATTTTTCACCAGATGTCAAGATGTTCATGCTTTTGACCTATTTCCTCCTTCTTTTATTTCACCTGTTTTGCATCTATCGATGTTTCTTTCATGGGTGTGTGCGCCTCAGAAAATATTGATTCCGTCGGGATTTGAACCCGGACCTCTTAGGACACAAATTGGACAGAGAGAGGTACTTTCTTGTTTCCAAAAATCCTGTTGGTTTGGGGACTGGAGGTCTCTGAGATCGAACTCAAACGGGCCGAGATTTCTCTCCTTGGATTTATTTATTTGTCTGGATTAAGGTATATGAGGTGGTTCGGGATATCTTAGGTTTCTACTTTAATGTTCTGAAATATAATGTGTCTTTTATATGGCTAAAATTAACAGGCCATGTTGTGATTTCTGTTAAAAAAAAAAAAATAAAGGGTCCGACAACAGTCGCACTTCACTTTCTCGCCCCGTATGATTTTTTTTTTTTTTTTTTTGGGGGGATTTTTTTGATATTTTTTTGCGGGCGTAATTTTTAAGCAGTCCAAAATCGGTTGAAACTGACCCAAGAGCATCTATCTGAGATCACTCCTACCAAGTTTCATGGCTGTCATTTTATTACTGTAGTCCCAAATGCGTTCCGACCATTCAAAAACGTGGTTTCTCATTCTCAACTCATTTTCAACACTTTTTTGACAAAAACGGCCGTAATTTTCAAGATAACAAAATTTTGTTCGACAAATATTTAAGTTACTTACTTTTAAACAAATGTACCGAATTTCATGACAATCGGTCAATATATGTGAATGGCGCCGAAAGGATCAAACTTTGGTCCAGAACGGCCGTAATTTTCAACCAATTCAATTTTAGTTGCAAAAGACCTCGAATCATCTACTTGTCAACACACTTACCAATTTTCAGTGTTATAGATTTAAAAGTGTACCGTCGGCGCTTGTCCGACTAACCAAAAACACGATTTTTGAATTATTTTGGCGGTTTTTTGACAATAGCGGCCGCAATTTTTGACCATTCAAAAAATCCTTGAAAGTGTGTCTCGGCAGTAATTTTAGACAGGTCCATATCAAATTTCATCAAAATCGGAAGAACGGTATAGGCGCTAGAGCACTGCACGGACTGACGGACGGACGGACGGACGGACGGACTGACGGACGGACAGACTTTTTCCAGAAACCACTTTTTTGGACTCAGGGGACCCCCAGGATCATGGGAAACCCAAAATCTCAATTTCGAAATTTTGCACGAAAACAATACTTTCTCGCCATATATGGCTAGCGAGAAAGTAAAATAAAGGGTCCGACAACAGTCGCACTTAACTTTCTCGCCCAGAATGATTTTTTTTTTTTTTGGGTTTTTTGAGATTTTTTTGCGGGCGTAATTTTTAAGCAATCGGAAATCGGTTGAAAATGACCCACGAGCATCTATCTGAGATCACTCATACCAAATCTCACGTCTTTCATTTTATTACTGTAGTCCCAAATGCGTTCCGACCATTCAAAAACGTGGTTTCTCATTCTCAACTCATTTTCGACACTTTTTTGACAAAAACGGCCGTAATTTTGAAGATAACAAAATTCTGTTCGACAGATGTTTAAGTTACATGGTTGTACACAAATTTACCAAATTTCATGACAATCGGTCAATAAATGTGAATGGCGCCGAAACGATCGAACTTTGGTCCAGAACGGCCGTAATTTTCAACCAATCCAATTTTAGTTGCAAATGACCTCGAAGCATCTATTTGTCAACACACTTACCAATTTTCAGTGTTATAGACTGAAAAGTGTACCGTCGGCGCTTGTCTAACTAACCAAAAACACGATTTTTGAATTATTTTGGCGGTTTTTTGACAACAGCGGCCGCAATTTTTGACCAATCAAAAAATCCTTGAAAATGTGTCTCGGCAGTAATTTTAGACAGGTCCATACCAAATTTCATCAAAATCGGATGAACGGTATAGGCGCTAGAGCACTGCACGGACTGACTGACTGACGGACGGACGGACGGACGGACAGACTTTTTCCAGAAACCACTTTTTTGGACTCAGGGGACCCCCAGGATCATGGGAAACCCAAAATCTCAATTTCGAAATTTTGCACGAAAACAATACTTTCTCGCCATATATGGCTAGCGAGAAAGTAAAAATGACCGAAATTAACCGATCATAAAATCACAACACAGCCTGTTGTATTTCATGACGTTAAGAAAACATATTATACATTTCAGAACATTTAAACATCCAATAGTTTCCTTATAAAGTGTGCAGGAAAAGCGTAAACAAATAGATGGACTCTTTAAGGTTATAAGGAAAGCCCAAAATCTCAAAACAAATATATTAAAAATCAAAAATATCGAAAAAACGTCAGAAAAATGCAAACAAACATAGTGGCTCTCAAGGCATCGGGGATTTTGAAAAAATGTAGCCATCAAAGTGGGGCGATGAGGAGTAGGTACAGCCAAGGGCCCGAGGAAGATCCAAAAATACGGGAAAGTCGAAGGGTAACAGAATAAGCCGCAAAGAAATCTTGACGTTGATAAGAGGTTATTGTGTAAACTTTTCGAGGAAAAAATCCGGTCCTTTCCTTTTTTGATCCCTAAATTTATTTTAGGTCTCAAAACGAATTTCCATGAATATTTTCTTTTAGTTTCTTTATTGACGTTGCCCTTTGCTCTGTTGTGGTTTTCCTTCTTTGAGATTTTATTCTCTCTAGTTCTCCCTTTAATGGGAATTTATCAAGATTCTTGCTTATTTTGATATGAAATTTTTGGAATTGGTATTCGAGAAACTTATTGTAGATAATATGTGGGCCAAATGAGGGAAAATGGCTGACTTAGTTTCTATATTTTCGCATTTTAGATTCTGACCACTAAATAAAAAGTTATTACTCACACTCTAAAGTGGCCGGATTTTAGGTTAGGTAGTTAGGTTAGGTAGGCCTATAGGAGGTGAAAATACCGACGTGACGTAAGCTTTGGCTACTTCTGCTAAGCTTCGCATCTTCTGCTGCCTATTTCACTATAAACTAACAGATATATCAGCTACTCTACTGTCTCAACTATGAAACCGGAAATCAAAATTTTCGACCCGCTATATGTATATCTACGAAGGGAGAAGTCCTTTCTTGCGGCTGGTAGATACACATTCTCCAAGTTCATTATCATGTGCAGCCTCATTAGAAGGGCACTGAGATGAGATCTAGCCCTGACTTGTCAGGAATTTTCTTGGTGACGCTTGCCCAGCCCATGCAGCGCGAATGTCGAGCGTGATTCCTATACTATAGAATAGAGCGTACCAACCTTAGGAGATAGTCGAAACGCATCATGGTCGCCCGTTGTAAGGGCGGGAAGAGTTGCCTATGTCTTCGCACCAGGAACAAAGAGTGCTCCACAAATGACGTGAAGCTCTCTGCGAGACATTCTTCTTCGTCCTTGGACAACGTCTCACTGCCCCAGACCTAGACGAAAACAAAATAAGACAAATTAAGCGCAACAACCGCAGAGTTAGACCGAAGCCTACTGCTGCTCACGTGCCATGCGTCCTCAACGGCCATTCTGCCGAGTTGCCATCCCCGGACGTATGGTTTAGTGAGGAGGGATGGATTTTTTTAACGTGTAACTGCCATCCCTGAGTTGCCACTCCAGCCCCCCCATTCTGGGACGCATGACAGGCTAATGGAATGGATGAAGCCGACCGTAGCCAATTTTAGGAGCTCCCCGAAACCGTTCCTATATAAATGAGGAAAATATTCCTTTCCCCTGCATTCGAAACCAAACCTTTCAGGTCACATGCATGTCGGACGTTATACGGGAAGTTTGAGTTCGTGGCAATCTCTTTGAAATTTCAGATGGAAAGACCCTTGCAATTCAATTACAAACCGAATTGTAAATGCTAAGCTACGAAGCAACAGGATCGTGAAACGTGGCTACCCAGTAGACATGGTCTTCATCGACTGGGGGAAAACTTGACTGTTGACCAAATCATCCCCTTGAGTGCGGAGCTCACAAAGCACCCTGTACTCCACTTCTAGCCCTTATAGGGCTAAGTTAGGGGGGGGGGGGATAACTTAATAATGTCCGCTTGGAAACAAAATAGCAATTTGACTGTGAGCCTCGGCGGGAAAGCCTCAAGCTCTGGGCCTTAGCGGGATTCAGCAAATAACAACTGCGTCAGGCCGGATTTGGAAACAGTCTCTGCCCCCTCCTGATTTGCATGGCAGCCACGTGTGGGGCTTATGACCTCACCCAGGTCTTTCAGCTATAAAAACACTTCCGCCCCTGTCTGTGCCTTTTTCTCTTGTGAGATTTTTTTTTGAATCAAAATGAGAGAACCTGATAGAGGGGAAAAGCCCAGCAACATGAATTATGCGTCGTGCTCAGCTGGCAGCACTACCAAATACCAGCTCCCCACCCATCGTAGTAGTAGGTAGGTACATGACGGGGACCTACAGTTTTAGGTGGGCTCTGAACCACCACAGAGCCGGCGGTGTTCCTCTGTAGAGCCTGGATTTCACGAATTCTTTAAAGTATACGATAGTGTCTAGATTTAACAAACAGATTTATGTTATCCTATGTTTAGCTTAATACAAGTTAAATCTAAAACAGTGAACTCACCACGTCTAGGTCGTGGAGCAGCTTGTGCAACACCTTTGGGTCCAGGCTTTGTTCTTGGCTAATTTTGCTGTAGGCCACCCAGCGGACCAGCGAAAGTTGCAGATCTGTGACGTCACCCTGTATAGCATGCTGATGGAGGATTGTCTGAGCCACCTGAGGTATTTCCCCACCCCATTCCCAGCTACGCCCCTGAAATAGAAATAGGTATACCATTGCTGAACTTACCCTGTGTCTGTATTTCACTTTTCATACATAAATTATTACATGCAGTATTACATTACGAAATTACATTACTACATGCATTATTGCATAATGATATTGTATTATTACATGCATTATTACATTACGAAATTACATTATACATGCATTATTACATTACAAAATTACATTTTATGTATTATTACATTATGAAATTACATTATTACATGCATTATAACAATACTAAATTACATTATTTCATGTATTATTACATTATGAAATTACATTATTACATACATAATAACAAAAATTATGAATTATATTATCACATGCATTATTACAAAGATTGAACATGCATTATTACATGAAGAAAAAACATCATTACATACATTACTTACATAGATGACTTACCCTGTGTTTCGATAGTTCATAGGCTATGAACACCCTGTATAGTTGTTCTTACCCTGTGTCTCGATAGTTCATAGGCTATGAACACCCTGTATAGTTGTTCTTTCCCTGTGTCTCGATAGTTCATAGGCTATGAACACCCTGTGTATAGTTGTTCTTACCCTGTGTTTCGATAGTTCATAGGCTATGAACACCCTGTATAGTTGTTCTTACCCTGTGTTTCGATAGTTCATAGGCTATGAACACCCTGTATAGTTGTTCTTGCTGATGTATTTCAGTCCAGTTATCTTCCTCAGAAGTTCCCCGGTCTTCCCTTGTTGACAGCCACAGCTTTAGGCGAATTCTGTAAAGAAACCAAAGCAAAGACTAAAGACTCCAGAAATTGCCCTGAGGTCCTTTCGTTTTCTTAAACTTGGGCACCCAACTTTTTAATGGTCCAAGCTTGTTTTCAGGGGATAGGTTACCTATCATCTCGTCAGAAAGTATTTCCTACGATGCGTCTTAACCAGCCAGTTATTTTTTCAATATGAAATAGGTCGCATTATATTTCAGAACTCAATATGATAAAAAACGTCAGCAAACAGTATGTCTGTTATTTCAGTCTTAATGGAGGGTTAGTTATTTGACTCGAAGTGTTTACCTTTTAGTTAAGCATGAGGGCCACATCGGCTCTATGAATGTTAGTTGGAATTTTGTTTCCCTAGCAACATGTTGAACTTATACAGGTACCTAAACACTTTTCGGGGAATAATGATGTTTGTTTACGTTCACTTGAACCAATAGGTGCATAGCACTTTTTCTTACGTTATCATAGAAACTAACCTCCTTAGGCTGAATTTCACCACCTCACGATAGTGCCTTTTAACGTTCGAATAGCTATCGATTCGAAAAAGCAGACATCCTCTCGTTAGGTTTTGCTGTGTCAATAGAATTCGCCTGCTTTGTTTACGTCAAATTTATTTCAACAATTTCAATCTAAAAGTGGAAACAAACGTGAAAAACCCCCTATTTTTTCGGAGAAAGAAGTTAAAATGTTGATTAGACTACATTAGACTACACCAAATGAGTCGCAGGTATGAAAATTATCGTTTTCGCTAACGCACGGAAAATCCACTCGAAAGCTAACGAAACGGTAACGGTGCATGGTGAAAGCCGTTAACATTTTTTACCGATACGATAGCGCTATCGTGTACACGATAGTCTTCACGTTAAAGTGGTGAAATCCAGCCTTTTTGAAATAAAAACAATGTAAATCCTTAGTCAATTCTTTTAAGAACACAAAGTAACAAAAAATTCACTAAAATGACTTTTGATTACTTCACAGTGTTTGAATTTCCAAAAATCTACAAACCCCCTGATACAAATCGTCGATTGCTCTCCTATAATATTTTACAAGCAGGAAAGTTATCAGTAGGTATACAAAATTAACTTTACTCAAGAGAAAGTTAAAAGTGAAAATGTGGTGAAAATGAGATGAAGTAATGGAACATTTCTATCTGCTGCCATCATCACTTAGTAACAAACTTATTCTCATTAGTTTCTCCAACTTTCCCGCACTTAATTCATTCCAAAGTTTCGAGACAGTGTATAGAGAAAGCCTTCTCGACGTCTACTGCTGGATTACAGAGGAGAGTTCAAGGCTGTCGGCACAATGTTGACGTGTCTGAATGTCCTTTTTGATAATAAATTGTTCTGAAATATAAGCAGCCCTGTGACCATTACAAGAATCATCCATCGAGCTCATCTGGCAGTACTTCCAAATACCACCTGCACGACGGGGACCTACAGTTTTAGGTGGGTTCCGATTTACATCTAACTTGACATGGTGAACTTATCAGCGGTGAATGCGGGTGAGAAAAATTTTGATATTATCGGGATCGACTGTAAGGACGACGATGAAGAACTCGGGTATCGCGGCTGTTCTTAGTTATCCCCAGTAAGTGGCTTACTTAAGCTTAAGTTACAATTTGTTTTACCTCAAAGGGGTTATGTAAAGTTTTCCTATCTTAGGAAAACTTTAAACATGACGCGCAACTTTGACAACAACTTTCTTTACGATGTCAACTGACATTAGGGTGGCTTCTGCCGAAGGGGAGGTATAGGTATAAGGGGCTTAAAAGTTAAAGCCTTGTTTAACAGTGAAATGCCTATTCTAGTGTTGAGAGATCTTGCCAGGTCTACCTGTACCGCTTACCTGCCCTGTATGTTGGACCTCTGCGTGCGAGCCTCGAGCTTGTACCAGCAGTCGAGGCCGGTGGAGGGGATGTCCTGGAGGGGGACGTTGACGCAGCCTAGGAAGTCGTCCTGGGAGCCAGACCTGGCACTCTGCGCGATCTGCTTGAAGAATCGGCCCAGGCCTTTCACTCCTCGGACTTCGTTCAGTCGCGAAACCGCGTCCAAGACGGAGGACTCGTCATCGTGGTCCCTGACATGCACATTGACATTTTTTAGGGCCTAGAGTGGGATACACGTAGGCAACGGGGGGATTTCGTCAGAATCACGACCAACAGTCGAATCTTCCTCCAGAACCGGGAAAAATTTCAACTAGTCGTGCTTCATTGCTTAGGGCCCTTTAAGAGAAAGGGAGCAGTACAAAATATTTCTCTTTAGACAATAAGACAATAAGAAAATCACTCACCAAATGTCAAGGTGAAGGATATCGCTAGAAACGTCATCTATATCGCTGAAAAAGGAGAAATAATTAAATTAATTAATTAGTTAATCAGAACTAAGATTTCACAAACTTGTAACTAATTATTTCAGAAATTTATTCACCGAACTGTCGATCATTGTTAATTTTCTTAATTGAAAATGCCTTAAGCTGAATAAGCGACGAAATTTCAAATCTATTTGAGAGTAGGATATAGCAGCTCCTCAGCCGTCAAGTTAGTTCACGACGGGGACCTACAGTTTTAGGTGGGTTCCGTACCACCACAGCCTCGATATACATTTCACTTGATTTCCTGAACATATCAGAGGTGAATGCCAATCAGAATAAAGGGTTCGACAATGGTCGCACTTGACTTTCTCGCAATTTTTATCGAAAATTTGATTTTTTTTTTACGTAAATAATTGTCAAAATTTTAACTTTTTCTAAAAAGTATTTTGCCTCACAATGAGCGATACTTTTAGGCACCTGCATACCGAATTTCAAACATAACCGTCAAACAGTGAAGTGTCGTTCGACGCGCAAAGTATATGTTTTCTATTTTGCATGTCACCGTCTTAAATTTTAAGTAAATAAAAATCTATTGAAAATGCCCTTAAAGCACCTATCTGAGACCACTTTCACCAATTTTCAAGAAAATCCGTCGATTAGTGTTTTTGCAAATGTGGTTTAACCAATCAAAAACGTGATTTCCATTTTTGGAAAAATTTTCCTACGATAATGCCAATATTGGCCTAAATTTTTGGCCCATCTCAAAAAGAATAAAAGTGATCCTGTAGCATCTATTTGGGAACACTATTGCGAAATTACAAGGATCTAACTTAATAACTGTAGTGCCAAATCCATCTTGACCAATCAAAAACGAGATTCTAGTTTTTTTTCCTATTTTTGACTTTATTTTGCCTATATTGGCCGCAATTTTGAAATGATTGAATATTTCTTCGACAGACCTTTAAGTAATGTTATTAAGCACAAGTTTATGGATTTTTGTGAAATTCCGGCTAATACTGTTCATGGGGCCAAGGTTTTCACGTATGGGCCAATTTTGGCCCAAATTTTCGGCCCATCTCCAAAACAATAAATATGATCCTGGAGCATTTATCTGGGAACACGACTGCAAAATTTCAAGGTTCTAACTTTATTACCGTACCGTGAAATGCATCTTGAGTAGACAAAAACACGATTTTGAATTTTTTTTGACACTTTTTTGACAATAGTGGGCGCAATTTTTGAGTAATCAAAATTATATTAAAAATGTATCTCGGAACTGATTTTAGACATCTATATTCCAAATTTGAGCCAAATCGGTTGACTGGTGTGACCTGTAGCCGCGCTACAGACAAACGGACGTACGTACGTACGTACGTACGTAGGTACGTACGTACGTCGGACGGACATGACCTAAAAACCATTTTTTTGGTATCTAGGACCTCTGAAACGCCTTTTGCAATGAAAATCTCAAAATCGAAATTTCGCACGATAACATAACTTTCTCAGCCCATGTATTACATACGGGCGAGAAAGTAAAAACTTTGATAGGATCGGGATGGAACCGGTGTGACCCGGAAGCTGTTTTCTTGCCCTAAAAGAGACTGCAAATTTGAATAGAGAGAGGGAGGCAGAATTGGTTTGCTGTTGGAATGTGACTTACAATCGGAATTTCTCATTCCATCTCGGGTTGAGGGTTTGCGGGCGGACAGAGGTCGCTCTGATGAATTTGGCCGGGACGGCATTGCTGATTGAGTCCCGTGCGTCCCGCCGACCGCTCACTGGTTCCCGCCGTTTGAAACTTAACCTGAAACTGAAAATACCCAATTATTATATGTAGGAATATACGATATCCTTGGAGTACATAGTAGTTATGGTCCAGCGCCGGTCACTGGAAACTGGAAGGTTGGCCAGTACGTACCACTCTGGCCCACGAAAGCAGCCTTTACCAGTGCAGCTGCCACACAATGGACCCTACCCCATACACGATCAAAGTGGGCCATATAGGACCATGCTGGGCGATATAGTAGCACCGTCAGCCAGCAGAGCTGCCTACATAATGGCGATGGCTTACACTGGCTGAGGATCCCCCATGGTATACCTGACGCTGCTACTATATCGCCCAGCATGGTCCTATATGGCCCACTGTGATCGTGTATGGGAAGGGTGGTAGAGTCCATGGTGAGGACAGCAGCATGGTGAAGGTGGCTTTCGAGGCCATGCAGAGTGGTACGTACTTGCCCTTCTTGCAGCCCCGGGATAATGTGTCCGACGCCTTCGGTTTCTGTTTACCTATGATGCTTGCGCAGTTTCTCATGGTGGGACTCATGTTTCGGTGACTCGAGGTCTGATGATCCGCTGTCGGACAGCGCACGACATGCAGGCATCCGCGGGGACAAAGGCGGAGTGTCCCTGCTGGGTAGCGGGGAGACTGGGGAGTCGTTGCCGGGCTGTATGCCCAGCATACAGTACGGGTCACTGAAACCTGAAAACCAAAAAACTGTACGCAAGGGGGTGAGAATCACGCCCGAGAGTCGAGTTTCCCCCCAGCCATGGACCCGCCAGGGCTGGACACCAGATTCACCGAGAAAAAATAAATAATAAAACTATGGCAGAAAACGTTTTTTTACAAAGCTGACATTCCTGCTCATAAAGAGAGAGGGAGAATTAATTTGACGCTTTTTGGCTTACTGTTATTTTTAAGTTGTCATACTGCTGACGGCCCATTAGGGCTTTCTACATGTCACTTTTTACTAAAGACAAACAACATTTTCCGCGTCGCCGAGAATTGTTTGTCACAGGGATTTAAGAGAAAATCTTAATTGGGAGGCTGGAAGGTAGAGGCCGGTATGCGTCAGCACCTCGTCAAATCTTCCTCAGCTTGGAGCTGATTATGGATTTTTAGCACCTTTAAGGTCAACTGTGTCATGAATTTTGACTATCGAACCAATAGGAAGAAATTGAAAATAATTGACAAATCGTGGGTGGCTGAAATAAATGGCTAGCCATAAGACAGTTTAATAAGCCTCTCAGTGGCCGAGTGCTCAAGGGGCCGGCTTGTGTCCTGCATGGGGCCGGCTTGTGTCCTGCATGGGGCCGGCTTGTGTCCTGCATGGGGCCGGCTTGTGTCCTGCATGGGGCCGGCTTGTGTCCTGCATGGGGCCGGCTTGTGTCCTGCATGGGGCCGGCTTGTGTCCTGCATGGGGCCGGCTTGTGTCCTGCAAGGGGCCGGCTTGTGTCCTGCATGGGGCCGGCTTGTGTCCTGCATGGGGCCGGCTTGTGTCCTGCATGGGGCCGGCTTGTGTCCTGCATGGGGCCGGCTTGTGTCCTGCTTGAGACGTCTGGGTTCAAATCCAGGTGGTAGCAATATTTTCAGTTTAAACCATGGATCTAATTAATGGCTTCGGTCCGCTTCTATATTCAGATTTGGGTTACGTGACGCACCCATTTAAAGCAAAAATGATAATAATAAGAAAAAGGCTGACTGGCAACCCTTCAACCGAGAGGAAGCAAGAGGGTGAATAAACATTCAGCAAGAGCTATTTGCTTACAAATAAATGTAAACACGGCATGTTTATATACCTACCTACTTGTCATCACGGCTAGATTGCTGAACCACCCAAATCGGAGTCAGCTGTTTCTGTTATTCTAACAGTTACAACTAACCGGTGGATAATTATTACAAACTTGGGGAAACTTAGTTAGTAGAAGCATGGAGGGCAACACCAGCAACTAGACCAAATCAAGAGTTATCCAACCTGCTCAGCTGGGTGCACTACCCAATACGAGCTCCCCACTCATCCTGTTAGTATACACGGTGGGACCTACAGTTTTAGGTGAGTTCCGAACCACCACAGCGTTTAACTTGACATATAGAACAGAAATTTTTTGTTACGTCCGGGACCGAACCGATGACACCCGGCCGTCTAAAGTCGACCATCTATACACAACTCGGTAAGTTGTCTATTTTATCTGAAAAAAAAAAAAAAGCGCCGGGATTTAAACCCCTAAGCCTCTTAGTAAGAGACTAAATAGCGAGACGGCTCGGGTAGTTGAGGAATTATTCACGGTCCATGTCCCCGGTGACATATTACGCAAGAACTGAAGGAGGCAGTAAAAGAACGGGAGAACTGCTGAGTCAGTAAATATTTCACCAGCTGGAGAACAGCCTTTTCGCACGAAAGGACATCTGAGGGGGGGGGGGGGGGGATTCACAAATGCGATTCTCAGTTTTCCCCTTCACGCAACAGACCTTTTATTTTTTATTCGTTCCCCAGAAATATAGCCTAAAAGATGGAAGACAGAAGAGCCTAGTCTTTCTTGAACCTGAGTTTATTTTATTGCTCAGTGCCCCTGCCAGCATACGTACTTTAAAATTATTTTCCCGAAGCAGCACTGATAGAGACCATATTAAGAATGGCAGTCCATATTTTGTACAGAAAACTATGCTTCCTTTGCGGCCTTCGATTTCATAAGAAAGAAGGAAAGAAAGAAAATTTTTAAACTCGTATGAAAGAGGATTCAAGAATCTTACAGCAGGTACAAGAACAAGAACTGATATTTTTACTGCAAGAACAAGCAATGACCTTATTTGTCAATGTTCTTGTTCTTTTGTAACTCTACTGGGTAGGCCCAAGGCCGGGCAAAAATCTCGCCTAGTTTAGACTCGATCCTTGGTTTTCTTGCTTCATAGGTCAGTGCCAGACCAGTAAGGCTGGCATTCCTGATTCCCCCCCCCAAAAAAAGTTTTTCACTGTAAGTTAAACATGGTTACCATGCGTTGCTAGGGAAAGAAAATTCCAACTGGAATTCATAGAGCCAATGTGGCACTCATGTCTAATTTACAAGTAAACACTTTTGGATTAATTATTCCGGAATAGCTAAACCCAGTCTTGACCCGCAGTTTACAGTAAATGGACTAAATAAAAATCTCCATTTCAAATTTTTTAGACAGAACCTTCAAGAAGAGGAAAAAAATTCACTTAACAAGATTAAATACAGGGAAAGGGTGAAAGTGATGAAAGTGGCTGTAAAAGCATAAACAATGCAACTGACGGGTGAAGCGCCTGAATCCGTTTGATATCGCCTCATCACTTCATCACCGAATGCCAATCATCTGTTCCACCGTTCACTCGTTCACCCCTCTCCGTTGATGAAAACCACCCTTTATTCCCATATTATAAGTTCCTAAATGCTCAAGATACATTAACGATTTTAGCTGCTGGATATTTTTTGTTCTAGCATATACCTAATATGTCTCTTTAATGTTATAAGCTAGTTACCTATACAAGCGAATGATTTGTTTTAATGTTTTAATCGTAAAATCACAACACCGAGTTCCATAATTTGTAAAAAAGCTAGGTATATACATATATTGTGTCCAGGAGTTATTTCAGAAACTTATTTCAGCTGCTATGTGTGGAACACGTTGTAACTTAACAGGGACTTACCATTCGGATCTTTGGCTTCTAAGTTCTCGGCTTCGATGACAACTACGTTTAGAACTAGGATAGGTGGCTGTAACAAACAAAATTAGGATTTAAAGAGCGTCGAACGATCGGAAAGAAACGGCACAAGTAAACAGATGGGGCATGCACAAACTACTTACATAGTGCACCATTCCAAACCCACCATTCCAGCCCCGCCATTCCAACCCCGCAATTTCAGCCCGCCATTCCAGCCCCGCCATTCCAGCCACGCCATTCCAGCCCCGCCATTCCAACCCCACCATTCCAGCCCGCCATTCCAGCCCCACCATTCCAACCCCGCCATTCCAGCCCCACTATTCTCGGACGCATCAAAGTCTACTAAAGTGGCTAGAAAAAGTTCACTTCACCATCCTTCCGATAGCGCCCTTGTCATATCGTTAGCTAGTTAACATTTAACGGCAAGATAAAGTTCTCGCCAACTTTTTCGGGACGATAAATTTACTAATTTTATCTGCACGTTAACTAACTGGTGAAAGCTACCTTTAATGTAGTCAGAGGCAATATCTTATGCGGAACGTGTTTACGCTACGTTGAACTTGGCTGCTCTGCCTCGATATTTCGTAAGCACCTCGAATTTCACCTTCAAGTTGGAACCCTAGTTTGTGGGGAACACAAAAAGGAAGCAGGAGGGGTAGGGGGTGTGTTGACGGAGGGATAGGGGGTTGTAGGTAGGTTGGGGTGTGTTTTGGAATGGGGAAACGCGACAAAAGCACCGGAAATGGGAAACCAGCCCGAGAAGAAACTTCCGCTCAGAATTTTCTCGTACCTGCTTACTGACTCGTGACTGACTCGGTCTTTGAATGACTGAAGAACTAACTGACTCACCGATCACCGATTCTCGGACTCACTTCAGTGATGCAAGAAAAAATCTTGTCTTGTTTTCGCTCTCGCCTTTCAAAAACAATATAAGTCATGTTTGGTAGAAAGGGGCTATTCTGATGACGAGGGACTATTCTGATGACGAGGGGCTATTCTGATGGCAAGACGAATAGTTTTCCTCAGTAACTCTCTTGAGCAGACATGTCAGCAATGTGGGGGGGAATCAGCATCGAGATAATTACGTCCTTAAAAACCAAAATTTCGTAAAGCAAGACACCATAGGTCAAGGCTGGACTACCTTCCAAGTGCTCCAAAAATGTGGCCTTCGCACTTCGCATAGTGGCACCACCCTTAAGGCCTCCTTACACTATTTCAGGTTGAACTAACAGACCGTCCTATTTTTCTAGAGTTTTCAATCAAATAAATATCGTCTCTTCAGTTTCATCTTAATCAAAAATTGCAGGTTTGAATTAGCAGTTCGTGCTTGGAGCTCCCTTCGACGGATTTCCCCACAATCCAGCCCTAATCCCATCACGACCATTGGTTTAAACAGATCAGCATTAATTCAGTTCGTATAATATATTCAGATAGGTATACAATATACTCTTATATAGGTACAGTACCTGTAATATGCAGACATACAGGTTTGGGTTCTGTACACTTTACGCAGTTCACATTCACATTTTTTTGATAGTTCCATATATCTGATAATTGACAAATGACTAAGACATGTGGTCTTAGAAATTTTTGGATGAAATAAATGGTATTAAGGAACATCCCCGAGTACCAACAAGGAATATTACGTAAACATCACAAAGATTGCAATGTAATATCATATGTTTTATATAAATCAGGGCACAAATCCAATATTGCAATATTATTTCGAGAATATTGGCTAGACTTTTTTATTGGTAGTATGTAATAACACACTGATCGGGGGGTGGGGGGTGGGGGTTGATATTTTCTCAATCGCGATACAGCAGCCGTCTGCAGTGAACCGAGCCGGAGGAAGATTAAAAATCCACCCCGCACCCCTAAACCCCTCAACCCCTCAATATTTTCTTGTTAACGTCTTCTGCCTACTACGTAGAAAGGCCAGACCCTATAGTGGGGGTTGATTTGGTTACAGTCGAGACTTCTCTCAGACAGGGCCGGGCGAAATTCACCAGGAAAAAATCTCGCCCAGGCGGAACTAGATCCTGCGACCTTCACAGCAACTCACCTTTTCTTCGGACGCAATAGCGAGAAGCCGTCGATGTCTCTGCGGAGGAATATCGAAAGCTTCCTGTGCGTACTGGTAGAGTTCGTCGTGGTAGTGGGCGTATTGCCCTGTCGACACGCCTACCTTGTTCGTGATTGTATAGAGAACCTGCAAACAATCACGAGAGTTCAAATCCCGGCGGGTTTAGATTTTTCCCTTCCCTCGGGAGTGCTCCCCATGGCTGTACAACACAATTCTCGCAGGGAGTGATGATGACCATGGTGTGGAAAAACTGCAGAGGGATTGGTTTGTTCGGGAGTGATCAGCTGTGTGATCATCACCACACGGACATAGGTGGCTGGGGACGCTACAGGACATCTTATGTGACTTCGGCTGCTGTTACCTGACCTCTATCTCACTTAACTGAGCTCCATCTCACTTACCTCGACATAGAGGGCGTCCATCTCACGGCTGGAGATGTCTACTTCTGAACGGCGGCGCGGGGGCGTTGGAGGGTCCCCGACCCGTTCTTCCAACTCCTGTCAAAACAAACGCAGAGTCATTAATGCTACAGCCTTAGATGGGCCAGGAGGTGTATTCCCTTTCTCAAACGCCAGCAAACCCACCCAACTAACACCTTCAAAATTTATTGTAAGAAGATAAGGCACGCCATGATGCAATATACGGGGAACAGTTCTTCTTATAATAAATTTTGAAGGTATTAGTTGGGTGGGTTTGCTGGCGTTTGAGAAAGGGAATACACCTACAGGGCCTAAGTGGGGTACAGGGTGGCACTTTCGTGAAAGGCTGTACACAAGGGGATGATTTGGTTACAATCACCCCCAACAGTCGAGTTTTCCTCACGACGGTGAGTGCCGCCAGCATGTAAATGCGTCAGAGCTATGTCGATCCTGGCTTATGTTGCATGTACACCCACTTTCAAATTACATAATCATGATTTTCGCAGGCGCAATGAAATAAAATCCGGCTTGTATAATAATGTTGCTTTAAGAGGACGCTATACCTGTCGGTGCATTTTTTGCCGCCCATAAGATTAACATTGCGAGCGGCGATTCATTTTCAAGGTTTACCCTTGGTTGGAAAGACACAAAATTTTGCCTGTACCTAGCCCTAGGTCGTGTTCGAAGCAGATTTCCCAATTTCTCACTGGTTTCTTTTATTGCAACTGTTTTGCAAATGCTAGCATCGCATGCCTCAAGAAAAGTGCTGTATCTCGAAAACCAGTAAAAAAAAATGGGAAATCTGCTTCAAACACTCCCTAGAACATTGTTAGGGCTAGGTACAGGCAAAAGTTTGGGTCTTTCCAACCAAGGGTAAACCTTGAAAATGAATCGCCGCTCGCAATGTTAATCTTATGGGCGGCAAAAAATGCACTGTCAGGTATAGCGGACCCTTAAACAAATTTACGATATGATTGTAGAGAGTGATGACATTATTGTCATGCGGCCTAGTGGGAAAACACTAGACTGCCACTACTGAGGTCCTGGGTTCGAAATTTTCTGTTGGTATAGGATGAATGTCACACCAAATTTTCATTTGGCTCCTAAATGTTCACTACAGCGTTATCCTCCAGAAAATAAAATTCGCAATCCTGCTGATAGTGCTAGTACGAGATCACACAATTAGCTAATAAACTTTTGACGGCAAGAAAAGCTACTTTTCGGGAATGTTAATTGACTAGCTTTATCTGTGAATTGTGGAAGCCGCCCTAAGTGCGTGAAAATACTTTTTCAAATATACCGTTGCCTTTTTTATTTGCAACGAAAAATTACCATTCAACATTCTATGAGGAAGTTGAGGCACAATGGGAATTGCTTGACTCTCTCCTCGCTATGTATTATGGATGTCCATACCTATAGAGAAGGGTCAAAGGGCTTTTATCCATATTACGGTAATATGGCATATATGCTGAGAGCTCCCATAGGACGGCAATGTTATATAGGAGCTATCTGCCTACAAACAATATAATATTGTACGTCACAAACAGCTCTGCCAGGGCAGGGCCACGTGGCATTTTGTGACCTCTTTACATAAAGGAGTGATTCAAGTTTTTACCTAGACGGTGAAGGCCAGCAGGTGTAGTCCCGTTTTCTTAACACCTTATTTACACCCAATTAACACCCTGAAAACACCATAAGTAACACCCTTTCTTTGTATGGTACTTATTTAGTGAGTTTGTGCTTTTTAGACGGATTTGATAGAACTCGTCTCCTGCATGGCGCAATACTCTGCCACGGCACTTTAAATAAGCTGGTTGCAAGGTATCGAATTTGGAAAAATTGTTGATCAGCCTCAATAAAGGACTTCTAATCAGTGTTGTAGAACCCGAAATTTGTTCCAAAGGTCTTCCGGTTTCATAGTTGAGACAGTAGTGTCCTTGTCAGACTTTGACATATCGATACCTTTTGTTGATGGTTCCTACAGTTAGCTTACAGTGAGATAGGTAGCAGAAGACGCGGAGCTTAGGTATAGCAGAAGTAGCCAAAGCTTACGTCACTTTCAGTATTTTCATCTCCTATATCAACCTAAAATCCGGCCGCTAGAACTCTAAAAGTTCTAGTAGACAGAATCAAAAATGCGATAATAGTGAAACTAAGTCAGCCGTCAGAGTACATAATAAGTACTGCCATTTCCTGTCGTAATGATCCACTCGTATTGACGTAAAAGTATTTAAATAAATCTGTTTCCTCAGACAGGCTCAGATCCATTATAAGCAGGTAGTTACTACCGTCGCTATTCTCAGAGTTCGCAGATTTTCCTCGTCAATAAAAAGTGATGGCGTGGGTGAGGCGGGACCTTTGCAAATACAACATGAGAAAAGTTGGAGAAGTATTTTGGAACTTTCGATCTTTTTCGAATTATTTTGTAACTGCTCATGCGAAAGGTTTCTCACATCTCAGCTTCGTTTCAAGTTTTTTTTACACTAAAGAATATCTACTGCTTCAGTGAGCGAGCTTGTTATAACAACTTCCGCCAATGCCAATACCTGCCAAACAACTTTTCCCATATTATCATACCTAACTTCGCGACCTTTTTTTTTCTCAGGGATGTTTTTCTACAGTTTAATTTGTTTTCTTCGTCCCTGGGCCTTCACTGGCTGGAGAAAAATTCTACTTGTGATCAATAAATTGTACAAAGGTGCAACGCACGCTGCCCCAGCCAGCAGGTGTATTCCCTATCTCGAACGCCAGAAAACCCACTCAGCTAACGCCTTCAAAAATTATCGTAAGAAGAATAGGCACGCCATGATGCAATATATGGAGAACAGTTCTTCTTACAATAAATTTTGAAGGTGTTAGTTTGAGTGGGTTTTCTGGCGTTCGAGAAAGGGAATACACCTGCTGGTCATGTTTATCTATGTTCACCTGATCCATCTGAACAACTTTTTCTCATGTTATGATACAAAATAATCTTCTTATTGATATAAAAAAAATTTAAACCCTCACCCAATTCTTTTAAGGACATAAATTAAGCAAAAATTCATTAAAATAACTTTTGGTTACTTCACGGTGTTCGAATTAACAAACAGACTCCAAATTCTGGACCAGTGGGTTTCTTGATGTAATTCAAAGACTGTGAAGTAACCAACAGTCATTTTAATGATTTTTTACTTCATAGAGTTCTTAAAAGAATTGAATAAGGTATTTTCAATGATTTTATTTCAATAAGGAGGTTAGTTTCGATAGTATGAGAAAAGTGGTTTGTTTCGGTTCAGGTGAACGTAAATAAACATTGCCTCTCTCAGTCCTTTTAACAAGCGAGTGTTTCGAGTCTAGGCTAATGAAAATAGTAAAGGAAAGGGTGACCTGTTGAATGAGGAGCCTGCGGTTCTCTTGTTTCCATTGCAGAGCCGTGAAGCTTTCGAAAAAGGATCCGTCCGTTTCTTGAACTCTGAAACAAAGAGAGAAGAATATAAAATAACCGTCGGCTGGGCCCTTGTCAGTTGACATAATTAACAACGTTTCAATGTGATATTAACAAAGTTATAGTCTCTGTAAACAGCTTCCCTGAAATTCGTTTTGTTTGTGTTTTTTACTTAATTTTTTGAAAAAAACTTTCCAGTTTTTCAAAAGAACTTTGCGCCGAGATTTAAAGCTTCTAAACATAATGCTGTCCATTTTACTGAGCGAATTGCCGGATATTTATTTGTGATGAAATTATGTAGTACTTATATCTTTATAAATTGTTATTTCATGACAGTACTACCTTCTTTTTAACATATGAAACTAGTCAGTCATATATCGAGGGGTGGACAGATTACACAAATGTAAATTGTCGTTGTTAAACTCTTTTAGATCATTGCGACCCCTTCTTCTTAAGAGGACATTAAACCTGACGGTGCATTTTTTGCCGCCCATAAGATTAACATTGCGAGCGGCGATTCATTTTCAAGGTTTACCCTTGGTTGGAAAGACACAAAATTTTGCCTGTACCTTGCCTGTACCTAGCCCTAGGTCGTGTTCGAAGCAGATTTCCCAATTTCTCACTGGTTTCTTTTATTGCAACTGTTTTGCAAATGCTAGCATCGCATGCCTCAAGAAAAGTGCTGTATCTCGAAAACCAGTAAAAAAAATGGGAAATCTGCTTCAAACACTCCCTAGAACATTGTTAGGGCTAGGTACAGGCAAAAGTTTGGGTCTTTCCAACCAAGGGTAAACCTTGAAAATGAATCGCCGCTCGCAATGTTAATCTTATGGGCGGCAAAAAATGCACCGTCAGGTATAGCGGACCCTTAAGTATTCCTGTTTTGAATTAAAAATAACTTTGGGAACCCTGTATTTTTTTGGGAACAATGGGTTCATGTCATTCCTCTCATTCTCATACATACGAGAGTGAGGTGAATTATATAGAATAAAGGGTCCGACAATGGTCGCACTTGACTTTCTCGCAATTTTTACGCCAGCGTTATCGAAAATTTTGATTTTTTTTTTACGTAATTTATTTTTTTTGGACCAAAATTTTAACTTTTTCTAAAAAATATTTTGCCATACACTGGGCAATAATTTTAGGCACCTACTCACCGGATTTCAAACATATCCGTCAAATGGTGAAGTGTCGTTCGACGCGCAAAGGACGTGTTTTCTATTTTCCATGTCACGGCCTTAATTTTCAAGTAATTGAAAATCTATTGAAAGTGACCTTGAACCATCTATCTGAGACCACTTTCACCAATTTTCAAGGAAATCTGTCGATTAGGGTTGTTGCAAATCCGTCTTAACCAATCAAAAACGTGATTTCCTTTGATGGAAAATTTTCCTACGATAATGCCAATATTGGCCACAATTATTATGTTGGATAAATTTCGTTCGGTGAAACATGAAACTAGGTTAAAGTACACCTCCTTACCAATTTTTATTGAAATCGATCGAATAGTGCTACCGGAGTGACGACCAATGCGTTTGGGCCAAAACTGGGTCAAGTTATTGGCCCACCTCCAAATTATTGTAAAAGACCTAAAAGTATCTATTCAAAAACACTTTCGCAAATTTTCAAGGTTCCAACTTGATATACGTAGCTTCCTGCCCTTCTTAACTGTCAAAAAACACGATTTTTTGCCTTTTTTTGACCATAGCAGGCGCAATTTTTGAGTTATCAAAATTTATCAAAAAAAATGTCCAGATATTAACATTAGGTACCTACATACCGAATTTGAGCAAAATCGGACGAACGGTGTGACGTCCAGTTGCGCGACAGACTGACGTACGTACGTACGTACGTCGGACGGACATTTTTTAAAAACCACTTTTTTGGACTCGGGGGACCTCCAGGATCATGGGAAACCCAAAATCTCAAAATCGAAATTTTGCACGAAGACATAACTTTCTCAGCCCATGTATTACGGGCGAGAAAGTAAAAAGAAGTTTCCTATAGCCCCCCTCTCCCCTCCCCCTCCCCCCCTCCCCCCCCCCCCTCCCCCTCCCCCAAAAATGGAAATGCAGCATGTCTGAAATAACAACCCAACAATAGCCGCTAAAAAAATTCATCTATTGCTGAATATCTGATAGAGCTACGAGCAAAAAACTTTTCCTATGTTGAAGTGTAATACAATACGGGTAAAAAATTGCAAAGCCATTTCATTTCAAAACAGCTCTAGGGCTACTAAGGCATTCTGTCAATATGTAAATATTTCATTCGAAAAAAATAATAAAAAAAATAAAAAACCATCGCTCAAACATATTGGCATATCCATTTAGGGTGCCTGTCACCAGTTCTTGTTAAAGTGGTGAGTAAACTAATCTGGAGGTAAAAGTCCTGACTAGCAAAGAAACTGCTATCACCAGTGGTAACTAGTGGTAACCAGTGAGTAAAATATCCACTAGTCACAACATTCACTAGTCAACGCTCAAGTACTGACTAACTTTCTTAACCACTGACTAGCAGAAACAACATGGCCGCGCAAAATAATTTCTAAAAAATGATATACCTTGATTTTTTGGACGAAAGCGACGCGGAGGATTTTATTATTGTTTTAAATGTGCCAAGGCAACGAAGGCTATTGCAAAGAATTAATTACATCGACACACTGGACGACTTCGGGTTTTTGGAGAGATTTCGGCTCTCCAAGTTGACTGTTCAAACTTTGCTGCGTGCCGTGGAAGAGAGGATATCACCAGCAAGTGAGAGGTATGTACCTATAGGGATCTACTTGCAATATTTTAGCAGGGGAGTACCGTCGGGTACTTAATTGGTCACTGGGCAATTGGTGCGATACCTACTTTAATGTTGACGGGTTTTTATTTGCAGGAATAGGGCAATACCGGCAGTGATGAGGCTTCTCATCACCTTACGGTACTTTGCAACCGGATCCCTCATGTTGGCTTTGGCTGACTTCGCAGGTGTGAGCGAAAGCTCAGCGTCAAGGTTCAAGGTTCGTCACTCTCGTTTCCGACGCTATCGCACGGGTCTTAGGAGGAACTATAGCAATGCCAGGACAAGAAGAGAGAACCCATGTCATGAGGGGGTTCTACAACATTGCCGGCTTTCCTTGTGTGGTGGGTGCGATCGACTGTACTCACGTCAAGATAAACTTACCTGAGACGGAACTTGCTGAAACATTCAGATGCCGGAAAGGTTATTTCAGCTTCAATGTCCAAACTGTGAGTGACCACACTTTGAAGATACGAAACCTAGTAGCCAGGTGGCCTGGTAGCCAGGTAGCCAGGTGGCCTGGTAGCCAGGTAGCCAGGTGGCCTGGTTCAGCCCACGATCAGACAATTTTCAGCAACAGTAGGCTGAAGTACCAGTTGGAGACGGGTCAAATGGGGGATGGGATCATAGTGGGTGATTCAGGGTACACCAATCAAGACTACATGGTTACACCTATACTAGCAAATCTGCTTACAAGACCGGAATCACTGTACAATGAGGCTCAAATCCGCACCAGAAACGTAGTTGAGCGACAGTACGGAGTGTGGAAGAAAAGATTCCCTGTTTTGAAGATCGGCATCAACCTTCAAATTGAGAAGGCTATGAAGATCATTGTTGCAACGACCGTGTGCCACAATTTGGCAATTCAGGAAGATTACGCTAACAATCACCTGTTCCCAGAATGGCTCGTAGAGGAGCATGATGTGATGCCCCTTCCACCCCTGCAAGCGAGCTTGCACAACGACCGAAGAAGGTGGCAACTTATTTCAGAGTTTTTCAGTGTTGTAAGGGTTGAGGGCCTTGCTACATTTTTTTTCCTTTCTCAAGCCTGCATAATGTCAACTGAATCTTGAACAAAGAAAAATTTGCATCAATATTTAGAATTTATTTATTATATTTTTTTAACTTCGACAGCTCATGCTCCATAATTTCAGTCTTTAATTTGGCCTGCTTTTCTTCCTCCATCAAAATAGCTCTTTGAATGTGCCATTTCTCCTCCTTATTTTTCAGGTGCCGTATCTGTAGGTCAATCAATTCCGTCTTTTTCTGTGTGAATGAAGCCAGAACGCTAGTTTGTACCCTTGACTTAGTGGTGTTGATGCGGCGACGAGTGGGGGTCTCATCAGTTACTATATTGATGCGGCTACCAGGGGGGATGTTGTCAAATTCCACCACTCCTCCTCCTCTTTACAAAAGTTAGTCGCCCGCTCCCTCTTTTTCTCGGCCATTCTGAAAACGTTGAAAACAACAATAAAGAACAGGGGAAGTAAGTAACTAGGCACCTAGGCACTGAGGAAATTAGTATTAATTAAAAAAACAAAAGGAGTCCTTGACAGCTTGAGGTTGTTATGAAGTTTCGCTTTATACATATTAAAATAAATAAGTAAAATTAAAATTCACACTTACCTACTTCTCCTGAAAAAATACTCGAGATGTAAACAATAAACACTCAAAACACTCGAAGTTTGAACACCCGTTTTCTGTTGACACGCTATGCGACGTTGCCAGGTTGGAGTTTTTGTTGATCAGCAGGTTAGTTAACCTGGAGATCAAAATAATCAGTACCTGCTGGTGGCATAGCTTCAAGAGATAATCTGGAGATTAAAGTTATTCACTGATTAGTTACTCAGGACTTTAACCAACACATTGTGACAGGCACCCTTTCTCTGACAGAGCATTTCCAGCATTACTGTGGTCAAGTCGGAAAACAGTAGACTCACACGACTGACGTCCTGGGTTCGAATCCCCGCGGTACCAGCAATTTTTCTGTTGGTTTTGTGCTGGATGGGGCATGAGCTTGCAACAGGGTTGCAGGTTTATGCACCATCCAGCCTGTCTACGTGTGTGGGCTCGGCCACACACGAACTTCGCACTTGTATTAGCAGTCTCGATCGAATAGCACCTTCTCGGACTCTTATCATTTTTCGTATTCTCAAGGCACTCGGCCACCCCCTGTGTTATTATAAACTGTTGTGCTAGTGGTCCCCTCGTCTCCAGCTGCCGTGCGGTACCGCCCGTTTCTTCGGACTCACCGCTGCAAAAGGTAAGACCACCCCGCACAACACCCCCATCTCTCGGTGTTTGGGCTCCCTCTGGGCCCAAATTACTACAGGTTTTAACTAAGACGGAATTTTATTTGTTTACGTTTTGCGAAAACTGTCAGGCATTTAAATATTCTGAAATCGAATGTACGTCTTTAGCCAATGCATACATACATAAATATGCGTATTATATTTCAGAACGAATAAATCTCCAGCAGTTTCCTCAAAAAAGGGTCGGAAGAAACATGACAAACATGAGTGTGGTGACCATACAAATTTGTTTACATCAATCGGACAATTCAACAAAATGTCGGGGTATTTTTATTTGGGAAGTTGGGAGAGAAAATTAGGACGGAAATTCAAATAAATGGAGGCAGACATTTCGGAAATGAGGATTTTGGTTTTGAAATTTTTTATCCATTTTCCATTTTTAAATAAAACCCACGTAGGTAATGCGCTCCAGGACAAAACCAGTGAAGCCGTAACTTTGGATGAGGTAGCCGGGAGCTGCTAAGCCTCACCAGATAATGCTTTTAATTTTAGTATGACCATTGTCATTATCAGAGTGAAACGGTTGGGGATTCCTTGCTCTGTAATATAATAGGTATGTCATTTTTAACGTCCGAAACTAGTTAACCAACGTTGGCTTTCACCAGGTCCTTACCTTGCAGGTAAGTGAATTTAGCTTCCCTATAAAGTAGCCGATAACTTTATCTAGCCGTTACGTCCACAAGCTATAACGTTATGATAAAGGGCGCTATCCGCGCTATTGACAAGATAACCAAGACACCAATTGTCCTATTCAGGATGATAAGGCTACCGTGAACTTACATGGGACATAATATGATAGTACACAAATATAATGACAGAAATTAACTGGCTGCATTGTAATTACATGATTTTATAAAATCACAACATGGCCAGTTAATTTCGGACGTTAAAAAAGGCATATTATATTTCAGAATATTTACTTAAATATCCAACAGTCAGAAAAAAGATAAACAGACACGACTTTAAGGGCCCAACCACCGAAAACTGTTGTTTGTGAGTCGTCAAAAAAATATTATATTTCAGAACAATTTAATACACTTCAGTTTCCTCACAAAAGTGTCACCGACAAACGTCAACGAATGGTATTTTCTTTAGTAGAGAAGGTATTTACTTAATAGATGCATTAAAAATCACTGTCATGAAATTCTCTATAGCGAACTCCCTTTATAGCAAGCGAATTTCCATGGTCACTTGACGGATTGCATCATTAAAGATTCAACAAATTCTTGATGTAACTATGTATACATAGGTAGACAGCAATGAATTCAAAGTGAAATCTCTAAATCTGTATAAAGGAGACAGGTCTCAGGTAGTTTCGTGTCATTAGGATCGATTAAATTTTAATGATTGTCTCGTCTCAGTAGTTAATATAACGAGTTGATTGCCTGTACCGGAAGTAGCAGCATCGGAAGTTCACATTAAATCCGACTTCCTTCCGGTGCCCAACCCTTTCCTCTCCAAATAACTATTTATTTGGAAAAAATACTCAGTGGCAGAGAAATAGTGGGAAACAGGGTGGCAGCTTTCGTGAGCTGTGTACACAAGGGGGTGATTTGGTCAGAATCACGCCCCACAGTCGAGTTTTCCCCCAGCCAGGTAGGTACTCATCAGGATAATTCTGGACAAGCCAAGCCTTCGCTTGAACCGAAAAAAAGTACTTCTTCTCATAATATTATCGAAACTAACCTCCATATTGCAATACTGTACTTAGGGTGCGTCCCACCATGCCCAGTTAAAATTAAACTGGAGATTTACCATGTTAAATTTAACTCAAAAGTTAAATTTAACTCAAAAGTTAAATTTAACATGGTAAACATAGGACAAAATCTCCAGTTTAATTTTAACTGGGCATGGGTTAACCATACTCGGTTAACGGTTAATCTCCAGTTAAATTCGACTTTTACCATGCAATAATTGGAATTTAACTGAAGATTAACCGTTAACCGAGTATGGTGGGACGCACCCTTAGTTAATTCTTTTAAGAACATAAAGTGAGCAAAATTTCTTTAAAATGACTTTTGGTTACTTCACAGTGTTTGCACAACCAAACATCAGCAAACCCACTGATCCAAAATGTGGAGTCTGTTTGGTTGTGCAAACACTGTGAAGTAACCAAAAGTCATTTTAATGAATTTTCGCTTACTTTATGTTCTTAAAAGAACTGACTAAGTAGGTATGTACACTTAATCTTATTGCAATATTGAGGTTAGTTTCTATGATAATATGAGAAAAAGTGCTTTGTTTTGGTCCAGGTGAACGGAAATAAACATCATTGATCTATTTTCCCAGAAAGGTGAAAGGTGTTTCAAACATATTTTGACAGCAAAAAATAAAAATAAAAGCTTCTGTAACTGGAGGAACCATATCTGTACAATATTGGCTGAGGTCACGGGGCGATGTTGGAGTTCGGTTGATGTATAGCAGATGGGTTGGGGGGGGGGGGGGGGTGATTTTGGAATTCTAGATGGTGACTAGGGCATGGGGGGGGGGGATGGTATTTGCAGGCTCTGCACGTGTTTGGACCACAAATTGGGTCTAAACTGTAATACAACGGCATCACCAACACCCTGCTGCCTTCGTTGTTAACGAAATGACACTTTTTGAGCGAATTATTGGATATTATTATTTATTTTGTTCTGAAATAAGAAAAGAAAATATTCTTTAGGTATTTTCAATGGGCGAACGTTTTCTACGACCTTTTTTTAAGAGGCTGTTGGATATTTAAATGATCTGAAATGTCTTTTTAACGTCGAAAATAATTTTACGATCATGTGATTTTTGTCAAAAGAAATCTTTCAGAATGATCGTTACATGGTCTCAACATAGCCAGTTAAATTCGGACGTTAAAAAGACATTTTCCAAAATATTCAAATTACGTAGGTACTCAACAATATCCTCAAAAAATCGTATAAGTATACAGAAACAATTGTGAGGACTGAGGTCACACTTAAAGTTTAGGTAAGTATGTTGACGAAAATTATCAAAAAATTTCAAAAAATTTGTCCAGATATTTCTTACACTACTACATACCGAATTTGAGTAATACGTACGTACGTAAGTAAGTCGAATGAAAATTTTCTAAAAACCACTTTTTTGGATTCAGGGGACCTCCAGGATCATGGGAAACCTATAAAATCACAAAATCGAAATTGACATAACTTTCTCTGCCCATGTATTACCTACATACGGGCGAGAAAGTAAAAATGACGCCCCTGTCCTGCTTGTATGGCAAAATAGAATTGCATGGCAAATTCGACTGTTGCTTTTCGTGACGTCGATGGGCCACGGGGCACGGGCAACAAGTAGATCGATCAAGCCACCAAACTTAAGAAAACCTTTTAGCTTATTAGAGAAACTAGTGGAAACCCTTCAGTTTACAGGTTATTCCTTTCTAGGCAGTACAACTTGTAAATAGTCGTCAGCACTGCTCACATTGCCATATTAAACCCCATCTTCTTACAATTCTCTGTTCTGGTATTTCCGTTCCGATAGTGCACGAGAACCAATCGCTTTACGTCAAATATCTGTATTTATTTTCATAACATTTTTTGAAGGATAAGAAATAGGTATGGGTGCGGTATCTCGATAGATACTACGTGTCACCATCTTTAGCAGCCATCTTGAAGGTGATGCCACGTGCTAGGCAATGTTTATAAACAAACCAAGTACCTATACAACAATCCAATGCCACACCAACTTGTTCAGTAAACGAACACCATTTATGGTTGGACGATAACTTAGAGAAGCGCATCGGTTACCATGGAAACCAAAGAGTAAAATTTCGATATTTACCGATCGATAACTGAGACAAGATGGTGGTGCACGTACCGGTATCTATCGATATTCAATATAGGTACACTTATGTACGAACTCACCCCTCTTCAACCTTCAACCGTTCATCAAGGATCAAGGGAAAGATCTGACAAAAACTCGCCATTTTTTATTTATTGATTTATTTTTTTTTAAATGCAAATAAGCATCATTTCAAAGCCCTTTCCATTCAAAATAAGAAGTTTTGGCTATTTTTAAATCCTGAAACTACAACCCAAAATCTTTCCTACAGTCACTTTCCTCACTCAAATAGATATATTTATTCTCTAAGGTGGAAGCTTTTTCTTTACATCCGTCTGGTAGCGCATTTCATGAGGAGAAAAATGAGCTAGGTGCATCGAGTGTAGCTTCGAACATGCAAAAAGCCACAAAGAAAAACGTAAACACTACACCAACCCATTTTCTTAGAGTGCGGCCGCTCACTGCTAATGCACTACGCCTTATGGTTAAACAGTACTCTAACCTGACATTCAAAATGCCCATAGTCGTACACAGCCGCAAATAATATAGCTCTGGATGCACAATGCAGAATCTTCTAAAAATAGAAAGTAGAAAAATATTTGAGATGGGGGGGGGGGGGGGGGATGAGTCTAGTTTACTATGTTAAGCTTATGACAGTTGTTAGGTGATGAGACTCCGCGTCTCATTGTTAACTGAAATTCGCTATCGATTTCCAATCTTGAATTCCCTCGGTACTGAAGTGTCGTCAGTTTTCACTAAGCTCTTATTACATGCGACTTGCTAAACCCCACTCAGATTTATAGATTTTCAACAGAATTCAGATTTCTCGAAAATTATACGGCCATTATAAACAAAAGAAGAAACAAGTGGTTGGCGCGCCGCCGGCCGAAACTTCCCCGTTCAATTGGTTTGCTTAAAATGCGGGTGCATAAGCCTATGATTACTGCAAAGTGTGCAAAGTATCTTTTTGATAAAAAAATTAATGACCTCGAAACGAATCAAAATTTTTGTTTTTCAGTAGCGCAAAAAATGCGAGAAAGTCAAGTGCGACCATTGTTGAACCATTTATTTGTGATATTTTTGTCAATAACTTCCGTTAGAACCAATATGTTTTCATAACAATCATTGTTAGAAAATTATAATAAATAAAGGGTCCGACAACAGTCGCACTTAACTTTCTCGCCCCATGTGATTTTTTATTTTTTTTTATTTTTTGGAGATTTTTTTGCGGGCGTAATTTTTAAGCAATCCAAAATCGGTTGAAAATGACCCAAGAGCATCTATCTGAGATCACTCCTACCAAGTTTCATGGCTGTCATTCTATTACTGTAGTCCCAAATGCGTTCTAACCATTCAAAAACGTGGTTTCTCATTCTCAACTCATTTTCGACACTTTTTTGACAAAAACGGCCGTAATTTTGAAGATAACAAAATTCTGTTCGACAGATGTTTAAGTTACATGGTTCTACACAAATTTACCAAATTTCATGACAATCGGTCAATAAATGTGAATGGCGCCGAAACGATCGAACTTTGGTCCAGAACGGCCGTAATTTTCAACCAATCCAATTTTAGTTGCAAATGACCTCGAAGCATCTATTTGTCAACACACATACCAATTTTCAGTGTTATAGATTGAAAAGTGTACCGTCGGCGCTTGTCTAAGTAACCAAAAACACGATTTTTGAATTATTTTGGCGGTTTTTTGACAATAGCGGCCGCAATTTTTGACCAATCAAAAAATCCTTGAAAATGTGTCTCGGCAGTGATTTTAGACAGGTCCATACCAAATTTCATCAAAATCGGATGAACGGTATAGGCGCTAGAGCACTGCACGGACTGACGGACTGACGGACTGACGGACTGACGGACGGACGGACGGACAGACTTTTTCCAGAAACCACTTTTTTGGACTCAGGGGACCCCCAGGATCATGGGAAACCCAAAATCTCAATTTCGAAATTTTGCACGAAAACAATACTTTCTCGCCATATATGGCTAGCGAGAAAGTAAAAACCACTCGCAAATTTTCATCAAAATCAGACAAACCATGCACTATGACACTATGCCAATTTTTCGGATCAGGGAAACCCACGACAAATAAAAATCTAGAGAAAATATAGAGGGTCCGACACTTGACTTTCTCAGTGAAAAACGAAAATTTTGATTATAATTTTTCTATGGCTGGGTGCCTGGGTGAGCCCAGAGCCGGGCAGAAAAAAATTGGACTCGTCTGGATTAGATGCTACGTCCTCTATAGCTCCATAAAAAGAAGGAAAGCCAGAGTGAGTAATGTGTATACACTAAAGAGTCTCCAGAGTATTTTGCAACAGGAGAATATCTTTGTCGTAACAAAAGTTTAGTACCCTCCAGTTGTCTCATCTTTACAACATCTTTATAACATAGAATACAATCATGCATTCATAGCTGCAATGGCAAGAAAAAATATCATGCAGCTTTACAACCTCGTCAAGTTTTCCTCATCACAAGAGAAGAAATAAATGTATCAACCTTCTACTTTTATGGACCTTGCTATCCTTTTAACCTAATTACCATTGTTATGACTCTCGATCTGACCTGCAGTTGTAGGTGGACTCCACGCTGGTTTGTTGATATTCACTGACTAGGTAAGAATCATGGATGTTTTATTTCCAAAATAATATTTTCTATGATAACAGGAGAAAAGTGCTTTGTTTTGGTTCAGGCGAACAAAAACAAACCTCCCATGTCCTCTTAAAACCTCTCTAAAGGACCGTCAAAGCTTGTCTTATTGGAGGGAGCCAATCAGCATCGCCCGTGGCGTCAGCAGAACAAAAAGTTGCTGACTTGGAAATTTGTTCTGTTGATCAGCTCAGTCGCTGTCTTTCAGGTCAGGAAGTTCACTTCAGTGTCAACTTCGCAATCACCAGTGGGAGAATTTTTTTTTTCCATTTTTGGATTCTTTGCAATTGATAATTATTTTACCAATAAAAGAGCCTTTAGAGCCTGCATGTATACATATAGGTAGACAGGGTGAGCTCTGAACACAAGGAGAAGATATCGTCAGAATCACGGCCGACAGTCGAGCTTTCCCCCAGCAAGGTACCATGAAATCTGGTAGGTCTAGGGCCAGAAAAAATGTGAAGTCTGTTTTTTGATGTCTGGGTAAATGAAACACTGTGAAGTGACCAAAAGTCATTTTAATGAATTTTTGCTTACTTTATGGTCCTAAAATAATTCACGAAGGATTTATCATGTTCAATAAGAAGGTTAGTTTCTATGAGAACGAGAGAAAAAGTGCTTTGTTTCGGTGCGAGAATGTGAAGAGCGACCATTGTCGACGATTTCTACGTTGTATTGTTGTTGTTTTGTTCCTTTCTCTCGATTTTCTGGTTATATTTTTGTATCAGCTCCCCCCCTCCTCCCCCATGTTGTTACTGTGTGGGGGGTTTCAACCCCCCGCAGCGTTCCTGAGAGCTTTTCCAAGCTAAACAATGCTACCTATACCTATATTTCTGTTTCTGATGAAAACAAGACTTTTTTCGTATAAGACTCTGTATAAATACCCTAAGTTGGAAAAAATTGTCGTTGCGCGAAAAAAAATGACTTATTTTGACATTCGGGTCAGCTAAAATTCATTAAAATGATCTTTATTGGTTACCTCACAGTGTCTGAAATACCTACCAATCAGCGAACAGGCTGAGTTTGTTGATGTTTGCATGGTTATTCAAACACTGTGAAGTAACCAAAAGTCATTTTAATGAATTTTTGCTTACTCTATGTTCTTAAAAGAATTGACTAAGTAAGTACACTGTTTTTATTTCAATAAGGAGATGATAACGTGAGAAAAAGTGCTTTGTTTAGGTGAACACAAACATACACACCACCACTCCCATGGCGTCTTAATCTTAGCTACTGCTGTTCAATTAGCTGATCCGTAAGTAATAGTGCTGAAAGCCCCTTGGGCGCTAGCACGGGAGCTTATACAGCAAAGCTTACAGATAATGCTGATTCAGCACCGGTTGAACTAGTGCTGTACCTGAAGAGGGATTACAGTTAAATCCCTGTTAATCCCCTCATCTCTTCAACAGAACAGGGATAATATTATTACTCAATCTACCGTACACTAAAACTTGTTGTACAGTGGATATATAAGACTAGGTTCAGACTGAACACACAATGCTGTTTGTTTACGTTTTTTCTGCACACTTGTTTTGAGGATACTACTAGATCTTGAAATGTTCTGAAATATACCTAATTGTTATGTCTTTTTAACAGCTGGAATTAACTGGCTATGTTGTGATTTTACAATCAAGTGATTTTTGTCAACAAAAAATTTAGCCGAAATTACTTACTCAATTGTAAAATCACAACAAGCTAGTTAATTTCGGAAGTTGAAAAACATAATATATTTCAGATCATATGGAGGTATGTCCTGTTTAAATTTGCAAACAATGGCAATGCCTAGGAAAAACCCCAATCTGTTTTTTTATATTTCACCCCTATACGCATCAACATCCCAAAATATTTCAATTTTTCATCCCCCCCCCCCCCCACCATTTTTCCATCAGGTCTAATGGCAGCTTTGATCATCGCCTCACTTTCTACCATTCGCTTATTTTGTTCGTAGGATATTGATTTTGTACTTTCACAAATCCTGCATGAAAGCCAAAATAACTATATACTACCTACCCATATTGAAACCAACTTTAGGTCAGACCTGTTTTTACATCCTAAGGAGACAGACACTTTGTTTGAGGAATAAACAGCGTTCTTGTCTTCTTAAATAAAAGGCTAGAAGAAGAAGAGGGTTCAAGTTTATAAGAGAAGGGTCTGAAAGAGTCAACTTACGGAAAAAAGACGGTTACCTTTTCTAAGATGGCCAAGTAACAACTGTACGCCTATACACTCCATTAGTCTTCTTAGCCTGTTATTTAAGTAGACAGGAACACGGTTTCTTCCCCAAACTTAGTGTATGTCTTCTTAGGATATTAGAGACTAAGGCTGAATTTCACCACCTCACGATAGTGCCTTTTAACGTTCGAATAGCTATCGATTCGAAAAAGCAGACATCCTCTCGTTAGGTTTTGTTGTGTCAATAGAATTCGCCTGCTTTGTTTACGTCAAATTTATTTCAACAATTTCAATCTAAAAGTGGAAATAAACGTGAAAGAAGTTAAAATGTTGATTAGACTACATTAGACTACACCAAATGAGTCGCAGGTATGAAAATTATCGTTTTCGCTAACGCACGGAAAATCCACTCGAAAGCTAACGAAACGGTAACGGTGCATGGTGACAGCCGTTAACATTTTTACCGATACGATAGCGCTATCGTGTACACGATAGTTTTCACGTTAAAGTGGTGAAATCCAGCCTTATTATATTTGAGTGCAATAAAAATATTGTTTCCAGGACAATGAGATAGGAGGGAAATTATACGAAACAATTTATATTATTTTTACTATCATTGTAAATGTCAGAAACCATTATAAACGTCACAGTTCTAGCTTTAAATAATGTAGAAGTACAGCAACCAGACCATTTCAAGAATTTTATCCATCGTGCTCACCCCGTGTTAGTTCACGGCGAGGACCTACAGTTTAGGTGGGTTCCGAACCACCACAGCCTCGAAATACATTTCACTTGACATGCTGCACATATCAGAGGTGAATACTGGTCAGAAAAATTTGGATAGAGTTGGGATGGAACCTGTGTGACCCGGCTCATATTGTTCGTCTAATGAAAGCGATGTAGAGCACTCGGGTATGGAGGTTGTGCGTTGAGTTGGGTGTAATGTGACTATGTTAGAGAGAGTGGGGGTGAGGACGTACCCTGTGTCATGTCCCGATAGGGGTAATGTAATAACAGCGGCATTCATCCCTACTCACTCTCACCAATTTAACCCTCCACCTTCCGGTCCGATTCCTTCTCTTCATCCCCTCCGACTAAATTACACTATATTCTGACAAGGTAGGGGTGCACCTCCCTGCAGGCCCGTATCCAGAAAGCGGTCATGGGGGGGGGGGGGGGGTTTCGTCTATATTTTTAGGTAGATTTCGAAGAAAAATCTACCTATTGTAGTCGTACCAGTAGTCTCACTTTTGAAAAATTTCTTCACAGTTCTTCTTTTTATGACCCCTGGATCCCAAAACCACCATCAGTTCAAAAGTTTATATATATATATATATATATATCTATCTATATATATAGATATATCATTTTCACTTCCTTGTGAACACGCTAGCAGCCGTATTTTTGAAAAATAATTGGTTTTGACTATTTAATAAAATATAAGGGACTAAAATCTCGGTCGAGTTCGTTAATGGGGGAAATCGGACCAAGGGGGGGGGGAAATGGGGGGACTTTTTCTAAATCTGGCTTTTTGGCCATAACTCCCTTAATATTGCAACAAATGAAACGTAGTTTTCTCTGAGGGTCGTCTAACAGTACTGCCTACAACTTTTCTTAGTAACGTTTTTTGATCCCACCCTTAATGGTTGAATAGGGGTGGAAAAAGAGGGTTTTGCGCACAAAAAAATTCATAACTTGTGTCCAAGGGGTGTTATCGAGTTCTTTTGTTTTGTAATGCATTTGCCTCAATATTACCTACAACTTTTGTCTGGAAAAGTTTTTCGTCCGACGCACCGTTTAGGCAGGGGGTGGGGGGTTGAATTTTCAAAACGTCATAACTCACTTATTTGGTGAGATATTGAGTTTTATCTTTTTGCTATGAGTTTCTATTAATAATATCTACAACTTTTGTCTGAAAAAGTTTTTTGTAAAATCACTTTCATTTTCTTGTTAAGGGGGGGGGGGTGGGGGGTTGAATTTTCAAAACGTCATAACTCACTTATTTGGTGAGATATTGAGTTTATTCTTTTTGCTATGAGTTTTTATTAATAATATCTACAACTTTTGCCTGAAAAAGTTTTTTGTAAAATCACTTTCATTTTCTCGTTAAGGGGGGGGGGGGGGGTGAAATTTCAAAACTCAATTCCTCCGTTGTTATTGTTGAGAATGCATTTGGGTCAACTGGAAATCTTCTTAACCGTCTTCCTCAATGATTTTAGACTGCTTTTAGTGGATGGAAGTAATCTTCGAAATCTACCTACGCCTTTCGGGGCTGCCGAAAGGGATTTTTTTGCTTCACGTTGGCATTACCATGTTAATTTTCCGCTCATGGGGGGGGTGGTTAACCCCCCCCCCCCCGTGGATACGGCTATGCCTCCCTGTATTTTCTTACATTTATTGTATGGGAAAGCAATACTAAAGAATTAGTTGTTACAATTTGTCTCAGAAACTCTTGAGAAGTTTTTTTTTTTTTTTCTTCGATATATAATTCGAAAGTGGGTGTACAGGTTGGTGTGATTTGGTTTCCCCACCCCCAGCCGGGAGTTGACCCTATGAGTGTTCCTGCTTCATCGCTGTATAAGTGCGCTCTGAGTGTTCCTGCTTCATCGCTGTATGAGTGCGCTCTGAGTGTTCCTGCTTCATCGCTGTATGAGTGTTCCTGCTTCATCGCTGCATGAGTGCGCTCTGAGTGTTCCTGCTTCATCGCTGTATGAGTGCGCTCTGAGTGTTCCTGCTTCATCGCTGTATGAGTGCGCTCTGAGTGTTCCTGCTTCATCGCTGTATGAGTGCGCTCTGAGTGTTCCTGCTTCATCGCTGTATGAGTGCGCTCTGAGTGTTCCTGCTTCATCGCTGTATGAGTGCGCTCTGAGTGTTCCTGCTTCATCGCTGTATGAGTGCGCTCTGAGTGTTCCTGCTTCATCGCTGCATGAGTGCGCTCTGAGTGTTCCTGCTTCATCGCTGCATGAGTGCGCTCTGAGTGTTCCTGCTTCATCGCTGCATGAGTGCGCTCTGAGAGTTCCTGCTTCATCGCTGCATGAGTGCGCTCTGAGTGTTCCTGCTTCATCGCTGCATGAGTGCGCTCTGAGAGTTCCTGCTTCATCGCTGCATGAGTGCGCTCTGAGAGTTCCTGCTTCATCGCTGTATGAGTGCGCTCTGAGAGTTCCTGCTTCATCGCTGTATGAGTGCGCTCTGAGAGTTCCTGCTTCATCGCTGTATGAGTGCGCTCTGAGTGTTCCTGCTTCATCGCTGTATGAGTGCGCTCTGAGAGTTCCTGCTTCATCGCTGTATGAGTGCGCTCTGAGTGTTCCTGCTTCATCGCTGTATGAGTGCGCTCTGAGTGTTCCTGCTTCATCGCTGTATGAGTGCGCTCTGAGCTAATCTACCTGTACATTCTATAATGAAGCTTTTAAAGTGAAGTTAATGCGAAATGGGAGGATTGTTGGAAGAGATGTTTTACCAATATTCTCCCCACCCTGCTTTGTGTTGAAAGAGATGTTCCCACCCTACCTGGGGATAACAGAATTAGCTTTAGTGCCTCCCCCTTGTTCGACGTAGCTGAGACTGTTAAGTGAGCAGACTAACCAAGGAACACCCGCGTTCCATCCCGATCCTACGAAAAATTTTCTGATCAGCATTCACCTCTGATATGTTCAGCATGTCAAATGAAATGAATAGCAAGGGTGTAGCTGTTGGAAACCCACCTAAAACTGTAGGCCCCCGTCGTCTGGGGAGCTGGTATTTGGTAGTACTGCCTTCCAAGCACGATGGATAATTCTTGAAACGGTTGCTGAGCTGTGAAATTAGAGACAGGATCGGAATACCTATCGGTGTTTGGGTGATAAGCCTCGGAGTTACCGAGACTGACTAGTCAAACATAATTAAATAGCGTAGTCAGCAGTCGGCAGTAAGGTACGTGGGGGTTGCAGGTCAACCCACAGAGCCACAACCGAACTACAAACAATCAAACAGCCTGGTTACAACATTTAATTGGTTAAGTTCGTGGGAAATTAGTTTGAAGGTTCATAGGGGAGAAGGTGGAGAGAGGGAGACCTTTCGGGGGATCCCTTTCAATCGCTGACCTCCGGTTAAAGTTGTCAAAGTTAGGGGTGAACACACAATGATGTTTCTGGTGTTTTTACTTTCTCGCTAGCCAATATGGTGAGAAAGTATTGTAATCATGCAAATTTCCCATCATCCTGCTGGTCCAGAAAGTCGAAAAAAGTGGTTTCTGGAATTGTCTGTCCGGACGCAATAGGGCCGAAATTGTTCATCCAATTTTGATGAAATTTGGACATGTCTAAAACAACGACTTTGATTGATAAAAAATTGCACCGAGGTCACAGTTTTCAATCTTAAACATTAAAAATTAGTGAGGGTGTTGACAAACAGATGCTTCGAGGTTAAAGTTCGATTCTTTCAGTGGCATTCACCTTTATTATAGACTGATTGCTATGAAAATTCGAGGGGGTGACCACTCCAGAGATTCATTGAGATTCTCTGAGTTCCATAAAGATTCCCAACTATATTCATGAAAAAATGAACCCCGAAGGGGTATAACTACTCCAAAAAATTCCAAGATTCCCTGAGATTTCATAAAGATTTTCAATGATTCCCAACGAGTGGTTAACCCCTCGTGAAAAGTGGTACATTTGTGTTCAACTAGGTTATTTACTGAAACATAGAACAGAATTGTTATTTTGAAAATTACAGCCGTGCTTGTCAAAAAGTGTTTCAAATGAGAAACCATTCTGTATACAAGTCAACATTCTTCAGAAACCATTCACTTCTTGGAGAGAATCACGACTCAGGTAAAGAACTGAACAAAATAGCTACGTTACAAAAGACTCAATTAGCGTAATTACTGACTTTTCACCAGAGGGAAAATCCATATAATATGCCTGTGAAACTTGATGTGCTGAGTTGAAACAAAAAACTGAGCAAGGCAAATTCAAAAGCGTTTGCAGTTACTTTTTATAAAGCTTCTCGACAGGTTTCCCTTTTAAAAATCTCGCTTATTTATTACAAAAATATATCTACCTACCATGAGGATTATTTACTAACCAGTAGAACAGGCAGCTACAAATTCATGTTCTTCCCTTCTTAGACTTTAGACCAAACTTATATTCGCTATTTGTTTTCGATCTTTCTGCATACTTTATAAGGAAACTATTTGATATTATAAGGTTCAGAAATATAATTTGTCTTTTTATCGGTCGAAAGTAGTAGGCTGTGAGGCAATTTTACGATCGAGTGATTTCTGTCAACAAGAAATTTGTCCGAAATTAATCGATGGTGAAATTGCAACACTCACTTTCATTTGTTAAAAAGGCATATTATATTTCAGAATGACGGTTGCACAAAATAACGGTAGAAGCGAGGACGAGGAAAATTTCATAGGCGCAGGTGTAGCAAATCCCCCCCCCCCCCCCCAGGATTTTTCCGACAGAAAATTGTAAATTTCGAAAGCCATTTTTTTAGGAATATCTATACTCTTGTTATGCCAGTACCTAATTTCTGCTGGAACGGGGAGTAGGTACGTATTCCTAAAGAACTGTCATTCGAAACAGGAGGTACAAGAACGGTACTTCGTCTGGTTTTTTATTGTAGTTACATGCCAAATGAAATGTTTCCTCTACGTCCTACTTCTAATTCTTCAGTAGGTAAATGAGTTTTGGGACTTTTATATAAGAAAACTCATGTGTCATGTGGTGTGCTATACCTTAGCCTACATATAATGCTATGGAAATAAATAAAAACTCACCCCGACGTGGCTTGCTGATCGAACTCTGGCCATGACTGCCTCCTGCGGCAGAACATGAGTGGAGTCCGCGTCGGGCGCTGATGCCGAAACGACCCCACACGGCGGGGGGTGGTGGGCACCCCCAGCCCCGGGCCTGGGGGGCACTCCAACGTCCTCCGCCGCACCCGAGGGATAGGAGACGTTGTACCTGGGAGAGGTACCACTTTGGGGTACCCGTGGGCTGGGCTCGGGGGCCCCATACCTGCCCCATCGGGGGGGCCTTCCCCTGTACTACCCTCACGGCTGAGAGAGAACCTTTTCGGGCTGAGAGAAAGGTTCGCGACGCCACTTGTAACGTATTGTTGCAGCGAGTTGAAGAAGCTCATGTCTGTTCAGTCGAGCATGCTACACGACAACGGTTCAGTGCCGCACTACAACGGTTCAGTGCACACGTGAGAGAGAGTTTGATTTATTATTATGATTTTTTTTTTTTTTTTTTTCAAAATTTTATTTAAGGGCAAACATACATCCGTTTTTTCTGCTGGCTTTGTGAGAAAACTATTTAACATTTAAGTGTTCTGAACTTTGTGGTGATACGATCAAGTGATCGTATTTTGTCTCGTAATTTGTCGTAATTTGTCTGAAATCCGATCGTAAAATCACTAGGTACACAGCCAGTTAATATCAGCGGCTACAAAGACATATTACATATTTCAGAACTTATAAACATCCACAAGTATTCCCATAATATGTGCAGAAAAAAAATAATCAAACACAATTGCATGTGTAGACGCCCTTAATCTTTAAAAATATTGTGCAGAAGGTATATAGACGAATATTGTACAAACGTAGAATACCTACCTATAGACCAGCAAAAAAGGTTTTTCTTGAGGGAGCCTCAAGCCTCAACTATATCATTTTTTAACATAAAGACAGTAAATTCCTTACCGTGCAGATAAAGTTGCTTATGCTTAATATATCATCCTGATAAAGTAGCCGAAAAGTCCATTATTAGTAGGATGGTGAAAGACGTCTTATTTTCTTTCCGGGAGGATAACGCTAATGTGAACTTTAAGGGGACGCTATAGTAGACTTAGCAACAGGTCAAATCCACTCTTAACGAAGTTGAAAAGTCGCCGAGGTTGTTTTGGTCACAGAGATAGCTGATAGCACCTATACCCAAATACCACGTGGAACACTGTGACCTATAGTGGGAAACCACGAGCCTCACACAACTGAGGTCCTGGGTTCGAATCCCGGTAGCAGCAATTTTCTGTTGGTAGCATGGATGTCACACCAAACCCCAAATATTCATCGTGCTAGTAAAAGATGGGGACCTACAGTTTTGGGTGGGTTCCGAACCACCACATCCTCTATATACGTTTCACTGGATATGATGACAATATCAGAAGTGAATGCCGATCAGAAAAACTTTGATAGGATCGGGATGGAACTTTAAGAGGACGCTATACCTGACAGTGCATTTTTTGCCGCCATAAGATTAACATTGCGAGCGGCGATTCATTTTCAAGGTTTACCCTTGGTTGGAAAGAAACAAAATTTTGCCAGTACCTAGCCCTAACAATGTTCTAGGGAGTGTTCGAAGCAGATTTCCCAATTTCTCACTGGTTTCTTTTATTGCAACTGTTTTATAAATGCTAGCATCGCATACCTCAAGAAAAGTGCTGTATCTCGAAAACCAGTACAAAAATGGGAAATCTGCTTCGAACACTCCCTAGAACATTGTTAGGGCTAGGTACAGGCAAAATTTTGTGTCTTTCCAACCAAGGGTAAACCTTGAAAATGAATCGCCGCTCGCAATGTTAATCTTATGGGCGGCAAAAAATGCACTGTCAGGTATAGCGGACCCTTAAAGACAACCAGAACTCTGTACAGCTTTACATACTCTTCCCTCTTCCAGGGACGCATCCAGACAGCTTCCTTAATTTTATAATTCCTTTTTCGAATCCAAAAGGTTACATGCTAAAGAGAAAAAGTGGAAGTGAAAAGCAACAGGAGATTGAAGCATCTGTCTTGATCAGTACTTATAAAACATTACCAAGGGTGCGTCCGACCATTCTCGGTTAGCGGTTATACTCCAGTTAAATTCGGGTTTCACCGGGCAGTAATGGAAATTCAACTAGGGTTTAACGTTAACTAAGGCTGAATTTCACCACCTCACAATAGTGCCTTTTAACGATCCAATAGCTATCGTTTCGTTAAAGTCCTATATCCACTAGAATTCGTCTGCTTTGTTTACGTCAATTTATTTCAACAATTTCTGGCTAAAAATAAAAAATAAACATGAAAAACAGATCCATGTTTAGTTAAACGTTAGTGGACCCAGCACCGCCTCAACTAAACATGGATTGCAGAAAATACCACAAAGTTACGAGTTCCCTCTTAAATCATGAAAAACAGACTATTTTTTTGGTGAAAGAAGTTAAATTGTTTGATTAGAATACATTAGACTACACCAAATGAGTCGAAGGTATGAAAGTTATCGTTTTCGTTGACGCACGGATAATCCACTCGAAAGCTAACGAAACGGTAACGGTGCAAGGTGAAAGCCGTTAACATTTTTTACCGATACGATAGCGCTATCGTGTACACGATAGTCTTCACGTTAAAGTGGTGAAATCCAGCCTAACTCTATCTGGGCGAAATTCAGAGTCTTTTCAACCAAGGTAAAAAAAAAAAATAATCATCCGCTTGCACACAATCGTGTTTTTCCTGACCATTCTTGGAGGGCACATTGGATATTTAAGTTCTAAATTATAATATGTCTTTTTAACGTCTGAAAGTAACTGTACATGTACATTGTGATTTTTCGATGAAGTTTGGGCAAATTTTTTATGCACAAAAATCACTCGTTCGTAATTAAGAAAATATATATTATTATAGTTGAGAACATTAGCTTACGACAAGTCAGTGCCTTGCGCTTGCACTTGTTTCTCTGCAATCGCACTTGTCGTAAGCTAAATATACGATAACGTAAATCCGTTCGTTAAATCCTCTCGTTAAAAGACACTAAATATCGGATACTATAAGAAAGTGGAGAAATTCAGCCTTAGTATAACTTCTTAATTACGTAGGTATAGGTAGGGTAATGAATAAGGTACGTAGGTAGGTATAGGTAGGGTAATGAATAAGGTACGTAGGTAGGTATAGGTAGGGTAATGAATAAGGTAAGTAGGTAGGTATAGGTAGGGTAATGAATAAGGTAAGTAGGTAGGTATAGGTAGGGGAATGAATAAGGTAGGTATAGGTAGGGTAATGAATAAGGTAAGTAGGTAGGTATATGTAGGGTAATGAATAAGGTAAGTAGGTAGGTATAGGTAGGGGAACGAATAAGGTAAGTAGGTAGGTATAGGTAGGAGAATGAATAAGGTAGGTAGGTATAGGTAGGGGAATGAATAAGGTAAGTAGGTAGGTATAGGTAGGGGAATGAATATGGTAAGTAGGAAGGTATAGGTAGGGGAATGAATAAGTTAAGTAGGTAGGTATAGGTAGGAATAAGGTAAGTAGGTAGGTATAGGTAGGGGAATGAATAAGGTAAGTAGGTAGGTATAGGTAGGGGAATGAATAAGGTACGTAGGTAAGAACAATTACGCCTCGCCCGCGCCAATATAAAAAGTGTAACGTACTTACGTACGTACGGATATTTTGAAACAACCAATTTTTTGGACTGGGGGATCATGGGAAACCTATAATCTCAAAAAATTGAAATTTTGTACGACGACATAACTTTGTTATCCGGGGGGGGGGGGGGGGGGTAATGTAAATAAATGGTCCGGCAAGGGTCGCACTTGACTTTCTCGCAATTTGGATGTTGGTCAACCCCCCTCGCATGGTAACCTACTAACCCAGGATTCTACGAATAGGTAGTCACGAAAGGCTACTATTTTAAAATATTAGGCTGGTCAGAAAATTAGGCCAAACACACCATCGTGATCCCAAAAATATTCCTATTTAAAAGAACGAGACTGTAAAATATAAATAATGGTATAAAATACCTTACTGATGAAGGGGAAGGAAAGAAAGCATGAGCAGCACACACACACAGAACGAAAACGCACTGACTGCATAGAACGTCCACCCCCAGCGCGCGCGCGCGGCTGACTGAGGGGAGTGAGGGGTGAGGGGAGTATCGATCGCCCGGCTGCGCGGCCCGGGGAAGGTTCCCGCGCTTTCGCCGCGCGCAGTTCTATTATGAATCTTATTATTTCATCCTTTATGTATACCAGTGGTACCCAACCTTTCTTTATTCGACGCATTTTTTTAAGGTAAATCTTGCGAACCAGAACACACACAAAATTAAAATGTAAATTACCTAATTAATAGAAATTATTAATTAATTAATGCACCGCCAGCATGTTATTAATGGTTACCGTATCACGGACGGACGGACATTTTTTAAAAACCAATTATTTTGGACTTGGGGGGCCTGCAGGATCATGGGAACCCCAAAATCTCAAAATTGAAATTTTGCACGATGACATAACTTTCTCAGCCCATGTAAAGTAGGTAGGTATTATGTACATACGGGCGAGAAAGTAAAATAAAGGGTTCGACAACAGTCGCACTTACTCGCCTCATATGATTTTTTTTTTTTTTTTTTTTTTTTACTTTCTCGCTAGTTTTTTTTGCGGGCGTAATTTTCACTTTATCCAAAATCGGTTTAAATTGACCCACGAGCATCTATCTGAGATTACTCATACCAAATCTCACGTCTGTCATTTTATTACTGTACTCCCAAATGCGTTCCGACCATTCAAAAACGTGGTTTCTCATTCTCAACTCATTTTCGACACTTTTTTTTTTACTACAACGGCCATAATTTTAAAGATAACAAAATTCTGCTCGACAGATGTTTAAGTTACATGGTTCTACACAACGTTACCAGATTTCATGACAATCGGTCAATAAATGTGAATGGCGCCGAAACGATCGAACTTTGGTCCAGAACGGCCGTAATTTTCAACCAATTCAATTTTTGTTGCAAGTGATCACGAAGCATCTATTTGTCAACACATTTACCAATTTTCAGTGTTATAGGTAGATTGAAAGTTGTGCCGCCGGCGCTTGTCCGACTAACCAAACACACGATTTTTGAATTATTTTGGCGGTTTTTTGACAATAGCGGCCGCAATTTTTGACCAATCACAAAATCCTTGAAATGTCCCCTTGGCAGTGATTTTAGACAGGTTCATATGTAATTTTATCAAAATCGGATGAACGGTACAGGCTCTGGGTTCAGGAATTTTGAGTGTTGAGAATCTATAAAGAGAATGTAAAAGTGTGCACCTATGTACCTACCTTCCCGCTCATCCTCGTCCTCGAACAAACAGCCAAAGAAGGAAATCTCCTTACAACGGGGGTGTATGGTGTCAGCTTGAGCCTGCATGACCAACAGCAGGGCCGCGAAGACGCAGAGAGCGACGAGAAGAGAAGTGTACCTACCTGAAGCGACGACCTTACTTAACTTAACACTTAGGGCCCGATTACACCTTACAAAAAATATATGATCCTATTTTTTTAGTATCATATCATCATGATATTATTAGATAAAATTTTAGAAAAACTGTAATACACTTCACAATAAAAATATGATCATGTTTAGCAGTGATGCCAACTTGACATGGTATAAAAGTAAAATTCCGAAGATTTTTAGGTTCCTTTTTTGTACCGTTTCAGGTTAAATAATTTCTCCTATATTCTTTCAATTCATCGTTATATAGAAATTCGTACTCCTCCACATTTTCTATTAATATACGGGTCATTTCCATTCCACTTTACCTCAGCCGCCATTTTCAACGGACTGACCCAACAACAACAAACACATCGCAGCATAGAGGAAGGTAGTCGCAGCAGTTATTACAGCAATTTGTACCGGCCGATACAAATTGTATCATAATTGACTCAATTCACTTTACACATTACAATTTTTCTTGATCATATTTTTTTATGATCATATTAGGATTGGAAATTGTAAGGTGTAATCGGGGGCTTAACCTTACCAGGTTACTATTTTAAAGCTGTTGAAAATCTAATCCAATCGTTCAATGAAGGGCTACCGCACAATCGATATTGTTTATTTTTTTACGACCGTTTTTTAGGGTTTTCTTCGATTTTTAAATATTCTGAAATATAATAATGTGGTTGAGATTTTAAGATCGAGTAATTTTTTATTGATAAAAATCACTCGATCGTATAAAATCGCAACAACGCCAGTTAATTTTTGACGTTACAGAGACATCCCTATTATATTTCATAACATTTTAACAACCAACAGTGTCCTCCAAAATGTATAAGTATTCGGTTTTAATTTTGGTAGATACCTACTCAAATTTCCAGAAGATGAAGTCAGAAGGGTAACCATACTGACCTTTACAGTCGACTTCAGAAATTCGTTAAAGTTATCCTCAAACTTTCAACCCTCCCACCTCAATGCTAGGCTTTGCTATCAACCCCCAGGAATTGTTGCTGAAAGTCATGGCGTCAGTTTGCTGAAAGTCATGGCGTCAGTTTGCTGAAAGTCATGGCGTCAGTTTGCTGAAAGTCATGGCGTCAGTTTGCTGAAAGTCATGGCGTCAGTTTGCTGAAAGTCATGGCGTCAGTTTGCTGATAAAACGTATTACACAACCAAAATTATGTAGCAATTACGTCACCAGGAAATATTGATGAGTTGCCGTAGAGACGGTACACTGCGGTTTGTTGACGTTTTTACTTTCTCACTAGCTAATACAGCGAGAAAGTATTATTTTTAAGTTTCCCATGATCTTGGGGTCCCTTATGTAGAAAGAGAAGTGTTTTCTAGAACACTACTTAGGTCGCGCTTAGATCTGTCCCTGGGGCGTTACTAAATTACTATACTTAAACCACACTTGGAGGAAACTCAGCGCCTTTTCAATCAGGGAAAAAAAATTGCAAATAATAATTTTTTTTTTTTGGTGAAATAAATCAGCTGATGCAGTGCCTCCACTTATAAGATAAGCCACCCCTTTGGGAATAAAAATTCCCAGCAAACTCAACCAGTGCCCTTGAGGTATACAGATGTAGAGGCAAAACTGCAGTTAATGTTTCTAACGCAGGTGGGGAAGATTAAGGGTGCGTCCCACCATGCCCAGTTAAAATTAAACTGGAGATTTTGTCCTATGTTTACCATGTTAAATTTAACTTTTAAGTTAAATTTAACATGGTAAATCTCCAGTTAAATTGTAACTGGGCATGGTGGGAACTGGAGATTTTGTCCTATGTTTACCATGTTAAATTTAACTTTTAAGGTAAATCTCCAGTTAAATTGTAACTGGGCATGGTGGGAACTGGAGATTTTGTCCTATGTTTACCATGTTAAATTTAACTTTTAAGGTAAATCTCCAGTTAAATTGTAACTGGGCATGGTGGGACGCACCCTAAAATATCTCAAATTCTCTGGGAAAAAATGTAATAGGTATATTCTTACATTCGCCAGAAGAATCGCTGAGGATGTGAAGGCTCTTCAATGATAGCTAATTTTCTTTCTTCATTTTTCAGGACAAGGGGTGGTGGTCATTGGATAGTTGTTAGTGGTTCCTTTGGTAGTCATTGGATAGTTGTTAGTGGTTCCTTCGGTAGTCATTGGATAGTTGTTAGTGGTTCCTTCGGTAGTCATTGTAGTAGTAGTAGTATTTTTATTATATTTACACAGTTAATTGAAAAAAATATGTTGCTCCCCTTGAGGTCTGGGACCTTGTAAGATTGGAGGATACTACTTGGATAGTTGTTAGTGGTTCCTTCGGTAGTCATTGGATAGTTGTTAGTGGTTCCTTTGGTAGTCATTGGATAGTTGTTGATGGTTCCTTCGGTAGTCATTGGATAGTTGTTAGTGGTTCCTTTGGTAGTCATTGGATAGTTGTTAGTGGTTCCTTTGGTAGTCATTGGATAGTTGTTAGTGGTTCCTTCGGTACTAATTGGATAGTTGTTTGTGGTTCCTTTGGTAGTCATTGGATAGTTGTTGGTGGTTCCTTCGGTAGTCATTGGATAGTTGTTGGTGGTTCCTTTGGTGGTCACTGGATTGTTAGTGGTTCCTTTGGTGGTCACTGGATTGTTGGTAGTTCCTTCGGTAGTCATTGGATAGTTGTTAGTTGATCCTTTGGTGGTCACTGGATTGTTGGTGGTTCCTTCGGTGGTCATTGGATAGTTGTTGGTGGTTCCTTCGGTAGTCTTTGGATAGTTGTTAGTGGTTCCTTTGGTGGTCATTGGATAGTTGTTAGTGGTTCCTTTGGTGGTCATTGGATAGTTGTTAGTGGTTCCTTTGGTGGTCACTGGATTGTTGGTGGTTCCTTCGGTGGTCATTGGATAGTTGTTGGTGGTTCCTTTGGTAGTCATTGGATAGTTGTTAGTGGTTCCTTTGGTGGTCACTGGATTGTTGGTGGTTCCTTCGGTGGTCATTGGATAGTTGTTAGTGGTTCCTTTGGTAGTCATTGGATAGTTGTTAGTGGTTCCTTCGGTACTAATTGGATAGTTGTTTGTGGTTCCTTTGGTAGTCATTGGATAGTTGTTGGTGGTTCCTTCGGTAGTCATTGGATAGTTGTTGGTGGTTCCTTTGGTGGTCACTGGATTGTTGGTGGTTCCTTTGGTGGTCACTGGATTGTTGGTAGTTCCTTCGGTAGTCATTGGATAGTTGTTAGTTGTTCCTTTGGTGGTCACTGGATTGTTGGTGGTTCCTTCGGTGGTCATTGGATAGTTGTTGGTGGTTCCTTCGGTAGTCTTTGGATAGTTGTTAGTGGTTCCTTTGGTGGTCATTGGATAGTTGTTAGTGGTTCCTTTGGTGGTCATTGGATAGTTGTTAGTGGTTCCTTTGGTGGTCACTGGATTGTTGGTGGTTCCTTCGGTGGTCATTGGATAGTTGTTGGTGGTTCCTTCGGTAGTCATTGGATAGTTGTTTGTGGTTCCTTTGGTAGTCATTGGATAGTTGTTAGTGGTTCCTTTGGTGGTCACTGGATTGTTGGTGGTTCCTTCGGTGGTCATTGGATAGTTGTTGGTGGTTCCTTCGGTAGTCATTGGATAGTTGTTGGTGGTTCCTTTGGTGGTCACTGGATTGTTGGTGGGTCCTTTGGTGGTCACTGGATTGTTGGTGGTTCCTTTGGTGGTCACTGGATAGTTTTTAGTTGTTCCTTTGGTGGTCACTGGATTGTTGGTGGTTCCTTCGGTGGTCATTGGATAGTTGTTGGTGGTTCCTTCGGTAGTCTTTGGATAGTTGTTAGTGGTTCCTTTGGTAGTCATTGGATAGTTGTTAGTGGTTCCTTTGGTGGTCATTGGATAGTTGTTAGTGGTTCCTTTAGTGGTCATTGGATAGTTGTTAGTGGTTCCTTTGGTGGTCACTGGATTGTTGGTGGGTCCTTCGGTGGTCATTGGATAGTTGTTAGTGGTTCCTTTGGTGGTCACTGGATTGTTGGTGGTTCCTTCGGTAGTCATTGGATTGGTAGTTGTTTCTTCGGTAGTGGCTCCTTTGTAAGTAGGTGTTCCTTGGGTAGTGGTTGTTCCTTGCATAACATGATCACATTCGGTTGTGGTGGCACCTTGAGTAGTATAGCCTCCTGTGGTGTGGGTTCCTTGGTAAGAGATGGGTAATACGCCTTCTAGTTCTTTTAAGTCAACTTTAACGTCAATTCCGAAAACAGATACAGCTTGTATGGCCAACATGGCGGCGAAGACACCGAGAGGGAACATAACACTAGCGAACTTCATGACTGCGGAAGTACTTGTGAACAGGGAGCTCCGAGCGATGGCTTAGGTACAGCCTATTCGCTGACGTGGAGCTGCCACAGCTGGTGTTCACGTCACCAGCTAGCTGTAGCGGGTAGCCTGTCCCGAGCAAACGCTCTGCATCACCAGCTAGCTGTAGCCTGTCCCGAGCAGACGCTCTGCATCACCAGCTAGCTGTAGCCTGTCCCGAGCAGACGCTCTGCATCACCAGCTAGCTGTAGCCTGTCCCAAGCAGACGCTCTGCATCACCAGCTAGCTGTAGCCTGTCCCGAGCAGACGCCCTGCATCACCAGCTAGCTGTAGCCTGTCCCGAGCAGATGCTCTGCATCAACAGCTAGCTGTAGCCTGTCCCGAGCAAACGCTCTGCATCACCAGCTAGCTGTAGCCTGTCCCGAGCAGACGCTCTGCATCACCAGCTAGCTGAAGCCTGTCCCGAGCAGACGCCCTGCATCACCAGCTAGCTGTAGCCTGTCCCGAGCAGACGCTCTGCATCACCAGCTAGCTGTAGCCTGTCCCGAGCAGACGCCCTGCATCACCAGCTAGCTGTAGCCTGTCCCGAGCAGATGCTCTGCATCAACAGCTAGCTGTAGCCTGTCCCGAGCAAACGCTCTGCATCACCAGCTAGCTGTAGCCTGTCCCGAGCAGACGCTCTGCATCACCAGCTAGCTGAAGCCTGTCCCGAGCAGACGCCCTGCATCACCAGCTAGCTGTAGCCTGTCCCGAGCAGACGCTCTGCATCACCAGCTAGCTGTAGCCTGTCCCGAGCAGACGCCCTGCATCACCAGTTTGCTGTAGCCTGTCCCGAGCAGACGCCCTGCATCACCAGTTTGCTGTAGCCTGTCCCGAGCAGACGCCCTGCATCACCAGTTTGCTGTAGCCTGTCGCCTGCACTACTGTAGCTTCGAAGAGGTTATGTAATTATCCAGCAGGTGCGTATTGCGGCTCTGTTAACGCAAAGTTAACAACGAGATAGCGACGAAGCTTTAGCTTTGGGATCTTCAAGCTTAAATAACGACCAAAGATCCGGAATAGGCCTGTAGTTCCCAGATGAACATAAGGTTGGCTTTCACCAGTTGCTAGTGTCTACTGTAGTGTCCCCTAAATTTTCACTGTAAAGTTATCCTCTCTATAAGATACATCCTTTATCTAGTGGACTAGCGCGAGATAAATACTTATATTGACTAACTTTACTTGGATGATTAGGAACTGCTGCCATTCACCCTACATCTATGGGCTGGATTTCACAAATTTTTGGAGTCTATTATATTTTCTATAAATTGGACTGTAACCTCACATTTCCAACAAGGAAAAATCAAATTTTCCGGAAGTATACCATAGTAGAATAAACGACTTGTGATATCTACTCTAAAGGGCGTCAACGCAGTCGTGATCGGTTAATTGCGGACAAAAATACCTCGATCTTAAAATCACAAATTTCGGTCATTTCAGAACATTTAAATATCCAATAGTTTCCTCATAAAATGTGCAGAAAAAAAGTAAACAAACACAATTGCGTAGACGCCCTTAAATTGTGAAAATTTTAACCCACCCCCGTATTGCCAAAACTGACATAGTCATGGACGAGGTCATGGACATCGGAGATACAGAAAATAAATAATAAGTACCTACCTAAAAAAAAGTGTGCTGGTTTCGTTTTCAAAATGAAACTTTACTGGGTGCATGGAGCATTCGTCGCTTCTAGCTAGAAAAAAATGACAAATAGGAGAATGGAAGAAAGGGAAATGGCTGGGATGAAAAGGTTTGCTCGTGCTGTGTATAGTGATTCGTGAAAAGGCGACAAACGGCCTTTTCTGTAGCGTTCCCTTCGTTCTTCCTAACGAGATTCCCCCCTCCAACTTTTGCGGTCTTGTCGCAATTTGCTGTAAAATTCTTTGCCAGCCTGAAAATAATTACAGCACTCCACTTCTAACTGCCTTCCATTTTCCCTTTTCATGCCTCATATGTGTATACCTATACTCCTATATCATCTAGTTCAGCTAGATTAATTAAATATACATTGCTTGCTTGCATGCACCCTTGCCAGGCTGACCTGTGCCACAGTTCCGAACCACCACTGACCACAGCCTCGATATACATTTCACTTGACATGCTGAACATATCAGAGGTGAATGCCGATCTGAAAAAAAGTTAGGCAGGATCGGAATGGAACCTTGGTGACCCGACTACCAATATTCCTCTAACTAAAGACAGCCATCTCTACCTATTTCTTTGACCTACAAGTAGAATATCCATGTATTTCGTCTATCCGTCAGCTGATGTGAGACTGGCAGGTTGAAAATAGCTCAGTGGGATGCGAACTCTGCTTCTGACACACCTCAACGTCAAGGGGCTCGTCCATATGTAACTAACATGATGGTCAGCCATTCCTCAAATAAATCATAGATCATAGGAATTGCATGCCGAGCCCTATACCTTTACTTTGACGTTGAAGAGCGAACCCAACCTGACCCAATCATATCACCAGAAAAGTAGTGTCATTTAAAGCGGTTATGTGTGTTTTTTTTTTTACTCACGTACCTATTCTGTTGTTATTTACAGTCGAGCGATTTTTGTCGATAAGAAAATTTTGTCCAAAACTACTCGATCATAAAATCACAGTTACCTGACCAATTTCTGACGTTAAAAAGGCATTCCAGAACCTAAAACTATCCTTACTTTCATTTTAGAAAAAAATGGTCTAAGAAACATCTAGAAGGTGCCTAAGAACAATGGTTCCAGTATGAGGGTTCAAATCTTGACAGAAGAGGAATTATGTCAATATTGTCAATGTCAATAATATATGTCAGTAATTGACAGGCTTGCTCCAAAAACCACTTTTTTCGACCCAGGGGACCTCCAAGATCACGGGAAACCAAAAATCTCGAAAACAATAGGTACTACTTTCTCGCCATATTGGCTAATATAGTAAAAATTTCAAAAACAGCCTTGTAGGTATTTTTTATTCTACCTGAACTCCACGGCAACAGCCAAGAAAGTTTGACGTGTACACCAACTCGTAAATTACATAATCATGAAATTGCAGTTTAATAAATAATGTTAGGGATATCCGTGTAAAGCTGCCCGTCCACTGGCCGATGGCACCACCGGCGTCGCCGGCAGTTTCCTAGTTGGCGTACGCAGGGATGATCGAACTTGCAGTCATCCCCCATTCTGAGCTTATGAAAACACCTGTTGTGTTGATACGTATTCTATCTTGGGTTATTTTATTGCTGCCGAGTGTTGCCCACTGTAGCCGGAACCAAATTCTTCCCTGAACAGCATCTATCTCACTCCAGTCGAGATAGCTCCATCCCGGCGAGACAGAGGCAGACATTATATCTCACTATTCTCCGGCCGCTGCGGACGCTGCCGGCGGTGCCGGCGGTGCCGTCCGGCCAGTGGACGGGCAGCTTTAGTTTTCCATCTTTTTTACACATTTTTTGAGGACACTGTTTGATATTTACATATTCTGGAATATAATATATTATGTCTTTTTAATGGCCGAAATTAACAGACTGTGTTTTGATTTTTGGAATGAATGTAAATAAATAGGGGATGTATGTTCGAGTTTCTATATTGTTATGACCTAAACTCAGTTTACACTATACACAGCTACTGCTTGAACATTCAACTACCTATCCTGTATAGGTATATTATTTTTTTCGAAGAAACGGAATCAATACAATGGGAAAATATCAGTACCTACTACCTACCCTGGTAAATGATTGCACTAAGTACCTATAGGTATATGTAGTCTGATGGCTCACTTAGTTTCTATATTAACGCATTGTAGATTCTGACCACTACAGTTATTAATACATTCTCAAGTGGCCGGATTTTAGGTTGGTATTATATAGGAGGTGAAAATAACGAAAGTGACGTAAGCTTTGGCTATAGTTCTGCTAAGCTCCGGATCTTCTGCTACCTATCTCAATGTAAGCTAACAGATATATCAAAGTCTGACAAGGACACATCTCTCATCTATAGGTACGAAACTGGAACTAAAAATTTTCAACCCGCTATATACCTATCTATATGTCTGGAACAAATTTAGGTTTCTACAACATCGCTTAGAAGTCCTTTATCGCGGATGGTATACAGATTTTCCAAATTCGAGACCATGGAACAGCATCGTTGCCTCTAGAGTGAAGGTAACGTTTCTAGAAGCAGTAAGAATAATCTTCACCTCTCCAGCGTTCGCGCAATCTGAATGCCAGGGATGGATTGAAAAGTAAAGTCTCTGTAAATAGAAATGAGACAATGAACTGGTTGTAGTAAACGGAAGGTTGTGGCGTTTCCGCCTCGCTACCTCCGTCTCGGTCCTCGCTCCGGTTTGCGTCTTGGAAGGAGTCTTGCTTTGACACCAGTGGCGGGTCGTGCTTGCTCTGACGCCAGTGGCGGCTCGTGTGCTTTTTACGGTCCAGCCGCCCTAGCTATGTTATAGTAGTTGGGTCTTATAGAGTCACCAAACGAATAAAATGACAGTGATACATTGTATGATAGCCTACTCCGATACAGCTGAATCATTTGCAATCGAAGTTGTTCAAGGAATCTGATATTTCTCGAGAATAATTACTTACTCGATCGTAATGTCGCTACACAGCTTGTTCATTTCGGCCGTTAAAAAGACATTATACTTATTCCAAAACATATAATATGTACGAGCTAAAGCGCAGGCTCCGCCTGCTCTTCACCTCGCCACTGCGTGGGGCTAGACACCTGGGCCTTTGGCCTCATGGTTTTTTTTAATTTTCTATGAAGGTCGTCCATTTAGCCGCGGCGCGCTGCGGCTAGATTGACGCCCTCTAAACTTTTATTAAACGAACGGCGTTAGAGCAAATTTACCTCACCATACTTACCTACTTTTTAGTAAAAAAAAAAAAAAAAAAAATCAAGGGTCCTACAATATCCGCAATTAACCTTCTCACTCAGTATCAAATTTTCGTTCTTTTTTTGTGATTTTATTAAGATTCAGTTTGCAAAATGCGTTTCGAGTTTCGACCATTCAGAAACGTGGTTTCTCATTTGGAGCACTTTTTTAAAAAGAACGGCCATAGGTAATTACGAAATTCTACTCTACAAATGTTTAAGTACCTAACGTTGTTTTAAACAAAAGTACCTATAACTAAATTTCAGAATAATCCGTCAGTAACTGGGATTGGAGCCAAATCGATCGAAATTCAGTCAAAGACTGCTGTAATTTTTTACTAATTGTAATTTTATTCCAAAGAACCCTCAAAGATCCATTTGCCAACATACTTATCAATTCCTAATGTTATAGATTGAAAACTGAGCTCTTGTTGCTTATCCGACTAATCAAAAACACGAATTTTTAATTATTCTTAAGTAATTTTCTACTTTAAACTTAAAAGGATCCCTTGGCCATGATCTTAGACAGGTGTACATCAAATTTCATCAAAATTGGGTCATCAAAATAATTATATAAGCTGTGTGTTTGTTATAGAGAATATTCGTTATAGAGAGTTTGTTACATGTTAAAGAGAATGTTCGTTATAGAGAGGGACCTCATCGTTATAGAGGGAGAGTTGTAGATTATAAAGTGGGAATGTTCGTTATAGAGAGGGACCTCATTATTATAGAGAGTGTTGTAGGTTATAAAGTGGGAGTGTTCGTTATAGAGAGACACCTCGTTATAGAGAGACACCTCGTTATAGAGAGAATGTTGTAGATTATAAAGTGGGAGTGTTTGTTATAGAGAGACACCTCGTTATAGAGAGAGTTGTAGATTATAAAGTGGGGGTGTTCGTTATAGAGAAGACACCTCGTTATAGAGAGAGTGTTGTAGATTATAAAGTGGGAGTGTTCGTTATAGAGAGGGACCTCGTTATAGAGAGAGTGTTGTAGATTATAAAGTGGGAGTGTTCGTTATAGAGAGACACCTCGTTATAGAGAGTGTTGTAGATTATAAAGTGGGGGTGTTCGTTATAGAGAAGACACCTCGTTATAGAGAGAGTGTTGTAGATTATAAAGTGGGAGTTTTCGTTATAGAGAGACACCTCGTTATAGAGAGTGTTGTAGATTATAAAGTGGGGGTGTTCGTTATAGAGAAGACACCTCGTTACAGAGAGAGTGTTGTAGATTATAAAGTGGGAGTGTTCGTTATAGAGAGGGCCCTCGTTATAGAGAGAGTGTTGTAGATTATAAAGTGGGGGTGTTCGTTATAGAGAAGACACCTCGTTATAGAGAGAGTGTTGTATAGATTATAAAGTGGGGGTGTTCGTTATAGAGAAGACGCCTCGTTATAGAGAGAGTGTTGTAGATTATAAAGTGCGAGTGTTCGTTATATATTAGGACTTCGTTATAAAGAGAAGGTTGTAGATTATAAAGTGGTAATATTCGTTATAGAGAGAGACCTCGTTATAGAGGGAGAGTTGTAGATTATAAAGTGGGAATGTTCGTTATAGGTTAGGACTTCGTTATAAAGAGAAGGTTGTAGATTATAAAGTGGTAATATTCGTAATAGAGAGAGACCTCGTTATTGAGGGAGAGTTGTAGATTATAAAGTGGGAATGTTCGTTATAGAGAGTGTTGTAGATTATAAAGTGGGAGTGTTCTTTATAAATTAGGACATCGTTATAAAGAGAAGGTTGTAGATATGTAGATTATAAAGAGGGAATGTTCGTTATAGTGAGTGAGTGTTTGTTATAGAGATAGTGATCGCCAGGACTTCCTTACCGTATATACTTATCTACTTATCGGTGAAAAAGAAAAAAATGAAATAAAAAAAAATCCCGCCAGTATTCGATCCCTGACCCCCACACATGATAGGCTACTGTTGTAACCACTGCTCCAAAACCACTTAGCTGAGTTTGGAAGCCACAGTCCCATATAACCAATAGTCTCTGTCTCATCTGTAACAAACTCACTTTTCAAATTTTGAAAGGTTAATTTCTACCTAAATTGTCAAAAATTCAATAGTTTCATCTTTAGTAGCTTTAATTAAATAATATAAAAAATTAAATAGTTTTTATTTTAATATAATTCAAGGTTTTCCAAATTCCTTTGGCATTTCCTTTGACCGCCCTTGGCGTCTGCTAGAAATGGCGCGAAATCAAATATCCGAAAATAAATCAGTTTTTTTTTTATTTTTTAAATATTTTTTTTTCTGTATTTTCTCAAAACATTTTATGCATGTATTGCATATCAAATTGTAGCTTAAACAATGACATCCATTAATATGCCTTTTTATTTCGTTCATCTTTAGAATTCGGTGTGATATGTTGGTTTCTGTAGAATTTTTTTAGTGGTTTTTAACGTATGATGGTCAATAATGCGCTTAGAAATGGATATTTCTTCAAAGTTTGGGGTAAGCTTTGCAGTGTCTTAAAGCCTGATTCATTCCGAATAAGAAATGTATAAAAAACTACAATGTTATCGGTTTGGCGTGTGTTTAAATTGTAAAACTAAACAGCGCTACAAACCAAAAAATTTCCGAGAATCATTTTCCTCAATCAAAAAGTCGTTTATCTCGTTAGCTGGCACGGTTTTGTTTGTGTTAATCTTGTAGTGCATTTCATGAGGAATAAAATGAGCTATTCAGATCAACTGTAGCTCCAAAGATGCAAAAAGCCACAAAGAAACCCCGAAACCCTACACTACCCCATTTTCTTAGAGTTCCGCAACTCGTAACTTTTGCACGGCCGCATAAGGCTCAGCGATTTTACCTTTATTATAACTTGACATGCGGAATCTCTGTAGTTGACCCCCCTTGAAGTTTTAGGTCGAGACAATTTTAATATAGTGGGATATAGTGGGATAGTTTAGTCATATAGGTACATGTCTGCAGAAAAAATGTAAACAAAATAGAAATGAATGAAGGAAGGAAAAAATTTAATTTTAATTTTAAATTTTTACAACAACAATTTCGAATTTGGAATGCTTAGAAGCCGGGCAAGGAGTAAAGTCCCGAACCACATGCAGCCTTTTGATGACGATACAACCCTATAAAAGCCACTGACACCCCAGAATGACCGGTTTATTTTCAGAAATCGATTTTTTCTCAAACAAGGTGCCAGCCATCTTAGACCCGTTAAATAAATACATCACATAAATATAGGTATAAAGCCTCATTTATTGTGGAGATAGAAAAATGTTTAGCTTGGGACCAGGGACCTCGCAGGGACCTCGCAGGGACCTCGCAGGGACCTCGCAGGGACCTCGCAGGGACCTCGCAGGGACCTCGCAGGGACCTCGCAGGGACCGTATTGGAGCAATCAAAGTTTAAACTGAGGCCTGCCAGTATAGGGCTGCGGGCTGCGGGGTGTTTCGACCATATGCCGAATTGTATATAGTCTCCTCGTATATAGCCCGTTACGAAAGCAATTGGCAACGTATGACGTATGTAGTCGTAAGGGAGGGGACAATTTCTCGTAAATGAATAAATCCTGATATCATTTTTATTACCGACTAGGTATGTAGGAGCTAAAAATCTTCTTACTGAACGGTCGCAATTGAGGAGGGAAGGGGTTCCCTCCTACCCTCCTGTACATCCCTGTCATTGATGAATTGGAAAGCACATCTCCCACCTGCCAACCCTTCATCCAATTCAACAGAATCACCAAATCAGCGCATGAACATAGGTACCTACCTAGAACCGATTTTAATTCGATGTTAAGGGTCCGCTATACCTGACGGTGCATTTTTAGCCGCCCATAAAAGTGACATTGCGAGCGGCGATTCTTTTTCAAGGTTTACCCTTTGTTGGAAAGACACAAAATTTTGCCTGTACCTAGCCCTAACAATGTTCTAGGGAGTGTTTGAAGCAGATTTCCCATTTTTTTTTACTGGTTTTCGAGATACAGCACTTTTCTTGAGGTATGTGATGCTAGCATTTGCAAAACAGTTGCAATAAAAGAAACCAGTGAGAAATTGGGAAATCTGCTTCGAACACTATCCCTAGAACATTGTTAGGGCTAGGTACAGGCAAAATTTTGTGACTTTCCAACCAAGGGTAAACCTTGAAAATGAATCGCCGCTCGCAATGTTAATCTTATGGGCGGCAAAAAATGCACCGTCAGGTATAGCGTCCTCTTAAGGGCGACCACACAATCGGGTTTGCTTAGGATTTTTTTCGACCATTTTTTGAGGAAACTTTTGTAATTTTGTATGTTCTTAAAAAATGGTCAGAAAAAACAGAAACAAACGGGAACGTATCTACCCGTTACCTCACGAAGGAGCCCTACAGTTTCTGGTGGGTTCCAAACCACCACAACCTCGACATTCCTATACACTTCACATAAATGCTTCCGCCATCCCTTCAATCCCTTGCCACTCCAACCCCGCCATTCCGGCTGCCCATTCCAAACTTTCGAAGAAAAAAGGCACGTGTTACTTAGCAACGTGACTGTCGTATACCTGCTTGAGTATACCTAGTCTCATAAGTTAAGTAGGTAGAGGCCCGTTGTGGGTTGTCACAGCTATCGGTACTCGGTTGTAGGTAATTGCACCACCATCTCAATCGTTCGACAGTATTCGCTCTCTAGTGCAAGCTAAACATAGTGTCCTCTTCGTAGCCTTTAGTTTTGCGTTCGAATAGCACACTATGTTTAGCTTTTGGAGCAGTCACAGCCATTGGCTGCTTGCCATTACCAGTCTCATTGAGTACCGTAGTCGCCGCCATCTTGGCCTCATTTTCCTCCTTGTAAGTGTCCACATAACTGCGCCATTTTTATCGCACCTGTGTCTACTTCCATGCAGCTCGGCGACAAACAGCTGCCACAGGTTCCATCAAGGCTGGTTACGAGCGAAATGTCACGTAGACCAGTAGGTATAGGCACCAAGAAATAAAGATTGCACTGTAAAGGGAAGGGTGGCACAGTTGTCGAGAGGAGAAGAAGTCCGGTTTGGCAAACCATTGGCGCTATAGGTTCGAATCTCAGCCGTTGAAAAATTTCCCCCATATACTAGTATGCACCAGTGCTGCTGCCACACAATGGACTCTACCACCCTACCCCATACACAGTGGGCCATATATAGGACCATGCTGGGCGATATAGTAGCAGCGTCAGCCAGCTGAGCTGCCTACATAATGGCGATGGTTAAGGTTGGATTTGACCACTTCCCTAAAGTATACTTAGTGTCTCCCATATCAGATTAAACGAACAGATTAAGAGGACGCTATACCTGACGATGCATTTTTTGCCACCCATAAGATTAACATTGCGAGCGGCGATTCATTTTCAAGGTTGACCCTTGGTTGGAAAGACACAAAATTTTGCCTGTACCTAGCCCTAACAATGTTCTAGGTCGTGTTCGAAGCAGATTTCCCAATTTCTCACTGGTTTCTTTTATTGCAACTGTTTTGCAAATGCTAGCATCGCATACCTCAAGAAAAGTGCTGTATCTCGAAAACCAGTAAAAAAAATGGGAAATCTGCTTTGAACACTCCCTAGAACATTTTTAGGGCTAGGTACAGGCAAAATTTTGTGTCTTTCCAACCAAGGGTAAACCTTGAAAATGAATCACCGCTCGCAATGTTAATCTTATGGGCGGCAAAAAATGCATCGTCTGGTATAGCGGACCCTTAATCTTTGTTTAGCTTTTGACAAGTGTGATCGCACTAAATATACCGTTACACTACTATGGTGGTAGGTTGTTAGGTAGAGCAGAGCATAGAGCAATCGTTCAGCTAAAAAATGGCTATAGACCAGAATAATTTAATTATGTTGATGTCACCGAAAAGAAGAAAAGATATTTTGATGCTCTGAAATATAATAGGTAATTATTATGACTTTTAAAATCAGAAACTAGTCGCGGCTACATAGTGATTTTGAAATTATTTCCGTGCAAATCTTGTAAAATCTCATCTTTAGCCACAAAGTTTATGATGCCAAAAAGACATAATGTAAGTATGTTATATTTCAGAACATCGTCAATGCATGAACATGCAGGATTGTGTGTACCTACCTACAGGCTTATAAGGCTCAACACACAAGGCTCCTTGCTGCTTTTTTATGACGCTTTTCTGAGAAAATTCTCTATATAACGACCGTCAGAGAAGGCTCGCTATAAAGAGATAGGGCCTGTGAAGGCACCGTGGCGTTTGCTCGTTATATAGAGGCTTTAGTTACCTACAGACAGAGAGAGTCTTCTAGCGAGTCACAACTGTATAGTTAGAAACATCAGTTGGATTTTTTTTTAAGCTCTGAAAAAAATAAAATAAAGAGGATCCAACTGTTTCCATGGAAATTTTGTCAATAAAAACCATAGGTACCTAGGTATCTTCAGCCTGAACCTAAAGCGCTTACCTCCACCAATACTTCCTTCTGCACTAAGTTATTAGAACAAAAAAAAAAAACCAAAAAAATTCAACTTAAGAAAAATATCATCAAAATACCTTAGTTTTGGGTTCTCTCTCTCATGTGTTACTTTTCCTACCCTTAGCCACACATGTCGTGAAAAAGTTGGAGTTTCCGTCACGACCGTTCGCGAACGCGTCGGGAGATGAACTGGAATGGAACGTCCCCCCTTCCCCCTCCCCTTTTCCCAGCCGTCCCTCAGAAAACAGCGAGGGTTACAGGTGGTGGAGCAGAGCGACTGCGCGCCAAAAGCACCCCCAAATATCTTCGTCAAGGGGTGAAACTCACCCAAAATACAGCTACCCTAGACAAATACACCTATACAGAAATACAGCTACCCTATACAGAAATACAGCTACCCTATACAGAAATACAGCTACCCTTATACAGAAATACAGCTACCCTATAGAGAAATACAGCTACCATATACAGAAATACAGCTACCCTATACAGAAATACAGCTACCCTATACAGAAATACAGCTACCCTATACAGAAATACAGCTACCCTATACAGAAATACAGCTACCCTATACAGAAATACAGCTACCCTATAGAGAAATACAGCTACCATATACAGAAATACAGCTACCCTATACAGAAATACAGCTACCCTATACAGAAATACAGCTACCCTATACAGAAATACAGCTACCCTATACAGAAATACAGCTACCCTATACAGAAATACAGCTACCCTATAGAGAAATACAGCTACCATATACAGAAATACAGCTACCCTATACAGAAATACAGCTACCCTATACAGAAATACAGCTACCCTATACAGAAATACAGCTACCCTATACAGAAATACAGCTACCCTATACAGAAATACAGCTACCCTATACAGAAATACAGCTACCATATACAGAAATACAGCTACCCTATACAGAAATACAGGTACCCTATACGATACGGAAATACCTTACAATGCACACCACGGGCGCCACTATTTCATTTATTTATAACTATACCTTTATGCAATAATTTAGTATAATTAGGTACTTACAAATGCGGCGTTTGTGCGGGACCTCCGCTGCTACTGTCGTCCTCTTGCAAAGACAGCAGAAGATCATTTAACTCCATGCTATATTCTGCAAACAAAAGAAATGCAATGAAGCGTGATCGATAATAGAAAATCAAGTAAAGGTAGATTTCACCACTTCGAAAAGACAGATAGGTACTATATTGGAATTGCACTTGTCATAAGCTAAGCATAAGATGAGATGGATCTGTTCGTTCGATAGGAGACACTATAGTATACTTTAGTTTAGATATTTCAAATCAAAAAACATTAAATATCAATATGCTTAGGATCGATTTTACCGCACTCTTCTTATAGTTAGCTATAGTGCCTTCTATCGAACAGATTTATCTTTACGTATGTTTAGCTTATGACAAGAGGTATCGCAAGAAAACTAGTGCTACCGTAAGGCGAAGTGTATGAATTTCTCTCTCATGTTATGTGTTAATTTTCCAATAAAATCGGAGTTTTTCTCTCAACAGAGGAAGCATATATTCTTTTCCCTCCTATAGAAAGAATTAAAATATTTTGTTGGATTTACTGCTACGTATGATACTGAAGGATTAGTGACGGTTCTTTCCAGCGGGCTGGGAACCTAAACAAACCCCCCTTCAAAACTGACGTTTGAAAACATATTATATATAAGTTGGTCTCGGGAGTGCTCCCCATGGCTATACAACACACAGCAGGGATCGAGTTGAATAAATTCTCCCAGGGAGTGATGATGGATGATGGCCATGGTGTGGAAAAACTGCAGAGGGATTGGTTTGTTATCGGGAGTGATCAGCTATGTGATCATCTCCACACGGACATAGGTGGCTGCGGACGGTACAATAAACCTACGGCATCAAAGAAAGAACCTGAAGGTAGGTACGAGGAAAAAACTTTGAAGAAAACCTACAGACGAGGCCTGTTGAGCTCGAGCTGCACATGCGGAACAATCAAATTATGTATGATAGGTAAGCTAAACATGGAGTCTCAGAGGAAACCTTGCTGCTGGGGGCACAACTGTGGAAACTAGCAGGCGGCTACGTAACGTATTAAATCATCACCTAGGTAGGTAGGTAGGTAGGTAGGTAGGTAGGTAGGTAGGTAGGTAGGTAGGTAGGTAGGTAGGTAGGTAGGTAGGTAGGTAGGTAGGTAGGTAGGTAGGTAGGTAGGTAGGTAGGTAGGTAGGTAGGTAGGTAGGTAGGTAGGTAGGTAGGTAGGTAGGTAGGTAGGTAGGTAGGTAGGTAGGTAGGTAGGTAGGTAGGTAGGTAGGTAGGTAGGTAGGTAGGTAGGTAGGTAGGTAGGCAGGATTTTTTCGACAAATGTACGGACGTACCTATCTACGACGTGTACCTTGCACCACGGGAACGCAGCAATTACATTGGAAACTCGGCTCGTGGTATTCTTTGTTTCCTTGGTTGGAAAGACACAAAATTTTGCCTGTACCTAGCCCTAATAATGTTCTAGGGAGTGTTCGAAGCAGATTTCCCATTTTTTTTACTGCATGGTTTTCGAGATACAGCACTTTTCTTGAGGTATGCGATGCTAGCATTTCGAACAGGGGCGTCATTTGGCCCTCTTGGGGGGGGGGGGGGGGGCACTTGCCCCCCCCCCAAGAGGGCTGATGCCCCCCCCAAGAAGGCTGTTGCCCCCCCCCCCCCCAAGAACGAATTGAAAAATTACATTTTCAGTGAATAACGTAAAAAATAATAAAAATAATTATAGAATGATTTATCTACCTGCCCATGAGTTACATCCAGTAGAGATGGTATGGTATTTTTAAGGGAAAACTCTGCCGACTATTGTATACTGATGTCGATTGCATGTGGAGAGGCCGTTAGGTGTAAGGCAAAAAATTACATTAAACCGGGGACAACTCCTTGAGAACGGTGCTGGATTAACCATTAAGCTAAATAAGCTACAGCTTGGGGCCTATATACGCTCTGCAGGGGCCTACACAAATTTCCAACGTAATAAATAATTAGTGAATTTAAAGTTCTTTCTGCAAAATATGGAGATTTTACAGAGATTAGTGAAATTTTCGGCTCGCTCGCGTCGCTCGCTCGCAAGCTGTTTCTTTTCGTGTGTTTTCTCACGGTTAGACGTGAAACTCATCCAGTTAAAGTCAGTTTTTACCGAGCAATAATTGGAATTTAACTGGAGTTTAACGTTAACCGAGTATGGTAGGACGCACCCGAAGTATAGTCACTACTTGCCCCCCCTAAGAAAAACTGAAATGACGCCCCTGATTTCGAAGCAGATTTCCCAATTTCTCACTGGTTTCTTTTATTGCAACTGTTTTGCAAATGCTAGCTGTATCTCGAAAACCAGTAAAAAAAATGGGAAATCTGCTTCGAACACTCCCTAGAACATTGTTAGGGCTAGGTACAGGCAAAATTTTGTGTCTTTCCAACCAAAGGTAAACCTTGAAAATGAATCAATGTTAATCTTATGGGCGGCAAAGCGGTTTAGCGGACCCTTTAGGTAATTGTCAACAAATAGAAACAAAAATCACCATGGCGGCATGCAATAACTTTCCTAAAGCCGAACGTAAGGAGCCGCCACTGCCGTCGCTTCAGCCGTGCAAATGATGCTGTGCACCTGTGTTTGCTGATACCTGTGACGTCAGCACGGGCTTAGCTCCCGTTTTCAGCTCCACGACTCAAAGCTATCCTCGCCATCATGAAGTTCGTTGCTGTTGTCACCGCTCTCTGCGTCTTCGCCGTCATCTTGTTCCTGCAGGCTCAAGCTCAAAGAAATGGAACAGAAATTTATGAAGCGTGTAAGGAGAAGTACTCGGGAGCTGGCCTAGAATTAATGTGGTGTGCGCGACGACGAAATAAAGAATGAAGTAAGAAGACAACCACGCAAGGAAGCCCTGACACCTTCTTATCTTCAGCGACTCATCTTGCCAATGTAAGAATATTAATCACCCGATTAATTACAGCTCCATCATTTTCCCATAGGAACTCTCAATAAGTTTGAGATGAATCCACTAGAGGTCGGAATAAAGTCCAATCAGGAAATATATAACCAGGGAAAAACTGAAGCCAATTATAGCTTTCTTGGATATTTATTACTTTCTCGCCCGTTCGTATTACATGGGCTGAGACTTGCGAAATTTCGATTTTGAGATTTTTGGTTTTCTAAGATCCTGGAGGTCCCCCAAGTCCAAAAAAGTGGTTATTAAAAAATGTCCGTCACACCGTTCATCCGATTTTGCTCGCCGTTTTAGTTACCTTGTTCGATACAAATGTTACCAAATTTCATGACAATCGGTCAATAAAAAATGTGAATGGCGCTGAAAGGATCGAACTTTGGCCCGGCCGAAATTTTGAAATAATTGAATTTCTGTTGCAAATGACATCGAAGTATCTATTTGTCAACACACGCACCTACCAATTTTAAGTGTTATACATATTGGAAACTGTACCGTGGCAATAGCGGACACAATTTTTGACTTATCAAAAAATCCTTGAAAATGTCCCTTGGCTGTGATCAGGTCCATACCAAAATTCATCAAAATCGGATGAACAGCATAGGCTCTAGAGCAGGGAACGGACGGACAGACGTTTTCCAGAAACCAATTTTTACTTTCTCGCCCGTATGTAATACATGGGCTGAGAAAGTTATGTTATCGTGCGAAATTTCGATTTTGAGATTTTCATTGCAAAAGGCGTTTCAGAGGTCCTAGATACCAAAAAAATGGTTTTTAGGTCATGTCCGTCCGACGTACGTACGTACGTACGGACGTTTGTCTGTAGCGCGGCTAGAGGTCACACCAGTCAACCGATTTGGCTCAAATTTGGAATATAGATGTCTAAAATCAGTTGCGAGATACTTTTTTAATATTATTTTGATTACTCAAAAATTGCGCCCACTATTGTCAAAAAAGTGTCAAAAAAAATTCAAACTCGTGTTTTATTTGTCTACTCAAGACGCATTTCACGGTACGGTAATAAAGTTAGAACCTTCAAATTTTGCAGTCGTGTTCCTAAATAGATGCTCCAGGATAATTTTTATTGTTTTGGAGATGGGCCAAAAATTTGGGCCAAAATTGGCCCATACGTGAAAATCTTGGCCCCATGAACAGTATTAGCCGGAATTCCACAAAAATCCATAAACTTGTGCTTAATAACATTACTTAAAGGTTTGTCGAAGAAATATTCAATCAATTCAAAATTGCGGCAAATATAGGCAAAATAAAGTAAAAAATAGGAAAAAAAAACTATAATCTCGTTTTTGATTGGTCAAGACGGATTTGGCACTACAGTTATTAAGTTATATCCTTGTAATTTCGCGATAGTGTTCCCAAATAGATGTTACAGGATCATTTTTTATTCTTTTTGAGATGGGCCAAAAATTTGGGCCAATATTGGCATTATCATAGGAAAAATTGTCCAAAAATGGAAATCACGTTTTTGATTGGTTAAGACGGATTTGCAACAACCCTAATCGACAGATTTCCTTCAAAATTGGTGAAAGTGGTCTCAGATAAATGCTTCAAGGGTATTTTCAATAGATTTTCATTTACTTAAAAATTAAAACGGTGACATGCAAAATAGGAAACATATACTTTGCGCGTCGAACGACACTTCACTGTTTGACGGATATGTTTGAAATTCGGTATGCAGGTGCCTAAAAGTATCGTCCAGTGTGAGGCAAAATACTTTTTAGAAAAATTTAAAATTCTGACAATTATTCACGTAAAAAAAAAATCAAATTTTCGATAAAAATTGCGAGAAAGTCAAGTGCGACCATTGTCGAACCCTTTATTTCGACTGAAGGGACCCCCAGGATCATGGGAAACCTAAAATCTCAATTTCGAAATTTTACACGAAAACAATACTTTCTCGCCATAGGAAGTACCAAGTAGGAAGCGGCACTAGCGTTACTTCTGCCAAGTTTCTGTATACAGTTGCGTTTGCTGATACCTGTGGCGTCAGCACGTGTTTATATATACCTATACCCCCATTTGCAGCTCCCCCTGCTGAAAAGCTATTCCCGCAGTCATGAAGTTCGCTGCTGTTGTTGCCGCTCTCTGCGCTTTCACCGCTTTGCTGCTCCTGCGGGATCCAGATGATTTTAAGCCATTGTCCGAGATCACATGCGACCCTAACCCATCTGCTGACCACGTGATCCCTATATGAAGAAAATGAAGTATACCTAAGAAGACCATTATAGGAAGAAGCCTTGGACTTCCATGATATCTTCGTGTCCTCAGCGACTCTTCTTGAAAATGTCAGAATAGAAATCTTACCCAATTCATTAGTCGTCCTAATTTTTTGCCGACTTGGCTCTCTCAAAAACGTTGAGAGTGAGAGTCGACAGAGGTCCAGAGTCCAGCACAATGGTCTATTACTAGGGGATAACTGCAGGTGTATTCCCTTTCTCGAACGCCAGCAAACCCACCCAACTAACACCTTCAAAATGTATTGTAAGAAGAACTGTTCTCCGTATATTGCATCATAGCGTGCCTTATCTTCTTACAATAAATTTTAAAGGTGTTAGTTGGGTGGAATTGCTGGCGTTTGAGAAAGGGAATACGCCTGTAGTAGTAATAAACTATAAGAGAAAGGTCAGTTAAGTTGTGATTATTGGGCATTTATGAATTGTTTCTTAGCGTCAGAAAGCAAAAAAAGAAATCGCCATTTTTACTTTCTCACCCGTTATTCATAAACATTGGTTCTGAAAGTGAAGAACTTGTTGAAGGCGCAACTGTCAATACCTGGAGGTGTATTCCCTTTCTCGAACGCCAGCAAACCCACCCAACTAACACCTTCAAAATTTATTGTAAGAAGGACTGTTCCCCGTATATTGCATGATGGCGTGCCTTATCTTCTTACAATAAATTTTGAAGGTGTTAGTTGAGTGGGTTTGCTGGCGTTCAAGAAAGGGAATACACCTCCAGGAGGTGTATTCCCTTTCTCGAACGCCAGAAAACCCACTCAACTAACACCTTCTAAATTTATTCTAAGAAGATAAGGCACGCCATGATGCAATATATGGAGAACAGTTCTTCTTACAATAAATTTTGGAGGTGTTAGTTGAGTGGGTTTTCTGGAGTTCGAGAAAGGGAATACACCTGCAGAACAACGAATAGCTTAACGCTTTTATGTGTAAAAGTGTAGAATAAGACATCTACAAATAGCACTGTGTGTAGGTACCAACAGGCACTGAACTTTAGTGCGTAGTAAATTCATAAAGCTTCAGAAGAATATTTTGCACATAAAACCCATCCTATCATATACCTACTTGTTGGCTTTAGTCAGGGCGAAGGAACCGTCTCTCAGTGCAGAGAGGTCTCAAGATACCGGCCCATCTAGCCGCACCGCGCCTTCGTTCCTTATGACTTACAACATAAAGTAGGATGACAGCTTGCTTGCATGCATGCCCCTTTCTATGTTTTAAAGTGCACTCCTTGTGCTTATTATATTATTAAGTATAAGTATATGTTATGTACAGTACCATACACACAAATTGAGACCTGCCCCGACCGGAATCACATTTCTGTATCACTTCGGTCGGGGAAGGTCGCACAAAAGCAGCAACAACCAACAACCAACAACAACCAACCAATTATAAACCCATCGATCAAAAAATAGTAAGAATTAAAGAAAAAGAACAATATAACATTAAGTAGGATAGACAGCTTGCTTGCACGCATGCCCCTGCAGAACTCCACGCTAACCAAAAATGCGGCGAAGCGAGGTGCGGCTTGATGGACTGGGACTTTGACCTATATAGGCAGGGTGTGGGTGGTTTAATTTTCAAAACGTCATAACTCACTTATTTGGTGAGATATTGAGTTTATTCTTTTTGCTAAGAGTTTCTATAAATAATATCTACAACTTTTATCTGAAAAAGTTTTTTGTAAAATCACTTGCATTTCCTTGTTAAGGGGGGGGGGGGGGGGGGGTGAAATTTCAAAACTCAATTCCTCCGTTGTTATTGTAGAGAATGCATTTGGATCAACTGAAAATCTTCTTAACCGTCTTTCTAAATGATTTTAGACAGCTTTTAGTGGATGGATGTAATCTTCGAAATCTACCTACGCCTTTCGGGGCTGCCGAAAGGGATTTTTTGGATTAACTGCTCTTGCCGTTTCTTCTATACCTTTCCAGTTTTAGGTGGGTTCCGAACCACCACAGCGTCGATGTAGGTACATTTCACTTAATTAACACCTTTAACATCGGTGAATGCCGATCAGAAAGACGTTGACGGGATCGGGATCGAACCGTGGTAAACTCTACAGAAGTACGTCACAAAAAACAAACTTACCGGTGGCAGCTGTTATAGGTAGGCAGGTTGTAGGCACCACACTGTGACCGCCGCGTTATCACCAACTACTCACTATCGTTATCACTGAGCTCTCCAAACCAGAGGGTGGGGGTGCCACACGCCCTCTAAGAAGACTCTAAACACACATGGAGAGATATACAGGAGAACGTCCAGCTAACGCTAAGCAAACACGAAGTGATTAACAAACCGCTGGAGCCTCCCTGTCCAGAGCGTGACGCATCTGCTGGAAAACTGTCCGCCCGATTGTCAAGGTATGCTTATTTTATAGGTTATGAACCTATTTTAGAACCTATTGTAAGAAAGTAGGTAGGTACCCCCTTGATTTTATTGACGGAAGATATAGTACACTGACTTCCTATATACCACTCAAGGTAGGTATGCATATTCTACAGGTCATTTGAATATAATATAGGATAATGTCCCCATGCCCCCAAATCAAAGGCCGTCATTAGCTAGTGTGGTGTGACGCCATTACGAGACCCTATAGGTACCGACTTATTTTCCCACCATTTGAAAGTGTAGAAGAATATCCCCACGAATGGTGTTAAATGCATTATAGGAGAATACCTATACACAAGTTGTGAAATAATATGACGTATTACTGACCAATTTCGTGTTGTTCAAAACCAAATATGGCATGAATGGTTAGTGTTGAACTGACCCTTTGCAATAGTCAAGGTTTGCACATTTTACAGGTTGCTTCCTCCCCTCTTTAACTGTCAAGGTCTGCGTATTCTTCAGGTCACCAGCCTGGGAATATGAAAGGTCGATAGCCATTTTGGGGTGACTGCTCCCGTGCATGGCCCAGCTTGCTACATAAGATGTAGTGCGTGCCGTCCCCAGCCACCTCTGTCCGTGTGGTGATGATCACATAGCTGATCACTCCCGAACAAACCAATCCCTCTGCAGTTTTTCCACACCATGGCCATCATCACTCCCTGCGAGAATTTATTCAGCTCAATCCCTGCTGTGTTCAAGCTATGATTATCAAGCGTCTCTGACAGACTTTATTGGTGGGGACCTACCGTTTAAGGTGTGTTTTGTACCTGGAGTTAAGTACAGTTCCATTATCCACTACCTAAGGTAGAAATCTAAGACTAAAACCATGTCATTTGACAACTGGTGTAAATTATTTATTTTATCGCGCCTGCAAAAACCCTGATTATGTAATTTCAAGTGGGTGTACACCGAACCCCAAATTCACCTTGAGATAAAAGGAACAGAGTCAAAGTCACCGCACAATCCCCTTGGTTTATGTTTTTCCGACCATTTTGTTTTCGTTGAAAAAAAGAAGAAAAAAAAATCACTTAGGTACTGACGTCACAAAGACATAGGTAATATTATATTTCAGAGCATTTATCCAAGGGAGTCCTAAAAAATGGTCGAAGAAAATAAACAAACACGATTGTGTAGTCGCCCTAAACGGCAGATAATTTTTTCGGCTCATTTTTCGGGAAGATAAATTTACTAATAACTCTATCCGCAGGACAAGGAACTGGTAACTGAACAACACACAGTAATAATCGAGTTAAACATTTTAATTTGCTAACTGTAATAGTTACGGTTAGTGTTTTTAACTGGGACTTTTTCGTCCTCAGTCCGGGAAAAGCTATGCTATGGAATTGCAAAAAATAAATTATTTAAAACTTTTTACAACTAAAAAATACAACAAATCAATCCTTTATACAGGTCAAAATTATCGTCTAAACGCACGAGAGGATTCAAGCTTATTTACAGAATAACCAAATTTTAAATCTCTAGATGCTGTTTACGCGGTACTGTTTCTTAGAGATGAGTTTTTTTCATCAAATTTTTTTAGTTAGTATTTCCATAATATAGATATAGATAATATAGATGTTCTATAATATAATAAGTCTTTTTAACGTCAGAAACTAGTAGACTAAGTTTTTACGAATGAGAAATTTAGACAACTAGTTTATGACGCTAAGAAGTCATATTATATTTCAGAACAAATAAATATCTAACAGTCTCAAAGAAACGTTTACGCAAACAACACTATATCAACATCTTCAGAAGCAGTGCTGGATTTAAAAGCTCACCACTTTAAGTACATCGATATTTTATAAATCCAGCATCACAAAGGTACTCTTCAAACGAAATTTTCTAAATATAACTACGAATAGTCTAGAAATACATCGGACTCAAACGCAAAAAGGCGGTGGATTCAAAACAAATTCTGCAGACTCACTGAAGGAAAAACAGTTGGTCATGCTATCGATACTTGAGTGATGCCGGTAATTGCACCTTCATTTTTATCGCTCTACAATATTCGTTCTCCAGTGAAAGCTAAACATAGTGTCCTATTGACAGCCATTTTTTTTCGCGTGTGAATAGCACACTATGTTTAGCTTATAGAGAAACGAATGGCCGTGCACGCACCAGTGTCATTTGGAATTGAAAATCATGTCGGGGATAACTGCGACGCGACGTAGGTACTGTATTCTTCTTATGTAGAATTGAAACAAATGAGGGATTAAAAATTGAATGATTTTTTTTTTCGTTTGACGAGTGAAATTTAGTTAAAAATGTATCTTATAATACAGAGTAAAAAATTGTGGAAACGCTTTAAGTACAGTCGCAGTTAAGTCAAAACATAGATTAGCTGTTTGTGTCCGTTTTTTTTCCGACCATTTCTTTGGACGCTGTTGGATATTTGTATGTTCTGAACTAAACTACATTATATGTCTTTTTAAAGTCAGATAACAACTGGTATGTTGTGATTTTACCACCCAAAACTACTCGTTCATAAAATTACAGCATAGCCAGTTAATTTCGGACGTTAAAAAGACAGATTATATTTCAGAACAAATAAATCTCCAACATTTTCCTAAAAAAATGTTCGGAGAAATCATAAACACACTCGATTGTGTGGTGACCCTTCACCAACATTTACAGCATGCAGGGTAAACTGGCGAAAAGTAAAAAAAAAAAATAGTACTGAGGGTCTTTAGAGCTATCGAAACTCGACAGACACCGGTACTTGCACCACCATCTTGGCACATTTATCGATCGATAATATCGAAAGTCTTCAATTGTTTCCATGGTAACCGTTGTGTCTCTCTATAGTGTTTATTTACTGAACAAGTGAGTGTTGTATGGGTTTGTTTATAAATATTTCCGAGCACGTGGCCGCCAATGGCGGTGCACTTACCAGTATCAATCCAGTATCATATTAAGAATAACTACAACTTTTAACTTCAGTTTATCTCATTCCGTTAAACGGACAAATTATTAACAACGATTAAGGTCATGGAATTCTCAGTTAAAAAAAATTGGTGGCATTCGTTTGGCCCCATGCTAATTCGACATCTATGGAATGGTGAAAAATCAAAATCAACATTTTGATCAAACGATCAATAATTGATCAGGGTATCGTTGAGCCATGGCCGGGTATATCTATAGGAATGAAGTCCTAATAACAATTACAATATTTCAAAAGTAAAACGAGGAAACAACTCGAAACTCTGTGAATCAGAAGGCTTGGAAAAATAATTACTTAAGACTTTTACATTTGGGATGGCAAGAAAAATATTTTTCTTAAATAAACTTGTAAAGCTATCAACGAAAACAACAAAATAAAGCTCAAAAGCTTTGGGAGTTTGAAGTAAATTATTTTAAGAATGTTCCAAGAGAATAGGCTTCCGAAAAAGAAGGGCACACGCCCTTAGAAGAACCGTTGACTTCTTTTAATGACACTTTCTGAGAAAACTGTTGTATATTTATTTGCTTATATTTCAGAACATAAAAAACCAACAGTTTCCTACGAAAAAAAAAACATTGAAAAATGTCAACAGTCATACAATGGAAGAAAAGCATCTGACGATAGGCAGCAGGCAGCATAATGGTTTTACAGTTTATACAAAACTACACAAAGGTATAAAAAAGCAGTGATATTTTTGCAACTAGGAATTGTTGATTGTGTTGAGAGTATTGCACCGTTGCAGCAACAACCAAGAGAACAATCGAAAATTGTGGTTGGATAAAATAACACGAACTGCGCTCCATACAAGGGGGTGTTTTGGTCAGAATCACACCCGACAGTCCAGTTTTCCCGCAGCTTTCGCTTACTCGTGGTTCTGATGAAACAACGGTCACTTATAGGCAGGTAGGTAATAACAGCTAAACAACAACTGGCAGCTAAGTGCTTAAGACCTATTCCCAACAACAAATTTTAAGCAACTACAATAATTTAAACTTCGGTGTATTTAAAATCCAAAATTAATCGCGATATTTGTTTTTAAGAGCCCAGTTAACCCAGTTAAGTTCAAACTTTTAACTGGAGTCAATAAATTAAAAAAAAATCCAAAAATTGCCGGAAGGAGTACTGAGCTCTTAAACTTGAATGGTCGGAACGTGGACAGAGAGGACGAATTGGAAGAAGAACTACAAATACCGTGCTTTGATTGGCTGACTGTTCACAGAACAAACCAATCACACTACGTTTCGCTTCTATTCGAAAGGCAACTTTGCCTTCCTTAAATGAATTTTTAGCCATATTTTTAACAAGCTGAAGTACGTATAACTGATTATTTACAACTGCCCAATAGGCAACTGGTAGTTAAAGGTACAAAATCTAGCCTTAACTGACCGATACCTACTTTTCTTTAAAGCTCAAATTCGCGAAATAACAAGGAATTAAAAAATCTAACATCGCGTGGCGTAAACTATTTAAGTGGACAGTTAGCCTTAGATGTCATAAACAACTTTGAAATTACAGTTAAAGGCGTATATACTGATTTTTTTATTCGATTTTATCGGTTTCGAAACGAGTTATCCATTTTTCAGTCTAAATGTCGGCTAGAACAATTATTTATTTATTTATTGCAAAAAACCAGAGATCTCTATCACCATTTGTTGCTTAGAATTGATTTTTTGAAAAAGAAAAAAAACCTTGAACAATGTAATGTAATTTAAAAAAAAAAAAAAAAAAAAAAAAAAAAAAAAACATTGGAAAGCAACCAATGACGGTAGGGATCCCTTGATTTTTGAAGTAAGTAAAGAAAATAATGCTCGAAACTACTACAAGACTTAACCTGTCCATGTTTGTTGTAGAGACATGCCTTTAACTGAAATTTGCAGGTCGTACCTATGGCGTCAAAGTGTTGACTATCCTCTTGCTTAATTCAATGTTGATTCTAAAGTACCGGCCCCTAAAACTGTAATACCTCACGAAATTCGTATCAAAAAGCGAGTGTCAAACACTATTTTACGTAACAAAACGGGATTTACTTATCTATTTTAATCGAACGAAAGCCAAATAGGCTCCTTTCTTCTGTGACCGGATTCCAATATGGCTGCCACAAAATGGCGGCGGCTATATATCACTGGAGAGCTAACAGTGGAAATACCGTTTGGATTATTCTTCCTGATTACCTATTGTAGGTTGAGTTTTCCAGCTCGTAAAACGTTTTCTTCGAGCGTAAATACACTAAGTACTCCTTATTACGACCTAAAGAAAATAACAATTATAATGGGTAGCTTTTAAGAAGGTCTTCCTCAAATAATTTTCCAGCTTCATTTTTCCACCAGCAGAAACTTCAGTTAATGGCATATCTTTAATAAAAATTGATTATTTTTAGTCCGATAAGTTGTTTAGAGCAACAATTATTTCATTACTTAAAGAAAAAAACTATAGGTGCCTAGAAATGATTGGTCTAAAGTCTAAACCACAGTCAGACTGAAAGATCAATAAGTAACGACGTTTAGTATATGCTTTTAACTGAAGTCCCAACGTCAAACGATACCTTAACCGTTACTATGGAGAACTAAGCTCCCATGTTTAGCATACCTCTAACGCAACCGATATGACAGTACCAATACGATAATTACTACTATTGTTACTTTTTATTCGAGCCAACAACATGAAGGTGAAGGCACAGGTTGGTTGCAGCTCACCCCGTCAGTAGTTCACTACTTGTCTGAGATCATTGTAACAAGAGCCATGGCCGGCCATCTTGGAATTCATCTTGAAGAGGGTCACATGACCTTGAAATTTCAGAAAACGACGAATAGACAATAACCGTGGACAGTTAGTCATTTTTCAGTTTATAATAATTTTTTATTTATTTATTGAAAAAAACCAGATATCTCTATCATCACTGGTTACTCAGAAATGATTTTTTTAAATACTTTTTTCGTCCACGTTTAACTGAAATTTCGTGGTCATTTTACGTCGCACCCTCTTAAGGCTCCTTTACACGAAATATAAAACCTGAGTAGACAACAGTTCAGTTACATAATAGAACATGGGCCATAACGTAACCTGAACAGTTTAAAATACCAAGGGTTTATGTATCCTGCAATAAGTCCTTTACTGATAACAAAGAACTGAAAGTTTTACTTACAACATTAGAAGCCCTTGACAATGTTTCTAGTATCACAAGAAGTAGGTAGCTTCCAACGAACTATGACAGTTCTTTTATTGGTCTCATACCATCCAGATATAAACAAAACACTTGCATTTAGGTATATAATGTTCCATATAAAGTATTCACCTTATTCCTGTCGACCAATGGCAAGAGAATGTTATAAGATTTCCTCACACAAAGAGAAAAGGTTTTTGTTTACATCTGGACATCAGAATTTACCAAATCCAAGATGGCGGACAAGATGGCGGCCTAGGTGGCAAAGTCGACCTTATCCCATGCCATAGCATTGAGTTTAAGGTCACTATCTTCAAGATTGAAAAGATCAAGGGGTTGCTGCGCTGTCCCTAGCAAAGGATCATACAACCTGTTCAACTGTTCATGTTCTGGCTGCGACGTGTTCATGTTTACATTCATGTTCATATTGAGCCAGCCATCGTCCGTATCCATAGCACTCCCCGCCTCATCCAACCCCCCAAAGTCCATCGAGTCGAGGGTTTCAAGATCCAACCCCAAGTCTTTAAGGGTGACATTGCCGTTAGCGTACTCGGAGGGTAGTTCCTGGTTGAGGAGATACTCCAGGCTATTGGAATGGAAGTTGTGGTCTGTAGAGTTGTTATTGCTCACTTCAGGGTAGTCCGTCGCCATGTTTTCGATGAAAGGGGCGGGGTAGGGGGCGGGTTCGGGGAAGGGGTGGGGGGTGTGGGTGGGCGTGGTGGGGTCCTGCGCCGCACTGGGGGGGAGTTCCCCACTTTTAATCAGAATCTCCAGGAGGTCGTCTACGATTTGACTCTTGACGTTTTTCTGCTCAGCGGGCTCCTGCTTGATCGCTTTCGTCGCTTCCTCGTACAAGGGCGGAGGTGGTTTGCAGTTCTTTACCTGGAAATTTTCATATTAAGGCTCTAGATCAAATAATATTTAGTTGAAGAGCTGGAACATCAATCCCGATCCTATCGAAGGTTTTCTGACCGGCATTCACCTCTGATATGTTCAGCATGTCATTTGAAATGTATATCGAGGCTGTGGTGGATCAGAAGACCCACCTAAAACTATAGGTCCTCTGGGTGGGGAGCTGGTATTTGGTAGTGCTGCCAATTGAGCACTTCAAATAATTTTTGAAATGGTCTAGTTGCTGTCAGGTACGTACCTCGACCGGCACGAGAATCTTGTTTTTGAGGAGTTGATTGAGCTGTTGCTGAGCCTGGTGTTGAGTGATTCTCGCTGCTAGGCTTGCCTTTACATTCACATTACTTTGCGTAGACGTAGGCGTCTTCTGCTGTTGGATCAACAGCTTCTGGAACAAATGCTAGGGATGTAGACACAATGATGTTTGTTGACGTTTTTTAATGACACTTTTCTGACGAAATTGTACTTTGCTCAGTTCTATGGGGTTGTTCGCTTTATTAGAGTAATACAGAGTCATTCAAGTTCTCAAGACCAAACTTAAGCAACCCAGGAGGTGTATTCCATTTCTCGAACGCCAGCAAACCCACCCAACTAACACCTTCAAAATTTATTGTAAGAAGATAAGGCACGCCATGATGCAATATACGGGGAACAGTTCTTCTTACAATAAATTTTGAAGGTGTTAGTTGGGTGGGTTTGCTGGCGTTCGAGAAAGGGAATACACCTCCTGGACGTGGTTCCTTCTTCAATGGGTCACAATATGAGTAAAGTACTGTACTGATTGTATTCTCCCCGCTGATGTGGTTCCTGTCAAAAAAGGCGTTTTGTTTACACTTCCGCTGGATATACTATTAGCTTTTTAAGGGTCACCACACCATCATGCTTGTTTAGGTATTTTTCCACCATTTTTTGCGGAAACTGTTGAATATTTAAATGTTTTGAAATATAATAAAGGGTCCGACAATGGTCGCACTAGACTTTCTCGCAATTTTTACGCCAGCGGTATCGAAAATTTTGATTTTTTTTTACGTAATTTATTGTTTTTGGACCAAAATTTTAACTTTTTCTAAAAAATATTTTGCCATACACTGGACAATAATTTTAGGCACCTACTCACCGGATATCAAACATATCCGTCAAATGGTGAAGTGTCGTTCGACGCGCAAAGTACGTGTTTTCTATTTTCCATGTCACGGCCTTAATTTTCAAGTAATTAAAAATCTATTGAAAATGACCTTGAAGCATCTATCTGAGACCACTTTCACCAATTTTCAAGGCAATCTGTCGATTAGGGTTGTTGCAAATCCGTCTGAACCAATCAAAAACGTGATTTCCATTTTTGGAAAATTTTCCTACGATAATGCCAATATTGGCCATAATTATTATGTTGGATAAATTTCGTTCGGTAAAACATGAAACTAGGTTAAAGTACACCTCCCTACCAATTTTTATTGAAATCGATCGAATAGTGCTACCGGAGTGAGTGTCGTTCGACGCGCAAAGTACGTGTTTTCTATTTTCCATGTCACGGCCTTAATTTTCAAGTAATTGAAAATCTAATGAAAATGACCTTGAAGCATCTATCTGAGACCACTTTCACCAATTTTCAAGGAAATCTGTCGATTAGGGTTGTTGCAAATCCGTCTGAACCAATCAAAAACGTGATTTCCATTTTTGGAAAATTTTCCTACGATAATGCCAATATTGGCCATAATTATTATGTTGGATAAATTTCGTTCGGTTAAACATGAAACTAGGTTAAAGTACACCTCCCTACCAATTTTTATTGAAATCGATCGAATAGTGCTACCGGAGTGACGACCAACGCGTTTGGGCCAAAACTGGGCCAAGTTATTGGCCCACCTCCAAGTGATTGTAAAAGACCTCAAAGCATCTATTCAAAAACACTTTCGCAAATTATCAAGGTTCCAACTTGATATACGTAGCTTCCAGCCCTTCTTAACTGTCAAAAAACACGATTTTTTACCTTTTTTTGACCATAGCAGGCGCAATTTTTGAGTTATCAAAATTTATCAAAAAACATGTCCAGATATTTACATTAGGTACCTACATACCGAATTTGAGCAAAATCGGACGAACGGTGTGACGTCCAGTTGCGCGACAGACTGACGTACGTACTTACGTACGTACGTCGGACGGACATTTTTTAAAAACCACTTTTTTGGACTCGGGGGACCTCCAGGATCATGGGAAACCCAAAATCTCAAAATCGAAATTTTGCAAGAAGACATAGCTTTCTCAGCCCGTGTATTACATACGGGCGAGAAAGTAATATGTCATTCTAACGTCTCTGGTATGATATTACAAACAAAGTGATTTTTGTCAATAAAAAAAATTTGTCCAAAAATCCTTTACTGTAAAATCATAACACAGCCAGTTTACTTTCTGACGCTAAAAAGACACAATATATTTCAGAACACTTAAATATTCAACAGTTTCCCTAAAGCTGCTGCGAGAGTTTCACGACTGTATATTTCTTCATAAAAACCGTTATATTCGAACCGTACCTTTGGGTCAATGTGAATGACGCCATTTTGGATAACAGCTTTGAGGGGAATCTGCGTGATGGAAGGTTGGTCTTTCCTTTGAATCTGCATCACAGGGGTTGAAGAATTCTGATCTTTCCTTTGAATCTGCAAGACTGGAGTTGAAGAATTCTGTTCCTTCCTTTGAATTTGCAAGACAGGGGTTGAAGAATTGTGTTCTTTTCGTTGAATATGCATGACGGGGGTTGAATTCTGTTCTTTTCGCTGAATCTGTATGGCAGGGGTTGCAGGAGACTGATCTTTCCTTTGAATCTGTATGATAGGGGGTGGGTCTTTGCGTTGTATTTGCATGAGTTGCTGCTGGGAGCGCTGCAGTTCCCGCTGTAGTTCCTCTATTTTCCGCTGTTGCTGTTGGATTATTGTCTCCCCAATCTGTAGGAAAACAATAGCAAACAAAAATTAATAAGCCTGAAGTTTCCCTGAGGTGTTTCTAATGGTATATCATTATCGAAAAGACCATTAACTTTTAGAATATGGCCAGAATTTGAGAAAAAATAAATAAAAAATAATTTCAAGGTCTGTGCGGGACTGTGTACCAAATTTTTAATGCCGGCCAAATATGATGCATCCTGGATGGTCGTTCTGGCGAGTAGTACTGACGTACTACCGGGGAGGGATGCAAGTTTTTGTGTGGGTGAGAATGGCATACTGCATTTAGTATGGTGATAAAACACTTTCCTGTATACCTACCTACCATGACGGGAAAGTAAAAAAAAACTTACATGCGGTGAGGACGGCGGGGAGGATTCAGACGTGTCCATAGCACTGGGGGCAGGGGAGGGGGGTGGAGGGGGGGAACTCCCCTTGCCCTCCTCTTCACACCCCTCCATGTCCCCCACTTCCCTCCCCCTGAGCCTCTCGATCAGCTGCGGCTTCGCCCCCGACACCGGAAGGTTCCTCCTCTTGAGCTCCTCCTTCAGATCGCTCACCTTCATGTCTTCATACTTGGGGGGTTCGGCAGGGGGTGATGGAGGGGCTGGACTAGTGGTCACCACCAGGGTGGTGGTGGGGAGAGGCTCAGGGGGTGGTTTTTGGGCAGCGGGGAGGATGATTTGGGGGTATTTGTGTTGCCACTCGAGCTGCCACTGCAGGAACAGCTGTTGTTGCTGCAGGAGGAGCTCGTACGACGTCTCGCTGTTGTTGCTGTTGGCGTTCAGCGCTTTTTGAGCACTTGGTGGACCCTAAAAGTAAAAAAAAACAAAATTCAACTCGATACGGTAATAGCTAAATTAGTTAGTGAAAAAATAACTGGAAAAACAAAAGAAAGTTGAGGTTGCTGGAAGGGTAATTGGTGGATATTTGTTCTGAAATATGTCTTTGGCACGACAGAACCCAGTCAATAGTCAGTGAAAATTATTCGACTGAACCTTTTTGATGTTTATTATTTCAAAAACTGTTCAGTAACCAAAAGTCACTTTAATAAACTTCCGCTTAGTTTATGTTCTTAAAAGAATTGACTAAAGATATGTTTTTATTTCAATAAAGAGGCTACATTGTCTGATAACGTGAGAAAAAGCGCTTTGTTTCGGTTTAAGTGAACATAAATAACCATAACCACTCCCATGTCTCCTGAATACAAACTAAAACTCACCTTATATTCATGGAATTTAATAGTTCTAGCTTTGGGTTGAGCTTTCGTCTTTGACTTTTTCCGGTTCTTGTCGGCTTTGCCGGGGGCAGGGGATGCTTGTGAGGGAGGGCGGGGGGTGAGGGGCGTCAGAGGCGTCGGGGGGGACGCTACCGAAGACAGGGGGCTCAGGCTGGACGTGCTGGAGCCCAGTGAGAGAGGAGAACAGAGCTCCGCATGCAGCGGTTGCAGCACCGCCACAGTGACGATGCCAGCGCTCGCAGCGGCCGTCTCGAGCACATCGCGAGGCTTGAGGGTGGGCAGCGAATTCTGCGAGTTGTCAGAGCTCTGGGAATCCTCCTCGAAGGTCACGAAGTGCTCTTGGGGCGGCTAATAAAAAATAATAATAAACACTTTATTTTCATTTCACCGGTAGCTAAAGTATACGATAGTTTCTCCTTAAAGTTCACTATAGCGTTATCCTCCCGAAAAGAAAAGTTGGTGTCTTTCACCATTATGCCGATAGCGCCCTTATCGTAACGTTAGCTTGTGGATTTTTAACGGCAGGATAAAGTTATCGGCTACTTTTTCGGGAAGATAACTGACTTTATCTGTATGATAACGAACTGGTGAAAACGGTCTTTATAGAGAGACTACTGCGATTAAATGACGACATTGTTAGGCTGGATTTCACCAATTCTCCTATCGAACAGATTTATCTTATCTTATGTTTAGCTTACGACAAGTGCAATCGCACTATAATGGATAAAATGAATATTTGGTTACCTGGAGGGGAAGTGGCTTGGAGTCCTCGTCGAGGGTGATGTAGTGGTCAGGGTGGTGCGCTTTGCGCAACCCCTCACTGGTCGCCTTGAAAGGGATCACGCCCTCTTTGACGGCACGCTCGATGGGTTCATCCGTATGCAGAATGTTCTTCTGGATCAGTTCCAGCGGGCCTGGCCTATGACTCAGCTGGTCATTCAGACTGTCTGCCAACCGAGCCTGAAAAAACAAACAGGGTCTAGGTGGTCTTCTTCACAGGAACAAAGAGAGCAGGGTTCGATCCAAAAGCTATCCAAAATTTTCTGAAATTAATTCGTGAAATGGTCTAGTTGCTGGGCTAGATAACTAGGTACGTACCTTCTTGAGCATGCGCTGCTTCTCAGCAAGGGAAGGGTCAACATGCCCCATGTCAGCCTCCAGGATATGCTGCCGCACCAGCTCATCACGGTCTGGTCTGCGCTGGATTTTGGCTTTGAGCAGATCGCCCGTTTTTGCACGCTCCAGCTTCTGCCTCTGTTCATGGAATGCTGGCGGAGTCTTCAGCGCTGCAAAGGCATAAGTCACAATTGTAAATTTGACTGATTATTCTATCGAATTTGTATGACTAAAGTTACAGCTATCTAAGAAATCCAATGAGGCATTGTAGATCAGATGACGTCACACGATGGACTACTTTCTTAATGATCACACTGGCAACAGATTGTGAGTTAATTTTTTCTGAAGTATACTTACAAGGGATGATGCCCTGTGCCACTAACTGGTTGATAGGCCTCCTCATCATAAGCTTCACTTTAAGCGCTGAAAACAAAGAAACAAAAACATTATTAAGGACTATAAACAGTTTTAACTGATCGTGGATTTGACAATCAACAGATTATATTCTTGTTGAAAATACTCTTAATTGTAATGGATGTAAGTTCTATAGGTGGCGGAACAGCTGGAGCAGACCCTTAAGAGTCAGGTCAAATCAAGTTTAATATTCTCTCTGGCTGGTATTTGAGAGCTTTTGGTTTTCCTGTTTACCCGATGCACAATTAGGTAATATGCCATGGGTAACATGGGTAATGCATTTACCTATCACACATTCATTCACATTCATCACTACTTCATTCAGTTTGTTTCATATCAAAGTTTAGCAATTAGATCAAGGAAAAACGGAAACGAATATAGACCGTGGCCTGGGGATAGACTCGCAAGACTGAGGTCCTGGGTTCCAATCCCGGTAGCAGCAATTTTGTGCTGGTAGCATGGATGTCACACCAAATATTCATTACCTTCGGTCAACAATCAGTTTGCCTTCGGGCCAAGGGTATTGGCTGTAACCACCAATAGGTGCGTGGGCCCTTAACTTAGCCTAAGCCCTAAAAACACCACCTCCTAGCTAAAGGTACCTTGTAGTTGAGAATCCCACTTCGAGCAACAGAGTGACTCAAACCAACGGGTGTCGATGTATGACATAATTATCTCCGAACGGCATTCACACTATCGATACTGTATTCGATACCGATATTTTTACCACCATTGTCGCAACTATGCATCGATAGATATCGAATGTTTTCTCGAAGGTTTCCATGGTAACGCAGGTGAAAGTTGGTGCCACGTGCTGGGCAATGTTTATAAACAAACCCATACAACAATCCAATGCAACACTCACTTGTTCTATAAACGAACACCATTTAAGATGCAACGATAACATAACGATAAATAGCGGTTTCCATGGAAACCAGACAGTAAACTTTCGATACTATCGATCGATAATTGCGACAAGATGGTAGTGTACATACCGGTATTTTATTAGTAGCTATATTTACATAGGTAAACCGGCCATTTTTTTTTCAAAACAAACGAACACACACGATTGGTCAGCCTGACATGACTGAAGCAGATGATGGTGTCAATCTACAGAGGGCATTAACATGCTATAGACTGCTCTATCGGTCAGGGCGCACATTAATTCAAACCCTGCATCACGATTCAGACGTGCTAAGAATCTGCTAATCAGTTCAATTTAATCGAAGTCGATTTTTCTTTCGATTCATCGATTTTATTACCGGATTTAAAATAAAGGGTTCGACAATGGTCGCACTTGACTTTCTCGCAATTTTTATCGAAAATTTGATTTTTTTTTCCGTGAATAATTGTCAGAATTTTATTTTTTTCTAAAAAGTATTTTGCCTCACACTGGACGATACTGTTACGCACCTGCATACCGAATTTAAAAAATATCCGTCAAACAGTGAAGTGTCGTTCGACGCGCAAAGTATATGTTTTCTATTTTGCATTTCACCGTCTTAATTTTTAAGTAAATGAAAATCTATTGAAAATGCCCTAGTAGCATCTATCTGAGACCACTTTAACCAATTTTGAAGGAAATCTGTCGATTAGGGTTGTTGCGAATCCGTCTTAACCAATCAAAAACGTGATTTCCATTTTTGGAAAATTTTTCATACGATAATGCCAATATTGGCCCAAATTTTTGGCCCATCTCAAAAAGAATAAAACCATCCTGTAGCATCTATTTGGGAACACTATTGCGAAATTACAAGGATCTAACTTAATAACTGTAGTGCCAAATCCGTCTTGACCAATCAAAAACGAGATTCTAGTTTTTTTTCCCTATTTTTGACTTTATTTTGCCTATATTGGCCGCAATTTTGGATTGATTGAATATTTCTTCGACAAACCTTTAAGTAATGTTATTAAGCACAAGTGTATGGATTTTTGTGAAATTCCGGCTAATACTGTTCATGGGGCCAAGATTTTCACGTATGGGCCAATTTTGGCTCAAATATTTGGCCCATCTCCAAAACAATAAAAATGATCCTGGAGCATCTATCTGGGAACACGACTGCAAAATTTGAAGGTTCTAACTTTATTACCGTACCGTGAAATACGTCTTGAGTAGACAAAAACACGATTTTGAATTTTTTTTTACACTTTTTTGACAATAGTGGGCGCAATTTTTGAGTAATCAAATTTATATTAAAAACGTATCTCGGAACTGATTTTAGACATCTATATTCCGAATTTGAGCCAAATCGGTTGACTGGTGTGACCTCTAGCCGCGTTACAGACAAACGTACGGACAGACTTACGTACGTACGTCGGACGGACATGACCTAATAAAGGGTTCGACAATGGTCGCACTTGACTTTCTCGCAATTTTTATCGAAAATTTGATTTTTTTTTCCGTGAATAATTGTCAGAATTTTATTTTTTTCTAAAAAGTATTTTGCCTCACACTGGACGATACTGTTACGCACCTGCATACCGAATTTAAAAAATATCCGTCAAACAGTGAAGTGTCGTTCGACGCGCAAAGTATATGTTTTCTATTTTGCATTTCACCGTCTTAATTTTTAAGTAAATGAAAATCTATTGAAAATGCCCTAGTAGCATCTATCTGAGACCACTTTAACCAATTTTGAAGGAAATCTGTCGATTAGGGTTGTTGCGAATCCGTCTTAACCAATCAAAAACGTGATTTCCATTTTTGGAAAATTTTTCATACGATAATGCCAATATTGGCCCAAATTTTTGGCCCATCTCAAAAAGAATAAAACCATCCTGTAGCATCTATTTGGGAACACTATTGCGAAATTACAAGGATCTAACTTAATAACTGTAGTGCCAAATCCGTCTTGACCAATCAAAAACGAGATTCTAGTTTTTTTTCCCTATTTTTGACTTTATTTTGCCTATATTGGCCGCAATTTTGGATTGATTGAATATTTCTTCGACAAACCTTTAAGTAATGTTATTAAGCACAAGTGTATGGATTTTTGTGAAATTCCGGCTAATACTGTTCATGGGGCCAAGATTTTCACGTATGGGCCAATTTTGGCTCAAATATTTGGCCCATCTCCAAAACAATAAAAATGATCCTGGAGCATCTATCTGGGAACACGACTGCAAAATTTGAAGGTTCTAACTTTATTACCGTACCGTGAAATACGTCTTGAGTAGACAAAAACACGATTTTGAATTTTTTTTTACACTTTTTTGACAATAGTGGGCGCAATTTTTGAGTAATCAAATTTATATTAAAAACGTATCTCGGAACTGATTTTAGACATCTATATTCCGAATTTGAGCCAAATCGGTTGACTGGTGTGACCTCTAGTCGCGCTACAGACAAACGTACGGACGGACGGACGGACGGACATGACCTAAAAACCATTTTTTTGGTATCTAGGACCTCTGAAACGCCTTTTGCAATGAAAATCTCAAAATCGAAATTTCGCACGATAACATAACTTTCTCAGCCCATGTATTACATACGGGCGAGAAAGTAAAAAGATCCATAATAGGGCTCCGTAAAGGGTTCAGGAATTTGTTCTGGCAGCAGTGTTTGATGCCTGTCTGAGACATCATATAATAGTTTATAGCAGTTATAAACGAGAGGCTGGCAGACAGCGAATATAGCGAAAAACCTTCTGCGACCAATCGTAAAATTCGGATCATTGCAATAAGGACACTCGCAAGCCCAGAAATAGATTTTTACAGTGCGCGACAAGTTCTGCAAGTGAGCGACCGCTGGCTACTTCACACTATGGCATACCGCATTTAGTACGGTTATTGCACCATCTAAGCTAAACATATAGTGTCCTATTCGCATTCATTTGTTTTTCGTTCGAATAAAACACTATGTTTAGCTTTTAGAGCAGCCACGGCCAATGGTGGTCGTGCAATTACCAGTGCTAATACTCAGTTCCTTAGTTCATACTGAAGACCCAGCCCCAACCAAAAGAAAATTGCTGCTACCGGGATTCGAACCCAGGACGCGAGTCTCGTGTTTTCCCGCTGGACCGCGGGGGCAGACTGTATTTTTCATGAATGAGAATACGACCAAAGAATACATTGATGAGACCGGAAGTCACGGTAATATACCTGAGTACCTGCCTACTACCTGTTCCTTTTTCTATCACACGTGTCTTGGCTGATTCACAAAGTGTCAACAACAGCTGATGACGTCGGTGAGCGTGATATGTAACACAATACTTATCACATACACTATGAAGGGATCTTAAGAACAGTAAGAAAATATCCGGGAAAAAACGAGAGCAATGACAAGAAAGATGTTCTTACTGCAGAGGAATATCAAGAGATAAGGGTTTCTTACTGCAGGGGAAGATTAAGAGATAAGAGCTTCTTAGTGCAGAGCAAGATGAAGAGGCAAAGGTTTCTAACTGTAGAGGAAGATCAAGAGATAAGGGTTTCTTACTGCAGGGGAAGATTAAGAGATAAGAGCTTCTTAGTGCAGAGCAAGATGAAGAGGCAAAGGTTTCTAGCTGTAGAGAAAGATAAGAGATAAGGGTTCATTACTGCCTTACTGCAGAGCATGAAGAAGAAGCAAAAAGGGTTTCTTATTGCAAAGGAAATCAGGGTTTCATACAACAGAGGAAGACCAAGAGGCATTACTGCCTTACTGCAGAGCACGATGAAGAAGCAATAAGGGTTTCTCACTGCAGAGGAAGAATATTAAGAGATCAGGGTTTCTTACTCTACAGAGGAAGATCAAGAGATAAGGGATCATTACCGCAGAGCAAGATGAAGAAAAAGGGGTTCTTATACTGCAGAACAAGATCAAGAGATTCAGGTTCTTAAGGGAGGACAGGCGTCTACTGGGGCGGGGGCATGGCGACCCAGGGGATGAGGCTGAGTGAGCAGAGGCGGTGTGTGCAGAGGGGGTTGTGGGGAGCTAAGGACCCCCGCCTATATCCAGACACATGGTACTTACACTCTTTATTCTTGTCCATGGCGGTATGGAGAGGAGAGGCGTCTACTAGCTGGGGGAGGTGGCGGAGCAGGGGAGGCTGAGTGAGCAGAGGCGGAGTGTGCAGAGGGGGTTGTGGGGGGCAGAAAACCCGGACCTATATCTATAGACACACGGTACTTACACTCTTTATTCTTGTCCATGGCGGTATGGAGAGGAGAGGCGTCTACTGGGGGAGGTGGCGGAGCAGGGGAGGCTGAGTGAGCAGAGGCGGAGTGAGCAGAGGGGGTTGTGGGGGGCGGAGGCCCCTCAGACATGGCGCTCCGCCTATCCGTGTAGCCTTTGAACCACTCTGGATAGATGGCAGCGATGGTGTCTAGCAGGTCCTGGTCCAGCTGGAGGGACCACGAGTGCCCGCTCTCCGCTCGGCTACCGCTCGGATCTAAGCCAAACAAACAAGCCAAATGTTAGACATTTTCAAGAGTAGTTCAGGGTAGAGAGTAACAGGGGGTATTTAGTCTCGCTGAATTGTCTGAGAGAGCAGAAAATGGTATTTAAACCAACAACACTATGGGTCACTCACCAAAAAGGTAACATAAGCCAAGGTAGCTTAAGTTCGGTCTGGAGAGGATAATATGTTCTTTATCAGTTTAAGGGTTGGGAAATATTATTTTATCACATTTTATGACATACTACATTTAGAACATTTAAATATCCAATAGCGTCCTCATCAATGTGCAGAAAAAAACACAAACAAACGGGATTGTGTGGTGACCCTTAAGTGGCAAGACAGGAAGTAAAAATAGCAAAAAATGTGTAACAAACAGGAATCTTCCAAAATGAGTTTCCCATTTTAAAAAATGTACCGATTGATTAATGAAGCGTGTTTACGCTTATCTAATGGATTATAGCCGGCGGCTAAATGAATAAATCTGGAGATTATGTTATTTTCCAGTCTCCAGGCTATGAGGCTGCGAAGTGCCTCTCAGTGGCTGAGCGGTCAAGGACTTGTCTCCTGAGAGGTCTGAGTTCGAGTCCTGGTGTGTGATTTGCCCAACTCACACTCATTTAAGGCTGAATATACATTCGCTATTTTCGACTACATGTACTGGGTTCGCAATGCTAAGTACTTCAAGCCCTACTCCGAAGTTACAGGGCGAGTGGAAAGTGTTTATAGGGGGATGTAAACCTGAGACTCTTTGTCGTGAGGTAGTGTTGTATTTTTGCATGAAATGGAGTAATAAGCCCACAGGAGCGATTTTAAACAGTCAACTACCAGTCCACATGCTTTTTGACAGATCGCGAAAACACAACACTACCTCACGCGAAATATTTTTTTTTAACGATTCGGACTAAAACAGTATGATTTTATCGTCACATTTAGTAGAAAAGCTTGATAAATGTTTGTACTATTTACCGTAGCCATGTTGCATTTTGGCAATTTTTATTTCACTTACGGAAGTGGGTAATTTCAACAGCATTTCTCTACTTTTCTCCTGTAAAAGCTAAACATAGTGTCCTACTTTTACTCGTTCGTTTCGCGTTCAAATAGCACATTATGTTTAGCTTTTAGAGTAGACACAATCAATACGATATTTCAATTACCAGTCTCCGGTTGTACTAAAATGTAAACATTAGTTTTGTCGAATATTTACTTTCGCACAGTGGTTTTGGCGGAGTTCGTCGAGAATGTATGGTGGCCGTTAAAAATAAACAACAATATGTAGAATTTGTAACTGAAATCGCGTGTAGGAAATTTATCAGAAAATTTTATAAAATAAAAATTGTATGGAGAAAAATATTACCATGCAACTTGGGCCTTAATCTGAGTAGGATTATAATGGCAACTGGCAACGTTACCAGGTGACCTTGTCAACCCACGACTCTCCTCCTTCGTAAACGTGTACCTTCATACCTATAGAGCTATCTCAAATAAGAGAACAATGACACAGGTTCGATCCCGATTCTATCAAAGTTTTTCGGACCAAAATGCCAATTATTACATGTTCAGCAAGTGAATCGTCATCTAAAACTGTAGGTCCCCATCATGAATATTTCGGGGGGGGGGGGGGGGGGGTTAGGTACCTAGGTAGCACGAAACTATATTTTCTCCTTCAAAATTTAATTCTCTCTAGTGTAAAGCCTTGTAGTTTCGGGGGGGGGGGGGGGGGTTGAACCCCCCTAAACCCCCCCCCCCCTCCCCCCCCCCCCTGGGTACGGCCTTGGTCCCCATCACGAACAAAGACTGAACTGGGTAGTGCTGCCAGCATAGTACGATGGATAATTTTAAAAAAGGTTGATGCATCAGCCAGTGCAGTGGGCGGTAATGACGCCAGCTGACCTCTGACCTGCCTGATACAAGTACCTATTTAATAGTTGAAAAGTACCCAAAAGATTATGCGTATATGGATGACGTAGTCACTATTATTGTACACCGACGCATGCGTAATACATGCATATACAATAGCGCCACAATGGCGCCTCATTACTGGTTTCAAACCACGGGTATGTAAGGAATACATAGCTCTTATACAAGGACTATAGATTCTAAAGGTAGTCCCGTATGAATATGAACAAACTTAACTTTTTCAATTGTGGGAAACTCAGAAAAAGTCCTTTTCAAAGTGATACTCAAAACTTAGTGTGATACGCATGATGTGGCGTCACTGAGAGACCCTACTATACCCCCACCTTCTCTAATATACAGACCTTGCCAGATATGCAACAAGTTCTATCAGTTACAAAGTTATATGTTCTCTTTTTGGCAAGGAATTTTCAAACTGCATAGGAGAGACAGAGACGATGTTTAACCTGTGTTCAAAACAAGGCACTTTTTCTCACAATATCATAGAAACTAACTTCCTTATTGCAATAAAAACAGTGTATACTTACTTAGTCAATTCTTTTAAGAACATAAAGTAAGCAAAAATTCATTAAAATGACTTTTGGTTACGTCACAGTGTTTGAATTACCAAACATCAACAAACACACTGATACAAAATTTGGAGTTTGTTGATGTTTGGTTATACAATGCTTGTGAGGTGAGGTAACTAAAAGTCACTGTAATGAACTTTTGCTTACTTTTTATACTTAAAAGGATTTAAGAAGGATTTACAATGTTTTTATTTCAATAACTAGGTTAGTTTCTATGACAGTGCTTTGTTTGGGTTGAGGCGAACATCATAAACCCAATCCCATTTGATGTTAAGACGCCCCCGCCCATTCGATACAATGGAAACGGTCGACATGGCATCGGAATGTCATAAAATAGCGTGAGCTATATCGTCAAGCTGTCGTTAAAATGGACAGAATCACTCCCCGGTAACTATCATCTCAACGTCCACACCAACCGTTCGCGGGCGTTCACCTCGGGCTTTCCACATATAAAGTAGTCTCTCTTTCAAGAGAGTGTTCGCTATAGAGAGGATGATATGCTGTGGCGGTTAGGTTCGTCAAGGGACGGTATAACATTCCCTCGTTATAGAGAGGTGTTCGTTATAGTGGTTGTCTGCACTATACAATAGACACTATACTGTCCCTTGATAAATTCTATCTTACACAATGTCAACCTCTCTATAAGAAACTTTCTTTATAGCGACGGTCGCAATAGAGAGACTACAGCATTCAGAAATCCTTTCCATCCATAATAAGGTGAAAGCCTCATTCAGTAGTTACGTGGTATAGGTAAGACCTAACCAGATACCAAAAGTGGGAATTCTAGTGCAGTTCCTCAATAAAACACACCTGTCCAAACTATGACATACGTCATGTTATGACGAGGCTGTGAGAAGTAAATACAGTAGGTCATAGTCATATCTAACTCATGACCTACAAAAGTAATAAATAAATAAACAGACAAGGCAGTGGCGATTTTTCTTACATGTCACATGTCACATATATATGGATAAAGAGTACTGACAAGTCATGATCAATGCGCTCAAGCCGGAATGTGCAATACACCTTTTCTAGAATTATCCATCGTGCTTACAAATACCATCTCCCAACCTATCGTGTTAGTGTACGAAGGGGACCTACAGTTTTAGGTGGGTTCCGAACCACCACAGCCACGATATACAATTCACCTGACATGATGAACATATCAGAGGTAAATGCTGGTCAGAAAAATTTTGGTAGTATCGGGATCGAACTGGTGTTCCTCTAAACACAAGCATCTAGATTCTAGACCCCAACATTCTGAAATATAACATTTTAACGTCAGAAATTAACTGGCTTTGTGATGATTTTATCACAGAAAAAAGAAACTCGATAGTAAAACCAGAACATAGTTAGACGTTAGAAAGACATATTATATTACAGAGCATTTAAATATGCATCATAGAAACAAATTTAAATATTTTCTGAAATATAATATGTCTTTTTAAAGTCATTACTCAGCCTTAAGACTATAGTCATAGATCTTGGACTTGTAGGACTTACCATGAACAAATAAACATAAATAATAATCACTTGAAAAATCGTGCGCATTGTGCCAAGCCTGGCCTACAGAAATACCTGGCCGAAAAAGCTGAAATTTCTAAACGATTGCTCCTCCTATCGGCTTCAAACTTTGACCAAATATTAGTCAAGGTTTAACACGTTGGAAAATGCGAAAATTGAGTAAGAAAAGCTGACAGGGGCGGGGAAAATGATAAAAACAGGGAACATGTGGCACGTCGCCGAATTTCGCACTAGGCAGGACACCTGAGGGAAAGCACGTGCCTAACCTGGTCAGGTATTGAGCAACCGCTTCAAGGTACCGGCGCTTACTTTACTGTAGGTACCTAACCTATCTATACTGCAACATATGCAATGCTCATCCAACACTAGGGCTGTTTCAGATCAAATGGGACAGGTGATGTTAATATATTTATATTTTATTCACCTAATTAAATCTGAAGAAAGTTTAACGATATTTAAAAAATTGCTAAAATCATATTTAATTGAAAATGTTTTTTATAGTTTAGAGGAATTTCAAAATTTGTAATTTATCTGGACAACCAGGCGTTTTATACTTTTGTTCCACCTATATTTTGGGTGGGACAAGGTCAATAAAACATAAAAATAAATAAATAAATAAACCAAAACAAAGCACTTTTTTCTCACGTTATCATAGAAACTAACCTCCTTATTGCAATAGTAACATTGTAAATCCTTAGTCAATTCTTTTAAGAACATAATGTAAGCAAAAAATCATTAAAATGACTTTTGGTTACTTCACAGTGTTTGAATTAACAAACAACGTCAACATCAAGTCTGATTGTTGATCTCTGATGGTTATTCAGTGATTGCGAAGTAACCAAAAGCATTTTTAGTTACTCTCTATTCTCAAAAGAATTGACAAAGGTCAGTTTCTAAGAAAATATAAGAAAAGTGCTTTGTTTTGGTTCAGGTAAATGTAATTAAACATCAGTCCTCCCATTTCACCTTAAGAGGACGCTATACCTGACGATGCATTTTTTGCCGCCCATAAGATTAACATTGCGAGCGGCGATTCATTTTCAAGGTTTACCCTTGGTTGGAAAGACACAAAATTTTGCCTGTACCTAGCCCTAACAATGTTCTAGGGAGTGTTCGAAGCAGATTTCCCAATTTCTCACTGGTTTCTTTTATTGCAACTGTTTTGCAAATGCTAGCATCGCATACCTCAAGAAAAGTGCTGTATCTCGAAAAAACCAGTAAACAAATGGGAAATCTGCTTCGAACACTCCCTAGAACATTGTTAGGGCTAGGTACAGGCAAAATTTTGTGTCTTTCCAACCAAGGGTAACCCTTGAAAATGAATCGCCGCTCGCAATGTTAATCTTATGGGCGGCAAAAAATGCATCGTCAGGTATAGCGGACCCTTAACGTAAATATCGGAAAATAACGGGAAGGGTGTCAGGACCGAGTGTGATGTGACAATGACCTTGGTGACCTCGGTACGACTTGTTGTTGCGGTAGTGATTGAGACTATCTCTCATCAAATAGCTAGAGCTGATAACACACAGGTGTGGCATGCTGCCAGCCAAATCGCTTAACTCTCCCAGCTCTCAGTCAGCTAACCTCTTCCCTTACACAAAAAATTAAAAAACTCCTTGGCGCCACAGTCAAGTTTTCCCTCAACCAGGTACCTATATCAGGGCTGGGTATTCCCGATACACCAGGAAAAATCTTGACAAACCGGGAATAGATCTTGGACCCTCCCCTAGCTCAGGACCCTAACTAAACTAACCACTAAACTATAATCACCTTATTGAAATATAGGAAAAAAATCAGTACCTCAGAAAATGTTTGGATAATGTAGTCTGATGGCTGACTTGTCCCATTTTAGATTCTGACCGCTAAATAAAAACTTATTGTTATTACACTTTAAAGTGGCCGGATTTTAGGTTGCCATAGGAGGTGAAAATCCCACAAGTGACGTAAGCTTTGGCAACTTTTGCTAAGCTCCACATCTTCTGCTACCTATCTCACTGTAAGCTAACTGTAGGAACCATCAACTAAAGATATCGATATGTCAAAGTCTGAAAAAATTATGAATAAAAATGACTTAGCAGTTGTATCACGAAATGAACATTCCGACTTTATTTACGTAGCAACATTGTTTGACTTGCAGACAAAAATTTTGGTGGTTTCCTTTCTGGTGTTGGCAAATTCCAGCCTTAGTGTCTTTTAACCTGATGATGTCGCAAGACGAAACCGGTTGTTGAAATATACAAATTCAATTCGTGATACAAGTGCCAAGTCATTTTTATTAAAGTATCACAAAGTTAGTGTGGAGACCCTCACTTTTGAAAGTCTGACAAGGACACAACTCCTCTACTGTCTCAACTATGAAACCGGAAATCAAAATTTTCAACCCGCTATATCTAGGAAGGGAGAAGACCTTTGGAACAATTTAGAGTTCTGCAACACCGCTTAGAAGTCCTTTATTGCGGTTGATCTATACATTCTCCATATTCGAAACTATGCCTCATATTTTCGTGCAAGAAGCCCTTAAGAGAATAAAAACTAAAAATAAAACAAATGAAGAATGAGGTGAGGATACATAATGAGTTCAGTGACTGTACCGCAAGGTCTATACCCCTCAATTGCCTGCAAAACCGCACCGTCTAATTACAGTCTACTACCGCGATACGGATGTAACAATCAAGTTATAAATACCACTCCGACCGATGTTCCAATCTTTAATAGCTCCCTGCAACATTTCCAAGCCCCCATCTCGAAGAAAAACGAGAAAAATCGCACCAGGTGGGACCATGTGGCACAAAACAACAACAACAAACTGCAACCTTGACATAAAAATCCATTGGTAAACAAATCCACCTCAGTCTTGCATGAGGGTAACGTCAGTCATATCCAGGGGTGGACAGACTACACAAATGTGGATTGTCGTTGCTAAACTCTTTTAGATCATTATAACCCCTTCTTCTTAACTCTACTTCTTGTTCTGAACAAAAAATAATTTTGGCAACCCTGTGATTTTTTAGAAAGTGGGTGTCGTTAGTCTCATTCAATAGTAAGGGGGACTATAGCAGTCAACTTACCGTTGTGGGGCCCATCACGCAAAGAAATTCGAAATTTCTATCTTCAAGGACATCGAAGAAGAAAAGAATCCAAGGACGGTTTGAAAAATGTCATTTTTTTCGGAAAATTCAGTAACACGTGATCATAGGTTTAGCACTATCTTGTATCTATGAAAACAAAACACAAATAGTACCGCAGAATGTTATTTTTTAACGACACCTTTCCAAGGAAACTGTTCTACAGTTAGTTCTCTCTATAACGAACAAGAACCCTGACTCATTTTGAAACATTCTCTCTCAATAGCGAACTCTTCTTATAGCGGTCCACAGTCCCATGGAAGTCGTTATAGCGAGAGAGAAACGGCCGATATAGGCTCCACAAACTAACAACATAATCAGGCGTTAAAAAAATCACCTAACATTATATTTCAGATAAATAAAAATATCAAACAGTTTCCACCGAAAGATGCGATTAAAAAAATGTAAACTGACCGCACTGAACAGTCGCGATTTCAACGCCTAAAAGTGTTTCAAATGAAATCCGAGTTGCACTGAAAGAATCCCAAGAATTCCAGGTACGTGAGAATTAAATCAAAATTGTCACGTCAGGCCGGGGCAGGTGTGATTGAAACCAAATTGGGCACGCGGTGTGGCAAAAAGGGTCAAAATGTGTTGGGATTCCAGGACCGCGCACAACTGGTGAAGCACTACTGGAGTCACGTCGCGTCCCACGGCATCCAACACGGTTACTAAGCTTAAAAGACAGGTTTATCGGCTACTTTTGAGTACCCAGGCTGGATATCTTAGGTTTGGTTTAACTCCAGGTTAGATATATACTCCAGGCCAGATGGCATGCACTATTTACTCTTCAAACTCCAGTGACTATAGCAAAATTGCTCAAAATTCACGGCAACTTTTTTTACCATAAAAAAGGCCTAGTGGCTGTGTACACAAGGGGGGGGGGGGGGGGGGGATTTGGGCCGAATCACGCCCAACAGTCGACAAGGGGGGATTATAGATCTTGGGTCCTACTGCTTCAGAGCCCAGTGCCCTAGAACGAAAACACAAGAACCTTTTGGGAGTCTTCTTGATCAAAATCCAGACCAAGAAAATTTATTTAGTATATGACCTAGAGGGGTCACACCTTTCGTGACCTCGATCTGGGCACGGTCACGTCAGACAGTTGAGTTTTCCCGCAGCCAGGTACCCATAACAGCTGGGTAGGCCCAGACCCGGGCAAGACTCACCAGGGAACAAAACGTCAAGTCTGGTCCACTCGTTTCATTCATTATCAATCTAGCGACTTTTTGCCGTTAAAAATCCTAAAAGCACAAAGTTGAAAATCTGTATACCCACGCAAGGTGCAGCCCGTTGTAAGAAGGGGCCGGTGCTCGGCTACGACAAGCAGCCAAGCCCGTCAAAGTAAGAAGATGAAGGTGCGCGTAGCGCCGGGCTGAACCCACACGCTGTACTGACAACTAGATCCCAGTCCCAAGGTTATATAATAGGAGAAGCTAACCAATAACAACGACCTACGCGCCAACTAATAAAAAGAACAAAAGAACACCGCAAAACTTGGGGGCTCATCTAATGACGTCATAACTTTGACGTCATGCGTAGGTGTCACTGCTGACAAAAAGCCAGATCATCAGCAAATCGTAAACAAAACATAAATAAACAAACAACCCTTGACAAGAGTCACCCATGACATCTGCTTTAACTTTCTCGCTAGTCAAAATCGAGATTTTAGGTTGCCCACACGATCCCGGGGGTCTCCAAGAGTCGAAAACTGGTTTTGAAAAAAAAAAAAAAACGTAAGTCCGTACCTGGCTCTATAACGCTTACACAGCTCACCCGATTTTGATGAAATTAAGTATGGACCTGACAAAAATAAAGGCGAAAAATAAAAGTGAATGATCCTTGAAAAGAAAAATCTCCAACAGGCTGGCCTCCGGTCCAGCGATTGAGTCCTCAATGAGTGACGCCAGTATTTTGACGTTATAGTGACGTGACGTGGGAGTGACTGCTGACTGGGTCGTGACTCATTGCTGACCAGGGGCTAATCCTACAGATGGGCAACAAAAACACCAAAAGTTTCCGAAAAACAACTAAGAAATTCCTCAAGAATATTATTGTGGACGAACTTCACGGAAGTAGGGAAATAAGTATAATGAACACCTTGTTTTGATAAAATAAATATTGATAATATATTTAAGGGTCCGCTTAACCTGACGGTGCATTTTTTTCCGCCCATAAGATTAACATTGCGAGCGGCGATTCATTTTCAAGGTTTACCCTTGGTTGGAGAGACACAAAATTTTGCCTGTACCTAGCCCTAACAATGTTCTAGGTCGTGTTCGAAGCAGATTTCCCAATTTCTCACTGGTTTCTTTTATTGCAACTGTTTTGCAAATGCTAGCATCGCATACCTCAAGAAAAGTGCTGTATCTCGAAAACCAGTAAAAAAATAGGAAATCTGCTTCGAACACTCCCTAGAACATTGTTAGGGCTATAGGTACAGGCAAAATTTTGGGTCTTTCCAACCAAGGGTAAACCTTGAAAATGAATCGCCGCTCGCAATGTTAATCTTATGGGCGGCAAAAAATGCACCGTCAGGTATAGCGTCCTCTTAATCCAAATCGAAAAAGTGTATCGGAGCCCTAAGAAGATTAACAAGAAAGTAAATGAATGGACAGAGACTGGTCAGCGATGGTGAGTCACGCGATGAAACCACAAGTCAGCGATCATGACGTCACGCCTGCTGTCATAATGTGCTGACGTCACCAATCACCACAGCATGATGTATACACTGTACAGTCTACATGTTCCTGTCCCATCAACCCTACTACCACTCAACACCCTCGGTAGCCAAGTGGTGGTTGTCTTTCTCTAGAGAGGAATACCGGTTCGATCCTGATCCTATCAAAGTTTTTCTGATCGGCAATCACCTCAGATATGTTCAGCATGTCAGATGGAAGCTGTGGTGGTTCGGTACCCACCTAAAACTGTAGGTCCCCGTCGTGTAGTAGCTGTTGGGGAGCTGATATTTGGTAGTGCTCCCTCAGTTTCTCCACAAACGCTTCACTACCTCGGGCAATCTGATCAGGATCGCAGACAGTACGTAGGCGAAAATCCCACTGACCGTTGCAGAGCCTCCAGGTACACTATATCCACAATAGCGTCCCCACGCAAGGGGCGTAGCCCCCAAGGGAGGGGCCCCCATGGCCCCATTGCTGCTTCATTCATACCGCTCCTGTTGTTCTGGGGTCAGGTTTCAGGTACCGTTCCTTCTTTTTATGTGGGCCTGTGTGTTGTAAAGGCGCCAACGCATTACTGCCAAAACCCATATCGTTCAGTGAATATTTTCTGACAGGGGGTCGCCTTCCAGACCGGGCAAGACTCACCAGGAAAAATCTAGACAATTCGGGGCTAGATCCCAGGTCCTCTCGCTTCATAGCTCGGTGCTAATCTGGTCCTATCATACACTGGTATAATGAACAGAATAACGCTAATAAAATAATTCTAAAGAACAGATTAATAGCAATTTTCCAGCCGATGCCTACATGTGGTCTAGCGGTGAGTGCGAGTGTGTTCATACAGACATGCACACACTAATTACTACACAATATAGAGCATACATAGCCCCAGAGCTGTGGAAAAACCTGGAACTACTCTCCAGAGCCAGGGGGATACATGTTCCTGCTCTATCCAGAACCAGGTCCAAACATTTTTCTTCACTAACAGCAGTAACGGTCTCATTCTAAAAACTCTAAAAACAAGTATTTTCGAAATTCATGCGGAAATAGGATACAACAATAATTCGGATATACACTGGACAGGTACTGGAGTGCAAGTTTGTTAGCGTCACAACTATTGCAGGCGTAAATACCTATTTGGGGTGGGGGACAGGCCCAAAAACTAGACCATTTCAAGAACTATCCATCGTGCTTAGTTGGCGGCACTAGCAAATACCATCTCCCCACATAGTTTATATGATGGGGACCTACAGTTTAAGCAGTAAAGGCCCCAAACCACCTCATCCTCGATATAAGTACATTTCAGTTGACATGCTGAACATATCAAGAAGCGAATTCCGCGCAGGTCAGGAAATTTTTTGACAGGGTCGGGCTCGATCCAGTGCGACCTTAGTGTTCCTGTATAAAGACAGTTACTCAGAGTTCCCTCTTGCAGACCTTGAAACTTAAGCCACCGGTTCCATGGGAGACCCTCAAAGTAAGGAACAGCCACTCTGCTACCAGCGCTGCACAAAGACCCTTGTCCCACTTTCCCATCCTATACAATGTAGCGAACGAGAAAGTAAAAGTAAGGCCAAAACCAAACAGGAAAAAACTCAAAACGAAAGCCAAATATTTGGATGCTGTGGCCAAAAGGGCAATTTGGTTGAAAAATCACCACAACGATTTGCGTCATTAAGCTAAATATGGCGCAGTGCAGCGCTGACGGCTTCCTCTCCATAAGCTAAGCATCAGTCAACTGATCGCCTTTTGGGTCGACGTGTTCACAAAGATGAAATGTTTACAGTTAGCACCCGGGGAGCCGCGAAATGTGGTCAATGTATGGCAGAAACCTTCCCATTAGACATAGACCAACGCCAGCGAAGTACCGAGACAGCGGTTTGAATCCTCAGAGGTACAGATTTTTCTTCTGGGTCCTGATTAATTCCCATCCTCCCTCCCATGCACCTATAGATGGTATAACAGCCCATACCCTTGGCCCGAAGGCGCAGATGTTAATTAAACAAACTGATTGTTGGACGAAGCCAAATGAATATTTGGTGTGACGTCCATGCTACCAACACAAAATTGCAGCTACCGGGATTCGAACCCAGGACCTCAGTCGTGTGAGTCTAGGATTTTCCCAAATTAGCTGAACTACGAACTACAAAACTAGCCAATTAACAATGCATGTTTGTTCTTAAGCAGACAGCACATAGATCTATGTTGCAAACGGTGAGTAAATCACCACTGCTTCAGCAACTACATGTCGGTGCAGTTAACAACATGACTAACAGTACTAACATCCCCTTTGTTACAAAATAACAACCTATCAGAGTGAACAGATGCCGTATGTTTCTTATTAAGGGTTGTTTCACCAGTTTTATATCGTACAGATGAAGCTAGTAAGCAGCCGTTAAGTCCACTGGTTGACAAGGGCCCTATCGGCATGATGAAAGCACCACATTTTATTATAGCGAACTTTTAGGGGGCACTATCGTACACTTAAGCAACTGGTGAAGTCTATCCTAAGACGGAAACTTATCGGGAAATTGTTGGACTTTGTGAAATATATAATATCCCTTTTTAACGTCAGAAACTACTTATTATGTCACAATCACCATCACAACGTAGCTAATTCATTTCGTATGATAAAAATGCACATTATACTTCAGAACAAACAAAAATCCAACAGTTTCCGCATAAAATTGGCGGCGTGGCTTCCCGGTCACAGTGACTTTCGAGCATGCTTAAGGCAAACATTGGCGTGGTTGCTACATGGTGCATCATCACCTGTGCTGTGTTTGCTGTGGCAGCAGACGTTGCCAAAGCTGCAACGCTCGCGCTCAATCCCAACTCAAAATGGGTCATCGTGTTTTTATTTACGACCACCCACCAAGCAAACCACTTAGGTTGGACTGCACCAGTTCCTAAAGTCTACTTAAGTGTCCTCTTAAAGTTCACTGCTGTCCTCCCGAAGAGTTGGTGGTTTTCACCATCCTGCCGATAGTGCCGTAAGGTTAGGTAGGGGATTCTTAACGGCTCGATGAGGTTTTTGGTTGCTTTTTTGGGAATATAAATTGACTATCTTTATATGAACTACAGGGAAGTGACGAAAGCTGCCCTAAGTAAGTTTTCAGTATAGTACAGGCGTCACCCTCCATAACGAAATCCTCTATAGCACAAACGTCTCTATAACGAACCAACGCTACAGTTCCATGACAAACCCTCTCCCAGCAAGCTTTCTTTATAGCGAGGAAATTTACATGGTATAGAGAGAGACTATACTGTAATTGTACATCACGTATTATGTATCCTGAATAGATTTCGAGGCACTATACAGTGTTATAGCAGAGCCAGGGTGTAGCGGCATTCGGGGTGGCTCTATACACAAGGGGTTGATTTGGTCACTATCAGTAGAGTTTTCCCCCACAGCCAAGGCAACATTCGCTCGATCCCCGGTCTTCTTGTAGCACAGCTCCGAGCCCTGCTACAGGAAATAGTTGGGGGAGGGACAGACAGATGACAGCTGCAGCAGAGTGGCTATGGGAGCGTCAGCAGAAGTATTTCGCGTCAGCGAATTTCATTCTTTCTGCGACATTCCGCCCTTTCTTAATTAATTTGCTTGTTTGCGGTGAGGCGGCGGGGTGTTGCCCGAGGCTTCGTCTGTTTCTCCTCGGCCACATGGGCATGTAACATCTTAATTGCCGCATTCCTTCAGTCTGGCCAGCATTGCTTTGTGAAAACTCTGCGAAATTCGCAACGTTCCTTGCTGAAGTACCCAACACTCACGACAGGTCGAGCTGGGTCACACCGGTTCCATCCCGATCCTATCAAAGTTATTCTGATCGGCATTCACCTCTGCTATGTTCAGCGTGTCAACTGAAATGTATACCGAGGCTGTGGTGGTTCGGAACCGCCGAGAACCGCAGTCCTGTACTAACGCGATGTGCGCTACAGTGCCGCCAGCTGAGCACGATGGATAATTCCTACTCGTCCCGTGCAACATATTTGTTTCCTCATCCTTTTCGGCGTCTACTCAAAGAATCGAAATGGGAAATGGGTTAGTAGGTCTTAATTTAACCGTAACTGCAGTTCTGCAACGTCTGACTCAACCGGCGCCCAGTGGTTTTGCGGCTTGCCAAATCACTCAGCGGATATGGCGATAGCGTGAACGAGTGGGAGCCGTTCGGCCGTTCAGGCGTTCGGTGAACGTGTTTTGCAACCGCCAGTCGCCGCTTGGAAATAGATGTCCGAGAGTAGTAGCCCTATGTCGCAACCCTAATTAAGTCGCAAATAGGATACGACTCATCTCCGTCGGTGACTCTGTCTGCACTGTATGTAAAAAACGCGGGGGCTGGCACAGACATCTTAAGGAAACCGTCCATCCTGTCGCGCCTCACCTAGTTCTCTATCGTACTCGTACTACCGTAGCGCGGCTAGATGGACGAAGCCCTTTACACCCGCAATTACTTATCTTATAACTACTCTAGAAAGCAGATGTAGGTCTAGAAGTCTAGTAGGCCAAGGATTGGGTCATTTTTACCAGGAAAAATTTGGACACTTTGGCACTAAATCCTGGACTCTCCTGCTTCATTCAAATGTTTCCTGTGGTGGTGACCTCCACACTGTGCATCTAACCTTTTCTTCTATCGGTAAAAAATAAACAAGGAGACAGAAGGCTAAGGAAGCAGAGGGGAGCGGGGAACAGCAACAGAGAGGCTGGGTAAACGCCAAAAGTCTCGTCAAAGTCCAAACCATGTCAAGCCCGCAGAGCCGGCGAACCAGTCAGGCGGGACAAGCACCAACTCCGATCAGACAAAAAACACGGACGCGAAAAAAAGAAAAAAACACCAGCCGGTGACCTAAAATAATAGTGGACCAACACCATGTGAACTCTACCGTTGATTTTGGCCGCAGAATTTTCGCTCTTTCCGGCATCTAAATACAAAGGGCAACCAACTTTCGACTGGTTCAACGAAATGTCGACGTGTTAAAATAACTCAAAACATAAGGTCTGGCTTTTTTCACACCTAGATAGAACATGCACTGAGAGAAGGGTCACACAGGTTCGATTCTGATCTTAGCAAAGTTTTTCTGGTTCAGAACCAGACTGGAACTGTTGGTCGTCATCGTGTACTACCACGATGGTGGGGAGCTGGTATTTGGTGGTGCTGCCAGCAGACTACGACGGATAATTCTGGAAATGGTCTTGTTGCTGGTTTGTTCCCTCCACCCCTCTGTATACTACTCATGCGACTATTGGGAGTCCTAAGAGGTTCGGCTAACTCCTTTTCGGGTTCGGCCAAACTCCTGTGGTGTTCTACCCAACCAGGCGCTCATATCCATAAAAAAAACTACAATCGTCTAATGGATTATGTAAGCACGCAGGGAGACATCAGTCATTACGAACGAGGTCAGGGGCTTGGCAGACATTCGCCGCACGTCAAAAACATCCGTTAAAGTTACACCGAAAAATAAATGTGAAAAGTGCAGTTTACATTGGAAACCTCCGAGAGGAAATGAGGCGAACACATTCCATTGCACTGCAAGCTCTGCCCTCCAAGGTAACACTGCAACCAAGCTGCAAGCAAACTGCAAGCTCTACACACCAAGGTAACACTGCAACCAAGCTGCAAGCAAACTGCAAGCTCTACACACCAAGGTAACACTGCAACCAAACTGCAAGCAAACTGCAAGCTCTGCCCTCAAGGTAACACAATGTTAGAGCCAACCAAGCAACCTCTGAGTCAAGGGGCTGTATGCTGACATAATTCTGTTTGTTGACTGTTTTTAAATACACTTTTCAGGGCAGTTATTTGTTCTGAAATATAAATTTGTTTGACGTCAGACACTAGTTCAACATGTCGTGATTTTTGTCAATAAAAAAAAATTTCGAGTTTTCTCGACAAAATCTCGACAAGTCGAGACCAGAACCTGGGTGAATCCGAACTGCGCCCGCACTATAGGTGGTATTAAGTGAGTGCTAACTGGACGTTAGGAGAGCGGTATAATAACACTCTTGGAACCTACTCATCCACCCTTATAGGCGAGTCATAGGCCGGACCAAGGTAAGCAGCCGCGTTGGCCAGGGGATGGCCCTAATAGGTGTTAAATTGGTGCTATCTGGGCGATAAGAGGACGGTTATAAGCTCCCTGAAACCTACCCTTCCATCCTTAGCCCTGGAATCTTTAAAGTACAGGGGGGGGGGGGGGGGGAGTCATGGGCCAGGCGAAGGTAAATAGCCGCGTTAGCCAGGGAAGGGAACTACTTGGCGTAAAACAAGCGCTAACTGGGCTTCAACAACCCCTTGAAACCTACCCTTACACCTCAGCCATGCATGCAGGCATTAAAGTGCGCAGTGAATTAGAAGAGGGAGGCGAGTGACGGGCCGTGCCAAGATAAACAGCCGCCCTGGCCAGGGAAGGGCACTACTTGGGGTTAAATTGGTGCTAATTGGGCGTTAAGAGGACGTTAATAGGTTCACTGAAACCTACCCTTCCACCCTTAGCCCCTGCAGCAGGCTTTAAAGTGAATTAGAACAGGGAGGCGAGTGATGGGCCGGGCCAAGGTAAACAGCCGTCCTGGCCAGGCAAGGGCCCGCGGGCAGCGGCACAGTCTAAATCAAACTTGGTATTTGCACAGCAGCAAAGAATGCGTCCGCGCTAAAGGCCTGCTGGGTATGTGTTGGTGTTCAACGGCTTAGTGCTCAGCCAAGCCAAAACTCAAAACAGCCTTTTGTTGTCACCTCCCGCACCAACATCGCCCGGCCCATTTTTACTTTCTCGCTCGCCAGTAGAGTGATGAGAAAGTATTCGTGTTTCCCATGATTCTAGGAGTCCCCCGAGGGGTTAACCACTCGTTGGGAATCATTGGAATCATGGGTTCAATCTTACCCCTTCGGGGTTTATCTTTCTATGAATATCGTTGGGAATCTTTGGAAATCTTCATGGAATCTCAGTGGAACTCAAGGAATCAGTGGAATCTCAAGGAATCTATGGAGTGGTTATACCCCCTCGGAGTCCCCTGAGAAGAGGTTGCTGGAAAAAGTCTGCTGTCGGTCCAGACCTTTGTTTATTTCACATAGGGTTGCAGGAGGTTTTGGTTAAGTTTCGAGGGTGATGGCTACTAGGAGCCAAAGGCTCTCCTCTAGGGTCACCTATAATCCCGTTTGTTTCAAATTTTTTCCGACTAACTTTTGAGGAAACTATAGGAGATTTACATGCTCTGAAATATAATACATCTTTTTAAATCACGACACAGCCAGTTAATGTCTGATATATTTCAGAACATTTCGATATCCAACAGTTTCCTCAAAAAATTGTCAAAAAAACATAAACAAACAACATTGTGTTGAAACCCTGAAGACTCAAGATACAGTACTGTACGACCACCAATGGCCGTGGCTGCTCCAAAAGCTAAACATAGTGTGCTGTTCGAACGAAAAACAAATGGCTGCGAATAGGACACCATGTTTAGCTTTCACTGGAGATTAAATTCCTTCGAAAGATAGAAATGGTGGCGCAATTACCGTGCAAAATACGCCATAGTCTCGGAAATACTTATTTGAGGACTTTAACAAACAGCTTCCTGTACTGGCTAGACTCAAGCCCTGTTGCCTAACTTGCCGTCAACTCAACAAGATGATTATTTATTGTTTTTACGGCTAGTGTACTCCACACACTCCACCCAGATGAAAAATGATGCAGAGCTTGCCGTCAAAGCAACTGGGTCAAGCTGCGAGGCTCTCACAAAAAAAATTCATCTCATACAATCCAGAAAAAATGTCCAAGTTGGTTCCAAAGCAGAGACGTCCCCTAATGCCGCTTTTCTGAAGGAACTGTTGGTTATTTATTTGTTCTGAAATATAGTAAGTTAAGAGCGACCACAAAATCGTGTTTGTTTACTTTTTTTCTGCACACTTTATGAGGAAACTATTGGATATTTAAATGTTCTGAAATATAACATGTCTTTTTAAGGCTATGTTGTGATTTCACGATCTTATAATTTTGAACAATTTTTTTGTCGATAAAAATCACTCGAACGTAAAATCACAACATAGCCTCATAATTTATGACGTTAAAAAGACATATTACATTTCAGAACATTTAAATATCCAATAGTTTCCTCATAAAGTGTGCAGAAAATAACGTAAACCAGTTCCTTCCTGCGCAGATAAAGTTAGTGTTAAACATCTTCCCGATAGAGTATAACCGGAAACTTTATCTTGCTGTTAAAAGTCCACTAGCTAACGCTATGATATGGCCGCTATCGGCAGGATGGTGAAAGGCACAAACTTCTCTTGTCGGACAAAACTAAAGTGAACTATTAGGGGACACTTACTAGCAGTCGTAGGAACATGTGATTTCTGACGTTAAAAATGCACATTACATTTCAGAACAAACAAATAACTGTTTGTGTGAACAAACAGCTCTGTAGCGACTGGAGATGTATGACCTTCTTTCTCTGTACAGCACAGTAGCAGATATGAGTCCCTGTTTGACATTCCGTCGAAGCCTGGTTCGAATCGCAGTCTATGAAGAATTTTCTCTGACTTCTAGTCGTTTCTCGTCAACTGGTTAAGAGGACGCTATACCTGACGATGCATTTTTTACCGCCCATAAGATTAACATTGCGAGCGGCGATTCATTTTCAAGGTTTACCCTTGGTTGGAAAGACACAAAATTTTGCCTGTACCTAGCCCTAGGTCGTGTTCGAAGCAGATTTCCCAATTTCTCACTGGTTTCTTTTATTGCAACTGTTTTGCAAATGCTAGCATCGCATACCTCAAGAAAAGTGCTGCATCTCGAAAACCATGCAGTAAAAAAAATGGGAAATCTGCTTCGAACACTCCCTAGAACATTGTTAGGGCTAGGTACAGGCAAAATTTTGTGTCTTTCCAACCAAGGGTAAACCTTGAAAATGAATCGCCGCTCGCAATGTTAATCTTATGGGCGGCAAAAAAAGCACCGTCAGGTATAGCGGACCCTTAATATGTAGGAAAATCAGTACCTTGCCTTGGCATTGCATAAATAAGATACCGGGAACGATTTTTCGATTTTATCTATTCTCGTATAGTCGATTAATCGATAATTCCTCAAGTTGCATGAGGAAACAATTGCTGCAGTGGAATAAAGAAGTGATGTCCCTAACCCTTTTATATCAAAAAATAATAACAAACCAACAACAACAAATAAGAAACAACAAATACAAACAAGTTTATTGCACAAACGTAACAGGTACATGTGAGTGAATGTATACGAGGGGCGTTAGTAACATCAAACAGCAGGTACGGTTTCACTACTTTCACATTTGAAAAGTTCGTTAAAAGGTTCGAGAATGTTCGGTTTAATTTTAACTGTAGGTTAGGGCAATGTTTCTCTTATAGAACATAACCTTACGCTAACTCACACTGAACTGAGTCTATGGCTGGATTTCACCACAGTATATAAGTACAGTGTCTCCTATCGAACAAATTTAACGAAAAAATTTATTTTATCGCATGTTTAGCTTATGACAAGTGCAATCGCACTATAGTTTACTTTAGCAAGTGGTGAAATCCAGCCTTAAGAGAGATCGACATCGAAAAGCACTACCTACTAACACACTGCATGTGTTTACAGAGTTATGGTTTAGTTAAGAACGCACGCCAAAAATTAGGCATACATATAGTAAGTTTCAGAAAACCTCGGTTGTCGCTAAGTGAAGGCAGCGCACAGCAAGCCATGTGTTTTATAAGGCTGCGCTAAAGTTGCGAGCTCTCACGCTAAGAAATCTGCCCGTAAAGTCCACCTTGAAGTCACCCCTTCTGCCAGGTTACCATGCCTTGGAAGGCTATGTTTCTGCCAGGTTGCCATGCCTTGGAAGGCTATGTTTCACCGAAATTTTCTGAAACCTACGATACCAAAACGGCACTACATATTCTTGGATGACAGTAACGATAGCCATTGTTCTAAAAAAAAAACACAGAGTTTCCAAAATTATTTTTGCTCAGAACAAGAAGTAGACTTAAGAAGAAGGGGTCACAATGATCTTAAAGAGTTTAGCAACGACAATTGACATTTGTGCAGCCTATCCACCCCTGCATATCACTGACGTCACTCTCATCCAAGACTGGGGTGGAGTATAGGTATCAACACACTTTGTTTGCCGAGTTAAGGTTAAGTTAATTAGGCACTCCAACACGTAGGTACTGGGTACCTTCACACTGTTTGCAGCGTTTCGCGGGGGGCTGTCCGAGGGTGACGGGCATTCTGACTCAGAAGCCAGGGTAGCAGGCGAGCCAAGGGCGTACACTCGAGCCTGATTTAGGGGGGGCACCTCCCCTTAATTCCGAAGGGACCCAAACTCCCATTGGTTGGTCACCTCATGGCACTAACGTCACAACACACCTTAGGCCCGACTCACACGGTCATATATGTTATCAAGAAAAATTGTACCAAGAAAAATGTGTAGAGTTGTCAATCTCTCTAATAACTCGTTTTAAAACTCCCTCTATAGCGAGGATAGCATTATCGTTACAGAGAGAGACTACGATACGATATTTTATCAAGTTCTATATAGGATATGCCAGCCAATGGCAAAAGGCCATTAGGTAAAATTTGACACACAAAAATATGAGCATGTAAGTGAGGCCTTACGTTTCGCCGAGCAAGTCAAGAGGGCCATTCAGCACAAGAACAAAACTCACAAAAACATAACCAATTGTTCTATCATCTTTGAATTAGCTAAAAAATTGGATGTCATCAAAGTGTTCGTAGGTACAAGCCACTGCCGCGACAACACGTTTCACTTGACATGTCAGACGCACACGACGAGGTTATGGGCCCGGCACAGGACGGACTCTACCAGCAGAGCATAGTTGCAATCTCCTGACTCCTGGTTCGGCTTTTTCCGTCGCCGTGACAGAGAGCTTCGGGAGCTTTCGGTAACTGGCACGAAAGCAAGACCAGTCGGAATGTTCTGGACCGAAGCCAAAAACTCTTTCGAGGTTTTTATCTACTTAAGAATTTTTACCTATTTGTTTTTTGACTTAACTGGGAATTTTACGACTTTTTTTCTGTTTTTCGTGGATGTGGTCGCCATAATTTGTTTTTTGGAATTGGTAGGACATTTGCCAGCTTAGAAAATTGCATCACGATGAAGTACGTCAATGGCGGGCTTGGAATGGCAACTCAGGGATGGCGGGTACCCACACAAGAACTGCCATCCCACTAACCGTACGTCCGGGAAAGCCAAAACGCCAAAACGGCCGTCCAGGACGCATTCAAAAAACACCAGGCTCTCTCGACTGCGGTCCTGGGTTCGAATCCCGGTAGCAGCAATTTTCAGTTGGTAGCATGGATGTCACACCAAATATTCATTTCGCTTTCGGCCAACAATCAGTTTGTTTCACATTTGTGCCTTCGGGCCAGTGGTATGGGAAGTAAGCTCTCTCTTTAACGGCCCTTAACGGCCGCTATAGAGAGACTGTGTAGCAACAAGGAAAATAAAAGCCATTTGTAAAATTGTCTAAACAAAGCGGCAAACAACAGAAACATGGTTTTCGGGTGGCGAGGTCAGAGGAGTTTTGCTGGCCAATAAAACTGGTTGGTAAATACTGCCAGAGGCCGTTTCGACGAGAACAATATAGCCTGTTTCGAGTTTATTTTTCAAAGGGAAACTGAGAGTTTTCTACAAGGCTACAGGGATCAATCTATTCCAGCCAGTTAGAGGAAAACCTGGCCAGTTTTTACTTTCTCGGCCGTGTGTAATATATGGGCTAAGAAAGTAATGGGTTTTGGGTTTCCTATATGATCCTGGAGGTCCACCGAGTCCAATAAAGTGGTTTTTACATCACGCTGTTTGTCAGTAACGCAGCTACCGGACGCAGCACTCTACCGAATTTGCTCAAATTTGGAGTATAGGTGCCTAAAATCATTTGTCAGGGACAGTTTTTATAGAATTTAGATAAATCAAAAATTGCGCCTAATATTGCCAAAAATGTCAAAAAAAGATAATGTGCGTTTTTTTTTTTTTTCAGTAAATACTTTTATCGAACGAACCCTGAGTCATTTCGAAGCGAACTCTCCTTGTAGCGAGCATCGTTCCCTTGACAGTCGTTATAAAGATCCAGATCCAAGAAGTAAAATTCACAAAAACAGGAGAACGCATCAGTGAAACGGGGACCGACGTGATGCAACAGAAATAATGACGAAAACTCACTGACACTCTTCAAAATAATAATCATGCGAGATTTCCCCATTCGAAAACAACTTTCGACATAAAATATGACAGAATCAACATTTGGGTGGTAGTATACTTATGAATGAAGGGAAAACGTCAATTTGTAGGATAATAATGTGCCGGGGGAGGTTGTAACACTGCCAAGCTATCTGTCCATCTCGCCCGTGCCGAGACCGCGGCGGACCTACAGCAGCGAACTCATCTCACTGCCCTACCAATTAGCAAGCAAGTGAATTCAAAGTGAGATAATGTCCTCCATAAAGCTGTACAACGGATCCAGGTATATCTACCTATCTACCGAACTGGTATATAATTGCAAGACCGCCAACGTTGCTCTAAAAGCTAAACAATAGTGTGCTATTCCAATGAAAAATAAATGATTGCAAATAGGACACTATGTTTAGCTTTCACCGGAAAACTAATTCCTTCGAAAGATAGAAATGGTGCTGTAATTACCGTATTACCATGGGCGTGATTGTGACCTTCCCGGTTTCACAATTTCATAAAGTTGTAACGGTGCCCTAGCCGAAACTTACCACTCGAGGTCCCTGGCCATTACCGGCTCTGTTTGTGATACCAAAAGGGTTACCAGGCCGCGGAATCCCATTATAAATCGTAATGTCAACAACCAAATCTGGGTCACCCGGTCAAGGGGTTTGTTTACTTATTTTATTTTTGGGGCCCTACCTCAATTGCAAAATAATTTCGCAATATTTTTGCAATGATTCTGTTAGCATATTTTTCTTAAATTTAAATAAAAGAATAAAATAAAATATAACAATAATATAATAAAAGTTCAACAATAACGAACTTTGTTTTCGGTGTGCGCAGTCTTCCGTTTTTAGGGCCTCCGTAGGTGACGTCATCTCTCCATTCGCAGACATTTTGCACTATTTTGCTGGTTGCTGTCAGCGACGGATCTCGTCTGCCTTTGTGGCAGTTTTTCTTTCATTTATCTACATTTATCCATTCCATCCTTGGTGGTAAGTGATTGCCTAAGTTTTTCCGTTCATTTCCATAGAATGTGAGCATTAGCTTTCGAATATTTCATGCAATTTTAGGCATTTAGACTTTGAGGTTAAGTCACGCTGTCGCCATTGCGAAGCCGGTAGCGTGGTGCTATCCTCGCTAATCTTATTCCTATCTCAGGTTTTCCTGCCTAAGTGCGGTGTTCTAGGTCTGGATGCTAATCTAAGGCAATTCGTTGTAGGATTACAAATCGTCGAGGGTCTGTTGCAGCGGCAGTCAGGCAAACCGATTCTTCAACAAAAGCCAGGTTAGTAGAGTGCTATGGTTCACTTCGGCGCGTAGCTTTTACCGTATTTTTACGGGGATATTTGAGTGTGGAAGGGAGGTCAGGTCCTGTCCTGCCTCCAGCCTATCGTACCTATTACAGGGAAGTTCTTAAGGTTGTGCAGCGGTTGACAGATGCGTGTATTGATTTTCAGCGTTAGCTGGCTTTTAAGTCTGGGCTTTACTATTTCTCCTGCCTGCTGCCGCCATACGATGATGGGCTAGTACCCTAGGCACTCGCCCCTAGGGGGGGGCTCCTCCGTCTCCGGAGGATTGCTGGCCTACCCTTCCTGTCTACTCCACCATGACTGATATCAACCTGAAGTTCCTGTAACATCGTACGTCTCTCTCTCTCTCTTCTCTTCTCGTCTCTTCAGCTTTCTTCTCATCGGGTCACCTTGTGCCTTCATCGCCTCTCCTCAACAAGCACGGTATGGAAGACCATATTTCTCTTAAATTTTCTTTTGAAATAGTATGAACAATTGAATAATAGATCCGGCCCTTGTAGGTACGCAGCCCTGTAGGCAGCCTCTTGTGTGAGGGAGGTGGACCCACGTTCCTCTCTAGGCATCGATAAATCTGTCTAGAGTGGGCGTGTGTCCGCCAAACTCGCTGGAGGGCTGTCAGCAGGATTGCGAACTCACAGGGGTGCGTTGAGCGTTCCCCTTTTTCCCCCTTTTAAGTCGCAAGGTAATGTCAAGAAGACATACTTAATATATACACAATGAATAATTTACGGATGCATCCAGTGAAAAAATCTGATATCTTACTGTCAGTATTATTAGATTGATAATCAGCGTAAGGCTGCTAAGTACAATGTATTAATTCCGCTTTCTTATAGTATCTGCATACAAGGTATGATATAATTGTAAGACTGATTTTTACTTAAAGTAGTGTCCTGAGCGCAAGAATGCTCAGCGTTCTCATAAGAGAGTCTTGCCTCTCAACTCATAATGAAAACCTTCAGAGGGGAGGTTTGGCCCCCTTAATAGAAATGCTGAAGGAGTTGCCCTTCATTCAAATGTAATCCTAGTATTTTCACTTGTAGTACCTACTCCCTTCCTCTGGTTTTGAACTCGCAGACTCCTTGCCGGGCGGCTGCCCGGTGCTTGCCTCCGCTGCTATACAGAAGCCTACCAACAAGATCCTTGGAGTGGGAGGCCTCCTGGAGGACGAGAGAGGGAGGGCAGGACTTCCCGAGTCACCCCTGCCTCTCTCGGACTTCCAGAGGCCGCCCCTTCTAAACTGCTTAGAGTGTTATTATTTTTATTTATTTAGTCTTTTCTAAGCAGGGACGTTACAAAGTCTACTATAGTGTCCCCTAAAAGTTCACTATAGCGTTATCCCCACGAAAAGAAGAGTAGGTGCCTTTCACTATCCTGCCGATAGTGCCATTATCTTGAACTTAGCTGGAGGGTATAGATTTATCGAATGCACGAAGTTTTTATTGATAAAAATCACACGATCGTAAAATCACAAGATAGCCAGTTAATTTCGGACCTTAAAAATACATATTATATTTCAAAAGTGTCCTAAAAAAATAGTCGGAAGAAACGTAAACAAATAGCAAATGTATATATTCTGTGTAAATATGTGTCGATGACCCGGAGTTTCTGCAACTTTACGACAGCGATCACACAATTATTGACTGCTGTCTGGTGTCCTGTTGTCCCAGCAAAGCGGTTGCACCACATCGACAAACAACTTGTTTTTCAGAGTCGGTAGCAAATGACGAAATCTTTCAATCAAATCACGGAAAATTTTGACCACTTGCATCATTATAATATTCCAACAGAAAATTAAAATTCAGCATTCTGGCTGCGGATAACACTTGGCCGAAGTTGGCTTAGGATTGGGCCGAAGCCGAGATTCGAACCTGACATCTCCGGACACAACTCAGTTCTCTTGACAGCTCGACCACTGAGCTTGGAAGCCGGGAAAGGAGCGAAGTTAACTTTTCATGCTTTGTACACCACTGTTCAGGCCATGCAATAAAAATTCCTTGAAAGTTCAATTGGAAATAAAAATGACCACAAACTCAGAAATAACCAACAATTGGTGCATAAAATGGTCTCAAGGCTTTCGGTTTATATCGTTGAGAAATTAATATGATTGCGTTGCGTACGCCATCGGCATTACCCCAACTTCGTTGGTGGTACGGAAGAATTTTTTTTTGCTGCTTGTTTACGTTTTCTCCGACCATTTTTAAGGTTCTGAAATATAATAAGTCTTTTCAACGACAGTAATTAACGACAGGTACAATAGTTTCTTTAGAAAGTTCTTACAAAAAAATCACCCGATGTCACTTCTGTTCCCAGAAAGCCAGGACTGTCGGGAGATGAAATAAAGGAATTTTCAAATCAGAAAACAAGTGGTAAGCATTCTCGAAGGATCTGCCCGATTAAAATCCGCAGCAGCCATCATAGCAGCTTCTTTTTGGAGTATTTCAAATATTCAGAAATTATAAAAGAATCTAGAGATAAATAGCCAAGGGTGGTTTCACCAATTCCTAAAATCTACAATTGTGGTACTCTATAAGTTCATAATACCGATATCCTTCCCAAAAAATAAACTGCTGCCTTTCACCATCTTGGCGATAGCACCCTTATCTCAACGTTTGCTACAGTGCGTAGACTTTTAAATGTAACATAAAATTTATTGGCTACTTTATCGGGAAGATTAATTTTTACTAACTTTATCTGCACGTTAAGCAACATGGTCAAAGCCACCTTATTTCTAATGAATGATGCAGGACTTCGCACTTCTACCCCGATGGGAACATGTTTTTTTGACACTTATAGGGGAAGATCATATTGATGTTAGTACATGCACGATAGGGAACTACAGTTTTAGACGGGCTCCAAACCAGAACAGCCTCAAATGCCAACCAGAAAACTTTCACAGGATTGGGATCGAACTGGTTTTCCTCTAAAGAGAATGACGTAGACCACTGGGCTAGTGAGGGTGTTAAGCAAAACAGTGAGCATGTGGTCAAGGGGGCAGCGGGGCTGCAGGCTTGCTAGTGAGCAAGTGAGCACGTGGTCAAGGGGGCAGCGGGGCTGCAGGCTTGCAAGATCACACCACGCGTTTGTCAATAAATTAGCGGGCGCGTTTTGTTTTTGAAACGCAAATGACGCATGTCGGCGAGACTCGCCCAGCTTTTAATATTATTAGCTTTATTGTCCAATTCATTACTAACGCCTTTGAGCTCCCTTTGTGTCTCTCCAGCAGTGACGGCTTCAGATCAATTGGGTTTATTTACGTTCACCTGGACCAAAACAAACCACTTTTTCCCATATTATCATCGAAACTAACCTCGTTATTGCTATAAAAACTTAGGGTGCGTCCCACCATGCATGCCCAGTTAAAATTAAACTGGAGATTTTGTCCTATGTTTACTATGTTAAAACTCCAGTTTAATTTTAACTGGGCATGGTGGGACGCACCCTTAGTCAGTTCTTTTAAGAACATAAAGTAAGCAAAAATTCTCTAAAATGGCTTTTGGTTACTTCACAGTGTTTGTACAACGAAACGTCAATAAACCCACTGTTCCAAAATGTGGAGTCTGTTTAGTTGTGCAGCAGACCAAATACCAGCTCCCCACTCATCGTGGTGACCTACAGTTTAAGGGTGGTTCGGAACCATCACAGCATCGATATACATTTCAGTTGCTGAAGATATCACAGGTGAATGCCGTTCAGAAAAACTTTGTTAGGATGGGGATCGAACTCGGGTCAGGGTTCCACTATAGACACTCATTGAGAGCAATCGGCAGTTAGGGGAGGGTGTACAAACTGGCGGTAATTTACGAGATAAAGCTCTTGTGAGAGTTTTATGAGCGGGCATCCAGTGAGCGGCCGATGGCTTGTGAAACTCTCGCCGTCATTAGCGATTTGAAAGCATCTTTTCTTTACAGCCGCGCTATAAATTGTCAACTACACGTGCTAATGGCAATTTTATCAATCCAAATTCTTTCGTTAATTCGGTATCTCAATTATTTTAATTCGTCATAAATCTCGGCCTGATTTTATGATTGGGTAACTGATAGGAGACGGCTCGGTTCGTTTGTTATTTGTTTTTATTCTTATTCTTAAAGAGGTCGTCTGTCTAGCCGCGCCTCAACCGTGTGAAAGCCGCTTTATTGGGGCACCTGCAGGGTAGCGTTTACAAGTTACGATGTGGAGCGTTGGTGTCCAAATTTGTACGAAATTTTTAAGATAGTAATTATCTCGGAGGTGATTGCCCGCATATTGCTGAAATTTTGTAGAGACATGTTGGCTCCTATAGTTAGGCGGTCTACCGATTTTAGTAACGGTAACTTCCATAACAAGGGAGTTACTGAACAAAACTCTTCCTCCCAAACTTTTTGTCTTGCCATCATAATAGTCTCTTTCTACGAAATTGGGACTAAGTTGAATCGATAAAATACAATATATTATTTTCGACACCCCTTGGTGCTAGTTCAGGTGCTACACTGGTGTTAAATATAGGGGATAAACCACCCCAGGGGGGAAGAGGGGGGGGGGGGGGGGGTGATTTAGTCAGAACCACGGTTAGATAGGTCCAAGGCCGGGTAACATACACAAGGAAAATTTGCACCAAGCTGGGACTAGACCCTGGATCCTGTTGCTGTTGGTCCCATTTGAAGGAGTCGGAGGAGCATGTAGCTAGTGCTTTCCTCGCTGACAGTTCTAACGTCAGGCCAATAATTGAGTAGTTCGGGCTGGGCCCATTGCTTGCCAAATTCGAATTCAACGTCGGCCATTTTTTGTCTCAATCATCAATTTCTTTTTCGCCAACTCAGTTTTGAGCAAGCAGTGGCTACAAGGAAATCATCAAGATTATTCTAACTGTGTAGATAAGTTAATGGCAGTAAATGACCCGACAATGGCCGCACTTCTCTTTCGCACGTTGAGAACAATAGTTTCTCGCCATACTGGTTAGTGAGAAAGTAAAAACACCTGTGGGTCTATTTCGGACCTTTGGTCACTAATTACGAGTTAAACTCCTAACGCTAAAACATAGCACTTCGTCGTTCTCTCGTCGTTAATTCTGCGTTAACAGACATGGAATAGACCCGCTGAAGTGGCATAGTAAAGTATAGTAGGAGGGGTGAGAGGCAAGACAAGAATTATCCGTGGTACTCGACGGGTGGCACTACCAAATACCAGCTCCTCAACCATCGCGCTACTACACGACGAGGACCTACAGTTTTAGGAGGGTTCCGACCCAGGTGAATGCCGATCATAAAAACTTCGAGAGGATCGGGATCGAACCCTGTCCCTCTAAAAACAACCATCTCTAACAATCGGCTGCTGGGAAAGATGGCAGCCATGATATAATCGTGAGCGAGGAGCAGAGTGACTGAGTCACGGCGTGTCAGCTTCGCGCATCAAGAGAGTGACATATTGTCACATTTCATTGATGCCCAGGGACCGGATGGAGCTGAAGTGGCAGCAGCAGAGAGCTGCGGGCTGTAGCCGTGTCAGCAGACCATCAGCCTGGGGACCAGCGCCATTTCTGCCACGTTAGGACGGGTTTATCGTTGTTTATTGACACGACAACGCAGGCCAGACAGCATTTTTACGTCCGTCCGCTCAGCAGGCTTTAAGGGGACATTCAAGCACGTTCAAATTAAATGAGGGACTGTTTTTTAAAAAATTGTTCTGAACTATAATGTATCTTTTTATCATCAGTAATCAACAGGCTACGTTGTTATTATCTTCGATCGAGTTATTATCTTCAATAATAAATTTGTCGGAAATTACTCGATCATAAAATCACAGTTATATAATTTCTGACGTTAAAAAACATTATTTCAGAATATTCCAATAGTCCTCAAAAAATGGCCGAAAAAATGTAAACAAATAACTAATGTACCTACCTATGTTCCATCTAAAGTTCATTCTAAAATAATCTCCTTGACCTACCCCTTAACTCAGCAGCCTTGCTGTTATTTTCCGTAATTCCATTTCTATTGGTCAGCTACATACATTACGAGGGAATATTCCTGATCGTTTTCGTTCAGACATTCAAGGACAAGCCAGGTGACGACCCATAAACTTCGAGTCGTCTTGACAAACTTGAGTAACTTTCTGCCTGTTACTGTCTCAGCCAATCTTAAGTATTCCAAAATTTCGCTATTTTGTGGAATATCAACATCTATAGTGATTCATCCATCCATGCATCCAGTGTGGCATCCCTGCCACCAACAGAAAATTGCTGCTACCTGGATTTGAACCCAGGACCTCAGTAGTGCGAGTCTTGTGTTTGCCCACTAGGCCAGTGTGAGTTCCAGCGCTGGGCTTTGCAGCGTAGGCTGTTGAACTTTGCCGATGTCGACATGGGCTTTATGTGTTGTTATGCTGATCGATCGGACGGAGGCATGAGGAGTTTCATACGTCGGGTGAGCTTTGCTGCCAACTTGGTTATGCTAGCGCCAACTGTTCGCCCGAGTTGCTTGACCCCGCCTGCTTCTACGATGCTTTGATACTGCTCTCCAGAGCCAGAGTGAGACCTTTTCCTGGTCTCCAGAGCCTGAGTGAGACCTTTTCCTGCTCTCCAGAGCCAGCGTGAGACCTTTTCCTGCTCTCTAGAGCCAGAGTGAGACCTTTTCCTGCTCTCTAGAGCCAGAGTGAGACCTCTTACTGTTCTCCAGAGCCACAGTGAGACCTGGAGACCTGTTACTACTTTCCAGAGCCAGGGTGAGACTTTTTCCTCTTCTCCAGAGCCAGAGTGAGACCTCTTACTGATTTCCAGAGCCACAGTGAGACCTGGAGACCTGTTACTGCTTTCCAGAGCCAGGGTGAGACTTTTTCCTCTTTTCCAGAGCCAGAGTGAGACCTCTTATTACTGTTTTCCAGAGCCACAGTGAGACCTGGAGACCTGTTACTGCTTTCCAGAGCCAGGGTAAGATCTTTTCCTGTTCTCCAGAGCCAGATTGAGACCTTTTCCTGGTCTCCAGAGCCAGAGTGAGACCTTTTACTGTTCTCCAGAGCCAGAGTGAGACGTTTTACTGTTCTCCAGAGCCAGAGTGAGACCTTTTACTGTTCTCCAGAGCCAGAGTGAGAACTGGAGACCTGTTACTGCATTCCAGAGCCAAGGTGAGACCTTTTCCTGTTCTCCAGAGCCAGAGTGAGACCTCTTACTGTTCTCCAGAGCCACAGTGAGACCTGGAGGCCTGTTACTGCATTCCAGAGCCAAGGTGAGACCTTTTCCTGTTCTCCAGAGCCAGAGTGAGACCTCTTACTGTTCTTCAGAGCCAGGGTGAGACCTGGAGGCCTGTTACTGCATTCCAGAGCCAAGGTGAGACCTTTTCCTGTTCTCCAGAGCCAGAGTGAGACCTCTTACTGTTCTCCAGAGCCACAGTGAGACCTGGAGGCCTGTTACTGCATTCCAGAGCCAAGGTGAGACCTTTTCCTGTTCTCCAGAGCCAGAGTGAGACCTCTTACTGTTCTTCAGAGCCAGGGTGAAACATGCTGCTGCTCCCAAGAGCCACGGTGAGACCTGTTACTGTTCTCTAGACTCTAGAGTCTGGGTGAAAACTGTTCCTGCACTCCAAAGCCAGTGTGAGACCTTTTACTGCTCTCTAGAGCCAGGGTGAGGCCTGCTGGAAAGAGGACGGACGGAATGCAAAATCCACTGTCTACACCTAAGATGATCATTGCCAACATCTCAGCTAACAAAAGAAGATGAAATTTTATGTGAGATTGCTGACTGGATCAGCGGTAGCAGGCAGCAGAGGCTCCGTCTGGGCTATATTTGTCCATCTGCCCTACCGCGTACTTGCGCCATCCAAAACATACATGGGAGTTACGGGCTGACGCAGCGTAAGAAGACTAGGAAGCCTGTGACCATTCAAAGTTCATCATTATCTTTTTAGAAGGGCAACGAGAAAAAAACAGCTGTAGCGATGCATTTTCGAAATAAATGAGCTTCCGCGCCGCATCGCGCTCGGCGATTTATAATTGGAGGTATTTCCGGTTTTGGGCGTTGGAAAGGGTTTTACACTTTAGCTTTGAAGCTGGCTCTGTAACCTATAATTAAGGCTTCAATGGGTTAATTTTTTCACATTTTTAGGGCGGCTTTCGCAAATTCCTACAATCCTTAAAGTTCACTATAGCGTTAGCCTTCCGATAGAGAAGCAAAGAACCTTTCTCCATCCTGCCTGTCGTTAGGGAGAGGGTTGATTAGCCAGCCATGATTGATCCATCAGGCTACTGTTGTTAAGTTTCCAGTCCTGGACAATATTTTCATTACAATTTTGTCAAAAACTTCTTCTAAGTTAAGTATTTTTGAAAAATTCTTCAAACTATATCTGAGTTGAGATTTTAGGCAGGCATGCGCCAAATTTCATCGAAATCGGTCCAACGGTGTGGCTGCTATCACAACTTTTTCCAAAATCTCAACTTGGAAATTTTCACCATCGCCATATTATCAAAAACTGACCCTGGAACCCGGAACCATTATAAAAATACTCCTAATAAAAGGCTCTGAAATCAAAGAGGCCACGGAAACAGCGGGTAAAAATCTTTCAGCAGTGGACGGGATCACGATGGGCGCGTCAATGTTGTTTTAGGCAATAACATGACAATGGATTTGGGTTTTGACCCGAATGTGGACCCATCAGTCAGCTTCGAACTTGTCATTTAGCCGGACCCACACCCTTGGAGCGTTCCTCAAGTATATTTTTAAATGATTTTGTTTTTGCCGTTTTTCAGGTGGTGACGTACACGCGGACATTAGGCGGGAGGGCCGTGAGTCACGTTCACCACCTCCCAAACTCGAATTTATCATTACCACTCACACCATGGTAATTATTCATATTTTAATTTACATTTAAAAGCGGTGATGAAGAGCTCCGGGACCCAGGCAAGAAGAAGGAAATTCTGGTTTTTTGGCCAGGGATCAGCGACAGGAAATGGTAACAGTGCGGACGGGGTCATTCCAAAATGTAGTCGCTATAGAGAGGATTAGAGAATGAGTCAGTGTTTCTAACCGTAGAAACTGCTCGTTATAGAGAGGTGAACGTTACAGAGAGTGTTTTTTTTATAGATTTAGCGAATTCTGATATAGCGACTATGTACCTACATAGTTTTTCTACGTAACATTATTAGTATCAAGGAAAGAGTTCAAATCCTCACTCACCAAGATTTTTTTCTGCAGATCAAATAATTGACTAACGACTATGATAACGACTATGATAACGACTATGATAACGACTATGATAACGACTATGATAACGACTATGATAACGACTATGATAACGACTATGATAACGACTATGATAACGGCCCTAATAGCAAAGCTGCGTCCAGCTGAACAGTAATGGAAGAGAATGTGATATGTGAGACCTTTCTAAAAGCTCAGCCCACTTTCTCCTCTCCATCAGCGTCTATCAAGGAGATGACTTCCCAAATCACAAGAAAACAGCCGTGTATCACTGCGACCCACACATCCAAAAACAACAAACAAATTACAACTATCCACCTGCAAATCACCTATGTCACACCATCAGCGCTCCAATACGTTTATTAGGGTTACCGCAACTCCAGTTTCCCAACCAGTCTGTAGTCAATGTAGCCATCTTGTCGACAACTTAACCCAGTTATGTCTATCACAAGATTCTGTTACTATAGTTACTAAAGGTGGCTTTGGCAAGTTGCTTAAGAGGACGCTATACCTGACGATGCATTTTTTGCCGCCCATAAGATTAACATTGCGAACGGCGATTCATTTTCAAGGTTTACCCTTGGTTGGAAAGACACAAAATTTTGCTTGTACCTAGCCCTAACAATGTTCTAGGGAGTGTTCGAAGCAGATTTCCCAATTTCTCACTGGTTTCTTTTATTGCAACTGTTATGCAAATGCTAGCATCGCATACCTCAAGAAAAGTGCTGTATCTCGAAAACCAGTATAAAAATGGGAAATCTGCTTCGAACACTCCCTAGAACGTTGTTAGGGCTAGGCACAGGCAAAATTTTGTGTCTTTCCAACCAAGGGTAAACCTTGAAAATGAATCGCCGCGCGCAATGTTAATCTTATGGGCGGCAAAAAATGCACCGTCAGGTATAGCGGATCCTTAAGTCCGCCGTAGGGTCCCCTTAAAGTTCACTATAGCGTTATCCTCCCACAAATGATAGTTGGTGCATTTCAGCATCCTGCCGATAGCGCCCTCATCATATAACATTAGCTAGTGGACTTTTAACAACAAGATGAAGTTTTGAGTGATGATTTTACGACCGAGAAATTTTAGAAAAGTCTATTATATTCTAGAACAATGAATATACAACAGTTCCCTCAGAAAATGTGCCAACAAATTGCACTGAAGCAACTTTTTCGCGTCGAATTTCGATGTGCGGCAAAAAATAATCGGCTCAAAACCGGAAAATTTACGGTGTAGAGTTGGCGCTAACTAGGAGGTGCCTCCCGAGTGTAAATGAGTAATTATCACTATTTTAGCGCCAAAGAACGGGAATAGAGCTGCTGGCCCGTTTTCAGTGTAATACGTTTCACCCTGACGGGGCTGTAGCGAAGTCCCTTGAGTAAGTGTTAATTTGTGGAAGACTGGTGGGGTCAACTAGCAAAGTAAGAAAGTAGCAGAAGCAGGTGACAATGTCACATTGTCATCATACAATGGCTTGTAGCCAATGTGCCTAGGGTCCCACCTCTTTCGTGCTACTGTCCAAGGATTCGGCAAAAAAATCCAAATAGGCCCACTTGACTTGCAACTAATGTCGCCGAATAACTCGCCTGCTTCGCATGCAGTTTAATGACACTAATGAAGTATCTCGGGGTCACTACAGCTGGCGCCCAACGTGAGGCTCCAGAATATTTCTCGCAACATAGTGTCCAAGGACTCATCACGAAAATCCAAATAGATCACTTGACTTCGCCAAATAACTCGCCTGCTTCGCTTGGAGTTTAATGATACTAATCAAGTATCTGGGTGCCGTTACAAATTGTGGCGCCCAACGTGGGGCTCCAGAGTATCTTTACTATGATTTACCATCCAAATGCGCCCAACGTGGGGCTCCAAACTAATTTTCAACATAACTCAACTGTTAAACTGAGCTAAATTATTTATTGGAAAATTGCACAACATAAAACCCGGCTCGGCCCGTACTCGGGCTTTGGGGCCCATTAGTAGGTCAAGCCCATAGCTCACCAGAAGTCACAAAAGATTGGGAAACAGTAATTTTGTCCACATCTGGTTCGCAGGCGAGCGCAAACGTTGAGTACAATCACTGTTTGGCAAGGATTCTGTCGTTAATAGAGCAGGACAGGGCGGTGCAACATAGAGATACATAGTGCAGACTGATGCACTCATGCACTCACCACTGCAGCCCGGGATGAGTTTCTTTGATATTTTTAATAGCCATTTGCATTCCTGAGGTGAGCCGCTCGCTCAAAACTCAAAAATGACCCATTACAAAACAGTCCACCATTCATTCACTCATCTTTTTCTTTGGTTCTTTCTTTTCTTATACGGCAAACGTGGGAGAACCTTCAGGTTTGGTTAGTGTCCTTGCCATGAAAAACATTCTACTGTGGCAAAGTAGTTGGTACTACGGGCTCTTGCTACATTTCGTTGTTGGATTATCTTATACATCCCACCGGTAAAGGAGGGCACCACTGATTGTTGATTTTTACAATTATCAAAGGTGTTACCGCAACAACTAACCACAGATTGGTTATTGAGACCCACTATATGACATCCATGCTCCCAAGAGAAAATCTGCGGTACCGGGATTCGAACCCAGGACCCCCCTTCGATTACAGGTCCTAAGTTTGACCACAAGACCACGAAGGGCCGTCTCAAGATACATCACTACAAAAACTACTAACAAGAGAATTTTCAAGAATACCTATAGATATTTTACTTATTACAAGAAATTAGCAAACTGGGTCGCTCCAGATTTTTTTTTTTTTTTTTTTTTCAAAGAGTACGCACCATTTAGGTACTAAGGCCTTTTCACTGTTCAGACTTGGCCGCTGAGAACAGCTTATCTGCTGCTCCGTCATGTCATAACTGAATTGACCCAACAAACCTACCGGCCACTTTACAGTCTAATAAAGTCTTACCCAGCGATCAGACTTGATTTCCAGATATTCTGATTTTTCCTCATCGGAAATGCCTACACCGACAAAACGCTAGAAATATTCGCAGCCCTAAAAAATGAAAAATAAAATGAAAACAAGACTGTTATTGGACGGGCTGAAGACGGGCAATCGCAACGTAAACAACGCATTTCTCAAAAGGGGTCATTGAATAGTCAATCCGGCTATCCGGACGGAAATAGAACCAGAATTAGGAACTAGGATTTTTCCATCGGAGCTGAGCTGTCGGCTGTCGCACCGGATTTATGACCCTTGACCCCACAAGCCAATTATTACAGACCTGCCTATTTCATTAGTTCATAACGTTTGAATCTCCAAGAAAATTGGATTTTTTAAATATTTTTATTAGAATGCCACCAATGGAGATGAAGAGTTTTGGCAACCTTTTGCTGGACTTCGGCCTAATTGCGGCGGATGCTGAACTCTTCAGACATGCACAACACAACCATATATCGTGGCTGGAGCTGGAACTTACCGTGCTGACATAAGCGAGTCATGGCTGACGCTGGAACTCACCCTAATGAAATGACCTACTTGTGGTTGAAGCTGAAATTCCTAGTGATACAAAACAGTTCTGGCTGAAGCTGAAATTCCTAGTGATACAAAACAGTTCTGGCTGAAGCTGAAATTCCTAGTGATACAAAACAGTTCTGGCTGAAGCTGAAATTCCTAGTGATACAAAACAGTTCTGGCTGAAGCTGAAATTCCTAGTGATACAAAACAGTTTTGGCTGAAGCTGAAATTCCTAGTGATACAAAACAGTTCTGGCTGAAGCTGAAACTCACCTCAGTGATATTCTAAAACCAAGGCTGAAAGGCACCTGTGGGTCTGTTCCGGATCTTTGGGCGTTAATTACGCGTTAAGGTCCTAACGATAAAACAGCTAAAACTACAATACACATCTCCGCCGTTACCGCGTCGTTAACTTTACGATAACAGATCCGGAATAGTCCTGCTGGTGACGTAAGCTACGTGTGGTTATTGAAGCTGAAACTCACCCTATGACAATACAACATCGTGGCTGAAGCTGAAAGTCACCCTACAACAAAACAACATCGTGGCTGAAGCTGAAAGTCACCCTATACGACAAAACAACATCGTGGCTGAAGCTAAAAGTCACCCTATACGACAAAACAACATCGTGGCTGAAGCTGAATCTCACCGGTCAGCAGCAGTGCAGGGCCCACACACGGCCACGAGCCCAGCTGTTTCCATCGGTTGCCATAAAACTTTCTGTTTTATTTTGTAGCTCTAATTCATGGCCTTTGTTGCCTCAAAGCCCTTCCCAAAAATCACCATTCATTCGTAAATGTTTTTACATCCCAAGTTTATAGGTTTGGGATCCCCGAGTCCGACACCTTTCATCTTGATGGCTCGTCACAAGCTTCTGGTCACTATCCACACCGGTAACTCCAGTATTCTCTCCATAACGTCTATTTGCACTCTATAAAGAGAGTACGCTATACGGAGGGTTTCAGAATGAATCATGGCTTGAGGGACCGTATAGCGTTCGTTCGTTATAGAGAGGAGAAAAACATGGTTCCCTTATGTTTACTTTGCCAGCAGCAAGTGGAGGGAGGAAGTGTGTATGTGAGAGGGTGTATGGAGAGCCAATCAGCGCGGCTTTCTTATCGTGCAGATAAAGTTAGTAAATTTATCTTCCCAAAAAAGTGGCCGATAATTTTATTTTGCCGTTAAATGTCCACTAGCAACGTTATTATGAGGCTGCTATCGACAGGATGGTATAAGGCACCAAGTTTTCTTTTCGGAAGGATAACGCTATAGTGAACTTTTAGCGGACACTAAAGTAGACTTTAGCTACTGGTTCTTCTGGTACACAGTGTTTTTTTCGCATAATAGCTCGGCTGGCTCGAACCCTATGCGGGAAATGCAACCAGCAACCAGCACAACACGGACTTGGAAGTTTTGGCTCTCTACCTTAGTAAATACAGCTCGAGGTCGCAATCAAAGTAGCAGCTGATCATGTCTTCACACTCGAATGAGAATAATTTGAGTTTGAGCCCACAGAGATGGCAAAGTGGGATTAGAATGAAGACACAGCAGCACGTCCTTGCAATTAATTAATTAATGGGCAACCAAAAATGAAAGTGCACGAAAGTGAACGCGGATTTATGCCCGACAGGCGAACGGGATGTCTCTCACTGGCCCAGCGCTCAAGGGGTCGGATTTGTGCACTGAAAGGTCTAGGTTCGAATTACGGCGGAAGCAATATGTTTTTTCCGGATTCAGCCAAATTCCTATGATATCTCTCGCTATAAGATGTACTGTAGCGTCCCCAGCCACCTATGTCCGTGTGGTGATGATCACATAGCTGATCACTCCCGAACAAACCAATCCCTCTGCAGTTTTTCCACACCATGGCCATCATCACTCCCTGCGAGAATTTATTCAGCTCTATCTCTAGAGTGTGTTCTATAGCCACGGGGGCACTCCCGAGAGCAGTTCTCTGGTATGTGTTGGAGTTATGGTTATCACAGGCATCTCGGAGAAACCTACAGTTTAAAGAGGAGTAGTATTATCTACTGCGTAAAATATACTAGGGAAAAATCTCATGCAGCCGAAGTTCGAACTCGCAAACGCCTGTCGGTAAGGTGGTAGACATAAAAAAATTTCGACATTGAAACACACTTTCATTTCCGAGATTTCGGGCGAAATGAGCGGGGGCGTATGCTTTACGAGTTGCTCAAATATTCAATGTGTTCGTTTAGTCGCTAAATAAATAATCTACAGATACTCAACATATCCGTCGGATAAAATATCTAGTCGGGAATGTCCTCGGCCAAGGGCAGGGCTCTCGCCAGCAGGATCTTTCCCTAACGGCCATTATTTTCATTTTTGGCTCCAAGTTCGAAAGTTGGACCCCACGCATCTTCACCAATTCCTGTCACCAAAAACTCCGAAACGATAAGTCTTCAGTCTTGAAACGAGTTACCAGATCTCTTATGTTCAATACATTCAATTCGCAAAAGTGACGCACGAAAATATCTTGCAAACAAGAACAAGTAATGAATTTTTTGTTGACAAAAGTCACTCAATCGTAAAATCACCCCATAGCCTGTGAATTTCGGCCGTTAAAAAAGACATTTTATATTTCAGAACATTGAAATATCAAATAGTTTCCTTACATGCAAAGTCTGTGTAAATAAAGGGTACGACAACAGTGGCACTTAACTTTCTCGCTCCAAAGGATTTTTTTTTTTTGAGATTTTTTTGTGGGCGTAATTTTTAAGCAATCCAAAATTGGTTGAAAATTACCCAAAAGCATCTATCTGAGATCACTCATACCAGGTTTTATGGCTGTCATTCTATTACTGTACTCCCAAATGCGTCGCGACCATTATAAAACGTGGTTTCTCATTTTCAACTCATTTCCAACACTTTTTTGACAAAAACTGTCGTAATTTTCAAGATAACAAAATTCTGTTCAACAAATGTTTAAGTTACGTAGTTATACACAATTGTACCAAATTTCATGAGAATTGGGCGTTAAATGTGAATGGCGCCAAAAGAATCGAACTTTGGTCCAAAACGGCCGTAATTTTAAACTAATTAAATTTCAGTTGCAAATTACCTCGAAGCATCTATTTGTCAACACACTTACCAATTTTCAATGTTCTAGATTGAAAAGTGAACCGTCGGTGCTTGTCCGACTAAACAAAAACACGATTTTTGAATTATTTTGGCGGTTTTTTGGCAATAGCGGCCGCAGTTTTTGAGCAATCAAAAATTCCTTAAAAAGGTGTCTCGGCCGTGATTTTAGACAGGTCCATACGAAATTTCATCAAAATCGGATGAACGGTATAGGCTCTAGAGCAGGGAACGAATGGACGGACGGACGGACGGACAGAATTATTCCAGAAACCACTTTTTTGGACTCAGGGGACCCCTAGTATCATGGGAAACCCAAAATCTCAATTTCAAAATTTTGCACGAAAACAATACTTTCTCGCCATATATATATGGCTATAGCGAGAAACCACCCGGTTGGTTTTATTCCAATGCATCACTCGAATAGAGAGCACGGATGGCAGTCCATAATTTGGACGAAAAACTGCATACGAAAAATCCGTTACACATTATAACCTCGGAAAATTCCAAGTGAATGAAGTAAAATACAAGAATCTTGCAGAAAGTACCAGAACAAGAAAGGAGTTCTACTGTAAGAACAAGACTTAATCAGCAGCCCGACTCAGTTGGATATAGAACAAGGAAACAGCGTAGATTTGCAGTAAGTTTAGTTTTCATCATGGTGATTAGTCTCAGTTCCATCTAATCGCATGTTTTGTTTGCGCTATTTGGCGGCCGAATTTTTCTTCCAAGTCAAATTTAATAATCTGATGTATGGCTTGGCAATGTTGCTGATTTTTTAGTCACTTACAATTAACTTTAAATTTAGTCTTTAAGATAACTGTCACTTAACTAGGACGGTCGACCTACAGGAAAGTGCTCAGCATTATACCAGTTCTCTACCCATCGTGTTAGTACACGATATAGGAACCTACAGTTTTAGGTGGGTTCCAAACCACCACAGCCTCGTTGGGACCCAGCTTTGAGCTCTGTCGGCAAGTTATTATAACATTTATCTGTCCGATAAGGAACCGGCGAACGCCACCCTTCCCCTTGTTTATCTCAAAAACTCAAAATCGCACGGTCCAGTAATTACAATCAAAAGAATTTCGAAACAGCGGCAGAGATTGAAACATAACATATTGCACGCACCGCTGACCGCGGATATGCGCGACAGCCGATGCACAGATTTCGGAAAAAGAAAAGCACTAGTATTGTCGTAACGAGCACTACTTTCTCGCTAGCCAATACGGCGAGAAAGTAAGTAACTGTTTTCGGGGTAAAATTGAAAATTTCGATTTTCGTGGGAGTTTCCTGAGTCACCCTGAGTCAAAAAAGTGGTTTCTAGGAAAAGTTCCTCCGTCCGTTCAAGACCCTATAGCGACTAGGTACACCGATGATGTGCCTTGAATGACATTTGGTGTGCACCTGTCTAAAATCACGACTCGGAGAAACTTAAAAACTTTTTTCCTACTTCTATCACCTTTACTCACTTTCTCAGGACAGGGTACCTGCGAAATACGAGAAAGGTAACTGGGACCATTCTCGGACCCTTTACCTGCGACTCAGGGGACCCTCAGAATCATGGGTAACCTAAAATCTCGATTTCAAAATTTTGCATGAAAACAATACTTTCTCGCCATATTGGCCAGCGAGAAAGTAAAAAGCAGTAGTATTGTGATAATGAGCACTGGCTGTATTTTTAGCTTTTACGAATGTTTATAAAAGAGTTGCCTTGTCCCTGCGTTATTAAATCTCTAAGGCGATCGAATGGAAGATGTCTGTTTGCCGACGAAAAAAACACGAAATGCTTTTAGGATATGGGACGCCTTGTTTCAAACACAATTTTTATTCGAGAAACTTCAAAGGAACTTTCAAAGGAAGCATCAAAGGACTTTATGTTACAGTTTAGTTAGTAGGGAGGCGGGGGGGACAAGCCCAGCAACTAGACCATTTCAAGAATAATGCATCGTGCTCAGCTGGCAGCACTACCAAATACCACCTCCCCACCCGTTAGTACACGACGGGGACCTACAGTTTAAGGTGGGATCCGAACCACCACAGCCTCGAAATATATTTCCCCTGGCATGCCCATCAGAAAAAAAAACTCTGATAGGACTGCGGGAAAGAACCGGTGTGAACTGACTCTCAGGGTCCCTGTGAATCTGATGAGTACCTGGCTAAGGGGGAGAAGATTTAAATATCGAACAGTGACCTCAAAAAAAGGTCGAAAAAAACGTAAACAAATAGCAAATGTGGCAGGGAGAAAGAAACTGCGTAGTGAGAATAAAAGTTTGCGCAAGACAACACCGTGGTTTGGTCGGGTTTGTGGTATAGGCGCCAGCTGTGCTGAGTCAGCTGACTAACCGCACCACGTCCAGGAAAAGAAAAACTAACCGCACATCCGTCTTTTGTAATAGTTGTGTAAGCTGTTTACCCGTCAAGGACCTACATATCGCTTCAATTTTAGGCTAAGCCCCCGATTACACCTTACAATTTCCAATCCAAATAGGATCATAAAAAAATATGATCAAGAAAAATTGTAAGGTGTAAAGTGAATTGAGTCAATTATGATACAATTTGTATCGGCCGGTACAAATTGTATCATAACTGCTGCAACTACCTTCCTCTATGCTGCGTGTGTTTGTTGTTGTTTGGTTGAAAATGGCGGCTGAGGTAAGTGGAATGGAAATGACCCGTATTTTAATAGAAAATGTGGAGGAGTACGAATTTCTTATAACGATGAATTGAAAGAATATAGCAGAAATTATTTAACCTAAAAAGGACCCTAAAAATCTTCGAAATTCTATTTTTTTACCATGTCAAGTTGGCGTCTTTGCTAAACATGATCCTATTTTTATTGTCAAGTGTATTGCAGTTTTTCTAAAATTTTTATGATGCTAAAAAAATAGGATCATATAAAAATAGGATCATATATTTATTGTAAGGTGTAATCGGACCCTTAAGCACACTCAAGAGAGGCTTTACACAGTACTTAGTGTTTGTTTACGTTTTTTCTGCACACTTTATAAAGGAACTGTTGGCTATTTATACATTCTGAAGTATAAAATGTCTTTTAAACGGCTGATATTAACAGGCTATGTTGACCTAACTTGTTAATTTATAACGTTAAAAAGATATATTATATTTCAGAGCATTTAAATATCCCCAATAGTTTCCTCATAAATAAACGTAAACAAATACGACTGTGAGGTCGCACTTAAGCTGAAAATGTTTCTTACGCCGGGATTCGAACCCCAACCTCTCAGGATGGAAGTCGGCCCCTTGACAGCTCAGCCACAGAGAGACAGAGTTCCCTTATGGTCTGGTTTTCGTCAGGGTGACGTCAGTTGACATTTGCAAATGCGTCTGCCCTTCAGTAAGCCTGCAGTGCATAGCAGGGGCCACAACTATTTTTTACTGCCTTGCCAAAAATTAATATGGAGTTGGCCGAAGCTCAAACGAAAAACAAACCCGGAAAAGTCACATGCAATAACCATTAACACAATGGCTTACCCGAAAATTGGCCAAAAAAATAATTTAAAGCAACAGCTGTTGTTTTCAACACCAATCCCATGGGCCACGAATTACAAACAATAGAAAATGTAATTTACAAAATGGTATATACGATTTAGAACCAAGATGGCTGACGCAAACTAATGGCGGTTTCTGAATGATACACGAATGTACATGTCCGTTACGTCGGAACTCTATGCTGATTACTATGCCTCAGGGTCTACCTCAATTAAAATAATAATAAGATCAATATTCAAGGATGAAAAAACGTGGCACTAGAATGCTTTTGGATATTTAAATGTTCTGAAATATAAGAAAAAGCAGCCGATAACTTTATCTTGCCGTTAAACGCAATAGTGAACTTTTAGCGGACATTATAGTATAGACTTAAGCAACTGGTGAAAGCCACCTCAATATGCTGAACATGTCACAGGCGAGAAAAACTTTGATAGAGCCAGGATAGAACCTTAGTGACCCAATCTCAGTGATCCTCGAGGGGGTAACCACTCCAGAGATTGCTTGAGATTGAAGATTTCTAAAGATTTCCTGACATTCTCAACGAGATTCAAGATGCACCCCGAAGGTTAAGTACTCCAAAAAATTCCAGGATTCCCTGAGATTTCATAAAGATTTCCAATGATTGCCTGAGATTTCCAACGAGGTTCCTATAATGAGATTCCTGCAGGTGTATTCCCTTTCTCGAACGCCAGCAAACCCACCCAACTAACACCTTCAAAATTTATTGTAAGAAGATAAGGCATGCCATGATGCAATATACGGAGAACAGTTCTTCTTACAATAAATTTTGAAGGTGTTAGTTGGGTGGGTTTGCTGGCGTTCGAGAAAGGGAATACACCTGCTGGAGTGGTTAACCCCTTGCTGTTCCTCTATCTCTATGGTCTATAAAGACAACCATCGAGAGCACTCAGCTATGGAATCTGTTACTCCAGATAGTATATAACGTAGTAATTTTTTAAGTTGGTAAAAATAAAAAGTGAACAGGGGGCATTAATATGAAGAAGTTTTGGGGTTTGGCAGCGGTCGGAGGTTCGGGCAATCAGAGTGGAACCACGGTCTCACCGGTCTCACAGCTTTCTTTCCCTAATTGCTCCACTCCCTCACCTATACGACTCATTTGCTATTTCAGCCTTGCTAGCCAAGTGGTGAAGAGGAAAACTGCGAGCCGGGTCACACAGGTTCGATCCCGACCTTACCAAATTTTTTCCAATCGGCATTCACCTCTGTGGTGGTTCAGAACCCACCCAAAACTGTCGGTCCCCGTCTGAAATATAATAGTCTTTTTAAAATCGGACAAAGAGGACGCTATACCTGACGATGGATTTTTTGCCACCCATAAGATTAACATTGCGAGCGGCGATTCATTTTCAAGGTTTACCCTTGGTTGGAAAGACACAAAAGTTTGCCTGTACCTGGCTCTAACAATGTTCTAGGGAGTGTTCGAAGCAGATTTCCCAATTTCTCACTGGTTTCTTTTATTGCAACTGTTTTGCAAATGCTAGCATCGCATACCTCAAGAAAAGCGCTGTATCTCGAAAACCAGGAAAAAAATGGGAAATCTGCTTCGAACACTCCCTAGAACATTGTTAGGGCTAGGTACAGGCAAAATTTTGTGTCTTTCCAACCAAGGGTAAACCATGAAAATGAATCGCCGCTCGCAATGTTAATCTTATGGGCGGCAAAAAATGCACCGTCAGGTATAGCGGACCCTTAAAAGACATATATTATATTTCAGAAAAAATAAATATCCGGCAGTTTCTCAGAAAGCGTCACTATAAAACATGATTGGTTTTCGCCACAAATTCTTCTTGCAACACATTTGAGCAAGTTATGTTATAAACCCGACTCAAGCCGTAATATTTCCAAATCAGTGTCAAAAGTAAATCCCAGATTGAGCGTGGACTGATTACGTACAAGGAGGACTCCCACACGGCACATGTCATCGCAAAAACATAACATTCGAACATGGCTACATCTCTTCATATATTACATGTGGCATATTTAAAAATTCATTCAAAAATTTCAAAATTGCTAACCTCACGGTTGGGCGACAGTGTGTTTGAAATACTGTTGTCTTTTATTTAACGGTGAAAAAAAACATCGCTTCAGAATGGCTTCTACATCTTCAGGAATCTGTTGCAATGTATAATTTGCAAGTTCTGAAATATAATGTCTGTTTAATGTCAGAAATTTTGTAGACAAACATCGCTCAATCAAAAAATGTTTACTTGTAAATTAAACATGGGTGCCACAGTGGCTCTATTATTCCAGTTGGAATTTTGTTTCCCTATCATCGCATGGCAACCATGTTACAAGTAAACACTTTGGGGTAAAAAAAAGTTCCGAAATAACTAAATCCACCAAAACAGAAACTTTTCGGCCATAAGTCATGTAGTGAGGATGTTGAGACTGAGCTAAGTGTCACGGGCTGACCCTTGTGACCCTCTAGCGTCACGACTCACCCACGTGCTGTCTCATACCAAAATCTCATTGGATAGCATTGGGAAAGATGGAAATGAAAGAATCCCCCCCCCCCCCCTAAGACCATTTATCAGTTCTAGATCAAAATCAAAACAAACAAAAAATAAACTTCCCAAAACAAATTAGCTTGATAATTTTCCGTCGCGTCGCGCATTTATTTTGTTTTTTGTTGGGCTCACAGAAAAAATACGCGAAATTTTTATAGGCTGAGTCCATTCAGTAAATTAACAGTAATTTTTGATGAATTGTTAAAAATATACACGGAAGTTAACAGAGTAGGTACCTGCCACCTTTCGAGACCTCTGTATCTACACGACGGGGTTATTCAGTCAGAATTACTTCGTACAGTTGAGTATTCCCTCTGCCAATGAAAGCCAGGTAGCGAACTATTTGTCTATGATTTTACTCCCTATTTTTTGAGGGATCTGTTGGATATTTAAATATTCTGAAATATAAGTTATGTCTTTTTAATGTCAGAAATGAACTGGCTATGTTGTGACATAGTTAAAAGTTAAAAAGACAAAAATACGGGTAGAAAGATGATTCTGCTGCCACGAGTTTCTCGACTGTGTATTTCTTCTTAATTTAACAAAAGGTAGGAAGAAAACAAAGGAACTCGGAGATGCGATGCGTCGGGATGAGAGGGACGGGTGACCCGGTCTATTTTCGGAGCTCTTTAGCTGCTTTTTAACCATGAACGCCAGCAAACAACACTCCGGACTCGCGCTAACCACTTTGAAAAAATCAAGACCTCCCGAGGGCGAACCCACATCAAACGACCGTCCGCCGAGTGGTCTAGCAGCACTGAGAGACATGGTTACATGTGAGTGGTCTAGCAGCACTGAGAGACATAGTTACATGTGAGTGGTCTAGCAGCACTGAGAGACATGGTTACATGTGAGTGGTCTAGCAGCACTGAGAGACATAGTTACATGTGAGTGGTCTAGCAGCACTGAGAGACATGGTTACATGTGAGTGGTCTAGCAGCACTGAGAGACATGGTTACATGTGAGTGGTCTAGCAGCACTGAGAGACATGGTTACATGTGAGTGGTCTAGCAGCACTGAGAGACATGGTTACATGTGAGTGGTCTAGCAGCACTGAGAGACATAGTTACATGTGAGTGGTCTAGCAGCACTGAGAGACATAGTTCAATCCCGATCCTGCCAAAGTTTTTCTGACCAGCAGTCACCTCTATGTTCAGCATGTCAAACGTGTATGTCGAGGCTATGGTGGTCTGGGACCAACCTAAAACTGTAGGTCCCTGTTGATGGATCCAAAAAAGAATAAAATAAATAAATATATCATTGAGACGGAAGAAATTAATTATCAGCTGTTCCTAAACCTGACAGTAGAAACAAATGAACTTTTCTTCCTGGTTCTTTTCTGAACTGTTGGAGATATTTTTTTTTCTTCTGAAATATAAGAACCCCCTTTGACCAGGCGCCATAAAATTCTTACAGAGTAACACTAGTGATGCGAACAAAGAGTCTGACAATGGTCGCACATAACTTTCCTGCATACAAAAGGTACCGTATTCGATGCAATGTGGATATAAGATATAACGTATAAAAAGTTCTGGTAATAGCCACCTTATTTCTCCCAAACAGATTCCCCAAATATGAAGATAAGGGGATAAGATCAGTACCAAGAAAATAAACAAAGCTACTGAAGTGAATTTTCAAGAAAATAAAACAACTGTGTTTTTTAAATTTTATCAAAAAGTGTGACAGAGCCGTGGTTTTAGACAGAGAATGGTCGAAATTTCATCAAAATCAGGTTAAGGGGTGTCGAAGAGTCGAAGGGGGAAAAATAATAGTTTAACTTTAAGAGGACGCTATACCTGACGATGCATTTTTTGCCGCCTATAAGATTAACATTGCGAGCGGCGATTCATTTTCAAGGTTTACCCTTGGTTGGAAAGACACAAAATTTTGCCTGTACCTAGCCCTAACAATGTTCTAGGGAGTGTTCGAAGCAGATTTCCCAATTTCTCACTGGTTTCTTTTATTGCAACTGTTTTGCAAATGCTAGCATCGCATACCTCAAGAAAAGTGCTGTATCTCGAAAACCAGTAAAAAAAATGGGAATTCTGCTTCGAACACTCCCTAGAACATTGTTAGGGCTAGGTACAGGCAAAATTTTGTGTCTTTCCAACCAAGGGTAACCCTTGAAAATGAATCGTCGCTCGCAATGTTAATCTTATGGGCGGCAAAATGCACCGTCAGGTATAGCGGACCCTTAATCTGCAAGAATGTAGCTTTCCACCAATTTCAGCAGGTATAGCGTAAGTGGTGTTTAAGAAGAAGGAATGTAAATTGTAGGAAACAATAGTTTCTCACCATATTGGCTAGCGAGAAAGTAAAAAACATGTTTGAGCAAGCGCCATGTAAATTCTTGCAGAGCAACAATACAGTGGCGCCTTCACACTCCTCAGGCGACAAAAACAATTTCGAAAAAATGTGCCAAACCGAGGCAACTCGCCTGCCAATTTCGTAAGAAGAGAGTTTTTAGCAGGGGGAAGTGAGCTGAAAACATGACTAATCGAGACAGAGACAGCTACCACCGGATCACACCTCCGGGAGAAAAAAACATTCCCGCCGGCTAAGAATGAATGAACTTGTGAGTGACAGCCGTAACTGTAACATTTTATGTATTTCACCACACTGTGGTCGAGCGGGAAAGCACGAGACTCGCACGACTGAGGTCCTGGGTTCGAATCCCGGTAGCAGCAATTTTCTGTTGGCAGCCTGGATGTCACACCAAATATTCATGTGGTAAGGGCTGTAACCACCAATAGGTTGCTGTCTACGTCATCGCGTGTCCGTACGTTACATTTAAACCCGAAAAATAAACTTACCTCAGGAAATCGTCAGGCATGGCGCATCCCACCTAAAACAAATAAAAGCTACTCATCCACATGACGAAAAAATTTCAAACCCACAAACTATAATGCGGGGAAGGACATAAAGAGCTTGACAATGGTCGCACTTCACTTTCTCGCTACGAATGCCTTGTATTAACGGATGGACAGACCTAAACCAGAAACCACTTTTCGACTCAGGGGACCCCCAATATCACAGGAAACCTCAAATCTCAATTTCAAAATTTTACACGAAAATAATACTTTCTCGCCATATTGGCTAGCGAGAAAGTAAAAACCGCCCTCTACGAGGAAAAAAGAGAGTTAAAAGCCACGCCCACTTGTGCACATAGCACGGCCACAGTCGACTATGACTATGATGGACTTTCACAGCTGCGACATTACCAAAAGTTATATATAATCCAACAGTTAACTCCTAAGCCTCACCCGCTTCACATCAATATCTCATCTTTTTATAAAGTTATCATTAGTATATCGATTTATGTTGCTGACACCACATACAAAAATATACACTAATTATCATGTCAATGACAACTTTTTCGAAAACATTTTTATGTGAATAAATCTTGTAGCAATAACACTACATCGTACATTTCTTTGTTAGAGTGGCTTTCACGAGTTGAGATATATAGCTAGTAAATTTATCTTCCCGTTAAAGTAGCCGAAAACTTTATCCACTAGCTAACGTTGTGATAAGGGCGCTACCGGTAGGATGATAAAAGGTACCAACTTTTCGTTTCCGGTGGATGACACTAAAGTGAACTTTTATGAGGTACTAAAGTAGACTTTAGGAACTTGTGAAATCGAGCTTTTAGATTGTTATGAACTATAGCAATCCCTAGAGAAATGAACTCTACAAAGAATAGACCTATTGAGAAGACTCAGATTTGAACAATTGGTAACTACAGGATGCAGTTCTCTAGATAGAATGCAAACACAGATTTTTAAGGGGGCAACCCTACAAATCAAATAGATCTTGGAGGAGGAGGCAAACTTTCCAGAATCTAGATACAAAATTTTAAGACAATAAACAGAGGCAAACTTAAGACAGAATATAAAGATCTTGGAATGGAATACATAGGCCTTAGGCCAACTCTAGATATAGATAGAGCAAGCAGAAGGAATACAGTTCTTGTATACCGGGCAAGGAAAGTACATGGAGCAAACTCTTGATAGAGTTCATAGATCTTGGACAAACGTTTCAATGCAGAATGACTGTATAGCGTCAGACAGGGTAACACGCATAATAAATAGATCTTGGAAGGTTTGACGTAGCCCACACCCACTTCAACCACAATAGCATTCCACTGTTTTTGCATGAATGATTCGTCCAGCCTTGACCTAACACAGGTGAGAACATGTCAAAATAATGTCATTATTTTTTTTTAAGCAACCCACTCATCAGTGTAACAATTACAACATCAATTTGACGTATTTTTATCCATGCATTACGCTCAAAATAGCATTCTGTTCTGCTATCTCATCAAAAATTCCCATCATTTACCATAGGTCCGAAAGCTACTTACCCAAATGTAGGTCAAAGAAGGTTTCGATAACACCATGCACTATATTTTAGATAAGTAAACCGCACAAAACACCACAAAAATGTCACTTTTTGATTTATTTTTGAAAAAATTAAACAAAATGGCTAAAAACGATAACAATTTTGTGTGGAACAGTTGGCACCCCTGGAGATAAATCCTCCGTCAAGGAATAATTTTTTATTCATTTTATAAGAAATAAAATAATAATTAAAATATAAAATTATAATTATTTTATTGTTAAATTTATAATGTCTGATTTTTATCAATGTAGAAAAATAATATTGAAAAAGATTAATCTAGTGCCACGACTAAATATTTCAGTTGAGTATTATCTGTGGTTGCGTATTTTCTCCATCGGCCGCCATTTGCAATATTGTTGGGATTCTCGTTTGTGATACAAAATTTGGCATTAGTTTATAAGAAATCGGTAAGGATTTTGAGCTTTAGAACAGATTTAAACTGTTCTGTAATGTATCTGTAACTTATTTTATTCAATTTTGTTGTATTTTGTATGTTTTAGAAGGGATGACGGCCCCCGGTAGCGGTGTGGGTACGTACATAACCAACTTTGTTGATGCACATTTTCTCATCGGAATGTGAAATTTAAATATTCTTAATGCCTATTTATAGGCAGTGGTAGTTTATTTTGCCGATGTATTGGCCTTGGGTAAATTTTCTGAATGTCATTTGGTACCAATCTTCGGAAATAAGTAGTAGTTCTCAAGGGGTGCGACAAGTAGACATTTTTAAGAATTATTATATCCATTGTGCTCAGCTGGTAGCACTACAAAATACCAGTTCCTCACCCGTCAACAATGGTTATATACATATTTAGATGGGTTCCAAGCCACCAAAGGCTCATTGTACATTTCACTTGGTATGCTGAACATATTAGAGGTGATTGCCGTTCAGAAAAATATTGGTAATGATCAGGATTGACCCGGTGTGACCCGGCGGCGGCTCTCAATGTTCCCGTAATGACAGCCATCTTAATTTCAGTGATACCTCGAAATTTTCGATTGCTGGAAGAGCTGGAGCAAGGGCAGAAGGGTGTCGGAGACGGGACTATTAGCTGGGGTCTGGAGAATGATGATGACATGACTCTTACCCACTGGACAGGAATGATTATTGGACCTCCGAGGACTCCATATGAAAACCGGATGTATAGTTTGAAAATAGAATGCGGAAGTAAATACCCGGATGAACCCCCGACGGTCAAGTTTATATCTAGGATTAATATGGGCGGAGTCAACAGTTCGACAGGCGTGGTGAGTTGTCTTTTTCGTTGTTTACTTGTATCTGTGGCATACTGTCTTTATTACGGTAATTGCACCATCATTTCATCTTTCAAAGGAATTTGTTCTCCACTGAAAGCTAAACATAGTGTCATATTCCCAGTCGAGATTGTTGCGGTGTTGCCAAGCCCAGGGCCTACCCCAACCCTGATGGTTCCTGGCTGGGGGGAATCTCGACTATCGGGCGTGACTGGAGCCAAATTACCCCTTGTAGAACGGTGGCACCTTGTATCCTAGGCCCTGGCTAAGACTAGCGTGTTGTTCTTTTTAAAGGTGGATAGCAGAAGCATTCCAGTGCTTGGCCGCTGGAACCGTGACTACACTATCAAGACAGTTCTCCAGGAACTTCGCCGGCTGATGACTCTTAAGGAAAATTTGAAATTATCTCAACCTCCAGAGGGATCTTCCTTCTAGCGCCCAACCTTCTTCCTAAATGTTAGTGGCCCTTTGCAAAACCTAGATAGCCAAGTGCTCTAGATAGTTTTCTTTAGAGCCGGGCCACACCGGTTCTATCCCAATCCTATCAAACTTTTCCGAATCGGCCTTCACCTCTGATATGTTTATCTCATCAAGTGAAATGTATATCGAGGCTGAGGTGGTCACTTAAATCTGTAGATCCCTGTCGTGTACTAACACGACGGGTGGAAAGCTGGTATGTATTTGGTAGTGCTGCCAGCTGAGCACAATAAACATTTTTTGAAATAGTCTAGTTTGTTGGGCTTGCCCTGTTTACCTTAATTTTTGACTTTGGACTGTTCCAGACGAGGCCTTCCCCATATTAATTCGGATTCAGCTGTTCAGCAGACCTCAACACATCGCAAAGCTTCGTCCACATACTTATTCATCTGGTTACATTTTTATTTTATTTTCCGATAGTGGAAAAACTCTGGAGAGCTCCTCTCGGGGTGCACTACACCAGTGCAATGGAGTGGAGTCAGTGTCCTAGGGATAAATACGTGGCACCAGAATCATTTTTCATGGCGTCTTTCCGTAGAAACTGATGGAGATTCTTTTGTTTCTGAAATATGGTATGTCTTTTATCAGCTGAAAGTTGACTACTGGTACATTGTAGTTTGTTTATTGTCGTAAACGATATTTCTTTGAAGTCACCATACAATAATTCTGAAATAGAATAAAGTTGTCATGAAAAGACGTATTATATTTCAAAACAAGAGGTTCCTCAGAAACTCGTGTCATTAGGTAACGTTAATAAACAGCGTTGTATCTGTAGTCCTAATTCTAGTTGGTTTTGATAAAATCGTATATTATATTTCAGAACAAATAATATTGTCCAAGAGCAAGGAATACACAAAAATGTAAATCCAGTATAGTGAATATTGTGACATTAACTTGAGACAGTGTAGCTTCCATATGCTGTTTATCTGTCTTAGATCATCGTGAAAGATTTAAATATTCTGAACTATAATATCGTAACAGTTGCCTCACTAACTATATCTGTCTATAGTCTATGTCTATACCAACCAACGACCTCTATTACAATAGACTGCTTACCGGCGGCCATGTTGCGAACCAGTTTGAGGGTCGACGTAGGCCTGTTAAAATTTAGAACCCGAACTCATAGTTTTTAGTTGTATCCAATAGCAGCAGCGGGTGCCTTTGGGAATGATTATTTGATCCCTTGACTTATTATCTTATGAATTAACTTGAAGTTACTCACTTGTGACAGCAAAAAATTACTGTACAACAGCGAGGCATTTTTTCGAACTTGTTGCTATGTTGTTGCTATAAGCAGTAACCATGGTGATGGACCCCCCTAGTTGTAATAACAGGTCGTTGGTTCATGATCACAAGAGCGATCTATTATAATCGGCTTTTGTTTCTTTCCTTGTTGGCTGCAAGTAAGTACCTACGCGTAGAAGGTACCGACTTGTTTATGACTGATTTCGTTTTCTGCTTCATAAAACAAAATGTGTATCCCCCATAGTGTACTCACAATACGTTTTTACACTTTATTGTACCATAATAAAAGTTAAGTTGATAACAAGGAATAATGCTGTTACTACTACCCATATTTCATCTGTGCTACTACTGTCCTTCTCACTGTTGGATGAGACTGACCTCAGGGGTGGATAAAGCTGAGGACCCAGGCTGGGGGAAACCCCGACTGTAGGTCCTGATTCTGACGAAATGACCCCCTTGTGTGCAAAGGTGGGACACTAGCGATAGGTAGGTGGAAAAAAAAATACAGCAGATCGACTGTAACATTTTTAAATCGTAACAACATTAGGAGTACTCGCGCTAAATAGTTAATTGACCTAATAACAACATCCAGAATATAGAAAGAAAATGCACCAAATTTCCTTCAAAACTGACGACTCAAAAAATTACACTATACATTATATCGGATGATATTTAGGTTCGAAAGCTGGAGATGGCTTGCAAAGAATTAAAGATTGAAGACACAATGCTGTTTGTTGACGAAGTCGAGTTTGTTTATGTTTTTTCCGACTTTTTTTGGGGAAGCTGTGTCCTGAAATTGTACAAAATCACTCGATTGTAAAATCGCAACCTAGCCAGTTAATTTTGAAGGTTAAAAAGACATATTATTATACTTCAGAATATATAAATATCCAACAGCGTCCACAAATAACGATCGGAAAGAATACAGACAGCAATTGTTTGTATATTCCGGCTTGAAACGTCAACAAACAATATTTTGTCCACAAGCCTTAAGCGCTAGCTTCCCAATGTTGCTGTCTTGTGTCTCGATCGTCCGCGGAGGATGGTAGGTAGGTGTGTTCGAAGCTGTAGGTTGGTCTAACGAAGTTACTTCGCTACGGGGGGCTTGAAAACGATCTTCCTTGTCTTGATGACGGTCCACTTGTGCCGCTTGATGTAGTATACGACTCCTGTTACCAGGGAGAACCAAAGGATTGCCTGCAAGTACACAAATAACATGTTAAAGGCGAAAACACGATCGTGAAACGTGGCAGCAGAATGATCTCTCTTCCCATTTTTTGAGGACACTGTTCGACATTTAAATGATCTGAAATATAATACGTATTTCTAACATCTGACACCAGTTGCGAATGTGCGACTGGTCATATTATATTTCAGAACAAATAACTTCATCGGAATACAGTCACTAAAAACAATAAACAAACAGCCTTAGCTGGAAGTTCACAGTAGCGTGGCACCAACTTTGCTTTCGGAAGGAAACTTTTAGGGAACTTGTGAATCAAGCAGCGTTTTTGATAGCATGAACTAGGGTAGGCATAGTGCATGCGCCGCTTCAGCCCGGCCAAGCTCCCTATCCTACTTGCATGCTATCAAAAACAGCGGCAAGATGGACTGTGTCCTTCACTCACCTTTAGGGTCCAGAGCTTGCGCGTGTCGTGCTCTGGCTCCGCCGCCCACTTTAGGAAAGTGGAGACGTCTTTAGACAGCTGGCTAGCGGTGGCCGGGGTCCCGTCCGAGTACTCTATTGTCTCGTTGTACAGAGCCTGGGCCATGCCGATGGCACCTCCTGGGAAGTAGGGGTTGTAGTACTGCCCATCGCGCAAAACCACTCCTGCCGGGGGGTCGACGTATCCCGTCAGCAGCGCAAACACATAGTCCTGGAACACGATGGTTCGTAAGTATAGAAAACAGCCCCTAGTACAATCTACCTGGAGGAATGCAGGATCTGTCCACAAGGGGGTGACTTGGTCACTATCACGCCGGACAGTCCAGTTTTCCCCCAAGAGGTGAAAGCACCAAGGCTGGGCAGGCTCGCTCTAAGCGAGTCTCTCTCTAGTTCACTAATTCTGCAGTTATAGCTAGTTCCTGATGGCCCACACAATAAGTCAAGATCTGGGCAGGAGATGTGAATGCCGTGGAGCCCCATTAACTAAAGTAACTAAACCAACAGCTCTCCGGTAAAACTGACAGTGGGTGGGCACTACAGGGTGTTGAAATCCATTTCGGTGAGACCTCCAAAGCCCTCTCATTCAATTCTAGGTTTAACCGTACCGGTAATGTAGGAAAATACATACCTCGCCGCCGTGACGGGCGGACGTAATTAGAGTGAGGTCAGGAGGATAGGCGCCGTTGTTGGCAGCGCGGGCTGCCTCCTCATTGGCGTACGGGTCGGGGAAGTGGTCGGAGAGCTTGCCAGGGCGCATGAAGTAGTTACCCTCAGCGTCAGGCCCGTCCCGCACCATAATCTCCTCCGCTTCTGCCTTGGCCTCCGCCTCTGTATGGGTCTCGCCAATCAGGTTACGATAGTACATGTACTTCATGCTGTGGCAGGCGGAGCACACCTGCTTGTACACTTCGTACCCTCTGCGAATGCTAAAAAAAATAAAAAACAATGTTATCTGCCACAAGGGCTGATTTGGTTAGGATCACACCTGACACTTGAGTTCAACGTTAGGCGAAAATTTCGACAAACCGGGACTAGACCCTGCGCCCTCCTGCTTCACAGCTAGCTCCAGGTAAGTCCACACCGACTTTTCAAGATTTACTAGGAAAAATGTTGACATGACAGCAGGTCTATTCCCTTTCTCGAACGCCAGCAAACCCACCCAACTAACACCTTCAAAATTTATTATAAGAAGATAAGGCACGCCATGATGCAATATACGGGGAACAGTTCTTCTTACAATAAATTTTGAAGGTGTTAGTTGGGTGGGTTTGCTGGCGTTCGAGAAAGGGAATACACCTGCTGGATTAGAACCTATGTCTGCTTGTTTTAGTAGGAGGTAAAACGAACCTGGCGTGATCCAGAGACGAGAAAAGGCCGTTGTGGCTCCAGGGGTTCTTAGGAGGATGCAAATCCACATCGGCCGCTTTAACAGAATGATCTAGAGCCAGCAGAAGAGCGCCCGCACCCCCCGTTACAGCCCCCACCACCGCCGCCACTGTCTTCTGCCCCTTTGTCCATGTCGAGGACGTCGAAAAGTTCCCCTACAAAATTAGGGTGAGTTACACTCCACATTGCTGGGGTAGTTGCGGTCAGAGCAGCCCATGGCACTGCTCGCCGTAAGATGTATCATACGGTCTGCGGCCACCTCAGTCCGGGCGATGATAATCACAGAGCTGATCACTCCCGAACAAACCAATCACTCTGCAGTTTTTCTAAACCATGGCCATCACTCCCTGGGAGAATTTTTTCAGTTTAGTCCCTGGTGTGTGTTCTGTAGCCATGGGCAGGACTCCCAAGAGGAACAAGGTATTTATCTCTGATATGTGATCAAGCTACGGTTATCAAGCGTCCCAGACAGATTTTTAATGGGGACCTACAGTTTAATGAGACATCATAAGAGGAAAACATCGCAAGCCCAACCAGCTTCAACAGCACCTACCTACAGTGGTAAGGTAAACATAGGCGAAATAGCTTGTGATGTGTTTCATAAAAATGAACAACCAAATTTTGGATAAACGTCAAAAAACTTTAAAAATAGTTATTTAGAAGCGGCAAAACCAATTTGGCACTATAATAACAATGCCCATATCTAATTATATCGTAAAAGAACTTGGTTGCAGACGAAACGGGACGTAAGTGTAGGTCATTGGTAAGGTGTCAATATAATCATAAGTACGAGGAGACATGGGAAGATAATTATACCAATACTTAGAGAGAATAACAAAGAATCTATGGGAATAGTTAGAGATAAGTAATAATGTACCTGTATTAAAGTATTCGGGGTTCTAGGCTGCAATAGTGCTGGCCTGCAGAATCTTCCTACAGCGGCCGCCATCTTTGCAAGACTAGGAAAAATCAAGTTCACAACTTATTATTTCTTAAAGTCGCTATTATATTTTAAATATATGATAAATTATAAATTTATATATTAAAAAATATTGTTTAAATTTATAAAAAGTTTTAAATAAATATTTAAAAAATATTTTTTGAAATGTCAAAAACGTTTTATCTCCAAAGCTGGAAAATAAGATGTTATGTTTTATTTAATTTTATCATTTTAAATTACATTTGTAACGTTTTTAGATGCGTGCACTTTTATTAGTTCCAAAAATTTAACGAAAATCTTGTAAAACAGTTCAATGTAATTTGCCAAGTTAATTAAAAATTTCGAAAGTTTGAATTTGGCGGGAAAACTTGTCAGGTTTTAAATCGGGAGCCCGTCTTCTTCTCTGATTGGTCGGCGAAGTTTGACTTTACAAAACATCGCCATTTGTAATTAGTGGTGGGAAGTTGGCGGAGCTCAGTTTGAAATTTTTATTGATGAATATCTCAGCCATCCGGTGACATTATTTCATTAATATGAGTTCTCAAATGCCCGAATTGGGCTCAAAAATCAGCTTAATCTCCAAAGCGGACATCCGATATGAAGGCCGCCTGTTTCAAGTCGATCCCCAAGAGTGTACCATAGCTCTCGCCAATGGTAAGTTTCAACCCTAATATTCCTCAATATGTCCTCTAAATTCTGGTTTCTCGTATTTGTAGTGTTACTTTACACTTTCCCCTACTTGACAGTGTGAAATTGGCCGTGATTGAGTGATATTTGAGGCCACTGCGAGGTGAAGAACTGGTTTGTTGACCTCTACGAATTTTCCCAAATGATATGGTAAATAATTGTCCTGTGTTATAATAAAACGGTTGGTGAACTTTCTTAATTTTTTGCATAAAAAAATTGAAAATTTTAGGCAGGAAATTGCCTGGTTTAGGGCATGTTTGAACTTGACAGTTCTTGTCGAGACTTGTAAACAAATCGTGGCATAATTTTCCTATCAAACGTAGGTGTCTTTTCCTAGGTACATAGGAATATTGTGCTAGAAAACGTTGTTTACATTCATTTTAAGCTAGATAGGTGTCCCTTGGACCGTCGGCAATATGATTTGTCCTAAGCCCAATCATTTTAATATAGGTTGAAGAAGATCAGGCTTGTGACTGCAATATGGACCTGTTTGACACAGTTTCCTATACTCGGCATCTTAAGTGAAATGTAAATCGAGGCTGTGGTAGTTCGGAACCCACCTAAAACTATAGGGTGCTGTTACTCGGTCCTGACACGCGTCCAATATCTTTTAATCTTGATTTCAGTTCGTTCGTTCGGTACGGAGGACCGTGAGACGTTGTACCCCGTGCCTGCACAGAGTCAGGTTTATGAGTACATCCTGTTTCGAGGCTCTGACATCAAGGACATTAGAATCGTCCCGGCTGCTCTACCGCAAGATCCTGCTATAGTTCAGGTTAGTTAACTGTCACATTTATACCGACAGTACAAAAAATTACTTAAACGTCTGATAATGGTTTAAATTGGGATTTAACAGTTTAGAGAAAGAAAGCGTTGGATAATAAACACCGCCATAAAAAAATGTATATTTTTTTCAGCTGGTGCCTCATCAACCTCCCCAGCAGCAGACCGGGCCTGGCTTTGGTAACCCAGGGCTCTCTCACTCGGTGTTGGGTCAGTCTTCGCACCCCCTGGGCGGGTTTGCCGGCTATGGGGTGGGGATGGGGCTGCAGCGGGCCCCGGGCCCCCCCGGGCCACTCATGATGCAACCAAGTGAGTTAGGTCCCTCCCTGACAGGGCCTGGGCCTTCCAACCACGACAAGGAGCAAGGTAAGGTGACTCTGCGTATGCTGCCTGCTGCTTGATGCTTCGCTGGAATGCTTGCCTGCTGTAGTTAAGACGGTAGTATACTCTGTGGCGTCATGGTGAAGTTTTAGGCTGTTTTTTGAGGACACTGTTGAATATTTTAATGTTCTGAAATATAATATGTCTTGTTAACGTCAAAAATTGACAAAATATGTTGTGATTTTACGATCGAATAATTTTTTCACATATTTGTCCAAAGTTACTTGATTGTAAAATCCCAACATAGCCAGTTAATTTCCGACGATAAAAAGATCAGAAAATTTAAGTATCCCACCGCTTTCTCAAGGAATCCTCAACAAGCAGCATTGCATGGTGTCGTTGCTAAGCAACCAGTGACGATAGATTGCTCTATACTTCTAAACCACTGTTAGACTGAAAAGTGTTGAAATAGCCACGTTTCTTGTATAATAATTCTAGCTAGTTAGATGGAAGTTGGCATTGTGCTGTGGCTTGCCTTCCCTGGACTGTGAGTAACATGCATGACTTGGTTTTGGGGTTTGTTGTTAATTTCGAACATAAGTACTTACTTGAGGTAAAGTTCCTGCTTTCTGGCATGCTGTTTGCTGGCTTGGACTGCTTAGGGTCGGTGTAAGGTATCTGGCCTCGAAGCTGTACGGAATATAAATATCCAACAGTCCTCAGAGACGTGTCACTAGAAAACGTCAGCAAACATTCAGTTTATTCTTGATGAAATGAAAAATAAATTCGGCTTTCAGTCTCAACAGGTCAATGTGCACTTTCGATACAATGCTGGTTTGAAACGTCAACCAACAGCATTGTCTCAGCAACTGCGTGAGATGTTGGCATGGCAACGGATTGTTCAGTCTCTGTTGTAGATCTCATGGGCGGCTTATCGAGGTCCACCACCCCCTCTCTAACTCGGAAGAGCCCCACCATGGACCAGGGGACGCAGGTCAACAAGTCTCCACCCCACGATGAGCACAAGACCCACCCTCGCCCTATACAACCCCCGGACCGTGACGGGTAAGCTGCTAACCTAGGGTTAGCACCAACTCTTGAATGAGCGTAAACGACACCTATTGTTCAGAAATAGACTTAAAAAGAAGGGGTCACAGCACAGTGATCTAAAAGAGTAGAAAACATTGAGAGCCCAGTTCGATCCCAATCCAATCAAAACATTTCTAATCGGCATTCACCTCTGATGTGTCCAGCATGTCAAGGGGAATGTGTATCATGGCTGTGGTGGCTCGGAACCCATCATATACTCACCAGCTCGGGTTTGGTAGTGCTGCCAACTGAGCACGATGGACAATTCTTGAAATGGTCTGTTTTTCCGCAGGCACCGGCGTGAGGCGCAGCTGTACCAGCCCGGGCAGGGTGGTTACCGGCAGCGTGACGGCCCGGAGAACAGAGAGAACAGAAGACCCTTCCATGAGAACAACCGTGCTGACTATGTGCGCAACGACATGTACAACCGCCGCAACAACCAGAACAACTACCGCAGGGACTACAGGGACCAGTATGACAACAACCAGGTAACTAGCACTGTCTTCAAAAAATGGTAATACAAATCTTGACTTGTCATATAAAGTTCCAACTGTATCAGAACCCATAATGTGATTTTGTTTTCATAGTTCCAGAACCGTGGGCAGCAGAACAGGCAGCCCGGAGAGGGGTGGATTCCGCGCAACCAGAACCAGAACATGCAGGGTGGCATGCAGAACATGCAGGGCGCGATGCAGATGCAGAACAGGCAGGGAGGAGGGATGATGCAACGCGGGGGGAGAGGGAGGGGCACGGGTCGCCCCCTCAACCCTCGGGCCGGAGCTCCCCTCCCCAACAAGAAGAACCCTCTCAAGTTTGACGATGACTACGACTTCGATAAGGCCAACAACGAGTTCGAGGAGCTTCGGTCACAGCTCACTAAACTCAAAGTCAACGGTGAGTTAAGACCGAACATACATTCGCTATTTGTTGACGTTTTTTTCTGCACACGTCTTTTTAACGGTGGAAATTAACAGGCTGTGTTGTGATTTTAGTCAACAAAAATTTGTCCGAAAGTAACCGTTTGTAAAATCATAACACAACCTGTTAATTTCAGCCGCTAAAAAGTCACATTAAATCTCAGAACATTTAATAATCCAATAGTATTCTCATAAAGTGAGCAGAAATAAACGTAAATAAACGCGACTGTGTAGACGCCCTTTCAGGACTAGGACTTGGTGGGATACATGGTGTGACCACTCAAAGGGATACATGGTGTGACCACTCAAAGGGATACATGGTGTGACCACTCAAAGGGATACATGGTGTGACCACTCAAAGGGATACATGGTGTGACCACTCAAAGGGATACATGGTGTGACCACTCAAAGGGATACATGGTGTGACCACTCTCAGGGGTAATTTGGTCACTATCTCACCCGACAGTCGAGTTTTCTCCGAGCCAGGTACTCATCATTCCTAGAGCCGAGCTGGATTCACCAGTGAAGGAGATCCTGGCTCTGTGAGGCCTATTCAATTTGGCGATAGTTTTTGTAAAAAATAAAAATTGTGAAAATTATCTAGACTATAATACCTATACATTTTTTGCAGATGATTCAGTGGTGGGTGGAGAGCCGAAGGTGGAGCTGGAGAAGAAGGAAGACTCGGGCAATGAGACGGGCACGGGGGAGCCTGATCACCCGGATGATGAAGTGTTCTATGACAAGAAGAAAAGCTTCTTTGATACCATCTCGTGCGAGGCTGTCGAACGGAGCAAAGGGTAAGAAAGCTAGCACCCCGGTTCGATCCTGAACCTACCATAAATTTTTTCTGATCGGCATTCACCTCTGATTTGTTCAGCATGTCAAATGAAGTGTATATTGAGGCTGCGGTGGTTAGGAACTGTATGTCCCCGTCGTGGGTGGGGAGCTGGTATGTGGTGGTGTTGCCAGCTCATATCTTGAGTAAGTATGGGTATCCAAAAGGAACGAGCATAAATAAATTTACCTTATATTTCAGACGGTCACAAAGAACAGACTGGCGGACGGAACGGAAACTAAACACGGAGACGTTTGGCGTGTCTTCAGCGCGGCGCGGGATGTACCGAGGACGCGGTTACTATGGCAACCAGCGAAACTATGGATACAGACCTCGCAACAACCAGCAACAACAAGATGGCGCCGCACCCGCACCCGCCGCCCCTGCTGACCCCCTGTAAGCTCTCACTGTGTCAGGGTTCATGTCAAGGCGCGTACACATTACACCCAGTTTCCGATTCCGTGTAAACTTGAGGCAGGTTTCTGGGGAAACCGTTGAATAAAACATACGATATTTTTCAGAACGAGTTTTCTCTAAAAAGGTGTCACAAAGAGACATAAAGTTGCCCACGTTTTGGAAGGCGTCCTGGCTTACTGGGTGGGATGCGGGATTTGGGATGTCAACTCAGGGATAGCTGGTACCCATACACGATACTCCAGTCCCGCATCCCCCATCCCTTTAATTCGTCTTTTGTTTGGTGAAAATATAATTCGGTCAAGATGGAATTCCAAGATCGGGACCGCATCCCCTCAAAACTGTACATCCCTCCCCACTAACGGGGCGTCCAGGGATGCACACTCGCTAGGACGCCGTCCAAATAGCATGATCGGGCTGTTATTATTATTCCAGTGAAGTAGACCAATCATTTGTTTTGTTTTGCCTGGAGGTCAGGATTGGGAATTCTCTGTAATGCATACGCGCCATTACTTTCTTCAGCCAGCTGGGATGTCTGTTACGATCATGTTTAAGTAGATTTCGAAGAAATACTACTTATTTTTCAATAAGGAGGCTAGTGGCTAATAAAGCGAGAAAAATTGTTTTGTTTTGGTTCAGGTGAACAAAAACACTTGTCCTTTTGGAAGCACAAGACGTAACGTCATTGAATGATGTAACATCCCTTTTAGCTAAAGGCAGTTTTATGTGTCTGTTAAACTGGGCTTTAACTCTCCCTTCTAATGCCGGATTGATGGAAAGGCAAGAGGAATTATTGGTTGAAATACCTTTAGGAATTTCTTACAGTACATTTTTCTATTTGTTCCGGGTATTTTTTCGAGATTTTTATAAGAACACTGCTGTTCTGAAATATAATATGCCCTTTTAACATCAGAAATTAACTGGCTGTCTTGTGGTTTTATGATTGAGTAATTTTGTTCAAATTTTGTATTGACAAATATCACTCGATCAGTTAATGTTGGACGTTAGAAGACATATTTCAGAATGTCCAATAGTGCCCTCAAAAAATGGTCGGAAAAACTTAAATCTTTCGTCTTAAAATGAAGGTATTCCAGCGACAGTAAAAGGGCACAACTAGCTGAATATAATATTCCTCTTGCCCCGATTATGGGCCATGGTTGGGTTTCACCACTTCCTTCCCATCCAGATAAAATTAGTAACTGAAACTTCCCGAAAAAGAGCGCTATCGGCAGGATGGTGAAAGGCATCAGCTATTCTTTTCGGGAGGATAACGCTATAGTGAACTTTTAGGGGACACTATAGTAGACTTAAGCAACTGGTGAAACCCAACCTAAATTGTGTTTCTGGATGTGGTGGAAAATTTTGATGTGTTGGTGAACTGATAATGAATGGGAACGTGTTGAAAAAACAAAGTTGAAGTAATCAAAGCAGACGAAAATTCTAGTGACACGAAAAAACCTACCACCAATCATATCCCAAGTTATTACCGTGTATGGAGCTGGATGTACTATAGAATCCATAAACAACAAAAAACGTTAAATGTTATTGTGAAAGCCATTTTTGGTTTTATAGTGATGGTTTAACGATAGGATAAGTTTTGCGGCTACTTTAACGATAAGATAACAATTCGATCGTTGGGAGGCACTATAGTGAGGTGGTAGGTGGTAAAATATTGCAAGCTTGTTATGTTTAGTTTATCGCAAGGTTTAAATGCTGGTTTGCCTCTTCCCGTAAGCTAAACATGTGCTTACTTATCGTTAATGTAGACTCTTGAAATCCTGCCTCAATGCAATAATGTTTGTTTTAAGACCGACATGTACAAAATATTAGACTCTTTAACACCATTACCGTTCGAAAACTATATGGAAAGCAGTACTCGAATCACAGTGATTTACTGTGTACCTACATGACTTTGTTTTTCTTGCTCTGAAATATGAGAAAATAATTTTATTAAATCTAACATTTTCCTCTGAAGGTTGTCATTGAAACTGTTGGATATATTTATTTTTCGTCTTTGTCCATCTAAACTTTTGTTTCAACATAGATTTTTCAGAGCAAGATCCAGTAAACAGTTATTACTCTATTTGTGTTGAATATTAGCGTAGCTTTGAATATGAAAGCCTGTGTTCATGACCGATAGTCAGTATTTGAGCCAAGATCACTATCTGGATCGGATATATCCGGCGGATAAAGAAACTGGATGAGGTGTACACAGTATGTTATATTGAGGATCAGTTGTAACTTTGCTAACTGGTGGAAGTGAATCATAATCGATTGATTCGACCACCCTCAGTTAACTTAACCGATAGTTAATTATTTTAATCGTCGTTTAACTGAAAGTGGTCGGGTTGGATTTAAAACACAGTGTAAATTATCTAACGGCGGTTGGAAAGTTCAATAACTACATAATTTATTGTTTGATTGGAATTATAAATGTAATGAAGGTATGTTTAAAAAGTATGTTGACACCTTAATACGACATGGGTCTGAACAAAATAAAACATGTTTGTATTATGAGAAAGTGTTTTGTTTTTAAACATAAACAAAGTATACCTCTCCCATGTCGTGTTAATGTCGTCGTCTTGTTGCTGTGGGCCTCTAGTAGATGTAAAACTGTCCCCTCTTGCAGGCCAAAGTCAGCTGTAGCGGAAGTGGTGGTGACCCCCGCAGTTGTGGATCTTGCTACGCCAGTGGCTGCCTCATAGGCGTCTTTTTTACTTCTTGAAGTTCGTGCATACAAGTGGGAAAAACCACTTGACTCGAAAGCAATTGTTGTGCACGCTTATGGACTTAGTGATGTTTTGTCATTTTTTTGGGGGACTGATTTGTGGTTAAGCCGGAGTATGCATTTGCTGTTTGTTTACGTTTTTTCAAGTATAATATTCCCTCGTCTGAAATCATAGCATAGCCAGTTAATTTCGGACGTTAATATGACGTATTATACTGTAGAAAATTAAAATATCCAATAGTATCTTCGGAAAAAACGTAAACTAACACAGTTGTGGGATTGCTCTAAAAATGGACGTAGTGTGACCTTTGCAATTCAGTTAATGACTTCTGTACAATAATAGTGGCGACTTAAAGATGTTTCAGTTGGACAATTATTTATTTATTTATTTATTCATTCCACGAACCCAGAGGTCTCTGTCGGACTTGTTTGCTTAGTTACGATTTTTCGAAAAAGTTCTTGTTTGTGTACTGGTGTTTTTGAAATATCATTGCTAAGAAAGCTGTAACGATAATGAGCTCTGGTTTTTTGCAATAAGTGAATAAAAGATTGCTCTGAAAAATCATGAATGATATTTGAAGGTCATGTGACGTCATAGGGTATAGAACCCTCTTAATTGATGTATGAATGATGTAGTACCCACTGCTAGATGAAGTCTTCAAGGTTAGCTGCCAGCATTTAAGGGAGCGCTTAACTTGTTCCTTAAGCGTAGTGAGTTAAGAGTTCGTTCAAATTGTAACCTCTTTTTATTGTCTTGTAGCTAAAGCAGAGAATGTCCCCAAAATTGGCTGTGGATGCTAGTTCGGGAATAATTTGCAGCCCCTCTTAAGGAGATGAACACAGACTACTAAGCAGGCTCAGATTTGAGTGTCCTCTTAACCGCTATTTGATTAAGCCGTAGCTACTCTTCTTCCTCTAGCAGTGCATATTTAAATTATCATCCCCCAAATTTATAACCCTATGTATCGCATTTCTTACTTGGAAAAAGGTAAAAGAATCAAAGTACATTGCATGATTGCCCGGCAAAAAGTTTCGGGCGTACTTGAAAACGTTTTGATCTAAAAAAGTAAACACAATAGTGTGTGATTTTGTAAATACATTAGCTATATTTTTCTTCTTTTGTACCGATACCTCAGGTGTCAATGAGTAATCCTAGTACTAATTGTATAGGGCTAAAGGTTAGAGGTACTTACTTGTAATTGATATTGTTTGAGTAATGGGAAGAAATTCCACGCGAAATATTTTTTATCCAGTTGGCAGTGACGTTACAGTGGAATTTTTTTTTGGTTAAGGGGACATGGGAGCAGTGATGTTTGTTTTTGTTCACCTGAACCAAAACAAACCATTTTTCACACGTTACCATAGAAACTAACCTCCTTATTGAAATAAGAACATATTAAATCCTTAGCCAATTCTTTTAAGAACATAAAGTAATTAAAAATTCATTAAAATGACTTTTGGTTACTTCACAGTGTTTGAATTACCAAACATCAACAAACCCACTGATCCAAATGTGGAGTCTGTTTGTTGATGTTTGCTATTTCAAACACTGTGAAATAACCAAAAGTCATTTTAATGAATTTTTGCTTACTTTATGTTCTTAAAACAATTGGCTATGTAAGTATACTGATTTTATTGCAATAAGGAGGTTAGTTTCTATGATAACATGAGGTGAACATTAAGAAACATGACTCTCCCGTTTCCTCTTAATACGAGCAGTTTTTTCGATTGCCTACGTTCCTATACACAAAACTTGAAAAACCGTACTGCGTTTGTGAAATTTTTAGTTTTTTTTTTGTTACTACAAAATGATGGAGGATAATTTTGAACTGTGCAGTATCAAATTTTTCACTGTTGTACCTAGTGGTAGCACTTGTATCTGTGCTGTAAGTATTAAAGGTTAAAGTACAAGATATACGGTTTCTGATGACGCATTTCCTAGGAGACTGTTAAAAAAATATATTATATTTCAGGCCAAAAAAAAAGTACAGTTTCCTCGGAAAGCTGTCGGTACTGCATGTAAACAAACTTTTTAATCACTTGTCCGATTCACCCATCTGTTGGATGCGATATGCGAGAACTCCATCATCGGATCGGGCCGTAACATGGCAGTTAAAATTTGACGGGCGTTCAGATCGCCCGCACTCTCCTGTTTTGTATTTGTTGAAAGCTCAGTGGGAAAAATAGAAATTAAATTTTACTGAATTAATTTTTTGCCTACAACCAAGGTTCTATCCCGATGCTATCATAATTTTTCTGACTGGTATTGACCTCTAATATGTTAGCATGTGTGGGGAGCAGGCGAGGGGTTAACCGCTCGCTGAGAATCATTGGAAATCTCAGGGAATATTGGAATTTTTTGGAGTGGATACCCCCTCGGGAGCAGGTATTTGGTAGTGCTGCCAGCTGAGCACGATGGGTAATTCTTGAACTAGCTACTTCTTACTGGCGACACTGACAAGGGTAGATCTACTATTGGCGACAGTTTTTAATATTGAGCGCTTTATTTCCACAATGAAACAACAAGGGCAAGATCAGGGCACACAAACTTCCCTAAGGTAAACACTAGTTTTACAACACAAAGCCTACTGGTCCTCCTTCTCTCGACACAACAACTAAATGCTTAAGGAGGCATGGGATAGCTGATGTTAATACATGTTCATCTGAACCAAAACAAAGCACTTCTTATCGTAGAGGTGCTTTGTTTGGGTACAGGAGAGTGAATTAACATCAGCACTCCCATGTCTTTCTAACGACTAAAGTAACTACCTAATTCTAAAATCATGACTACCCACCTATATATGTTAAATAACTTAAAACAGTCCGAAAACAATTGAAACTTCTGCAAAGTACAAAAAATGGATTTTCCACTAAAACATGATTGGTTCAAGACAGAAGACACAGTTCCGTTTGTTGACGCGTCCTATGACACTGTTCTGTTATTTGTTTGTCCTGAAATGTAATATGTCTCTTAAACTACGTTAAAAAGACATATTATATTTCAGAACAATAGTTTCCTTGAAGAGTGTCATTAAAACGGTCAATCAAAAGTAGGTACTGACAGTTTCTATTAAGCTGCATGCACTCGTTTATGGCACAACGAATTTAGCGCAATACTCGGTACACTGTTGCACTAAATAAAAAGCATACGTCTGCCAGATCCATAATATAAAGTCTATCCTATCCATCTGTACCTATATCAGATTACGGACTGACTAAAATCACTGTATTGCTCGCGAGAGCTTCTCGGAATAACTTAAGTACTAAGTCTTAAGACCCCGCGTGCCAACTTAAAATGGAATGGCTATGTCTGAGCACTCTGAATATAGAAGTAGCACCAGGATGGATTTTTAGTGAGAGCACTCGGCACGCGGCCTCTTAAGACTGAAGATATGATGTTGTATGTTGACGCTTGTTAATTTGAGGATATTTAAAATAAATGTTCTGAAATATAACATTGAATTTTTAACGCCCGAAATTAACTGGCTGTGTTGTGATTCTACGATCAAGTAATAATGACAAGTTTTTTACTGACAAAAATCACGCGATCATTTCATCACAACATAGGCAGTTACTTAATTTCTGACGCTAAAAGACAAATTATATTTCAGAACATTTTAATATCCGACTGGGTCCTTAAAAACTTGAGACACTTTTCTGAGGAAATTATTGGACATGCACCTAAGTATTTGTTCTTTTTTTTAACTTCAGTTTCTCCAGAAAATTGTCATTAAAAAACGTCAGCAAACAGAATTGTTTAGAGAGCACTAAGGCACAGAGAGTATCACAGTTTAACAGTTTGGAGGGTTGGTAGGGTAGGTACCTCTGGTAGAGAGTTGATAGACCTTGGCTCTACAGGGACGGGGTTGTCATGACCCTCGTCTTTGGGGGTTGCATGTGAGTTTGACGGCCGCCTTGCAAAGATGAGTTCTTTGAAGATCGATCTGGTGGGCAGTTCCAGGATGAGGTAGAGGAAGAGGGCGTAGATCATAGAGTGGGCGATGTCTTTCATCCCGTTGCCAGCCTGGATAAACATCAAATTGTGATGGGGTCATTGGGAAGGAATCACGCCCGACAGTCGAGTTTTCCCCCGGCCGGTGAAGGCCAGATAGACTGGTTAAGATTTTTCCTATCCTAGGTCCGTTTACAATATGTAGTGTGGACTGAAATACGTGTACAGCCACTTTCATAATACATAATCAGGTTTTTGCAGGCGCAAAAGTTCGGACCTGGTTTTGGTGCAGGTGCAATACTTAATTCCTTGGTGTGAGAGATGCAGAGAGACTAAAAACTAAACTAGGTCGACATTATAGAACTTGATATAGAAAAGCCCTGTAGTTAAGTACATAAAAAAGACTTATATAGAACTAGTAGTTAAGTGCATAAAAAAGACTTACCATATCGTAGAAGATTAGAGACACTGAGATTTTGGCTTTGGCGTACTCTGACACCTGATAGATGAAGTGCGTGAGGTACATTCCGTATGTTAGCTTGCTCAGCACGACCATAGCGCGGCACGAACACATCGTCCCAATCCATGCTGAAACAATTTATATACAACCTAAGCCAAGCAAGGTTCCAAAAAAGGACTCGGAGATATTTGTGAATTTTGACTAGGTTTTTGAAAAAATTAGAGGTCTCTATCATCACTGGTTGCTTAGCAATGATTTTTCAAAAATCCCTTGCAAATTTTGCGTTAATGCTTATTTGGGTGATTTTGGGTGACACAGTAGACGAGCGAATAAGGCGTCTTGATTCGGTAAGCCGTATAGACTCCTATAGGTCGAATCCCGGTTGTCGGAAAATTTTTCCCTATGTATTGATGTACCTAAGGCTGCGTCCCACCACGCCCGGTAAAGAGATTTTCTCCCATGTTTACCATGTTAAATTCCCAAGAAGTTTTTTCTCGCAGCCTGAAGATAAATTTGAGAAAATCTTCGGTAAACTTACGTATAGAAGCGAAACGGTGCGTGAACATAAGAACAACGCATCCTACCGCCCAGACCACTCGTCGGAACGCGGCGAAGATTGCGGACTCGAGGGGGGTGAACTCATTGCCCGGGACGTAGTACTGGCTGCCATACACCATAGGCGCGAACAGCAGGGCGAGGCCTAGGATGATGCCAGCTGCCGACACCCACTACAACAACAGAATACGTTTAAAACTATCTGGTCAGAATCACTCCCGATAGTTGAGTTTTCCCCCAGCCATCAAGGCAGGGTAGGCCCAAGACCCGACAAATATCACCAGGAAAAATTTCAGCAAGTTGGTATTCGATCCTGAGCCCTTCTGCTTCAACTTACAAGGCCGTATTTCCTGGTGGACGCTCTATGCTTGAACAGATAGTAGCCTGAGATCATTCCCATAAGGTACACTGTGATTCTTGTATGGCTTTTAACATACAGAAGCAGGTACGTAGGGTCATTCCTTGGATTTGAGAGGAAGCTGTAAACAAAAATGTTCAGTATGTAGACAAAATGCTGATTGATAGCGTTATTCACATGACATCAGAGGAAATTGTCTTGTCAGCTAACAGTAGGTATTACCTACAGCTTTTGTCTGAATAATTTTTAGATCACACCCCTTGTGGTTACAGGCGGGAGTAGAACAAAATAAAGCAGGGTTCGACAATGGTCGCACTTGACTTTCTCGCAATTTTTATCGAAAATTTTGATTTTTTTTTACGTGAATTATTTTTTTTGGCCAGAATTTTAACTTTTTCTAAAAAAAAATTTTCCACACATTGGACGATACTTTTAGGCACCGGCATGCCGAATTTCAAACATACCTACTTATCAAACAGTGAAGTGTCGATCGACGCGCAAAGTACATGTTTCCTATTTTGCATGTCACGGACTTAATTTTCAAGTAATTGAAAATGACCTTGGAGCATCTATCTGAGACCACTTTCACCAATATTCAAGGAAATCTGTCGATTAGAGTTGTTGCAAATCCGTCTTAACCAATCAAAAACGTGATTTCCATTTTTGGAAAGTTTTCATAAGATAATGCCAATATTGGCCATAATTATTATGTTGGATAAATTTCGTTCGGTAAAACATCAAACTAGGTTAAAGTACACCTCCGTACCAATTTTTATTGAAATCGAACGAATAGTGCTACCGGAGTGACGACCAACGCGTTTTGGCCAAAACTGGGCCAAGTTATTGGCCCACCTCCAAATGATTGTAAATGACCTAACACCATGTATTCAAAAACACTTTCGCAAATTTTCAAGGTTCCAACTTGATATGCGTAGCTTCCAGCCGTTCTTAACTGTCAAAAAACACGATTTTTTGCCTTTTTTTGACCATAGCAGGCGCAATTTTTGAGTTATCAAAATTTATGAAAAAAAAAGTTCAGATATTTACATTAGGTACCTACATACCGAATTTGAGCAAAATCGGACGAACGGTGTGACGTCCAGATGCACGACAGACTGACTGACGTACGTACGTCGGACGGACATTTTTTAAAAACCACTTTTTTGGACTCGGGGGACCTCCAGGATCATGGGAAACCCAAAATCTCAAAATCGAAATTTTGCACGAAGACATAACTTTCTCAGCCCATGTATTACATACGGGCGAGAAAGTAAAAATTATAACATGCTTAGTATAGGTACGATATCGTGTCGGGTTGAAATTTCAAAACGCCGCAACTCGCTTATGTGGTGAGATATTGAGACAGTTATTTCTGTTTTTAATTTTTATCAATATTATTTACTTACAACACTTGGTCTGCAAAAGTGTTTTGTTAACCACTTTCAATTTTTCCGTTAAAATTTCAGAGATCAATATCTCCGTTGTTAGTGGAGGAAAATGGATGGGGGTCAACTGAAATCTTTCTTAGCCTTAAGTCATGTCTACTTACTCATGGTAGAAAATAACGGTCGGGGAAAGATTGTAAATCCCTGCGACAATGCCGGGGATGGCAATAGAGACGATCGTGACTGTGAACAGGATTCCCAGACCCAAGCGTTGGTTCTTCACGATCACCAGAACCAGAATGGTGCAACAGATGAAGAAGTGGAAGTCGCACGCCAGGAACCAGGCTTGAAGCATACACTGAAACAGAAGAAGAAGGTTGGAGGAGCGTGCCAAGACCGAGTAAGACTTTATCTTCCCGATAAAAGTCTAGCTAACGTTCAGGTAAATAGCAAATAGCAAAAATGTGCCTCTCAGTGGCCGAGTGGTCAAGGGGTCCGCTTTGTGTCATGAGAGGTCCGGGTTCGAATCCCGGCGGAACGGAAAAATTTTCCGCTTCCGACATGGATGTATTGGCTTCGGCCCACTACTAAACTGGCTTCGGCCCACTCAAAATATTCGGCTTCGGCCACTTCGTCTTCGGCTTCGGCCAAAAATATCTAACAAACCAACTCATCGGCGCATAATATGTTCTCTGAACGTCGCGCGTTATAAAATAAAGGGTCCGACAATGGTCGCACTTGACTTTCTCGCAATTTTTACGCCAGCGGTATCGAAAATTTTGATTTCTTTTTTACGTAATTTATTTTTTTTTGACCAAAATTTTAACTTTTTCTAAAAAATATTTTGCCATACACTGGACAATAATTTTAGGCACCTACACACCGGATTTCAAACATATCCGTTAAATGGTGAAGTGTCGTTCGACGCGCAAAGTGCGTGTTTTCTATTTTCCATGTCACGGCCTTAATTTTCAAGTAATTGAAAATCTATTGAAAATGACCTTGAAGCATCTATCTGAGACCACTTTCACCAATTTTCAAGGAAATCTGTCGATTAGGGTTGTTGCAAATCCGTCTTAACCAATCAAAAACGTGATTTCCATTTTTGGAAAATTTTCCTACGATAATGCCAATATTGGCCATAGTTATTATGTTGGATAAAATTCGTTCGGTAAAACATCAAAATAGGTTAAACTACACCTCCCTACCAATTTTTATTGAAATCGATCGAATAGTGCTACCGGAGTGACGACCAACGAGTTTGGGCCAAAACTGGGCCAAGTTATTGGCCCACGTCCATATGATTGTAAATGACCTAAAAGCATCTATTCAAAAACACTTTCGCAAATTTTCAAGGTTCCAACTTGATATACGTAGCTTCCAGCCCTTCTTAACTGTCAAAAAACACGATTTTTTGCCTTTTTTTGACCATAGCAGGCGCAATTTTTGAGTTATCAAAATTTGTCAAAAAACGGGTCCAGATATTTACATTAGGTACCTACATACCGAATTTGAGCAAAATCGGACGAACGGTGTGACGTCCAGTTGCGCGACAGAGTGACGTACGTACGTACGTACGTACGTACGTCGGACGGACATTTTTTAAAAACCACTTTTTTGGACTCGGGGGACCTCCAGGATCATGGGAAACCCAAAATCTCAAAATCGAAATTTTGCACGAAGACATAACTTTCTCAGCCCATGTATTACATACGGGCGAGAAAGTAAAAAAATAGCAATAACCTGAGAATACAGACTTTAAGATAAGCACCGCCCAAACCTCTAGTTAAATATAACTATAATTATCCCAAACAATACTCTAGTCTAGAAGTCAATACTACTATTCAAGCATAAAACTTGGTTATGCAAAATTGAGCTGCATAAGTGCAAGCAAGGGTATAACCAGAAATCTGCAGGAGTTATATTGAATGACGCTAAAGTTATAGACTTACCATTCTTTCAGCGTTGACGTAGTTATTAACGAATAGCGCATTAGTCCACCAGTTCTCCCTGCAGTAGAGAGATTCATTTCCTATAACCTCGTGCCAGCCGACGCCTGAACCCAGACGCTCTAGCGCTGACGCGTAGAACCATACTGAGAATAGGTATAGAGGGGCTAACCTGGAAAACATAGATACCTGTCGTTAGTATTTGATGAGAAGTCTCTCTCAGTAGTCTCTCTGTCTCAAACGACCGCTCGCTATAACGAGGTTGAGCTCGTTACAGAGAGGTTTTCGTTATTGAGAGTCGCAAATGTATAGGTATAAGGCTCACAACGTAGGTACGTACCTGATGTAACGGCCTAAAATAACCATGAACGGGTTGATGTTTTGTTTCTTGAAAGTATCTAGGAGTAGGTAGCAAGAAATTAGCCCAGCGATGTAGAAAAAGCTGTCCACGAGTAGATCTCCGTGCGGTAGAAATAAGTTTTGGAAATGTCGTAGCTGAGAACAAAAAAAAAGTATAAAAAAGTAAGTAGTGTCAGAGAAAACATCCGTTCGATCCTTTCAAAGTTTTTCTGATCGGCATTCACCTTTGACATGATCAGGATCTCAAGTGACAAATTGATATTGAAGCTGTGGTGGTTCGGACCCCACCCAGAACAGTAGGTCCCCGTCGTGCACTAACTCAGTGGCTAGGGAGCTGGTATTTGGTAGTGCTGCCAGCTATAGGGAAAAAATCTCACCAATTCGGTACGAGAACCCGGATTTAGGTACGTACCTCTTCTTCAATGAGCTCATAGTTGAAAACAGCTGATCCTAGGATGATAGCACATCTATGATCCAAGATGATCATGACTATCGTGATGAATTTGACGCCGTACAGGAAGTCCAGCGGTCCAGGCTCCCCTTCCCGAGCAGCAAACGTCGAGAAATTCTTTTTCAGCGAAAAAGCCATTAAGAGTCGCATCGCTCTGGTTTCTGAAAATAAGAAAAACATTGCCAGGTTATATTCCCCATCTGATATGTTCAGAATGTCATGTGGAATGTATATCAAGGCTGTGGTGGTTTGGAACCATCCTAAAACAAACTGTAGGTCAGTAGGTCCCCCACCCATCCTCTACAACTAGATTTCAGGGGTATGTTTGTTGTTTGTTACCTTTTTGTAAGTCATCTGTGAAGTAGACATGTTTGATTGTAGCAGCGCCCGAAAGCAGCACGAGTAGTATTGAGTATATCCTGCAACATCAAAAACAATTTTTGTATGGAAGGTTAAGACCGAACATCAGTGCTGGATTAACCGTTAAGCTAAATAAGCTATAGCTTAGGGCCTACGCTCTAAAGGGGCCTACAAATTTATGCCCCAACGTAATAAACAATTATGAAATATGGAGATTTTACGCTTCGCTCCCTCGAAAACAGGTACCTTTTTTGCCTTTTCTCCCCCACATTCTGCTTCCCTTGGTACTAAATGACAAAAATAATAAAATAAAAGGGCTTAGAAATCGAGTCTAGCTTGGGGCCTCATTGAAGGTTAATCCGGCTCTGCCGAACATAGGTACCTACACTCGTTATATTCGTTTACGTATTTTCTGCACACTTTATGTGGAAGCTATTGGATATTTAAATGTTCAGATATGTAATACGTCTTTTTTATGGCCGAAATGAACAGGCAGTGTAGTGATTCTAAGAGTCATTTTTCCAACAAAAAATTTGTCCAAAATATTTAGAACAATTAAATATCCAGTATCCTCATAAAATGCGCAGAAAAAACGTAAACAAATAGAAAATGTAAGTTCAATCTTAATAATGCGATTTTGCGGATGGAACGACGTACTAATTCCGGTTCGGATGAGAAGTTGTGATCTGTCTGACCGGGCAAAGGCCTGTGGATCCGTGTCAAAGATGTGATGGGTCACCACAGGTCAGCTGTTGTGATAGGACTTGGTGATGGGCAGCATGTGCCGCAAGCGTGCTGCTGCCAAACTACAGAACTTTGCACTGCCACGGTGATTCATCACAGTCACACTAATAGAAACAAGGCTGTTCGATAGCCGAGTGGTCTGTGTGATTGCCTTTAGAGGGACACTGTCAGGTTCGATCCCCGATCCTACCAAAGTTTTTCTGATCGGCATTCGGCAGTGAAATGTTCATCTTTGGCGGTTCGGAAACTATACCTAAAACTGTGTCCTTGCCTTGGCAAGTTCACCAGAAAAAATTCTAGACACGTCAGGGCTAGATCTTACGTCCAAAGCTCCTCATAACAAAAATGGTAGGCCCTACGTAATTAACGCAAAAATGAAACCTGAAATGGTTAATTAAGTATTAAATAAACTACTACCTGTTTCATGCCTAGATGAACTAATTTAAAAACTATAGCGTGTGGTTTGTGGGGATAGGTATTTACTTGGAAAAGTATATTAGGTACATAGGCTATTATGTATAGGTACCTACATACCTACTTATGTAGGACCACGACCTAGGAAGTTATCATGGAGGAAAATATTAATAGCGATAAAAATCGATGTAATACCGTGAGAATCTACCGTAACGACGAAATTAAGCCTGAATTTAGGAATAGGTTCCTGTTTATAGATACCTACACGCATTCGCTATTTATTTACGTTTTTCTGCACCCTTTATGAGAAAATTATTGAATACTCAAATGTTCTGAAATATAATGTGTCGAAATTAACAGGCTGAGTTGTGATTTTACAATCGAGTGATTTTTGTCAGTAAAAAATTTGTCCGAAATTAACCGATCGTAAGATCACCTGTTAAAAAGACATATTTATATTTCAGAGCATTTAAATATCTAACAGTTTCCTCACAAAAGTAATTTTTTATACGGTACCGGAATTTGAGCTATGTTACGTAACAGGTACCTAGACGATTCCACTAAAAATGTCTGAAAAAGACGGCAAGGTCGAAAATCAGGTTTTTCATGTGCGCGTCCAAAAGCACGTGCTAACTATAAATGGCACCTCATATACCTGGACCTAATGGGATACAGGGTGGCACCTTTCGTGTGAGCTCTGTACACAAGGGGTCATTTCGTCAGAATCACGACCAACAGTCGAGATTTCCCCAGCACAAATTCACCGGGATAAAATCCCGACAAGGCGGGACCATATAGAAGCTTCATAGCTACTGCACTAATCCGTCATATAATCACAATTTATTAAATTAATTTATGACGTTAAACAGACATATTATATGTCAGAACAAATTCTCAACGGTTTCCACAGAAAATACCTTGTAGACTGATGAAAAGCCCTATCTGGAGGATAATGTTATATTGAACTTTTACAGGACACTATAAAGCAGACTTTAGGTGGTGAAACCCACTTAGGCTGAATTTCACCACTTTCCAATAGTGTCTATAACGAGAGGATTTAACGAACGGATTTACGTCATCGTATGTTTAGCTTACGACAAGTGCAATCTCAGAGAAACAAGTGCAAGAGCAAGGCATACGATAACTTAAATCCTCTCGTTAAAAGACACTATCGGAAAGTGGTGAAACCCCCCTTAGACTTACCAAAATGCGAATTCGCCTCCCCCGATCGGCTCCTTGTCGTCATTGGCGCACTCAAATTTGATCTGCACGCTGTACGCCGAATGGTTCCCCTGGCCTGCGTGTCCGTAGTGCTTACTCAGGTACGTGTTCAGGCTCTTTTCCACTTCCCCCTGCGAGCAGGATCTTGGAACACACACAGCGGTCTTGATCTCATCCCGAGGCACCTTGGAAGGGTCAGTCCTGCTGTCCTGTTGGAAAACAAGATAAATGGAGCTAGAAATCATGTTCTTGTAAAACATTTCTTGTTCTTCCCACCAAAATCTGTGATAGGTAATGGCGTTTTAATCAATAAAAGAGCACGAGCTCTAAGAGGTGCTTAGAAGTAAGCAGTGCTGACCTGCAGTGACCCACTGATGGCCCTGCTCAACTCTTGCGCCTTCGGTACAGTAAGGTCAAGGCCCTCTTTCTATATAGGAATATTCAGAACAAGAAGTAGACGTAAGAAGAAGGGGTCACAATGATCTAAAAGAGTTTACCAACGACAATTCACATTTGTGTAGCCTATCCACCCCAGCAGGTGTATTCCCTTTCTCGAACGCCAGAAAACCCACTCAACTAACACCTTCTAAATTTATTCTAAGAAGATAAGGCACGCCACGATGCAATATATGGAGAACAGTTCTTCTTACAATAAATTTTGGAGGTGTTAGTTGAGTGGCTTTTCTGGCGTTCGAGAAAGGGAATACACCTCCTGGATATGACTGACGTTATACTCCCTCTGGTTCATCCACGTTTAGCGTGGATTTGACCAGTTCAGTTTAAAGATTAGATAAATTTAATAAATATTTAATAAATTTTCATCTCCACACCGCAATGAATGTCAGCACCCTGTAATGCCCACTCACTCTCAGCTTTACCTGAGAGCGGTTGGTATAGAAAGGATAGTGTGCACAGCTTATGGCGGTGAGATTTAACTGTCCGATAGCCCAACAAGTGTCCGCCTCCTGCCTTAACATTTAAAATATTGGTCTATTTATTCTCAAAGATATCAATTAATCATTGCGATTTGGCTCGGGGTAACGTGGCAATCAATTCCACCTTTAACATCGTCACATTATTTATCATAGGCCACTCCATGAAGCCAGAGAACCCAGCATCTAATCCCGGCAGGCTGAGATTTTTTTTCCAGTGAATATTGTCTAGCCATGCTTGGGCCTATGGATACCGGGTCTTCTCCAGCAGGGGGAAACTCGACTCTACAACGATGTGGACGCTACTGTCCCTTAGCTATACGACGAACTCCACAATGTAACCCTCTTTACAGCAAACTCTCTTTATTGACGGTCGCTATAGAGAGAGACTTCTGTACAGAAAAATTATAAAGGACTACTACTAGGACCTATTGGTGGTTACAGCCCATACCCTTGGCCCAAAGGCACAGATGTTAAATACAAACTGATTGTTGACCGAAGCCAAATGAATATTTGGCGTGACATCCATGCTACCAACACAAAATTGCTGCTACCGGGATTCGAACCCAGGACCTCAGTCGTGTGAGTCCCATGCAGGGGAAAAGTATGAGGTAGACGACCATCTGTTGAGGTTTACACTCCAGATAAGCAGGGAGGAATGCCAGAGCCACGTGAAAAATGAGCAAAAAGAGGAAACAACTTGTTGGGCTGCGCGGCTGGCACAACAAATTCCAAAACCTGTTTACCAGTCTCCCGATACCCCGATGCCTGGCCTTTCCACCTTAGCATTCCCTATTCCTTCCAATTCAACCTCACCGTGGTCAACGGGAAAACACTCGCACGACTGAGGTCCTGGGTTCGAATCCCGGTAGCAGCAATTTTTTGTTGGTTGCGTCGATGTCACACCAAATATTCATTTGGCTACGGCCAACATTCAGTGCCTTCGGGCCAAGGGTATGGGCTGTAACGACCAAAGGGTTGCCTGCATCTATCTATTTACAGCAAGCATGAACATAGAGGTCATGATCATGACGACATATTTACTTCTCTAGGTCCAACTGCATTGGGTTTAATCAGTAACATGACATGTCATTTGCTGCTATTTCTGCCTCAAGGCTAATAGGTAGTCTGCTGGTTACGACGACTTTCATAGGACATCAAATTTTCCATTGACCTAAGGGCCTCTGATAAATGTTCAGCATGTCAAGTGAAATGTGTATCGAGGCTGTGGTGGTTCGGAACCCTCCTAAAACTGTAGGTCCCCGTCGTGTACTAACACGATGAGTGGGGAGCTTGCTGGGTTTGTTATTTACATCGTATTTCTGGGAAATCTCCCTAAAAACGAAGTCACATAACAGTGAGACGGTCACACAAGTTTTTCAGTTGGTAAAACAAAAACTTGTCGAGAAAATTCTAGGTATTTATTTCCAACCAACTTTTCCATTCCAGTTTGAAGGGAAAATTTCAGAAAACGGAATTCCGAAAAAAAAACTTGCCCCCTTGCGATAGGATACCAAGTTCAGGGTCGAACTGGAGACATTGGTGTGGGAAGTGTCATTATGTAATGTTTAGCTTATTGGTCAAGCTAAGTTTTAGAGCTTTCTGGTAGGGTGTGTATACAGGTTCTGATGAGCAGGGGCAAAAAGTTGTCTTTTCAAATCAGGTTCCTATTTGGGATTGCCCCAAAACTTTGCCAGTCCGCCTTGAATTTGTCTCCGATGCGCGAACATCTTACTCCTACATAGAAATACGAATGCGACGAGTTTTTGCGTTTTATGGAAAGTTGCACCTAATTGCAAGATCAGATATTGGTGATTCTGTTGAACCTATAGGTATTAGAGAAAAAGCCTAAAAAATTGCACCAGTTCCTAATGTGCAGGTACTGTGGTGCCTCCTAAAAGTTCACTATATCCTGGTGCCTTTTACCACCCTGCCGATAGCGCTCTTATCTGCTCGTTATACAGTCCAATTAAAGTGAACATTGTATACCTGAAGAAAAGACAAAATCCACTAAAACTTCATTTTTAAGTACAAAATTCAAAGAAAACGAAGGACAAGAGTATACAGACATGGAACCAACTATAGTAGCGCCACCCTGACCTGCCTGGCCCGAGGGCATTCTGCACTGTTCACAGAATGCCTTCGGGCCAGGCAGGTCAGGGTGGCGCTACTATATCTGGTGCCACGATTGCTGATAGGGGAATGAGTAAAAGCCAGGTACAATTGTCTACTTCTGACTTGGCTCCTATACCGGCCGAGCGATTTCGACAAAATCGGGAAAGCACATTTCCAAACACACAACATAGGTACCACTTGAAGGAATTTTTGATTAGTCAAAAATTGCTGCTATTATTGCCAAAAATATAAAAAAGAATGACAAGAAAAAAAAGCGTTTTCATCGGATTTTTCTACATTTTTCAAGGCCGATGTAACAGATGTGCCTGAGTGACACCTACCAGTTCAGTCTGAGGCAAGAGAAACTGTGACCTTGATCTTGAGCTTGGGCAAAGACTGACCTCAGAAAGCTTGCCAGTCAGCTCATGACACCGACACCAAGGGGGTCAGAGTCCGGAGCACATCTGGAGACATGACACCAGTGTTTAATACCTTGACATAGCAGAACCTGCACATAAGACTGGGACTCGTGGCTGCATAGCCTTAAGGCCGTCATCCCAGTCGTTTGTTTACGTTTTTCTGCAAACTTTATGAGGAACCTATTGGAGAATTTAATGTTCTGAAATATAGTAGGGACCTATGTCATCTTTTAAACGGGCAACTTTAACCGATCGCAAAATCATCACACAGCCTGTTAACTTTGGCAAAAATATACATATTATACTTCAGAACATTTAAATGTCCAATAGTTTCCTAATAAAGTGTGCAGAAAAAACGTAAACAAACACGACTTCGTTGACGCCCTTAAAAGTCCGGTATACCTGACAGTGCATTTTTTGCCGCCCATAAGATTAACATTGCGAGCGGCGATTCATTTTCAAGGTTTACCCTTGATTGGAAAAACACAAAATTTTGCCTGTGCCTAGCCCTAACAATGTTCTAGGGAGTGTTCGAAGCAGATTTCCCAATTTCTCACTGGTTTCTTTTATTGCAACTGTTTTGCAAATGCTAGCATCGCATATACCTCAAGAAAAGTGCTGTATCTCGAAAACCAGTAAAAAAAATGGGAAATCTGCTTCGAACACTCCCTAGAACATTGTTAGGGCTAGGTACAGGCAAAATTTTGTGTCTTTCCAACCAAGGGTAAACCTTGAAAATGAATCACCGCTCGCAATGTTAATCTTATGGGCGGCAAAAAATGCACCGTCAGGTATAGCGGACCCTTAAGAGCCATGCAGGGCGTAGTAGGGTACAGGGTGGCAGGTTTCGTGAGCTCTGTACACAAGGGGATGATTTGGACACTACCACCCCCACAGTTTTCCACAGTTATGTACCCATCACGGCTGCATAGTGCCAGGGCCAGGAAAGATTCACCAGGAAAAATCTCAGCCATTTGGGGATCGAACCTGGGTCCTATAACTTTCAGAGCTGACGAAAAGGTTCAGTTTAGCACAATTTCCTCACAGGATACCTACAGGACACCAACTGAGTAGTGACGGACAGCCAGCAGCCTCAGGTCTAAATATAATAACTATACTTCCGTTTCAAGTAATTGGTAGTTCTGAATCATTGAAGCTCGCACCGTAATATTAACCACTACCAAACTACCTCAGGGAAATTGTTCAGAAACAAACAGGAAAGTCCTTATTCTATTTTAGTTTCAGCACACCTAAACCAGAGCCCATAGTGCACCCCTGTACAAAGGGGGTGATTTAGTCTCTATCACCCCGATAGTCGTGTTTTCCCACAGGGGGAAAAAAAATCTTCATAAGTTAGGACTAGATCCCGTGCCCTCTTGTACCTACCTTCAGTTTCTGCCAAACAGGGGCTGTATGGTGAGGGTTCAAGGCGTAAGGGTCGTCCTCGGAGAGGACAAGGGATGAAAGATCAGCCTTAACGTCGAGAAGACACATGTGTGTGTTCAGGGGTTCCTTCACCTGCATACACTCGTCAAAGTTCCCCAGGTGGTACACGTGTCCATACAGAACCCCAAAAGGTTCTTGCGATGAAGAGTCGTACACTGAAAAATTAATAAAAAAAAAGTTTGAGTTTTTTTTTAAGAGCCCACTGGTGCTTACAGCCCCTACCCTTGGCCCGAAGGCACAGACGTTAAGAAAACAATCTGATTGTTGGCCGAAACCAAATGAATATTTGGTGTGACATCCATGCTACCAACACAAAATTGCTGCTACCGGGATTCGAACACAGGACCTCAGTCGTGCGAGTCTAGCGTTTTCCCACTACAGACCGCCAGGTTGTCTATTATCTATAACGTGAATATGTTTTCTTATGGGTAGGTATTTACATGGATAGGTATGGCAATTAGCGGAAATACCTCCGGGGCCTAGATAAGTAGGTAGGTAAAGACCCTACCCACAACAATAACGCCTATTTAGGTACATTAATGATATCAAACAAAATATGAATCATGTTTGAATTTATAATGAGAAGTCGACAAAGCGAAGGTACACAAGAAAATACCAGGCTGATGTAGAGGTATGAAAATTTGAAAAGCATGTTAGGCCTCAGTTGCACGGTAATATTTTTCATGATACATTTTTTTTTTGTATCAAATTTTTTGTAAAATTTTTCTATGGTAGCCTTACCGTGCATGGTCTCGTGGGAAAAACACCAAGCTTACTATCGACTTTTAGTAATAACTGATTTTCTAAGTAATTGACCCAATGTCTGTATAGTATAGCAAAACCAGTGACCTTCTCTTCTTGAAAAGAAGGGGGCGTTGATCAGACTGGATCTCTAAAATTTTCCGATCCGCCGTGAAATCGGCCATTAGGAACTCCCCTGCCACTCAAGTCACGGACAACCGTAATTATTGTTGTTTTGCCTAAAACCACACTCGGGACAGACCGCCACGCATACTTTAGAGGCGGCCTCACCAAGGTGGGAAAGCACTGGACTCGCACGACTGAGGTCCTGGGTTCGAATCCCGGTAGCAGCAATTTTCTGTTGGTAGCATGGATGTCACACCAAATATTCATTTTTCTTCGGCCAACAATCTGTGCCTTCGGGCCTACGGTTTGGGCTGTAACCACTGACAGAAGCGTGAGCCCATGTAAACCTCACAATTTTCCTTGAAATTTCATTAAAAAGTTCACTCTCGAATGTAGACAGATGTCGAAATTTCTACCGAATTTGGTAAATTGTCATTTACAATTGCGAGAGGTTGTTGCCTAAAAATAACCGTCAGATGGCCAAACGTTGGCTAAAAGGTCGCTCACTCGCCATCCGTTCTGCCAATCAAGGTACCCACCTACCCACGGCACGTACCTACTCAAACTTGGTACCTACTGGCCTACCTTGCCACCTAAAACGACGCGTTGGGCAAAACGCTCGCGGTAATTTGGGCCATTGTTTGGAAATCTGGATCTAATTTTAACAGATGTTTACGAGATTAGTTTCGGGACCTCACCTCGGGAAAACACTTACACGCCTGAGGTTCTGGGTTCGAACCCCGGGATAGCAGCAATTTTCTGTTGGTAGCATGGATGCCACACTAAATATTTATTTAACAATCGGAAAATATTGCTCAAGGTGGGATTCAAACCCAGACCTGTCAGAACACAAGTTGGACCCCTTGACCACACGGCCACTGAGTCACTTCAAAACATCTCTGAATTTAGAAAAATTAAGTACAGTGTCTAAATATTATGAATTGGTACCTTGTTTTCCTAAAATACCGGCGTCGACTCTATAGATATAATTATCGAAAATCACTCATATCGAGTTTTGTCGCGGATTAGGAAGGTTGTGTAGGTATAGGTCCAGGCTGCTACCTAGTACTTAGCGACGAATACAAACGAGTTAATCTGGTAGAAGCTGTTTCATCACGGAAACCATTTTCGGCGTAAAGACATTGAAGTGATTATTATTTTTAAGTTTGATGGAATATGCTTCCCTGATATTTAGTTTTACTGTAGCCACAGCTACAGCGTTATCCTCGCGAAAAAGGAGGAAGATGCAACTACAGAGGGCATAAAGTCAACTGCAGAAACTATTTTGGACAACTTCGCACTCTTTTTCAGTAAAGTAAATTTATAGGCAAGTAATCTGTCTGATAAGGAAGTGATGAAATCCACTCTTACATGGTTTTACTGGAGTATCAAATCCTAACGTTCGACATCATGCAGGGGGAAATTTTTCAGCGACCGGAAATCGAACCTGGCTTTTTACGACTTGTCGAACAGGACTTCTAGTCCCCTTGGCCACTACGCCACCGTTATCCATGCAGTTTTTGATGAGGAAAAATATTCAACTGTTTCCTGGGAAAGACGTCATTTACCGCAGAACCCGAGGGTACCTACACACAAAAAACCAGTACACAAAAAACCCTTTTGAAAAAGGTTCAGGCATACTTACTTTGCATGGCCCACAGGGTTCGGTTCTCCAAACCTTCCAGCAAAAGTTGACTGTCCCTCCTGCAGTCTTCGTCCTCGGACCACGTCAGCGCGATGGGCATTTTCGGAAAAAGGGCAAACTTGTCAGAATGCCAGGGGTCACCACTGTCAGCTGTCAACTTCTCAGCACTCCTCACCCCCAGCAGGGGGAGGAAGGCAGTCAGGCACAGCAGGTACAGCATGCTACAGGCACATCAAAACTCGGGAGGTCTGAGCGACGTCCGCGCACGATTGCGATTGCCGGCGTTCGCGGATTCCTACTCGGTCGCTCTAGACCTTGCCTCACCTGTCTATTGTCATACCTACCGGTGCTCCATTCAACGCTGAAGCGAAATTTTTTATAAACTGGACGTTGATGTTAAGTAATTTCCCCTTCCCTAGCGTGACTTCTAGGAAAAATTGAGTAATTACGTTACATCGAAAAATATTGCGTGCGTCGGGGTTCGAACCTATATGCATCTCAGTTTCCGGATTTTTAATGATCCAAGAGGGGTCGGATTATAGGGCAGCGGTAAATCTAGTACAGGATTTGTCCTGCTGGTGAACCTTGCCTGAGCCTAGGTGCAATTGGTGCCTCGCCGTCACCGACTTGGTGAAAAATCGAATGTCGGGCCTGATAACGATCAAATCACATGTTTACTTTGTGTTTACATGTTTACATGTGGACTTTTAACAGCGATAAAAAGTTTTCAGCTTCGGCTTTACGGTAAAAGATAAATTTATTAACTTTATCTGCACGGTATTAGGAACTAACGAAAGTAACCTTAAAGGAAACGGCCTCGATGGCCGAGTGGACTAAATGGTCGACTTTTGAGGAGCAGTGAGAGCCGGGTCACACCGGTTCGATCCCGATCCAACCAAAAAGTTTTTCTGCTCGGCATTCACCTCTGATATGTTCACCATGTCAAGTGAAATTTATATCGAGGCTGTGGTGGTTCGGAACCCACCTAAAACTGTAGGTCCCCATCGTTTACACGATGGCTGGGGAGCTGGTATTTGGTAGTGCTGTCAGCTGAGCACAATGGATAGTTCTTGAAAACGGTCTAGTTGCTGGGCTTGTCCCCCCCAACCCTCAGCTATTATTATTAACGTTAATGCAAATCGACATTCTATATTTCAGAACAAATAAATATCTGCCCGACAGTTTCCTCAGAAAAATGTCATTAATTAAGGGTCCGACAGTAGTCGCACTTAACTTTCTCGCCCGGTATCAATTTTTCATTTTTGTGTGATTTTTTACGACTTTGTTTTATTCACAACGAGTGCAATTTTTGACTAATCAAAAATTTCTTGAAAAAGTATTACGGTCGTTGTTTTAGATAGGTGTGTACCAAATTTCATAAAAATCGGATAATAATAAACTGTGGAGTAGGGAATAGACTGACTGACGGACATAGGTTTCCAGAAACCACTTTTTTTCGACTCAATTTCGTAATTTTGCACAAAAACAATACTTTCTCGCAAAATCTATACGACCAGCGAGAAAGCAAAATACGTCAACAAATAGCACTGTGCGCACATCCAGAACCGCAACAGTCACTTAATGATTTATGATAGCTAACACCACAAAACCTTTCCCTATCCCGAGGAAACGAAAACTAGGAAAACGAAACACCATAGATAATTTGGAGTCTATTAGATAATTGAGCTAGCGGAAAACTTGATAGACATGCAGATGTATCATAGACTAGGTGTAGCTCCTGGGCCAGTATATTAACATAACGCACTATTGCACAGGTACTTCATTTGCACGTTTATTCTACTACTGATGTCAAATTACAGTACTCAGGAGGTAAATACGCCTGAGTGTAGGCTATTTCGCCCTTGTCGAAATTAGGTATGTAAACTGATGTGATTTCGATGTGATTTTCACCAAATGGACTGGATGATAGTATAGCCCCCCAAAAGACCAAACCTAAGCAACACTGGCCGTGGTAACCTATCCGATGGGTGACCCTTGAAGTAAAGTACTGTTAATTGGTATGTATCCAGCTTAGGAAACCTAAAACCACGATTTCTAAATTTTCCGTTGAAACGTTACTTTCTCACTATATAGTTATTGGTTAGCGGGAAAGTAAGATGCGGGAATGACAATGAGTCGGTAACCTCGAGACACCGTCCAAAGCTTGGACAAGTAGTGGACCTGTAAGTAGTAGGTGTGTCATAGTGTCAGGCAGTCAGATGTTCGCCAGGTTTGAGTCACCGCCTTCTTATTCAGGACTACCTACGCGTTCTCAGCTGCCTCTCTATACATTGCTGTATGGTCTGTCACAGAAGCGAGTTCAATGACTCATTTAAAGCAAAAGCTGCTTTATACATAATTTTACGATCGAGTAATTTTGGACAATTTTTTTAACTAAAAAAACGACTCGATTATAAAATGACAACATAGCCTGGTAATTTCTGACGTTAAGAAGTCATAGATATTGTCGTACAATGTAGACAAATAGCGAATGTCTATTATGTCTTAAAAAGTGTCATTAAAAAAGTCAACCAACAAAATACATATAAGTATACCTATACCAACATTAAGTAGGACCAGTAAGTACTTAGCTTATCATGGGACAGATCGGTGATCCTTGGTACTTTAGGTTCTGGGCCTAGTTCACCTCGAGTACCGAAAAAAACGTCAAGAGCAATACAATTTACACACTTACTTATTTCCTACTATATACCTATTTTATAGCATTTACGCGGTCTAATGGGAAAACACCTCAATCGCACGACTGAGGTCCTGGGTTCGAATCCCGGTAGCAGCAATTTTCTGCTGGTGTCACACCAAATATTCATTTGGCTTTGGCCAACAGTCTGTGCCTTCGGGCCAAGAGTATGGGCTGTAACCACCAACAGGTGCTTGAGCCCGAAACTCGATTGTAAGTTCTGGTTTACGCGAAGACAGTGGTGGCCTAGGCCTGTGTGTCACTGTCACGGTATACCAACCTATACCTAGTCACCTAGTTATCGTTGTTGTAACTTTTTAAATGTTCAAAGGTTCCTTTACTATAGACTTCGCCCTGTTATACTACTCCCATAAGCCAAGCACTGTGGCCCATCTCTTCCAACCTGCCTATAGTTGTACTCGTACCTTCAATACAGGTTGCTGTTCCAACAACCGTCTACTATCTTTTAATGAGGTAAAATCTGTAGCTCAGGAAATGATTGGATTATGTAGTCTGATGGCTGACTTATTTTCTACATTATCGCATTTTAGATTCTGACAACTCAATAAAAAGTTATTACACTCTAAATTGGCCGGATTTTAGGTTGGTATATAGGCGAGGTGACGTAAGCTTTGGCTACTTCTATACTAAGCTCAGCATCTTCTGCTACCTGTCTCACTGTAAGCTAACTGTAGGAACCATCAACAAAAGATATCGATATATCAAAGTCTGACAAGGACACAGCTACTCTACTATCTCGGGATTCTATACAAAACAGCTTTAGAAGTTCTTTTCATTCTCCAAATTCGATACCATGGAACAATCTCACTATTCTTAATCTATTTTTCGGAGAAGAGGAAAATACTGCCTAAGTCGGGATTCGATCCCAGAGCTCTCAGGACAGAAGTCGGACTCCTTGACCGCTTTGCCACTGAGACGAACTCCCAGACATAATAGCCACAGCCACAGCCACTATAGCTAGGACTCTAGGTTTGGGGAATTTCAGGTAAAGAGTGGGGAGAGAACGAGTTTTGGTGGAAAAGTACTATAAGGAGATGGCGTGCTACGATTGGTCCCCACAGGGCTCTTCTCCTTTTACCGTCTCTCATTCGTTAAAACCTATAACAAAGAATTGTTAAGACTTTTACGACATGCGGTCAGTTTTATATGGATGAGAACCATTGGAGGGACCTTAAGCGACTTACGGTACAAAAAACGATATTTTTCAATGTCAGACATGAGTCGGAACCCACCTTAAAATAACTTTTCCCTTGGCCTTCAACTGAAGTTTAGGAATAGATTTTTTTGTTTTGGAAACTTTTGGGCGTCTGAAATATATGTAATAATGTCTACTAGACTCCCGGTACCATCAATTTTTACTTTCTCGCCCGTATGTAATAAATGGGCTGAGAAAGTTATGTCTTCGTGCAAAATTTCGATTTTGAGATTTTGGGTTTCCCATGATCCTGGAGGTTCCCCGAGTCCAAAAAAGTGGTTTTTAAAAAATGTCCGTCCGACGTACGTACGTACGTACGTCACTCTGTCGCGCAACTGGACGTCACACCGTTCGTCCGATTTTGTTCAAATTCGGTACGTAGGTACCAAATGTAAATATCTGGACATTTTTTTTATAAATTTTGATAACTCAAAAATTGTGCCTGCTATGGTCAAAAAAAGGCAAAAAAATCGTGTTTTTTGACAGTTAAGAAGGGCTGGAAGCTACGTATATCAAGTTGGAACCTTGAAAATTTGCGAAAGTGTTTTTGAATAGATGCTTTTAAGTCTTTTACAATCATTTGGAGGTGGGCCAATAACTTGGCCCAGTTTTGGCCCAAACGCGTTGGTCGTCACTCCGGTAGCACTATTCGATCGATTTCGAAATTTATCCAACATAATAATTATGGCCAATATTGGCATTATCGTAGGAAAATTTTCCATAAATGGAAATCACGTTTTTGATTGGTTAAGACGGATTTGCGACAACCCTAATCGACAGATTTCCTTGAAAATTGGTGAAAATGGTCTCAGATAGATGCTTCAAGGTCACTTTCAATAGATTTTCAATTACTTGAAAATTAAGGCCGTGACATGGAAAATAGAAAACACGTACTTTGCGCGTCGAACGACACTTCACCATTTGACGGATATGTTTGAAATCCGGTGAGTAGGTGCCTAAAATTATTGTCCAGTGTATGGCAAAATATTTTTTAGAAAAATTTAAAATTTTTGTCCAAAAAAAATAAATTACGTAAAAAAAAATCAAAATTTTCGATACCGCTGGCGTAAAAAATGCTAGAAAGTGAAGTGCAACCATTGTCGGACCCTTTATTTTATTTGTTTTTGTAGCATGGAAGTCACACCAAATATTCATTTCGCTTTGGCCAACGATCAGTTCATTTAACTGACATCTGATGCCTTCGGGCTGTCTGTAACCAGCTATAGGGGTGTACCATTGGCAAAATCATTATATACCAACAACATAGAGAAGGTATCTATGTACACTAGGGTCTCAGTATCAAGGTCGAAAGTGAGTGCATGTAAATGTCAGTTTACAAGTAACCCCAACCCCCTGTTCGCTATTGGTCAATTTAACCTTCACCTAGCATGGCACTGGTTTAAAAATACATAATATATACATATAAACTTAATCCATTTTATTGTTATAAAAATTTTAACTTCCAATATTTTATCGATACTATGAAACTCCTAGTTGGAGACTAGTCAGACAATCCCGAAATAGTGAAAAATGTGGATATTGTAAAATATGAGAGAAGTGATGCATGGCTAACTGCACGTATGATAAATAATTTATTTAATTATAGGTTAACTAACAGCGAGCTATTATTAGATGAGCCAAAAAAAATCCACTATAACAGGGACTAGTTTTTAGGGAATTCTGGATCAAGTTTCAAGTTATCAGCAATGGAATACTTACGACAAAAAAAAACGAAAAAAAAAAACACCCAGTGCACACTGTGCTAATTGCCCTCTTATAAACCGAATCGGAACATCTAAAGCTGCCCACATACCATGCGTCCTGAAATGGCGGGGCTGGAATGGCGGGGCTGGAATGGTGGGCTTACACTGCCATCCCTCGCCAATAACACTATAGGTCCGGGAATGCCAACTCACCAGAACGGGCGTCCAGCCCAGCATTAGAGGTTACCGGTAAAGCAGCAGGTAAAGCCGGCCTAAATTTTTTAGTATTTACAAACGATGTAAAAAAGAAAAGACATCCTAATTTTTTTAGCTAAAGTACCTATACATAGTAACTGATGGTAGACCTCTAGACCTCATGTAGAATAATGACCTTGAGATCTGGAAATTACAAACTGAAAAAAGTCAATTCGGTAGCCAAATAGTTCGTTACTTGGAATATTACTCCTAGCACTATATTTATAATATCAAGTTCTGTCGCATTATGTCAACTCCACTTAATGGTTGTCTTCACAGGAACATTGAGAGCCGGTCACACCGGTTCGATCCCGATCCTTTCCAAGTTTTTCTGATCGGATCCACCTCTGATATTGTTCAGCATCTTAAGTTAAATTTATATCAATGCTGTGGTGGTTCGGAACCCACCTATAACTGTAGGTCCCCGTCGTGTTGAACACGACGGGTGGGGAGCTGGTATTTGGTAGCCCTGCCAGCTGAGCGCGATGGATAATTCTTGAAATGGTCTAGTTGCAGGGCTACCTCTATAGGTGCATTGCAATGGCCTGCAGGTTCCTATGACTGAGAGAGAGGTGAAAGAAATGTCTAGGTCGTTCCAGTAACGAAATCGTGATGAAAACGTCACCGAAACGTCAGAACTACCGCTCCACTGACGAAACGTGACGAATTCTATTACTCTGTTCTCCAGGTCATCTGTATAAATAGGCATCATGTGTGTAATCACGCCAGATAGTCAAGTTTTCCCCAAGCCGGTTAAGGACCGGTACCGCCAGACCATTTCAAGAATTACCCATATCATGCTCAGCTGGCTGAACTGCCAAATACCAGCTCCCCACCCACGATGTTAATACACGATAGGGACCTACAGTTTTATGTGGGTAGCCTTGACATGTATTTCACCGGAGATGCTGAACATATCAAAGGTGAATGCCGATCAGAAAAACTTTGATAGGATCAGGATCGAACCAGTATGCTCCGGCTCAGTGTTGCTTTAAAAACAATCATCTAAATCTAGATCCAGACTCTAGACCACTTGGCTATTGAGGTTGCTAAAGTACTTAGTTAGCAGAGGGTTGGGGGGGACAAGCCCAGCAACTAGACCGTTTTTCAAGAACTATCCATTGTGCTCAGCTGACAGCACTACCAAATACCAGCTCCCCACCCATCGAGTAAACGATGGGGACCTACAGTTTTAGGTGGGTTCCGAACCACCACAGCCTCGATATATATTTCACTTGACATGCTGAACATATCAGAGGTGAAGGCCGAGCAGAAAAACTTTTTGGTAGGATCGGGACCGAACCGGTGTGACCCGGCTCTCTCTGCTCCTCAAAAGTCGACCATTTAGACCACTCGGCTATCTAGGCCGTTGCTAAAGTACTTAGGTACCAGCTTATTTATTGTGAACTAAAATTAATTGCAAGATCAAGGTTCCCATTTTATATGCCATAATATTCACATTAACGATAAGACAAAAGTTATAAATATTCCAAGCAATTGTTTAGCTTATGGGAAGATGAGGCTAACCAAGCAGAGATAAATTTATCTGATCTTTAAACTGGACTGGTGAAACTCACCCTAAATACCTTGACCAATTGGTAGCATAAAGGCACTTACGGGTAAATCTCACATTAAATGTGGGTACCTAAGTAACTGTAAAAATTTAATGCTCACCTATAAGCATTTTTAACGGCGTATTTCAATTTTTATGCCGAATTAAAAATTTAACTCCTCGTATTTATTATCTGCAAAAACATTACTGCGTGAATGAGGTCCTGGGTTCGAATCCCGGTAGCAGCAATTTTCTGTTGGGAGCATGGATGTCACACCAAATATTCATTTGGCTTCGACCAACGGTCAGTTTGTTTAACTGATATCTGTGCCTTTGGGCCAAAGGTATGGGCTGCAATGCGTGGGCTCTTGCTAGATATTTTTTCCTGGTCCTAGCCCGGCCCTGAATCCTTCTGAATCATGGGAAGCCCATTTGCAACAGTATCAAACGTTTCATAACAACCAGGTCATATCAAATCAATTACAATTAACGCTGCCGGGTTAGCCCTTAACCTCTGATCACTACAGTGCTGATTGTGGTGACCGTTGATCACGGACCACGCGCGCAACATGCGGGTGTTGCAAATAAACAAAAAATTGTAATCCACACGCTAGCGGTCATAGGATAGTGGGATGATACTGATAATCGTATACATAAAAACTTATGCGCAATTTCAATGAATCTAACTGAGGCAATGGCCTCAGCAATTTCATCAGTTTATCAGCTTTATAATGATGAATGCTCAGCTGGCTAACTGGTGCTCAGATAGAACTTGGATAGTTCCTCCACAAAAGGGCATGAATCACCAGGAAAGTCTCGAGAATTCGGGATTATACATTATATAATCTGGCAGATAAAGTTAGTAAATTTATCTTCCCGAAAAAGTAGCCAAAAGCGTTATCTTGCCATTAAAAGTCCACTAGCTAACGTTATGAGAATAGCGCTATCGGCAGAATGGTGAAATGTACTAACTTTCCTTTTCAAGAGGATATAACGCTATAGTGAACTTTTAGGGGACACTTATGTAGACTTTAGCAACTAGTGAAATCGACCCTAAATGTTTGAAATTCTCACATCTTCAGTGAACTGATAAACTCTTTCAAATCCAGTTTCTATTTCATCTTATGAGCGATAGAGCGCTAAATGGTCAGCAATCAGAATCCAATCTTCCGGGCTTCAAGCAAGTCGTGCATCTCTCGTGGCATCTACTCGTACTCGTAACTAACACATTTTGTGGTACTTTTAACTCAAATTGTGATTGTGAACACACAATGTTTTCCGTGATCGCTGTTGTATGTTGTGCACTTCTGGCGTTACAGGCATCCCTTGGCTTCTGCCATCCAACCGGTAAGTTCAAAATCTGGTTTTTTGAATAAGAGAAAAATTCCCTCAGCTGTAGGTACCTGAGAGGTACCACCGGTCCAGATTAACATGGCATAAAAGCTCAAGTGTGAGGGAACTAAGAGGGGAACCTTAGCAGGTCTGCAATGGATTTCAACACCCAAAAGTGCCCACACACTGTCAGCTATACCGGAGAGCTGTTGGGGCCTCTCCGGCCAAGATTCAAGGTACAACTTTTTCTAAACTTTGTTACCAATCTTATTTTCCTTCCTTCCAGGTAAAACGGGAGAATTGCACCCAAACGAAATAGTAGAAAAGGACGAGGACGATGGATATCAAGTGGTCCTTCTTCGTAGTCCGTCGCAGGTCCTCAAAGTCGAAGTCGTGGACGAAGATGGCCACACATCGATGCAGAACATGGAACTCTACAGTGAAGAGAAGGTACCAGAGAGATCCACAGGAGAAGAAATCATAAAGAAGAGGACCAGGGGAAGGAGGAGGGAGCTGAAGACTTTAGAAAAGGTTGTAAGCAGTGAGAACGCAAGTGCGGAAAGTGCTGAAAAGGCCATGTGCAACTGGAGGAAGCTTTACAGGCTGTACCTGAACAAGTTGAGGAGCTCCGGAACGAACAAAGTGACTTACTCAAAAAATAAGCGAAAAGAAATTAGGGCTGCTTTCAAAATAGTGTGTGAAAACCCAGAAGATGCCATTACCTATTTACTGAATATGGTCCCTGTCTAAGGGGACATGTGAGTAGTGATGTTTGTTTATGTTGACCTGAAACCAAATCAAAGCACCTCTTCTCACATTACTTATCATAGAAAAAACGCACTCCACATTTTGTATCAGTGTGACGTTTGGAAATTCAAACACTGTAAAGTAACAAAAAGTCATTTTAATTTTACTTTAGGTTCTTCAAAGAATTTACGATGTTTTTTAAAACGGATTTTAGTTTCTATGATAATATGAGACACTTGCTTTGTGTTGGTTTACGTAAACTCCCATTTCATCGTAAGGGATACTTTTAGGAGTGGAAGGTGAAAAGTTTCTAAAGCTAATTCAGCGACAGCCAATCCCATTTTGTGGTAACAAGTCTGTAGACACGGTCCTGTGTGTTACGTTTTTTACTGAGACTTCTCTCAGGATATTTATATGTTCTGCAATATAACACGTCTCTTTTTGGTCTTACGTTCGACAAATGACGTTAAACAGAAAAGTACCATTACAAAATGTCAACGACCATAATTTTATCTTCAGTCTCATGCCGCTGGGTTAGCTTGCCTAAATTTATAGGCATCTATCAGGGTTTTCAAGTATTTTTCGGATTTAAATTTGCGAATTGCCATTGTACTTAATCTATTTATTTGTGTTAAATACATTGTGTTCTTTATATGTAATTTTAAGGAGTCACTTACTTCCTTTCGAGAAAACATGGCTAAAAAATGTTAGATAGAAAATGTAGAAATGAAGTGAAGGGTCAAACGCAGCTAGTGGTGGTTGCAGCCCATACTCTTGGCCCTAAGGCACAGATGTTTAGTGAAGGAACTGACTGTTGGCCAAAGCCAAATGAATATTTGGTGTGACATCCATCCTACCAAAACAAAATTGCAACTACCGGGATTCGAACCCAGGACCTCAGTCGTAAAGGTCTAGTTTTTTTCTAGCAACCCGTAAAGGTTACCACGGTCAATGTTGCTTAAATTTGGACTAAAGAGCGGCAAGAGAAAACTCACTTCGCTAAAGTTTCAGACAAGGGTGGAAATGATTTCCCAAGGGAGGGTGATGTCAGGATGTCACCCCTCCACCCTTAACACAAGCAAACACCCTTCACAATTACACTTTACACTCACTGAAAAATCGCTACAGCAACTAGACTATTTCAAGAAGTATCCATTGTGCTCAGCTGGCAGCACTACCAGGTACCAGCTCCCCACCCAAGTACACGGCGAGGACCAACAGTTTTGGGGTTTGGAACCACAACACCCTCGATATACATTTCTTTTGACATACTGAATTTATCAGAGGTGAATGCCGATCAGAAAAATTTAGGTAGGGTCGGGATGGAACCTTAGTCACCCGACTGTCAGTGTTCCTCTGAACAACATCTAGCTAGAACACTAGGGGATGATCTTCCGGGGAGAGTTGGTTGAAAGTCTCGAGGTCCCCCTCTGCCCTTTGCCCTCATATCTCTCCCTCAGCTCTCCCAGATGTTTCAATTAATCGTTCCTTTGTCACCGACCACTCTAGCGGCCACCTCAAACAGATGGGGGACCTCAATAAGGAATTCTTTGGCAGTCAAGATGTCTCCAAAGAGGGGGGGGGGGGGGGGGGACCCTGAACTGACCCCGACCAGCTGTTTCTAATATCTTCCTTCTTCAGTACATGGATGAAGAATAAAGGGCCTGACAATGGTCGCATTTGATTTTCTTGCAACTTAGAAGGCACCAAACATTCCAGAAATCGAGTACGTGGGTAACGATTTTTTAGGGTAATTTTTTGCCTAGGTATATTTTTTGTGCTTTTCCTTACAATCCTGGCATTCTGAGTTTTTCAACCATTTTTTGAGGAAACTGTTGGATATTTACCTAAATGTTCTGAATTTAGCATGTCTTTCTAACGTTAGAAATTAACTTATGTTTGATTTTACTGATTTTACGATCAATCGATTTTTGTCCGACTTTCTTGCCACATAGCCAAACAAGAAGTTAGTTTGTGGCCCCTCGAAATTTATTCTAGAAAGAATGACATTCAAATTTTGGACTTTTCAATTTATAACCGCATCGTTTGCAAGGGTCCCTGAATTTCAAATTACATAAAAACACCATTATGAAAATTGGAGTCAGATGTTACCCTAACGATACTACCCCCATCCACCCCCACCCCTGGTCACATCTGAATGTGATTAATAATGCTGAGGGTTTGTCGGGGGGTGAGCTGCAACCAATAGGGGCGCAAGATGATGACGGCTATAGGGGTGGGAGCCTTATCTCAGTTTAAACTCACCCACCCATGCCTGTTTAAACTTCGGTTAGGAGTCGGATTAACAAATTAACCCATCCCCCAGATGATTGAAGTTAGAGGAACCGGGGCACACCGGTTCAATCCCAATCCTGACAAAGTTTTTCTGATCGACTGTCATCTCTGATGTGTTCCGCATGTCAAGTGAAATGTATTCGAGGTGGTTCGGGACCCACCTAAAACTGTAGGTCCCCGTCGTGTACTAACACGATGGGTGGGGAGCTGGTAATTGGTAGTAGTACCCACTGAGCACGATAGATAATTCTTGTCTAGTCGAAAAGTTGATAGAAGGACCACTTAGAAAAAATATGAGCTCATCATAAGTATAGGTTGCAGAAAACAACATGCGAATAAATTCGCTAATCATGACCTAAACTGCACCATAACATTATTTATCACTTTATCTCCAGTGATGATAGTTTGCACTGCTATTATCCGGTAGTTTACAGCACTATCATCTAGATAGCACATTAGCACCGGCGTACCTAGACATTATATCTGGCAGTTATCTCGAAAGCTGCATAAACACTGTAAATTATACGCAGCTTACATAGGTATACATCATAATCAGATACGCCAGTGCGGTCTCACTGTGGTCTAGTCAGAAAGCACTGGACTCACACGACTGTGGTCCATGGTTCGAATCCTAGTATCAACAATGGTTTTTCTGATCGGGATTCACTTCTGATATGTTCAGCACCTCAAGTGAAATCTATACCGAGGTGGTTTGAAACCCACCTAAAACTGTAGGTCCTCGTCGTGTAATAACATGATTGGTGGGGAGTAGGTATTTGGTAAGTGATGCCAGCTCCCCCCCCCCCCCCCTTTCCTCTATATAGGTAGGTACGTAATAGGTACCAAAATTCAAGGCAACATACCTACGTCGCATCCGCATCTCTGAACACTTAAAAATAATACCAAAAATTCTATATAAAAACTAATGGGAAAAAAGAACTCTAAAAGATGTTTCAGGGAAGGAATGAACTACCTTCACGGCCAGACAACCTTGGTGGAACCGTCCAATTGATTTTACCATGCCTGCGATAAAATAAGTGACTAAATCTGTCACATGAAGCTACATGTGTCACAGTGAAACCTTATCTCATTCCTAATCTGACTATCTGATTTCATCAGTTGCTAAAGTCTGCTATAGTACCACCTAAAAGCTCACTATAGCGCTATCCTCACCAGCCTGCCCATAGCGCCCTTATTAGCAAGTGGACTTTTAACGACAAGATAAAGTTTTCGGCTACTTTTTACTAACTTTATCTCCACGGTAAGGAACTGGTGAAATCTACTTTAAGGGTGCGTCCCACCATGCCCAGTTAAAATTTAACTGGAGATTTACCATGTTAAATTTAACTCAAAAGTTAAATTTAACATGGTAAACATAGGACAAAATCTCCAGTTTAATTTTAACTGGGCATGGTGGGACGCACTCTTAGGGTGCATCCCACCATGCCCAGTTAAAATTAAACTGGAAAATTTAACATGGTAAACATAGGACAAAATCTCCAATTTAATTTTAACTGGGCATGGTGGGACGCACCCTTAAACTGTTAAATTTAACTGGAACTTGGTTAAGGAAAATATTGGAGAATTTTTGCCTAAAATTTTACGATCTAGTAAATTTTGTCAAATGCAAGAGTTTTTTCAAAAAATCATTGCTAGACGACCATTGATGATAGGGACATGCGGTTTTTTGCAATAGGTAAAGAAAGAATAACTTTACACTAGTCTTACCGGTAAACCACTAAATGTCCACATTTGTGGTATATAGAACCACTTGAAAGTAAAATTTCAAGGACATACATATTTACTACCCTCTCAAGCTTTACTACACGATGCTGTTTGTAGAATGGTTTTTGGAAAAATAATTACCCGACAGTAAAATTAAAACAAAATTGTTTCCATCGTTAAAAAGACACATTATATTTCAGAACAAACACCAAAACTTTCCTAAGAAAGAGGACAATAGAAGTTGCAACAATTTGTTTTACTTGGTTTGTTGACCTTATGAGTCCTCTTACATAAGATTGAGACGAAGAACAAATGAAAGTGGACCTTAAACCAGAGTGTCTTGTTTACATTTTCAACCTGAAATCGGGTAAAGAATGGTAGGATTGGTCAGGAAGGCACAAAACTGGTCTGACCACTCGCCTTATTTCAACTGTACCTTATCTACCTGGATTAAAGATCCCCAGGTCCAATGGCAAGGGCACGCCAAAGAATAGCGAAAGGTATGTTAGGTTAGGTGGATGATTCTTTGTTCTTAGCATAGGTATACAAGAACAAGACTTCTCGCAAAATTTCTTGCGCAAATCCGAGATATTTTCTTTCCAAAGCATCATTCATATCGACCATAAGGTTATAACTGCGGGAGATTTCATGTGTATGCAAGAAAATGCAAGAGTTTAGCAGATAGAACAAGAACAAGAAAGGCTTCCAACTAAAAGAACAAAGGTATGTGCCTCTCAGTGGCCGAGAGGTCAAAGGGTCCGCTTTGTGTCCTGAGAGGCCCGGGTTCGAATCCCGGCGTAACGGAAAAATCTTCAGCTAACGACATGGATGTATTGGCTTCGGCCTATTCCTCTTTGACTTCGGCCCAAAAAATAACCCACTGGTCAGCACCTATGTTCAAAGAATCTCGCGCGACAAAAAAAGAGATAATGTGCTATTTCTTGTTCTTGTTCTTGTATCGTGCATCACCATCTATATACTTGGTTCAGTGGCAAGGGCACGGCAAAGAATCGCCACAGGGTGCCAGCCCGTCTCCTATCAAATAAACAATTTACAAATTTAAATAAATAATTTCGTAAACAAGAAGGAGGGCCTTGGTTTGTTATCTATGGTTCCTACTATAGACCTAGGTTATAAATCACTACCATTAAATCCTAGCTGCTACAACTAGGTCTGTACCCAAGTGGGTATTTATTTGTTCTGGAAAATAGCGTGTGTTATTAACGTCAGAAAATTCCTTGAGGTTTTCGTGACCTCTCTACCCAGAATCACGCCCAACAGTCGAGTTTTCCCAAAACCAGGTTGTTACCTACCAAAATTTAAAAAAAAACAAAAGGAAGCCAAAAAAGGAAAATTTCATTTTTTATTTATCCTATTTTGCTGACCGCATACTTCATTTCCCAGTAGAAATAAAAAATTCAATTCATCTAAACTATAAAATATTTTTTACAACGAAATTCCCTATTGACGTAAACGACTGGTCCTGGTCCAACTGTGAACCTGTTTCAACCTTGACCGCTAACAGGGAAGGCACAAGTTTGCGTGTCAGAAAATCAGGTTTCCGGGGACCCTTAATAGGTGTACGTTGTACCTGTCTCTAGACATGTATCCTATAGGACTCACTGTAGGTCCGGTTAGGTACTGTCCACCTGCTTAGGAATGAAGGCAATGCTGTTTGTTGGCATTTTTAGACATTCTAGAGGGCTCCATCGTGCTCACCTGGCAGCACTATACCAGGTGGGTTCCGAACCACCAGAGCCTCGATATTCCACTTGACATGCTGAACATATCAGAGGTGAATGCCGCGCCGGCCAGAAAAAAATTAGATAGGCTCGGGATTGAACTGGTGTGCCTACAGGCCCTCAGCGTTCCTCTGAAGAGAAGCTGCCTACGCCTCAACCTGACCGGTCGGTGGTATATTATTTATCAATTAACGGACGTTATCCAAACCAGACATTAATAACCTGGCCGGCAAAGCGATTCTCACCTCGTAGCCTTGACGATTATCCTCAATTAAATGTTTGAATTATAGCAATTATAGAATGACATATTGAATGCAAACAAACAGTTTGTGGTGTGATATAGTGCCTATCTGCAATCCATGTGGTGATAGCTATTATGAAAATATCCGATCGCTGATTTTATTTAGACGTTTTGGCTCCTATAGTTAAGAGGACGCTATACCTGACGATGCATTTTTTGCCGCCCATAAGATTAACATTGCGAGCGGCGATTCATTTTCAAGGTTTACCCTTGGTTATTGGAAAGACACAAAATTTTGCCTGTATCTTAGCCCTAACAATGTTCTATGGAGTGTTCGAAGCAGATTTCCCATTTTTACTTTCTCGCTAGCCATATATGGCGAGAAAGTATTGTTTTCGTGCGAAATTTCGAAATTGAGATTTTGGGTTTCCCATGATCCTGGGGGTCCCCTGAGTCCAAAAAAGTGGTTTCTGGAAAAAGTCTGTCCGTCCGTCAGTCCGTCCGTCAGTCCGTCAGTCCGTCCGTCAGTCCGTCAGTCCGTGCAGTGCTCTAGCGCCTATACCGTTCATCCGATTTTGATGAAATTTGGTATGGACCTGTCTAAAATTACTGCCGAGACACATTTTCAAGGATTTTTTGATTGGTCAAAAATTGCGGCCGCTATTGTCAAAAAACCGCCAAAATAATTCAAAAATCGTGTTTTTGGTTAGTCGGACAAGCGCCGACGGTACACTTTTCAATCTATAACACTGAAAATTGGTAAGTGTGTTGACAAATAGATGCTTCGAGGTCATTTTCAACTAAAATTGAATTGGTTGAAAAGTACGGCCGTTCTGGACCAAAGTTCGATCGTTTCGGCGCCATTCACATTTATTGACCGATTGTCATGAAATTTGGTAAATTTGTGTAGAACTATGTAACTTAAACATTTGTCGAACAGAATTTTGTGATCTTCAAAATTACGGCCGTAGTAGTCAAAAAAGTGTCGAAAATGAGTTGAGAATGAGAAACCACGTTTTTGAATGGTCGGAACGCATTTGGGACTACAGTAATAGAATGACAGCCATGAAACTTGGTGGGAGTGATCTCAGATAAATGCTCTTGGGTCGTTTTCAACCGATATTGGATTGCTTAAAAATTACGCCCGCAAAAAAATCTCAAAGAAATCAAAAAAAAAAAAAAAAAAAATCACATGGGGCGAGAAAGTTTAGTGCGACTGTTGTCGGACCCTTTATTTTACTGGTTTTCGAGATATAGCACTTTTCTTGAGGTATGCGATGCTAGCATTTGCGAAACAGTTGCAATAAAAGAAACCAGTGAGAAATTGGGAAATCTGCTTCGAACACTCCCTAGAACATTGTTAGGGCTAGGTACAGGCAAACTCTTTGTGTCTTTCCAACCAAGGGTAAACCTTGAAAATGAATCGCTGCTCGCAATGTTAATCTTATGGGCGGAAAAAAATGCATCGTGAGGTATAGCGTCCTCTTAAGCGGTCCACCGATTTTCGCAACGGTAACTTCCATAACAAAGGAGTTGCAGAGGAAAACAATTCCTCCCAAACTTTTCGTCTTTATACCATCACAAAAATCTCGATAAGTCTGGACTAGATTCTGCATAGGTCCACTTGCTTCAGTGTCAGTGAAATATCGTGTGAGCTAGGCCTAACGATTTAAGTTTGTAAGGGTGATCCACCCTATTTCCATTCCATTGAAAGCATGACGAGGACGAAATCACTCTAATTCGAACGCCTGACGGGGGAACAGTGTTCAGCAGAGGGAAGGAGGGCGGCGAACGTCAAACAGAAGCGGAAAGGGGACAGTTCGAACGCCGAACGGCGTTACAGGGGACAGTTTCATCCAGTGGCGGCTGTTGAAAAGCTGCACAACCCTAACAACCCTAACTGACTGAGGCAAAACTCGACTGTCGGGGGTGACCAAATTAATCACCCCCTTGTGTGCAGAGTTAGGGGATTCTGACCTTAGCTATAACAGGTATTAACAAAATCAACAAGGCAGCATTGTCTGTCTCTACTGCCAAAAAATCCAAGCCGCCACTGATTCAAACACAACAGCAGCAAAGAACCGTTCGAACGGCAGTCGGTGCTGAACGCTTTACTTTACCACATCCGTTCGTTCTTCTCGTGAATTAGTACTGCCCACGTGTGTCCACCCCTTACTTTCCAAAAAAATTATTTTGTGTGTCCAATAGGTTTCGAAATGTGTGGATAAGTCTAGGAACTGAGGTCCTGGGTTCAAATATAGGTATACCAGAATTTTTCTCCAATGTTTATTTGAAGTCGTCCAACAATCACTTTGTTTAGTTAACATCTATGCCTTCGGGCCAAGGCTCTGTAAGCACCAACAGAAAAAAAAGGAATTATTTTTTTGGCTAAGTGCAAATCAGGTACCCTTTTGCACGTCCTAGATAAATTTGCATTAAAACGTGATCGAGCTAATATCTTGGACGTTCAATCTGACAGGTATGGACCTAGGCACGATAAAACTGTCGAGATTAGATTAATAGTCGTGGGCCTAGATTTAGACAGCCAAAACCAGCTTCCTGTATCTGTCAGGTACAAGAGCACTCCTAGATACTTGTCAAAAAACTTTTCATGCATTTTTTTTCTTGGCCTCAGGAGGTCGTGAACACGTGGAAACTGATTAAACTGGAAATTTAAATGTCGGCTAATTTTGCACAATGTTTTTTCTGACAAAGTTCACTTGATCGTAAAATTACAACATAGCCAGTTAATTTCTGACGTTAAAAAGAAATATTATATTTCAGAACATTTAAATGTCCAACAAAATATCATCAAAAAATGGTGGAGGTCCAAATCTGAGTGTTGAAAGATTTCTCCTCATTTAGGCACGATGTTTGATCTTTAGACAGAGACTGAATGATATCAGTGCAACAGACAATGGACTAAACGAAGGGAGAAGATTTTTGAAAAAATGGCGCCATTCTTGAGAAAAATTTTGTTGCTTTCGGGAATTCTCTACTCATGCAGTACTTCAGAAGATGATTCGTTCACCTTCTCAACGAAACCAGGTATGTACAAAATAATTCTAGGTATACCTATGTAGGTATAGTATGTATTCCATTAGTGACCTACAAGTAACAACCTCGATAACCAAGCAGTCTCAATGGGTGTCTTTTAAGGAACTCTGAGTGACACCACCGGTTCGATCCCGATCCTACCAAAGTTTTTCTGATCGGCATTCACCTCTGATATGTTCAGCATGTCAAGTGAAATGTGGTGGTTCGGAACCCACCTAAAACTGTAGGTCCCCGTCGTGAAGGTACTAACACAATTGGTATAGAAAGCTGGGCTTGAGTTATTATAACGAACAACGCATTTCGCAATGAAAATCTCAAAATCCAGTTTCTACATTCTCGTGTGGTCTTCGTCTACCTTAGGAAAGTGACACATGTCAAATTGCACAGCCATCGGTTATCATCACTTATCACTTATCGAAATGAATAAAACAAGTTTAATAATATACATATTATAGTCATCAGTCAAATATTCACACGTAGGTACAGTTAATCATGCAAAAAAAGAATATGTAATTTTAGTTCGCGACCCATACATTAAAAACTAATCTGAATAGATTTGGTTGGGCGGCACCTTAAAGCTAAATTTGCAAATACCTATAGGTACAGCGGCCACTCTCTATAATAAAATCTCTCTGTAACGAACAATCAACCAAAAAACTTAAGAATTTCGTCAAAAAAAAAAAAAAAAAAAAAAAAAAATCTGAAGAAAAAAAAAATAATTTACAACTTCAACTGACAGATTTCGGTAAATTTTGGTAGGTAGGTACTTAGTATTGTATATAACATTTAGAGTTCGAGAAAGAGAAGTGTGACCATTGTCAGCTCTTTTATTACAGTTGCAGTCTTTTTCCGAAGGCCATTTATAGAGTACATTGACCCTTCTACTCAACACGATCCTGTGACGACAATAAACAAACCTGCCAAACTAGTTAAAACATACGCCATTGAAATATATTTTAAACTTGTCTTTTATTGCAATGTCCGAACCAGCGGGAAGTCAAAACCATTTACTTACTGCCAAAAACCAGAGATCAATATCATCACTGGTTGCTTAGCAGGGATTTTTCAAAAATCCTAACACTTTTTGTGTTTTTTAAAGCTACCTGGGGCAGCCATCATGTTAGTAAACGACGGGTACCTACAGTTTTAGGTTGGTTCCTCGATATCATTCTGCTGCTGCCATGTGTCTCTCAACTTAGCATTAACTCTTAATGTTCGTATTTTTCTACAGATAGCCCGGGTGTTACGCTCGAGAAAGTCGTGGTCCCAGACGTGGTTTTAGAAGGAGAGACTGTTGAACTGACATGTCCATTCCAGCTCTATTCAGTTGATCTGTACTCAGTACTATGGTACAAAGATCTAGAAGAATTCTACCGATTTGTACCGTCAAACTACCCGAAATGGACCTCCCACGACCTGGACGGCTTCCAGGTCGATGTAAGTGTTTAAGTACGTACTAAGACAACAATAGGACAGTGCCTCTCAGTGGCTGAGTGGTCAAGGGTTCGAATCCCAGCTTAAGCAATATTTTCCGGTAATCGAGAGAACCCAGTATCTACTCCCAACCTTCCACCCAAGTAGATACAGATATTTTGCCGCCAAAAACTTGGAAAATACATCCATAGGTAAATTTTTTTAAATTATTGTAATTTTATGAGTGAGGCATCAACGCCGCAAATTATTTTCTAGTGTTCATATAACTTGACAAAAAATGAAGATATTCGTGCAGTTAATAGTCGTTGCCTTCAGACTATTTGGTGCAATATACCCTCACATACAATTAGATAATTTGGCACGAACTGCTAGACAAATGGGTATAGGAAATAGCAGGACCTCCAGCCGTCACGCAATACTTTTGGAAAACCAATAGATATAATGAGAAATCTACTTCGGTATGTATGTACCTATTATATTTCAGAATAATCAGAATATTTTTCCTCGAAAAATTGGAAGAAAAATCATTCCGCTAAGAATATCTTCCCCCTTACAGATCTCGAGGTCTGACGACCAGAAAGTAACGCTGACGAACGTGACTCTTCAGGCAAAGGGGAGGTACCGGTGCGAAGTTTCCGCGGAGGCACCTTCCTTCCATTCTGTCAACCAGGAGGCACCTATGCAGGTTATATGTAAGTCTACCTGGAGGCACCCTCTTTTCAGTCAGGAGGCACTACCCTTCAACTCTCCTTCAACCCTCATTTGAAGTGTTTAAAAAACTATGCAGGCTACATGCAAGTCCATCAGAGGCACCTCCTTTCAACCAGGAGGAACCTCCTTCAACTCTGTCTATCAGGAGGCACCCTCCTTCAAAATCCTTCAAAAACCTATGAAGGTTCATGTAAGTCCATCAGGAGGCAACCTCCTTCACCTCTGTCAATCAAGAGGTCTTCTTCCTATGTAACTCCCTTATACTCGGAAGTAAACCGTTTCTACGTTAAAAATTGCAGCACCCCCAAAAGAAGAACCAGCAATATCAGGACAGAAGACTGTGTACAACGTGGGGGAGGCCATGTCCCTCAACTGCACATCGGGGCTCAGCAACCCTGCAGCCGACATCGAGTGGTACATCAACGATCAATACGTAAGTTCATTGCAAATTTCATCCCCGATTCTTGAGGAAAATCACTCGATCGTACAATCTTAACAAAGCCAGTTAATTCCCAACATTAAAAAGGCATGGTATATTTCAGAACAATTATAAATACAACAGTCTGCTCGAAAAAAATAAATAAATAAACAACTTGATTATTTTCCCACACGTCCTCTATTTCTATTCGTTCATGTTTCCTATCTTCCTATCGAAGGGGGCCTTGAAAAACCCACAACAGGAACTTAAGTCACTATGAATACAACCCATCGAAATTTTGGTAAACCTGAAAATTGCATTAAGTTCTGTGAGAAGAAATGACAAGTTTGGTCGTGGTAGGCGGTCACGGACAATACCTAGATAAGGTGTAAGATACCTAGGTGTATTACATTTATTTCTAAGTACTTCCTATTTCCTGCCAGCCTATTTGTCCGAACGGTAAAACAGGTAATATGCTATTTAGCCAGAATACTCATTATTCGTTGATTTTTTTTTTCGACCATTTTTTGTGGAAAATAGGCCGAACATACATCCGCTATTTGTTTACATACGTTTTTCCTGCACACTTTATGAGGAAACAACTGGTTATTTAATTGTTCTGAAATATAATATGAGTTTTTAACGGCTGAAATTAAATTGTGACTTTACGACCGGTTAATTTCGGAAAAAAATTTTGTTGACAAAAATCACTCAATCTAAAAAATGACATATAATATTTCAGAACATTTAAAAATCTAATATTTTCCTCATAAAGTGTGCAGAAAAAACGTAAACAAATAGAAAATGTATGTTCGGTCTTAACTGAATATATTATTTTTTCAGACTTCGCCTTATTCGGAGTTCAGCACAGAAGTCGGGGACTTGTACACCACCCTATCGACCCTGAATTTGGTTTTGGAGCCCCGCCATTTTGTGAATGGCCAAAACATGACGGTGCGCTGCGTTTCCAAAGTTGGCCCCATGGAGAACTTTGCCAAAATCGAACCTTTGCTGATACACCAGAAAGAAACTTCACTACTTGGTAAGTAAGGGGACCTACAGTTTTAGGTGGGTTCCGAACCACCACAGCCTCGATATCCATTTCACTTGTTGAACATATCAGAGGTGAATGCCGAGCAGAAAAATTTTAATAGGACCGGGATCGAACCGGTGTCCTCCTTTCGGTAACGAAAATTTTTAGGTAATAATTTTTTTTTTCAGTTCAAGCGAGAGGTTCTTCGTCTGCAGATCTCTTCAGTCACCGACAGGCCTTTATTTTCATACCTTTGTGTCTAGCCACTTGGCACTTGGTATAAGCACTTAGTAGGGAACTGAGCAATGAAGCAAGAGGACCTGGGATCTAACCCCGACTTGCCGAAACTTTACGTGGAAGGTGCCACGCTGCACTATTTTTTAAAGGTTCTAGAGATGAGGTAACTAACTTTTGTAATTTGTAGGACTGTACTTCAGTTTTTTATCATTAAGTAATGCCCACTCCACCATCCCTCACCCCCTGCAGAGCGATTGAGAGGGTGGAGACTTAGAGAGAGGGAGGGGGGGGGGGGGGGTAGGTCCCAAAGGAGTTTCTTGATTGTAGAGGGTCGGCCTTCCCTCCCCTAAGGAAAATTAACATCACACAAAATTATTTCTACATCGCCTGTTTCATTACAGATCACTACCCTCGTCACGTTTATTCCTTTTTTTTTCGATTTGGGCCATCACACATATTAAGATAAGAAACGATGTTTACCATAGCAAGGTACATGAATTTCATAGGTGGTTTCCCACGATGACGTATAATCAGGTAGACCAATCACAGAGTTACCTTCCATTCGTTCATACATTTTGATTGATCAGGGTGATTTGACGTAATCGAGACGCAGCTTATCAAAAATTCACTAAATTGTAAATTACAATATACTGAAAGCGCCTGCAAAATATTGGGTATTTAAATATAAGTGCACTCATGTTGTAGGGAAATTTTCATTTTTTACATGTATTTTTTGTATTTTAGAGCGTGTTTTTGAATAATTCAATTATTAATATATTAATAATATACATAATATGTAAAAAGCTTCTTGAAAATAATTCCGTCCTTTATGAACATCTGATTTCATATTGCTTGCCGTGCAGATGAAGTTAGTTAGGTAATTCACCTCCCCAAAATTTTATCCTGCCGTTAAAAGTCCATGAACTAACGATAAGGGCGCTATGGGCAGGATAGTGAAAGGCACCACCTTTCAAGAGGATAACGCTAAATTAAACTTTTAGGGATTGTAGAGTAGATTGGTGAAATTTTTTATGGCCTCAACTCGACATAAAATTATTTTCTGACGTTTAAAAGATTTATAATATTTCAGAAGAAAAAAAAAAAAAAAAAAAAAAAAAAATCCAACCGTTTCTGGTAAGGATATCAGTGAGTACAGCCACTTCGTCGTTATTTCGTCGTTCAAAGATCCGGAATAGACTAACAGATGTTAGTTGACGCACTGCGTGGGTAAGCGACCAAAAGGGCGGAAACTACTTTCGAACTTCCCCAAAATTTGTTATTCAGTGCTGTCGTTTACGGACTTTTGGGTCAGCTAAAAGCCCCGAAGCCTCCACCCTAATGTGGTGTCGTGTTAAGGCCCAAAGGCTAACTAAGACATTATTACAGCAGTAAATGATAATTTACGACCCCCGCACCCTCTTATAGGGGTTGAAACCCTCACGCACCCTCACCCCTATGCTCGATACAGTGCCAGGGCAGCTATGAAGCAAGGGGACCCTGGTTCTAGTCCCGGCTTGCCCATATTTTTAGTCCCAATGTCATAGAAGACGAAAAGTTTGGGAGGAATTGTTTTGCTCAGTAACTCCCTTGTTATGGAAGTTACCGTTACAAAAATCGGTAGACCGCCTAATTAGGAGCCAACATGTCTACATAAAATTTCAGCGATGTGGGGGCAGTTATTATACTTGACAGAAGAGGAGCAGACAAACGAATATTCAATAGTATCCTAAAAAACGTTTATATATTTTGTGTCTTTGAATACTCCCAGAGGGTTTCGACGTCATCGGGAGACCTAAACATGACAAGTTAATAGAAGATATAGATCTGCAAGTTAGCATAATTTTATTTATTGGTTGAAATTGCAAGACTGCGTTAGATAGTTCTAACAAGGAACTCCTTCTGCGGTGACACAAACAGGTTTCCAATTCCAATTCCAAACTCGCTCTCGAGCCATCACGTCAGGGTTCCAATTCTTGTCTCCCCATTTTTTTTCGTCCCACATTCCCCTGTTCATCATCTCTTCGCTGATTTTTTCTCCAATCATCTTTACCTCCTCCATTTTCGGGATTTCTTTCCGGATAAACTTGCACCCCATACCAGCAATACGGCACAACTCTTCGGACGTTACAATAGGATCTTGTCTGGCGTTTTCGCGACAGCCGCGGCCAGTGAGTGAGATACAAAGTTCTTCTTTGCTGAGAGTTCTGCTTGTAGGTGTGAGGCACCCGATCCCCATGTTCGCGCAAAGCCACTCCGGACTGCTGGAAGCCCACGGTTGAGTTTTCATCCAAGCCTCCCCGCACGCGATGCCTTTCGTTCGGCAAAGCCATTCCATCTTGGTCGGATCGGAGAGTCTGATTTTTTCAAGGACCTCTTTAGTGCAGCCCATTCCCATTTTCAGGCACTTCTCTTCGGGGGATAGCTTCTTCTCCTCTTTCTTCTCCTCCTTCATCTCTTCTCTCTTGAAGAAGTCCCAGGTACACCCGATGCCGTACATCGCGCACAGCTCTTGCCGTCCCTGGACGAACATTGGGCTTGTTCGGAACGTTACTTCCACTTCAGGCGAAGGAAGCATAGTCAGCACTTTTCTGAAAAAGAAAAAATGTTACTATGCTCAAGAATTATGCATCGCGCTCAGCTGGCAGCACTTCCAAATTCAAGCTCCCCACATGATGGCGACCTAAATTTTTAGGTGAGAAAAACTTTGATAAGATCAGGATGGAACTTACTCCATGGTCTCCATGTTGGGTGGTATCGTACTCTTGATGATATTAGCCCAAGGGCTGCCCAGCACATTGCCCACTGTCGCCACAGTATCTCTGTTGAGAGGGTTGCCCTTGAAAGGCACGGAGAGGGCTAGGGGTAGGCCAGTGAAGGGGAGGGTCTCAGGCAGGATGACTTGGCCCAGGGCCCCGCCAAGAAGAGCCACAAGAGTAGCCAGGAGTATCTACAATAAACAAATAGTCTGACAATGGTTGCACTTTACTTTTTCGTATTGTGGTGTCAGAAGTCACCACAAAAAACAACACTGTACGCTTACAGCATGGATGTCGTGGCTTCGGCCAAACTCCTACAGTGTTATACCCAGTGATGGGGGATTTTCCGGAATTTTTTTTTCGGAAAATTTCCATGGAAAATTTCCGGAAATTTTCGGAAAATGTGGAAATTGTTGGAAATTTAGTGTTGATTGACTGTATAACGCCGAACAGGCTTTGCTACTGGTGGATTATGTGATGTCGCAGTAGTTACCGATCCCTTATTCTCTGATAAGTATCATCCGCGTCTAAGAAGCCACCAAAAAGCTCAAAACTGGAGCTCTGGAGTCTTTAATTGTATTAATAATTAGTTCAGAATGCTATTCTGAAGATAGCTAAAGTAACGGTTTAAGATTTCTGTGAACGGTAGTTGATTTTCAGGTATATTAATAAACGACTGGTATAGCCCCAGCTGCAAACGTGGCAATAAAAAACCCCGCGAAATTCAAATATTTTAAGTTAAAAAAATATATATGATTATTTTTTCGATATAAAAAAAGTCATGGAAAGGAAATTTTACTATTTGGAAAATTTCCGAAATTTCCGGAAATTTTCCGAGCCCCCATCACTGGTTATACCCAACTGGGTAAAATAATAAATAAAATAAAATAAAATTGAGACTCACCATATTTAGTGGCTGGAGACGGAACTCGACTACCTTTGTTCTCACATCGCAGATTGTTTTTATAGCAGAACATCATAATCATCGCGATAAAAAAAAAAGTTTCACACGGGCGATCATCACGTTATCATCCCCACGACTCAAACGCCTTCAGGCAGTCTAACATGTTACTAACCAAAACAAACTAGATCTCCCAGACCAGGTGACACCACTCATTAGCACGACAAATGCAGGAAAAACCACCTGCTAAGCTCTGCTAAACCTGGCATAGAAGCTCAAGGGTGTGGGCGTTTGAACACCCTGTAGTGCCCACAAACTGTCAGCTATACCGGAGAGCTGTGGGGGCTCCGCGGCATTCGCCTCTCCGGCCCAGACCTCGAGAAATAGGCTAAACGTTTCAATTAACTTCATCTTTCAATCTTAACTTAACTTACAATCGTGTAATTAACTATTCATTCACTTAACGATGATTATACTTAATCGATATACACTATACATTTGATAGGCAACCATAACATTCTCCACTGAATGTAGCGTATTATTAACAATATCCACACAATGCTGTTCGTACACATTTTTACGACTAATTTACTGAGGAAGCTATTGAATATATATTTGTTCTGAAATATAATATTTTTTTAAAGTCAGAAACTAGAATTGAGTGCAACGGCTTCACCGTTCCTTGGGGTCTGGGAACAGCCTGAGGCAGTTCCTTAGGTTGTCAGTTTTTTTAAGGCTTTTCGCGGGGGTTTTCCATAGCATATTTGTTGGTGAGTTGACAAATAAATAGTTGACGGGTGATGCTCGTCCTTGGCCTTGGGTCCAGGCATAAGCAGGTAGGGGCAGGGCCGGATTAGCCATATGACCAGGTGTGTGCATGGACACCCTATTTTGGTCGCAGGGGCGCCATGTGAAGGCAAAAATAAATAAAATAATTGTGATTTCTTGAAATAAATTAATTTTGCGGACACCGCTCAGAAGCATGTTAGCAGGAAATGCTATTTACGCAAAAGCTACTTCGTACGACAGCTGCAGAATGGGGAGAAGCAACCTAGGAAATGGTTACTTTTTTCACCTTCTACGAAAAAAATCTACTGTGGGGTTTGTAGACTGTTCGAATCCAAATTTCCCTTAGGACAAGATGGCATTGGTGACTGGAGAAACTTAGGACAAAAGATCCAAAAACATGAAAATTCTTCAGAGCATTTGTCCAACTTGATAAGCTTCAAATCTATGAAAAAGAATCCCATAGATAAAACACTATTTGCGGCTGTAGAAGTGGAGGTGAAATACTGGTGCAATGTGCTGCAAAGGGTTGTAGTTGCAGTCAAGGCTTCATCTTCAAGGGGGTTGGCGTTCAGAGGGTCCGTTGAGGTTTTTGGGTCTAATAACAACGGTAACTACATGATGCTTTTAGAATGCATGCCGCTTTTGATCCATTTTTGTCCGAACACATTCGAATGAAAGGAAATCCAGGAAAGGGGAGAACTTCTTATTTATCTTCTACCATTTGCAAACGTTGAAGAACGTCATTGAAGAACGTTTTAAATGAGATTGTGGGAGAAATTCAAGCCGCAAAATATTACTCGCTGATTGTGGATTCAACCCCTGATTTAGCACACGTAGACCAACTAGCATTAGTAATACGTTATGTTCTAAATAGTGGAGAAGCTGTGGAAAGGTTCATAAAATTTATGCCAAATGCAGGACACAAGGCTGCTGAAATGCGTGACAGCGTCCTGAAACAACTGGCAGTATTGAACGTAGACATTATGGATTGCCGAGGCCAGGCCTATGATACTACAGGAAGTATGTCAGGTCAATATGGTGGGCTGCAGGCCTTAATCCAAGCAATCAACCCTGATGCACCTTATGTCCCATGCTGCGGGCATTCTACTGATCTTATAGGAGTTCATGCAGTGGAGTGCACTTTGGAGGGAGCTGCTCTATTTGATTTGCTTCAGGCCATTTACAACTTCTTTTCTGCTTCGACGTCTAGATGGAAGTTACTTGAACTGAAAAAGACCCTCAAAAGTTTGTCGGTGACCAGGTGGTCAGCGCGTTACGACGCATGTATCGGACTCAAAGAAAGTTACCAGCCTGTCATTAAGGCACTGTCAGAAATTGCAGACGATGCGCAGCAAAAGGCAGCCACTCGACTGGAGTCGTCTGCTTTAAAATCGAAACTGCAGCGATTTGAAAGCATCGTAATGCTTGTCGTATGGACTAACCTCCTAAATCGATTCCAAAAGGCCAGTATCTTTCTGCAAAAAGTCGACCTTGACTTGGGAGGGGCAGTACAACTGTTAGATTCTCTGGCTGAGTTTGTAACTGATCTGAGGGACAAATTGCCCTCGTTCGAAAAGGAAGCTTCCGAAATATTGCCTGGGAAAACATACGAGGAGAGGAGACAAAAAAAAAAGGAAAGTGCAGCCAGACGAAAGCCGTGAGGGAGAAGTATCTTTCAGCGACGGCCGGGAAAACTTCCGGATAAATACTTATCTACCCATTCTGGACAAAATGCTACAGTGACCTAAGTACCAGGAAGGTAGCTTATTCAGAAATAATGAAACGGTTCTCCGTTATTGAAAAATGCTTGAATAATGCACCAGATTTTGAGGCTGCTTTAGACAAAATGGACCTGACACAGTACCCAGATGTTACGCCAGAAATAAAGAGTGAGTTGCGGCATTTGAGACTTCATATTTCCAAATTATCAATCACCGAAAAACCAAGTAATGTCAACAACTTCTTGTCATGGATGAAGATGGGGAGCTTCGAAGATGTGTACCCGAACGTGGAGATTTTACTTCGAATTTACAAATCTCTGCCAGTGGCGAACTGCTCAGCGGAAAGGAGCTTTTCGGCGTTAGCGCGAATAAAGAATCATTTCCGAACTGCACTGGGGGAAGCCAAACTGTCGGGGCTAGCGCTTCTCTCGATCGAAAGTGAATTCACAAAAAAGTTTCGTTTGACAGCGCTATTCTCAAATTCGCCCATTCCAAATCAAGAAAAAAGAGTTTTTCCGTTTAAGAAAAAAGGACGAACTTTAGTGCATTGACTGAATAGATGGTATAGGTAAGTGGAACCAATTTAATACCTTTTTTCCTTCAACAATACCTACCCTTCCAAGTTAGGGTGCAGGCTTGTATTGAATGCAGGAGGGAAGGGGGGGGGGGGGGGGGGGCGCCAAAACGAAGATTGGTTTACCCTAGAAAAAATTGTTAATCCGGCCCTGGGTAGGGGGTGTTAAAGGCTAAGCATAATCGAAGGGGGTATTTTTGTAGGTGACAGTATGTGGCAGAAGGGAGGTTTTGGAGGGAGATTTCGAGGAGTCGCTCGTTATATTTTGGAGAGGACGGTTCGGCGGTCGTTGTAAGATTTGGTGGAGGAAGGTTGTGGAGTGTTCATGTGATTTGGGAGAGTATGGAATAAGAGTAATATGAACAGTAGTGTTGTGATGGAGAGAGACTGTGAAGTGTGGTTGCGAAAGGAAGAAATAGACATGATGATGGGGTAGGAGCCACCCCTTGGGTCCCACCCCACCCAGCAGCCATAATGGAATAGCAGCAACAGCAACCACAGCAGTAAGAGTCACCTACGTCCGGGCAAGTCTTTTCTAATTTTACTTCAATTACCAACATTTGGATCACTTTGGATATCTGGATAATCTGTACCTGCGGTTCTTCTGGGCCAGGACCAACAGGATTAGGAAGACCCAGTGGCGCCCAAGGAAGATCTGTCCCCCCCCCCCCCCCCCCCCACCCACCTTCTAAACATGTTAGGAGTGCACTCGTTTTTAATTGTAAATCTTTGATCCTCCCTTACCTTATGAATCTTGCTTTTGTTGTTGAATAGTATCTTCTAATGAAATATCAGACTATTTATTGATTAGGGACACCTTGCCGAGCATTGCTCAAATTAGTACTGTAACACCTACACCCTGAAGAGAGCTAGCCAGGGCAGAACCCACATCAACCCACAGGGGTATTAGCCTTTTATTTGCTCCCCCCTGACTGAAATATGCGGAATTTGGCAGTACATGAGTCAGCTGTGATTTTGCGACCAAGTGATTTTTGTCAATAAAAAAGGGTCAACAATGTGTTGTGTCAACGTGTGATCGTAGTGTACTTGTTCGTGTTATGACGTGCAGAGATGTACAAATAATTAAAAGAATCTTTTGAAAAGGGTAGCTCACAACTGCGGTGTCAACTAATGTCCGAATTCTCCTCAACAACCCTAAGAAACGATCAAGACATTCAGGAGTTGGAGTTGGAGTTAATAGCTCACAGAATAAGAAGCCTCGGCGAGCAGCTTAGTGAACAAATGGTCAACAAGTCACTACCATCTGTTGGCAGGAAAACTTTAGTATTATCAAGTTGGTAACAGTGAGGAGTTGAAAATAAAATGGTGGAAAATGTTCATTTTTACATTCAATAAATGAGTCCTAAATTAAAGTATAGATAACAAAGAGTTAGTGACGTTTGGTGATAATGTGATTGGGCATTGGAGGCCGTGCAGGAAGTCTGCCAGACCTGTTCGGGGGCCGCGGCCGATTGCTGGTGGAGACGCCGCAACCGTCATTGTAATTGTCACGGAAAGTTAGTTTGACGCTATTTTAGCCCGGTATTTTTAGATTTAAACGGTTGGCAATGTAGAACCTTCTGGAAGAAATGCGTAGAGTTCTGGTACAAAAAATGGCTGCGATAGCTGTGATTTGTGTATCTAGTTGAATATATTATGATTTTGGGACAAACAACATCGGCATTATTTCACAATCCAATTCTGCTATTACATCTGGCGACCGTTGACACGACAAGTAAGTGAAAATATCGATCGTTGAAATAGACATTCTCAAGAAGAAGAGGTCCACCCTGCGTGGCGTCATTTCGAACGCGGTAAACGCTCTGGCCCAGGTCATGGAGCTCAGAACATAAGAAGCAAAGAAAGAAACCCTGAAAAAAACGGCGGAGGAGTTAAAGTGTATCGATGATAAGATCTTCCAACTTTCCATGGAGTTGACGGAGGAGCAACTCACTGCACAGATGGAGAGCTCAAACACGTACCAGGAGAAAGCAATGCAGGCGCTGGCAGCCGCAGCAATGGCAGCCCAAGATACAATCTGGATCAAGAAAGTGTTGAGTGACATTATAGGAGATCTAGGATCAATTATCCTAAAAATCCAAAATCAAAGTGCGATCTGTAGGTATGATAGGAAGTCGTACTCAGCATAGGCGAACAAAGCATTTGGACGTTAAATATTTGTTTCTTAAAGACTTTAACGAAAGAGGCGAAATTGATGTAGAATAGGTATGTATACCTACTGGGAATCAGGTTGTCATGATGAGCGTCGCAATTTCTTCGGAAGACGACAGAAGGCGGGGGAAACGCTGGACGAGTTCATCACAGACCCAAATGCGTCAAGTGTGCGAGGGACCACTTAACCAGAGAATGCACAAAGAAGGACAATACCCCTGAGAATGCACATAGAATGCACTAAGAAGGACAATACTCCTGAGAATGCACAGAGATTGCGCAAAGAAGGACAATAGGTACTCCTGAGAATGCACAGAGAATGCACAAAGAAGGACAATAGTCCTGAGAATGCACAGAGATTGCACAAAGAAGGACAATAGGTACTCCTGAGAATGCACAGAGAATGCACAAAGAAGGACAATAGGTACTCCTGAGAATGCACAGAGAATGCACAAAGAAGGACAATAGTCCTGAGAATGCACAGAGATTGCACAAAGAAGGACAATAGGTACTCCTGAGAATGCACAGAGAATGCACAAAGAAGGACAATACTCCTGCAAGCTGTACAAACTGTGGTGGGACTCATCCTGCCAACTTCAGAGGCTGCGAGTACTACCAGAAAACAAAAGCAAGGTCTGTATCGCAGAAATTAAAAGACAAAACCGCCGCAAAGAAAATAGCGGAGAAGTTAATAGCGCTGAACCTACTATTTACCCCCAGATTATCCTTTGCTGAGATCACGTCAAGATACCCCAACGTGATGCCAATTCAAACAAAGACAAGACAGGGAAACCTATCGAAGATGCGCCATTTGTGGCCAGCGAGACTAAGGAGATAATCAATATATTCAAACAAATCGTCATCCCGCTAAAAGAAAAATGATGGCTTCTGGCAGAAGTAATAATAATGAGCTGAGGGTTCTGAATTGGAATGCTACCGGATTACCCTCGCGCATGCAGGAACTAGAAGACCTCATGCTGAACATTAACATAAATATCGTCCTCTGTTGTGAAACTCACCTGACGGAACGATCTAAAGTCGAAATGGCTAACCACAGCATTTATCAAACGGATGGGCAATACAGACCAAATGAGCCCGCATCAGGCGGGATTGCAATCATAATTAATAAGCAAATTAAGCACACCCATATACAAGAACCAACTGTCAACACGCTCGAGGTAACTTCCGTGAGTATTGAAGCAACGAATGGCCTACAAATCCTCCTGATAGCAGCATATAACAAACCTATAGGAATAAAATCTGTCTCCAGGATCTCTGCACTCTACTCAGCTCAAACACGCCAACACTCCTGGCAGCAAGCACCAAGACTGGGGCTGCGAGGCTACCAACACAAACGGAAATGTCCTAAGAAGAGGGTTACAGTACATGGCGAGCGCTGGGCGCTGCACCCCCCGATGAACCGACCCATTATCCAATCCCCGAAGGGGCCCGCGGGCCCCCAGATTTTTTTCCAAAGTATTGTCAAGAAGAGGAAATTTCCCAAAGATTCTGCCTAGAAAAAAAAAACGAATGATACAAATTACCTAACTACCTACATTTCACGATGAATGTTGACAGGTAGGCGGGAATTGGGAAACAGACCCACCAAGCACGTACATGCTGACTGAGCGTCTGATCTTTTGATTGCTGCGCCAGTTGTAGGCATCTAGGTACGTAACACCATGAGATCTATGACGATAGTTCATTGAATCGCCAGATCTTCGTCAGCAGTTATGCACCTGCACCTCTTGTAATCTCCTCAGTGTTATTCGAGGCGCGATGCGCGATAGTCAGTATTGTGAGTTTGTGACGGTTTTTGTGATGAAAAAATGAGTTATAAACACAAGTCAGGTTTTCAGAAAAGGAAAGAAAAAGAAGAAAAGGAAATCCTCTCTAAAAAAGGACTTCGCTTGCCGAATTTTTTAAACAAAAACTGACGTTCACAAGTGATACTGGGGAGAATGCGGAGGGGCAACCAGTGTCCAAGGATCTGGAGGCAGTTGAATTTACTGAGCCGCAGCCGCAGGGTGTAGCTGAACAAGTGAACCCAAGTGGAACTGAAACAGCCGAAGTGGCACCGACAGAAAATGAAAGGTTTGTGGACGTGGGAGACACCAAATTCAATATTTTAAGTGACTTCACTCAGGAACATATTCTACCACCTGTTACGTTTCCAAAAGATCTTTTAGGCAGAACACTAACTCATGCAATTTTCAAGAAGGCCTTAAAAAACGGGGAGGTAGTAGCCCGAGACTGGCTCGTTTGGAGCAAAATAAGAGTGCTTTTTTTGCCTACCATGCAAGCTATACGCAGGAGGTTCTTCAACTGGTATGCTTGCGAATGAAGGGTTTTCGGCGGCACACTACTGGAGCAACCTGTACTCAAGAGTGCCAATACACGAAAATGGTAAGGGGGGGGGGGGGGGGGGGGGCGGGAGTGGTCCGCATTGGGGCCCGCGAACGCTGTGGGCGGCCCTGACGACGTGTGTTAGAGCTGAATGGAAAAATGGCGAAATGGTTTTACTGCGTCTTTGCTCGTCCCTTTTATGACGATTAGAATCATATAGAAGAAAGAAAGAAACACAGAACTAGTCACTCGAACATTTGGCGACCGTGACGAATAAATGAAAGTCGAGTATGGATGGTTTAAAGGTCCAGAGGAAGAGTTCGCGGGTGGCGGTCACCACGGCGGCGTACGGGAAATTCCGCGACGCCCTCCTTTCCGAATCTTCCGTTCAAGACCTGAAAGTTGGGTTTCAACAGATGGGTAATAAATATGGGCGTTTACAAGACTTAGAAGCGGCTATTATCGATGCATCTACAGCTCAAGCACGGTTGGAGGACGGTTTTGCCGCCAACCTTACTGGCACGGAAACCTACCGCAACTCTATGGCCGGAATGGAGGTGCAATACCAGACGCGGGTGGAGGCGTCTTCTTCTACTACACACTTGTCCCGCATCGGATGCCCACGAGCACTACCGTTTTCAAAAGTTGCAGCCCATTGAATATGATGTGTCACCAGCTACTTGGATGGCGTTTTGGGGTCAGTTTCGACCCATCCACGAGTCGGCAAGTGTCAGGTTGGATGACAAATTTCAATACCTATTGCGGTGTATGAAGCCGAAAACTAAGGCTTACAAGTTAGTAGAGAGTTACCCGCCTTTTGCGGGCAATTATGAAAAGATGATTGCTCACCTTACCCGTTGGAGTTAATAGCTCACAGAATAAGAAGTCTCGGCGAGCAGCTTAGTGAGGAGATGGTCATCAGCAATGTCCTATCGTCACTACCATCTGTTGGCGGGGCGGGACAACTTTAGTATTAGTGTTGTAAGGTTGGTAACAGTGAGGAGTTGAAAATAAAATGGTAGATAACGTATTTTGTTCATTTTCGCATTCAATAAAAGAGTCCGGGATTGACCTAAAATTGTTAGTGATGTTCGGTGATAATGTATGAGGCATTGAAGGTTGATTCGAGCACTGCAAACGCAAATTCAAGCTCCTCAGGTGGAAGTGGTGCGCGCGCCTGTATGTACTGACATTCCTGGGGCGCTGGCGGCCATTCCGTCATTCACCGGAGAGAAAGAGGAGGGGTTTGCTGAACTGTGGCTTCGCGATATAGAAGGGATGTCAAAATTTTATAACTGGACAGAAAAAGATCAATTAGAGCTGGCTGGATAGTCCAGCTAAATTTTGGCTGGCCACATGGAAACCAGAATCATGGCAGGAGTTTAAGAGTCTCTTAAAAAATACCTTCTTAAAAGAAGTGTCGTTAACACCGAAGTGGAGGCAACTTTCTGAATGAGTTTAACAGAAATACGAGTCAGTGATTGCGTACTTCCACGAAAAAGTGCATTTATGTACAAAATGGAACTTGTCCCTCGAAGATACCAAAGAGCAGATCGTATCAGGACTCCTATCGAAGGAGTTGGCCAATCAAATATTATGTATAATAAAAGTCCTATCGTCACTAATGATGTCTCACTCTCGGAAAATGTCCGTGAGAACAATGATGTTTGCTCAGTTGCCAACAGTCAGAAAATGAAAAGTACAAAAGTACAATTATTGGTCAAAACTCCTTCCTTCAAAACTCCTTTTCTAAGCAAATGTCACTTGATGAACACAGGGCTAAGGTAAATGAGGGGTAGGGGGAAGGGGATGTCTCGCGTGTTTAAAAGGAGGGCACTCGCGTGCGTTTTGTAGGACCCGTGTAGATTGCACTAACTGTAAAGGAAGACACTACACGCTTTGATGTGTCCCAGTGTTTTCAATGCTTTTATGTGGGCCGCCCATTTCAATTTTCTAGCCCATGAAATTTGTGGGTGTCGGTGATTCGAAATAGTTGCCTCCAAAAAATTAGTTCGGAATCCGTGGTGCATTTACGCTTTCGGCAAAAATGTATCACAGTGTTCTGAAACTGTGAAACTGTTGGTACAGGATTTCGCGGGCTTTGCCTAAACAAATTTAGGACGCGGACGCGGCTACCCATCGGCTACCCTTTTATACATTCTGTTCGGAATAATTGTGCGTAGAAAGGGCCGATGTACCAGAAATGGATGAAATTCGGTTAGAAGATTACTTGCAGCAGGTTAGTGCGAGTGCTTACTTAAGGTGTAAAGTGAAGTGACAGCCGCCATTAGGAAAAACTGAAAATTTTTCATTATCACATTTTTTAGTGTCGATTGTGTGCAATTTGTGTAAATTCTGCCGCGCAAATAACGTCGTTATTATTTCCATCCCTCCTCACTCCTCTATAGATTACAGTCCCTGGACCACTTCAGAAGGCGTATAACCGTGAGTGACTTGTACATGAAAAGCAACCCAGGTGAAGCCATCACGGTGTACAAATTGTGGAAAAAAAAAGTTTGAATTTTTCGCGGTTACTCTGTTGTGTTGGTATTATGTTTTCATTGACTTGATTATGAACAAAAAAAATGTCGAAATTTTAACTTTTGGTTGGATTGATATTTAAAAGTTCTCAACACAAATTAGCTGAAATTTTCAACAAAGCGCGTATTCCAATGTAGCAACTGTGGGTTAAGGTGTGTTCGGCTTCTCTTCGACAGGGATATATCCTATGAACCCCAGTGTTTTCGGAGAAGACTTTCCTCGTTAAAGAGAAGAACAAACTGTTGACAAAGTGTTTTGGCGCGAGCGGGTCCGCCATGTTGTTTTTGCTGGCAATAAACCGCGCTCTGTTATGGTTTGTTGCTGCTTACTTTTAAATGAATAAAGACGTAAAAACGGACAAGTCTTTTACAAACATGGTGTCAGAAGAAACTGGAAACGGAGGTGCATAGTGTGGATAGTGGCAATTTACCGGTACAATTGGCGAATTTAACCTAACCACTTCAAGATGGCGTCACTTGTGCATTTGCCGAAGCCGCTGGAACTGACAGGCAATTTAGCTGAAAACTGGAGGAGGTTTCAACAGAGTTTCCTGTTGTACCTTGAAGCCGCCGATTTGGACAAAAAGCCTGACAGTCGGAAAACTGAGCTGCTCCTAAATCTGGTGGGGGAGGAGGCGTTGGCGGTGTACAACACGTTTGATTTTGGAGCTGCTCCAAAGACCTACGTCGCAACGTTGGAAAAATTCAGAACTTACTGCACCCCACGTGCTAATGTTGTATTTGAGAGGTTCAAATTTTCCTCGTGTGTCCAGGGCCAGTCTACTGTAGATGCTTTCATTACGGAACTTAAGCGTCTGGCGGCGTCCTGTGAATTCGGTGAACAAGTTAACAGTCTGGTTCGAGACCGAATCGTATTCGGTGTAAGGGACAAAACTCTTCAAGAGAGGCTTCTGCGGGAGGAGAATCTGACGTTAGAAAAGGCGTGTATGATGGCCCAGTCAGCGGAGACAAGTAAGAGTCAGCTGAAGCTTATCAATGAGACGTCGGTAGCTGGAGTATCCACCCCCAGCAAGGTAGATGTGCTGAAGAAGAGCAAAGAGATGGGAGATACTACAAGTAAGGCGCAGAAAACGTTCCTGTGCAGAAATTGTGGCCAAAATCATGGCCTTAATGAGTGTAGGGCTTTTGAGGCACTTTGTCAACGTCACCATCAACAAGTTGAAGGCTTGGGAACAAATAGCTGCAGAAACTTAAGAGAAAACAAAAAGACCTCAGTTTATGCCTGTATGAGAAAGATGCGCAGTACCTTAGCACAGGACGATGGATTTTCAAAGACAAGGAACTGGAGACAGATGGAGGGCCAGGAGGATATTCGATGGTGACGACGATTGTCGGCTTCCAGCGACGGGGGAACAACCTCAAGCGTCAACTTACAGGCTTCCCAAACTCGTCTTTTCTGAATTTGAATTGGCTCAAATTTCGGGCCCAGTTCAAGACAGTTCAGCTTCAATCTGAAGAAAAATTCCAATACTTGAAAGGCAAGGCAAAAGCCTTAGTTAGGTCTTACCAGCCGTCAGCGGCGAATCTAGTAAAGATGGTAGACCAGTTGAAAGTCCGCTTTGGGAGAGATGAACTAATCATAGAAGTTCACATTCGAGATTTATTGAATACCTTTACGAATACGAAAATTACGCTCGTAGACAATACAAGCTTCTAACCTCGACACGGCCACGGCCAAAACGGAAAAGAATTTGTGGGCAGGTGGTTGCAACTCAGTTCTGCTGCAGACTCTACGAGTCAAGTTACGACCAGGGCGACGCGCAACGCATCATCACAGTGCGCACCATCTTGGACACTGGCTCCAACCAAACTTACGCCACTAAGGAATGCCTACGTAAGCTGGGAGCCAAATCAAGTGGCAAGGAATTGATACGTCACACATTGTTCGGCGGGTAGGTGTCACCGGCCGTCAGCCATCAGAAATTTACTGAATGATGAAAGTTCTCACTCTTACTAAGTGATCCATTGTAGAGATGTTTGCGTGCTTCGCACTGGAAAGGAGACAGTAACTGCCACTCTTCCAAACACCATGTTAGTCTAGAATTTATCAGACGCTGAAAAATTTTCGCCAGGCAATTGGTGAGGGTAATGGGGCGATATGAGGTGGGTAATTCACAAGGTTTCCCAGGAATTGGTATGGGAACCAAGATGTTGGGATAACAGTGACTGTCCCATATCCCATTATAAAGATAGAGGAGATATGTCAGACTGAGGCCATTTCCGAATGAATTAATATGTAAGGTATCGTATCCGGACCTGGACTTGAGTTTTTGCATGAGGCAAGAACAGTTTGTAGTTCAGCAACATGACCGGATAAAGGCACATCGTCATCACTCGAAACAGCAGCAACAAAAATCACAAAAACATTAGCAATAGAAAAGGGCGAGGAGACGGGGGCAACCTGGAATATCAGGGGTGTAACACCACCCTTCGGCCTCCCTCGGATATTTCTGATTTTCTGCCACCAAGCATGAGAGGTCACGTTATCATTCAGGGAAGTAATATACCGCGTCAACAGTCACGTTTCGCTTGCTTGACGTTTTTTCTAGTAAAAGCTACCTGTTTTTTAAGATTTAGAATATTTTCAGTTGTTGGAAACCTTTTAACCAGGCGGTCCTTGACTGCCTGTAAGCACTCATCATCAGGGGACCGTTTTGCTAAGAGAAGAGGTGGTTTGCCCAAATGCCGAATTTGCGTGGGTAATTATTTCAGTGCAATTTTCTACGGCGGTATTTTAACATCCGAAATAGGTAATGGAGGAAGAGTTAGGGCGTTAATGTAGTCGGGCCAATTTCCATCCTTAATTTTCCAGCGCGGTAATGGATTGCATTGTTAGATAGGTATAGGTGATTAAATAATATAATGACTAATGTACCTATACCTGACTCAGTGTGTCAGAGTGCATAGCTGTGGTATGTTAGCTCAAGCCTGAGCGACCTGGTAAGGTCTCCGGTCTAGGTCACTTATAAGCTGAACAGCATGAAGGCATCCCAGGCAAAAGAAAATAGGGTGATGGTTACTGCCTCTTAAGTCAGGATGAACATGAACAGGTCAAAAAAGAGATGATCATGACTGAGGGTAAGATGAAAGTTGACTGGTCTTTACACAGCAATCAGGGAGCATGGGAAACAAAAATTGGTCTTGCCCGCAAGTGTCAGCAGCCCCACAGAACATTTCTATATTCAAAAGTTTCCGCAAAAATTGGTCGAAAAAACAGAAACAAACAGGATTGTGTGGAGACTTAAAGGTCACTTTTCAGACGAAACTGTTGGATAAAATAACAGTTTCATCAGAAAAGCGGCACTAAGAGACGTCATCAAACCAGCATTACTGAACAATTCTCCCCGAAATAAAGAAATAAAACTGACTGACTTGAAAAATAGATGCACAGAAGAAAAAACGTTCACACCAGGAGCGCTGGAACCGGTTTCTTCCCCGGCCACGCCTCTTTCGCATACTTCTTCTTGCGGGGTTCCGAGTCTGGCGCCGCAGAGGCGGCCGGGGCGGCGTTGACGGAAGGAGGCGGCGTCAGGTAGTCCACATCGGGGGCGGGGTTGGGGAGGCTTATCCCCAGGCGGGAGGCCATGGCGGAGGAGAAGGGGATGGTCGTGGAAGCAGCCTCTGCAGGGAGGTTGTCGTACAGGGAGGGCATCAGCACGGAGGAGGGAAGGTGCTTCATTGGCACCCTGTAGTCTTCGCCTATGAGGCCGGAGGTCGCACCTCCAGGCATCTCCATCCTTTGTTTCTGAAAACAAGAAAATTGACAACTTTTCTTTTGTTCTGAAATATAATAAATTTATTAAATAGGATATGGGGAGAGGAGAGGTGCTATTTGTTCATCTTCACCAAAACCAAATCAAAGAAGTGTTTCCCAGATTATCGTTAGAGATGTAAAAAAACGGTTTTTTTTCAGACGGTGAAAAAAAAACAGAAAAAAAACGCAGAAAAAAAACGGTTTTTTTTCAGAATTACGTTTTTTTTCAGGATTCAAACAAATATGATACCTACACTGTAGCACACCAGCTAGATCAGCTCAGGGCGGCTGAGGTACTTGGTACTTCACTTTAGAATGTATTAATTAATTATAATTAACCAGTTTTGGGTTTTTGAAGGTCTAAAATGCCTGGAATACCAGTTATAGTAATTCATTTAAATATCACTCAGGTTCAGTGCGGCTAAGCAGGAGCAGGAGGTAGGTACTGGCTGCGGAGTCGAGTGCCTGAAAACAGCAGTCTCAGCACTTACGGTACGATTGACGGAATTGGGCCCTAAAATTATAATTCTCGGGTCGAAAAGCTGTAAAAATGTTAGGAAACTTAGTCCTGAAAAAAAACGAAATTTCGTGAAAAAAAACGCTAGAAAAAAAACGGTGAAAAAAAACATGAAAAAAAAACAAAAAAACAGAACGGTTTTTTTTTCATTTACATCTCTAATTATCGTAGAAACTAACCTTAAAATTCATGAAACTGACTTACTTCGCAGTGTCCAAACAACTATCAACAAACAGACTCCACATTTTGTATCAGTGGGTTTGCTGACGCTTGGTAATTCAAACACTGTGAAGTAACCAAAAGTCATTTTAATGAATTTTCGCTTACATTATGCTATGAAAAAATTTGAAAAAGGATTTTACACGTTTTTACCTCAATAAGTAGGTTAGTTTCTATGGTAACATCAGAAAAGGTGCTATGTTTTGGTTCACATGAACATAAACGAACAGCACATGTCCCATTTGATGTTAATACGCACCCTGGTAGGTATGACGGTGGTATGAATGAGGTTCCTGAACCTGCCGACAGAGGGATCCACATCCTCAGGGTTAATGACCTCTTCCTCTTCGTTGAAGGTCACTCCGCGTCGTTTCCGCTTCCGGGGAGGTCCCCGCAGCTCGTCCTCAGTAATGCCCAGCATGGATATCCGCCGATTGTGCGCAGTGTTGAATTCTGTCAGATTCTGTGGGTTGAAAGTTCAAATTTACAATAAGAAATTGTCGCTAGCGTTGGCTCGTTATACAGAGGTTTATAGAGAGTGACCACTGTGTATCTTACATAGATGCAGTGAAATAGTAAACAGTTTCGCGGGCGCAGTGAAATACGTGTACACCCACAATTCTACATAATTACAAAATAAATTCTTCAATGTTGACTTTTTACCTCAGTTTTGGACGTATGCGAGTAACAATCATATTTCGAAAATAATTTTCACTATCTTATCGACGTAGACCCCCAATTTCTCAGTAGTATTTGTGAGTTTAGCCCTTTATTCAATGCTCACAAGCCGACAAATCTTGAAAGCCATCCTTTTGGTTTAGTTATTTTGGAATTTTTATACCCGATGTGTTTACTTGTAAATTAAACATGGGCGCCACACTGGCTCTGTGAATTCCAGTTGGAATTTTATTTCCTTAGAAACTTACAGGGTAAAAAAACTTCCAAAATAACTAAAGCCAGCGTAACTCACATCAAGCTCCATCTCCGTCTCTGGCAGTCCCAGCAGGCCTCCCTCAGCCTCTTCTGCTGACTTCTCGAGCTCCTCCATGATCGGTCGTGACCCGTGGGTGGGGCGCTCTCGCAGGATGTAGTTCCGGGTGGAGGCGCCGAAGTGGAACATGCTATCCAGGGGCAGCTGAGTCGGTTTGTTGGCTTCGAGCCGGAGGGACCCGATATACGTGCCATGAGCTGCAACCCGAAAAATTGCTGTAGACGCTAACTCACTTCTTCTTTACTGTCGAAGGAACGAATTAATGGCCAAAATGACCACTGGGTGGTTACCAGCACCACCTTCGGAAGAGCTCGGATTTTTGCCAGTCTTTCATAGACTACACTGCAGGACGAAGGGGAACTATACTACCCGGAAGGGGAACTTTTCTCGGAGTGCCTCCCTACAAATAGGCCTTTAATTGGTTCCTTCGACAATACGTGACTCTGGCAACGCCGAATTCACGGTGACACCGAAAATTATTCTCTGCGCATGGCCAGTACACAGGACATTGAAGAATCGAGACCAGTTTATTGATAGAGGTTCCAAAACATGTTTCAAATGTAACCGACTTTCGGATATTTCTCTGTCACTGGACATTCCGGAAGTATATGCACCAGAGTTTCCGCATGCAGACCACACTGAACACACATATCCGATAAGGCAAGATTAAAGAGAATTGCTATGTGGCCAGTGTGCGCTCTACTTCCAAAAGACTCTTCCTGATAACGAATAATATCGCGGGTAGGTAGGATAGCAAAATGGATCAGGTTCTAATCTCAATGTGCCGAGATTTTTTTCTCGTGAATCTTGCCCGGAAACTACCCAGTTCTGATGAGTACCTGACTGAGGGAAAACTCGACTGTCTGGCGTGACTGTAGGTACCCCACTAGGATACCCCTGTAGCACCAAATGAGGTAGGATACTTACTGCTGCCTAAATCAACAAGAAAAGGTCGGTTAAGGTGCTTATGGTAGACAAAGGCAGCGTGGACTCTGGAGCAAGACTGATGATCAATACAGAAATCATTCATCTGTGGATTTCTTCCAAATAAATGGCACTTTTTCTCGTCCAGCATCAGTTTTTGGATCAGTTTGTCACCCTTCAAAACGTCCAAGTGGAGCCCCACCGGGGGCTTCCCCGCCCTAGAATCACAAAAACGCCACTTTAAAACCAGAAAACTACTTTCAGAGCAAGAATGCAGGGTATTTTTAAGCCTAGGCCTCCAAACAGCACGTATTCTATAATTCAGAACGCTTAGATTTGTCGGAAAGCCTATAATGCAAAGGCGGAGCATGGTAAACACTCGTCAAAAGTAGAATATCACAAAAACAAAACCCTCCAGTACTTTAATAATTTTTCAATTACGTAATAAAACTATTATAGACAACTTTTATTGCATAATTTCACTTAAAACCTTCTTATTTACTTGATAAAATGAATAAATAGGCGGTTACCAGCTTGGTATATCGTAATGGTTGGCCATTGTTGTTATGTACCGCCGATCGAGGATTCTGATTGGTTGAGGGACTCATTCTCTGTGGTCGAATAAAATGGCGCGTAATTCAAACTTACTTTCTGAACTGAATATTTCAAAAGCCGTTTTTGTGTAATGAAAACTAAACCAGAACCTCTTTGATAAATTTTACCTTGCCGTTAAAAGTCCGGTAGCTAACATTATGATAAGAGCACTATCAGCAGTATAGGGAAAGGCGCCATCTTTTGTTTTCTAGAGGAGGGATAATTATTCTAGTGTACCTACCTACCCTTACGGGACACAGTAGTAAACTACTTGGTCAATAATAGATCCCTACAGCATAGGCGTAGCAAAAGGGGGTCTGGGGGGGCTAAGCCCCCCAAGAAACCATTTAGCCACCCCCAGGATTTTTCTGACCTACACATAACGTCACATAAAGCCATGCCTACCCCCCAGGAGAGGAGAAGGTCTGGGGGGCTTAGCCCCCCCCCCAGTTTTTGGACCTCCTACGCCCATGCCCTACAGGTGTAGGTAGGAAGAGGTATGATGGGGAAAAAATCGATATACTTAGGTAGATAAAATTAACGTTATAGTAGTAGAGTAAAAATACAAGTTACAACAATCAATATTATTTATCCATAAATAATTGTAGGTAAGTAGGTCGCTAAGGTAACAGCCATCTAGAACGTTCGGAAAGTACAGAATACATTGGAGATATTATACATGAAGCAGGTACGTAGTTACAGTAGGTTCCAGTAAACAGCGGTGGAACGAAGGGCAATCTTTGGTTGGAAGGCTCCCCCTCGGGGGGCACACTCGTTTGCAAGGTATCGTAAGTTTGCCTGACGGGTGACATCAGGTGGCCATCTCGGCATGGGCTTCTAACCTTGATGAGACCAGCGCAGCCTTACAAAACCCATGCTTGGCTTACTGTGTGGTGACTTTACTAAGCGGCTTCTTAGAGTACCGATGCCTTGTGGGGTAGGTATGTAAGGGAACCTTCGAACCAAAAATCTCCCCTCGATCCACCGCCGTTTACTGGAGCCAAGAATACCTACCTAGTTCGTAGGTAGGTCTATAACACAGTAACGTAAGAAACGAATGAATTTTACGGTTACCAAAGCAGGCACTAAGTGCGCTTTTAAGGTTGTAGATACCTAATAGGTTATGTTTCTTAAGACGGAATATACACTTAATATTTGTTTACGTTTTTTTCGACCGTTCCTGAGAATACTGTTGGATATTTTAATGTTCTGAAATATAATATGTCTTTTTAACGTCAGTGCTATGTTTTAAGTTTACGATCGAGTAACTTTAGATATTTTTTATTAAACCACAGCATGGCCAGATAATTTCGGACGTTAACAAATAAACAAATAGCCAATGCATAATCCGTCTTAAAGACATTCTGGGGGTAGATAGGTATCCTATGTCTACGGTAAAACGTGAAAGGGTCAAAATACAAACATTTCGTCACCTATGGTGAGCTCATGTACTCAACATTTGTGGAATGGCGAAGGGGAGGTTGTTACCTGGAACTGCTCTCAACCCAGCACCCGCAATGTAAGCTCGCGCTCAGCCATCCTCTCTTGTGTACCAAGTTACCGTAGACAGGTACGCTAACCAAATTTGGTACCTACCTATAAACAACATTTAGAAAATGCGAATGTTCAGTTCACGTTGAGAAGGATTGAAAGTTAGGTAAAATTACCCTAAAAATGTTGAAAAGTTATCGAGATAGCAAGCCACCTTGTTGACGTTCTTGTACTCCAAAAGTAAAAATAGAAAATGTTTTCCAAAAATGAAATCGGACATAATAATTTTCCTCCATTTCGGAGTTTTGGCTTGGTAGTGAGAAGAAAAGCTAAAGAGAATGGCTTCTCAGTCCCGGTGACTCTTCAACCCCCTTAAGGGCAACCACACAATCGTGCTTCTTTATGTTTTTGAGGATACTGTTGAATATTTACACTTCTGAAATATTATGTCTCAATAAAGTGAGAAATTAACCGGCTATGTTGTGATTTTACGATAGAGAGAGTCAATAAAAAAATTGTCCATTATATTTAAGAACATTTACTTAGATATCCTACAGTGTCCTCAATAAATGGTCAAAAAAGAAAACATAAGGAAACACAATTGTGTGGTTACCCTTAACAATGTTTTCGTTATATACAACACTAAACGAATACGAACGACGAAACGACTTGCTGTCACTTGGTGACATCGGCGTCTTCCAAGTCGAAATCCTTTTCCCAATCGTCCGCGTCTTTAGTTTCCGTGTCAGCAGAACTGCTGCTGATGCCACTGCTGTCTCCTACCACGACCATTCCCTTCTTCTCCTTCATAATGAGTTCCTCAGATGGAGATTTCTTGGAGGGAGACTCAGCTGCGGCTATTTCTTCTTTCTTCTTTTTTTCTTCTTCGTAGTCGGCTAGGATCTTCATCTGTTCTTCTTCTGTCAGGTCGATGCCTGCTGCGAAATCTTCTGAAATTTAAAAAATAAGTGATGAAGGTCTATACCTTCGTCAATAACTGATTTTTGATTTTATCATCGAGTTATTTTTGTCAGTAAACAAAGCTGTAAAAAAATTACTAAATCGTACATATAGCCAGGTAATTTCTGACATAAAACATACAGTTGTCACTCTCTATGTGACTCTCTCTATAACGAGCAGCTGTCTCTTAATAACGAGCGAACGCTACGGTCACTTTACAAACCCTCACTCGTTATGAAACCCTCTCTATAGCGAAATCTCTTTAGAGCGAGCAAATTTACAGAATTATAGAGAGACTTACTGCATTATTTTTTCACAACATTTAAATAACTACATAATAGTTTTTCCCATGAAATTGGAATACTTCCGAATTAAAAATTTTCTACACATAATAAAAGAATGTCTAACCTTTCTCCCACTGGACCTTCTCTAGCTGTTTCTGCTCCCTCTTCTCCTTCACTTCCCTGAGAGATTCTTCATCCTCCAGCAAGGCTTTACGGAAGAGGTACCTCTGCCAGAACTCCAGGTGACTCACTTTCTCAGGCACCAGTGTCTCGTAATGGCTATGCAGGTCTGAAAAATTGCCAGACTAAAAACAATCGTTGCGCATACTTTCCCCTAGGATGAGATGACTTTCCTGAGCACCCCGAGTATTTTGAATACCCACAAGGCATATTCCACGAACCTACTGAAACTCAGTCGAGCGAGCAAGCTATCCTGCAGATAGTAAATACAATTCACCATAGCTAACTACAACTAAGCGTATCTCTCAGACAGTTTAATCAGTAAATAGTAAATAACACTCACCAGGCCTAGCTATAAGTTATTCGGCTTATGTATCGGACAGTTTATCCTGCAGATAGTGGCTAACACTCACCAGGACTAGCTACAACTAAGGGTGCGTCCCACCATACCCAGTTAAAATTAAACTGGAGATTTTGTCCTATGATTACCATGGTAAACATACGACAAAATCTCCAGTTTAATTTTAACTGGGCATGGTGGGACGCACCCTTAGCTAGCTACTCTAACGGAGAGTTTATCCTGTTGATAGTGGGTAACACTCACCAGGGCTAGCTACCAGTAGCTTAGTCAGTTTATCAGTAGTCAGCTGTTCCTCTCCAATGCTGAGCCAGGACTCGAACTGCCCCATTAGCTCTGGCTCAATAGGTACCGTGAAGGTTTCCTCGTTCTTTATCAAAGCGTACAGTCTTGTCTGGAAAATAAGCGGAAAAAAAAATCACTCGGCAAACACACAAATCCAATAAGTTACATCCTAAAATAGACGACAGTGAAACGTATGTCAGTCAATTTCTGACGATAAAAATACATCCAGCAGTTTCCCCAAAAATTGGAAGAAGAATGAATCTGCTGCCAGGTGTTACACGATTAGGTGGAACGGCTTAATCCATATGTATCTTACCTGGAATCTGGTGAGGGGCACTGGAGTGTCATTCTGGATCATTAGAGCTTCCTCCCCTTCATCATCTGCCGCAGGGCTCAAAACATTGCTGACTGAACCCAGGAAATTGCTGACGCTACGTTTCATGCTGCTCGCTGTACTCTCAGGCTCCTCCAACTACACAAAGACAGGAACAGTTACTGAGGGGTCAGATTTTGCTTTGAAAGATGTATTGTACCATATCACATAGCTGATCACTCCCGAACAAACCAACCCCTCTGCAGTTTTTCCACACCATGGTCATCATCACTCCCTGCGAGAATTTATTCAGCTCAGTCCCTACTGTGTGTTGTAGTCATGGGGAGCACTCCCGAGAGGAACTAGTAATCTCTGGTATGTGTTGAAGGTATAGTATGGTTGTCAAGCAACCTAGGCAGACATTGGTGGGGACCTACAGTTTAAGGTGGGAAACGCAATAATTTAAAATTTACCTTGAGTGTGTCTTTGAGAACCGCTGCAGTAGAATTGACTACAGCACTCGCTTCCGACTTGACTACAGATGTTATTTCGTTGAGGTCCTTTTTCACAAACTCAAACACCTCCGTAGACTGGAAAAAAATATCCATATAGAAAAAGGCGACAACGGTACACTTTTATTTGTATGTCTACCCTACAACACGTCTGACAGTTCAGTTTTCCCCAACCAGGGACCCACAAAGGCTGAGTAGGCTTCAGCCCGGCATGATTCATCGCCGTAGCTGGACCTGAATGTATAGGAAAAATTAAATACCTTCGACTTGGCTACGTCTAGCCATGGAGACCACCAGTTGCTGATAGGGACGGACACTGTGGCTGGTGTGGCCTCAGCAGCAGGTTCGATAGCATCAGGGTCCCTAAACAAATCATTGCCTTTAGTGGGAGACCAAACAAACAGGTTCAGTTCTGATTCTATCATGGTTATTTTGATATGTTCAGCATGTCTATAAAGCGTAAATGGAGGCCGTGGTGGATCAGAAACCAACTAAAACTGTAGGTCTCCGTTATCCACTAACGCGGTGGATGGGGAGCTGGTATTTGGCAGTGCTGCCAGTTGAGAACTTCTAGAAATGGTCCAACTGGTTTACCCTACCTCAGACTAAGTAAATGATAACGATTAGGCACAACAAAGACATAGGTACCTACCCACCTATCTACCAAACAGAAGTTAGCAATAACCGATATTTTAACTAAAACGAGACACTAATTTAATAAATAAACTATTTTCCCCTGTAAACATCTCGGTATTCTGGAATATAAGTCACAAAATTAACATTTAGCAGGTCACTGAGTGATCCCTTCCTAATTAACTGTGTACCTACTTACTTACAAGGTGGATATCTCCAGTAACTTTTGTAGAAACTTGGAATGTACTTACTCATTTGACGCCATAACGGTGTCTATACCTGTTAATTACTCTCAAAATATAAATTACAGTTTTTTTGCCTGTTTAATTTGATTTATTATTGCGCAGTAAATACAACTTTTGCTTTATTTACGTTGCAATGGCTGCCATTTTTATTTAAATCCATCTACTGCCACGACATGTCTAATTTTATTAAAATATTTTAAAAGAAGGATTTTTATTTATTTATAATTATAATTTAATATAATAAATTACACGTTTTATTTAATTATACTAATTTATAGGCAAAATTAATGAGTTTTTAAAAACATAACCTTTACAGTTACGGCAAGGTTACCGCCACGGTCTTTTCAAAGATGGCTGCCAAATAGTGTAATTATGTTTTGAAAAAGTGTTTTTTACCCTTAGTATTTGCCGAGTTTTTTACTTTTAAAAGGTTATAACCTTTTTCACCATTCCTCGTGAACTTTGGAGGCTACCCGGAGGGTGGCTAGTTGGATCTCGGGTGAGTTTGAGGCATTGACCGTATGTCTTTGTGTGTTGGCTTAGATATCTCATAGGCTTTCCCCGCTAAAACGCCCGGAAGGAAATAGATTATTATTACAGCTGGGTGTGGTATTGCATGGGTATTACATGGTATTACATAAACATCAAAGCCCTAAGTTGTGGTAGTCAAGGTTTGAGGGACAAGCCCTACAACGAGACCATTTCAAGAATTATTATCCATCGTTTTCAGCTGGCAACCAGGGGCGTAGCGAAGGCTTTTTGCCGGGGGGGGAGAGACCCCGATTTTGCCAAGTCACTATTTTGCTTTTTTTATGTGATTTTTCTAATTTCTTTACTGTTACGGCTGGGTTCGAATACCTACTGTTAGCGCCTGATTAAGCTTCTAAGAGGCCCCTAGCTGGGCTCTGTTTCTAGGCCCTATTATTTTTTTCTAATTTAGTATAGACCATTTCTAGGGCCTCTATGATCTAGTTGGGCATAGACGCGCCTGGCGCCGGATCACGCAGTTGCAGTGTAGGTAAAGATCGGGGTGAAGGCAGCAAATATTGTCGTATCAACTTGTCAACACAAATTGCTCATATGGAGAAAAAAGAAAATTAGTACAAGAAAAGAAAACTGGACCTTACGGCCGAGCGAGCGAAGCGAGCTCGAGGAAAATTTAAGATAAGATAAAAACTTCATCCTTAATTATTGAGAGGGGCGAAGCGAAGCAGGATGCGGGGGAAAACACAGACATCAAGCCAGGATTCGAGCGAGCGAAGCGAGCGAGAAGAAAACTTAATTTATCTCCATAAAATCTCCGTATTGCACGGAAAGAACTTTCAATTTCACTATTATTTATTTAGGTATTTATTATTATGTATTATGATCCATCCAGGGCCGGATTTGGACTAATTGCCGCCCTGGGCACGAATAATTTTCCGCCCCCCCCCCCAATATTTTTTTTCATTTTCCTATGCACCAGCTTCTAGAAATTGATACGAGGCTCATACAGTCTGAAAACATACCAGCCAGTATCTAATCGAGCGAGCGAAGCGAGCGAGAAGAAATTTTGAGATCCAAAAGTTAGTAGGGATAAAACACTAATTTATTCACTTGCTTTTTCTAAACCGTGCCAACTGCTTACGGCGCGGCGGACCGCTCTGACCCCCAAAAACAAAGTCAGTAATCGAGCGAGCGAAGCGAGCGAGAAGAAAATTTGAGATCCAAATAGTTAGAAGGGATAAAACGCTTTTTTATTTATTCATTTACCTTAACTAAACCGTGCCAACCGCTTACAGCGGGCCCGAAATCGAATGGCGAGCGAAGCGAGCGGAAGGAAAATTTTAACAAAAAAGCTAAAGAAATTATGACTTCCTATTTTAAATCTAACATTGGGGCCCACAGGCCCCGGGCCTCCATCGATATGGAGAAGCCGAACTAGGCTGATTGATCGTTGTAGCCACTGCCACTGTCAGACCCTTTACCTTTATTATTCTCTGAGTATTTTTATTTTTTATTTTATTTTTTCTACGTGTCCTTAGTAAAAATATTTTTTTGTATGAAGGCGAGATTTTCCGCCCTCCGAAATTTTCCGCCCTGGGCAAGTGCCCATAATGCCATCAGGTAAATCCGGCCCTGGATCCATCACTGCCTACCGTACATCACTGGCATTCCAACTAAAAAGTAGGAAAATAACAGAGCTCGAAGTTTAGCGTTTACTTTTTTCCTACTGAGGAGCTGAGCTAAGAAGAACTAAGGTACCTTACACTTTTCCCACTGAGTAGTTGAGATAAAAACCCCAATTTCAAACTTGGTAAAAGGCGACTTGGCTTTTCAGATCAAGTTTGTATGGGATTGAGCGACTTGGCAGCTACACTTTTCGCTGAAGAGCTGGTAAAGATCCCTCATTTAAAGTTGGTAAAAAGCGCTTTGCCAACTTAGGAGTTGGCTGAAAACTGAATTGGGTAGGACTTGGATCGAACCTGGCACTACAGTTGGTTTTATGGCTTTGCCAACTTAGGAGTTGGCCGAAAATTGAATTGGGTAGGACGTAGGACTTGGATAGAACCTGGCACTAGTTGGTTTTATGGCTTTGCCAACATAGGAGTTGGCAGAAAATTGAAGTTGACCGTAAGTTAGGACTTACAGCCATTATTACGGCTTTAGCCAATTTGCCAACTTGGTAGAAAACATTTGTATATTTTTTTAATCCATCTTCGATTTACCAACTTTCGAGAATTCATCATTTCAGGGGGGGGAGCCTCCCCCCCCTGCCCCCCCTTCGCTACGCCCCTGCTGGCAACACCAGATACCAGCAGTATTAGTACATGATGGGGGCCTACAGTTTTAGATGGGTTCCGAACCAACATTGCCTTGATACTAGACGTGACGAACACATCAGAGGTGAATCGAACTGGTGTGACTTGGCTGTCAATGTTCTTCTAATGACAACCACGTTGACCCCTTGGCTATCAAGACAGGAATTCTTCAGTATTAGGAAGATAGACTGTAGCTCAGGTGCGTCAGGTTTCTTGCTGAGTTATGATTGTCTAGGGACCTAGGCGTTGTTTATCGCCTGTTGAACGTTGAGATGTCACAAGGAGGTGGCGATAAGTAGGCGATAACTTGAGTTATCATTAGCGGAACAATCCACGCTGGTATATCCTGAGATCGGAGGAAAACTTGGGTTAAAAATGAATTGACGCCCTATGTGTCCTCACTGAATAGCTGAATGAAGTACTTCTACGTTGACTGTGCTGTTCTGTTCAGTGAATGACTTACTGCTAAAAAACTAGAAGAGCCAGGGGCTATTGGGAGACAGGGTGGCACCTTTCGTGAGGGGGTGACTTGGTCTCTATCACGCCTGACAGTCAAGTTTTCCCCCAGCCAGGCACCCGCAAGGGCTGGTTTTGTCAGCAAGACTGACCAAGATAAATCTCGACAAGTCGGGATTAGAAAGTTTTACTTCAGTACCCTGCCACAGAATGACTGATTTCTCCTCACGCGGTACGTTATCTCTGGCCTGGTTTCACATGTTGCCACGGATGAACAATCGGTTGGCGCCCTCCATCTGGTGCTGAGCGCTGATACGCATAGGTCACATCCTATGCTGCTGACCGCCCTCATCTTTATCACTAACTTCATTAGTTATGGTCAGCACAGCGCCGGCGTGATGCACCAAAGGTCATTGTTGCCAATTCTTCATTATACTTGGTTTATTTAATTATAATAAAAAAAATTTCGTTTGTTTCTGTATCCTTACCCAACTATATTTGTTAGGTACTATCACAGAAACAATTGTATTGTACATTGTTTATGAGCTATAGCTATAGTTGGCTAGCGTGATGCGAGTCAGGTTCAAGTCCGTAAGCTGAACGTTACGCCAACCGCCGGCGTATTACAGGGTTGTATGGGTCGAACCCATAGCTAATATTGTGGTGTCTAATTCTCGTTTCCAGACTTTTGACTTTGTCCTTTCCTGTCTATCAGTTCTCTGTCTACTGCCTCGTTTATGGAATAAGAAGTAGGCAATAAATGCCACTCTTCTTATGGTAACTAATCTTCCGATAATATTTTTGTCTACGTCTGAATTTCATTTATTCTTCTCCTCGGGGAGGGTTTGATTTTCATTTTATTTTCATTTTTCGTTGGTTTTACTTTGGTTTTTCCCTTGTAGGAGGAAGACTAACCTATCTTCAAGATGGAGACGTCTGCTTTGGTCAAGGCGGAGTTGGCGGCAACCTGCAGCACGCTGGGCCGTCCGCATGGCGGCCGCTACGTAGTAGACCCGCAGTGCTTCGAGTCTGTCCGCGACCTGATCCGCTACCTGCGCCGGGATGACGCCTTCCACGAGGTCCGCCTGTACCTGGGCCAGGCCAAAGTCCTGCAGGCGGACCTGGTGCCCATCATCGCCTCCTCGCCCTCAAACGAACTCTTCGATATTGTCGTCCGCCTCCTCGTCAACCTCACCAACCCTGTCATCCTTCTCTACAAAGAAGAGTTGCCAGCTGAAAAAGTCGGCCGGAATATTTACATGAGACTGATCGGGTACTCGCAGGAGTATAAAACAGCGTTCTGTGACGTGGAGTTCTGGAGGGCAGTGTGCTCGAAACTGACGGAGTTGTTCGAGGTGGAGTGGACGGAGCGTTCTGAGGACAGCAGCCTGCAGATGGAGCGACTGCTTGTGCTGCTGCGGAATGTCCTGCAGGTCCCCGCGGACACCGACCTGGAACGCCGCCCGGACAACGACATCACCGTCCACGACAAGGTGCTGTGGGCGCTGCGTGAGTCCCAGCTCCTTGAACTCCTCCTCTACGTCTCGTCCAACAAGGACGAGGAGATGTACTTCCTCCACCTCCTGGAAATCTTCTCCCTGATCCTGAGGGAGCAGAGCCCTGGTGCCCTGGCCAACTGTGAGATCTGCCGATCCGTCGTGGAGAAGGAACGTGACGCGAAAGAATTGGCCAATCTGCGGGAAAATGAAAAACTGAATTCGAGGTCATTTAAAAACACTCGCAACTTTGCGCAGACTTTTGTGTTGAAAAATGTTAAATCAATTTCAGAAAACGAGGTAGTTTACCACAAATCGCTGGACAAGTTGAATGACTTGAAGCTGACTCAGGATAAGAAGAGAGTCAAGACGCCCAAAAATAAGTTTCCAGAAGACAGCGAGCGGGCTGAGCGGCGATCTACCTTCTCTGTCAGACTTTTCCTCAAAGAGTTCTGCATCGAGCTTCTCTCCTGCAGCTTCAACAATCTGATGGGCGTGGTCAAGGACAAACTAGTCTCCGGGAAGGGGCTGTCCAACGACGAGTCCTACTATTTCTGGGCTCTCAAATTTTTTCTCGAATTTAGTTGCACTGCCAATGTTGATATCAAATTGATCAGCGAGTGTATCAATGTACAGACATTCCATTTCGTTCAGACGCAATTGGAAAACTGTTACGATCACCTGCAAACAGACAAAAAGAAGCTGGCGACGTGGGTGCGTCGGTTGCATTTGGCGCTGAAGGCCTACCGTAGTCTCCTTCAGACTTTAGTGTGGATGGATAACTCGAGTGACCCGAAAATTCGAGAAATATCGAAAGTACTAAAATCGAATGTTTTCTATGTCGTGGAATATCGAGAGCTTATGCTCCAGTGCCTCTTCAAGTACGACCATGGTAAATTCCCACTATCGTTTCTGCGAGATCTCATTGAAACAAACCATTTAAACCTGAAACTTCTAGAAGGCTATTGTAAAACAAACAAAATCGTCGTACAGAAAAAGAAACGAGTGGTGAAGAGATCAAAAAAGAAAAATCCGCCGAGAGAAGAAGCGGTTGCTGAGACTCCGGAAAGCAAGTGGGAAAAAATAAAGGACACTGTTTTGGAGCTGCTGGAAAAACGGTCTGACTTCCCCGAGATCTCGCCCTTCGATGCGGCCTCGTCGGTGCCCATCGACGATCAGAAAGAGGACGCCATGCGGAATGTCCAGAAATACCTCCGAAGTCAGCAGCTGGAACAGGCCATCGGGCTTCTCAGGAGTGCGCGGCAGGTCTGGCCCGAAAACGACTTTTTCGGGAACGATGCCATGTCCGTCGAAGACGAAGTCATGGCCTTGCAAGAGATCTGTGTGGCGGATCTGGGCGTGGTCTATGGCGAGCCCGTGCCAAGTGTGGAACCTGAAGACGACGAGACGGATGATGGCGAAGAGCAGGAGCGGTTGGCGGTCATCGAGCAGGGTTTCGATATCCAAGACTACATCAAGAAATTAGTCAACAAAAAAGTGGTTGAAGCATGTTGCATTCTACTTGAAAACTACAAAAGAAATTCGAGCAATACGAATCATTGTGTGGTGAAACTCCTGCACCGCATCGGATGGGAGTGCAAAGTTACCTCCATGATGTACCAGGCTTCGTTCTTCATCACACTGCACAAAATTCTTCAAGAGAAAGATCCAGAATACAAAGAAGCCCAGCAATTTGCCAGGTACCTGTTCAAAAAATTCCGTGAAAACGCCGCGACGAACACGAAAATTTACATGGAACTTTTGTTTTGGAAAGATGCGAAGATTGCTATTGATGTGGAGAGCGGGTACGGGACGAGTGACGCCAAAGTAAACCGAGGTGTCTGGTCTGAAGAAGAGGAAGATGAACTGAAACGGCTTTGGGTGGAGTTTGATGAGAAAATGCTCGTTGCAGATAAAGTGGACTGGCTACGTGACAATCTCATCAACCAGTCAAGATCAAGGATTGGAATCATCAAGAAACTAAAGGAATTGATGCTGATTGTGCCCGGGACGAAACTACCGAAGAAACGCAGAGAAGGAGCGGAGTGGACCGAGACGGAAACGACTGAGCTGGCGGAACTCTTCGCACAACACAAAGAAGCGATGGATGTGGTGACCATGATCCGTGACCGGATGACGATTGCCCGCTCGAAGAAGAGTATCAGAGACAAGCTGCTGGACATGGGACTCGTCGACAGCCGTGCTCAGCTGCGGAAGAAGCGCCCGCGGAAAGGCAAAAGCGTCACCGACTCACCTGAAAGGGCCGACTCGTCGTCTTCCGATGAAGGCGAAGAAGAAAAAGAACCTGAGAAAGGTGGTTTCTCCCGGCAAGATGCCATCGTGGCGTTGAGAGGCATCGAAGGCATGAAACCGGCGCTGGAGTGGCTGAAAGAGACTTACGAGGAGTGTCTGGAAGATGACGATGGTTGTGAAGGTTACCCCCTCCTGGCTCTGGACACGGAACATTCCGAAGCGCTGGAGAATCCAGAATTTCAGCTCGCGCTACGAAAGCTAAACATGTTGGAACCTTTGGGTGACCAGGTATATTGGAAAATTCGAAGTGAAAGTAAGCTGGATCTTCATGACCGATTGGAGCTGATCAAAGCTGCGCTGGATGGGACTCTAAAAGACATTCCCATTCCCACTACCCGAGAGAACGTGAGGAATATTTCCGATGACTCTGATAGTGAAGATGATTTTGAGAAACTAAGGAGAGTGATGCCTTCTTCTGCTACTAACAATAAAACTCCTGAAAAAGATAAAAACAGGGGAGTGAGCGATGTGGAATCAGTTGATTCGGATCCGGAGTCAGACATAAGTCCTAAAAAATCTTCTCACCCCTTGGATTCGGATCGATCGGATCAGGGGGGTGAGTCTGGAGAGGAAAACACCCCCTTAAAGAAAAAGAAGCCCCAAAAACCAGCAACCCCCCACGCGTTAGACTCAGATCGATCTGACCAGGGGGGTGACTCCGGAGAAGAAAACATGGCACCGACGAAGAGCAAGCGGCGCCCAGGGTGCCTCGCATCCGATTCAGATGGCGAAAATGCACCGCCTGCCGACTATTGGCGGCAAAAACGCCGCCGCTGCATCGGCTCCGATTCTGAGGTAGAGGGAAATCCTTCAGATGATGAAGACCGCCACCGCCCTCTTGAAGTTCGGAAGAAATCGAGAATGTTGGACTCTGACTCCGACCTTGAAGGGCAAGGGTCGCCCGATGAACAAGACATCAGGATGTCGCGATGAAGAAGACATTCGGATGTCTCTGTGAAGGAAACGAAACGCCTCCAAACAGATTTGTGGACTGAGAGGAAGAAAATGTGTTTTGGGAGTTGACTTTTCGTTCGTGAAATAATCGTCTCTTATTTCGATGTGCCAGTATTTGTATCGTTATATTCATTTTCATTAACAGTGACTATTCGGTGCCGTTCGTTTCGATTTTCTAATGATAACCTTCGGGTTTAACTGCTGGATATTTTTCTTCTGCTTCTAACTTATAAAGAACACTAGCCTAATTGTTAGCGTTAAAATGGCATATTATACTTCAGAACAATAAATCTCCAGTAGTTAAACCAGTCGCGTGGTGACGTATAATTTGTAATGTAGCGTTGGGTACTGCTTAGTTGCACTTTCATATTTTTTATTTATACAATTATTCATCTATCAACTTTTCTGATAGTTACACTTTTCTTGATAAAATTTCTATCTGCTAACGCAGCAGTTTTCCCAAATAGTCGCTTGCCATTGGTTGGCATATCTAACTGTAGACATATTAAGTAATATTTTTGTTGACTTAAAAATACTGTAGTCTCCTTATAACGACCGGCAAAGTATCATGTAAATTCCAAATAGTTCGCTATAGAAATTTAATATTTTTCTTGGTAACATAATATTTAATATTAGAGTGCAACTGGGGCTTTATTCAAATATTGTCTCAGGGTTATAATCTGTAACAGAGGTCACGTGGCATAGCTTGCATAAGGTGCCTATTCACAAGAGGCTGGTTTTTATCTTCTGTCACTATGGAACATATTAAACTCATCTCGAGACAATTCAATAGGTCCAATCAAAAAATAATAATAATCTTGGGTACAGAATAAGGGACTTTCCAGAATGGTAGGGCTTCCATTTGGGTGCCTTTAACACGACATGGGAGAGGTCTCGTTTATTTTTGTTCAGTTGAACCAAAACAAAACACTTTACTCACGTTGTCGTAGAAACTAACATCCATTGAAATAGAAACATTGTAAATCCATAGTCAATTCTTTTATTAAGAACGTAAAGTAGGTGAAAATTAATTTCAGTGACTTTAGGTTACCTCACAAGCTCAAGCATTGTATAACCGTCAGCAAACAGCCTCCACGTTTTGTATCAGTGGGTTTGTTGATCTTCGGTTATTTAATGATTGTGAGGTAAATAAAGTCATTTGAAGGAATTTTTGTTTACATTATGTTCTTAAAATATAATTGAATAAGGATTTACAATGTTTTTATTTCAATAAGGCTGGATTTCACCACTTTAACGTCAAGACTATCGTGTACACGATAGCGCTATCGTATCGGTAAAAAATGTTAACGGCTTTCACCATGCACCGTTACCGTTTCGTTAGCTTTCGAGTGGATTTTCCGTGCGTTAGCGAAAACGATAATTTTCATACCTGCGACTCATTTGGTGTAGTCTAATCAACATTTTAACTTCTTTCTCCGAAAAAATAGGGGTTTTTTCACGTTTATTTCCACTTTTAGATTGAAATTGTTGAAATAAATTTGACGTAAACAAAGCAGGCGAATTCTATTGACACAACAAAACCTAACGAGAGGATGTCTGCTTTTTCGAATCGATAGCTATTCGAACGTTATAAGGCACTATCGTGAGGTGGTGAAATTCAGCCTAAGGAGGTTAGTTTCTATGATAACGTGAGGAAAATGCTTTTTTTTGGTTCAGGTAGGTAGCCATAAACAAAGATCACTACTCCCATTTCCACCTAACAGTCCATTGTCACTGGCGGAAAAGTCCAGGGTGTTTCTCCATATTGTTCTCCATTCCATTGAACTCATTGTCAAACTTTCCTCTCCGAAACATTCCTTTCACTAGGGGATCCAAATTTCACAAGGAACTTGTTTTTGATACTCCATAAGGTAAACATGGATGATGCCACAAATTATGAAAACTATCAATTTCCCCCCATCTGGTGTCTCGTGACCTTTGAGGTCAGGGTGGTCGGTGGCCATGTCTGGATGGGAGCGTTCCATAAGCTCAGCACAGGGACCAGACGTGTAGACGTCATTATATGCTATCGGTCAGACAGACCTCTGGCCTTCCGAGGCCCCCTTGTGCCTCGCGCGGGGCCATCTTGCCTTCTCTGATAACCTTTTTCAGCCGGCCAGTTGTGCCATTTGGATGATGTCCCTCCGTATAAACCTGGCATAAATGCCTTAAGTCTGTCGGCGCTGAGAGGCGAACCTTAAAGGCGACCTCACAGACGTGTTTGTTTACGTTTTTTTTTCTGTATTTAAATGCTCTGAAATATAATATGTCTTTTAAACGACCGAAAATAACTGGCTATGTTGTTGACAAAAATCACTCGATTGTAAAATCATACGCAGCCTGTTAATTTCGGCTGTTAAAAAGACATTAGGTATATTTCAGATAAATTCCAATAGTTTCCTCATAAAGTGCGCAGAAAAAACGTAAACGAATAAACGAATAACGTATGTATGTTTTTCGGTCTTAAGAGATGTCGAGGCTCCGCAACATTGGCTTCTCCGGCCCAGACCTCTAAGTTAGAGTAGCCTTAGAAGTGTGTGCCGGTAGGTACGGGTAAACCTGGCATAAAAGCTTAAGGGTCCGCTATACCTGACGGTGCATTTTTTGCCGCTCATAAGATTAACATTGCGAGCGGCGATTCATTTTCAAGGTTTACCCTTGGTTGGAAAGACACAAAATTTTGCCTGTACCTAGCCCTAACAATGTTCTAGGGAGTGTTCGAAGCAGATTTCCCATTTTTTTTTACTGGTTTTCGAGATACAGCACTTTTCTTGAGGTATGCGATGCTAGCATTTGCAAAATAGTTGCAATAAAAGAAACCAGTGAGAAATTGCTTCGAACACTCCCTAGAACATTGTTAGGGCTAGGTACAGGCAAAATTGTGTGTCTTTCCAACCAAGGGTAGACCTTGAAAATGAATCGCCGCTCGCAATGTTAATCTTATGGGCGGCAAAAAATGCATCGTCAGGTATAGCGTCCTCTTCAGCACCCTGCAGTGCCTATAGACTGTCAGCTTTACCTGAGAGCTGTTGGTTTGGGGCGCAGACCTCGATGAAGGTTAAGTCTGTGGGCCTTGGGTGCTAGGTCTACAGCACCATGATCGCAGAACTAATGCCACCTACCATACCTGTAGGTATACATATTCCTTTAGTCGTTGTATATGGCCATGACATAGATGCAGTTTCGAGGTTACCCACCCGATGTTATCACAACAGCAGTATTGTAACAGTTTTTGCGTTAGCTCTGTATGAATCGCCTGCTACTGGATTCATCTGGCCTGGTGACGTCACACATCCGTTAAGTTAACTGTCGACATCATTTGTTTACCAGACATTTGGCAATCAGGTCAGATAGCGACAGGGAAAAAACAACTTAGGGCTTCAAGTGATTTTTTTGCTATTTGTTAACTCGATCGTAAAATCACAACACAGCCTGTTAATTTCAGCCGTCATAAAAACAGCTTAGGTATATTTCAGAACATTTAAATATCCAACAGTCAATAGTGTCTTCAAAAACTGTTCGGAAAGAAGACGTACCTAAACAAGTAGCAAATGCGAGGGGTTAACAACTCCGAATCTCGTTGGGAATCTCATGAAGGCAACCATTGAATATCTTTATAAAATCTCAGGGAATCTTGGACATTTCTGGAGTGGTTAAGGGTCCGCTATACCTGACGGTACATTTTTTGCCGCCCATAAGATTAACATTGCGAGCGGCGATTCATTTCAAGGTTTACCCTTGATTGGAAAGACACAAAATTTTGCCTATACCTAGCCCTAACAATGTTCTAGGGAGTGTTCGAAGCAGATTTCCCATTTTTTTTTACTGGTTTTCGAGATACAGCACTTTTCTTGAGGTATGCGATGCTAGTATTTGCAAAACAGTTGCAATAAAAGAAACCAGTGAGAAATTGGGAAATCTGCTTCGAACACTCCCTAGAACATTGTTAGGGCTAGGTACAGGCAAAATTTTGTGTCTTTCCAAGCAAGGGTAAACCTTGAAAATGAATCACCGCTCGCAATGTTAATCTTATGGGCGGCAAAAAATGCATCGTCAGGTATAGCGTCCTCTTAACCCTTCGGGATGCATCTTTCCACGAATTTCGTTGAGAATCTTAGGAAATCTTTTCAAATCTTCATGCAATCTCAAGCAGTGGGAGTGGTTACCCCCTCGAGCAAATGTAGGTAGGTACTTATATTCCGTCTTAATGTCAGAAAAAAAAATACCTAATTCATTCAGTGTGAAACCTTGAAGACATTTGACATTCTGTCAATATTTTGATGTTTTGACGTCATCGCATTAGGAAGTTCGGGGAATCCGATCTAGCTGGAAAATGACGCACATTGCAAAATCAAAGATGGCGACAGTATTTATGGTACCTGTATACAGTTTCGGTACCTACCTGTCTCTAGCAAGGTTCTTTTTTACCCACCGAGTATCTATTAGGTACCAACTAACAGCCTACACGAGTGGTTTAGGTAGAGGGCCGGGTCACTAAGGTTCTATCCCGAACCTATCAAAAGTTTTTTGAGCGGCATGCCCCTCTGATGTATTCAGTATGAATGTTTATCGAGGCATTGGTGGTTCGGAACCCATCTAAAACTGTAGGTCCCCACTGTGTACTAACACGATGGGTGGGGAGCTGGTATTTGGTAGTGCTGCCTGTGCTGCCATAGCTGAGCACGATGGATAATTCTTGAAATGGTCTAGTTGCTGAGCTTGTCCCTTCTACTTCAAACTAGTTAGAGGAAATCAAAATGACGCACGTCGAAAACGCAAAATGGCGTCGCTGACATAGTGAATTTCAAGGTTTTTTCGGGTTAGTGATTGATGATGCGTGATTGGCTAGTTGTGTGACTTGTATCGCGGGTATATCTAGCTGATAGCAACTATCAGTGCTTCAGTTGTCTCCTGGCTCTCGAACCGTGCGGTTCGATCTTTGGTTCTTCCCTCTTCGAGTTTTTTCTTTTCCTTTTTTGGAGGAAAATTGTGATTTCGAATGAAATCACAATTTCGCCAAACCACGAACTAAAAATTATTTCCAAGGTAAGTTTTCTGTGCTGTTTCAAATTTTTTTTTGTCATCATTGTTAGGAAAGTCATGTGTCCGTATGCGTGACTGTTAATCTTCTACCTATACTAGCAGCTGTTGACCTCTGTTGCTATGTTTTAAGAGATCTGAAGTGTAATGAAAAGTTCATCTGAACTATAATGAAACTTAACTAACGCAGACCTTAACAAAACTTTTTGTCTCCTATATTAAAAAATGTCAGATTTTTTTTGGCCCTTATGCTTGAAAATTATTAAACTGGTTTCTGACGTTAAAAATTCATACTGTAAATATTTCAGAACAAATAAATTTCCAACAATGTTCTAGAAACTTGTCATGATTTCAATTTTTCAGTGGTAGGTATAAAGTAGAATAAGAGCGGCAAAAGATTAGTTTCGGTCCATATTCTATTGACTTTCGAGTGCCCTTAAGAAGTTTCAAATGTCTTGCCTTGGGAAAATTTGTTTCTGCTCTTGTCTTTTGATGCATTCATATCGTTGTACCTCTGTTTCCCTTGGTAGGAACTAGGTATTTGTATACGTAATCCATGCAAGATCACACGCATATTGACGTCAAAAGTAGGTAGGTACCAACCTATTTCATTCTGTTGCAGTCCATGGCAGTAACTTGTTAGTTTTTATGCTCCTGTTTAGCTGGTTCGTATAGGTTCTATGAAGATTTTTTTGGACACTTATTGTTCTGAAATATAATTTATTGTTCTGAAATATAACACTTAGGGTGCGTCCCACCATGCCCAGTTAAAATTTAACTGGAGATTTGCCATGTTAAATTGAACTCAAAAGTTAAATTTAACATGGTAAATCTCCAGTTTAATTTTAACTGGGCATGGTGGGACGCACCCTTAGGGTATCTTTAACGTTAGTTTGTTGTGGTTTTACAATCGATCCAACAGTTTCCTGAGTAAAGTGCCATTAAGAATCACCATCAAACAGCATTGTATCTACAACCTTAACTATCGGATAGATATTTCTGTGTCGCATTCGCATGTTTGTGTTAATAGTGATGTCGGTATGATAATAATAAAGGCGAGGTGCTTTGTGTTAATTGACAATGACAATGACCGCTCGAAGAACAATGCATGACCACTCGGATAAGTTCTCTGATACCTACCAAAAGGTCCCAAGATCTACTCGCGACTTTTCGGGATTTTTCGTATGGTGAAAACTTGACTGTCGGGCGTGATCGAGACTGGCTGGACCATATTGTTATTTATTTGTTTTATTTATTTACTTGCAGCTCCACAACGTTGGTGGGATCCCCACCGCCTTCTGGCAGCTTCTGACGTGCGACTGGCGGTTGGCGCTGAACGCAGAGCCGCCCTGGTGCTAGCATTCCGCCCTAGGCGATCTCCCGAAACAATTGCTACGAAAACCTTGCGTTTAAGCTGCCTCGTAAGTATACCCAGCTACTAAAACCTACTTTAGTGTCCCCTAAAAGTTCACTATAGCGTTATCCTCCCGAAAAGAAAAGTTGGTGGCTTTCACCATCCTGCCGATAGCGTCATTGCCATTGCGAGTAGACTTTTAACGGCAAGGCAAAGTTTTCGGCTTCTACGGATGTTCAGTAAAATGTATATGACTTACAACATTTTTTTTCCAGTTTATCTACTGAAAGAACAGAACCAATAGCTCCCCCTAAGCCAAGATGAAGACTCCAGTGTGTGTAAGCGATCGCATCCATATCGTCAACGCCCCCGTCTGGTCCGTACTGAGCGAAATTGCAGAGTCAGGTCTACAGGACGATGCTTTCTTTGTCTGCGACCTGGGAGACATTGTCCACAAGTACCGAGAGTGGCGCCACCAGATGCCTCGAGTTGAGCCTCACTATGGTAGGTATCAGAGTGGTCTAGTTCGATTCCGATCCTATCAAAAAATTTCCGCCTTTGGCTGCTACTAAAAAACCCCTTAAGATTAAAAGAAAAACAACTCCTTTGATATTTTCAGCCGTGAAATGCAACGACACGCCACTGATGCTGGAGGTGCTGGCAGCGCTGGGCTCCAGCTTTGACTGTGCTTCCAAGGGCGAGATCGAGAAGGTTCTAGACCTGGGCGTGGACCCCGCCAAGATCATCTTCGCCAACCCTTGCAAGACTCTCAACCATATCCGACACGCCGCCACTGCTGGGGTGCAGTGGATGACCTTCGACAACGAGACGGAGCTCCACAAAGTCAAGTGCCTCTACCCTGCTGCCAAGTGAGTCCAGTCAGTTTCATATTTAAATGTTCTGAAATATAATAAGTATTTTTAACGGCCGAAATTAACAGGCTGTGTTGTGATTCTACGATCAAATGATTCTTGTAAACAAAAATTGTCCGAAATTTACTGTTCGAAACACACAACATAGCCTGTTAATGTGTGACATTAAAAAGACATATTATATTTCAGAACATCTTAATATCAATAAGTTTTCTCATAGAATGTGCAGAAAAAAACGTAAACGAACACGACTGTGTAGAGGCCCTTAAGGGGTGAAACACACGTGGCACCAGATTGGTTTCTAATGCGTTTGTTTGGTGTTGTAGATTGGTACTGCGTATCCGGTGTGACGCATCGTCTGCTCAGTGCCCATTGGGTGCAAAGTTCGGTTGTGATCCAATCAAAGAAGCTCCCCGTCTGTTAGAGATCGCTCATTTGCTGGCTCTTGATGTCGTCGGCGTTAGGTAACCTAAACTAAACTCAAGTATTATGATGGTAAAAATCTGGTTATCAGAGTGGTCTAAGACCACTCTAAGACCACTGGTTCGATCCCGAGACTAGCAAAGTTTTTCTGATCGGCATTCACCTCTGATATGTTCAGCATGTCAAGTGAATGTATATTAAGACTGTGGTGGTTCGGAACCCTCCGAAAACCGTAGGTCCACTCGTGTAGTAATACGATGGCCGGATAGCTTTGGCTTCCAACTGGCTTCAGTTCATCTAAACTATAAGCGAGGGGTTAACCACTCCTTGGGAATCGCGTTGGGAATCATTGCAAATCTTTATGAAATATCAGGGAATCTTGGAATTTTTTGGAGTGGTTACCCCTTCGGGGTTCATCTTTCTATGAATATCGTTTGGAATCTTTGGAAATCTTAATGGAATCTTAGTGGAATCTCAAGGAATCTCTGGAGTGGTTACCCCCTCGACTATAAGATACATTTTCTGGTGTAGTTTCCACGTGGGTTCAGGGTGTCGGGACCCTCCCGTCTTCCGCACGGCCATCGCCAGCGCTCGTACCATCTTCGACTTCGCAGCGTCCCTTGGCTACTGTTTCAACCTACTGGACATAGGCGGAGGCTTCCCTGGAAATAAGGGCACTTCCCTTGATAAGGTAAACATAGGCAGAAGATTTACAGAAGCAACATTTGTACCTACCTAAAGGTGGATGTCACCAGTTGCTAAAGTCAACTTTAGTGTCCCCTTAAAGTTGATTATAGCGTTATCTTCCCGAAAAGAAAATTTGTTGCCTCTCACCATCGTGTCGATAGCGGCCTTATTATAACGTTAGCTAGTGGACTTTTAACGGCAAGATAGTTTTCACCTACTTTTTCGGGTAGATAAATTCACTAACTTTATCGGTACGATAAGGAACTCTGGTGAAATCCAACCTATGTAATCCAAAATCCCTTATAAAGAGTACTTACCTACGTTTTTTTTTTGTTTTTTTTTTTATTCTGAAATATATTGTACCTTATTGCAGTCAGCGGTGAATCAGGCCCTTGCTGACGAATTGTTCCATAGTAGTTACCTAATTTCTGATGTTAAAAGCATAATATTTTATAAGTAAGAACAAAACAAAAATCCGTCATTTTTCTATCGTCTCAGTGTTTTTATTTCTTCTGAACTATAGTAATTTTTTTTTACTTCTTCCAGATCGCAGGGGTTGTGAATCAGGCTCTGGACGAATTTTTCCCCGACCCCGCAGTTCACGTGATAGCTGAGCCTGGCCGTTACATGGCGGCGTCAGCTTTCACATTGGCGACAAACATTCACAGCAAACGTTCCGTGATCAGCGCTGGTGGTGTCCATCACATGTACTATATCAACGATGGCGTCTACGGGAGCTTCAACTCTGTGCTGTATGATCATGCTGTCGTCACGCCTATCCCACTCAAGGTAGGTTAAGGCTGTATATACATTCTCGACGAACTCCACCAAAACCACTGTCGTATTGATTGTGTCTACTCTAAAAGCTAAACATAGTGTGCTATTTGAACCCGAAACGAACGAGTGAAAGTAGGACACTATGTTTAGCTTATACAGGAGAAAAAGTAGAGAAATGCTGTTGAAATTTCCCACTTCCGTAAGTGAAATAAAATGTCAAAATGTAACATGGCGGCGGTAAATAATACAAACATTTATCAAGCTTTTCTACTAAATGTGACGATAAAATCATACTGTTTTAGTCCGAAACGTTACAAAAAAATATTTCGCGTGAGGTAGTGTTGTGTTTTCACGATCTGTCAAAAAAACATGTGGACTGGTAGTTGACGGTTTAAAACCGCTCCTGTAGGCTTATAACTCCACTTCATGCAAAAAGACAACACTACCTCATGACAAAGAGTCTCAGGTTTACATCCCCCTATAAACACTCGCCCTGTAACTTCGGAGTAGGGCTTGAAGTACGTAGCATTGCGAACCAAGTACGTGTAGTCGACCTTAAGGTCACATGGTAGAGGTGATGTTAATTGATGTTGACCTGAACCAAAACAAAGCAGTTTTTCTTACGTCAACATAGAGACTAACCTCCTTAGGGTGCGTCCCACCATGCCCAGTTAAAATTAAACTGGAGATTTTGTCCTATAGTTACCATGTTAAATTTAACTTTTACTAGAGATTTTCTCCGAGAAAATCTCCAGTTGTTTGCATGGGCATGGTGGGACGCACCCTTATTGGAATAAAAACATCCCTGACAAAAATCGTTGAAACTAGACATATTTGACCGCCTGCAAAATCATGATTATGTAATTTGAAAGTGAGTGTACCTACACGGTTTTCACTGCACCTGCAAACCAAGACTGTGTAATTTGAAAGTGCCAGGGTACCCAGAACATAATCCCAACTTGTTGAGATTTTATCCTACCCAGCCCTGTTGAGTACCTGGCTGGGTGAGAACTCGACTGTTGGGGGTGCAAGTGATCAAATCACCCCCTATGTACAGAGCTCACGAAAGGTGCCACCCTGTACCCCACTAGATTCCAAAATTTAATATTTTTTAATTATTTGCAGGATACATGTGGCAAGCTGGAATCGAGCTCGATCTGGGGCCCCACCTGCGACAGTCTGGACCAAGTGTGCGACAATGTTCCCCTCCCTGAGCTAAACATAGGAGACTGGGTCGTGTTTGAGGACATGGGGGCGTACACTCTCCCTGTAGCGAGCCCTTTCAACGGCTTTCCCCTCTCCAAGGTCCACACCATAGCCAGCGAACAAGTCTGGTGAGTCCGAGACGAACACCGGTTCGATCCCGATCCTACCCAATTTTTTTCGATCGAAATCCACCTCGGATTTGTTCAGTATGTCAAGTGAAAGTGATGTTTGATGCCTTTCCGGCCCCAATTGTTATAGAACTTTTTTTTTTTTTAGGAACCTGCTGAAGCATCGCGTGTCATTCTTAAGCCAAGAAGAATTGGATGACGACATCAACTGTCACTGCGACCCGATGGGCGGCCCCATGAACACCATTGGGGATATGGACCACATTGGGCACATGGAGCCTGTGGGCGCCATGACACTGGGGGATTCCCCTCTGTACGACTTGCTACCAATCTCCCCGCTTCGCTGACAAAGGTAAATACCTACTTCTCTTAAGAGGACGCTATACCTGACGATGCATTTTTTGCCGCCCATAAGATTAACATTGCGAGTGGCGATTCACACACAATTTTGCCTGTGCCTAGCCCTAACAATGTTCTAGGGAGTGTTCGAAGCAGATTTCCCAATTTCTCACTGGTTTCTTTTATTGCAACTGTTTTGCAAATGCTAGCATCGCATACCTCAAGAAAAGTGCTGTATCTCGAAAACCAGTAAAAAAATGGGAAATCTGCTTCGAACACTCCCTAGAACATTGTTAGGGCTAGGTACAGGCAAAATTTTGTGTCTTTCCAACCAAGGGTGAACCTAGAAAATGAATCGCGCTCGCAATGTTAATCTTATGGGCGGCAAAAAATGCACCGTCAGGTATAGCGGACCCTTAAGGGTCACCACACAATTCTTTTTGTTTGTATTTTTTTCCGATCATTTTTTGAGGAAACTGTTGGGTATTTCTATGTTCTGAAATATAGTGTGTCTTTTTACGTCAGAAATAACTAGCTATGTTATGATTTGGGACAGATTTTTTATTGACAAAAATTAATCGATGACGTTCAAAAGGCATCCTATTATATTTCAGAACGTATACCTACAACAGTGCCCTCGAAAAAGGTTCGGAAAAATGTAAACAAAAATTAAATGTACAGTAATTTTTTTTTCTTAGTTCAGTAGCAAGATCATATTTTTCGAAAATTTATTTAAAAAAAAAAATTAATTTAAATATTATATTTTAGATTGCAATGGATTCGGACTTGGAAAGAATTGGCAACGGCTTATTTGAACGATGACGGATATTCATATCAAAATATCAACATTTTACTTTTACAATCCTACTTGAAATTTGTTAAATTCGTGAAATCCCTTTTTGTTCCGAACAGTTTGGAACTTTGTTCATTTGAAATTTCCCGCTGGTTCATCTGTTCTTGATGAGGTAGATAAAGAGGCAGCTACTCTTAAACATTCTCTAGTTTTAATCAATTTATTTAATACATTTTATTGGCATATCACTACTGGTTACTTAAGCCTACGGAACCGTATGATACTGGTACATGCACCGCCATTACCGGCCATTTTGAACATAGGCGTAGAAAGGGGGGCTGGGGGGCTTAGCTCCCCCCCCCAGCAACCGTTTAGCCACCCCCAGGATTTTTCTGACCTACCCATAATGTCATATCACATAAAGCCATGCATAAGGAGAAGGCCTGGGGGGGGGGGGGGGGGGCAGCCCCCCCCCAGGTTTTTGATCCTGCTACGCCCATGGTCTTGAAGTAACGCAGGTGAAAAGTGGTGGCACGTGCTGGGCAATGTTTACAAACAAACCCATACAACAATCCAATGCGACACTCACTTGTTCAATAAACAAACACCATGTAAGGTGCGATGATACTATAGGAAAACTCAGCGATTACCATGGAAACCGTAAACTTTCGATATTATCGGTGGATAACTGCGACAAAGTACAGGTACGTACCTGGCTGGGGGAAAATTCGACTGTCGGGCGTGATTGTGACCCAATCACCCCCTTGTGTTCAGAGCAACCCTGCATCCCACTAGGGGTGGGTAGAATGGCTTGAAAAGATTAAATGAATTGCATTTGGTGGAGGGTGATGACCAACAAGTAGTATATCGATTTGCGCAATCGATAGCAGCTGCGATCCACGTGCGATACGTCCCACAGCATCCTTAATAGGGCGCCAATCCACTATTTCACACAAATGCCGCGATAGCCGAGTGGTCTAGACGTGTGTTTTTAGAGGAACTGGGTCATACAGGTTCGATCCCGATCCTATCAAAACTTTTTCTGATATGTTCAGGATCTCCAGTGAAATGTATATCGAGGCTGTGGTGGTTTGGAACCCACCTATAACTGTGGATGGGTATAGATAGTCACTCTTCGATGACAGTAACAGGGTTTCCAAAATTATTTTTTGTTCAGAACAAGAAGTAGACTTAAGAAGAAGGGGTCACAATGATCTAAAAGAGTTTAGCAACGACAATCCACATTTGTGTAGTCTATCCCCCCTGGATATGACTGACGTCACTCTCATAAGACTGAGAATGACTATAATGAAAAAGTTCAGCTTCTAAGCTAAATATCATTTGAATGTCAGCCGCAAAATTGTTTCTTTTTTCTTTCACTCAATTCTTTTCTTCCTCTTACCAGTAAAATTCTACAAATACCGCCGATAGTCGAGTGGTCTAGGTGATTGTCTTGAAAGAAGTCATACCGGTTCAATCCCGATCACATCAAAAGTTTTTCTGATCGGCATTCACCTTTGATATGTTTAGCATGTCAAGTATATCGAGGCTGTGTTGGTTTGGAATCCAGCTAAAACTGTAGGTCTCCGTCGTGTAGGAGTACGATGGATAGTTCTTGAAATGGTCTAGTTGCTGGGCTGCTTCTACTACTAGTACATGCTGGTATGTATAGGTGCTGTATGTTAGGTATACAGAAGCATGTACTATGTACAAATGACGTATAGGGGGGGTTGTGTCCCTGTAGTCTCCGTGGTGATGTGACGTCACAGCTGGATGAATACAACGCTACAGGAAGCCTTGTCTCTGTCTCATGTAGTTCTGCGTCCAGTGGCGGTGTGTTCACCCCAACCCGTGAAAGTTTGTGTCATAGTTCACAGGAATTTCTCAGTTTGTGGTCTTAGGTTTTATACATTGGGAGGGAGATAGTCTGGTGAACTTCCCTGCAAAAGCCGCCACTGGTTATTCTGGAGCTGTTGTAAACTGGATATTATTAGAAATGAAGACTGGTCAAAGTCACACTTGAAAAAATTCTGAACAATCCGCCACTGGATATTTTAGCACTAAAGTTAGGTTTAGTTTTTCTGGAATTTTTTTACCCGAAAGTGTTAACCTGTAAGTTAAACAGGATTGTCATGCGTAGCTAGGGAAATAAAATTCCAACTGGAATTAATTGAACCAATGAGGGACCCGTGTTACAAGTAAACACTTTTGGGTAAAAAATTCTAGAATTACTAAACCCAGCCTATGTGTCGGCCCTTCCCCAGGCAGGTACCCACCCTTAGTGGGTACCTGCCTGGGGGGAAACTCGACTATCGGACGTGATTCCGACGAAATCACCCCCTTGTGGACAGATCACGAAAGGTGCCACCCTGGATCCCATTAGGGCCTAGACAGAGCGGCACTGGTTATTTTGAGCACGGGGTCTCCCCCTCGCAGACACACCGCCACTGGATCAGGTGCCGGCCATATCCACCCCCTTACGGTTTCTGTACAACCCGCCACTTGGCCGGCGCCTGCGCCCTCCCCCGATCGATACCCAGAATGTGTATGTAAAACAATATGAACATTTTGTACATTTTTGTTTGTTGGTCCTTCGTTTTTTCGGAATTTGTAACCTCTGATCAACAGTTTAACCGGATGTTTGGCAGTGATCGCGGGAGTCGGTTCGTTTCCATCCTAACCAGGCGAGATTTCCAGAACAAGTGAAATGCACGTTGTGTTAAATATGAAAGTACTTGATTGCAGTCCCTAGAGAGTGATTACGACATCCCGGCCAAAAAAAAATAGTAAGTATTTTAAGCACTCATAGGTACAGTCCTTTTGGATTTTTAGGTAGGTTGGTACCTTAACGACTTGGATGAACTTTAAGCACTCGAACGCCATGTTCCCTCCATCGGTACTTGACATAGTTTTCCTCACGTCTTTCTTTTCTTATTCCCTATCGTTGAATATTTCCTGAAAATCGTCGTTCGTACGAGAAAAGAACACGAAATTTTCTTGCCGAACGAATTTCTGAAGATCCTGCTGTATAGGCACTTAATTTTCACACATATTGTATGAAAGGGTTGTAGGACAAACCTACCCTTAAGAAAGAAATAGGTATAGGTTAACTACAAAAACTCTCAAAATTATTTTCGAAGGTACGAGGTGCTTTCCGGTTGTTCCAAGGAAAAATTTTAGTACTAGTAAGTTTTTAGTTGTTGGAGGAATTAATCCTACGTTTAGTTTCCAGTTAGTTATCTTGAGTCTAGCGAGACCTAAAGGATATTGTAAATATCTCAGTACTATACGTTATGCAAAACTACCCCGTTCGGAGGTCACTGCAGTGACCATGGTTTCGCGACCTTCAATTATTATGGCAGAACTTGTTCCACCAAATTTACTTAAACTTCTATACGTATGTAGGTCCAGGGCCAGGGAAAATTAACTGGAAAAAAATCTCGATACGTCGAGACTAGAGCATGGGCCATAGCTTGATAGCTCATACGTAGGAGCCCCAGTTTAACATACAGTAGTTTACTTTGGACAGCTGTTAGATTTCCCACTGGTGATTTGCATGGTTATTACCTAGGCGCAGCTGCTTTGATGGGGAACTCCCCCTCTGCTTCACCTCCACCCCTCTAATTGGTAGGTACCTAATTCTTAGGTACTAACGTAAATTAATATGTAAAAGAGTGTTATACACTCTGGCCCTTTATTCCCTTTGCTAAAATTCATATCTTACGTTGTGCGGTACGATTACGAGATGGTTCTGTGTTATACTGGCCAGTGACACCACGATGGTAATATCACAGAATACTAATATACTAATAATCCCGGGACTCGGCCAATAACTATGATGGAACTAACTTAGGCGCAGACCTATCTGTCTCTATTATCCTAAGAAGACTGAAGAAGACGGTTAACTTTGTAAGATGACCCGGTAACAACTGTTTACTTACACACTCCATCAGTCTTCTTACCCTTTTATTCAAGAAGACAAGAACACTGTTAATTTCTCAAACAAATTATGTTTTTTCTTAGGATAATAGAGACAGGAAAGACAGGTCTGCGCTAAAGTTGGTTTCATCATACCTTTATGATTTGGTGGCAGCATATCGCCTTGGTGCACACCCTGTCTCACATTTTCTCCCTTAAATTGTTAGGATGATGTAGGTAATTTGAAAAGGGCGTTCGCTTAAAATAATTATACCATGGTCGTGTAAAATTAAGGGGGATAGATTCCAACTGAAATGCTGCTTTCGATATGACCGTGTCAAAAGCTTTCGTGAAATCCGTAACAGAGTCAGGCTGAATTTCACCACTTTCCGATAGTGTCTATAACGAGAGGATTTAACGAACGGATTTACGTTATCGTATGTTTAGCTTACGACAAGTGTGATCGCAGAGAAACAAGTGCAAGCGCAAGGCATTTGTCGTAATGTAAACATATAATAATTTAAATCCGTTCGTTAAATCCTCTCGTTAAAAGACACTATCGGAAAGTGGTGAAATTCAGCCTCAATGTGATTATTTTATTGCCTTCACCGGTTCGTTTGGAGGAAAAACTCGACTTTCGGGTGTGATTCTGACCTAATCACCCCCTTGTGTACTAAGGTTGAGAAAGTGACACCCTGCTACCCTGCATCCCACCAAGGGTGGCTGTCGCAAGTTAGTAAATCTATCTTCCCGGAGAAGTGGCTGAAAAACTTTATCTAGTCCTTAAAAGCCCACTGGCTACCGTTAAGATAAGGGCGCTATTGGCAGGATAGTAAAAGGCACCAAATTTCCTTTTCGGGAGGAGAACGCCATAGTGAACTTTAAGGTGAACTTTAAGGGAACTTTAAGTGAACTTTAAGGAACTGTTGACAGCCACCTTAAGTTTTCTACGGTTGTAGTGAGTATTTAAGTGGGTAAAGGGTTGTTTTGGTGGTTGGGGGGGAGGGTGTTTCAGTTTGGGGGGTTGCGAGGTGAATGCGGTGGTGAGGGTGATGTTTGTAGCTTGCAAGGCCATGCACCTGCGCCCTGAGTCCAGTGTCACATTGCTCAGATCGATACTAACCGTAATCTACCCCTATTTTTCAAACGTTTCAATGAGAACCGGGTAAATAGTTCATCTCAACCCACCCCCTCCTCACTTCATTTGTTTTATGTTAAAAGGTTCAGGTGGCGTAGTTCTATGTTGACGTGTTTTTTTAAATTTTTTTTACCAAATTGAGACTGGCCGAAACGTATGCTTACTTCCAGGATGAATGGTACCTAGCTAAATATTTTTGGTATCCTTAAATAGAAACAATAGAAACCTTTGGTCATTGGAATTTTTCCATTGTACCTTACGTAGATACCATGCGGGTTCTCAGAGCGGTATCCCTGCTGAATTCTGACAAGGAGGTTGAAAAATCACAGATAGAGGTAGCACCCGTCAGCAGTTTTCTCACTAGGTATAACAAAGCAAACAAAGCATCATTTGGAAGTTTACTCTAATTCTAGATCGCACCATAAGTCCAAAATTTACCATGAAATATCTAGAACAGATTCCTTCATAAGACAAGCTCCAGTTTGCCAGAAATCTCGGACACAGCGAGGACCTATAATCGCGAAAAACGTCAGGATCTTCTTCAGAGTTTCCTTGTGCGTCAGCAACTTTCAAAATATTTTATCGTACTCTCATCTCCTCAAAATACAAACACCGTTAATATTACACCATTTATTTTTCTTTCCAGGAAATGGCATCACTAGAAAAAGCAAGAAGATGACTCAGCGAGTGTCACGAACGTTTCAATACCTAACTTTTGGCGGGAAACGGAAACGACGTGTGGTCAAGCAATCGACGGAAGGAAAATCATGAAACTTATCTTCACTGCTTTTTTACGCGAGTTTTACAAGTCGTTTTCATTTTTAAAACTTCTAAATCTTCCTAAAATGCCTTACTTTGTGATTTTCTACTGACTTTATACGCCAGTTGCCATGGTGAAGTGCCACGTGGACAATTTGAAACTTTCCCGCCAGTTTTCCGGTCACCGCGCTGCCTAGCGGAGTTTTCCGGAACCAAAGGGCGGAACCGGGAGTGCTGACGGCTGTTCGCTTTTCGCTCACAAGGTAGCGTTCCTTTCTATTTTTTTTTCATCTTTCGAAGCATTGCTTTCGTCTATTTAATTTTTAATTTCCGATTTTATGATAAAATTTATTCCCATCCAACGATCTTAAGTGAATCTCCCTCTTTATGGGGGTAAAAAGAAAAGTACGGAAACCAGGAACAATTCTTTGACCAATTTTCAGTTAGGTACCTACTCTCCCTATAATCTGGATTTATTATTTCAAAAAATTGGCTAAACTATTATTAGGTGCTATTTTCTTCAGAACTACCCTTGTTGCCAGATCATAAATAATTTGTTATGAAAGGTAATTTGGTCCCATTAGTTTAGGACACGCAATTCGGAAGTAGGTACGTCGCATAGGTAAAGTACGGCCAGCCTGAAATGCCTGGCCCGAGGGCATTCTGTGTAAGGTGAACAATGCAGAATGCCCTCGGGCCAGGCATTTCAGGCTGGCCGTACTATACCTAAGAAGGTGCCCATTTTAATCACATATATTTAGCTATAGGCTAATTATTTTATTTATTTATTGTTTTAAAGATGTACCTATCAGCATTCTTTCCACTATTCCTGGAACTCTGAACAGTTGGCATATAAGTACAGTATAGTGTACGTACTTGTATGGGAAGATCAACAGTTGAAGTTGGCTAAATTTGCGATTATCCCTCGTACCACAAAATGATACCAACCGCAGAGTGACTCCAGATTCATGATTATGCAATCAGGTGGCAGTACTGATCTGATACGTCACATTACGAGTATTTACTTGAACCAGTAGACAGTTGCCGGGTTGGCATAACACCACAGGAGTTCGGCCGAAGCCGAAAAAGAGCTGGCTGAAGCGAAAAATATTGTTTTAGCCGGGATTCGAACCGAGAGATATCAGGACACAAGTCAGACTCATTGACCACTTGGCTTCGACATTCTATTAAAGTCATACGTTTATGCCTTTAGGAAAAGGAATCCTCATTGACTTATCTGTCTTTTTGCCGGGTCTTATGTCATTGTTATGTTGTTTTTTCAACCGGTCCATTCCATACTTTGAAAATGTCAGGAACTTATTGCCAGAAATCATAAGTAGGTACGTACAAAAAATTATTGTCTTCCCGTTTGATACCCCACTCAATTTAAGAAACGCTTCGACACTCAGATTTTCAAATACCTATGTAGGTACGTAACTTTGAAAGTCACTTGTGGTCGTATGGAGTGGGAGTGTTACTTGTTGTATCTGATACTAACACGCTTTGTCGATTTTCAGACATGGAAAGCAAGCATAAGCATCATAGGTCAAACAGCCCCTGAACAATAAAATGTTTTTATAAAGTCATCAGCGTTAGTATGTAGGAAAATGGCTCACCAGGTCAAGATGAAAAATCCGTCAAAAGCCAAAACCTAGCCCGGAAAATAAAGAAGCTCAGAGTGATGTGGTTAAAGTGCAATAAGGCGGCTTGGTGAGGCGTATGGCCAACATGGGCGAGTTGTTGGAAGGCGGGGGGCCGGACTCTGAACGCGCGGCGGGCGGGGAAGCGGACGCGCGCGGCGCTGCGCAAGCGGACGAGCGGGAAGCGCGCGACTTGCGGGAAGCTCGCGACCACGCCGTCATTGTCGCGGTGTCCGAGCCGCTCTCTGTGATCGTGTCCCCACGGGCAGACTCTGCCGACTCGGAACTCCTTTCGCCCGGCAAGCTCTCGCCCAACTCCGCTACGATGCTTGACGCCTCTGAGTTCCGGCTCCAGCCAGAGCCCACGTACCAGACTCTGACCAGCATCTCCTCCTCAGGCCTCAGCCCGAACGCTTACGCGACGCTGACACCCCTGCAGCCACTCCCGCCCATCTCCACCGTATCGGACAAGTTCGCTTATGGCCATGCGGGCAGTGTGTCCGGCTCATTCACCGTCATGCAGAATAACCTGGGGCTGGGCTACGGCTACGAAAAAATGTCGCACTACGGTACTCCGCCGCTCGGCCTGGGTATCCCGCACTCACCGCTGTCTCCCCAGAGCCCCTACAGCCAGGGACTGCAGTCGCCGCAGAAGAGTTTGTCACCCACGGGCTATGAGTCTCCGGGTTATCATCCTCAGAGCCCGGCGCTGAGCCCTCCTGCTGCTCAGCTTCATTCGCCCACGCATGGTACGATACAGTTTGGGGCTGGACCTGGCGGACTCAACGGACTGTCGCTGACGTCCATGTCGCCTCATCACTCCCCGGGTATGGGGGGCGTCAGCGGGAAGCGTGAGATGGTGGAGTCTCCGTCACCACCGTTGATGCATCAGCAGGGCAAGCCCATGCAGGGTGACATGATGGCGACTCCTTCAGCATCCGAGGCGGAGGAGATCAACACGAAGGAGCTGGCGCAGCGAATTAGCGCGGAGCTGAAGCGCTACAGCATCCCGCAGGCGATCTTCGCGCAGCGCGTGCTCTGCCGCTCGCAGGGCACGCTGTCTGACCTGCTGCGTAATCCGAAGCCGTGGTCCAAGCTGAAGAGTGGGCGGGAGACGTTCCGCAGGATGTGGAAGTGGCTGCAGGAGCCGGAGTTCCAGCGTATGTCCGCGCTCCGTCTGGCAGGTAAGTCCCTTGCTCTCCTTCACCCAACTGCGCAGGTATCTTTTATAGGTATCTCACTAACCGCAGAGAAAATGCAAGCAATGAACTGCTAACAAAGTGCTCACAATCATGAGATCTCATGCAGTGGGTGTGTTAAAATTGTCGGTAGTCGGTAAGCTTACTTCAAAATTTGCAGACGACAACCTCCAGTTATTGATTGGTTAGGGATCAAATTTCTGATTTGTTTTATGCATCACTAAGAATTTCCGCCGAAATGTTTGCTGGGAAATTAAGAAAAATGACTGCAGTCGATACTTTACTTGTTAGCTATCGGTGGGAAGGTTAAATTAACTGACTATTAACAAAGGGTGGTAAAACCCACCTAAAATCACACAATTAATTTTAAAGACACCCCCACGGAATAGGGGTAGAAAATGAAACTGATACCGTCGGGGTGGTTCCTCAATATACCTGTATACCTAAATATGTTTAGAGTGACACCTACCGCGCAGTGATGACTGAGAGTTATGACTGAAGAAGTACAATGCTATTTGTTTCTGAGGAAACTTTTGGAGATAGGTGTTTATGTATCTTTTTTCTGAAAATCGGAAAAAAGATAAATGTGCTGTTGCAATTTTATGATCGAGTAATTTTTGACAATTTTTTTTCTTATGTTTGAAACAGAGGACTATTATCCATGTTTAGTTAAACGTTAGTGGACCCAGCACCGCCTCAACCAGAGTTAGTATTAGGAACCACCACCGAGAAACTGTCAAAAATAACTTAGTCAAAATCCACGAAAAAGTAATAATAAATCCTAAGCGCTTTCGACCTACACGGTCATCATCAGAGGGGTACAAGAAGGGAAGAGACAGATAAACCTACTTGGGTGTTAGCCGGCCCGAAGTAAGTTGATCTGCCGGCTAACACCCAAGTAGGTTTATCTGTCTCTTCCCTTCTTGTACCCCTCTGATGATGACCGTGTAGGTCGAAAGCGCTTAGGATTTATTATTACTTTTTCGTGGATTTTGACTAAGTTATTTTTGACAGTTTCTCGGTGGTGGTTCCTAATACTAACTCTGGTTGAGGCGGTGCTGGGTCCACTAACGTTTAACTAAACATGGATTGCAGAAAATACCACAAAGTTACGAGTTCCCTCTTAAATCATGAGAGGACTATTACATTTCACGCAGAACATCCAACAGTTTCCTCATAAAAGTATCATTAAGAAACGTCAACAAAGAGCTTTGTGTCTACAATATAGTTGCATTCAACTCAGTGAGCTGGGAAACTAACTACTGAGAAATATGGTGTGAAAATATTCAAATTGCTAAAAAAAAAATCCTTCCGGTTGAAATTCCAAATTTCCAAAAAATCCAAGCTACCTTGTCTATGTTTTGTTTCTTCGATGGGAGCCCCTCAATCTAAAAGTGATCCAAATACCAAATACCAGCTCCCCACCTACAGTTTTAGGTAGGTTCCAAACCACCACAGCCTCGATATACATTTCACTTGACATGCTGAACAAGCCAGAGGTGAATGCCGATCAGAAAAACTTTGGTAGGATCGGGATCGAACCGGCGTGAGGATCTAAAGGCTGTCAAGGTGACTAAGCAATGGTTTGGCCAAGGCGAACAACTCCCGAAGGGTTCGAAGCAATTAAGGCCCAGCTGCGGAATATCGCTGAAAAACGAGGCTGCTGACAAGGGGTTGTGAGGAAGTGTCTTTGAGACGCCCAAACCATCCCTCCGCCATTAATTGATCCTACAGTGCTGTCAGCTTAGCAGCTTAAGGGCGTCTACGCAGTCGTGTTTGTTTACGTTTCTTCTGCACACATTATGGGAAAACTATTGGATATTTTAATATTCTGAAATATAAGTAATATGTCTTCTTACGGCAGAAATTAACAGGCTATGATGTGATTTTACGATCGGGTGACTTTCATGAATAAATTTTCATCGAGGCACCTAAAACTATAGGTCCCCGGTGTACAGTAACACGATGGAGTTGGGTAGGAATGTATAGGCAAATGGGGCGGGGGGAGGGGGGGAGGGTATTCAGCTATTCTCTTTTTAACCAACAATATAAATTTCGTAAAGCCTGCAGGAATGTGAGGAATTTTAAAAGCTGGAGTTAACTGCTGCTTCTGTTGTTTCTCCTGCTTTATGTTTTTAATAAAAACTTAACACAGGCGTTTTCCATTCATAACAATTTTAAACAGGCCTTATTTAACGCGAATACAGCCACGTTTGCCAAGTCGTCCTGCAGGTGTATTCCCTTTCTCGAACGCCAGCAAACCCACTCAACTAACACCTTCAAAATTTATTGTATGAAGAACTGTTCTCCGTATATTGCATCATGGCGTGCCTTATCTTCTTACAATAAATTTTGAAGGTGTTAGTTGAGTGGGTTTGCTGGCGTTCGAGAAAGGGAATACACCTGCTGATCCTTCAAGGTTTTTCTGATCGGCATTCACCTCTGATATGTTCAGCAAGTGAAATGTATATCGAGGCTGTGGTGGTTCAGAACCCACCTAAAACTGTAGGTTCCTATCGTGTACTAACACGTGGGGAGATGGTATTTGGTAGGGGAACACATGGAAAATTCTCCAGCTCCATACCCCCCAGTACATAACTTCGAACCCTTTGGAATCTTCATGTCGTTACTTATTAACAGCCTGGCAGGTAAAGAACGTTAGGCATGCAGAGAAGGGGGATGAGACCCCTTTGCGAAGGCCCCATCGACGGGGGATGATTGACAGGAGATAAAAATTAATTAGGTAACTCTGTGATGGTACCTGCCGCAGGAGCCGCAGTCTCTCCAAATATTTTAATATCAAACAATGAAGTGGGGGGGGGGGGGGGGGGGTAAAGCCCGAGGCTTCCCCTCCCTCGTCCCGCATTCTCCACGACATATTATGATGATCCCCTGATCCCGCTTTGCCTGTCCCGGACTTTCCGGCCCTTTGAAGCTTCAACTTTGAGCTGTGGAATCCATTCGCAAATATTTCGGATTTGAAATTTTCGACGGCCAGAATTTAATTTTTGCTGCTATGTTCAGCGTGAAATCTATGTCGAGGTGGTTCGGAACAAACCAACCACTCGTAAAATATTTGTCAACAATTTACTGACGTCACGATATCCACTATTTCAGTACGCCTGCAAATCCATGATTATATAATTTAAAAGTGGGTGTACACGAATTTCACTTATGCCCTTATGACTTGGTGATATTATTTGTTCAAGTTCCCCTGAACCAAAATTAAAATTATTTTCTCATGTTATTATGACACCTAACCTTCTTATTGAAAGAAAAACATTGTAAACAATTTAAATAAAAAATTCATTCCAACAGTGGAATTATTATGTTTGGTAATTCAAACACTGCGAAATAACCAAAAGTCATTTTAATGAATTTTTGCCTACTTTACGCTCTGTAAGAGAATTGACAAAGGATCCTACAGGTTTTTAGTTTTAATGATAATATTAGAAATAAAGGGTTCGACAATGGTCGCACTTGACTTTCTCGTAATTTTTATCGAAAATTTAGATTTTTTTTACGTGAATAATTTTTTTTTGGTCAGAATTTTAACTTTTTCTAAAAATTATTTTGCCACACAATGGAAGATACTTTTAGGCACCTACATACCGAATTTCAAACATATCCGTCAAACAGTGAAGTGTCGCTCGACGCGCAAAGTATATGTTTTCTATTTTGCATGTCACTGTCTTAATTTTTAAGTAAATGAAAATCTATTGAAAACACCCTTGAAGCATCTATCTGAGACCTATTTCACAAATTTTCAAGAAAATCCGTCGATTAGTGTTATTGCAGATGTGACCTAACCAATCAAAAACGTGATTTCCATTTTTGGAAAATTTTTCCTACGATAATGCCAATATTGGCCCAAATTTTTGGCCCATCTCAAAAAGAATAAAAATAATCCTGTAGCATCTATTTGGGAACACTATTGCGAAATTACAAAGATCTAACTTAATAACTGTAGTGCCAAATCCGTCTTGACCAATCAAAAACGAGATTCTAGTTTTTTTCCCTATTTTTGACTTTATTTTGCCTATATTGGCCGCAATTTTGAAATAATTGAATATTTCTTCGACAAACCTTTAAGTAATGTTATTAAGCACAAGTTTATGGATTTTTGTGAAATTCCGGCTAATACTGTTCATGGGGCCAAGATTTTCACGTATGGGCCAATTTTGGCCCAAATTTTTGGCCCATCTCCAAAACAATAAAAATGATCCTGGAGCATCTATCTGGGAACATGACTGCAAAATTTGAAGGTTCTAACTTTATTACCGTACCATGAAATGCGTCTTGAGTAGACAAAAACACGATTTTGAATTTTTTTTGACACTTTTTTGACAATAGTGGGCGCAATTTTCGAGTAATCAAAATTATATTAAAAATGTATCTCGAAACTGATTTTAGACATCTATATTCCAAATTTGAGCCATATCGGTTAACTGGTGTGACCTGTAGCCGCGCTACAGACAAACGTACGGACGGACGGACGGACGGACGGACGTACGTACGTCGGACGGACATGACCTAAAAACCACTTTTTTGGTATCTAGGACCTCTGAAACGCCTTTTGCAATGAAAATCTCAAAATCGAAATTTCGCACGATAACATAACTTTCTCAGCCCATGTATTACATACGGGCGAGAAAGTAAAAGTTGATTATTTTGGTTTAGGTGAACGTAAATAAACATTACCTCTCCCATGTCCTCTTAAGAGGACGCTATACCTGACGGTGCATTTTTTGCCGCCCATAAGATTAACATTGCGAGCGGCGATTCATTTTCAAGGTTTACCCTTGGTTGGAAAGACACAAAATTTTGCCTGTACCTAGCCCTAACAATGTTGTAGGTCGTCATTGAAGCAGATTTCCCAATTTCTCACTGGTTTCTTTTATTGCAACTGTTTTGCAAATGCTAGCATCGCATACCTCAAGAAAAGTGCTGTATCTCGAAAACCAGTAAAAAAAAAATGGGAAATCTGCTTCGAACACTCCCTAGAACATTGTTAGGGCTAGGTACAGGCAAAATTTTGTGTCTTTCCAACCAAGGGTAAACCATGAAAATGAATTGCCGCTCGCAATGTTAATCTTAAGGGCGGCAAAAAATGCACCGTCAGGTATAGCGGACCCTTAAAACTGAAAATATCGATAGTCGCATTTTAAAATTGCATAATTGGTTTATAAAGGGGGGGAAGGGGGGAAGTTGCCCCAATCTGCCACAGAAATTGAAATGAAGATGAAAAGGAGGCGTCATTGTTTCCCCAGTTTCCCTTAACTTGATTATTTTGTCGGTTTTTCTTAACCGCTCCAAGTCTATTTAACTTCAAGATTACCAATTTTCCTGCCTCTAGCTCCTGCAGTTTCCAAACAGCTTTTCCTCATTCATTTCACTACCACCTAGCCGAGAGATTGTTTAAGGGTCCGCTATACCTGACGGTGCATTTTTTGCCGCCCATAAGATTAACATTGCGAGCGGCGATTCATTTTCAAGGTTTACCCTTGGTTGGAAAGACACAAACATTTGCCTGTACCTAGCCCTAACAATGTTCTAGGGAGTGTTCGAAGCAGATTTCCCATTTTTTTTACTGGTTTTCGAGATACAGCACTTTTCTTGAGGTATGCGATGCTAGCATTTGCAAAACAGTTGCAATAAAAGAAACCAGTGATAAATTTGGAAATCTGCTTCGAACACTCCCTAGAACATTGTTAGGGCTAGGTACAGGCAAAGTTTTGTGTCTTTCCAACCAAGGGTAAACCTTGAAAATGAATCGCTGCTCGCAATGTTAATCTTATGGGCGGCAAAAAATGCACCGTCAGGTATAGCGTCCTCTTAAAGGTACACTGAGAGTCGGGTCACAGCGGTTCGATCCCGATCTTACCGAAGTTTTCCTGATCTGATTTGTTCAACATCTCAAGTGAAATGTATATCGGAACCCACCTAAAACTGTAGGTCCCCGTCGTGTAGGAGCACGATGGATAGTTCTTGAAATGGTCGTTATAGATAGAGTTCACCAGTGGCTAAAGTCTGCTTTAGTGTCCCCTAAAAGTTCACTATAGCGTTATCCTCCCGAAAAGAAAAGTTGGTGCCTTTCACCATCCTGCCGATAGCACCGTTAACTAGTGAACTTTTAAGATCAAACATACATTCGCAATTTGTTTACGTTTTTTCTGCACATTTTATGAGGGTACTGGATATTTAAATGTTTTGAAAAACAATCACAACAAAGTCTGTTAATTTTGGAGGTTAAAAAGACATATAAAATTAAGATTATGTAAATATCCAATAGTATCCCTAGAAAAAAACGGCCTCGATAGCCGAGTGGACTAAATGGTCGACTTTTGAAGAGCAGTTAGAGCCGGGTCACACCGGATCGATCCCGATCCTACCAAAAAGTTTTTCTGCTCGGCATTCACCTCTAATATGTTCAGCATGTCAAGTGAAATGTATATCGAGGCTGAGGTGGTTCGGAACCCACCTAAAACTGTAGGTCCCCATCGTTTACTCGATGGGTGGGGAGCTGGTATTTGGTAGTGCTGCCAGCTGAGCACAATGGATAGTTCTTGAAAACGGTCTAGTTGCTGGGCTTGTCCCCCCCAACCCTCAGCTATTATTTATCCCTAGAAAGTGTGCAGAAAAAAACGTAAACAAACGCGACTGCGTAGCCCCCCAAGAAGGAGAGCTAAGCCACTATATACCATATGGATGACGTAGGGGTGTATTATTATTATATTTGGTTTAGGGGTCCCGGACATTAGCTGTAGGGTGGCGGGGGTACATGGTGGGGGTGAGTTTACGTATTTACATAAGCACTTCTAAATGTCGGCAACATATTTCTTCAAGATGTTTCTTATTTCTTTGATGCTACGGTCACGTGACTGCCTATACACACTTCAGAGGCTCTGTTGCATTATTATTACCAGCTTCAAAATATTTCTTGTTAACAGGACATGGGAGAAGTAGTGCTTATTTACCTTCACATGAACCAAATAAGGCGCTTTTTCTCACGTCACCGTAGAAATCCTCGAAAATGACATTTTGTTGCCTCAAAAATGTTTATTTTTTTTCATTGGTTGAGATCCACGTAGATGTTCCATAAGTGCAACCATTATCACACCCTTTATTACGTTATGAACTTTAGCTTCAATTGAAATTTCACAAAATGAATCATAATGGGCTACGCCTGCAGATTCATGATTATGTATTTGTAAAGTCGGTTAACAGCAAATCAGCGGTCATTGACACTATTGGCATATTTTCGTTATAAAGGGCGGATTTAACCATTTCTTAAGGGTCCGCTATACCTGACGATGCATTTTTTGCCACCCATAAGATTAACATTGCTAGCGGCGATTCATTTTCAAGGTTTACCCTTGGTTGCGGAAAGACATAAAATTTTGCCTGTACCTAGCCCTAACAATGTTGTAGGTCGTAATCGAAGCAGATTTCCCAATTTTTTACTGGTTTTCGAGATGCAGCACTTTTCTTGAGGTATGCGATGCTAGCATTTGCAAAACAGTTGCAATAAAAGAAACCAGTGAGAAATTGGGAAATCTGCTTCAATGACGACCTACAACATTGTTAGGGCTAGGTACAGGCAAAATTTTGTGTCTTTCCAACCAAGGGTAAACCTTTGTAACAACAATGTTTTTTATAGTTTAGAGGAATTTCTAAATTTGTAATTTAACTGGACAACCAGGCGTTTTATACTTTAGTTCCACCTATTTTTGGTGGGACAAGGTCAACAAAACGTAAAAAAAAAAAAAAAAAAAAAAAAAAAAAAAAAATTGAAAATGAATCGCCACTCGCGGCAAAAAATGCATCGTCAGGTTAAGCGGACCCTTAAAGTACAATATAGTGTAATTGCACTGGTCATAAGCTTAACATACGATAACATAAATCTGTTCGATAGGAGACATTATAGTGTACTTTAGTGAGGTGATGAAACCCACCCTTTGCCAAGGGACCATGTAAATTTGCTCGGTATAGAGAGGGTTCGTTATAGAGAGGTTTTCATTACATTATTTTCTACTGCGTGCTACAATTCACATGCATTCCTATTATTTTCTCTCTTTTATTCTACACGGCCTGTGTATATGTAACAACACACATTAATACACGGCCTAGTTGCGGGGTAATCTGCAAATGGGCCCAACATTGAAGCTCTGAGGCACGCCGGGCGACTCGGCCTCGGCCTCGGTGGGCGCCATTGTCTCTGCTCTCCGCACTCGTGCTGATTGCGGACAGGGCCGTAGGGGATGAGAGTCCACCCTTTGTTAGGCTGTCCGTCTCGAGCGAAGCTTATTCCCACATCCCCCTCCATCTCGAAGGCTGCCATGAAATCAGGAAAATGAGCACCATTGTTTTTACCCTTTTCTTCTGCTTTGTTTTTTTAATTTTGATATTTTCTTTTTTGTGTTTGTTCAGATTACTCATATTTTCCGGGTGGCTTATGCTGTCGGAATAAAAAAGTGAAAACATTGGTCTAGTTTTTTTGTTTCTGCGTATTATCAATATCATTTCTGTTATGGGTTTTTAAGTTAAAGGCCCACACACATACTGGTGCCTACAGCCCATAGCCTCGGCCCGAAGGCACAGATGTTAATTAAACAAACTGATTGTTGGCCGAAGCCAAAAGGAATATTTGGTGTGGCATCCATGCTATCAACACAAAATTGCTGCTACCGGGATTCGAACCCAGGACCTCAGTACTGCGACTTTAATGTTAATTTAGAGACTTAAAAACCTCCTTGATTCGAAGTGAGCAATCCACCCTGAGAATAATAAATAGACTTTATAGTTCGTTTAAAAATTTCTATAGAGAAAGTTAGGGTTAGGGTGGCTCCCACCAGTCCCTTAACGTCCAGATAAAGTTAGTAAATTAATATTCCCGAAAAGCAACCGATAACTTTATCATCCCGTTAAAAGTCCGCTAGGTGACGTAGTGGTGAGGGCGCTTAAGGCAGGATGGTGAATGGTGCAAGGATAACGCTATCTTACGTAGCTAAAGTAGACATTAGCAACTAGTGAAGTTCAACCAAGTTGCGTGTGATTTGGAAGATTATTGCTTACTTATTTTTATCGAAGGAATCAACAATTTTCTAAAAAAAACCGGCAAAAAATTGGGTTATTTGGTCAATTATTGTTTATTATTGTTATATTTGTTAATAATTGTCTATCCTGAAGCTTCCAGTGGCCAATAAAATTTTAAACGGTTACCATGACTTCAGCGGGAACGAATCAATTGATTGTTGTAACCGTATTGGAAATTCGATTCTCGATATCGGAGTATCGATTTTTGGAGCGCCAGGCTACCCTGCTCTGTGCCTTTGCTGCAAATCAGCTTCCTGCTTTCCTACTTTCCTACAGCGCTTAACAGCCTCGGTAGCCGAGTGGTCTGGATGCTTGTGTTTAGAGGAACACCGGTTCGATCCCGATCCTATAAAAGTTTTTCTGATCGGCATTCACCTCTGATATGTTCAGCATGTCAAGTGAAATGTATATTGAGGTTGTGGTGGTTCGGAACCCACCTAAAACTGTAGGTCCCCGTCGTGTACTAACACGATGGGTGGGGAGCAGGTAATTGTAGTGCTGCCAGCTGAGCACGATGGATAGTTCTTGGAATGGGTAGATGCTGGTTGATGTCTTACCAAATAAATGACGTTGGACGAAAAATATTTTCAGGCAAAAGTTGAAGTTAATTTTTAGACAAATTTATAGCAAACAGAAATATCTCAATATCAGTCAAAACGAATGATCATGTTTTGGTTTTTCATGTTCGCCAACCCCTGTTTTTTCAACCCTATTAAACCATAAAGGCTGTAATCAAAAAATGTTTCAGAAAGAAGTTATAGGGAATACTAATAGACGGTTTAGGAACGAAAAATAATTTCATTTTTTTCAATAGTACGGTATAAATTTTTCGAAAGTGAGACTACTGTTGTACTTCTTCGAAATCTACCTAAAAGCGGTATTGGTATTGACATTTTATTCAGTTGGGTAGATGCCTTCGCTGCGCCTGCAAAAATCGTGATTATGTAATTTAAAAGTGGGTGTACACGTATTTCGGAGAAATGAATTATTATTCCTTTAAATTCCAATACATTTCTTGCACAAAAATGCGCTACTTGCTTGGTGCCCTCGTTGATTATTTGAAAATTGAGGTCCTGGGTTCGAATCCCGGTAGCAGCAATTTTGTGTTGGTAGCATGGATGTCACACCAAATATTCATTTGGCTTCGGCCAACAGTCTGTTTGTTTACTTAACGTCTGTGCTTCCGGGCCAAGGGTATGGGCTGTAACCACCGATAGGTGCACTGGCCCTTAACTTATCTAAGTAAAAATATCAAAATTGTTGGTGGTACTACTACAACATTTCAGAATTTTCGCATTTTACAAAATAGAAAAATGAAATTTCCTGTCTCCCTGGTTATAATTGCATTCCTAATTTCCTCTTACTGTAATATAAAACCGAAAATTATTAAATTTCAAATATGCGAAAAATATGAACGGCGCCAGATGTCGATAGGTAGCGGGGGGGGGGGGGGCTTTTGCGCAGGCCCCCCAACCCTTTCAGGACAGGCTAGCTGCCTGCCTTCTGACCTAGCCTCGTCCTCATTGGCTGCAGCTTTTGGAGGCGGGGTCTGATTGGCTGCTGCCACGCCCTTCTGAAGCCCTGGATGCCGTTCTGGCCCCTGTCCAACCAGGTGCCTTTCGGCCAGCACAAAAATGGCAGAACTACTAAAAATTGAGAACTTGCAAACCACCCATCCCTTGCAATACCCAGTCTTTTTAAAGTTCCAAAAGTTGAAAAAGGTTTTAGTATTGATTTTGGAGCTAGAATCCTGGGCGTAGGCACTGCTGTTGAGCGGAAAACCACCCTCTGTCCACAAGGGGGTGATTTCGACGGAATCAATGGGAAAAACCTAGCCGAGTGGTCTCTAAATGGTCAAATGACAGTCGTGCTGTGGTGCATGGTTCGGAACCCATCTATTTCTGGGCTTGTCCCCCCTCTTTTAAAAGTCTTAACAATGGGGTTGGCAGCGTGGCAAAGGGCAAGTCAGCAGTACATTTGGTGGGCCTGCGGGCGTGAGGCTCTCAATATAGGTTTCGGATATCCCATGCTATTGCGTATTGGTTAACGGATCCGACTTGTTGATGCCCCATGCCCCAAATCCGATGCTAACACCTTATTTACAAAACTAAACCGCTAATCCTTCAATCCTTCATACAGTCCCACGGAATAAACAGGGTAACCAACCACCGTGATTTGCCTTTTTTTTTGCCACTTTGTGACTTTATTTTGCAAATAATGGTCGCAGTGACTGAAACGTTCTTCGACAAGTTCCGACGAAAAAAGTTGATGGAGCCAAGATTTTTACGTTTGGAACGAAATTGGCTCAAATTTTGGACGCATCTCAATATATATATCTATATTTTTTTTTTACGCGCGACGTTCAGAGAACATATGCGCCGATTAGTTGGTATATTAGATATTTTTGGCCGAAGCCGAAGGTGGAGTGGCCGAAGCCGAATATGAGTGGGCCGAAGCCAGTTTAGTAGTTTAGTTTAGTTAAGAAGCCAATACATCCATGTCGCAAGCGGAAAATTTTTCCGTTCCGCCGGGATTCGAACCCGGACATCTCAGGACACAAAGCGGACCCCTTGACCACTCGGCCACTGAGAGGCACCGCATCTCAATAATTTGCAACCAAATCCTGGACCTTCTATCTGTACTAAACAAAGTTTCGAAATTTGAAGGTTCTAACTTAAAAACTGTACCCTCGATCAAATCCATGATTTTTTTTTTTTTTTTTTTTTTTTTTTTTTTTTTTTTTTTTACACATTTTTGTCACTAGCGGGCGCATGGGTTGATCTATCAAAATTTTATCTCGTAAACATCTCAGAACTGATTTTAAACACCTGTCTTCCAGATATGAGCTAAATTGGTTGAACGCTGACACTGCTTTCTCAACCCACATACTGGTGAGAAAGTAAAAAGACTACCTAAATTTCAGAGGAAATACAATACCATCAGTATCCTCTGAATAACTGCTACTGATCAATGTACAATCTGTAGGATATTTAAATGTTTTGAGACAATGACATAATGTCCTTTTGTTATTTTTGTCAATAAAATTGTGGCCGAAATAACTCGATCGTAAAATCACAACATAGCCAGTTTCTGACGATAAAAACACATCACATTTCAGATCATTTAAGTCTCCAACACTGTCCTTAAGAGGACGCTATACCTGACGATGCATTTTTCGCCGCCCATAAGATTAACATTGCGAGCGGCGATTCATTTTCAAGGTTTACCCTTGGTTGGAAAGACACAAAAGGGAGTGTTTGATGCAGATTTCCCAATTTCTTACGACTTGCTACCAATCTCCCCGCTTCGCTGACAAAGGTAAATACCTACTTCGGCATTCACCTCTGATATGTTCAGCATGTCAAGTGAAATGTATATTAAGAGGACGCTATACCTGACGATGCATTTTTTGCCGCCCATAAGATTAACATTGCGAGCGGCGATTCATTTTCAAGGTTTACCCTTGGTTGGAAAGACACAAAATTTTGCCTGTGCCTAGCCCTAACAATGTTCTAGGGAGTGTTCGAAGCAGATTTCCCAATTTCTCACTGGTTTCTTTTATTGCAACTGTTTTGCAAATGCTAGCATCGCATACCTCAAGAAAAGTGCTGTATCTCGAAAACCAGTAAAAAAATGGGAAATCTGCTTCGAACACTCCCTAGAACATTGTTAGGGCTAGGTACAGGCAAAATTTTGTGTCTTTCCAACCAAGGGTGAACCTAGAAAATGAATCGCCGCTCGCAATGTTAATCTTATGGGCGGCAAAAAATGCACCGTCAGGTATAGCGGACCCTTAAATAAGAGGAAGAAAACTAATTATCCTGCCATCCTGCCACGTTCAGCGTCTTAACGTTTAGTGCAAATTTCTCCTATATCGAACAGATTTAACGAACGGATTTATCTTATCGCTTGATAGCTTATGACAAGTGCAATCGCTATAGTATCTATACTTTAAAAAGTGGTGAACGCCACCCTTATTCAACCACCCCTTAACCCCAAAACAAGCCTATAACCCTCTGTGCTATAACCTATAAGCACCTGTTGACGTAAAGCCACCGCAAACTCGCAACGTCGGTGTCTTCGGGCATAAGCTAAACACTGTCCAGGGTGACCGGCATGACACGCGCCCCTCTAAGGTCGTTGGAGCTATATCTGCAATCCATAAACCAATTGCGCGGGAACAGGAAATCGTTAAACGGATGTCTTAGCCTACCGGAAACGGATGCTGAGGTGCAACAGGTCTACCGTAGTATATCCGAAACCGTTACCCGCCATTATTCGATATAGGAAAACTATAGATTGCTTTGTATTACACTTAAAGCTGTTTACACGAGCTAAGCCGACTCCATTGTTTTTTTTAACACCTGTATTTGTTGTTTACATTTTATTATCTTATGCCTTCATCTGCTGAACTGGACAATACTGGTAACTGCACGACCGCCGTGGCCGTCGCTGCTCTAAAAGCTAAACATAGTGTGCTATCCGAACGAAAAACAAATGGCTGGGTACCGGACACTATGTTTAGCATTCACTGGAGAACGAATTCTTTAGTAAAATAGAAATGGTGGTGCAATTACCGTACTAAATACAGTATGCCATACCTCCAACAACAAACCGCTTTTATGTTTCTGTATATAACGAAAGTTCTCTATGGTTACTATGGTAACCGTTGTGTTTCTCTACTCTATGACAGATCGATTCCCGATTGATTATAAACAAAGCATTTGTTTATTGAACACTCATGGTTAAGCTCTGTATTTATATGGAAATTGCAACACCATATTGTCGCCACAACATATTGTCGCAACCTCCGTAACAGAGAACTTAGGTTGGCGTTCTGAAATTGAAAATTGTTTATGTTTATTGAAATTGAAAAGTAAACAAGTGAGTGCTGAAAACGCCGGCTTTCAAGGTTTTCCATTATCCTTTTGCCTTTTTTGGCTGGTTTTAGAAATTAGTTAGGATGTGCTGTTGTGTTTCAAAAGTAGTTCATTGCGAAATGTATTTATTTGGAACAGGGAGGGAGTTTACAGAACTAAGCAGGGCAATGCCTTGTTGAAGTCGTGCCAGTGTTTGTGTTTACAAACAAGAAACAAGAATATAGAAGGCAGTTGAGGACGATGTTGCGTCGACTTTGTGAAACTGCGCCACATATTGAAGGCGGTGAATATGGTGTCGATAGTACCTGTTTGTATATAGTGTCCATACTCATGGTAACAAACCATGAGTTTGTTTACAAGCAGTTACCAGCACGTGGCTGCTTTACAAGCTACTGATGGGTCAACTGCTGCTGGATTCAGAAAATTTCAATCATTTTAAAGAATAACATTCGGATTTGGGGCACGGGGACAATTCCTTCCTCAGATTCTAGAGCTGAATCAGCGTTATTTTGATTTCTCTAATCTCAAACTCCTGGCTCGTAACCCAGCAAACTTTGGTAGAAAGTTGTCGCTGAAAAAGCGGAGGGGTGGGGAAGCAGTGTAAGAAGCATGCTCAGGGTAAAATGCTTGCTCAGTGTAAGAAGCATGCTCAGGGTAAAATGCTTGCTCAGTGTAAGAAGCTTGCTCAGGGTAAAATGTCTTCCACGTAAGCGATCATTGCTTAATGAAGTGGGCTATCTCAACGCTTTGTTCCCACCAAGCTTTCAAATCTACATTTGTCCTTCTATATAGCACCATCTACTTTAAGAGGACGCTATACCTGACGATGCATTTTTTGCCGCCCATAAGATTAACATTGCGAGTGGCGATTCATTTTCAAGGTTTACCCTTGGTTGGAAAGACACAAAATTTTGCCTGTATAGTATCGCTAGGCTGACCTGCCTGACCCGAGGGCATTCTGCACTGTTTACTGTTCACAGAATGCCCTCGGGTCAGGCAGGTCAGCCTGGCGATACTATACCTAGCCCTAAAAATGTTCTAGGGAGTGTTCGAAGCAGATTTCCCAATTTCTCACTGGTTTCTTTTATTGCAACTGTTTTGCAAATGCTAGCATCGCATACCTCAAGAAAAGTGCTGTATCTCGAAAACCAGTAATAAAATGGGAAATCTGCTTCGAACACTCCCTAGAACATTGTTAGGGCTAGGTACAGGCAAAATTTTGTGTCTTTCCAACCAAGGGTAAACCTTGAAAATGAATCGCCGCTCACAATGTTAATCTTATGGGCGCCAAAAAATGCACCGTCAGGTATAGCGGACCCTTAAGGCTGCGCTTCACCCATTAGATTACCATGTTATCTTCTGAATTTTTTTTAATTTTTTCGGGCCGACGGATTGCCTTGAAATTTTGTATAGAAGTAGCTCCAGTAAATGTCTAGGGAACGTTCGTAGCAGAATTTCGAATTTGTTCTCGGATTATTAGAAATTAATTTTTTAGTAAATTAAAAATCGTGAAACACGGTTTTTTCAAACGGGTAGGGAGCGTATTTGACTGGGAATAAAAATTTCGAATTATTACAGTTGTTATGTAGAAGGTGTAACTTAGTTCGTGACCGAAGCAGTTTTTTGAATTTCTCCTTAGGTTGGCAAATAATAAATGATAAATATGTGTGAAAAACACATTTTGAAGAAAAGTGATGGTGAGCAAGGCATGCGCGGCCACCGCTCAGTGCCGTGTTAGCTCTTGCCGAGTGAAGTTGTACCGTCCATCGCCCGCACTAGCCCCCGCGGAAAACATCGCGACCTGACTTCTTATGTCTGACATGTCGATTGGTTGATGTGAGCTGTTTTTGTGCAACATCCTGTAATCTGTGAATCGTAGGACTCGTAGGTAGGTATAGATTGGGTGACTTATGATGACATCTACTATATTGGGGGATGTGTTGCCTGCTTTTTGCAATTACGTAGGTACCTACCTACTTATCTAAATTTTGAAATACAGGAGAGACCCTTATTCTGTGACTGCCGTGTCGTGGGTAGGTATATACCTACTTATCTGCCACATTCTGTGGGCATAGGTTTATCTAAAAAAAAATAATTGTGGGATTTTATGTTATGTTGGATACCTATTGCATAAAATGTGGATCGCACATAAGTCAAATCACTAGGAGGTAGTTAGGTAGGTACCTACCTAATATTGGTTTATTACACGTACCTACCTTCCTATGTCAGGTGTGGGTATAGGACCTATTCCGCAATTTTCTGTTTACCCATAGGTTAGGTTAGACTGGTGGGGGGGGGGGGGGGGGCAAGCCCAGCAACTAGACCATTACAAGAATTATCCATTTTGCTCATCTGGCAGCAATACCGGTAAAGGTCTACTCATCGCACATCGCGGCAGAGTGAGCCGCCGCTAGAGGTGAATCACAGGGGTGAATCACAGGGCTGTTCCATATATATAAAAAAATATCCTCCAGCCAGTGCGACCCATAACCAGGTGCACCAAGCGGCAGAGTGAGCCGCCGCTAGAGGTGAATCATTCTGGAAAATAAAAAATTCGAACCCCATCCGCCAGTCAACGGAGCAAGAAATCTGTTATTGCCTCATTGGGAGCAAGTAAGAAGTACACTCCGAAGTAGTCGCAGTGTCGTGCGACAATCGGAAGCAAGTATCGGCGGAAGTGCGATGAGTACACCTTATCCGCAATACCGAATACCAGCTCCCCAGCCATCGTGCAGTACACGATGGGGACCTACAGTTTTAGGTGGGTTCCGAACCACCACAGCCTCAATATACATTTCACTTGAAATGTTGAACATTTCAGTTGTGAAACCGGTGTGATTGTTCAGTGTTCCTCTATAGAAAACCATTTCGACCACTCGGCTATCGAGGCTGTTCTGTTTACCCATACATATGACTGCGCTGAATGAAGAGTAGTTATTGTGGTGGTGTGGGGTGCATTTTTCTAGTTCTATGTTTTGTTTACCTCCTGGAGGGATGTAGGCACCTACCTACCTACCTAGACCGATATTTACCTATTTGGCGTAGGACCTATTAGGCACCTAACAGTTTGTTTTGTAGTGTGACTTATTAGGTAACAGAAAGCCTCGATAGCCGAGTATATTGTAGGTATAAAAATTTACACATTACCTATACATTCCTGTATGGTAGTCAAGTCAGACATTGTACAGCATTTCCCTATTACTCCAATACAAATTTCTGACATATAGGTTTTGCCTACTATACCTATGCCTCCACCTGTACCCACACCTGGTATACATATTTTACGTGGGTAGGTATTGAATATAAGTACACCGAGATAAAGGGGGGGGGGGGGGGCTGAGTTTAGGCCATGAGTGTAAACTTAGTAGGTACCTAAGTAGGTACCCTATTCGGCATCACCGACGATTCACAGCCAAGTTATATGGTCTATCTTACCAGTGAGTGCGCAGTGAAATTCCTAACCTAACCTTTACCAAAGTGAAGGACAAAAATTCCAAGACCACTTGTGCACCTTCAACTAAAAAACATTTTTTGGGGGTGTTCCCCGATCTGAACAAAAAAAATACCGACCATCCCCCCCCCCCCCCCCCCCCCCCCCCCCCCCGGGAAATTGTGGGTTGGCTGAACTCTGGACGTGAATCGCCTTATGGATGGTATTAGTATTGTGACAGCAGGTATCTATGGTCACGTAATGCAGAGTAATGCAGAGTAAGCGAAGATAACTGAAGCCGCAGTTGTACCTACCCAGTTGCTACAGCCATAAGAAGTCAGGGTCTCTGTAATCACAATAGCCTTCTTCACGCATACGCTTTATCTCACCTCGGAGCCAGCGCTGACTTGCACCGTCACCAGAAGCGTCCTCTTAAAGCCAAGTAGAGAGGGAGGCCACAGGTTCGAATCCTAACATGGTGAGACTTTTTTCTTTCCTTTTTCCATGCTGATGGACTGGTTAGTGACCTGATCGGCATTCATTCATATTGAGGCTGTGGTGGTTGTGTACCCACTGTAGGTCCCTGTCTTGTAGGCTTGGGCAGGGAGTTGGTGTTAGGTAGTGCTGCCAGCAGAGCACGATGGATAATGGGGAAAAATCCGTGCCTCAGAAAATGATTGTAGGACATAGTCTGATCGCTGACTTAGTTTCTTAACTATCGCATTTTCGATTCTGGCAACTATAAATAAAAAGTTTTTACACTAAGTGGCCGGATTTAAGTTGGTATGGGAGGTGAAAATACAGAAAGTGACGTAAGCTTTGGCTGCTTCTGCTAAGCTCCGCATCTTCTGCTACCCATCTCACTGTAAGCTAACAGTATAGGAACCAAGGGAGCAGACCTTTGGAAGAAATTTAGGTTTCTACAATATTGCTGATATACAGATATTCAATAGCATGCAACAGCTTCGTTCTTGAAATAATGGTCTAGTACCTGGTCACATCGTTACAAAATATTGGAAAGTTCAAGAAGTAAATAAAATTCCCTCGCTGACGGATTCAAAATAGACTATTCAAATCTGAGATTCAAAATGAACAAAGGGAACAACAGGGGGAAGAAGGGTTACCGAGATTAATTCCTCCAGCAACAACCCCCACCCTTAAATCTTTACATCGTTCTTCAGAAAACGAAGAGGGCTTAGGGAGGTATGGGGGAAGTTTGAAAACTGAATTAGCCAACGGTGGGGACCCGAGTTCGAATTCGGTCAGGGAGTATTATTATTAATACGGGATGCGGTGTAAAAGTATGGGGAGATTTAGGAAGTAGATGGCTGTAATGCGGGTGCCTCACAACGCTATTGGAAATCTATTTCGACGCGGCGCAAAAAGTTGCTCCAGAGCGCCGCAGCGCCCTAGCTCCCCACAGCTCCCCCCAGCTCCTCAGCTCCCAGAGAGTAATGCAACGCGACAATGGTCGCTCTTCACTTTCTCCTATTTAGAAGGTACCTTCGTACCAGACTTTACCAGAATCGGTCAAATGGTGTTCAACTTTTTTTTATGGATTTTTTTTTGTGGTTGAAATTTTGGCCGTTTTGTTCTACATATATAGAGCGTGTGCGTCAGTGAAAAAGTTCAAATCCTCAGCCGTCCAGATTTTTTTCCTTTTTTTCGGGTCTTCTCACCGAAAATTTTGTATTTGGTTAAAAACTTTTCAAACCGATTTCTGCCCTCAAAAAAAAAACACATTTCCCCACAAAAAAGAAACTTTTGCCAGCCTATCAACCAGAAAAAAGCCTCCGACAATTTTTTCAAAAAAGGCAAAAGTATTTTACAGGGATTTTAACTAAAAATTAATCAAAATTCACACAAAAAAGTTAATTTCTCATATAAGAATGGAAGGAAAGGCAAGGGGCGAATTAGAGACTAGGGGAGGCCGGGGCAATCGAGCTCACAATACATAACCCGAAGGAATGAACCTCCCTATTGTATACATGTCTTTTTTACTCCCGGAGGAGGGAGATTGCTGGAGACCCAAGTTAGTTTGCCCCATGCCCGACTCTGCCCCAGCTTACAGTATTGTTTGCAGCCAGTCTACAATTACAAGGGAGAATAATTTGGGTAGTGACTCACTGATTGGCTCTCCAGTTCCTTTTTTTTCGAACTAGACCATTTAAAGAATTGTCTACCGTGCTCAGCTGGCAGCCACAGTGTTGGTTGGTTGGGACCTACAGTTTTAGGTGGGTTCCCAATTCCAATTACCATAGATTTAGATGGGCCGGATTAGCTATGAAGCAAGAGAACCCACGATTGAGACCCGACTTGTCGAGATTTGTCCTGGTCAATCCTGCCGGGTCCTGGGCCTGCCCAGCCTGGCCTTCACTGGCTGGGGAAAAACTCGACTGTTGGGCGTGATTCTGACCAGATCACCCCCTTCTGCACGGAGGTCACGAAATGTGCCACCCTGTATCCCCCCAAGGGTTGTAGACAAGGAGGTCTTTTTCCTTCTTCTATCGTACAAATTTTTGTTGACAAAAATCACTCAATCGTAAAATCACAGCACAGCCTGTTAATTTCGGCTGTTCAAAGACATATTATACTTCAGAACATTGAAATATCGGATAGTTTACTCATAAAGTGGGCAGAAAAAACGTAAACAAATAGCGAATGTATGTTCGGTCTTAAAGAAGAAATATATGAAAATTATATCAGGGAGAGCTGATAATTTGAAATTCGTGGGGTCCATAAAAATGATTCGGTTCCATGGTAATCTATAATTTAGTTCTCCAAGTGAAATCACCCGATGGGAAAAAGTGGTCGGATCCGGACCCGAATAATGGGGAGGGGGATGGAATAATAATTGGAGGGGGTTGAAACAAGGAGGGGGAGAACACGTCCGACCCCTAAATGGCTTAATTTATAAAATGTTACTCCTAATCCCCCCCCCCCCCAAACCTCTCAAGGCAGCCAGAGGCATTTCTCACCCGAAAGGTGAGAGCCTTTAGCCCCTTTCCCCACAACTTTGCTGACCACTTCGCGCCTTTTCCATCAAATTATTTTCCTTTTCTTCATTTTTTTTTTTTTATCGGTGCCTGGTAGGAGACGGGTGCCTAGAACCCGCAACAATCTCCACTGCTTTCTATTGGCAATTTTTTTGACCACATAACTCGGTTGAGGAAGTCTCCCTGAGTATTTTGATGGCATATTTTGTGAACATAAAAAACTGACCCTTTGAGGGGTCGTATCTCCGAAATTCGAGTTTTCCCAGATATGCCGCTAATGGGGTATTTTATCCCATAATATGCACTATTACTCCTGAGAAAATGAACGAAATCGTTAGAGCCAATTTGGAGAAAAAAATTGGACCCCCCAATTTTCCCCAATGGAAGGTCGGAAAAAAGTGAGTCTGCGGATTATTTTTTTACACCTGTGTACCAAATTTGAACAAAATCGGCTGGACAGTTTGGGCCCTGGCTCTCCGTACATACACACACACACAAATTGCATGTCCAGCATCTAGTGAAATGTACATCGAGGCTGTGGTGGCTGAAGAGCTGGTATTTGGTAGTGCTGCCAGCTGAGCAGGACGGATGCTTCTTGAAATAGCCTAGTAGCTACCCTCCCGAACACGTCTATTTATTTGTAAAGTTTGGCTTGGATTTTGAGTTTTTTGGGCATTGACGGGCTGGAGTGGTTATCAGTTGCCGGTCCATTAAGCAGAGCGTCTCTCTCGCACCCGCTGGCACCCCATCAGTCCGTCCTTGTTACCACCCCTAATTCCTAAGTGCCGTCTCCATCTTTAATGGCGGTAGTTTGGAGTGCTTACTGCTTACCCACTCTTATTTTGTGTTCAAAATTACCCCTACTTGCGGTATCGTTTATGAAATGCATTACGTACAAGCCCAGCAACTATACTCCAAGTCAGGCTAGAAGCGTACCGATTTCTCATAATTTCTTGAAGATTTTCAGTTGACACCGATCCGGATTTGGGTTCCATATCCTACCATACGCTAAAAATGCCAATCCGACCCTGAGTAGATATTTCCCTGCTCAAGAAAAAGTTTTGATCAGCCCTAGATTTGCAAGAAAGTATGACTTATCGGCAGCACTACCCATTGACCTACCCTACCTACAGTTGCAGATAGCCTCGATATACACTTCACTTGAGATCCGGGGCAGATTAAAATATTCCTGAAAATAAAACCAAAGTGAAAAATCTTGGTAATAAAATTAAAAGTTGGGATTCTTTAAAAACGCAAAAAGGTTCTGTTCCCACGCATTGGGGGGAATCGCACCCCTGAGGATTGGGAATGGATTGATTTGTCTTTTTGGATGGGGGGGGGGGGGGGGGGGCTGTCACATCCCACCCTCAGCCCCGTGTGTCAGGGGCTAAGTCAAAGGTAATTGTAGGCCCAATCTTTATACCCAGAAATAAGGGTTGCTATTTTTAAACAGGAAGACAGATGGGGTTTTTATCCTGATTTTTTTTCTTTCTTAAAAACCAAACTCGTTTTGGACATTTAACTTTTAAGGGACAATGGGCGCCGGGGGCCTGTCAAATTTTTTCTGTTCGATAATGAACCTGATTAACTGAGACAGCTCTCATTAGAACCAAATTGCCTGCCAAAAAGAACTCAACATACATAAATGTATGCATACTTCAAAATGTATTGAATCACATTTTACATTGTAAATTTACATTTTCTCATTTCCCATTTTACATTATAGTTTTTACATTTTACATTTTTTTTACATTTTTACATTTTTTGCATTTTTTACATTTTTCTTTACATCTTACATTTTCTTACATTTTTACATTTGCATATTTACATTTTTACTTTTACATTTACATTTTTATATTTACACTTACATTTTTACATTTACACTTACATTTACATTTTTACATTTACATTTACATTTTTTTTATGAAGCTACGAGGAAAGAATGCTGAGCGAGCAAGAATTGTGGCAGCAGTATGGCCAAGCCAGTTTGTAGGTGTTGGCCAGTTGAGAGTTGAGAGTACCTGCCGGTCTGTTAGCTCCGACCAGCACTGCTGTCCGGTCGAAAGCAGAGTCGCAACTGAGAGTGAGAGAAAGCCGTAGGCAGCCGGCTTTATATAGCAAATCCTGAGCCAGAAGATTTAGATGGGTCTAGGTATTGCCTCCCTCCTAGCGGACAGTGAGAGTGAGGAACTGATTAGCTCGTCGTTGGTCCTCTAGGTTTATGTTTCAACATACTATAACTTGAAAATTTAGTTAAAACTGTAGGTCCCCGTCGTGTACTAACACAATGGGTGGGGAGCTGGTATGTGGTAGTGCTATCAGGTGAGCACGATGAATGTTTCTTGCAAAGCTTGTCCCCCCCCCCCCCCCCCCAGCCTACTGTGGGGTTACTGGAAGGGTAGTACATAGCTATATCACTGGGGCAGTGGGGTAAAACTACCCCCAGGGTATTGACAGGGGTGCGGGCTCAACTACTACCCCTAATTTCTATTTCCCATGTGTAATTTTCTCTGTAGGAAATTTGTTTATTATTCATTGGTCCTTCGACATAGTTTAGAGGCATTACACATCGCATTGGTACTGGCAGAGGAACGATGAAGGGGGTGACTTAGCAGCACCCTTAACGGAGTGATTAAGGGTGCTCTGTACACTCAAGACGTGTATAGAAAGGAGGTGGTGGATTAATGGAAATTTGGTGTCAAGCGTCCATCCATCACACGACTTTCCAAAAAACCACCCTCTCCCCCTACAACCCCCATCACTCTTCCATAACGACGAGTTTTAATAACTCTCAGCTTGGCTTCAGGGCGCCGAGCTATGAAGGAAGAGGTTTCGAGATCTAGTCCTGACTGGTCGAAAGTTTTTTCCAAGTGAAGAGGAGTGGTCTGAAGGCATGCTACTTGGCCTCCATGTTAATAGTTCGTTAGTAGAACCGTAATAGCTTCTACCACCGAGCAACTGTTTAAGATAGCTTTAGCAAATCCGCACAAAAACTTAAAAATCCAGAGAAGAAAGGTAAATCCACTTGCGTGTTAGTAGGCCCGAAGGGAAGTCAGCTAAGTAAAGTGATGTGGGTTCTACTTACAATCTACATGGATTGTGGAAAATACCAAAGTTACGAGTTCACTTGTTAATCAGAAAATTTTGTTTACACCGGGATTCGAACCCCGACGTCTCAGAACACAAGTCAGGTCCTTACCTATAGCCTGCTTGGCCGCTTGCATAATACAGCACAACGCTATATATAGGCATACAGGCACTTATAGGGCTGTGTATCTTATAGCACAGCTTTGCCTCCCTCAAAAAAATGAAAAAATCAGAAAAAATAAGTCAAACTTAGATAAGGAGCAGCTCATGACATGAGTGAAATAGTCAGATTCATTGACGTGAGTGAGCAGAGAGCAGAGTCCCCCAATGCAGTTCGGCCACAGTCTGCTTTCAGACTCTCCAGTCGCTCAGATAATCGCAAATTGCTTCCTTGTTCGCAGGCTTGAACCTTTTGTTTGGTCCTTTCTTCGTTTGTCAGAGTCAGGAGCTCTCCAGCTCTCCCAGCTCATGTTCCTTTCAAGGTTATACCCTTATCTCGACAACTTTTCTATGGATTCGGATAGTTCGATCCCGATCGTAATCAAAGTTTTTCTGATCGGCATTCACCTCTGATATGTTCAGCATGTCAAGTGAAATGTATATCTGACAACTGTAGGTCCCTGTCGTGCACTGACACGTCGTGTGGGAAGCAGGTATTCGGTAGTGCTGCCAGCTGAGCACGATGGATAATTCTAGAAATTGTCCAGTCGTTGGGCTAGAGCCCAGAGGGATTAATTAAATTGGTGGAAAAGTCTGAAATTCGAAAAAAAATGTGTTGTTAAATTTTTCAGCGCTCTTTGAGAGGGGTTCGATGCATTTCATCAAATATGATTTGCTGATGCAGGGCCTGCAAAAAAAAGAACCAGGGGTGATGGAGAAAAAAGTAAAAAAGTGAGGGGGGTGAGTCCAAGTGGCCTTTCCCACGCTGCTCTCAGCCTACGTGTCCATATAGTCAGCGACAGCCCAAGTGTCGCTTTCCACTCATACAATTCTGTCTTAGGGTTGTATAGGCACTATGTTGTTTTTTCACGCGTTCTAGTGACACCTATTCGAGGAATCTGTTTATAAATAAAATGCCCCCACCAATATCGGCCCCAATTTCCTTCCTCGTGGAAATTGCCTATACTGGTAGTATACTGTATATACCGACCATAAACTCTCTGTCTTCAACCTGAAACGGTGTAAAACATCCTTTAGAGTGGTGCGACCGTTTGAAAACGTGTTGAGATGTGCAGCGGAGGTGTCCAAATTTTTACGAAATTTTGGTTTTTAAGGAAGTAGTTATCTCGGAGGTGATTGCCCCCACATCGCTGAAATTTTATATAGACATGTTGGCTCCTATAATTAGGCGGGATACCGATTTTTGTAACGGTCACTTCCATAACAAGGCAGTTACTGAGGAAAACAATTCCCCCAAACTTTTCGTCTTGCTATCACTATAGAGTCCCTTTCTACGAAATTGGGACTAAAAATTAGTCAAAAATTTGGTATGGGCTCTCTATACCTACTCAGAATTTAACGTTCTTGAAGTATTAAGGAACTTTATGTGACAGATAATGATATTTAAACTATTACAAATAGAATAAAAATTTAGATGAAGCTTTTTACTTCCTCGCCCGTATCTAATATATGGGCTGAGAAAGTTATGTCATCGTGTAAAATTTCAATTTTGAGATTTTGGGTTCCCCATGATCCTGGAGTCCAGAAAAGTAGTTTTTAAAAAATGTCCGTCCGTGCGTGATACGGTAACGATTAATAGCATGCTGGCAGTGCATTAATTAATTCACATTTTAATTTTGTGTGTGTTCTGGTTCGCAAGATTTACCTTTAAAAAAAATACGTCGATTAAAAAAAAGGTTGGGTACCACTGGTTTACATAAAGGATGAAATAATAAGATTCATAATAGAACTGCGCGCGGCGAAAGCGCGCGAACCTTCCCCGGGCCGCGCAGCCGGGCGATCGATACTCCCCTCACCCCTCACTCCCTTCAGTCAGCCGCGCTCGCGCTCCGGGGGTGGACGTTCTATGCAGTCAGTGCGTTTTCGTTCTGTGTGTGTGTGCTGCTCATGATTTCTTTCCTTCCCCTTCATCAATAAGGTATTTTATACCATTATTTATATTTTACAGTGTCGGTCGTGTTTTTTGATAGTTATGAAGGGCTGGAGGCTTATGTATATCAAGTTGGAACCTTGAAAATTTGCAATAGTGTTTTTGGATTGACGCTTTTGGTCATTTACAACCATTTGGAGGTGGGCCAATAACTTGGCCCAGTTTTGGCGAAAACGTGTTGGTCGTCACTCCGGTGGCACTGTTCAATCGATTCAAATAAAAATTGGTTGGGAAGTGTACTTTAACCTAGTTTGAAGTTTTACCGAACGAAATTTATCCAACATAATAATTATGGCCAATATTGGCATTATCTTAGGAAAATTTTCTAAAAATGGAAATCACGTTATTGATTGGTTAGATCACATTTGCAACAACACTAATCGACGGATTTCCTTGAAAATTGGTGAAAGTTGTCTGAGATAGATGCTTCAAGGATAGTTTCAATAGATTTTGAATTACTTGAAAATTAAGGTCGTGACATGGAAAATAGAAAACATGTACTTTGTGCGTCGAACGACACTTCACCATTTGACGGATATGTTTGGCAAAATATTTTTTAGAAAAAGTTTAAATTTTGGCCCCCAAAAAAAAATCTACGTAAAGAAAATCAAAATTTTCGATACCGCCGGCGTAAAAATTGCGATAAAGTCAAGTGCGACCATTGTCGGCCTTTTTTTTTTACCTAATATTCGTTTACAACAACTTGAGTAGGCAAGTAGTCTCCTCCTAGTAATCAAGAAATAATTTCTCTCTGGGCTTGAACTCGATATGGTTTCTTGTTCCCGACACTTCTGTAGGCCTTCTCTCTGCCCCCTGGCCCTCGCTCCCACCGTCCACTTATATCCTAGATTTTTTCACTATTCGAGGGTTATTTTGTCTTTTTCAAGTTCAAAAAACTCGCCAAAGCCTCTTTTTCACCTTGTTTGACAAACATCTTGATTCACTTCTATCTCCTACATATCTCCACTCACTTTTTCACTTCCCTCTTCAAATATCTCCGTGGCATCCCTGACGCTACAGCCCTTGCGTGAGGTCTGTACACAAGGGGGTGATTTGGTCAGAATGACGCCCTACAGTCGAGTTTTCCCCCAGCCAGGGACCCATCAGGGCTGGGTAGGGCCCAAGTACATGTTATATATTTATTTTATTTTCACTCGTTCAACGAGGAAGGTCTTCCAAATAAGCCTGATTATGTTTTTTGGCTCAAAATATTTTTTTTCGTTTACAATTTTTTACCTAAAACAAAAGCAATACGGCACATATTTACAGTATAGTTCCGGAGATATTTGGAAAATACTTTTGCGTTGCTCACCTTCTGAGGGGAGAGGTTTGAATATTTTAGTACGGTCTCCTGTATGGGAACAATTGGCTGGATAATGGACTAATCATGTCTGCACCTCTTTTCTTTTCTTTCACCCTTCACCCTTAACTATAGACTACCCCCTTACCTGAATTATCGTTAGTTAAAGCCTCGGAAAGGTATTGAAAAAAAATAAAAAAGAAACTTACAATAGTTTTAAATATGCGCTATAGAGAGAGAGAGAGAGAGAGTACAGCTTTTTCTCTTGTGAAAGAGAAGTTTTCGTTATAGAGAATCGTGACCAAGGTCCGGTTCCTAGTGAAGATACAATTTGACGTTTCTTGATAACTCTTTTCCGTGGAAACGGTTGGATTTGTTCTGAGATGCTCTGTATTGCCCCTAGAATGACTGCAAATTCGTGTTTATGCAATTTAATAGCAGCCGTGCTAGTTGTACATAAACACGTTTTATACTCGCCTTACTACTTAGCTTCTGACATTAAGGGTGCGTCCCACCATGCCCAGTTAAAAATAAACTGGAGATTTTGTCCTATGTTTACCATCTCCAGTTTAATTTTAACTGGGCATGGTGGGACGCACCCTGAAAGACATTATATTTCAGAACATATACCGGACAGTGTCTAGGTTCCTAACGAACGGATTTTCCTTTGGGGAGGAGATGATGATATGCAAAATCTGGACCCCGGATATTCCCTTAGGTCCCCTCGAGGCGGAAACTGCCCATTTCCGGTCATTTTCAGCTTACTTTATAGCCTGTTGACGAAGCAAGATTATCATGCACCCCTTTCTATTCTCACCCTTATAGGCTCTAGCCTCAATTTGTAGGGATATTTCCTTCTTGCCTGGCCCTGGGCCTACTCAGCTCTGATCGGCACCTGGTTGGGGGAAATCTCGACTGTCAAGGACTACAGGGACCTACAGTTTTAGGTGGACTTCGAACCACCACAGCCACTTGATATGTAGAGGTGAACACCGGCCAGAAAAAACTTTTGCTCGGATCGGGATCGAACCGTTGTGACCCTGCAGTCGAAGAAGTTGGCTTCCACCCTTAAAAACAAAATCCTCCTCCAAGAAACAGAAAACTAAAATAGAAAATTCACAATTGCTGGAAAAAAGTGTTCACTAAAAACTCTCGAAATGTTCCATTTTTCCTCCCCTGCTGTGTTACGCCCACCCCCCACCCCGAAGTGTTTGTGAGGCTGTTAGTCCCATGTTCACCCCTGTGGCAGTTTCAAGTAGGTAAGGTACTTGATGGTTGTTCCTCTCGTGGCTGTCAGGCTTTATAATTGGTGTCAGTCAGTCTGTTTGCCTTGTATCGGAAAATCTGTATCAGCCCATTCGTGCGGTTTTCAGAAAGTGTCATTTTCCTCATTTTTTGGGGTTCACATATTTTTGTGTGGAAGACATTATATTTCAGAACAAATAAGTGCCGGACAGTTTCCTCTAGAATTTCATCGACAAAAGGGTTATCCCACTCTTTATCCTTTCCGTACCTCGAGGTCTCGGCCGGAGAGGCGACTGCCGCGGAGCCCCAACAGCTCTCCGGTAAACCTGACAGTGTGTGGGTACTCACTCTTGAAATCCATTCTTCTGGGGAGTTGACATCCCCAGACGTATGGTTAGTGTGGAGGGATGCCAGTGCAAGCCCGCCATTCCAGGCCGCATCATTACACCTCTCTGCGGTAAACCTATGGGGTACATTGAATACAGGAATCATGGAGTGTAGAGTACATACCCGGAAGGGACATCAACAAGTACAGCAAATTATAAAATGACAGTTGATATGATTGGTTGAGGGGAAATGCATATGACGTGCAGGACTAATTCGTTTCTTTGATTGGCTACGGTAAAGAGCGTAGTTACCTATCGGTGACTGCAGGCTCCTTTGACTCCTTTGGCTCCTTTGAGGAGATTCTTCTTGTGTGTTGTAGCTATAGGCCCTGCAGCAGCAGTCAGCAGCAGCTTTTGCTTACGTTCACTTTGTGTTTAACGTTCAATCAGCTGGAACTGATTGCTTTTCGCGTGTTTGTATTAACATGTTATGAACTCTCGGGATCTATCCCCGACGGGTCGACTTTTTTTCCTGACCTGGGGAAAACTCGACTGCCGGGCGTGATTCTGACGAAATCACTGTCTTGCGTATATCCCACTAGGCCCATAGGGTTTGTAGCTCGAAGGATTTAATTTTAGGTACGTACCTATTTACCTGAAACACTATTTTGGCTGCACCGCTGCGCACTTGTATCTTTGTGTTTTTGTATTTTACGGAAAGTGCAATTCAGTTCAATTTCAACGCTATTTTATGATTTATGATAATAATAAAATAGAAATTGTTGAATGACTCAGATGTTTTTTTTTCGAAAAAAAAAAAAAAAAAGTTATAGAAAAAAACCTGACATTTGATTTCTGTGTTTCGTTAATTCACCAGCTATGTGTTTATTTTTTCGACCATTTTTTTGAGGACCCTGTTTGATATTTAAATGTTCTGAAATATAAGATGCCTTTTTAAAATTTAAAATTTTACGATCGAGTAATTGCGGACAATTTTTTTATTGACAAATTAAGTGCTCAATCCTAAAATTCGGCCGTTAAAAAGGTATATTATATTTCCGAACATTTAAATATCCAACAGTGTCCTCAAAAATTGGGCGGAAAAACGTAAACAAATAGCAATCGGATAATCCGTCTTAAGGCCTTCTCACATACGAAATACAAAACACGGTTAATTTATCCATGTTAACAAGAGGCTATTCAAATTCCGCTGTTAACAGCGTGTTGAGAACTAGTCTAGTAAACTTCAAGTTAAGTTCAACTTAACCGAGTTTTGTATATCGTGTGAGAGGCCTTTAGAATCGCAAACGAGAGGTATGCTAACTAGGAGATATTTTTATACCTAGAACTGCACAAAACGCACCTGTAGTGTAGAAATTTATTTCTTACTGAAGGCTTATTGGATACCAAACAACTTAACCGGTGATTTGTACAGTTTAAAGACGATATCGATGGTTAATCGTTCGATAGCGATAAATAGGTTACCAATATTCGATATTTCATCCATCCAGCCTCAGTGACTTGATGGCTGTTTAATTCTATTTCTCCAGTTAAGCTCCGATTACACGGTTGTACTTATCTTGATACAATTTTTGGTTCATCAAATTTTTTATGGTTAAATTTTTCTGAGAATATTACCACTGAAATTAAGGGTCCGCTATACCTGACGGTGCATTTTTTGCCGCCCATAAGATTAATTTTGCGAGCGGCGATTCATTTTCAAGGTTTACCCTTGGTTGGAAAGACACAAAATTTTGCCTGTACCTAGCCCTAACAATGTTCTAGGGAGTGTTCGAAGCAGATTTCCCATTTTTTTTTACTGGTTTTCGAGATACAGCACTTTTCTTGAGGTATGCGATGCTAGCATTTGCAAAACACTTGCAATAAAAGAAACCAGTGAGAAATTGGGAAATCTGCTTCGAACACTCCCTAGAACATTGTTAGAACTAGGTACAGGCAAAATTGTGTGTCTTTCCAACCAAGGGTAAATCTTGAAAATGAATCGCCGCTCGCAATGTTAATCTTATGGGCGGCAAAAAATGCATCGTCAGGTATAGCGTCCTCTTAACTGAATGTTGTGATTTTACGATCGAGTGATTTTTGGAATTAAAAATCGCAACATAGCCATGCAGTTAATTTCTGACGTTAAAAAGACTCATTATATTACAGAACATTTACGTATCCAAAAGTGTCCTCAAGTGGCCGTAAAATATGACTGTTAATTTCATGGATTAGCAAAAATGTAAAATAATAATTTTAAAAGTACTTACCATCCAGTGCAGACTGTTTCAAACCACAAACTACATTTTTTTGTAAAAATCAAAATGGTATCCAAAGTAGCTGACGCAGTGAGGTTTAAGCAAGGTAGGTGGGGTTGCGGTTTGTGGCACTTATTGGGTTTTGGTGCTAACCTTGGCTCCTCTCTCTTTCCTTCCAGACTGCCAGATGCGCAGTGTGAACGTGAGAGCAGTCAATTCCAAAAGGAGAAAACCACCTTCTTCTTCTTCTTCCTGCTTGTGAGTCCACACCGTCATTCGTTGTCACGTCATCTTTTGTTTTCTCGCATGTTTATGTTTTTGTTTATGCATGTGCTTGCGCTTTTTTGCTTTGCTTCACTTGTTTACTTTACAGATGTTTCCTCCATTGGTATACAACCGAAGCCGACACCACATTTTATTTGAATTTTGGCGGGAACATTTTACTTTTTTTATGTTTATGATTTTTTTCTCTAATTACAATTTGTAAATAACATTTCACGAGCAAACCAGCAGCTCTACTGCGGATCTTATTATCACGAGTGATAACCGCTAACCACTATACTTGTAGTGCTACCATTTTCCCTATGTTTCCGTGATGAAAAGATCCATAATAGAGCTACAGTTAGGTTCACCGATTTTCGTAGAAATCGCTTTGTGTGCAAACGAGTTACTAAGGAAAATCATTCTGACGAATTTTTTCGTAAAATAAAATGTTCCCGCCTAAATTCAAATCAGTTTTTGTGATATCGGATACAGAGTGTCATATCTTTATGTTTAAATCTATGGTTTCCTCTGAATGTTGTTGGTTATTTCCTTTTCCTACCCCAGGCTGTTCGTTTCTCTTCCTTCATTTGTTTGATATAAGTATTTGAGGTAGGAGAAAATACGTTTCGAGAAACATCTGGTATATTGTGACGTCAGAAAGGTTTCAAAAACGTCACAGTGCCCGAAGGCACAGATGTTAATTAAACAAAACAAACTGATTGTTGGCCGAAGCTAGATGAATATTTAGTGTGACATCCATGCTGCCAACAGAAAATTGCTGCTACCGGGATTCGAACCCAGGACCTCAGTCGTGCGAGTCCAGTGTGTCTCCACTAGACCAGAATGAGGCTGTAGGTTGGGTTATCACGAAATTCATCTCCAAAGTAAAAGAGACTGAAATAAAAATACTTAAAAACTGTTAAAAGTATTTCGATGTTCAAGATCGCACCCTAAATTGGTTGGTTTTATGAAATATAAATTATTTTAGGAAAAAATGATAAAAGCGCATGCAGTTGGTGGAGTGGGGGGAAAACGGCCCGCGGCGCCGCTGCCTCGGGGCTCAATTCCACTGCAGTCGTTTTTTTTTACATTTATTTATTATTATTTTTAAATTGGTTCGTTTGAACTGGCCCGATGCATCGTTTTCATTAGGGACAGTTGATTTGAGTAATTGAAGCTGATGTCGATATCATACATGGGTTTGTTTGTTTTTGTTCATATTGAAAAATTACTTTTTGGAATTTTCGTTTTGGTGGTTTTATTCCGCGCCAGTTCATTTAGAGGGGGGGGGGGGGGGGGGGGGGGGGCTGAAAATAATTTCATAATATGGCTACCTACATATTTACAACAAATATTTTCAGGAAACGTAGTATTCTCTATAACGACTGCCGAGGGACCATGTAAAGTTGGTCGCTATAGCGAGAGCTCGTTATAGAGCAGGTTCCAAAACGAGTTGAGTTTGTCAAGGGACTGTGAGGTTTTCTCGTTATAAAGAGGTTTTCGTTATAGAGAGTTCAAAAACTAAGTAGTTAGGTAACCTGTGATTTGTATACCAGGAAATATTACTCGATCATGACGTTGCCAAATAGTTTCTGACGTTTAAAAGAGGTTACTGAATTATAAATTCAGAAGGAACAAATATCCAAAATTGGTAAAATCAAACTCATTTTTGTCCTGTACATATTATTTGCCTCTCTATTGGTTTTGGTGTCACTCTTTCAACATATTTCTTATATCTTTATATAGGTACTCAGTATACAGGTATAGGTAGAGGGGGGGACAAGCCCAGCAACTAGACCATTTTCAAGAACTACCCACAGTGGGGGACCTACAGTTTTAGGTGGGTTCCAAACTATCACAACCTTGATATACATTTCAAATGACATGCTGAACATATCAGAGGTGAATGCCGATCAGAAAAATCGGGATCGGGATCGAACCGGTGTGACCTCAGCGTTCCACTAACGACAACCATCGAGACTATTAGACAGGTACAGGGTACAGGGACTTAGGTACTATGGAAAATAATTATTTTAGAGTGGGTAACTAACTATGACTTTTTCTTTCTTTTTTAGCTGCTCAGATTCCACAACGAGGCAGTAAGTGAACCATTTCATTATTTTTCTATGTATGTAAAATGTGTTAGACTGGATTTCACCACTTTAACGTGAAGACTATCGTGTACACGATAGCGCTATCGTATCGGTAAAAAATGTTAACGGCTTTCACCATGCACCGTTACCGTTTCGTTAGCTTTCGAGTGGATTTTCCGTGCGTTAGCGAAAACGATAATTTTCATACCTGCGACTCATTTAGTGTAGTCTAATGTAGTCTAATCAACATTTTAACTTCTTTCTCCGAAAAAAATAGGGGTTTTTTCACGTTTATTTCCACTTTAAGATTGAAATTGTTGAAATAAATTTGACGTAAACAAAGCAGGCGAATTCTATTGACACAACAAAACCTAACGAGAGGATGTCTGCTTTTTCGAATCGATAGCTATTCGAACGTTAAAAGGCACTATCGTCAGGTGGTGAAATTCAGCCGTAGGTAATATAACCTACCTACCGTTAACCAATTAGGTACATCACTAAAGTTATATAGGTATAGGGAGGGGGGTTTTCTTTTGGTCCTCGTAGGAAGCCTCTCCTTATTCATTTACGAGGGATTTTTTCGGGTTTAAGAGGAAAGTATACCCTAATACGTCGCGTGATTCTCCCTTAAAATTTCATTTTGAGACATGTTTGCCGGATATTGTGGTCTAGAACAATCTTTCCCTTTCTCCGTGCACAAATACAAATATATACTAGGGTTATTATTATTGCTGAGCAACCATAATATGGTGGTAGAGATGTCTGGCTTTTTGCAATCAGATACAATAAGTGTCAATTTTTTACAAGTGTTTAGGTATAACTAACTGAAAATTTCGATGTAAATGTGCCATCTATGTGAGATATTTCCTGTTCTCTAGTTGTTGTGGGGGTCAAGACAAGAGAGAAGCTATGGTGTCACATGTTGTTATATCATGAGATTACTGTTGTTGTCTAGTTGTTGTGGAGGTCAAGAGGAAAGATGAGCTTTTTATTTTATTTTTTATTTTAATTTTTGTTGACCTTGTCCCGCCCAAAATAGGTGGAACTAAAGTATAAAACGCCTGGTTGTCCAGTTAAATTCCAAATTGAGAAATTCCTCTAAACTATAAAAAACATTTTCAAGTAAATACGATTTTAGCAATTTTTTAAATATTGGTGTCACATGTTGTTATATCATGAGATTACTGTTGTTGTCAAGTTGTTGTGGAGGTCAAGAGGAGAGAGGAGCTATGGTGTCACGTGTTGTTATATCATGAGATTACTGTTGTTGTCTAGTTGTTGCGGGGGTCAAGAGGAGAGAGGAGCTACGGTGTCACGTGTTGTTATATCATGAGATTACTGTTGTTGTCTAGTTGTTGTGGGGGTCAAGAGGAGAGAGGAGCTACGGTGTCACGTGTTGTTATATCATGAGATTACTGTTGTTGTCTAGTTGTTGTGGGGGTCAGGAGGAGAGAGGAGCTACGGTGTCACGTGTTGTTATATCATGAGATTACTGTTGTTGTCTAGTTGTTGTGGGGGTCAGGAGGAGAGAGGAGCTATGGTGTCACGTGTTGTTATATCATGAGATTACTGTTGTTGTCTAGTTGTTGTGGGGGTCAGGAGGAGAGAGGAGCTACGGTGTCACGTGTTGTTATATCATGAGATTACTGTTGTTGTCTAGTTGTTGTGGGGGTCAGGAGGAGAGAGGAGCTACGGTGTCACGTATTGTTATATCATGAGATTACTGTTGTTGTCTAGTTGTTGTGGGGGTCAGGAGGAGAGAGGAGCTACGGTGTCACGTGTTGTTATATCATGAGATTACTGTTGTTGTCTAGTTGTTGTGGGGGTCAAGAGGAGAGAGGAGAGTGCTACGGTGTCACATGTTGTTATATCATGAGATTACTGTTGTTGTCTAGTTGTTGTGGGGGTCAAGAGGAGAGAGGAGAGTGCTACGGTGTCACACCAGACGGCAGACCACAGCTCCGCGCCCAAGAAGCCCCGTTTGGTTTTCACCGACCTCCAGCGGCGTACGCTACAGGCTATTTTTAAAGTAAGTATCAAGAACCCCGTCTATGTAGCCGACCCTCACCGCGCTACGCCTCAGTTTTCCTTGCTTAACTCGACAGTCTGCATGGTTTTCCCAGGTATCGATCAGGGGTAAGTAGCCCTGGGAAAGTCTTGCCAAGTCGGGGATAGAACCTGCTTCCTCTTTCAGAACTCAAAGAAGAGAGGGGCCAAATAAAGTGGAAATTGTAAAGATTTTAATTTGTAAAAGCTGAGGAATAACAAAAAGTGAATAAGATGGAAGGGTGGAGGGGTGAGGGGTGGGGGTGGGGGTTGTGTCAAATGAATATTCACACAGTTATTGTTTGACCTCGAGTTTAACGTTGAGATAAATGCGGGCGCGTTGGAACTGCGCCTCGCATTCTAATTTCCTGCTCAACCATAACCCAACTGAGATGTCGCCAGTTCCCCTTAAGTTCAATTTAGCGTTATCATCCCAAAAGGAAAAGTTGACGCCCTTAAGAGCGACCACACAATCGTGTTTGTTTACGTTTTTTAAGCACACACTTTATGAGGAAACTATTGGATATTTAAATGTTCTGAAGTATAATGTTATATGTGTTTGTAACGTCGCTATGTTGTGATTTACTGATCGGTTAATTTTGGACAATTTTTTTGTTGACAAAAATCACTCGATAGTAAAATCACAACATAGCCTCATGCATAATTTATGAAGTTAAAAAGACATATTATATTTCAGAACATTTGAATATCCAATCGTTTCCTCACAAAATGTGCAAAAAAACGTAAACAAACACAACTGCGTATACGCCCATAGGGTTAAATAAGAACCCTTCTAGTGCCACGATGCTTTTCACCCCTTGATTTAGTGGCGCAATTGCAGGCCGCCCCCACTGGGGATCCTTAATTAACTTGCTGAGCAACTAATTGTTCGTCTCCAGTCTGTTTTTTGTTGAATTTGTTTTAAAATGGAGTAATGTAATCACAGCCACTTACCCCCTTCCCCTACACTTCAACCTACCCTTCCCACACTTGGGGGTGACTTTATTTTCATATTTTCCGATTGATTTGGAGGGGTATTTTTTCAGAAAAGTTGAGGGTTGTTGGGGATGGAAGGGTGGCTATGTAGGCCACTAGGATTTTTTGTGTGAACGATTTTAATTGCCTCATGAATGCCTGCGAATTCATGATTATGCAATCTGTTTGCAGATGTGCTAGTTTGTACATAAACACTTTTTAGAGGACACAGGATCTAGACTCAGGTTTTCAAGATTTTAAGTCCCAATTTCGTAGAAAGGGGCTTTTATGATGGCACGACGAAAAGTTTGGGAACTCCCTTGTTATGGAAGTTACCGTTACAAAAATTGGTGGACCACCTAATTACAGAAGCCAATATGTCTATATTATATTTCACTGATGTAGGGGCAATCACCTCCGAGAAAAGTGTTTCCTTAAAAATGAAAATTTCATACAAATTTGGACACAGGCCGGACGAACCTAATGAAGCTTCTATCACACGGTGACACCACTCTAAAGGCCGTCTCACACTATGGTACCAGTAAGCAATTGCCACGCGGTAGGAAATTGCATGGGACTTCCTCGCTGTTGGCGGGGTCATTTTATTTCTGGCGAATTTTGCATAGCCTCGGGCCTGGCTGGGGGAAAAAGTCAACTGTAGGGCTTGATAGTGACGAAATCACCCCCTTGCGAGGGGTAACCACTCCAGAGATTCCTTGATTTTCCACTGAGATTCCGTAAAGATTTCCAAAGATTCCCAACGATATTCATAGAAAGATGAACCCCAAAGGGGAAACCAATCCAAAAAAATTCCAAGATTCCCTGAGATTTCATAAAGATTTCCAATGATTCCCAACGAGATTCCCAACGAGTGGTTAACCCCTCGCCCCCTTGTGTACAGGTGTGTGTAAAGGTGCCATCCTGTACTCCACTCTCCTAGGTTCGCACCTTAATTTTGTCTTGTTCGACAGGAGACAAAACGACCTTCGAAAGAGATGCAGGTGACGATCGCACGGCAGCTAGGGCTCGAACCCACGACAGTCGGCAACTTTTTCATGAACGCCCGTCGGCGGTCTATGGACAAGTGGAGGGACGAAGACCCGCCGAAGGACGCGCCGCCTTCGCCCGGAGACGCCGCTCTGCAGGCGGACGCCGCCCTGCACGGCGGCCTCGCCCAGCTGGACGGGAATGGGGGGCTGGACGAGGAGTTGTGACCAGGGGGGCTGGTGCCCCTCCAGCACCAGCACATCGTGTTTATCGAGAGGCAGTGACCCGAGCCGGGGGGGCAGGAGCCCCCCGATCAGCCCTCGTATGACCCAGACTATTGCTAGCGGAGCCCCTCCGTATAAAAAACCTCTTGCCTTCGCCGCTGCTTCTAATAGGCTTAAACTTTCCCTCCAAAACAAAGTAATATTTTAAAACACAATAGAATCTAAGGGCCCAATCATACACGTTCATATTTTTTATAAGGGTAGATTGCACCAGTAGCTAAAGTCTACTATAGTCTCCCCTAAAAGTTCACTATAGCGTTATCCCCCCGAAAAGAAGGATAAAAGAAAAATTGTTTGAATAAAGATATGACGTTGTGATTGGGACCCAACCCCCTTACGAAAACTTTACCTGCATCGATCCAGCTTAACATAAAAATGTGACGAAGCAATAAGATAAATGTAAAGCAATATTCTTACCCCATGCTATTTTCTCATTCTAGCTGTAGTGCCTTCAACAATTACTACCTTTCAAAATCTCCCGGTCATTTTAAGATGACATGGGAGTGGTTGTGTTTATTATTTTTGTTCACCTAAACAAAAACGCAGCACTTTTTCTCACGTTATCATAGAAACTAACCTCCTAATTGACATAAAAACATTGTAGATCCTTGGTCAACTCTTAGAACAACATAAAGTAAGCAAAAATTCATTAAAAGAACTGACCATGGATTAAAATCCTCAATAAGGAGTTTATTTTCTATGATAACATGAGATTTTTTTTTGTTTTGGTTGAGGTGAACGTAAACAAACACCACGACTCCCATGTCCTGTTAAAACTGACATTTCTTTTGCCCTTGGGATTATGAGGTTTTTGTATCTTTTTGGTTTTTAAATGCACCAATTCTTGCTAAAAACATACCCCTTAAGGCTCTGCTTCCACTGGCGGTGCAATTTTATCACCCATACGGTTAACATTGAGACCTGAGAATTATTTTTAATTTTCTCCCTTGACTCTGAATTTCACTTGGGGACAAGCCCAGCAACTAGACCATTTCAAGAGCTATCCATTGTGCTCAGCTGGCAGCACTACCAAATACCAGCTCCCCACCCATCATGTTAATACACGACGGGACCTACAGTTTTAGGTGGGCGTCAATATACATTCCACTTGACATGACATGAAAATTAAAAGTTAAAAAATGTTAATCTTATGGACGAGAGAAATGCATCATCAGGTGAAGCATAACCTTAACCAGAAAAAGACAATAGATCCCTCAGAAGCAGCAGGCCAGTTTCACAAAGACTTTTATTTTTCTACTCGCTTAGCTGTTAACTGCACTTTGTAATGCACGCTAGCAATAGCCAGTGTGGTCAAAAACTTAAATACTTAAGTACTTAAGCACTTAAGACATTTAACAGCCGTCGAGAGCACTTTGTGCACTGTAGCTGAAATCCGTGCCCTAGCTGCTATAGCGATTTTAGAGATCATGTATGTGGCGCAACTTTTTCGTACTTTAAGGCTACAAAAACGTGGCACTAGAAAGGCTATTGGATATTTATACTATATAATATAATATGTGTTTTAATGTCAGAAATTAACTGGCTTTGTTGTTTTTTGACGATCGAGTAATTTTGGGCCAATTTTTTATTGACAAAAAACACCCGATCGTAAAATCACAACATAGCCAGTTAATTCCAGCCGTTAAAAAGACATACTATTTTTCAGAACATTTAAATATCCAATAATCTTTCCTGGAAATTTGTTATACGTACGTATTCTGTTCTGAAGTATAATATTTATTATCAACACCAAATTAACAATTGAGTGATTTCAGTCAATTGTACGGACTACTTAGTTTCTTATCTTATTTCAGAACAAACAAAAATGGGTTCCGAACCACCACAGCCTCGCTATACATTTCACGTGACATGCTGAACATATCAGAGGTGAATGCCGGTCAGAAAAAAATTTGATAGAATCGGGATCAAACCGGTGTTCCTATAAAGACAACCACCCAGACTACTTGTACTAAAAAGTTGTGCCACTGTTAAACAAGTATGCAATTGAAAGTAGGTACGTTACGTAGGCCTTTATCGTGAATTTATTTATTTCATTTCTTCTCACGTCTCACTCATCGCTCAAACAATTCACTGGGATAGAAAACTATTCGGTTTTATATGCAAAAGCCATGGAATTTTCATTTCTTTTGTTTACGGCAGTCATGTTTGTTTAAATTTTTTTCTTCACATTTTATGAGGATACTATTGGATATTTAAATGTTCTTAAATATAATATGCCATTTTAACGACCGAAATAAACAGACTGTGTTGTAATTTTACGATCGGTTAATTTCAGCCGTTAAAAAGATAAATTATATTTCAGAATATTTAAATATCCAGTAGTTTCCTCATAAAGCCTGCAGAAAAAACATAAACAAATAGCGAATGTATGTTCGGTCTTACCCATCAATTTACCAACAAACGCAAAGTTGGATCGAAATTTTATTTGTTGCCATTTTCTTTAAGTTACCTAGTCACGACACCTAGTCACTACATTGTTAGTTTTTGTTTTCTTTTGTTTTTAGGGAGTAGGTAGGTAGATTTTAAGGTGAGTGACGATTAAGATGTTGATTTCCGGTAGGTTTCTTTGTTCCTATTGACCTATGATGAAACACTTCTAGTCAGCGCTTAAGGCGGAAAACACGTGGTAGCAGAATGGGTTTTAATCACATCTTTCCAAGAAAACTGCTGGATGTCATTTTGTTCTGAAATGTAAAGGCTGTAGTTAAAGCTGTTTTTTGATGTTTACAATAACAAACAGCTTGTTTTTTATGGCTAAAATAGTATTATTATATTTCAGAACAAAAAATGGAAAGATGCCAGTAAGAAACTTAAGCAAACTGCACTGAATAGTCTTCAGTTTTTCCACTCCAGAAAATGGTTTCGAATTTGAAATAGGTATAACGGCAATAGTTAAGTATGTACTTATTCTGTACTGAGAGGATTTACGTTCCATTTGGAGTGGAACAGCTGGAGTGGAGTACCCACTATCATTTCTTTACGAGTGTGCAAACTACAGAATTATCATCTCGTCAATATACCACGACCATCTCGAGAGGGAAAGTAAAGTTTATAAGTTGACAACCTTGCAATGTGTTCTAGGTACGCAGGTGCGCATTCTAACGTTCTGTTTTTATAATCCACTTCAGTAATCTATGTGTAACTTATGGCGAGGGGTGTCAACTTAAATTTCTTAACAGTCTCTCTCGAAATGGTCATGGTATTTTGACGCGACTTAGGGCCGTCATAATCGTTGGTCAAATATCTGATTGACTCTAGTTGTTAACTTTGACTAAGGATCAAATTCCCCCGTGTCACTTGATGGGGCTGATCAAATATTTGACTGAAGACTACGAAACCGGCCCTTACAGTCGGACCACGATAACCCGAGACTTCTCATCTGTTTCTAGTGTCTAAGAATAAAGAGACTGTGTTTGAGAAACAAACAATAATCGGGTCTTCTTAAATTTTACTTCCCTAGCAACGCATGGCAACCACGTTTAACTTACAGATAAACACTTCTGTGAAAAAAATTCCAGAATAACTAACCCCAGCCTAACAACCAGCTTCTATACACTCCAGAACGATCTCTACTTAGCCAGTTTATTTTTGGAGTTTATTGAACACCCAAAATTTTTTTTTCTCAAACAAACTGCCTCTCTTCTTCCTCACTAGAAAGAGATGAGAAGAAGTCTCTGGTGATGATGGTCCGACTATAATAACTACCTATGTTACAGAGTCTAGTCTTATTTTACCGCAATGTATAGGAAAGATAGGCAAGCATTGTAAAGGTCGAGTTGTTTTTGTACAGTTAGACTCATATCAAGTTCTAGTGCGAAGAGGTCACGATTCCAACTATACTATCGTGTCTGTGATTGGTTCATTCCGACAGACATTCCAGATAAGCTAAGCATAAGACTAAATAACGTTAGTTCTCAGGCTTAGGAAGGATAGGCAGAATAGCCACCCGATCTCAAAAACGAGTCATTTTTTGTATCATAACGTTGTGGACTTGAGTTGACAAATTATATAGACAATTGTATTATACTGATTTTATATTATTTGTTTTATTCATTCCCGGGATTTATTTGAGATATGAATAAGTTCATGCCTCTCTATAACGAAATCCCATATCCACAATTCTTGTCACACCTCTCTATAACGAAAAAATAGATATGCCCTCGCTCTATTACGACCACTTCAAATGTATTTAAATCAAAATTATGGCAAACTTTGGAATGTCAATATACCCTCATCATCTAAGGATTTCCACCCCAATCATTGTATGTGTATTATTTCAGCCCTATGTGCATGCACTGGCAGACACGAGGCTGCGATCAGTGATTTCCCGACAGCAAGAGAATACGGAAGTGATCAACAGCTCTAGTACTTTAGACAGAGATGTAAGAAAACACAGCAATATTACAGACATCCTGTCTGTGAAAGGCACCGACTTTTCTTATCGGGAGGATAGCGCTATATAGTCAACTTTTAGGGGAGGCTATAGTAGACTTTAGCTACTGGTTAAGGGTCCGCTATACCTGACGATGCATTTTTTGCCGCCCATAAGATTAACATTGCGAGCGGCGATTCATTTTCAAGGTTTACCCTTGGTTGGAAAGACACAAAATTTTGCCTGTACCTAGCCCTAACAATGCTCTAGAAAGTGTTCGAAGCAGATTTCCCAATTTCTCACTGGTTTCGTTTATTGCAAGTGTTTTGCAAATGCTAGCATCGCATACCTCAAGAAAAGTGCTGTATCTCGAAAACCAGCACAAAAATGGGAAATCTGCTTCGAACACTCCCTAGAACATTGTTAGGGCTAGGTACAGGCAAAATTTTGTGTCTTTCCAACCAAGGGTGAACCTAGAAAATGAATCGCCTCGCAATGTTAATCTTATGGGCGGCAAAAAATGCACCGTCAGGTATAGCGGACCCTTAATTCCACCCTTCGACGGAATATCAGACAGATGGTCATTTAATAATTGCGTTAGAGTGATTCAAACAATTTTATTGGCAATGATTATAAAAAAACGAAACGTCAGAAAATGTATAAAACATTAAAACACATGAACGAAAAACAGATTTATGTGGTCAGAAGATTTAGCTGAACCATGGAGCCATAGTGAATTAACAAATTATTTTACGTTAGTATGATTTATGTTTTAGTAAAGAATGAATAGCTAGCTACTTCTTCATACGATTTCTTTAGCCATAAAAAAAATATTAAAATAAACAACAAAAATAAATTATTTGACAGAAACTTTCTGCCGTAGGCAATAGTACCCCTTCCTCGAATTTTTTCCGCTAGTTCTTCAACCCAGTCACTAATAAGTGATGCTTAAGAAATTAATCTGGACGCTCTAAGGGAGGCTGTTACCGCCCCATTTATCGGTTAGTTAAATTAATAAACATATGACGCATACGTTAAGTTTAAAATTTTTCACATCGTTACATCGCAGTAGTTCCTAAAAGAATGACAAAGCAACCAGCGAAAGTGAACTTCAGTTTTTTGGATTGGTCTGTATGACGTCAGAGGGTGTCCTCCCTACTTAAGCATAGGTACATACCTAGACGTTATTTTATTCGACGGGGTTCTGGATAACGATGAGAATGAATTCCTTGTCTGGCGCGACGAGAATTTCGTGTTTTTTGGAGCGGACGCGGAGGAACGTCAGGTCGTTGGTTGGGTCCAGGTCTCGGACAACACTCCGAGCCTGAAACATAAAAAACCAAATGTCAAAACGTAAAGTGTGACTGAAATGTTCTGAAATACAATATGTCTTTGGCCGACATTAACAGGATGTGTTGTGATTTCACGATCGGCTAATTTCGGACAATGTTTTTGTAGAATGTATGTAGAGGACATTCCCAGTGATGGGGTATTTTCCGGCATTTTTTTTTTTCGGAAAATTTCCGGAAATTTTCGGAAAACGTGGAAATTGTTGGAAATTTAGTGTTGATTGACTGTAAGTATAATAGGACACTATGTTTAGATAGAAATGGTTCTGCAAATACCGTACTAAATACAGTGTGCCATAGGTACTTACCTTATCCGAGAGCTGACTAATCAGCCCCGCATACTGCACAGTCGTGGTGTTGTCCATCGTTGTCTTTATAGGTATTCCCTCCGAATTTACAACAATCGTCCCAACCACTCCCTTGTGGGACTGAATCCTCTTCAACGTTTCTTCCACCTCGCTCGCCTAAAAATGCAAAAAATTGGTCAAACTCCAACAGAAAGTCAGAATAGAGCAGATCAAACCTGTTTTGGTATAGCCAAAAAATTATGGAGCTAGATTAACAGGTACTATCGACACCATATTCACCGCCTTCAATATATGGCGCAGTTTCACAAAGTCGACCTCAACCGCCTTCTATATTCTTGTTTCTTGCTTGTAAACACAAACACTGGCACGACTTCAACAAGGCATTGCCCTGCTTAGTTCTAAATAAATACACTTCGCAATGAACTACTTTTGAAACACAACAGCACATCCTAACTCATTTCGAAAACCAGCCAAAAAAGGCAAAAGGAAAATGGAAAACCTTGAAAGCACTCACTTGTTTACTTTTCAATTTCAATAAACATAAACAATTTTCAATTTCAGGACGCCAACCTATTTTTTCTGTTACGGCGGTTGCGACAATAATGTTGTGGCGACAATATGGTGTTGCAATTTCCATATAAATACAGTGCTTACAAAAAATCAAGACCATAAACATGGTAAACAAAACAAACGGCATGCTAAAGAAACAGTATAGTATCCCATACTTACCATTTTAAAGTAATAACACAAATAATTAGACAAATATTTAAAATAAATTAGTTTCTTGCCACCTTCGTGGGAAAAGATGTCATTGGAACATGTAAACAAACTGGGTATCCAGGTGACCAACCTAACAATCGATATATCGTTTGTTAAATTAGTTTCCGTCGTGGCACCGGTTCTCCTGCCACGTGTCGGCCATTGTGGAATGGCTAGCTGACTGACTCGACTCTGTGTCTGGTTCAGCGCTGATTTTCGAAGAAATTACCTCGACCAGACTCTAAATCAAGTAAAATGGTATGTAAACCTGAAGAATAGATCTTTTAGAACTATTTTCATTGTATATATGCTGTGTTTGAGCTGTATTTTAGTCAGAAGGTCGGTAGTGCGTCCACGCGGCAGTGGGCCATGTGGTAGCGTAACTTTTGTAAGTGAAATTTTGTGTGGTGGTTCGGAACCCACTTCTTGATCTATTGTTTGTATGATTGCAGAGTACTAGTTTCAAGGACCCCGAGAAGCCCGCGGTGGAGGCGCCCGTGATCCACAAGATCAGGATTACGCTCACCAGCCGTAATGTTCGCAGCTTGGAGAAAGTCTGCTCCGAACTGATCCAGGGAGCTAAGCATAAGAATCTGCGTGTGAAGGGCCCGGTTCGGATGCCCACCAAGGTAATTTGGCGCGTTCGCATTATAGTTATCTTCACGTAACATGCCCAACCCCGGCAGCTTTTGTGGTATTGTAACTGAATTGATACTCGGCCGTATTCGTACCTTACAGTAGCCGATATTGATGTTGAACTAGGTAGGGATTGTGATGTAAAGGTGACTCCTGGATAATCGGTTGGGGTGTGGGAAAGGGTACAGTAGATTTTTTAAATCTCGAACTCCCCCCCCCCCCCCCCAAAAAATTGCAAGAAAAAACAGGACTGTCTGGACAAGCTAGCAAGCTTTGAAGTCTACATTATGCTGTAGGTCCCCTTCAGAATCTGTTCTAGACGTTTGATACCCATTACTTAAACACATACCAGAGATAACAAACTAGCTCCTCTCGGGAGTGCTCCCCATGGCTATACAACACACACACCAGGGATTGAGTTGAATAAATTCTCGCAGGGAGTGATGATGGCCATGGTGTGGAAAACTGCAGAGGGATTGGTTTGTTCGGGAGTGATCAGCTATGTGATCATCACCACACGGACTGAGGACGGTGCAATACATCTCTTTTGTGTTTTTTCAGACTCTGAGGATCACGACGCGTAAGACGCCGTGCGGGGAGGGGTCGAAGACGTGGGACAGGTTCCAGATGAGGATCCACAAGAGGGTCATTGATCTGCACTCACCCTCTGAGATCGTGAAGCAGATCACCTCCATCAGTATAGAGCCGGGTGTTGACGTCGAGGTGACGATCGCTGACTCGTAGAGACTGACAACCTCAATACATGCCAGAAACAAATGACAGTGACTATTCTATTTATTTTTCATTTGTTCAGTCACTGAGTTGCAGAATGTTTTTTCTACCCATTTTTTTTTTTAAATCGTATCTTTTTAACGTCAGGAATTAACTGGCTATGTAATTTTTAACGTTACTAAAACATTTTGTCCTGCAGAACAGTTCTCTAAAAAATGGGAAGAGAACTCATTCTGCTGCCACGTACTTACCTATTTCACGATTGTGAGGTCCTTCTTAACTCTCGAAAATTGGTCACCCAGACCGCACAGTTAGAAAGGTAAATGATAGGATAAATGCTAGATGCTAGTAGGTACTCCATCTTTTCTAAAGTAGTATGTAATTATTGAAATAAGTAACAAGAGTTAAGACGGAATATGTATGTTAACGTTTTTTCCGACTATTTGTTTTAGGATACTGTTGGATATTTATATGTTCCGAAATATAATTTTTTAACTGGATATGTTGAGATTTTGCGATGGACAAATTTTTATTGGAAAAAATCACTTGATGGTAAAATCACAAAATAACCAGTTAATTTCTGATGTTAAAAAGACAAAATGGATATCAGAACGTTTAAATATCCAATATTATCCTCAAAAACTGTCGGAAAGAACCTAAACAAATATCAATTCTCTTAATTCGTATAACAAGGTTTTCTTAAACTGTACAATGGTTTCACAGTTGATGGATGAACTTGGATCGTTGAAGAGCCTCCATACAATTTATGTTCTAAAATATAATATGTCATTTCAACGTCAAAAACTAGAACATAACGTGCAATGGTTTTACGAGGAAGTCAGATAAAAAATTTGTCAAAGTAGCACAACGTATTACACTAGTTTCTGATGATAAAATCGGCAACTATTATTATACTTCAGAACAAAAAATATCCACTAGGTGTATCAAAACTGAATTCTCTCATTGAGGCCAATGTCGTGCTTTAGAGAGAACAGGCGTAGACAGCAAACAAGACGACTGCTAGTGACACGCTGGTGGTTGTCGTGGAACCAGCGGAAGACGGGTGGTGGGTTGTAGGAGTCTGCATCGTGGTTGTAGACTGTGGGGCTGTGGCACTAGGAACCGTCGGCGTCGGGGCAGCGGTTGTATGGTTTTCGTGGCAGTAGGGTTTCTCCTTGTTGGGTTCTTTGGCACACTCTAGCGCGCAGAGGGTGCTGTTGTATTCTGGAGAGGCTTTGTCGCACTCTGGAGGGATGCTTTCACTGGTTTCGGGGGTAGTTTTGTAGTAGTGGGGATGATTTGGAACGTGCTCGGCTGTGTTGTTGATTTGTGCTGTGGCTAGAGATAGCAGGGTGGCTAACCCTAGGCTCAGGCAGATGGCTGACTTCATGGTTGAATCTGAAACAGGACGTTGATATTGAATAGACTGGTAGAAGCGAGTTTAAGAGGACGCTATACCTGACGGTGCATTTTTTGCCGCCCATAAAATTAACATTGCGAGCGGCGGTTCATTTTCAAGGTATACCCTTGGTTGGAAAGACACAAAATTTTTCCTGTACCTAGCCCTAACAATGTTCTTGGGAGTGTTCGAAGCAGATTTCCCAATTTCTCACTGGTTTCTTTTATTGCAACTGTTTTGCAAATGCTAGCATCGCATACCTCAAGAAAAGTGCTATATCTCGAAAACCAGTAAAAAAAAATGGGAAATCTGCTTCGAACACTCCCTAGAACATTGTTAGGGCTAGGTACAGGCAAAATTTTGTGTCTTTCCAACCAAGGGTAAACCTTGAAAATGAATCGCCGCTCGCAATGTTAATCTTATGGGCGGCAAAAAATGCACCGTCAGGTATAGCGGACCCTTAAGAGAGCCATAGGCACCCTTGTCGTTAGCGGAAAATATTGGTTACGCCGTCGTTCGATCCCAGATGTGTCAGAATGCAAATTCGAGTCGGCCGTTGAGAGACTGCCACTACCAAAGGAGACAATTGAAAATTTGCTGTCGTTATTCGTTGTTCTGCAAAGGGTCGGAAATAATCTATAGAGAAACAAAACAACTGATAAAAGTATTTCTCCATTCGAGGCTTCTGGAATACAGTAAGCTATGAAGGAAGGAGACCCAGATCAAGTCCCGACTTTTCCAGACTGTTTTCTGATGAATCTACGCAGTCCTGATGGATACCAGCAGGTGTTTTCCCTTTCTCGAACGCCAGCAAACCCACCCAACTAACACCTTCAAATTTTATTGTAAGAAGAACTGTTCTCCGTATATTGCATCATGGCGTGCCTTATCTTCTTACAATAAAGTTTGAAGGTGTTAGTTGGGTGGGTTTGCTGGCGTTCGAGAAAGGGAATACACCTGCTGGATGTGGGAAAACTCGACTGTTGGGCGTGATTCTGACCAAGTCACCCCCTTGTTTACCTACAGAGCTCACGAAAGCTGCCACCCTGTACCCCACTAGGCTGTATTTTTTAGGTAAAGCTAAGTAACTTACTTGTTTGTGTAGATACGGTTACGTTAGTGGAACTGATAGACTGTATCCAGGTTATCGCTGAAATGCCTCAGCCTGACCTTGTACAGCCAGCTCAGGCAGGCTGCAGGTATGGCGATAAAGCAGGTTAGCTATGTAGGTTACGTTACGTTACCTAATGGTACCTACGTATTACAATACTAGTGGGATAAAGGGTACTTACCACCATCCGTGACTTCCGCACCTACCCAAGGGGGTGAGTTTGTCACAGTGACGCGCAACAGTCTAGTTTTCCCCCAACCGGTGATGGCCAGGCAAGAAACTCTATCTTGCCGTTAAGAGGACGCTATACCTGACGATGCATTTTTTGCCGCCCATAAGATTAACATTGCGAACGACGATTCATTTCCAAGGTTTACCCTTGGTTGGAAAGACACACAATTTTGCCTGTACCTAGCCCTAACAATGTTCTAGGGAGTGTTCGAAGCAGATTTCCCAATTTCTCACTGGTTTCTTCTATTGCAACTGTTTTGCAAATGCTAGCATCGCATACCTCAAGAAAAGTGCTGTATCTCGAAAACCAGTAAAAAAAATGGGAAATCTGCTTCGAACACTCCCTAGAACATTGTTAGGGCTACAGGCAAAATTTTGTGTCTTTCCAACCAAGGGTAAACCTTGAAAATGAATCGCCGCTCGCAATGTTAATCTTATGGGCGGCAAAAAATGCACCGTCAGGTATATAGCGGACCCTTAATAGTCCACTAGCTAACGTTAGGTGCCCTATCGGTTGGATGGTGAAAGGCGCCATTTCGGGAGGATAACGCTATAGTGTACTTTTAGGTGACACTATAGGTAGTAGATTTTAAGACCTGCTGGTGGAAAATGTTTAAGACTTACCTTAGTAAGGTAGGCGGATTTTTCACAGTAGGAAGTGGTAGTGTACTCAGTGAGCTTTCGTTGACGATTAAAGGCATTAAAGGTGCCAACTACCGGAGATATCGACGACATAGTGAGGTAACCAGGGCTGTACAAAATTATCTACCTGTATAGAAATCTTTCCAACCTATAACATACTTTCTGTCTACCCATCAACAGGTAGGTATAGCAAAGACTGAGAATTATGAGAGCTGAAGGAACGAATTAATGGCCACAATGGCCGCCACCACCACCTTCGGAAGAGCTCGGGTTTTTGCCAGCGTTTCATTGGCTACACTGCACTGTCCACTGCAGCACTCAGGGGAACTGCTACCTGGAAGGGGAACTTTTCTCGGAATTAGTTCCTTCGACTGTTGGTAACTTGTCCATTAAAATAAATGTTTGAAAAATAATTATTAGGGAACAACAGACAACTAATAGCTACATGGGCGTAGCAGGACCAAAAACTCATGGGGGGGGGGGCTAAGCTCCCTGACTTTCTCCTAACGGGGGGTAGGTATGGCTTTATGTGACGTTATGTCATAAAAATCCTGGGGGTGGCTAAACTGTTTCTGGGGGAGGGGGGGCTTAGCCTCCCCCAGATCCCCCCTTGCTACGCCTAAGCTAAGCTATGTAGCAAGAGGGCCCAGGATCTACCCCCGATCTGGTAAGTTACTTCTTGGTGAATTTTGCCAGAGAATACACGACTGTCGAGCGAGATTCTGACTAAATCCATGGAGATTGTTGGACACCCCTGCTGAGAGTGGCACTTGATCCTATAGTCACCTATAGCACATGTCAATGTTAAGCAGGTCGTGGGTTGGCTATTATTGGTACCCTGCTAATCATTGAGCCTTGTCGCGCCTTACAAATATCTTCAGACAATAGACAATACTCTTATCAGATATTCACGTTCTATTCTGGAGACCGGAAAATCCAGCATCAAATACCAGCCCCTACAGGACCTACAGTTTTAGGTGGTTCCAAAACACATTTCACTTGATACCCTGAACGAGTGAATGCCGATCAGAAAAACTTTGTTAGGGTCAGAATCGAACCTGTGTGATCCGCCTCAAGACAGCTACTCGGCTATCGTGTCTGTTAACGTAGGTACTTTAAATCCATTCAATAGTACCTATCTAACAGTTACCTCAGAAAACAGTTAACAGAAGGGTAAGAAACTTAAGCAACGTTGTTAAGCAAAAAATCACTTTTTAATTCAGTCTTAAAGTGGAAGAAAGTCTTCAAAATGGCTAATTAAACAAGAGAAAATTTTGTACTTAACATTACATGAGGTATTGCTTTGGCAAAACAAAAGACTACACATGATATGGAGTTACTAATCTAAGGAACTTAACAGATTAACATAGAAGCACACTACTTGGTATTACAGGAACAACGATTCATGGTTGAAAACAACTACAACCCTTCATATTAGACATGAGTCGTCGAACGAGTAATACCGCCCTATTCTTTTGGAATCACCCTCGTACCTACATATTTTTGTGTTCGTGTCTACTGCTCCATCTTTTCCTGCTCTTCACAGCGTCTACTGCTGCATCTTCTCCTCCTCTTTCTTCTCCTCCTGTTTGCACGGCTGGTTGGTGAAGACTACGGGGATAGTCCTCTCAGCAGCAGCCGGTGCCTTCTGGAAAAGAAAAAAATTTAGGGCGTCTACGCAGTCGTGTTTGTTTTTTTCTGCACATTTTATGAGGATGCTATTGGATATTTAAATGTTCTGAAATATAATTTGTCTTTTTAACGCCGAAATTAACAGGATATGTTACATTATCCAATAGTTCCCACATAAAGAGTGCAGAAAATACGTAAACAAATAGCGAATGTACGTTCAGTTGTAAGATGGTCGTAAGGACGCAGGCTCTGGTCCCAGCTTGAAATTTTTCACTGCCCTGCACCACTTACCTTCTTCGGGGCGGCGATGGTGAGGACGCCATCCGATGAGACGGTGGAGTTAACGGCAGTCAGGTCCACATCATCAGGCAGCAGATAACGACGCTGGAACTGGCGCGAGACAAACCCGTGCTCGTCCTTCTTCTCTTCATGCTTCCCCTCCACAATCAGCCATTTGTCTGCGACCTTGACGCAGATCTGCTCCGGCTTGAAGTGCTGCACGTCCAGGTTCACCTGGAGAAGAAAAATCAGGACTATTGGTACACAAGTTCGATCCCAATCCTATCGAAGTCTTTCTGATCGAAATTCACCTCTGAAATGTTCAGCATCTAGAGTGAATGTCGAGGCTGTGGTGGTTTGGAATAAACCTAAAACTTTAGGTTCCTATCGTGTGGGTAGGTATTTGGCAGAGCTGCCTGCTGAGCGCGATGGATAATTCTTGAAATGTAACTTACCTTGAATTCATTCTTAGTGTTTACAACATTGGAAACACCGCTCTGCTGTTTCTCACGCTTGCGCCAGGGGCGGACATAACGGCGTGCCGGGGCCGTGTGGTACAGCAGGTCGTGATACAAATCACGCTCATCCAAAATATCTGGATCAATTGTGTCCAGCAAGGTGAACGGATCAGTGATCATCAGCGCCATATCTGTAAAGAAAACACAAATAATAAGTAGGATGTAAGACGACCTAGGTTCACAAAGCTGTGCTTCTTTAGGGCGACGCAGTTCAAAACTCAACCTAAAAATAACAAGTAAAGCTTTCTTACCTCTTGCTTCTGATGGCACGTATCACACAAATTCACAACAGCGCAACAGAATAATAAAGCTTGGATCGCTTCACAAAGAACTTTCTCAAAGACGCACTAGTTTCCAAATGACTAAAAAGTTTGACGTGCTATTTGTTTATATACTTTCCCCGGCGACTTGTAAACATCTGGAAATTTCGACTTTCGAGAATGCTTTAGATTTGAATTTCTCATAAGCTAAACACGGTTTCTGTGGGCATTCTCCTGCCACGACATTCGAGTGACTGAACTTCGGCTTCTGCGTCGCTTGGAAGTTTCGAGAGATTTCTATGTTGAAACGTAATATAAGGCTTTTTATAATGTAGTTTATTTTGTAGATTTGAACGTTTTGATCGCTCTTTAGTAGAACTTATTAGGTGACACTCTTTTATATTGCTAGTAGCTTCACAAATAAGTGAATAGGTAGTCGAAAAAATTATTAGGGACAACCGTCAATGTTACTTTTGTCATTTTTTAAACTATTTTTACAATTTAAGAAACTAAGAATGCTTAAAAATCCCATAAAATATAATTATAATTGAATTATGTAAGGAAAAATTAGAATTAAATGTTTTATATTATTATAAAATAAAATTAGAACAACTGACATTTAAATTGTTTGAAAAAAAGGCGGCAAAACGTAGAGTGAACTGTTGGATTTTTCAAAATTTAAAAACCACTAAATATTTAATTATATGAATAATATAATATTTTTAATATAAATTACATATACAATATATTTCATAATAATAAAATATTGAGTATCTATCGTAAAAAAAGTAAAAAGGAATGTTCGGAATTTTTGTCTGTGGTTTGGCAAATCAACAAAACGTTGATGGCCGCCGAGCTCTTGTCAACCTTGGTCAGTTTTTAGTTTTTAGTGCAAAAAATCAAATATATCAAAATGCCTATTATTTTGAACGACATAAAACTGGACTTCAAGGATGTCTTACTGCGGCCTAAACGAAGCACCCTGCAAAGCCGTTCCGATGTAAGTCAAATATTTATCTGAAATATGGGGAGTGTCATTTGGTGATTGTCACGGCCAGCGCATAAGCTAAACACGGAGTCATTTTTGCGAAGGTCGGTTTGCTTCTTTTCTTGACCCAGTAATCCAGTTTTATGTATTTTTTGGGGGGCTCCAAGGTTCCCGAAATTTTGTAAACGGTTTGATTTAACTGAAATATAGGTTTTTGTTGGGAAAAACTGGATTGTGAGGTCTCTAATCAGTGTCAGATTTTGGACTTATTGACCGTCTCGTGACGGTTGCGGTTACTTCCTGTCCTTACCTGTGCCGAGGGTGACCATTGAGGTCTAGCACGGAGTGGCGACTCCCCTCCGGTAAAGCTCACAGTGTGTGGGCACTGGGCACTTTCGGATATCCATTACGGTGTAGACCTCCAAACACTTTTCTGCCAAACTTACCAAAAATATATTTTGTCTCTTTGGCAGGTGGAAATGAAAAGAGAAATCACGTTCAAAAACTCGAAGAGGACGTTCACGGGAGTCCCCATCATCGCATCAAACATGGATACGGTGGGGACGTTCGAAATGGCAAAGGCGATAGCTCGCCATGGTTTATTTACAACTATACACAAGTATTATTCTTTGCAAGACTGGATCAAGTTTGCTGGTAGGTTTCTAGATACTGCTGGGTCCTCTTGTGCTATGAAGCAAGAGGACCAGGGATCTACTCCCGACTGTATGAGGTTTTTTATTGTGAATCTTGAGCGTGACTGTAACCAGACGTAACGAAAGGGAGACCCTGTATCCATCCCTATACGGCTGCAGTTTTAAACTGTCTTGTTATTTTCAGAGGAAAATCCAACGATTGTGGATAAAGTGGCTGTGAGCTCTGGATCAGGGCATGACGACTTCGAGAGAATGTCGCAGATTCTGCTTGCTATACCGCAGCTGTCGTTTGTTTGTTTGGACGTTGCCAATGGCTACACGCAACACTTCGTCGAGTTTGTGCGGAGAACTAGAACTGCCTTCCCTACCCACACCATTATTGTGAGTACCTACCCAATAGCCGAATGCTCTAGATAGAAGAACAACGGTTCGATCCCGATGCTATAAAATAAATCTTGATCAGAATTCATCTCTGATATATCCAGCAACTCAAGTAAACGGAATATATCGTACATAGACTATGTTGGTTTGGAACCCTCCTAAAACTGTAGGTCCCCATTACAGGCCGGCAACGTGGTGACAGGAGAGATGGTGGAGGAGCTTCTGCTCTCCGGGGCTGACATCATCAAGGTGGGGATCGGACCAGGGTCCGTCTGCACGACCAGGCTCCAGACGGGCGTCGGCTACCCTCAGCTGTCGGCTGTGCTGGAGTGCGCTGATGCTGCACACGGGCTGCAGGGTCACATTATATCAGTGAGTATAGGGGTGGAATTCAGCAGTTCCTAAAGTCTACTATAGTGTCCTCTAAAAGTTCTCTTTAGTGTTATCCTCCCGAAATGTTGGTGCCTTTCACCATCCTGCTGATAGCGCTCATACCATGCCCTAAGCTAGTGAACTTTTAACGGTATGATTAGAGATGGGCGGTAATAAAAAACCGTTCTGTTTTTTTTAAAAAAAAACGGTTTTTAAAACAAAAAAAACACGAGGCCTTGTTTTTTTTTGTTTTTGTTTTTTAATCGGAGTCACTAAATGATAGTTAATATTGATAAAACACTGACCTAAGACCTAACAGAATGAAAAGAACAAATTTTTTTAAATCTTTATTCATCAGACTCAGAAGAGTCTGAGTCTGATGAATAATCAACCGATACAACACTCATCGCATCTTGTTCGTGTAATCACTATTCTATTGGTAGGTACTTAGGAACTTAGGTACCTGCATTGGTTTCTGAGGAACTTTAGGCACCTGCATTAGTTTCTGACGTTAAAAAGATGCATTATACTTCAGAACAAATAAATATTCAACGGTTCCTACATGAATAAAATAAAAAACGTAAACAAACCCGAATTGTATATTATTCATCGTTGAAAATTGATTTAAAACAATAAAAAACAAAAAAAACTGTTTTTTTTGTTTAAAAAAAACTGTTTTTTATTGACTTGAATAAAAAACCGTTCTAAACCCATCTCTAGGTATGATTAAGTTTTCGGCACTGAGCTATGAAGGAAGAGATTCCAGGTTCTATCCCAGACTTATCAAGATTTTTCCTCCCGACCTGGGCCTACCCAGCCCTGTTTGGTACCTAGCACTCACCAGCCTGGAGAAGGCTTGACTCTCGGGCGCGCATCAAATCTATAACTTGCCTCTCTATTTCAGGATGGGGGCTGCACATGCCCTGGTGACGTTGCGAAGGCTCTGGGCGCGGGCGCAGACTTCGTCATGATTGGTGGTATGTTCGCTGGGCACGACCAATCAGGGGGCGAGCTCATCACCAAGCCTGATGGCCGCCAATACAAACAATTCTACGGAATGAGTTCCACTACGGCTATGCAGAAACATGTGGGAGGCGTGGCCGAGTACAGGTACCTTTCCTATTGGTTGAGACCGAACATACATTCGCTATTTTTTTACGTTTTTTCTGCACACTTTATGAGGAAACTATTTAATTTTTCTGAAATATAATATGTCTTAGCATAAAAAAATAGCGAATGACTCAAGATACAATGCTGTTTGTTGACGTTTTGGAGTTCAAACACTGTGAAGTAATCAAAAGTCATTTTAAAGGATTTGTGCTTACTTTCAGTACCTACTTGAAAGAATTAACTAAGATTTACAATGTTTTTATATCGATTAACGTGAGGATAAGTGCATTGTTTTGGGTAAGGTGAACATAAACAAACATGACCTCTCCCATGCCCTCTTAACTGACTGTTTAAGGTCGGCTGAGGGGAAAACAGTGGAGCTGCCCTACAGGGGAGACGTCGAACAGACCGTCCTTGACATCTTGGGAGGAATTCGCTCCACCTGCACTTACGTGGGTGAGTTATGATGCAGGGCAGAGCTTAGTAAGATACAGGGGGTCAGAATCACGCCCGAAAGTCGTGTTTTCCCCCAGCCAGTGAAAGCCAGGAACCGGTATGGTATGGGTTTCAGTGAAATACGTGTACACCCACTTTCAGATTACATAATTATAGTTTTGCAGGCGCAGTGAAAAAGTGTTGTGTCTGATAGTGACCAAATCATCCCCTTCTGTACAGAGGGCGGTGCCCTGTATTCCATTACGACCTGGCACCTCCAGCGGTGGCTTCCACCTCTCCGATAAAGTTAGCATGACCGTTAAACGTCCATTAGCTAACGTTACGATGAGGGTGCTATCAGCAGGGCGGTGAAAGGGACCAACTTTTCTTATCGGTAGGATAACGCTATTGTGAGCTTTAAGGGGACACTATATTGTTGTAGGCGCACACTGCATCCGTGAGCTTCCTCGACGCGCGACTTTCATTCGGTGCTCGCAACAAGCTAACGCTGTGTTCAACGGTTAGCCGCCTCCGCCTCCTCTCACACAATCATCCGTCTAGTCCTCTTTCCTAGTCTTATCCTCCTGTTTGTGTTTTCTCTCTAATTCCACGTTGTTGATTGTTTGTTTCAAGTGTTTAAAAGAAGTGTGTCCACCTTAGTCTTGGATGAAAGTAACATCAGTGATATGCAGGGGTGGATAGACTACACAAATGTCAATTGTCGTTGCTAAACTCTTTTTGATCATTGTGACCCCTTCTTGTTCTGAGCAAAAAATAATTTTGGGAACCCTGTGTTTTCTTGAGAACAATGGGTGTCATTACGCTCATCCAAGCGTGAGGTAGACTATAGTGGTCATACCAAGGAATTTTGAATCTCTTGCAGTGAGTGATTTTTTCTTTACTTACCTCAGCAATGCCTTAAGAGGGTCTGGCAAGTACAGGAAACATCGCTCGTCACTGCTGCTTTCTTCGCTTGTTGCGTTGCTTATTTTCTGTATCATACCTGTACCTGTCCTTGTAATGCCCATTTTCTCAAGAACCTGTTGGAGTGTTCTGGAGTATAATATGTCTCTTTTACGTGAGAAGCTAGTTAACAATAAATGGTTGTACAGAGACATAATTATATTTCAGAATAAATAAATGACAAACAGTGTCCTCAGAAAATGGACCTTGGAAACTATTTTGCTGCCACTTGAGTATTTTACCCTAAAGTCTGTTTTATTTTTGCTCTGTGGGATAAGTAATACGTATATACAATACTGAAGAGATTTTCAGAACAAAACATAACAGATACTACTGGAAATAACGAGGGCAGTCTTACAATGTTAAGCAGGTGCTTTGTTTTATTCGTTAAATTCTTTGTTTGTAGTTCCTTTCGAGTAATGCCGGCACTAAACATATTACCTCATTACTACTTTAAGGGGGTTGGTGAGTCACTGAGACAGAGAAGCCACTATTCTCTCGTTCCTGTCTCTACCAAAACAAAAAATGAAAATTTTCTATCTTTCAACAGCATCAGGTGGAGAAATATCGTTTCTTGCTGTTTGCCTTCGAGTCTCTCCGTGACTTTACAACCCCCTTAAGTAACCGTTACAGTATAGTGATATGCTTATTCATAAGCATTAGGACTTAACACAGGGTGGCTTCGACTATCCTCAATTAAGGGGAGATGGGAATAACTAAACAGCATCGAAGTGCTTTGTTTTGGTTCAGGTGAATACAAACAAATGCCACCTCCCATTTGCTCTTAACTGAGTCTCCCACTCTTGGAGTGCAATCTACTTAAAAGACGTTCGGTAGTAAGTTATTTTACGGTAAATTTCGTCACAAATCGGCTGCTACCACTGATAGAAGTAGTATTAATGTGCCACACATCAATAACAATGTGAATATGCCACTCATGCTTTTCATTTTCCTCACTGAAACTTTTTTTCGAAAAACGTCAACAAACGGCATTGTGTAACGTACATTATTTCTATCAGTGGTAGCTATTACCTATGCGATCAAGTTAGTTGTTTGGTTCCTAAAGAAAACGCATAAAAAGTATTAAGAGCTTGGGCTGGTCCCTCGCATTATATTTATTTGTTACAACATAATTATTGCAAAATACAGTATTACAAAACAACGTTCGCCATCAATTTGTTACTTTTTTCTCTGATCGCAAATATTCACTGAGTGAGCGCGTTCAGTATTTTCGTAAAGGCCCAATATTTGCAATTTAAATATTGCGCCATTTGTGAACGTGTCACTAGACTATCAGTTTGAATAGAAGCAGGGACGTCTTCTGCTTCTAAAATACAAACAAACATGGTGGTTTGCGGTAGCATTTTGTTCATGTTTTAAGATCACCTCACCTTATTCTTCTTCAAGGTAAGCAATAGTTACACGTATACTTAAGTAGATTGGTCCAATAAAAATAAGTAGGAAACGTCTGGCAATCTGTTTATTGTTTATAGAAGGATAATCCCTAGATACTGTGTTTAGGCCGGCAGACTCCACCTTCACGCATCAAGGGTATAAGTGAGACCTCATCTACTGCGGCAAACTGTTGTCACTAGTTAGACTGGAGCCTCCAGATTGCAACAGTCATGGTAACTCTTTACGGCGATTCCCAGCTAATGCGATTGCGGGCAACAAAACCATTTGGTAAGTGTGCACTTGTTTCAAGATGTTATTGAAAAAATCGCATTTCAGTTCTTATACGCGAGTACCTATTTGTTTATAATGTATATTCCCCAGAAAGACATAAAAAAAAGTGCTTAAGCCTAAGGTCATTAGACGGGGCTACCACATTTTTAAGACTTTGTCACGGGGTTTGTGGGCTTGGTGACAGATTCAAAAAACAGTGGACAGGATAAACTTGCCTCCCAGATGGACTTAGCGTAATCCAATGTCCAATGTACGAGTACATCCGTATATTCCTTAATCCTGTTGGCAGGATCACTCTCTCTCACAGTCCGACCAAAGCACACGTTCAGCTACCGTCTCCCCCTGCTGACTGGCCCACTTAACTTATATGTAATAACAAAAGGCCATCTGCAAAAACCGTTGGGCAGCAGAAAAAAAATCTGCGTCTCTAAAAATCTCGAAAAACTTCAGCGAAGTGAATGCATTAAAATTACATGAAGAAAAATATAACTAGGTAGCTCCTTCTTTCCGAGGTTGAATTGCATTTTTTTAAAATAGCAAATGATGATTTACATACTTTTGTTTCCAGATATAAGTGATGACTCTATCACTATGCCAGGCATCAATGTGAAAAGGCTGGCAAGGCGTGCCGCCAAATTCAAAACAGACTGCCAGCAGGGAACTGCGATAGTCATGGTAGGCAGTGATGACCTGACATTGGCAGCAAAGACTGGAATGCCTCTGGTGAGTGCATGAGTCGTCAAATTCCTGACGCTTGAGGATTTGTACCTTCTCTATCCAAAAAACATGTGAACCAACTTTTACTGTACAGATCAATCATAAAGCAAGCCATCCATTTAGCTGCAGCGCGCCACCGTTTTCGATAGGATAGAGAGCTCGGCCGGCTGGGACGGTACAACCAAACTACTGCACTACATTCCCCATGCTATCGAAAACGACGGCGCGGTGCAGCCAACGACTTTCATAACTTAACTTTATCAATTTACAGAAAAAATATACATCACGAATGAGAATGCGGATGGGGACATTGCTAAGTGCAGTGGCGAAAAATCACGCCCGAGTGCTTATCCTGACTCCTCCGCCTGTTGCTCTGTACGCCCATCTCCCATCGGCGAGAGCATCATTTGACGCACACGCCGAGATTATTTTGGCTTGGGCCAGGAAAAGTAAGTATTGGACTCGGTATTAGACCTACCAATTAGGCCCCAAGCCTTGGTTAAGATTCTCTTTAGCTATAATAATCCACTTGAGCCACCCGAAGGGTTAACCACCCCAGTAATCTTCAAGGTTTCCGGAGATTCCTCAATGATTTCCAAAGATCTCCTGAGATTACCAACGAGATTCCTGGAGTTGTTAACCTAGTTAATCCCTCGCTGCCACCCGTAAGATTGTCACTGCGAATGGCGAATAACTATTTTTTCTTCGGTTGAAAAGACTCGATTTTGCCCAGCTAGCAATGCTCTAGGGAGTCTAGGGATTTCTGGACGAATTAAATTTGGACCCCAGTTCCAAGGAAGCCACGTCAGTAGAGAACAAAATTTCTTTCCGTAGGTCAGACTGAAAAACGCACTGAAGCGATCCAAATTTGGATAATGACGGTACGAGTCAATTGCAATACCCTTTTCATTTATTTATTGCAGTAGAGAACGTCGAAGCCTACGACATCAGGGACATTTTCCGGGACCCAAGCCAAAAACAAGGGATTGACTGGAGCTGTTTTGAGGAGATGTGCCCGGGGACAGGGAAGGTTGATCTCCTGCACTGGTCGACAAAAGGCATCAATAAAACAGTGGATAGAATAAAATCTCGACTTATTTAAATTTATTTTATTTTTATTAATTTATGAAGTTAAGGGCCCACGCACCTATTGGTCCTTACCCGTACCCCTCGCCCAATGGCACGGATGTGCGTCAAATTGGGGTGCACAATTGCATCCTGTACCAAGATAAGTTGTCAATCTTCAAGGTGGCCCTTTTAACTTAGGTAGGACTATTTTATGTGCCACACCTGTACCTACTAGAACTAGAGGGTATATAAAGCCAACGCTTGAGGCTCTGTAAGAGGACGCTATACCTGACGATGCATTTTTTGCCGCCCATAAGATTAACATTGCGAGCTGCGATTCATTTTCAAGGTTTACCCTTGGTTGGAAAGACACAATGTTCTAGGGAGTGTTCAAAGCAGATTTCCCAATTTGTCACTGGTTTCTTTTATTGCAACTGTTTTGCAAATGCTAGCATCGCATACCTCAAGAAAAGTGCTGTATCTCGAAAACCAGTAAAAAAAAATGGGAAATCTGCTTCGAACACTCCCTAGAACATTGTTAGGGCTAGGTACAGGCAAAATTTTGTGTCTTTCCAACAAAGGGTAATCCTTGAAAATGAATCGCCGCTCGCAGTGTTAATCTTATGGGCGGCAAAAAATGCACCGTCAGGTATAGCGGACCCTTAAGCTAAGTTTATACCAAGGCAGTCATGTAATAACGTCTTTGTTTCCGTCGTGTTCGTGTGTGTTACAATTTCAATACACGGTGTACCAGGGTAAACAGCGGCATTCTCATTCAAGGTAACAAACATAGGCCAGTTCAAAACAAGATATAATAAGATATAATTTTATTGTCTCACAAATACAATAAGCACGAAAGACAACGTCATTTGGTACAAAACTAGGAACACAGTCGTCAGAATGTAATATTGTAGTGTCAATAAACTTAATTGTGCTTTAACATGGTAAACATAGGACAAAATCTCCAGTTTAATTTTAACTGGGCATGGTGGGACTCACCCTAAATCTATAACATTTTTCAGTTTACTCCAAATTTTAGAGCCATTGTAGTACACATTGTTTTCGAATTGTTTAGACTTAGACCCATGCGATGACAGATGGCGTGTTGTAACTGTGTACGTCACTGAAGGTTGGTAAAACAATACCATTTTTTAAATATACGAAACACATTCATACATACAAAGGCTGGGGAAGGGCAAAATCTGTAATTTAAGGAACAGTGGTCGGTAAGAGATTTGTTTCCCGGTTTCATCAAATTCTTTGCTAATAATAATTCTTAGGGTGCGTCCCACCATACCCAGTTAAAATTAAATTGGAGATTTACCATAAACATAACATAACATAAACATAGGACAAAATCTCCAGTTTAATAATTTTAACTGGGCATGGTGGGACGCACCCTTAGAGCTTTTTATTTGACAAACAAAAATATCGTGCCAACCCTGGCCTTGGCCCCACACAATACAAGCATAACTTAATAGTGAGTGGAATAAGTGCAAAACTGAGTTTAAGCGCCTTTTTAAGTTAACTATGTGATCAGACCAGTTGAGCTTATCATCCAAAATGACACCCAAGACTTACTTAACTGATCTGAACACCGTTCAAAACGTAATTTGGTGAAGGACAACTCTTCTTGCACATGTAAAAATGAAGGGCATTAGTTTTGTCACTATTCAGAACAAGCCTATTGTCAGCAAACCAGTCTTCTACATTTCAGCAAGCAACATTCACATTCCCAACAAGATTATTTTGAATCCCACGAACTCAAATATTTAAATCATCAGCAAAACCAACACTTTCATTTTGTAGAAAACGGTCTGGCAAATGATTTACTTATAGCAAAAACAGTACCGGACCAAGACAAGATCCTTGAGGCACCAAGGCACCAAGAGTTAGTGCTTTGGATTCATAAAAACACATTACTTTTGCCTTGAGCACTGAACAGTTGAACAACTTGAGCCCTATCAGACAGGTAAGAAGAAAACCAAGACAGAGCAGGTCCGCGTACCTACACACTGAGAGAAAAATCAGGGTAAAATCAGTCCCCTAAATAGCGTTTTTCAGCTAGGGAACTTTTCTTGGGGAGTTTCCGTGAGTAAAATATGGACTGTGCCTTTGTTTCGTTAGGGCTCATCCCTGGGCCGAAATAGGCGACCGATACTTAGGGAAAATTTCGGCCTGAATGTAGGGATAGGGCCAAAGTTTTGAGGACTTTTGGCACTATCCCGAAATCAAGTCATCTTTTTTTTAAATTCAAAATAGGGAATTTCGGAAAGATTCTGTTTTCCCCTAGTTTGAGTCATTTCTCCCTATGTTTCACTTTTCGAGTTCCCTAAATAGAGCTTTCCCTACATTTGAACATACTGAAATCCCCTTTCCCTATACTCGAAATAGGGCATATACCAAAATTCGTGCCTAGAACATTCTCTCCCTATATTCGAATTAGGCCCAATACCAAAATTCCTTCCTTGGAAATTTGGGCCACTATATTGGCTTTAGGTACTTTCCCCATATAGTTCTGCATTCCATTTTCTTTAGGCATTTCTCCTATGTTTTGATTAGGATTAGGGGGGAGGGCCCTTAGGTGAAAAGTATGGTGAACCTATAGGTAACAGCCCTATTTAGAGGTTTGATTTTGGTTTAGCACCTACCAAATAGGGACCGTCTTTAGAGAATCTGACTATTTTGTGCAGCTATAGATAGGTTTTCGCCCAAAGAAACCTCGGAAGATAGGGAAACGGCCTATAGGTAATTTACCTTTAATTAGATAATCTGTACTCTGTACTCTATATGGTTTTTTTTGAAGTAAAAAGATGGTGGAACTTAACCAATGAGTTTTTTGCATTCCCCATATTCCATTATTTCACATGTGGCGACCGTGAATATAGAACCAACAATGAATGAACCAGAACCAGAACCGAAAAACATTGCGGACCCTTCTAACGAAACAACTTACGAAAATAGAAGAGGCGCTACAAGAAGGCGTGGGTTACGACACTGTCGCGCCATTGGTGGCCTCACTTCAAGATAAGAGTCAGAGACTGTTTGACTGTGATTCCTCTATTCTACCTTATGTCTCAGCAGATCATATCCCTGATAGACCGGGGGCTGAGGGGGTCTGTTCCTGACGAAGGGGAGGAAAAGGTTTGAGCCTGTGGAGCGATGGGGAGGCTCTGGTAGTTTCAGGAAACCTGAGTCTTACTGTCCGCCGTTGGGGCTTTTGGGGGCTACAAATTTTTTAAATCGTGAAATTTTCGGAAAAATCTGACGAACGGGAGGACGAAAAATTTCCCCTTCAGAAGATAGGGGGCATGCCCCAGTATATAAAAACCAGGAAATAAGACACTTCGGTTGGGGCTTTCTACCCTTAAGACGCAATCCAAAATCGGTGGAGACCGGAAAAATCTGACAAACAAGTGGATAAAAAATTTCACCTGCAAACGATAGGGGCCGCGCCCTAGTATAGAAAAATCAAAAAATAAGACACTTTGGTTGGGGCTTTCATCCCTTAAGACGGGGTTGAAAATTTCGAAAAATTCGTCAGGACGAACGAGGGGACGATAAATTTCACCTGTGAACGATAGGGGGCATACCCTAGTATATGAAAATCAAGAAATAAGGCACTTCAGTTGTGGCTTTCTACCCATTAGACGCAATCCAAAATTTGGCAAGTATCTCAAATTGTGCCGAAAATCAGCCCAAAAGGTACCAACACCAATCAGAGTAAAAATTCACCGTTAAACTCCAAATCTTATAGTAAGACACAAAATTGGGGGGCTTCTGGGCCTTAAATCACCCCTCAAATTTTGATATGGGCGAAAAGTTACCCCAGAACTTGCTTAGTAAGTATGATATTGAGTTTTTTCTTGTTGCTATGAATTTGTCTTAATATTATCTACAACTTTTGTCTTGTAAAGTTTTTCGTCCGAAGTAACCTTATCGCAGGGGGTGGAGGGTTGTAATTTCAAAACGCCGTAACTCCCTCAGTTGGTAAGATATCAATTAATTTCTTTTTGTTTTAAAATTGAGCTATTATTGTCTATAACTTTTGTCTAAAAAAGTTGTTCGTGAAATCACTTTCTGTCAAGGGTGGGGGTTGAAATTTCATATCGCAATATCTCCGTTATTAATGGAGGGAATGAGTCGGAAACAACTGAAAATGGTCTTATTCTACATTCTTAATGATTTTGCACTGCACTTGATGGATCAATATAAATTTAGTAAAAATCCTATGGCTATCGGGCATACCTACACCCAATTCTGAAATTACGTAATCGCTATTTTGCAGGCGTAATCAGTCTGGTCACAATTGTTGGTTTCTAAATGGGTGTCTGCGGACTCAGGTCCAATGCCAGTACACAGCACTCTCTTTTGTTCGCTAGTTAAATTTAACTACAGATTAAATCCCACTTGATATGGCACGGGATACGGCGTATTAATCCTTGACTACCAATTGTGTGAATGACCCTTAATGTGTTGGTGTGTTCTAGAGAGAGGATATATTATATGGCGATGAACGAGAGGAAGGAGGCAGACTCTCCCAGACCCAGGTGGACTGCTACCTACAAGCACAGTTACGTTGGGCCAAGAATTCGGGCCCAAATGGGCTCATACTATCTCATGAGTGCAATGCAGTAATTAACAGCGCCATGATTGAGTTCAAACAATAAGAAATATTTACCTTTTAACAAGTTTGTCCTTCTTCTCCTGCTGATTCAGACCCCGACATTCCAGCCATCTTCGCAACCCATACATCCAGGTTTAATGCCATGTACCGAACTGGTTCATCGTTTTGTCCATATACCTACACGTATCATATAGGTACATACGGATTTTGGCGTAGGCATATTTTTTGTTACTACTTCAACAGTCATCCCTAAATGTTATATTTGGCGCTCTTTCTATCATGTTTGTAATGTTGGTACGTAGGACTGATAGGTTGGTTCCACTGAGAATAGTTCGGATAAAATGGCCGTACAAATAAAATGGAATTAGAAATGATTATCGTAATGTTGAATTTATTTATATAAGTTACAACAAATTGGCGACGAGGATAACGGCACAACGTTTGTCTATTGTGTAAGAGCATTTTCAAGCTACCTACTATGCCCCAGGAGCGTCGACACGACGGCGGGGGAGGAGAACAAAGACCTCGCCCTGTACCAGGATTGAGGAGTCCATTTGGAGCTTTCAACCCTGATGTTGAAGCGTGGGAGCTCTACACCGAGCGACTGGAACTTTATTTTACATATCATGACATTCCGGAGGAGAAATGGGCGTCCGCGTTATTATCAGAGGTGGGCCCAACAACGTATGGGCTGATGCGCAATTTGAGCTACCCTGCCGCACCCAGTTCGCGCTCATTTGCTGACCTAACGAAAATGGTCAAAGATCACCTTTATCCCAAACCACTTGAAATTTCTGAACGCTACAAGTTCCATCAACGCAAACAAAAAGCGGGGGAGAGTGTACAAGACTTTATCGCCGACTTGAAACAGTTATCACTACATTGCAACTTTGCCGCCCAGCTAACCACATATCGAGTGCCTCATATTAAAGGGGCGTAAGCGCCACATTTTTCAAAATTGAGTTATTGACATATTCACACTCTTAGAAGTTGCCATTGTCGTATAAGCTAACAAAATCTCTAATATTCATCATAACATAGGATTAGTTAAAAGTAAAGAGCCCTATGTCTTAAGAAAATGAACAAACATCCCGTATTAAAGAGACTCACGTGCAAGCCTCGAGGGCTCAACCACCAAATCAACGAAAAATCTCATATTAAAGGGACGTATGGCGCTTACTACCACATTATAGAAGGCGTACGTGCTGTTATGTGCTGTTCTATGCTATCCTGTACCTAGGTTGATATAATATATATATATATATATAAACTGTTGAACTGATGGTGGTTTTGGGATCCGGGGGTCATAAAAAGAATAACTGTGAAGAAATTTTTCAAAAGTGAGACTACTGGTACGACTACAATAGGTAGATTTTTCTTCGAAATCTACCTAAAACATAGGCTTTCAGACGCCGAAAAAAGACTCCTGCTGGTGCGTGTTCTTCAATGAATTACCTATACCTGAGCAAGAGAGCAGGAAAGACGAGTTTGAAAACCACGTATTAATGAAAAATTTGGCAAAGGAAGAAAAAAACCGAGATGCTGCAAGAGCCAGGGTTGATCACACTTACTGTTCCGGCAATTTTGATTTACAGGCGGTATTATATTGCCCGTTATTTCACGGCAAACCTTTATTCTACAAAAGAAAATTAGCTACATTCAACCTTACTTTCTTCGATGTTGGCAAGAAAAAAGGATATTGCTATGTATGGAACGAAACTGAAGCCAAAAGAGGAGGGATTGAAATCGGCACCTGCTTAATCAAGTTCCTAACTAGTCGCGCCGATCAAGGTTACAAACAAGTAGCATTATTTTCCGACAGTTGTTCCGGACAAAATAAGAACAACGTGGTGGCTACTGCCGTGTTGGCCTTCTTGCTAACCGCCAGTAACAAACCTACCACAATTGACTTGAAGTTTCTTCAGCCCGGGCACACAAACATGGAATGTGACTCAATGCATGCAACCATCGAACGCGCCAGCAAAAATGCCAAAATTTGTGTACCAGATGATTGGCTAAACGTCATGAGACTTGCGAAGAAAACTCATCCTTTCTACGAGGTTACAACTCTTAACTCCAATGATTTCATTGATTTGAAGGAAGTGCGTGCACGCTATTTCCCAAACATGTCTTACACAGATGAAGGCTCAAAAGTTATGTGGCGGGATATCAAGTGGCTGCGGTTTCTTGCGGATGAACCCAAACAAATATTTTTCAAAGTAAAGATGGATGGAGAGTTCCAAAAAATTGACACTACGCATCTGCGGACTGTGCGCCAAAAAAGCAAGAGCCCATAAGCTTTGCAAAGTACAACGACCTCATGACCCTGTGCAAATCGAATGTATTCCCTCAGCAGTACCATGGTTATTACCAGCAGCTGTCCAGGAAAGTGCAAGGTGACGACGCTGATGACGATGAAGACGATTTGGCGCTTTCAGTCATGCGAGAAAGGTTGAAGAAAAAGAAGTAAAAAACATATTTCAGAAAAACTGCTGGTTTTTTTTTTCAATTTTACTTTAGCTTTTATGTTAAACAAATTTTTGTTATTAAAGTGGGCACATTTGAAACCATTTTTTTTTTAAAATTCGCTAAGATAATTTTTGACTTTATAAGCTAAATGTAGGTGTTTATATGCACGTACGCCACTATTTTCCGTTCTTAATACAAATTCCTTTGGCGCTTAAGGCGTTATGCTAGAAAATAAAGCCGTAAAAAAGGGGCGTATGCGCCAAAAACTTCTTCTCTGTTAGTCCAATCTCAAAAATTCTTTTACCAACTTAAAGAAATCACTTAAGTGTACTACTACTCCAAAATTCATAAACGTAGGCCGAAAACTCGCTGAGGTTTCCTAAAAATAGCGAAATAAAAACTTTAAACGCGATTATCTCGGAATGTTGAAAGTGGCGCATACGCCCCTTTAATATGAGGCAGTCGATATCTGCGAGACCAGTTCGTGAGTGGCCTAGCAAATGTGAACATACGACAGAAACTACTGAGGACGCCTGATCTGACGTTCGAAAAAGCACTGGAAATAGTGATATCCATGGTGTGTAAGGTGTCTCAGGGACCAAACCGGAACCAGCAGCAGAACCAGCAGTACCGGAAGACGGACCGAGACCGGACTGGGAAACAGACGGACAAGCGGGACAAACCACAGCAGCAGCAGCAGGGACAGCGGCAAGATAAGTGCTACCGTTGCCTCAAAGGGCCCCATTTGCCTGTTGACTGTAGGTACAAAAATTGTAAATGTCGGAAATGTGGAAAAATAGGACATATTGAGCAGGCTTGTAAAACTAAAGCTATACAATCTGTGAAACATGTTGTTGATGTGGAGGTTGAGGAAGAAGTTTTAGGTCGTCTCAATCTTTTCACAATCCGTACCAACGAAAAGCCTATTAAAAGGACAGTCAAACTTAACGGTACTAATATCACTATGGAAGTTGACACGGGTTGTGCACCTAGTCTCATTTCAAATGATCTGTACAAAAAGCATTTCTCAGGGATTCAGCTAACCAAGTCTGACGTTGTCTTGTATTCGTATACAAATGAACCGATTTTCCCAGTAGGAGAAATTATGGTAACAGTCACTTATCAAACCACCACTTGTAAATTACCGTTACTGGTAGTACCGAGCTCAGGACCTCTTTACTTGGACGTAACTGGTTATCACAGCTTGGTATATTGAAAATGGATGGTGTGTATCACATGGGATCGGTTAAGGGTATGTTAATGTCAAAATTTCCTGAAGTGTTTCAAGACAAGTTAGGGGTGTACAAAGGGGATACAGTTTCTCTCCGTTTGGAAAATCCAGCGGCGCCAAAATGTCTTAAGCCCCGACCCTTACCATTCGCAATGAGAAAATTGGTTGAAGAGGAATTGGAAAATTTACAAAAGGAAGGGGTGATTTCGCCAGTAGAGTCAAGTGATTGGGGCACTCCAATCGTTCCTATACTAAAAACTTCAGGGAAGGTAAGAATTTGCGGGGATTACAGTGTAACCTTGAATGCACATCTGCAAAATAACTAAAATAAAATTTCTTCGACAAACCTTTAAGTAATGTTAATAAGCACAAGTTTATGGATTTTTGTGAAATTCCGGCTAATACTGTTCATGGGGCCAAGATTTTCACGTATGGGTCAATTTTGGCCCACATTTTTGGCCCATCTCCAAAACAATAAAAATGATCCTGGAGCATCTATCTGGGAACACGACTGCAAAATTTGAAGGTTGTAACTTTATTACCGTACCGTGAAATGCATCTTGAGTAGACAAAAACACGATTTTGAATTTTTTTTGACACTTTTTTGACAATAGTGGGCGCAATTTTTGAGTAATCAAAATTAAATTAAAAATGTATCTCGGAACTAATTTTAGACATCTATATTCCAAATTTGAGCCAAATCGGTTGACTGGTGTGACCTGTAGCCGCGCTACAGACAAACGTACGTACGTACGTACGTCAGACGGACATGACCTAAAAACCATTTTTTTGGTATCTAGGACCTCTGAAACGCCTTTTGCAATGAAAATCTCAAAATCGAAATTTCGCACGATAACATAACTTTCTCAGCCCATGTATTACATACGGGCGAGAAAATAAAAAGGATTAAGTCGCCCAAAAAATTGAGGAGGGGATTTTTTTCACGTCCCGGAGTTATCACCCTACGTATAGGTGTTCAAATCCGTCTACTTTGTCGGTAATAAAAGATCTTGAGCTATTTCCGTTTCCATATATTCCTGTCCAATGTCTCCCAGGGCCGTGTCCAATGTCACACAGGGTCAGTTAGATTTTGGACACTTTGCCGCTCTCCATATATCGCATTTTTTTGTGGACACCCGTTTATGCCTTTGCCATAGCGTATAAATCGAAATAAAGCTGAAGGTTAACATTTATAAAAATTATATCTAGGATCAGATGTACCGAGTTTGCCGAGAACTTTTGCTGTTACGGTGTCCGAAGCAAAAATTGTCCAATGTGTGGCGGGTCTCCCCTATATTTTAATTTGGTGTGAAGGTGAAGGTAAAATTATCTTAAAAAAAAAATCTGGAAAAAAAATACCTAGTTCACGTAGGTAGAAAGAATCAGAATTTTCGATTCAAGTGCGACCATTGTCGGGACCCTTTATTTTCACATAGTTCCGATGAAAAACTTTCAGCGGTAGATACGGACATAGCTTTTTTCTTTTTATGTTTCAGTGATCTTAATCCCATTCCCCCGGCTCGCGACATAATAGTGCCAGGAGAGACCTCATTAAGTTCGGATAGTAAAAATCCTTTTGACTTAGATTTCGGACAGTGACTTTGAAGTTGTTGATGATGATGATGATGATACTGACAGTGGTAGTGCTGAAAGAAGTTCCGGGAGCAAGCTTGCATCCATATTAGAATCCATAGAGAATGATGATGATTGATGATATATCCATGGAAGAATTGGAAGCTCTGCAGCTTCCTTCTTCTTTCAGTTCTATGGAAGTGGAAATTCTGAACTCATTTAGTGAGGGAAGTGATACCACTGCTGGCGAGTCTGATTTCGAACTCATTGTAGACCTCGATGAAGGTAGGTATCAATAGGTATCAGTAGTCTAAAGCACAGGCTACAGTCTGAGACGAGAGATCAGACGTCCCGATTTTTATGATGAATATGAAATGAATCTTACAAATGCTTTAGGAAATGATGTCACTATGCTATGCTATAAAGACGCAGTAGCTGACAAAACACGGTTACAGGCGATTAAAGACGAAAAAGACTCTCTGATGGAAAATAAAACCTGGAAATATGTGGACAAGTCAGTAGCTAAAAATGAAAAGGTCTTGACTACTAAATGGATTAAAAGATGATGGTCGGTACAAGGCCCGATTAGTAGTCAGAGGTTTTGAACAAATCTGTACTGAAGAAACGTATAGTCCCGTAGTACCTATATATATTGAAATCCACCCTAATTTCAATTTTAGGTTCGGGATTGGGTAGGTGGCTTCGAATATATTCAAGAAGAACGAAATAAAGCAATGGCTCGCGACATAATAGTGCCAGGAGAGACCTCATTAAGTTCGGATAGTAAAAATCCTTTTGACTTAGATTTCGAACAGTGACTTTGAAGTTGATGATGATGATGATACTGACAGTGGTAGTGCTGAAAGGAGTTCCGGGAGCGAGCTTGCATCCATATTAGAATCCATAGAAAATGATGATGATATATCCATGGAAGAATTGGAAGCTCTGCAGCTTCCTTCTTCTTCCAGTTCTATGGAAGTGGAAATTCTGGACTCATTTAGTGAGGGAAGTGATACTACTGCTGGCGAGTCTGATTTCGAACTCATCGTAGACCTCATGTATTTTTTATTATATTTACAAAATTAAGTTTAACAAATGTTTTGCTCCTCTTAAGGTCCAGGACCTTGTGTTACGATGCATTAAATTTTTTAGGGGGGGGGGGGGGAATGACGTTTCTGATGTTTTAGATCCCGAAGGCCCCCGACCTCCAGAGGGTGCTGTAGACGAAGAGCGTTTGGGTGAAGAGCCGGTCGAGGCTCAAGAGATTTTGGGACTCCCCTTGCCGCGGATATGGGTTCGTCAGGACTTATTCCCACCAAACCAATCGCCCCCGCAGGATGATTCGTCCAATGATACTGACCCGGCAATAAACCAGTTTTCTGATTAGGCTAAACGTTGCTTAGAAATAATACACAAAGATATTTGTGGCCCGCTAGATACTGAAACCTACGATGGTAAAAGGTATTTTATGACCGTGTTGGATGATTATTCTCACTACTGTGAGGTATATTTGCTTAAAAATAAAAGTGAGGCTGGTGAGGTTTTGAAAGCCTTCATCAATCGTGTAGAAAATTTAAAACAAGCGCGAGTGGGGACTGTAAAGCTAGACAATGGTCTGGAGTACAGAAGCGCCTATGATTGGCTTAAAAAGAAAGGAATTGTGATTGACTGTACTGCCCCTTACAGCCCTCAAATGAATGCTCGTGCAGAACGCCTAAACTACACGCTGTGTTGTAAAATAAGAGCTCTGTTGTTTGACTCAGGACTTGATAAAAAGATGTGGGGAGAGGCAGCGACCACTGCAGCATATCTGGTCAACAGAAGTCCTTCTGCTGGTCGCTCCCAAACCCCTATCGAGATATGGACAGGTCACAAACCTGATCTAAACAAACTGAAATTGTTCGGTTGTGAGGCGTATGCGAAGGATCTCACTTACGTTAAGAAACTGGATCCAAGATCCAGGAAATTGATATTCGTAGGCTATGCTATGAATGGGTACAAACTGTACGATCAGAGTAAAAATAAAATAATAGTGTCTAGAGATGTAATCTTTGATGATCGTCATGAAAATGATATTGTGAAAAATGTAAAAAATGAAGAAGTGGTATCTATCTATAGAGAATTTTGATGATGAAAATTCTGAGGAAACTGACAACGAGTCAGAAGATGAGGAAAACACAACTGTAGAAACCACTGATTCTGTAACGGATACTGAACTGATATCTCCTGAAGCTGGTAGCTCTGAACATGAAACGGTCGATAGACGTCGTGAAAGCACAGGCTACAGTCTGAGACGAGAGATCAGACGTCCCGATTTTTATGATGAATATGAAATGAATCTTACAAATGCTTTAGGAAATGATGTCACTATGCTATGCTATAAAGACGCAGTAGCTGACAAAACATGGTTACAGGCGATTAAAGACGAAAAAGACTCTCTGATGGAAAATAAAACCTGGAAATATGTGGACAAGTCAGTAGCTAAAAATGAAAAGGTCTTGACTACTAAATGGATTTTTAAAGTAAAAGATGATGGTCGGTACAAGGCCCGATTAGTAGTCAGAGGTTTTGAACAAATCTGTACTGAAGAAACGTATAGTCCCGTAGACCCTATATATATATATATATATTGAAATCCACCCTAATTTCAATTTTAGGTTCGGGATTGGGTAGGGGTAGGTGGTTTTGAATATATTCAAGAAGAACGAAATAAAGCAATGGCGGTGGAAGAAGGTCTGAGGGCTACTCATGATGTTGATTTATATATATATATATACACTTTTTAACTGACGGTGGTTTTGGGATCCAGGGGTCATAAAAAGAAGAACTGTGAAGAAATTTTTCAAAAGTGAGACTACTGGTACGACTACAATAGGTAGATTTTTCTTCGAAATCTACCTAAAAATACATGACGACCACACAATCACGAATGCGGACAAGTTCGAGTATATGCTACTGGCGACGGCGGAGGGATCGAAGGCGCGGGAGTTGGTTAGGTCAAGAGGACAAAGAGTGGTCGCTCAATAAAATCGCCGGAGAAATTGGGTCTTGGAGGCCCTGGTCCGTGTTTAAAGTACAGTTTCTTTTCTTACACATGTTCGTATTAGCATTTTTTTTTTTTTTTGGGCTCTTGAGGATATTAAGAATTCTAAATAAAATAAATTAAATTAAAGACGCAGTAGCTGACAAAACATGGTTACAGGCGATTAAAGACGAAAAAGACTCTCTGATGGAAAATAAAACCTGGAAATATGTGGACAAGTCAGTAGCTAAAAATGAAAAGGTCTTGACTACTAAATGGATTTTTAAAGTAAAAGATGATGGTCGGTACAAGGCCCGATTAGTAGTCAGAGGTTTTGAACAAATCTGTACTGAAGAAACGTATAGTCCCGTAGTACCTATATATATATATATATTGAAATCCACCCTAATTTCAATTTTAGGTTCGGGATTGGGTAGGGGTAGGTGGTTTTGAATATATTAAAGAAGAACGAAATAAAGCAATGGCGGTGGAAGAAGGTCTGAGGGCTACTCATGATGTTGATTTATATATATATATATATATATATATATACACTTTTTAACTGACGGTGGTTTTGGGATCCTGGCACGCTGGACACACCGCGGTACTTGTCGGCGTCTTGGATCTCATGCAATCGTGGCACTCTGTGCTGCTATACAGTTTTACATGCAATATCAGCAAAAAATACGGCAACGTGGATATTTTCGCAATGATCGTCTCTCTCCGGTCGACCTGGGAACGAATGCGAGCAGCCCTGGGCGAGCCTGTATATGATCTGCTGGCAACATGGGAGCCGCTTGTCGTCGGGCAGGTTGTCAGGGACCCAGAATTGGATCTTGGATTCAATTTGCTCTACGAAACAATCTTAGAGCAATGGACAACTGCAGGCGTTTCTCCCAGAGATTTCGATCTGCTAACTGGGGCAGACATCGAGAAGCGTTACCGACTTCCTGTGATGCTGGAAGCTCTCGGGATACAAAAGATGTGTTGGATCCTGTTATGGGAATGAAGGACCTGAAACAGCGAAAGACTCGTGACCTGCCATGCGATCAAGACGTCGTCTCGAGAGGGGTATCCATGTTGAAATTCGAACTTTGCAAGAACTTTTTCAACAAGTATCAGCAGATGCCGCCGTTGGAACTGACAGACCATCTTTCGCCGCTGGCCGAACCCATAGAACACGGAAGTTGGCCCTCTAAGACACTGCTGAAGAGGATCGGCTATGAGGCATTTGGCGCAGTGAAGTTCAAAAAGACACTAGAGTTCGACTTCAGCGATGTAACCCCGGAATTGTTAAAGGATTCGGCCCTCGCCCCCTCTCGCTTTAACTGGGCGTCAAACTTCGACCCTTTCGCTTTCCATATATTGTATAATCAAAAACGCCCTTTCCACGGTCAAGAAGAAAAGAGAGTCCTCATGCGTTACTTGAAGAGTCCCTACGGCAAAGAAGCCCGTCAATTTCATCAGTTCATCATCGTCATCGTCAGTTCGGGTATCCAGTTCTAGACGCAGTCCAAGGGTTATCCGACCTGAAGGCCCGAGGAACCAGGGCTCTGCCGTGCGATTCGAAAGTGGTCAGTGATGGAGCAGCCATGATGAGGTTCGAGTTCTGTAAGAACTTCTTCCAAAAACATCAAAGATGGCCGAGTGTGGAAGTCCGATCAGAGGGCTCTCCTCTTATGGCTTTTGTAGAAAACGGGACCTGGCCCAACAAAAAAGCGCTTAGAGAGATCACGTATAGAGAATTTGGACTATTGCGGTTCTTGCCGTGCTTGGATTTTGATTACAGCGACTTGACTTCTGATCTACTCAAGGATACCGCCCTCGCCCCTTCTAGAGAAAATTGGGCCTCGAGCTTCGACCAATGTACTTTCACTCTGCTTCATGGTAAAAGGAGGCCGTTCCATAAACAAGAAGAGAAACGTGTGTTGATGCGGTACATCACATCCAATCTGGCCAAAGAAACTCGATGGAAGATCACGGAATGGGATGCCGGTCACTTCCATACAGATACCGATGGCTACGCGATTTGCTGCCGGAAAAACCAGGAATTAAAGGTTGGTGGGGGATGGGTTTTTATCAAGCAGACCTGGCATGCCAGGTTGATGCAAACGTGCATGGAGGGTAACCTTGGATCAAAGGTATTTCCCTACTTCCTAGATCAGACAATGTCGAACACGGAGCTGGAGGTCCTCAAAAGGACTTGTGCCGCCGTCAGTGCCTTGGACCAGGATGCGAATATCATAAATCTTGATTTCTCAAAATGGAACTTGGTATTTAGGCATGAGCTTGTGTCTCCATTTGGCGCTGTAATAGACGAACTATTCGGCTTCAAGGCGTTTTACGCAACCCAAAACTTGTGGTTTCACACAGCTCTGGTCACAAGCAACTCCAGACTGCACCCACCCTCCTACGATGGGTTCGGGAACCCAGTCGAGGGCCCTCATGCCTACTCCGGACATCTCGGTGGCTTTGAAGGGATGAGGCAAAAACTTTGGACCCTCGTAACTTTCTGCATAATCCGGACGGTGACATCTGAGTTAAACGCCAAAGTCCAGTTGATGTGCCAGGGGGACAACCAAGTCCTCATCCTCCGCCATCGCTCAAGGAACGAGAGCATCAGGAAGGAGCTGAGGGGTACGCTGCTGAGCCGGCTATCTACCGTGTTTGCTTCGGTTGGACTGCAATTGAAGCTGGAAGAAACCTGGTTCTCGCGGAGACTGTTCGAATACGGTAAAGTGAGATATCTAGATGGATCTGCCACTAGCCAAGCAACCAAGAAGATGTCACGATTCTTGCCCGAGACTGATGAAGAGATCCCCTCCATGTTGACAAATATAGAGACATTATGCACCACATCCGAATCGTCCGCGAAATTCGATTTCATTCCGGATACATCTTTTGTCATGATGGGCTTCGAGGTTATCCATTTCCTGCGGCGGAAGGTAGAGGCGATTAAGAGGTCTCAAGATGCAAATTTCTCGGCTTCACTCTTGATGTGGCCCAGTCAACTAGGCGGGCTTCCCGTTACACTGTACCACAACCACGCCATACGAGGGGTTGACGACAAGTTGCCTGTCATGATGTCATTGTACAGATTCATCAAGACCTTCAACCCTCAGGTGTACCAAAATATCAACCGGTTCGTGGACTTGACACCTATGCAGGAACCCCGTTTCAACTTCCTGTTCGAAGACATATTCGCCCTGAATGTCCGAACGCTGTCGGACCCCCATCGCTTTCTGCAATCCGCGATCGAGGAGCTACTCCCTAGTATAACGACGAACCCTGACCTCAGGCTTATCTTGGACGCCAATGTGGACAAACCGGTGGCGGTTATCCAAGCGTTGGCTACTATGCGCCCAATGTTCCCGGCCCTAGGCCATGTCGTGTTGAACAACACAAACTATGGGATCATAAGAAGACTAGTTCAGCGGTTCACCAATGTTTCCACCATTTTGCGGCTGCTGAAGGTACAGAACCCGGCACTGCTGGAAAGAGCTCAGGCAGAGGAGCTCAATCTGAAGAAGCAACTTACGAGGTTGATTCGAGTGTCGAGCCCGGGTCGCTGTGTAGACATGATCCTGAACGAATCTCCCTGCGCGACGGAAATCTCTGAGGCTCTGAGGCGAGAGCACTGGGGAGTAGAACTTGCCGGGACGACACAGCCACCTGCTTGTTGCCAACTAGAGATGATCTCACCAGACATTGTCAACCCTCGAATTCATGATGAAAGTTTTCTAGTAGTTATCGACCCTCCTGTCCAAGCGCCCACCGTACCCTTGAGCCTTCTCCCCCAGGGGGTGCGGTCTCCATACCTAGGATCATACACTGCAGAGAAGATGACAAAGGTCCAGTTCCGGGTTGTTGAGAAGGGCCCGTATTTCGCGGCCGTCCTTGAGCTGTTAAAAACATATCATTGGGCAACTAGAGCATCTGCACATAACTTAGCGAACATGTTGAAGACGCTCCTGCAGGAGAAAATCGTGACATTGGGGCTGTGCTACTCAGTTGATGAACTCATTGCATCAGGTGGAGCGGTATACGGAGGGAACATTTTACACAGATACCGCTCAGAGCAAGAAGCCAGAGGGGCCTTGATCAATCATTTAGTAACGATCGCCACCCATTTCCGCTTCTCCACCTCCGGGATGGCTGCCTACAGTCGAGGGAGGGACTATCCGATCTATTTTCAATCAATGTTTCTCTACGTTCAAAGCTGCTTGGCACTACTCTACGATGCGGGATACCCCCAGTACCCCGAACTACTCGGACACATCAGATGCATCTCATGTACCAAAGAGATAACGGATTGCAAACTAGACATCCAGCCCGTAGACACACTCTTCAACCAGGCGCCGGCAGTCTTACCTCAGCTACTGGAGAGGCTACCACCCCGTGTAACTCTTCTTGAGATCGGTTCATACCTATTTGGCAGAGCGTGTGGAAGGCTCTACGATCAAACGGAACTTGGGCGATATGACAACCTTGGGGTTATAGTAAAAGACACTGTACCCAACAACCTAAAAGGCTACGGGGTGACAGAGGCCCGACTTGTCCTGTTACGGCTGTGGGTGGTTGGATTGGTGGCCGCGAGTTCACGTTTCCGTAGAGAGCTTTAGTCCAATTATCCGCAGCAACATCATCTCCCGAGTCATAAATCGCTAGCAGTCGCGGCTGAGATGTTTCTTCAAGCAGGAAGACAGACTGAGCTATGAGAGTTCTTGGACACCCAACTGATTACCCACAATGAGGCCGTCCGTTCGAAGGGGTTCTCCCATGTCCTATTCAAAGGGATTGCTTCCTATTGCTCCTCACATCGTACGGAAATTGCTAAGACGATCTATCAGCTAGAACCGTCATGGGAAAGTGCTTCGTCTCGGATCAGCTGCCTCAACTGGGCGGCGGCCTATTCTCGCCCGGGCCGGGAGCGATTCGTAGTCTCTGTCGTCGCTCCGACTTTACCTCTTCCGAACCTTCCCCGGAGACGGATCTTCGACTTCAAGGTTGAAGAAGGCCCGCTTATTCTCCGGGAGAACTACATTGTCCCACCAGAACCAACAAAACGACTGCAAGGATCTCTCGTACTCCCGCGCCACATTTGGAGACAAGAGTCTTTCTCGGCCCTCATGGGATCGCTTACCTGCGCTCCGGAGAAAAGCCCTGCGGAACTCCACACCAGCGAAATAGTCCATACCGGTCGATGTGTTGGGCGAATCAGCACGGCCGCCAGTAAATTGTGGGAGATACGAACTTTTTCTCTCTCCACCTCAAATTGCGCGTCGCGCTCATGAAACATGGATGATGATGATTATGTCGATTACCCCCGAGAGAATGAGCCTAGGCTGCTGCCGGATAGGAGAGTTCCTAATCATTTAAGCTCTCCTTGGACTAATGATGACCCAACTTTTTTAATCACGCACCGCAACTTTGACTGCCCGAGGCACAAGAAACTCAGGGAACTCGTCGACCAAAAGCAAGTCACACAGACCATCTTGTCAGTGCCAGATTTCCAGAGCAGGCTGGAGCAAGTGGTTCTGCGGAACTACAAGTGCTCAGACGCCCAATTAGCACGAGATCATGCCCACGAATTAAGTGCAAGTGACCTAAACTATCGAGCACAAAAATCTCACCACTTGGCGACGTTCCAGTTGATTTCGGGGGATTTCATCCATCAGGTTCTCCCTGCAACCAACGATCCGAACGTTCTAGAGGCGTATCGAGCGAAATGTGCGGCGGAGGCTGTGAAGGACTCTATCTGCTCCAAGAACGTCCCGTGGGGAGGCACGTTGCCATGCGGGAATTATTTGCTGGTTGAGCCCGACGTGTTTTTTGTTAGCCTGCAAGGTCAATGGTTTATCGGACACACAGCCATCCTGATAGGGGTTCTTGATACCATGCAAGCATGGCATAGTGTCATTTTATATGCCAAGCTCAGTACCCTAGCCCGCAAATATGGAGATGTTGACTACCTATCTCATATCCTAGCTGTTCGGAAGACATTTCGACAAATGCGTCGAGATCTCGGAGAGGCATTTTTCGAAGTATTGTCCTCGTGGGAACCATTGATTCTCGGCCACATTGTCGCAGACGCCGAAGGAGACCTAGGTTTCACGTTGCTGAAGGAAGACACCTTGGCAAAATGGCGATCACCAGGAGTCCGTCGATGGAATCGCAGTGACTTGCAGAAAAAATCAAGAATTGAAGACAGGGGGCGGGCGTCTCTTCATTACTCAACCCTGGGGAGCGAGGCTGATGCAAACGTGCCTAGAACACAACCTAAACTCCCTGGTATTTCCGTTACTGCCCGATGAGACCATGTCGAACAGTGAATTGGAGGTGTTAAAAAGGACATGTGCGGCGGTGCACGAGCTGGGGCGCCGGGCAGACATAATCAACCTCGACTTCTCCAAATGGAATTTGGCTTTTCGCCACGCTCTCGTAGGGCCTTTTGGCGAAGTTATAGATGACCTGTTCGGGCTAGACGCTGTGTCCGCCACACAACATCTGTGGTTCCATTCGGCCCTCGTCTTAACTAACTCAAGGCTGCATCCGCCACGAGCCTCACCAGACGGCTACCCCGAGGAGGGTCTGCACGCGTATTCCGGGCATATGGGCGGATTCGAGGGTATGAGGCAGAAGCTGTGGACACTGATAACCTTCTGTATCATAAGGGCTGTGGCGTACGACATGGGGGCCAAAATACAGATCATGTGCCAGGGGGACAATCAGGTCGTGATCGTCAAGCACCAAGATCGCGACCTGAACGCCCAGAACAGAGCAAGAGGGTTGCTCCTCAGCACTCTGGAAACCACCATGGGGAGGGTTGGCCTCACACTCAAGTTGGAAGAAACCTGGTACAGTGGCGTTTGTTCGAGTACGGCAAGGTGAGATACCTTGATGGCGTCGCAGTTAGTCAGTCCTTAAAGAAATTATCTAGACTGTTCCCCAAAGCGGACGAAGAAATCCCGTTTCCGCTGACCAACATAGAAACGTTGTGCACTGCGACGGAGGTGGCTGCAAAGTACGACTACATCCCCGACAGATGTTATTTTATAATGGGCTTTGAGATAGCCCATTTCCTAAAAAGGAAGTTCCACGCTTTCCAGCGAGTGCAAAGTCACTACCTTCTCGGCGCGTTCCTATCATGGCCCGCCCAGCTCGGCGGTCTTCCTTGCAGTCTGTACATCAATCATGCCGTCCGAGGACTGGACGACAAGCTCCCGACCTGCCTGTCCTTGTTCCGGCACACCAGGGAGTTCTCCCCCGCCCTCTTTGCACAAATCAACTCTCTCGTCGAGCTCCACCCCAGAGGAGAGCCAAACTTTGGATAACTGTTCGAGGATATCTTCGCGCTTAATGTGGCAACCCTGGCCGACCCCCACCGCCACATACAGGCCGCGATAGAAGAACTTCTGCCTAGGATTACGACTAATCCGGAGCTGTTGTCAGTCTTGGGCTCTGCAAAAGACCGGCCCGCTGAGATCATCCGGCTGCTGGCACAGATGAGGCCAATGTTCCCCCCTCTGGCCCACGAGCTTTTAGCTCACTCCAACTACGGTATCGTGAGAAGGTTTGTGCAAAGATTTACCAACGTGGCCACAGTTGTAAAGATACTGAAGACTCAGGACGAGCAACTTATAGAGAAGGCAGTGAGTGAAAGTTGGACCACCTGATTCGAGGGAGAAAAATTCGTCTATCACACAGTACAACTAAACATAGTATACCCAAGCCGCGGCCCAGATTCGTCTGCTTTCGCGCATGACGTCAGCAACCACACGCGTCCGGGGCTGGCTATGCTGAGCTTACGGGTCTGGTTGGGGATGCCGAGTTTTTTACCTTTTTCCATTCGGTTCTTGTACTTATGCCTTTGTGCGTGACTGCAAGGTTTTCAACGTGAAACAGGAATTTACGGGCTAGGGGGCTGAGGTGCTAAAAATGTCCCAAAACTCCAAAAATATTGGAAAAATGGCAAAAGGCTTTTTCACGGGGTGAAATGAAAGTGATTTTAGAAAAAAGTTTATCAGACAAAAGTTGTAGAAAATATTAATAAAAACTCAAAGCAAAAAGAAAAATCTTGATAGCTTACCAAATAAGTGAGTTATGGCGTTTTAATTATTTATCACCCCACCCCCTGCCTGAACGGTACGTCGGCCGAAAAACATTTTTAAACAAAAGTTGCAGGTGATATTAAATCACATTCATAGCCAAAAGAAATAACTTAATCTCATTCCTACAAAGATAAGATAAGATAAATATAATTGTTCAAATGCAACATTTGCAACAACGCGTCAGTCAATTACACACAAAACAAACCAATAAGTAATAAGGTAAAAATCAGCACAATCACACATACCTATTGCTTAACTGAGGAGTACATTCACATCATACGGACACAATTCAATAAGATATTTTTTAAGTCTATTATAAAAAATTCTGTCAGTTACTGAGGTCTTGATATCTTCCGGGAGCCTATTGTATAATTTTGCACCTCTATTGCACGGCATCTGGTCAAAGTAGTTGGTTCGGTGTCTATCCACGGTAAAATCATTTCTGTGCCTAGTGCTGTACGTGTGAGTTTTACCAAGCGTTGCAACGGTATCAAAGTTCTTTCTGACATTGGTAATAACCATCAACATATAGTGAGCAGGCAAGGTTAATAATTGGTATTCTCTAAAGAAAGGCTTACACGAATCTGTTCTTTTTAGGCTAAAAATGTACCTGATAGCTCTCTTCTGAAGTCTGAAAATACGATCAAAATTGGTTTTTGAGGTAGCACCCCAGGCAATAAGCCCGTATGTCATTTTGCTTACTATCAACGCTTCAATGCAACTATCAATGCTTACTATCAACGACGTTATGAATTTTTTGTTCACTAACCTCGGGTTTTTCAACCCCCTAAGGGTGCGATCAAAAAACGTTTTAAACAAAAGTTGTAGGAAACACTGTTAGACAACTCAGGAAAGAATAATAATTTCACTATTTTCAATATTAAGGGGGTAATGGCCAAATTTCATTGTTTCCAAGAACCCTCCCCATTTCTACCCCCTTTGTCCAATTTCCCCATTTTACGAACTTAACCTAGACTATGAGTTATCTTCTTGCTATGAATGCAGTAACAGCTTCAAATTGTAATTATAAATGCTTTAAAAACAAGCGGTACGACACGGTCGGACAAAACTTTACCTGCTTATTTGCGTGATTCCTAGAAATAAACCCTTGGTTAAATGATTGGAGACGGAATAACTTTTTGACGAAAGGAATGGCCCCAAAATATTCCCCCGAGTAGGTACTTAGAGACCCCACACGACGTACTTCGGCAACCACCCAAAACTACCCCCTAAAAGGAGGTGGGGTGGTTGGGGAAGCTCGGAAAAACTTTTAAAAAAAATAAATTGTCTCACAACGTTTCCCCGAGCATTTTGATACCCCATACAACTTACTTTGGAAAGTAACCAAAACTCCCCCCAAAAGGAGGGGAGGGGTGGCGAAAAAACATTTTGACCAAATAAATTGTCTCAGAACGATGTCCCGATCATTTTGAGCCCACACAACCCATATTTCGCAAACCACTCAAATCTACCCCCCTTAAGGGGTGGGGTGCTTGGATACGTTCAGAAAAACTTTTTGATACAAAAAATTGCTTCACGGGAGGCTCGAAATAAGCCATATACCATTTGTGACGAGTATGGCCGTTGTCACGTGTCATATCCAGAACTACTCATATACCACAAACAACTGAATCCACTGATTTCACCCTTTTACAGGTCCAGGGGGGACTTCCCCCCTTCCAGGGAGTTATGCGGGGGTAGTGGGTGGTATCATTGGATTCGTAATTATTTGTTCTATAATAGTCCAAAATTTGATCAAAATCGCTAGAGCCGATTTTGAGCAAATATTTTTTTTCTACCTTTTGGGGGGGTAACCCCCCTTAATTTTAAAGGGGGGAAACTGGGCTTCCGGATTCTGATTTCTTCCAATTTTAGAAAGGTCACTACCGATTTTGAAGAAAATCGGTTGAAAAGTGCGCCGTCCAGGTCAATGCCACATACATAGCTAGCTAGCTAGCTACATACGTACTGACACGGAGTACCTGACCTCTTCTAAAAATTCCTGTGGGCAAACTTTTCGTCGGAGGAAAAAAGTGAGATGTTTTTCATATTCCGAAGGAATGGACGTTTCCAAAACGTATATTAAAATTTCAGTCGCTTTTGAGGTCTGGGAGCAATGACGGTTCAAAGTTGAGGTTTGCCGAAAATTGGCCCGCACGAATACAATACTTTACCTTACGTATACTACGTATACAGGTAAAGTAAAAATAGTAAAAACACGTTTTTAACACACGAACCCTATGGCAGGAAGCTCAATGTGTGGTTGATGACGTCACGGCGTGGGTACGGCCGCCATGACACATGCGCATGGGTATACTATGTTTAGTTGTACTGTGGTCTATCTATGTCTACTCATGTCTTGGACAACTACCTGTGCGACACGACCGCGGCAGACGCCATTCGAGAGGCACACTGGGAGATCCCTTGTCAGGAATGACAAGGCCAAGCCCGTATTGCCAAATGGAGACTCTCAACCCGGACACCGCTCCGCCTGAAGCCTTTGAAGAGAGTTTTCTGATGGTCGTGGACCCAGCGGTGCAAGCCCCGACTATACCCCTTGCCGTACTTCCTGGAGGGACGCGATCCCCCTACTTGGGATCATACACCAGACCCAAGATGACAAGAGTGAGGCTCCAGTCGGTGGACAGGACCCCTTATTTCACCTCTACAGTCAAGCTTATACAGAACTACAACTGGGCAAAGAGGATGAAGGCCACAAATCTTTTGGAGCTGATAAGACTCCTTCTTGACGAGAAGATTCGGACTCTCGAATTGACAATAACAGCAGAGGAACTGGCTGCCGCGGGAGGCGAAGTATATGGGGGCAACTTGCTCCACAGATACAGGACGGACCAAGAGGCGGCCGGCGCCATCATCAATCACCTCGTGACAATTGCCCCGCATTTTAGATTCAGCACATCAGGAATGTCCAAATACAGCAGGGGGAAAGACTTCACCCTCCACTTTCAGGCCCTGTTTCTAGCTATGCAATCGATGCAATCACTAGTGTACGATCGCATGCTGCCCTCGCCCCCGGAGCTGCTGGGCCATATAAAGTGCTCTGGTTGCACAAAGGAAATCACGGACTACAGACTGGACCTTCAGGAGCCCCCAGCATCCCTAAGAGACACCGGAGCAGTCGTGTACAGCACGACAATCACTGCCGAGCGCCAAAGGGATCTCTATCTAGTCGCATCTTACTACTTCGGGCGGGCGGTCGGAGGGCTGTACGACAGGACCCACTTAAGTCGATACGATAACCTCGGCGTCATTGTGAAAGATGCTGTTCCTAACAGGCTTGGTGGATACGGGGTCACTGAGGCGCGCCTCGTTCACCTGTTGTGAGTTTCCCCTTCCTGAAACCCAGGTTAATTTGTTTCTCCTTAAAGCTGCTGATGATGAAAAGGGTTCTTTTGGAACAACATCCCCCTTCCTCATACACCGAGAAATTAAATCTGTTTTAAAAGAGGAGCCGGCTTTCTTTAAAAAACTTAGATCTGGCCAAATACTTATCCAGTGCACAAATGCCACACAATGTAACATCTTACGAGGTATAAAAAAAATTGTGTGAGCAACCTGTAGAAGTGGTACCTCACCCACGTTTAAATTATGTACGGGGCGTTGTCCGCACTAATGATTTTGAAGCCTTGTCTGAGGAACAAATAATCGAGGAACTGCAGTCGCAACATGTTATAGCAGTGAAACGCTTATCACCACCTGTTATTGACCCTCTACGGGCACCTTCGTACGTTCTCACCTTCAACCTACCCACGCCCCCATCTGATATTATACCGTTTTTTCCCCTACTACCCACTGCCTTTAAGGTGCGTAGTATGCAAAGTTTATGGTCATGGTCTGCCCTGTACGAAACAACCTGTGTGCCAGAATTGCTCTCTAAAACATGACGGTACTCACGATGAGGCTAAATGTACCTCTCCTGCGAAGTGCCCGGCTTGTGGAGGTCCACATAGTGTTAAATCACCGGAATGCCCAATTTTTTTGAAGGAATCCCAGGCACTACGTCACTCCATCAGGGAACAAATCCCCCTTGGACAGGCCAGAAGGGGGTTGTACCCCCCATTACCAAAAACACAACACACCCAGGTACAGAACTCTTCCCCCACACCCCCATCTCGGCAACTCACATACTCCCAGAGCCTTCAAAGACAGACTCCAACCGGTTCACCACGCATGCGAGTACTTCCTTATCAACCACTGTGGCAAAGAAACATTCTTCCTACTCGCCCTGTCACCGAGTCACATGATAGTGGTCCACAAGAGAGACCACCCAGTTCTGAGTCCCACTCTCTACCCCCTCCTCCACCCAGTTGCACTACCTGCAGTGATATTATGCCTGCCATCCAGCACCTGACAACTCAGGTAGCAAACCTCACACAAGTCGTCACCTCATTATTAACTAATTTCAGTGCTGTCCTAAACGGGGTTTTCCCCCCACACCCCACACAGCTACAGGTGCCCCAGGCACAGGCTCAGGCACAGGTACACCACCATACATCAGATGCCTCTTCTGAAGTGGTCATGCTTGACTGCAACACCCCACACTCCCACCCCATATACAGCCAAGTACCCATCTCTCAGATACCCATCGGTCCCGGTCGGCCATGAAAATTGTTGAAGCTGCAAAGAAAAAACTGGAACGAGAAAGAGCCTGAAAAGAAAAACAGAAACAGAAAAAAACAAAAAAGTTCAGCCTATCGTCAGACTCTGAATCGTCCGTAGATGTTCCTGAACTCTCAAAGGATGAAAGCTGGGGTGCATCAAGCGATAAAGGTGATCTTGAAGATCTTCAAGTTGGGGATTTCGTGGTGGTGGAGTACGCGGACCTGTTTTATCCTGGCCAAATCAAAGAGATTCGCAGGTTAGACTGGACGGATATTACGGGAAATTACGTGCAGCAGTTGTTTTTCACGGGACAAGGCGGTGTAAAAAATGTACCCCCTAACTCAACTCGTATTGAAATTTTTTCGCTATTTCTTTATGCTAAAAATCTCACACTCATCGTCCATGAAACGAACAAAAAAGCTCAAAACGTCAAAGATAAGTGGATCAACACTACAGCTGATGAAATGAAAAACTTTTTAGGGCTTATGATATGTTTTGGACTGGTTGCTTACCCCAGGTACCGCCTGTACTGGAGTGGTGACAGAAAATAAAAAAATATCTTTGTGCGACAAGTTTTAGTGACCTGCTTTGATTTATACATTTCTCAAACGAAGACCTCCATCCTAACGACCGTCTGAGGAAGGTCCGACACCTATTCCTCCATCAAGAACGCTGTGTCCAGTCACATTTCGGGACGGAAACAAAATGAAGTTATTCCGCCATTTGTAACATAGTTTTAGTTTTCAAAAATTCAAAAAGGAATATTTTAAATTTTGCCGGGAACAGTTGCGAAGGGATTGCGACTGTCTTGCCGGTCGGTGACACGACAGTTTTTGCGGAGGTTGCGCCGTTCCATGCTGTTCTCAACGGTTCAAAACGTGATTGCTTTTTCTGCACACATTGGCCATAGTAGCCTCACCTATTTACGGAAAATTATTATATACTGAAGGAAATATATGCTTAAATGAAGAAGAATAAGGAAAGCCGACAGGAAGATAACACATAGACGGGTCAAGATAAATCATTTGAAATTGTAGAATTTTAAAAGAGGCTTCAGCGCTAGAAAACGACACACAAGAGGAACAAGGCTGCAGCCAAGGCACAAGCCAAAGCTGCAAAACAGATCGAGCCTAAACAAAGACAGAGGGAGCACACAGTAGAGAGGATGGTGCCTCCAATTGCAAACGCGTCCTACTGGGACTCGATATGTCAATTCTTTACCGTGAATGACGTGAGCTTGCTTGGCACAACTCAGCAGCTAGAGACAGCAGCTCGCCAAGTCATGTTGAACCTGGGCCAGCACGTAGCTGGCATGGAGTTTCAGGGGTTTGATGCGAGCAAAATAGTCTCTGCAATGCACACTAGCCATGGAGCATATTTGGCTCCACGAGAAGAGTTTTTTGCAGGGCTCCCCAATGCGTACCACAACCAGATGCCTCTTATGACTGATGTGCACTGGCTCCTCGCTCTCATGTGCCATCGAGGCTCACGATGGCAGAGTATTATGGACAGATCTGTCCCTGAGCCAGGCAGCGTTACACATTCTACAGTTTTTCTTGGCAAAAGCGGCAGCATGGACCAGAACCATCAAAATCAAAATAATAACGTATATTCTAGAACAATTTGGATACTCTGAGTAGGGTGACATCGCTCCGTGGGGAGCAACTAAGTCGCAGCCTTACACACCAGCACAATTTCTACCAAAGCCGGGTCCGTCGACGGCGGTTACGTATCAAACCACATCAACGCCACCGCCGCCGTCAGCATCTACCGACCAGACGTAACTTGACGTCCTCACCTCTTGCGAGGGGGGAGAGTTCTTTTACAATCTCGTGGAAAGACGCTCGACAGCCGGCAGACCGCTCCCTTAACGTCCGTCACTGTTACGTCCTACCTTCAAGGGCGTCTCTCGACCCAATAGCCGGGAACGTATGGCGCAAGGGGACTACCGAATGAAATAAAAGGGGTCCCCTGTAAAATTGAAGGAGGGTAAGAGAAGGAAGAGGTATGTATTGTATTTTGCGAGATCCGATGCGCCTACCTGCAGAAAACAAATTTAAAAATGCATATGAAAAAGTGCCAGGGCACTCTGCCACCGAGGCCAATAAGACACATAAAAGGAAATTACCCGTACCACATGTAAGTTATCTTCTCAATTTTAGGTAGGTTTCGAAGAAGTAGGTAGGTACCTACTTACTACCTTATAGGAGTGTCTCGATTTCCGAAAAATTTCTTCACAGTTTCTCATTTCAAGGTCCCTGGACCCCAAACCACCGTCCATTCAAAAGTTTATAGCTATAGAAATATCCATACAGGGTGGCCAAAACGGGGCCCAACGGGGCCTCGTGGACCATTTTTCCGCTTATACATGTGGGGTCGCAGGTCCCTCGTAACTGAGCTACAGGGGCGGAACCAGGCAAACTGAGATCTCGAGAATGTTGAGTTGGCTAAAGCCGTGAATCAGTGCAAAAATTGGCAGCGGATACTGTACATAGATCTCGTATGGTAGGTACACAGTTAGGTATTGGTAAGTGGCCCATCAGGCAACCTACCTACTATACTTACTATCCAATTTCTTTCAGGTTGGTACTGGAGCCACTGATTGGGGAGGCAGGAAACAGAATAAGACAGGAAGAGGATCTAAAAAATTTTGGAGGTGATGTTTAAGACAGGAAAATGGGCGGCAAGCCCGCAGACATTCGGAGAAAATTGCGCAATTTGCTTTTTCTTGAAGACAAAGCTCGGGAGGTGACCCACCAGACCTCCAAATTGAAGGATCTTTTAGTTCCACCAAACGTAGATGTGTTTGTGAAAATTATTTAACAGTCTGCTGGGTACCAAGAAGGAGACCAGTATACGGTACGGCGTCCTTCTTGGTACCCTCTCGTGCCGCGAGGCAAGGCAGGGCTCTCGAGAAATTTTGCGTTTTTGCTTCGATTTCATTTTTAAAAGGGGAAGATGAGCAGAGTGCCAAAAGGGTGGACTCTTTCAAAAAACTGTTCACCTACGCAAAAGTAAAAAAACGTTACTGAACACACCTTAAAAATGTCCAGCCTCGTTGCAACTCCAGCACGTTGCAAACCAAATTCTGAAAAAGAAGAAGGGACTGAAAAAATAGGGGAAGAAGACACGGATAAGAGTCCACTGAAGAAGAGGAAGAAGCAGCGCAATCCGGAGGAGTGGGCGAGGGTCAGGGCGTCCAGACTACTAAACAAAGGGGAAGAGTATGTCGACCGACAAGGTCGATTCCACGCAAAAAGAGAAATGAAGCGTTTAGACGACCATAGGTGCCACTTAAAATGTTGCGAACGAGTCAGCGAAGAGAAGAGGCAGCAAATTTTCAATGACTATTAGCAATTAGGGAGCTGGGACCTGCAAACATCCTTTATTTACTCGTCTGTATCTATCTATAAGCCTGAAAGGAAGAAAAAAGAGGGTATTGGAAAAGAGAAGACAGTTTCTACAAACTTTACAGTGGCTGATACACATGTATGCAAGACATTTTTCATGCGAACCTTGGATGTAAGCGCTAGGAGGGAGGGAGGAGTAACGCGTCGTCGTGGGAAGTGCATGGATGGCACCGACACGCCCGAAAGAGAGGAGAGGGCGCAGCAACTCAAGCATAAGCTGCAGAAGCGCACCAAACGCAAACTTTCTTTCAAATTCAAAAAACCTCAGAAGGTGGTCAAAAAGTTGACCATGTCCGATAGTGATCTTGATGTCTCAGATGAGAACGTGACTTCTTCGGAAGATGAAGATGAAGTGTGCCTCCCTCAAATCAAAAAAGAAATCGGCGAGTACGTGGCGGTGAAATATGACGGAGCCGTTTTTCCCGGAATAACTATCGCAGTTCTGCCAGATGGTTTGAAAGTCAAAGCAATGAAGCGAAACGGAATGGGACTATGGAAGTGGCCGGAACGAGAGGATGTAATTTTTTACAACTGGAGCTCAGTTTTGGGGCGGCTAAACGAACCCAAGCAATTCAGTTCGCGTAGGAAGATATACACAGTGCCTGACATTGCTAAGTTTTTGTAAATTTGTAAAACCAAACAATTCGGTACCAGTAGGAAGATTTACACAGTACCTGATATTTCTTAAGTAAATGTAAAACAAATGGGACATTAAACAATTTTCTAAAAAAAAAAAAAAAAAAAAAAACAATTTCTGTGCCAGGCCTAAGGAAATTATGAATGTCCACGGTCTCCCCGTGTCGGAGAGACTTTGGACAATTTCCCACTTTGCAGAAAAATCTTAAGTGTGTCTAAAGGGGTTACCAAGGATACTTTTAAAAAATATCAAGTAATCTCGAATCTTTAGGGCATAAGAAAACGCATTCTAAAGAACTCTAGCTGTTTTAGTAGCTCAGAAAAAAATTCATAAAGTCAAACTGTCCGAAGTCTCCCCGGTCTCCCACGCCAGAGGATTGGTGCCAAATTGTCGCTAAAACAAGCAAGAAATTTCATGTCACAAAGATGGAAGAATTTGTCAGTCTAACAGACCTGAACAAGAACTACAAGGAAAAGGTCGCTGGGATTCAAATAAAGGGTCCGACAATGGTCGCACTTGACTTTCTCGCAATTTTTACGCCAGCGGTATCGAAAATTTTGATTTTTTTTTTACGTAATTTATTTTTTTTGGACCAAAATTTTAACTTTTTCTAAAAAATATTTTGCCATACACTGGACAATAATTTTAGGCACCTACTCACCGGATTTCAAACATATCCGTCAAATGGTGAAGCGTCGTTTGACGCGCAAAGTACGTGTTTTCTATTTTCCATGTCACGGCCTTAATTTTCAGGTAATTAAAAATCTATTGAAAATGACCTTGAAGCATCTATCTGAGACCACTTTCACCAATTTTCAAGGAAATCTGTCGATTAGGGTTGTTGCAAATCCGTCTTAACCAATCAAAAACGTGATTTCCATTTATGGAAAATTTTCCTACGATAATGCCAATATTGGCCATAATTATTATGTTGGATAAATTTCGTTCGGTAAAACATCAAACTAGGTTAAAGTACACCTCTCTACCAATTTTTACTGAAATCGATCGAATAGTGCTACCGGAGAGATGACCAACGCGTTTGGGGCCAAAACTGGGCCAAGTTATTGGCCCACCTCCAAATGATTGGAAATGACCTTAAAGCATCTATTCAAAAACACTTTCGCAAATTTTCAAGGTTCCAACTTGATATACGTAGCTTCTAGCCTTTCTTAACTGTCAAAAAACACGATTTTTTGCCTTTTTTTGACCATAGCAGGCGCAATTTTTGAGTTATCAAAATTTATCAAAAAACGGGTCCAGATATTTACATTAGGTACCTACATACCGAATTTGAGCAAAATCGGATGAACGGTGTGACGTCCAGTTGCGCGACAGAGTGACGTACGTACGTACGTACGTCGGACGGACATTTTTTAAAAACCACTTTTTTTGGACTCGGGGGACCTCCAGGATCATGGGAAACCCAAAATCTCAAAATCGAAATTTTGCACGAAGACATAACTTTCTCTGCCCATGTATTTCATACGGGCGAGAAAGTAAAAATGGCTTGGCTCCGATTTAAAAAAACCACTCCCTATTCCTTGTACTACAAAGAGACACTCAACGAGATGATCGACTTCAGTACGTTGGATATGAGTCCAACACAGCCTGGCCCTGCGCTACGGAAACCACTGCCAGAACCACTGCCAGTGCCACGACTGATGTTCAAAAAGACAACCCATGAGATTAAAAAAGCTAAGTATAATGATCTCTATGCACTTTTTTCGTTCATACCGCCCATTTACCACGAGTTCTTCAAGAGCCTACCAGTTGCTGAGGAGAAGAGGGTGGGCAAGAAAAAGCCAGAGAAGAAAGTAGAAAAGAAAGAAACTGAGGAACAAGACAACGATTATTATTCCGATGAGTGAAAATTATTGTTTTGTATTACAATATAACACATTACTCGCTCAGCTAGTCTCTTGTGCACTGCACATAGTATAAAGTTTGTTCCAGTTATATGGTAGTCAAGGGGTACAACTGACGCCTCTAGTTAATCAAAGTCAAAATTTTCCTTAAAGCTGAAAAATATATATATTTTTTCCACCAGGGAATCATAGGCAAATGATTCCAAAATACAGATTTACTTTCCCCCTGGGTTTAACTGGAACCCCTCGTCTATAAGTAAAATATCAACTTTGACATACTTAGATTATCTCAAAACAACAAAATTGTTAGTTGTGCCCCTTGGCCTCTAAGCGCCTCAATTAATCTATTTTTAACCACGGTTTCAAAAATTTTAGAGAAAAATGACAGATTTGAGAGCGGCCTATAGTTATTAATGTCCTTTTTATCTTCCTTTTTATGAAGTGGACAAACTTTAGCCAATTTGAATAGGACATCATATTCAAGTAGGGGAGGGTGGGGCAGGTGTCAACAAGGGGCAGGAGTGAACAGTTCAAATAACCCGCCAACCGGAAGTTTATTTTCAGCTGTCCGTGGTGGTTAACCACGGTGACCAACATTACAAACAATATGGCCGCAGACTAGCGTTTTGTCGGTGAGTAATAAATAAAAATCTATTTTCGGGGGTGTCGACTAAAATTTTGGGACTTTACATATTCAGTTATTGTGCAATATGTTGTTATGTTTTTGTTTTTCTTGCTTTGGGGCATGAAATGTGACCCTTTCTGCGATATTTCTGACGGTATAGTTTGGCAAAGCGAGGCTTGTGTCAGAAGCTACATTTTGAAATAATGGATACCGCGTAGTGGGGTCACTGTGAACATTTCTCGAGGAGCAGGTGTAAACACCGTTAACTTTAACCCCATCTGTTTCTTTTTCAGAAATGGTTCGTAAATACATTAGAAAAACTGAGAGGGCGGAGATATCAGAGGTCTCAGCAACCAGAGCTGTAAGGGCGGTTTTATCAAAGGCAATGTCCATCCGTGGAGCAGCAGCAGCATTTAATTTGACTCCAGGCTTTGTGTTTAAAAGGTGATTTTCTTTTCTTTTTCTTCCGATTGTTGGTGCCACCTAAGGTCTCCTAAACATAATCAGTTACTGTGTATCGATGCTGGGAAGGCGTAACCTATAGGTCCCTAGGTACGTATAACTCGTTAGTACGGCAGTTCTTAATGTTTTTCTTCTTTTCAGAGTCACTGCTGAAAAAAAAGAGGTGTGATGGCTTCAGATTCAGGTGCTGAATCTGATGAGCTGAATCTACGCGGCAAGTGTTTACTGACAATGAAGAAAGGCAGCTGAAACGTTACTTTCAACAGAGCGTTGAGCTACATAGCGGATTAACCGCCTTCAACGTAAAGACCCTTGCGTACGAATACGCAGTTAAGTTAAAGAAAAAAATTCCTGAGTCTTGGAGCAAAAACAAAAGAGTAGGAAAAGACTGGCTTTTGAATTTTCTCAAAAAACACAAAATGTTCTTGAGGGCTCCGGAAAACACCAGCTTCGCTAGGGAATCTGCTTTCAACCGCTCAAATGTAGAAAAATTCTTTGGGAACCTAGAAAGGGTAGTGGAAAATTACAAATTCCCTCCTGAGCGCATCTTAAATTTAGACGAAACTGGGGTAAATACAGTAGTGGCCGCACCCAGAGTGATAGCTCCAATAGGAAAGAAACAGGTGGGACAAGCCTCATCTGCAGAGCGAGGTGAACAGGTGACGATGTGTGGCATTGTCTCGGCCGTGAGTAGTTACATACCTCCCGTTTTCGTGTTCCCTAGGGTGCACATGAAAGACTATTTTATGACAAACGCTCCTGAAGGAGCCGTGGGTATCGCGAACAAGTCCGGCTGGATGACTGGTGATATATTTCCTCAGGTGCTTCATCATATAATCAAGCATACACGGCGCACGAAAGACGCTTCACTTTTATTACTTCTGGACAACCATTCGAGCCACACGTCTCTAGAAGCAATTACGGTTGCTAGAGAAAATGGCATCATAACTTTTCATTTCCACCTCATCGTTCTCATCGGCTCCAGCCCTTAGACGTCTCCGTATACGGCCCTTTCAAAGCTGCTTATAGGGTTGCCTCAAACGATTTTTTGAGAGCAAACCCAGGAAAGCCAATAGGCATCCACAATGTATGCGAGATATCAAAAAAAGCGTTTGTGGCTTCCTTCATACCGCGAAACATTTTATCTGGATTCTCAAAACCAGGCATCTGGCCGTTGAACCGACTTGTATTTAGTGAAGCTGATTTTGCGGCAAGGCCCTGGCCTTGAAAATGTAAGCCAATACGACGTAGTAGTGACGAAAAATCTTCGTTACACTTTTCGGACTTTCAAAGAAGCCCTTTTTTGCTGCTTCTACGCCTTATGGGCACTAAACGTTAAGTACCCGGGTCATAGCGCAAATGTTTGGCACTTCATCCAACATGCAGTTTTCAATCATAAAACAAAGTACGACAGTCCTGGAACACCAGTTCAGGAACTCTGTGTCGATGTAATGCTTCGAGATGGATCCGTGCGTCCTGTGCCGTAAATCACTTCCAAACCTCAGAGCATTTCGAACACACTATGTGCTGTTCCACAACAATGTGACAACTTATAAATGCCCTGGTATCAACTGCTGTAGGAGTTATAGCTTGTTCAACTCATTCAGGCGACATTACATTTCGAATCACTCCAAGTCGGTTAAGGACCTACCCGGTGATAGCCCAAGCGCCCCTGAGTTACTATCGACATCAGACAAAACACAGCCTACGTTAGATTCAGCGTCTCAGTCATCAACTCCCATGTTTTCGTTACAGTGCACCTCCAAACCCACGGCACGGACCAGGCGACGAGGCTATCCTTAGCCCAGGTGACTTTGCCTTTTTTATTTGAGGGGCGAGGATAGGTAAGTACCTACCTAGGTAACCTAAGCCTCCCCCCCCCCCCCCCCCCCCGAAATTAAAAAATTGAATCAAAATGACCAGCTGAGATGGCCTTAGAAGTGATGAAAAAATTAAGGTAAAGAAATTTAAGGAGGAAATATTTGCTTGAGCCCCAAATATTTTTCTGGCTATGCCACTGCCCCTTTGGGAATTTAAAAACCAAAAAACTAACATTTTTTTTAGCACGGTATTTATTAGCGGTATTTATTTCTTTGTTTAGTCCTAATCGTTCACCATATTACCTAGGTACATAAGTATAGGTAAGGTAAGGTCTTGAAACTGGGCCCATGGGGTGACTGGGCCATCCTCTTGTAAGTTTTTAAATAAAGGCGCCAAGATCGTAGAAGGCGCGTCACTTAAGCAACAACCTAGCAGACGACACAAAACAACAACAATGAATGACGGCCTCCTCTGCAAGAGGAGAAAAATATTTTCAAAATATTTATCCAACAAATCCGTTTACAACATTGATGCGAGTATTATAATTATTATTCATTTTTTTAAATACCTATAATGTCAGATATTGTTTTAACAGTTTTCTCATTACAGTTACTAATTGTTTCGGTAAATTTGAAGGTGTTTTGTTGCTTTTATGCTTTTACCAAGGATTTGTGAGGGGGGCCCAGTTCCCCCAAGCCGGTAGGTGCCAGTCGGGGGACAGTTACCCAGTGATGGCCCATTTACCCCGTTTATTTTTTTCTGTATTTCCTATACCTACCTACTTATCTTGTGTCTGCGCTATGCCGCGCAAGCATAAAAAATCAACTACGAGAGGGTGCCTCAGTGAAGATTTGACTGCTGCATACAACGCAGTGAAAGATGGAAAAATGACTATTCGTGGAGCATCAAAGCATTTTCACGTTCCTCGATCCACGCTACGCCACAAACTTAACGGCACCAGGGGAAAAGGTAAGGTTATTCTTCCCAAAGTCGTTAAGTTGCGCTCACGCTGTTTGTGGAGTAAGTAAGTGTACTTAATGAGCTGACCGTGGGAAAAGCTTGGAGTTGGAGCTTTCAGTACATCTTCTGGCAACACCGGACTACGAAAATGCAAATGCTGTGAAGTAAAATGGTTTTTTCTCTTTTAAGGTTGTCCAGGAGGAGGGCGGACTGAACTTGAGCTCGGGAGGTGACCCGCCAGACCTCCAAATTGAAGGATCTTTTAGTTCCACCAAACGTAGATGTGTTTGTAAATTAAATAAAAATTAATTAGGTAGAACAATCATTTAGCTACAAAATTGTTATTCAAATTTTCTTAATCATGTTAAGTTACTTATAATGTGGGGACAAAGAAGTGCTTAAGTCCAAAGGATGTTGAGCAGGAGGAGCCCCGGCTGGAGGGACAGGAGCAAGTAGCCCTTGAACAAGCAGAAGAAGAAGCCCATGATTTTCAAGCGATCGACCGAGGGTGCCGTTGTAGTAAAAGGCGATCTTTTCTACAAATCAGACACAGGAGTGTTTCAAAGTATTTTCAAAAAAGGACTTAAGGATTTGAGAACAAAAGTGCCAAAGCGAAAAAGCAAACTCACAGTTCCTCAGGGTATATGAAATTACACGTTATTCTCAAACCAAGTCTATTTTCAAGATTTTCAAGATAGGTAGTTACCTATCCCTGCCTAGTCAGTACCAAAACTTGATATTTAAAAAACTGTCAGTGTCAAAACTTGCTATAAGTACTCAAAATTGTCAACAATACAGTGCTAGGCACAAGTTTCTGAAGTAGCCGTTCAGAGAATAAGCTGACGGATTTACTGGATAGTGCTTGATAGCGTTCTTATTCTGGCGCTCGTTTCTTATAATGATTTTCTTGAACAAACCACGTAACTTGGGCTTTCAAAAATGTAATAAATACCTACTAAAGATCTCATTCCCAAACCTATAAAGTTTACGTTTTTTTGTATATAAGTACTACCCACGAGATAGAAGGAGGTCGCGAAGTTGTGACCGTGGTTTTCTAAAGAATCTTCGACCTAGCCTCTCCGACTCCGAGCTTCAATAGTGCAAACTCCCATTTCGCTTTAATCGTTGTGTACCGCCAGCCCATCATGTCTGCTCTCGCTTTACTTATCTCCTGGTAGGTGTCTCCGGACACGCTGAACATCTGTAGGCAGGTGGAACAACCACTCGTTTAATATAATTCCCGATACAACATGTTTTTCCTAATTCTTTTCTCAGAGTGGTTTTTCTTCCTCTGTTAGGAGAGCAGCGTGGTGGTGCTGGGTGTGTGTTGTTCCTTTCTAAATTCTCTTTCAAAAGTAAGTGTCAACCTTTTAGTATCCCGTGCTACTTAAGAGTCAACGTATAATCTATTTTTGGTACATTAGCGACCAAGCGAAGTGTATTTCTCTCTTCCTCATCCGTTACACTAACGTCAACGTGTAATTGTCTTTCATTATTGATACCGCTCTTCTCGTTCAGTCCTGCTACACTGGCCACCAACGTGGGACCTACAAGGAAAAAGTTGAGTATGACACAGCCACATCTCGTTTAATTTCTTGAAATCGATAATACTTTAATATAATTCCCGATACAACATGTTTTTCCTAAATCTTTTCTCAGGGTGGTTTTTCTTCCTCTGTTAGGAGAGCAGCGTGGTGGTGCTGTGCGTGTGTTTTCCTCTTCTAAATTGAACCGTTACTTATTCCCCTTTTCAATCCAACGTATTACTTTCTCATTCTATAGCGATACATTAGCGTCCAAGCGAAGTGTATTTCTCTCTTCCTCATCCGTTACACTAACGTCAACGTGTAATTGTCTTTCATTATTGATACCGCTCTTCTCGTTCAGTCCTGCAACACTGGCCACCAACGTGGGACCTACAAGGAAAAAGTTGAGTATGACACAGCCACATCTCGTTTAATTTCTTGAAATCGATAATACTTTAATATAATTCCCGATACAACATGTTTTTCCTAAATCTTTTCTCAGGGTGGTTTTTCTCCCTCTGTTAGGAGAGCAGCGTGGTGGTGCTGTGCGTGTGTTTTCCTCTTCTAAATTGAACCGTTACTTATTCCCCTTTTCAATCCAACGTATTATTTTCTCATTCTATAGCGATACATTAGCGTCCAAGCGAAGTGTATTTCTCTCTTTCTCATCCGTTGCACCAACGTCAACGTGTAATTGTCTTTCATTATTGATACCGCTCTTCTCGTTCAGTCCTGCTAAAAGGTGATCTTGAAGATCTTCAAGTTGGGGATTTCGTGGTGGTGGAGTACGCGGCCCTGTTTTATCCTGGCCAAGTCAAACAGATTCGCAGGTTCAGACTGGACGGATGTTACGGGAAATTACGTGCAGCAGTTGTTTTTCACGGGAAAAGGCGGTGTAAAAAATGTACCCCCTAACTCAACTCATATTAAAATTTTTTCGCTATTTCTTGATGCTGAAGTTCTCACACTCATCGTCCATGAAACGAACAAAAAAGCTCAAAACGTCAAAGACAAGTGGATTAACACTACAGCTGATGAAATGAAAAACTTTTGAGGGCTTATTATATATTTTGGACTGGTTGCTTACCCCAGGTTACCGCCTGTACTGGAGTGGTGACAGAAAATAAAAAAATACCTTTGGGCGACAAGTTTTAGTGACCTGCTTTGATTTATACATTTCTCAAACGAAGACCTCCATCCTAACGACCGTCTGAGGAAGGTCCGACACCTATTCCTCCATCAAGAAAGCTGTGTCCAGTCACATTTCGGAATGGAAACAAAATGAAGTTATTCCGCCATTCTACAGTTTTTCTTGGCAAAAGCGGCAGCATGGACCAGAACCATCAAAATCAAAATTATAACGTATATTCTAGAACAATTTGGATACTCTGAGTAGGGTGACATCGCTCCGTGGGGAGCAGCTAAGTTGCAGCCTTACACACCAGCACAATTTCTACCAAAGCCGGGTCCGTCGAGGGCGGTTACGTATCAAACGACATCAACGCCACCGCCGCCGTCAGCATCTACCGACCAGACGTAACTTGACGTCCTCACCTCTTGCGAGGGGGGAGAGTTCTTTTACAATCTCGTGGAAAGACGCTCGACAGCCGGCAGACCGCTCCCTTAACGTCCGTCACTGTTACGTCCTACCTTCAAGGGCGTCTCTCCGACCCAATAGCCGGGAACGTATGGCGCAAGGGGACTACCGAATGAAATAAAAGGGGTCCCCTGTAAAATTGAAGGAGGGTAAGAGAAGGAAGAGATATGTCGCCTTTGGCCTAATTGATTGCTAAAATTTTCGTTTTTTTATTTTTGCTTGTTCATTTTGCACCGTTCTGAGGCTGACTAGGAAAACGGTTCGGTGGTATGTATTGTATTTTGCGAGATCCGATGCGCCTACCTGCAGAAAACAAATTTAGAAATGCATATGAAAAAGTGCCAAGGCACTCTGCCACCGAGGCCAATAAGACACATAAAAGGAAATGACCCGTACCACATGTAAGTTATCTTCTCAATTTTAGGGAGGTTTCGAAGAAGTAGGTAGGTACCTACTAACTACCTTATAGGAGTGTCTCGATTTCCGAAAAATTTCTGCACAGTTTCTCATTTCAAGGTCCCTGGACCCCAAACCACCGTCCATTCAAAAGTTTATAGCTATAGAAATATCCATACAGGGTGGCCAAAACGGGGCCCAACGGGGCCAAAAAAATCTGGCGGGTATGTTGCACCCTCGTGGACCATTTTTCGCTTATACATGTGGGGTCGCAGGTCCCTCGAAACTGAGCTACAGGGGGGAACCAGGCAAACTGAGATCTCGAGAATGTTGAGTTGGCTAAAGCCGAGGACAATAAGTGGACTGAAGCCGTGAATCAGTGCAAAAATTGGCAGCGGATACTGTACATAGATCTCGTATGGTACACAGGTATTGGTAAGTGGCCCATCAGGCAACCTACCTACTATCCTTACTATCCAAGGACAATAAGTGGACTAAAGCCGTGAATCAGTCCAAAAATTGGCAGCGGATACTGTACATAGATCTCGTATGGTACACAGTTAGGTTTTGGTAAGTGGCCCATCAGGCAACCTACCTACTATACTTACTATCCAATCTCTTTCAGGTTAGTACTGGAGCCACTGATTGGGGAGGCAGGAAACAGAATAAGACAGGAAGAGGATCTAAAAAAATTTGGACGTGATGTTTATGACAGGAAAATGGGCAAGCCCGAAGACATTAGGAGAAAATTGCGCGATTTGCTTTTTCTTGAAGACAAAGTTCGGGAGGTGACCCGCCACACCTCCAAATTGAAGGATATTTTAGTTCCACCAAACGTAGATGTGTTCGTGAAAATTATTAAACAGTCTGCTGGGTACCAAGAAGGAGACCAGTACGGTACGGCCTCCTTCTTGGTACCCTCTCGTGCCGCGAGGCAAGGCAGGGCTCTCGAGGAATTTTGCGTTTCTGCGTCCATTTCATTTTTAAAAGTGGAAGATGAGCAGAGTGGCAAAAGGGTGGACTCTTTTAAAAAACTGCTCACCTACGTGCTAAAAGCAAAAGTTAAAAACGTTGCTGAACACACTTTAAAAATGTCCAGCCTCAATCGAAATACGAACCTGCCACCGACATCGCAAGTGGCAGCGTTTCTCCACTTCGTGGGGTCTGAGTTGGAGACCGAGATGAAGGTACCTACTTACCATAATTTCAATTACAAAATAAGGCTTGTCATCTGGCTTATGGCCAGGGTAGCCAGAAAGTTTGTCTGTCATGGCAAATATAGTGTCTAGGCTAGGGCTCCAGCGCTACAGCTGCGGTCGTATACCTACATATTATACGAGTCTAGCGACGCTTGTCACGCTTCATCTCAAGTAGGAATTAAGATCAACTCGAATTAAAGAGTTGACTGTAACTTAGTAAGATACGTCTTACTACGAGGTTTGTCAATTAGAGCACCTCATATATGCAAGAGAAAGAATAGAAACTAACAGGAACGGCGGTAGAGCACCTGACCGGCAATCAGAAGGTCGAGGGTTCGATCCCCACCTGCCCTGTACTGTCAGTTCCATTTTTTCACTTGCGTATGTAATTTCTTACGCTTCATCCCCTACACCCTGAAGAAAAATAATAATAAAAATTGGCTTGGGTTACACAACCACATGGTAGGTACTTAGCAGTCTTAGTATTAGGTATTGAATTAAGATTTTTTTTTTTTACTTTTAATAGTTTGTTGGACGATGGTCCAGGCCACAGTGGGTGAACCCTGCCAAGGCTCTCATGGTGAAACTCATCGTGTACAACCGAAGGAGGGTTGGGGAGGTACACAATTTGAAGGTAAAGGATGTGCGCTTTGACGGCACTGACCATTGGCCCGAATACAAAGGCGTCAGGAAATTTTTTTTTTTTTTTTTTTTTTTTTTTTTTGGGTGTTTTACGCGCGAAGTTTTTCAACCCATGCGCGACGTTGTGGGGAGAGGGGACTATTAAAGGTTTATATTTTAAAGTTTGGGAAGTAGGTTGGTTATTGTGAGAAAATGAAGTAATAAAGTGGCCATTGCGGGGTCGTTGCCAAGTAGACTGGGGAGGTCACGGGGCAGGCGTCAGGAAATATAAACTTTGTAAATCATCTAAAACTAATGTGGAATGCTCGAAGTGCGCTGTGGGCCTCTGCTTCACACGAAACCGTAATTGTTTTCTGAGATATCATAATAAGTAAATAAAATAGCATGACAATAATTTTGTTCCTTAATTATTTACATTTGAGTACCAAGGTACCTTTAAAAGCACCCTATCATAAAAACTACTCTATACGATTTTTTTCATATCCAGTGGTGAAATGAGGTTTCTGTGACCTAAAAGACAATAAAACCACTAGAAAAAAAAATCGAAGTCGGTCGGAAGTAAATTTGGTAGTGAAAGGGTTGGGAAATAATTACTGCAGCCGTAGTAAAATAATCAATAGGGTTCTCAAACCATCGGGAGCTCCATAATCAATCGTAGAAATCTCTCCGATTGCAATGTAAATTTTATGGGCGGAAGAAATGCTTCATCAGCTTAAAGCAAAGCCTTAAGCCCCCCATATATTATGCAATAAGGACGCGCAATCTGGACGCAACGCATAGTGTGTATGCAGATTGCATGCAATTTGGGCCCCCATCTTAGGCTATCCAGACACGATGTGTTTTTTCCATGCTATCTGAGAAATTGGTCCGATTTATCGTACCGTCTGCTTGCGCGAACTGATAAATCTGATCGAGAAATCCCATAGCCACACCATTTGGAATTCCAATTGAATGGAATTTCATGCTATCTGATTTCTCGCATGTCAGTTTGCCAACATAAAAATACAAAAGTCCCTGAAAATTCCTTGCCTATTGCCACGTTTGTTTACAATTATTATTGTCATAATTTCGAGTCAAAGATGGAAGATAAAAAAGTTCTTTTGGAATTTTTTGACCTGTACAGGCAACTGGAATGTCTGTGGGACATAAAAAGCTAGAATTACCACAATAAAATATTGAAAAATAAGAAGTACGTTGAGCTGTATGAAACGTTTAAAAGAGTGCACCCAAATTCAACAATGAAGGAAATGAAAAAGAAAATTGCCAATTACAGGGCAACTTTTTTTAAAGAACACACAAAGGTAAGTACCTATGTAGGTACATGATTAATTTCCATGTTGGCTTGAATAATTATTTCCTACTAAGTGAAACTCTTTCAGGCAAAGATGTCTCAAGTCTCCGGTGCAGGGACGGACGAAGTATATATACCCAAATTGTGGTATTACGAGACACTACTTTTTTTGGCCGACAACAAGACCTTGCCGGTCAACCCTATCACGTTTTCCGACATAGAGGTAAACACATTGCTTCTTTCTGACGCAGCGTCTAGGTACCACTTTTGTGCGAAATTTCATTAGGTAGGTACCTACTTATTCCTAGAAGTAGATACTGCAATCAGGTGCCTACACTTCTTCTCCCTTCTTCTCTGTATTGATATCATATTGCCTTTGTAGGAAAATAGCATTGATGTTCTGTCGGAATCCCGACCGGAAGAGTCGTCCGGTACCTCTACACCGGATATAAAAAACAAACGGAGGCTATCTCCGGTTCCGTCTCCGTCCGAACCCCGATCAGGAGAGTCATCTAGTTCCACCGCGGCTACAAAGAAACGGAGGCAAACGGACGCGACCGAGGAAGCTCTGCAGGCATTAGCCAAGGCCCTAAATGAGCCAACCCCTCCCCCGCCTAATAAATGTAAAATAAATGCATTTTGTGACTCTTTGGCCGGGACTCTCAAGGACGTCAGCCCGGAGCAATTTATTCTGGCCAAAAAATTAATAAATGAAATATGTTTTTTGGCCGAGGTCGGTGAATTAACAAGAAATCATTTAATAGCAGAAAATGTTGCTGTAGCAGTAGCAGAAAACAACATGTAATTTAATGACAACATTATACTTAATATAATGATTTCGAATATTGGGTACCTACAGTACAATGATCTGGTCTACCGACAAAAACCTATGCTCTATTGTATTGCCAGGGAACTACACCCTCGCCATTGAAGTAGTGCATGAAGTCGTCTCTTGCTTGCTTGGCACTGCGAGTTGGATTGTGGTTGGTGGCGCTCATTTGTAATGAAGTCAGGCTATCCATGTCTTCATGGTCATCATCATCTTCATCATAAGTTGCAGACTTTCTCCGCAGGAAATTGTGTAGAATGCAAAGAGTCATAACAATTAGGTTGACTTTATCTGGATGTAAATCAATAGAGGCTTGTAAAATTTTAAATCTTTTGACGAGTATTCCAAAAATGCACTCAATCATTCTCCTTGCATGTGACAGGCGGAAATTGTAGATTCTTCGATCATCAGTTAGTGCCTGCTGACTGTATGGCTTTATGAAGTCCGATCTCAAAGCAAACGCTTCATCTCCAATGAAGACATATGGGAGGGTGGTTGTTGTCCCATTTACAACCTCGGAGTCTGGTATGTTTAAAGTCCCGGCCTCTAGTTTTTGGTAAACTTTGCTTTTCCTGATCACTCCACCATCCGAAATTCTACCGTTAACTCCACATTCACACCTGTGAAAAAATGATGAATTGGATACTCTGCGTTTCCTAGGCCAATCGTGCAGGGTAGGATATCAGATATACATAGGTACATAGGTGGGTAAATATAGGTAAGTACCTACTACCTACTATAGTGCCTTTCAGAAAATAGCGGTGAAATGTGGGTAGGTAAGTTTTTTGGCAGAAGCTACCCTCTCCCTTGGTGCATTTCGCTGGGAACACCTCTCAGAGCAACATATTCTGTTCCGGTATTCGGTATTCCCTCCGAGCGGAGTGTAACGCAAAGGAGAGGGTAGTTTCTGGAAAAAAACTTCCCCGCATCTCACCGCGCTTTTCTGAAAGGCACTATAGCTACCTATAGATCGAACGTACCATACGATTTCATAGTTAGCGTTAGCGCATGCCATGAGAACAACACTGTGAAATCCTTTGTAATTGTAGTAGAAGGAACCACTGTCTGGTGGAGGTTGTATCCGAATGTGTTTGCCATCTACTGCGCCAAGACAGTGGGGGAAGTGCCATTTTCTCTCGAAGTCCACCGCGATTGATTTCCAGTCTTCTTCAGTTGCCGGCATCTGTAAAGAAGTGGCAAAAAGTCTGATTAGCGGATAGATAGGACAAGGTATAAGTAGGCTAGTAGTAAGTAAGTAGGTATCACCTTAAAAAAAATTTGCTCTCACCTTCATGTAGCCTTCACGCAGAAGCACATTAATAATTGCCCGGCACGTTTCCGGTATTATTTTTCCTAATGCTGAAGCAGATATTGCGGTGGGGTATTGAAGGTCGCTTATGCTTATTCCACTTGCAAAGAAGCGCAGTGTTGCTGACAGACATTCATGAGGGGATATGCTTGTTCTCATGTTCGTGTCCTGTTTCTGTATTTTTGGAGTTATCATGGTAAGAAGTTCTCCATATGCTTCCATCGAAATCTTCATGTAATTAAGGAAATCAGAGGGCAACAGTTGCAGTTCTTTGATAAGTCTGACATGCGAATAGTCATGGCGATTCAAGAGGAAGGGGGATTTCACCCACGGTCTTCCTTTCCTTGCCTGTTCTTTGCTCTTCTTACGCATTACAAGAATTAACGCAGCAGCTATAATTTTCTTTCTCCTTGTCCAATTATCCATTCTCAATGATTAAAAACAAATCAACTGCATAAACAAATATGGCGACGGACGCCCGATTTCTCAGATGAGAAAACACATCGTGTATTGGGCACTTTCATCAAAGAAATAGCACCGATTTCCATCTGATCTGATCTGAAAAATCGGACCGTTAAATCGTACGGGAAAACACATCGTGTCTGGAGAGCCTTAGATTGCTTGGAATTCCATTTGGTTGGAATTCCTGAGCTGAGATATCTGGACGCATAGATTTGGATGCATGGTGTATACTAATGTCGCGCGATTTTGACGTGTCGATAGACAATTGGTCGTCTGCTATTTGGTTGTTTATGTTGACGGAACCATGGAACGCCAAGTCATTCAAGAATTTATTTCAATTTATCAAAAGGCCAGGCCTCTGTGGGATATTAAAAATGAACTATATCACAATCGAAACGCAAAGAATGTTGAAATACAAAAGCCGGAAGCCAATGATAAGACCGTGCTGTCAAAAATTCGCAACTTACGGAATGCTTTCCGTAAAGAGCACAAAAAGGTAAGTGGTTCTTCTACTTTTATTAGCCAAAGTCTTTCCGCAAAAGGCCACACACAAAAAATACTACTCTCTACTCTCTCATACTTTAGAGTAGAGATACAGGGGCGTAATCATCACATGACAGACAGACATGACAAGCGGACGTATAGAGTATAGAGCAGGAGTTCCTAAACTGTGCACCGCGGGCACCTGCGGTTCCTAAGTGCAACCGCTGTGCACTCCATATGCACCTACCTATGCATAGAAAAATATAGTAGGTCCTATTAATAATATTAAGAATATCATGTCAGAGGTGAATACCGAGGGAAAATATCTTACTGTGCTGGGGTTCGAACCCTGAACCTTTCGATCCAGAGTCGGACTCCTTAACCACTAAAATACCTATGAACCTACATGAAATGAAACCCTTGTTTTTTTGATTGCAGGTGAAAGACTCCGAGCGCTCAGGCGCCGGAACAGACGATGTGTACGTGCCAAGCCTTTACTACTACAATGATTTACTATTCCTCATAGATATTGATGACGGCCGTGAAATGACAAACGTTCAAGAAATCGCCTCGTCGGACAGCAGCTCCAACAGCGCTGAAGTGCCAAAAGCAATAGGGATAAAGCGAAAAATAGCAAAAAAAAGACTCGCTGGAGCGCATTGTTGAAAAAATTGATGAGAAAGAAGACGACCCCTTCGCGGCCGAAGTTGGAAAAAGTATGGAGTCTCTGACCAAGCTTCAGCAGATTTACGCAAAAAAACTGATATCTGATGTATTATTTCATGCACAATTTCAGGGTTTAAATTTGACCTCACGACTTGTAACCGATGACATAGTGTACACCCTCCCTGAAGATAAGCAATAATTACTACACCTGTCATGTAATATAATTTAGTTTTTGTAATTAAAGACATGTGTACAAGTACAATTTTGCAGATAGTTCTAGCTGTTTACACGCCTTTCCTGCCAATCTACGTCGCCTACCGAATTGAAGTAGTGCAAGAACTTGTCTCTCACCGCTTTGGCCCTCCCCGCAGGATTCCGGGACAGTTGACTCATCTGTAGAGGAGTTAGATTGTCGTCAAAGTCATCTTCCAGTTCTTCCTCAGGCGTCTGGTAACCTGGTGCTTTGTATCGTAAAAAATTGTGCAAAGTACAAATTGTAAGTACAATTAGGTCAATTTTCTCAACTGCCAAATTTATGGCGCTTTGCAAAATTCTGAATCGGTTTGTAATTATACCAAATGTTTTCAATCAAGCGTCTTGCTCTTGACAAACGGTAATTGAAAATTCGCCTTAAATGTGTTAGTGTCGCTTGACTGACAGGTTTCAGGAAATCTTCGCGTAAAGCAAATGCTTCGTCACCTACAAAAACATAGGGTAGCTCTATACCCCCTACAGATGAAGGTGGTGGCAAATTGAGGCTTCCATTAGTCAGTTTTTCATAAAAGGTCGTTTTCCTTATCACTCCTCCATCGGACACTCTGCCATTGGCGCCAACCTCACACCAAATGAATTCGTATTTTGCATTGGCGCATCCCATCAGCATAATGCTGTTGAATTTCTTGTAGTTATAATAAAAGGATCCGCTATCGGGTGGTGGCACGATCCGGATATGTTTTCCGTCAATTGCACCCACACAGTGAGGAAACTGCCATGTATTTTCGAAATCCTGAGCCACCTTTTTCCATTCTTCTTCAGTTTCAGGTATCTAAAAGAAAGGTAGGTAATATCCAAAAACGCTCGGCCTTGTCTCATGTGTTCCTACCTGTCATGAGGTTGGTAAGTAGATACCTAGGTACGACACGAAACGATAAGTAGGTACCTAAGTAATATGCGCATCTGAATCATCTGATACCTACTTACTCTTGTTTTCTTCTTCTTGCCGGAAAAACAAATTTTCTTACCTTCACGTAATCCTTAACAAGACATTTTAGAATCGCCGTGCATGTCTCAGGTATAATATGGTCGAGACTTTGAGAAGAAATCGCAGTTGGATACTTCAGTTACTCATATGACATGCCTGTAGCCAAGAAGCGAAGCGTAGCGCTTAATCGTTCGTAAGGCGAAATACTTTGGCGAAATTTCGTGTCCTGCCTCCGTATGTAAGGGTCTACCATGTTCAGCAATTCGAGGAATACTCTCTCTGGCATTCTCATGTAGTTGTTCCAATCGCTTGGATACATTCTAAGTTCGTTCATTAAGGAAACGTGGGACTATATAGTTTCTTATTAAAAGCCACTTTTTGCACCACTCGGTTCTCTTTTTTTCTTTCTTCTAAATACAATCCCAAATATAGCAGTAAATACTTTTTCTTTCGATCTTTCGATAGTAACGTTGAAATCGCAATAATTATTGCAGCTGTAGTAAAATAAGCAATTGGCCTCTCAAACCATCGAGAGCTCGACTATCAAACCTAGAAATTTCTCCGCTCGCAATGTTAATCTTATGGGGGGTAGAAATGATTCAGCAGCTGAAAGGGGAGAGAAGAAGCCCATGAGGTAAACAGCAGAACTACATGACTAGACTCCAAAGGAAGTTGAGGAGGAGGAGCAGGAGTAACAAGGTCAAGTAGCCTTTGAACAAGCAGAAGAAGCCCATGAGATAAATAGCAGAGCTTCATGGCCAAACTCCGAACTACATGACTTGACTCCAAAGGAAGTTGAGGAGGAGAAGCAGGAGTCACAAGGTCAAGTAGCCTTTGAACAAGCAGAAGAAGAAGCCCATGAGATAAATAGCAGAGCTTCATGGCTAAACTCCGAACTACATGACTTGACTCCAAAGGAAGTTGAGGAGGAGAAGCAGGAGTCACAAGGTCAAGTAGCCATTGAACAAGCAGAAGAAGAAGCCCATGAGATAAATAGCAGAGCTTCATGGCTAAACTCCGAACTACATGACTTGACTCCAAAGGAAGTTGAGGAGGAGAAGCAGGAGTCACAAGGTCAAGTAGCCTTTGAACAAGCAGAAGAAGAAGCCCATGAGATAAATAGCAGAGCTTCATGGCTAAACTCCGAACTACATGACTTGACTCCAAAGGAAGTTGAGGAGGAGAAGCAGGAGTCACAAGGTCAAGTAGCCTTTGAACAAGCAGAAGAAGAAGCCCATGAGATAAATAGCAGAGCTTCATGGCTAAACTCCGAACTACATGACTTGACTCCAAAGGAAGTTGAGGAGGAGAAGCAGGAGTCACAAGGTCAAGTAGCCTTTGAACAAGCAGAAGAAGAAGCCCATGAGATAAATAACAGAGCTTCAAGGCTAAACTCCAAATGAAGCAAAACTTGTTAAACGTGCCGTGGGAGGCACAGTTAGCGATACAATGTGCATTACTCCTAAACTCCGAACTACATGACTTGACTCCAAAGGAAGTTGAGCAGGAGGAGCAGGAGGAGGAGGAGCAACAAGGTCAAGTAACCTTTGAACAAGCAGAAGAAGAAGCCCATGAGATAAATAGCAGAGCTTCATGGCCAAACTCCGAACTACATGACTTGACTCCAAAGGAAGTTGAGGAGGAGAAGCAGGAGTCACAAGGTCAAGTAGCCTTTGAACAAGCAGAAGAAGAAGCCCATGAGATAAATAGCAGAGCTTCATGGCTAAACTCCGAACTACATGACTTGACTCCAAAGGAAGTTGAGGAGGAGAAGCAGGAGTCACAAGGTCAAGTAGCCTTTGAACAAGCAGAAGAAGAAGCCCATGAGATAAATAGCAGAGCTTCATGGCTAAACTCCGAACTACATGACTTGACTCCAAAGGAAGTTGAGGAGGAGAAGCAGGAGTCACAAGGTCAAGTAGCCTTTGAACAAGCAGAAGAAGAAGCCCATGAGATAAATAGCAGAGCTTCATGGCTAAACTCCGAACTACATGACTTGACTCCAAAGGAAGTTGAGGAGGAGAAGCAGGAGTCACAAGGTCAAGTAGCCTTTGAACAAGCAGAAGAAGAAGCCCATGAGATAAATAGCAGAGCTTCATGGCTAAACTCCGAACTACAAGACTTGACTCCAAAGGAAGTTGAGGAGGAGAAGCAGGAGTCAGAAGGTCAAGTAGCCTTTGAACAAGCAGAAGAAGAAGCCCATGAGATAAATAGCAGAGCTTCATGGCTAAACTCCGAACTACATGACTTGACTCCAAAGGAAGTTGAGGAGGAGAAGCAGGAGTCACAAGGTCAAGTAGCCTTTGAACAAGCAGAAGAAGAAGCCCATGAGATAAATAGCAGAGCTTCATGGCTAAACTCCGAACTACATGACTTGACTCCAAAAAAGTTGAGGAGGAGAAGCAGGAGTCACAAGGTCAAGTAGCCTTTGAACAAGCAGAAGAAGAAGCCCATGAGATAAATAACAGAGCTTCAAGGCTAAACTCCAAATGAAGCAAAACTTGTTAAACGTGCCGTGGGAGGCACAGTTAGCGATACAATGTGCATTACTCCTAAACTCCGAACTACATGACTTGACTCCAAAGGAAGTTGAGCAGGAGGAGCAGGAGGAGGAGGAGCAACAAGGCCAAGTAACCTTTGAACGAGCAGAAGAAGAAGCCCATGAGATAAATAGCAGAGCTTCATGGCCAAACTCCGAACTACATGACTTGACTCCAAAGGAAGTTGAGGAGGAGAAGCAGGAGTCACAAGGTCAAGTAGCCTTTGAACAAGCAGAAGAAGAAGCCCATGAGATAAATAGCAGAGCTTCATGGCCAAACTCCGAACTACATGACTTGACTCCAAAGGAAGTTGAGGAGGAGAAGCAGGAGTCACAAGGTCAAGTAGCCTTTGAACAAGCAGAAGAAGAAGCCCATGAGATAAATAGCAGAGCTTCATGGCTAAACTCCGAACTACATGACTTGACTCCAAAGGAAGTTGAGGAGGAGAAGCAGGAGTCACAAGGTCAAGTAGCCTTTGAACAAGCAGAAGAAGAAGCCCATGAGATAAATAGCAGAGCTTCATGGCCAAACTCCGAACTACATGACTTGACTCCAAAGGAAGTTGAGGAGGAGAAGCAGGAGTCACAAGGTCAAGTAGCCTTTGAACAAGCAGAAGAAGAAGCCCATGAGATAAATAGCAGAGCTTCATGGCTAAACTCCGAACTACATGACTTGACTCCAAAGGAAGTTGAGGAGGAGAAGCAGGAGTCACAAGGTCAAGTAGCCTTTGAACAAGCAGAAGAAGCCCATGAGATAAATAGCAGAGCTTCAAGGCTAAACTCCAAATGAAGCAAAACTTGTTAAACGTGCCGTGGGAGGCACAGTTAGCGATACAATGTGCATTACTCCTATGGGTTTGTTACCAAAGTATCTAGATAAATATGTCAATAACTACAGACCAACCTCCTTGTCTGATATCAGGTGCGAACGCTACTTTCGTCAAACGGTCTACCAGTTGAATAGATTTCTATTTCAACGGTGATGGGTCTACTGGTTACAGTCACAACCTGCAGTCTTACATGGATATGGTGACGGCCAAGTCAGTTAAGACCCCCTCTGGGCGTTTGTACGTTGCTGAACATCTAACACACCGCCTAGGGACCGAGTTTGTAAATTAAATAAAAATTAATTAGGTAGAACAATCATTTAGCTACAAATTTGTTATTCAAATTTTTTTAATTATGTTAAGTTACTTATAATGTGGGGACAAAGAAGTGCTTAAGTCCAAAGGATGTTGAGCAGGAGGAGCCCCTGCTGGAGGGACAGGAGCAAGTAGCCCCTGAACAAGCAGAAGAAGCCCATGAGGCGGTACTATAGTTAGAAAATTGAAGAACAGAAAAATAGGGACAAATATGAGCTCAAGTCCAAAGGATGCTGTGCAAGAGGAGTCCCGGCTGGAGGTACAAGAGCAAGTAGCCCTTGATAGTAACAGAAGAAGAAGCCCATGAGGCAGTATTATCGTTAGAAAATTGAAGAAAAGAAAAATATGGACAAATATGAGCTCAAGTCCAAAGGATGCTGAGCAAGAGGAGCCCCGGCTAGAGGGACAAGTAGCCCCTGAAAAAGAAGCACAAGAGATAAATTTAAAGCCTCTAAAAAGTAGAAGATGAAGTCCATGAGGTAAATGCAGGGCTGTCTACATGACTATAAAGGTCTATATCCGGCGAGATAGTGGCTGTAGCGGATGACTGCGAAACGGTCACAGTTTCCTCCAAGGAAAGGAGGGCCAAAGCCTGGCGTTGGCCGGAGAAAACAGACACATACTAGCAGACATTACTAGGCAAACATAAACAAACCAAGGAACCAAACCATGTCTATTTTGTTTCTCTATAAACCAGACTTAAAACATTTCCCGAGTGATCATTTCTATAGTTTTGGGCAAAATATACCAGACTTAAAACATTTCCCGAGTGATCATTTCTATAGTTTTGGGCAAAATATATCATTGTATTTCTGTTATCTACGAAAGTGAGCATAGCCGTCAAATATTATATTGCTAGAACCAGACTTAAAACATTTCCCGAGTGATCATTTCTATAGTTTTGGGCAAAATATATCATTGTATTTCTGTTATCTACGACAGTGAGCATAGCCGTCAAATATTATATTGCTATGTCACAGTCAATGACAGTCACGTTTTCCTGAGCTCCATATATTAATTGATTCTATCAAGTTTTTGAGTGATTTAAGCAGTGAAAACTCACCAATACATTGAGTAAGTGATAAGCCATAAACTGATACTATCCTTATAGCAAGAAACCTAAGCTGAACTTTAAAACCCAAAATATCAGACTCAAAGTGGTGTTCAAAAGTTGTGAAAACAACCCGTGCCCCAGTAGTAGAGACAGGATCTGCATCAACATGTCATCTGCGAATTGTAAATCGTGTGCTGAGCTGGTCATTCTCGAAGATGCAGTAAAATGTAACGCATGTGACAGCTTTCAACATTACGCATGTGCAGGTACGAGAGAGCAAGCCTATCGTATCAAATCTATCGAAGTGAAGGCAAACTTCAGATGTACTCTGTGTCGCACCAAAAAAAAAAACCGGCACAGACTCCCCAAAGACAGATGGACCATTTGATTATATTAAACTTGAAAACAAACTGATAAGCGTCATACAAGGAAATTTCAAAGGTTTCGTCACCAAGATAGATGAACTGGTATCACTAATTCATGAAGATATGAAGGAGTTTCGATCGTCTATGAATTTCATTAATGAAAAGTACGAAGAGATGAGAAATGAACTGAAGAAAGTTACAGAGTCACGGGTCGAAGACGCGAGAAGTATCAAGAAACTAAAAGAAGAAAACCAGTTCCTCCACAAAGAACTAGTAGCTGTCAAAACTCAAGTCAACAACCTTGACCAATACAGCCGCAGAGCCAACATAGAAATCCATGGGATCGAAATGACGCAGAACGAAGATGTAATTGAGATCGTTGAACAGCTTGGAAACTACATAAAACTTCCCACTTCCAACGAGGCGATATTGGCAGCTTACAGGCTCAAACCTAATAAGTCAAACAAACCTACCCCCATCATCGTTCGATTTCGTGACGAAAAAATCAGTGAAGAGTGGATGGCTAAAAGAAAGACTGGAGTTGTCAGCAAAAACATCGTACAAAATGGAAACGAATCACCCATCTTCATTAACAAAAATCTTACTCCAGCAAATAAAGAACTCATATGGAAAGCGCGCGGCGTGGGAAAACAACTACAGTTCAAGTTTACGTGGTCAAAAAATGGGACTATTTACATGCGGAAAAACGAGCAAACGAAGGCAGTGAAGATCACAAAAGAAGAAGTATTTAGCTAGGTACCCTGACTAGAGCAAGCGCAACCGATAACTCCACCATCAAAGAAACAGCAACCGAGTCCCACCCGAGCCCGTTCAAATGCCACCGGCGCCTCACATGCAGCAACCCGCTGATCAGATATCACAAGAGTGGTTAGTATGGAAGATCACCGATGACTTTACCCAACTCTATTATTAGTCCTTTCTTGCCCTATAAGAGGTTGAATCTCGATCTGTCATGTCTTGTGCTGCATCAGAATATTAGAAGTATGCGACAAAATTTCTCTCAGCTTTCAGCAACGCTCACGTCACTCAACTATTGGCCGGACATAATAGCCCTGTCGGAAATATGTATATACGATCCTGAGTCGAACCATTACAACTTGGACAATTATAACTCATTTTTCAAATGCAACAATGAATATAGATCAGGGGGTGTTGCCCTGTACATCAGGTTAGGCATAAGAGCACAAGAAAGTAGAGTTGACTTATCAACAGCAAACGCCTTACAATGTAATAATAATAATAATAATATTTATAAAATGTAAAATATTTATAAAATGTACTTTAACTATCGGCAACATCTCTCTCACCGTTGTCTATATTATAAGATTGAAGGGTACTGACTGACTCACTCACTGACTGATTTATCATAATTCATTTTCTTCGCTCCTAATTGCCCGATCGCAATGAAACTTTTTGCAGGTTGTAGGGGGTCCCAAACGGAGTTGAACGGGGGGTAAGCGATCCCCGTCAGCAATTGCTGAGTCAGCAAAAAATCGAAATCAAAATTTTGAGCCGTCCTATTTATTGAGCCAGCGCGACGGTACTTGCAGGGTAGAGTGCCCCAATGGCCCCCATGACGAATATGATGTGAATTCGCGAAAATTCTAATTAGCCAGGGTCGTAGCCAGGGTCATCCGAAGGTCATGACACTTTTCATTTATTGAGCCACGCGGACGGCAGTCGCAGGGTACAGAGGCCTGGTGGCCCCAGTGACGAATATAGTGCGAAATGGGGGAAATTCGAATTAGCCAGGGCCGTAGGCAGGATACCCCGAGTTCGATGACCGCGTGTTGTTTATGGACGGATCGTTACGATGGTCACAGGGTGGTCTCTACTGTTGGTACCAGTGACGAATATGGAGAAACCACCAGAATGGACGCATTATTCAGGGGCGTAGCCAGGATGAAAAAAGTTCGGACTTTTCATTTATTGAGCCAGGGGGGCGGCAGTCGCAGGGTACAGAGGCCTGGTGGCCCCAGTGACGAATATAGTGCGAAATGGGGGAAATTCGAATTAGCCAGGGCCGTAGGCAGGATTAACCGAGTTCGATGACCGCGTGTTGTTTATGGACGGATCGTAACGATGGTCACAGGGTGGTCTCTACTGTTGGTACCAGTGACGAATATGGAGAAACCACCGGAATGGACGCATTATTCAGGGGCGTAGCCAGGATGAAAAAAGTTCGGACTTTTCAATTATTGAGCCAGGGGGGCGGCAGTCGCAGGGTACAGAGGCCTGGTGGCCCCAGTGATGAATATAGTGCGAAATGGGGGAAATTCGAATTAGCCAGGGCCGTAGGCAGGATTAACCGAGTTCGATGACCGCGTGTTGTTTATGGACGGATCGTAACGATGGTCACAGGGTGGTCTCTACTGTTGGTACCAGTGACGAATATGGAGAAACTACCGGAATGGACGCATTATTCAGGGGCGTAGCCAGGATGAAAAAGTTCGGACTTTTCATTTATTGAGCCACGCGCGGACGGCAGTCGCAGGGTACAGAGGCCTGGTGGCCCCAGTGACGAATATAGTGCGAAATGGGGGAAATTCGAATTAGCCAGGGCCGTAGGCAGGATTAACCGAGTTCGATGACCGCGTGTTGTTTATGGACGGATCGTTACGATGGTCACAGGGTGGTCTCTACTGTTGGTACCCGTGACGAATATGGAGAAACCACCGGAATGGACGCATTATTCAGGGGCGTAGCCAGGATTAAAAAAGTTCGGACTTTTCATTTATTGAGCCACGCGGACGGCAGTCGCAGGGTATATTGCCTTACTGACCCTCATAAGGAATATGTTTAGAAGTGGTGGAAATTCCAATTAGCCAGGGCCGTAGCCAGGGCACCCCAGATTGTGCACATTCTGTTCATCAACCGATCGTCATGATATTCACTAGGTGTAATATACTGGTGGTACTAATGAAGAATATGTGACGAAATATCAGGAAGTGCGCATTAATCAGGGGCGTCACCAGGATTGGTAAATTATTTATGGACGTAGCAGGACGGTATAGCACCCCAATAGCCCCAATGACGAATATGATGGGAAATGGCGCAAATTCAAGTTAGGCAGGGCCCTATCCAGGATTATGCAATATTGTGCAATTCATGTCGTTTGTGCACCGATCGTAATGATGGTCACAGGTTGCCATCTACTGGTCGTACTATTGATGAATATGGGAAAAGTACCCGAATGTACGTGATAAATAGGGGAGTAGCCAGGATGGAAAGTTCCGAAGTGTCATTTATTGACGAAGCCGGACGGTATTCGCAGGCTGCTGTGTCCCCATTGCCGCAGTGGAGAATACGAGGAAAAGAAACGGAAATATGGGGTAGCCAGGGACGTAACGACAATGAGAAATGTGCAGACTGTTTATGTATTGAGGCAATCGGACGGGAGTCTCAGGGTATAGTGCCCAATAGCCCCAATGACGAAAATGTTGCACAAAGGAGCAAATTCCAATTATTCAGGGCAGTAGCCACGCTAGCTCGGATTGCAGGGATACTGCTTATTAACTGGCCACCATCATATTTACCAGGTGTATTGTACTGGTGGTGCTAACGAGGAATGTGTGACAAAAATAACAGGAAGTAGGCGTTAACCAGGGGCGTACCCATGATGGAAAAGTTTACATTATCAATTTATTGAATTTGCTGAACAGGCAGCAACAGGCAGCAACAGGATGTGGTACCGTAATGTTCTCGGTGAAGAAAATGCAATGAAATTCCGAAAATTCAGGTAAGACAGGGTCGTACCCAGGATTCAAATTTGTCGAGACGTCTCACTATTTATTTAGCCAGGCGGAAGGTAGGCATAGGGTATATTGCTACAATGCCCCCATGACGAATATTTGATAATACGGTGCCAAATCCAATTCGCAATGGATCCTGTACCCAGGATAACTCACATTGTGCAAAAACTGACGCCGCTGAACAGTGGCACCGATAATTTCAGGAACGGCGGTGCCGCTGGGGCGGCGGCGGACCAATACAAGACGCCGAGCGGCGCGAAGCGCCGCGAGGCGGCTTGTTGCTATATATAGGAGACAGGAGTTTACGATCGCTCAATTTAATGCTGAGTTCGACCTCTGGTTGGGACGTGTGCGTTGTGACAACCTGATTGTAGTTGGGGATATAAATGTTGATCTTCTGAAGGACACAAGCGAGGTACAAGATTATGTACAAGTTTATACAGCAAATGGTCTCACTTCACTGATTAATACTCCGACTAGAGGAAAAGCATGTATTGACCATATCTTATGCCGTACACCATTACAAAATGAAGCTCAGGTATTGAATCTACAACTGACTGACCACAGCGCCACTGCCTTGTACCTAGATATTCCTAAACCCGAAAGGAAATCCCATAATATTATCCGGAAAGTCGATCTGGAGCTCCTACATCGTCTGCTGTCAAATGCAGATTTTAATAGCGTGATGTAAGAAGAAGATGTGAACAGTGCATATCAATGTAAACGCATTAAAAAAAAAGTCAAGTCCCGAAAAAAATCAGAAACACCGATGGTAAACCTTGGATCAGCAATCAGTTGAAACAATTCATAAAAGAAAAGTACAAACTAATTCGTCTAAAAAGTGCCAATACAATCAATACTGAAGGTCGTGATCGATTGAAATACCTGGTTAAATATACAAAACTAAAAGTTATAGAGGAAAAAAATCCCTTTCGGCAGCCCCGAAAGGCGTAGGTAGATTTCGAAGATTACTTCCATCCACTAAAAGCAGTCTAAAATCATTGAGAAAGACGGTTAAGAAGATTTTCAGTTGACCCAAATGCATTCTCTACAATAACAACGGAGGAATTGAGTTTTGAAATTTCACCCCCCCCCCCCTCAACCCCTTAACGAGAAAATGAAAGTGATTTTACAAAAAACATTTTCAGACAAAAGTTGTAGATATTATTAATAGAAACTCATAGCAAAAAGAATAAACTCAATATCTCACTAAATAAGTGAGTTATGACGTTTTGAAAATTCAACCCCCCACCCCCTGCCTAAACGGTGCGTCGGACGAAAAACTTTTTCAGACAAAAGTTGTAGGTAATATTGAGGCAAATGCATTACAAAACAAAAGAACTCGATAACACCCCTAGGACACAAGTGATGATTTTTTTGTATGCAAAACCCTGTTTTTACACCCTTATTCAACCATTAGGGGTGGGGTCAAAAAACGTTACAAAGAAAACTTGTAGGTAGTACTGTTACACGACCCTCAGAGAAAACTACGTTTCATTAGTTGCAATATTAAGGGAGTTATGGCCAAAAACCCTGATTTCGAAAAAGTCCCCCCATTTTCCCCCCCTTCGTCCGATTTCCCCCATTAACGAACTCGACCGAGATTTTAGTCCCTTATATTTTATTAAATAGTCAAAACCAATTATTTTTCAAAAATACGGCTCCTAGCGTGTTCAGAAGGAAGTGAAAATGATATATATATATAATATATATATATATATATATATAGAAAACCCCCAGATCCCATACAAATTACAATTAATGGTTATCTTGTTACTGATACATTACAGGTAAACAATTGTTTGAACTCATATTTTACTTCAGTTGGAGAGATGATACACAAAAGTGTTGTCATTCCCTAATAACCTCCAAAGCGAAACTGCAGCTTCTTCCTTTCGCCACCACGTACCTCTGCGAAGCGGCTTTTTCCAAGTACACAGCCACAAAATCAAAATATCGGGCGCGCTCGGACGCAGAGGATGATCTGCGTCTTCAGCTTACTTCTGTGGTACCAGATATTAATAAGATTTGTGGATCAAAACAAGCTCATAGTTCCCACTAACACAGAAGTTAGCTTTTTTGCGTTATTTTACTTTGATTTTTTTTTTTAGTTATTTATTAACTGAAAACCGACCAATATATCATACTATCCAACGTCACTGCATTTATGCTTGTACTTACTTAAGTATAGGATCAGTAGATATGGAAAATATATCTAGTAGGTATGTACGGATGTTGAACATCAAGTAAGAAAATTTCAGGGCTCCGCGATTTAATTTTCCCTAAAAAAAAGGGCTCCGGGGTTGAAAAAGTTTTGGAACCGCTGCCTTAACCATCAGCCACCATTATCGTCGATGTGTCACCATCAGCGGAACGAGGTGGGTCTGTTCCATACCTGAATATCAAACACAATACGATGGAAGAACTTAATTACCACGAACGCAATATAGACAATGTCAAAGACCGGAGAGCATCGTCTATTAGGAAGTCGGGACGCGCGACACTGGGTCACCCCACTATAGGTAGGCATCGGCCCAGTTAGCCCCAAATCGGCCATACCAGCCGAGAAAAGAGGGCATGTTGTTCGGCTGATGTGCACGCACCCCGATAAACCGGCCTCCCCATATCGGGATGGCCTCGTAAAAAGTACGAACCTCTATTCTTACACTTAACTTAGGTAGGACCATTTCATGGACCGCACCCGTACCTACTGGAGGGCATATACGCCCTAGGCTCCATCTGTACAGGGTCATTTTCAAGAAGGATTTTGGTCATGTAACAGTGTTTTTACTTGTGTTCGTGTCTGTGTTCCAATATACGGTGTACCGGGATATCCTGCATCTTCAATCAAGGTAACCAACCTTAGGAAAATTATAAATTAAAGTAGTGATGACGTATGTTTTATTAACAAAATAAAATGGAAGCCGTTCGAGTGCGTTCGAGTTTGGAAATGTGAATTTTATTCTGAAATCATTTTCTTCAACTTATTGGTAAATAGTTTTCTTGTATAACTTGTAGCTACTATCTTTGATGGTTGTGTATTTTTTCGTGTATGTATTCTGTTGTCCAGAGTACTGTGTACTGTGTAATTGAGAGAGTATTGCAAAATGGCAGCTCATGTCATAGTTTTCAACCTTCTGCTTTTTAGGCTTAATTACAATAGACTATCATATCACAGGTATGATAACAATCTTCAGCTAGCAGTCGAGCTTTAAATCCATAATAACGTCTTATGAGGTCCATGTCTACTTGGTATATTAATTTCACGTTAATTGTGTGACGACTCATTCACAGTATTCTCTCTACTTTTGCATCACGATGAGTCTGGCCCACAAATACCAATATATTTTCTACAGTGCAATTTACTTTACCATCCAACGTATCAATGTAGTTTAATATATATCACATTTAGGGAAAACTATGTAATGAGCTCAGTAGGTTATTGGTACGTAATAGGACTATAAGCCACTAACCATTGACTTCAGGACGTTTGTCCACTATAGCAACGTCGTAATCAAATATTAAGTATGTAATATAATAATGCACTCTAATCAATCAATAGACAGCACCTTTTATTCTGGGAGAAGCAATTTTTCGTTAATAACTCGCTCAAAGATCTTCAGCACCTATGAATAACGGCACAACCCGTCCCGGAGCCCCGTCAGGAGCCACAAGATCAAGTTAGAAGAAGCAGAAGAAGAAGCCCATGAGAATTGTAGAGGATGTAATATATAGCTATCGAATATTCAGTTGTAATGATATCCAGAATTTTAACAATATTAGGTAGGGGTAGTAACGTTGAAATCGCAATAATTATTGCAGCTGTAGTAAAATAAGCAATTGGCCTCTGAAACCATCGAGAGCTCGACTATCAAACCTAGAAATTTCCCCGCTCGCAATGTTAATCTTATGGGCGGTAGAAATGATTCAGCAGCTGAAAGGGGAGTTAGCCAACACGTGTGAACACACATTGGGGATAATGTGCAAGGGGAAGTCTCCTCTCTAATGGGATAAATAAAAGATATACCTTTGCATGTTCAATATCACCAGTAAAACAGTTAACGACACCTCCGGGTAGGTTGTCTTCGTACTTTCTTAACAGCAGAACTACATGACTAGACTCCAAAGGAAGTTGAGCAGGAGGAGCAGCAACAAGGTCAAGTAGCCTTTGAACAAGCAGAAGAAGCCCATGAGATAAATAGCAGAGCTTCATGGCTAAACTCCGAATTACATGACTAGACTCCAAAGGAAGCTGAGCAGGAGGAGCAGGAGGAGGAGGAGCAACAAGGTCAAGTAGCCTTTGAACAAGCAGAAGAAGCCCATGAGATAAATAGCAGAGCTTCATGGCTAAACTCCGAACTACATGACTAGACTCCAAAGGAAGCTGAGCAGGAGGAGCAGGAGGAGGAGGAGCAACAAGGTCAAGTAGCCTTTGAACAAGCAGAAGAAGAAGCCCATGAGATAAATAGCAGAGCTTCATGGCTAAACTCCAAATGAAGCAAAACTTGTTAAACGTGCCGTGGGAGGCACAGTTAGCGATACAATGTGCATTACTCCTATGGGTTTGTTACCAAAGTATCTAGATACATATGTCAATAACTACAGACCAACCTCCTTGTCTGATATCAGGTGCGAACGCTACTTTCGTCAAACGGTCTACCAGTTGAATAGATTTCTATTTCAACGGTGATGGGTCTACTGGTTACAGTCACAACCTGCAGTCTTACATGGATATGGTGACGGCCAAGTCAGTTAAGACCCCCTCTGGGCGTTTGTACGTTGCTGAACATCTAACACACCGCCTAGGGACCGAGTTTGTAAATTAAATAAAAATTAATTAGGTAGAACAATCATTTAGCTACAAATTTGTTATTCAAATTTTTTTAATTATGTTAAGTTACTTATAATGTGGGGACAAAGAAGTGCTTAAGTCCAAAGGATGTTGAGCAGGAGGAGCCCCTGCTGGAGGGACAGGAGCAAGTAGCCCCTGAACAAGCAGAAGAAGCCCATGAGGCGATACTATAGTTAGAAAATTGAAGAACAGAAAAATAGGGACAAATATGAGCTCAAGTCCAAAGGATGCTGTGCAAGAGGAGTCCCGGCTGGAGGTACAAGAGCAAGTAGCCCTTGATAGTAACAGAAGAAGAAGCCCATGAGGCAGTATTATCGTTAGAAAATTGAAGAAAAGAAAAATATGGACAAATATGAGCTCAAGTCCAAAGGATGCTGAGCAAGAGGAGCTCCGGCTAGAGGGACAAGTAGCCCCTGAAAAAGAAGCACAAGAGATAAATTTAAAGCCTCTAAAAAGTAGAAGATGAAGTCCATGAGGTAAATGCAGGGCTGTCTACATGACTATAAAGGTCTATATCCGGCGAGATAGTGGCTGTAGCGGATGACTGCGAAACGGTCACAGTTTCCTCCAAGGAAAGGAGGGCCAAAGCCTGGCGTTGGCCGGAGAAAACAGACACATACTAGCAGACATTACTAGGCAAACATAAACAAACCAAGGAACCAAACCATGTCTATTTTGTTTCTCTATAAACCAGACTTAAAACATTTCCCGAGTGATCATTTCTATAGGTTTGGGCAAAATATACCAGACTTAAAACATTTCCCGAGTGATCATTTCTATAGTTTTGGGCAAAATATATCATTGTATTTCTGTTATCTACGAAAGTGAGCATAGCCGTCAAATATTATATTGCTAGAACCAGACTTAAAACATTTCCCGAGTGATCATTTCTATAGTTTTGGGCAAAATATATCATTGTATTTCTGTTACGACAGTGAGCATAGCCGTCAAATATTATATTGCTATGTCACAGTCAATGACAGTCACGTTTTCCTGAGCTCCATATATTAATTGATTCTATCAAGTTTTTGAGTGATTTAAGCAGTGAAAACTCACCAATACATTGAGTAAGTGATAAGCCATAAACTGATACTATCCTTATAGCAAGAAACCTAAGCTGAACTTTAAAACCCAAAATATCAGACTCAAAGTGGTGTTCAAAAGTTGTGAAAACAACCCGTGTCCCAGAAGTAGAGACAGGATCTGCATTAACATGTCATCTGCGAATTGTAAATCGTGTGCTGAGCTGGTCATTCTCGAAGATGCAGTAAAATGTAACGCATGTGACAGCTTTCAACATTACGCATGTGCAGGTACGAGAGAGCAAGCCTATCGTATCAAATCTATCGAAGAGAAGGCAAACTTCAGATGTACTCTGTGTCGCACCAAAAAAAAAAACCGGCACAGACTCCCCAAAGACAGATGGACCATTTGATTATATTAAACTTGAAAACAAACTGATAAGCGTCATACAAGGAAATTTCAAAGGTTTCGTCACCAAGATAGATGAACTGGAATCACTAATTCATGAAGATATGAAGGAGTTTCGATCGTCTATGAATTTCATTATTGTACTGATTTGGAATGATTAATTGCTTTTTGAATGTATTTTGAATGTTTCAACGATATTATGTATTATGAATCAGTGTTAGAACGCTTACGAAAGCAAAAATTTGTGTTTCTATTGTATAAGAAAAACCCTAGAGTTTGTGGGAAATTTAGTGTATGTTTCACATTACAAAAGAACGAAAATCCACAGAAAGAACCCAAGATAAAGAGCGAGAAGCCACAGAAAGAATTCAAGATAAAAGAAAACCTCCCACAAAAGCTAGGACGATAGCTACGATGAATGTTAACCCGGGTCCTGCAGTCCCAAATGTGCCAACAACCCCGGCTCAGGGTGGTGTTTCCCTTGATCCAAGCTTAGTACCTGTACCTTTCAACAAAGGAGAGTTGAAAATTTTGATTCATGCTATCCCCGAATATGAACCTGGATAAAATCTATCTCTTTTCATAAGTGAAATAGAAAATCTTAACAATCATGTCGCGAACCGTTTAACTCCTGATTTCCAATATCTCCTTGACTTTGCCATTCGATCCAAAATAAGAGGAGAGGCGCGCGATTTCATTTCCTACCAAAGCTGTTCGACTTGGCACGAAATAAAAACAGCATTACTAACGAAATATGGTGATCAGCGAAGTGAGGATCTCCTCGTTGCAGATCTCACTCACTGCCTTCAAAAACGAGGTGAAAATTATTTATCGTATTACGGACGACTCATGAAACGTTATAATAGCTTAATGCAAAACACCTATTTAAAAGATAGTGCACAAGGTGCTTGGCTACAATTTAAGAAGCTTGAATATACGAACTTGGCTCTTAAAACCTTCTGTAAAGGATTGCTTGAACCATATCGCAGTCATCTCGCTCACTTTGATTTAGTGTCAATTGAAGAATGTCTAAATAAATGCCGACAACTGGAAAACTCGCGACAAGAATAGGATTATTGTGAATTTCTCAGACGATCCCAGGAAGCAAAGAAAATGTTACCTGCATTCCCTGCCTTACCTCCAAAACCAAACTATTGGCAACAACAAAATCAAAATAAACCCCAGTTTGGCCCAAAACCATTCAATCAACATAGACCCTTCTTCAATAATAATTTCAATATTAAACCTCTAAATCAGTGGAACCCTCCGCAACCAAACTGGAACAAACCACTATTTCCAACCCCTAAACCAAATTATACGCCTCCTAAACGCAACTTCCCGACACACAAACTGGTGTTCGGAACCCAACGTCCCCATTCTGACATAGTAAGGAAACAACCTGCCCCTGAACCAATGTCAGTTCAATCCCGAGTGCATACCGGACAATACCAAATTCTACGCCCACAGTTTCCAACCCAACCTCGAATTCAAGTAGAAGAACTACATAATTGTGAAGTGGCACCTGATCTGCCCTTAGATCCCAACGAGGTAAACTATGACGATTTTGCCAATTACGAAGATGAAGATAATCATCAGGATTTTTCCCCGGAACCCGAAAATACCAAACCGAAATAGTTCAAATAGACCTAAATACTATCAAAGTAGCCTCAAAATTACCCTTCTTCTATCTACCCCACTTAAATTTAAAGGTGTTAATAAATTCTGGAGCCACTAACTCCGTGATAAACCGTCAACCAACCAATGAGAATTTCCAGACTTATCTATACCAGAAAGCATTCACTGTGACTGGTCTAGGTAACACCATACACGCTGACGAAAATGTATTCATTCCTATACTTAAAGAACTAGGCATACACGACAATATCCATTTACATGTTGTCGACTGGCATACAAAGTTTGACGCACTATTAGGTAGTGAAGATTTAAAACGATTAAACGCAAAAATAGATTATGAAACTAATACCCTTACAATAGACAACGTAAAAATCCTTTCCAATTTGAATTTACTAAGAAAGAGGTTAATTATGATAATCCAAAACAAATAATTTTCTACAAATCCCTGTAACTATCGAAAATGGTGACATAATTCTTCCCGAAACAATAATTAATGATGACATCACAGTACCTGAAAGCTTACACACAGCTACCAATGGTTATTGTACCAGTACGACGTCATGAATCCTCCTCAGACTAAACCACAGAACTTTAACGTTTCCGATGATCTACGAACAGACCATCTTAATTTAGAAGAGAAAACAGCTATATTAACCTAAGTGAAAAAAGTATCACGACATCTTTCACCATGAGAATACAGATCTAACTTTTAGTAACGCTGTAAAGCATACTATTCGTACAACTGATGAACTACCTGTGTACGTTAAATCTTTTCGCCATCCACAAGCTATGCAAGAAGAAATACAGCGACAAATACAAAAGTTGCTCAATGATAAAATAATTCGACCATCTATCTAACCCTACAGTGCTCCCGTATGGATTGTTCCAAAGAAAATGGACGCCTCTGGGAAACGAAAATTTCGCATGGTAGTAGATTTCCGCCGATTAAACGAGAAAACTATAGAAGACAAATACCCTTTACCCCGCATTGAAGAAATATTAGATAACCTAGGCAAATGTAAGTACTTCTCAACACTCGATCTCGCACAAGGTTTCCTGCAGATTGAGATGGATCCCCAATCTATTGAAAAAACTGCTTTTACTGTAAACAATGGTCATTTTGAATATTTAAGGATGCCGTTTGGATTAAAGAAAGCCCCCTCAACGTTTCAAAGGGTTATGGATAACGTATTAAGCGAATACTTACATAAATTCTGTTTTGTATACATGGATGACAAAGTCATATTTTCAAAATCACTGAATAAACACCTACAACACGTCAAACTCATCTTTGACAAACTTAGACAATATAACCTAAAAGTAGAACTAAGTAAGTCAGAATTCTTACGTAAGGAAGTAGCCTTCTTGGGACATGTCATAACTCCTGAAGGAATAAAACCAAATCCCGATAAAATTAAAGCAGTCATGTCATAAATTACCCATTACCTCGTACCCTTAAAGAAATTCGTTCATTCCTCGCATTAGTAGGTTACTACCGTAAATTCATCAGTAACTATGCTAACTTGGTACAACCATTCACCAAGTGTACAAGAAAAGACGCGAAAATTAACCCCGACGATCCCGCATACTTAGAAGCATTTCACACTTGTAAGGAAGTGTTAACTAACGCACCCATCTTGACATAAGGTGAACTAGGGTAAGTGCGTGATCGGGGGAAGTGCGTTTTTTTTAGCTATATCTAGTTTAAAAAAAGGCGCGAAACTACAATGTATCGACGTTCGAGAAGTCGCTTCTACTACCATGCAATAACATTCGATAGTCGATCGATTTCACAGTGGCAGCAGAACTGGAGGCCATATTTGTTGACATTGGTTTCATAACTCATTGTGGGAGTATATAAGTATTTTTTTTATCCCTACAATATTATGGAATCATGGCTTTATTTTAGGATTTATGGTATTCAATTTCTACGGGAGTGTCTGAAGTTTAATATTGATGGTGAATTGAAAGCTAACTTTGAACCCTTCTAGCCGTATTGGCAATCACGCAACTTATTCCATCATTATTCCCTGGGAGGGTAATTGCGTGAAACCATCACGCACTTAACCATATTATTTTACGAAGTTAACGCAATTTATCCTAGTTGTTCAAAGTGAACCTAGCTAGTAGAAATGAGTGGATAATAGGTGTCGTTGCATATCTTAACGTGTTTTGCAGTATGGCAGGCTAGCTTTGCATTGTAATGGCCATCATAATTTGTAAATTAAGTTAAAAAAACGCAGTTAACCCCTATTTTTAATAATTTGACGCATTAACCCGCATGTTTTTTATTTTTTATTTATTATTTTTTCAGTTAACATGGGACGAGTCTACGTTAAGAAAAGAACCGCTAAATACAATGCAGAAGACCTCAGAGTGGCGCTAGAGGCTGTTAGAGCCGGCACTATGACGAAAACGGCTGCGGTCGCTACCTACGGTGTACCTTATTCCACTCTCCGAGAAAGGATACCGGGGAGAAGAGGGGCAGTTAGCTCTACTTCGGGTCGACCAACTGACTTCCCTTTAGAAGAAGAGAAAACGATCGTCGCGGTCCTGGCGACAATGGAAAAATCTGGATTTGGTCTATCGAAAAAGGAGACATTAGACCTAATCCAAAACTATGTCGACCGAAATCAAATAAAAACAAGATTCAAGAATAACAGGCCAGGCCATGATTGGTTCACGAGACACAATTTGAGTCTTAAAAAACCGCAAGCTGTAGAAATTTCCAGAAAAAAGGCCTTGGATCCATTTAAAATTAAAGAATACTTTGAGATTTTGAAGAAAACCCTCACTGAGTTGAATCTACTCGACAAGCCTGGCCAAATATACAATATGGACGAGACCAGTTTCTGTAGTGATCCGGTGAAAACTAAAGTTGTTGGAGTGGTAGGTGATGTAGCCATCAGAGCGACTTCAGGGCCAGGTAGGGATAATACGACTGTACTAGCGGCATGTAGTGCGGATGGGAAAAAACTACCACCCTTGATAGTATTTAAAGGAAAATTTGTCTGGGACAGTTGGATGGCCAAAGATAGCATGTTTAAAGACACTGCTTACGCAGCAACCGCAAATGGCTGGATTTAGTCATCTGTTTTCAGAAATTACTTCGAAAAAACATTCGTGAAAAATATCGGTCCCAAGAGGCCCGTTCTTGTAATTTTTGACGGTAATAAGACCCACCTCGACATTGAACTAGTCCGCTATGCAATATCTGAAAATAACACAATACTCAAGCTGCCACCCCACTCAAGTCACTTGCTCCAGCCCCTAGACCTGGCCGTCTTCAAATCGGTTAAGGACGCCTGGGATCTGAAAGTGGTAAAATGGCAGAGATGCAACCCTGGCCGGAAGATCTCAAAATGAACGTTTTCGAGGCTGTTGGGCGAAGTTTGGATACAAGCTTCGACTGACGCAATAAAAAATGGGTTCAGGAAAGCTGGAATATATCCTTACAAGACCTTACCTTATCTACCTGCAAGCTTCCTGTTTACAATCCTGAAAATCCCATGCACCTCTTTATCAATTAGTGTCAATCGCTGTCTTGATTGTCACAATTCAATCAAGATGAATCCAAAGAACTTTAAATCGAGCTATCTCTGTTGGTAATTTATTGTCACAATTCAATCAAGATGGTCAACCAAGTTCAGCTTCATTGATTTAACCAAGTTCATCCCACAAAAGCTAGGACGATAGCTACGATGAATGTTAACCCGGGTCCTGCAGTCCCAAATGTGCCACCAACCCCGGCTTAGGGTGGTGTTTCCCTTGATCCACACTTAGTACCTGTACCTTTCAACAAAGGGGAGTTGAAATTTTGATTCATGCTATCCCCGAATATGAACCTGGATAAAATCTATCTCTTTTCATAAGTGAAATAGAAAATCTTAACAATCATGTCGCGAACCGTTTAACTCCTGATTTCCAATATCTCCTTGACTTTGCCATTCGATCCAAAATAAGAGGAGAGGCGCGCGATTTCATTTCCTACCAAAGCTGTTCGACTTGGCACGAAATAAAAACAGCATTACTAACGAAATATGGTGATCAGCGAAGTGAGGATCTCCTCGTTGCAGATCTCACTCACTGCCTTCAAAAACGAGGTGAAAATTATTTATCGTATTACGGACGACTCATGAAACGTTATAATAGCTTACTGCAAAACACCTATTTAAAATATAGTGCACAAGGTGCTTGGCTACAATTTAAGAAGCTTGAATATACGAACTTGGCTCTTAAAACCTTCTGTAAAGGATTGCTTGAACCATATCGCAGTCATCTCGCTCACTTTGATTTAGTGTCAATTGAAGAATGTCTAAATAAATGCCGACAACTGGAAAACTTGCGACAAGTAAAATACTGGGTGGCAGAGTTTAAACGAGGCCGGACGAGCTGTCAAGATGAACACCGCAGTGGACGGCCAAGTGAAGTGGCCACTCCAGAAATGGTACAAAAAATTCGTAAAATTATATTGGATGACCGCCGACTGAAAGTGCGCGAGGTAGCAGACATCGTAAGCATTTCAAAAAGTGCTGTATATCGGATACTGACTGAACAATTGGACATGAGGAAGTTGTGCGCAAGATGGGTGCCGCGTTTGCTCACAGCGGAACAAAAACAGCGTCGTGAGGACATTTCAGTTGAGTGTTTGGCGATGTTCCGCCGCAATAAAGCCGAGTTTTTGCGCCGCTTTATCACCATGGATGAAACGTGGGTCCACCACTTCACACCCGAGACGAAGGAGCAGTGAAAACAATGGACAGAGAGGGGGAACCAGCTCCAAAGAAGGCGAAGACAGTTCCATCAGCAGGCAAAGTCATGGCGTCCGTTTTTTGGGATGCGCGAGGAATAATTTTCATTGATTATCTCCAGAAAGGGCGCACAATCAACGGGGAGTACTACACAAACTTACTTCAGCGTTTGAGTCTACCAATATAACACTTATTACAATATACTGAGATGTCTCGGGAGCGCAGAATTTACGGTAAAGAGTTATATTAGCCTACAAAACAGAGCGTCCGATGATACAACAGTTTACTCACCAAAAATTGTGACGTTCCCCTCTGGATGTTATGAGGCAACTGACCCAACGGCGGATGGAACTGTCTTCTGCTTCAGCCGGCCTACTTTTCGCGCTAAATTCAAAGAGTTGCAATGCCACCTAGCGGTAAATATCTGACTTACAGATATAACACTTCTACCAAAAAAAAGAGAAAAAAAAATAAAAATTTTTGGTGTAATAAAAAAAAAATCGATTTTTTGCAGATATAACTGTTTTGTTTTCAAGGAGCGATATATTAATTTCACGTTAATTGTGTGACGACTCATTCACACTATTCTCTCTACTTTTGCATCACGATGAGTCTGGCCCACAAATACCAATCTATTTTCTACAGTGCAATTTACTTTACCATCCAACGTATTAATGTAGTTTAATATATCACATTTAGGGAAAACTATGTAATGAGCTCATTAGGTTACTGGTACGTAATAGGACTATAAGCCACTAACCATTGACTTTGGGACGTTTGTCCACTATAGCAACGTCGTAATCAAATATTAAGCATGTAATATAACAATGCACTCTAATCAATCACTAGACAGCACCTTTTATTCTGGGAGCAGCAATTTTTCGTTAATAACTCGCTCAAAGATCTTCAGGACCCTGAAGCAAGTTGTCTCATAGCCGGAAGGAGAGGGGTTGAGAACCAGAGTTAGCCGAGTCTCAGTGTCGACCCATTGGGGGTCTAGTTACATACAGTGATGGGGGCTCGGAAAATTTTCTTGGTCATCTTGGTCTAGCGATTTTAATCGACCGCGAGTATTCTTGCGGCTAGTTTAAAAACGCATCTACAGTTTTAAACTAAATCACAAACCCTGTTGCTATGGCGCCTCCCATCCCTACCGAATTTACTGAACCTGAAACCAAGCCCAAAGGACGAAGCCGAAAACAACGACAACAAAAGAAAGCTGAAAACTATCGAGAGAAGAAAAATCTGGAGTCTGAGATCGATTTTTCTCACGATTTGACGACTAAGCTCTCCGTTGGCTTTTCCCTTCCCGCCGATTTAGCGCGTATGTCGATAGACAGTCGGAGGATTGTGACACCCGTTCCAATCACTACGCGCGGCGTTGGGTTTGGTGTTCTTAGAATCGGAGCTTACCTAGTGAATGTGCAGCAGTTACCCGGTCAGTTCAGTTTGTACCGAATGTATCGTGTCGGATTGGCTGCTTTGGAAGCTCAGTTAATGTCCGTAAATGAAACAACTACCATGTGTCCGAGTGAAGTGAATACGCGACATCCTTCCGAACCCGGGAAAAAGACGCTCCATTCTTTACTAGTGCTTCAAGCGCTAGGTTCCTTCCGACTCCGATCGCTAAAATCGTCAATACGATTGGAGACGTTGAAATAGATGGGAGATGTTTTAGCCCATATTTAGCACCAATCAGAGTGTACAATGGAGTTCAGGTTCCACTACCTGAAAACGTGACGCTCCGTACCCTACGCAATATAGTAGTCGCCTTGTCTGATCAGGCCACACCTTTGGTGTATCGTCAGAACTTTTACACCTTCTCGCCCTTACCAGGCGCACGGTGGCAAGGAGAACCACTCAATCCTGTTCTGATGAATCCTGACGACTTTATCATCAATAATTACAGCTATGACGAACACCTTCCGCAAGATATTTCAGCTGTGAAACAAGCTCATCCAACGATTGGCAAGAAATACCCTAAATTGACAAGTGAACTTGTATCATTTAGTGGAAAGGGGACTCCGTCTCTGCTTGTTTCTACACGTCTGTCCAGGACCCGGGCCCCAGACTACACACAAGATGTGATGGCTAACTACTATCAGACTCTAGCGGATGATGGGTACGTGACGGGAGCGTCATCTCCAATGTGGAGCAATATATTCAAATTCGTAAAGGGCCAAATAAGGTGGGGGTGGGGGGTATTTTGCAGCCGGTTGGTGACGCCGTGATGTTGTTTACTAAGGAAAGTAGGGGTCCTTCGAAGGCTAATATTTGTTGCTAATAATGTGTTGTGGACCCTTATTGACGCTGGTTCCAGGTGGTGCACCTGTCGACACAACTGTTCCAGCTGAAATCTTAGATGCACTTGGCGTAACAGACCTGATCCGCACATTCTGGTTTTGAAGTGTCGCAAACGAAAGTTAGTCTGTGCAGAGCTCCCGAGAATTTAATTAAAATTAAGGTAAAGGAGGAGTCGGACCCAGTTGAAATTTTGAGAAGTGTTTAGTGAGCCCCGTAAGTTCATATTTCTATCAAAAAATCCGAACGATCCAAGTAGGATAAGTAGAAGGTGATCCGACCAAAAACACTCCGTGTAAAAAACGCAGCCAAGTTTATAACCCTCCAAAAATTAGCCTAACTCAACAGCCCTTAAAAGGGTTTGATATAAAAAATGTTGGCCAAGTTCTCCACATTCCCGCTATCACTCAGCCCCCAAAATTAGTGATATCACTTATTACAGGGCCAAGTCCTTGGCGCAAATCACGTAAGCGTCACAGCCGGTCATAGACACAGACTAAGGTTGGATGGGGGCTGCGGTCCGGGGGTATTGGAAAGCAGGTATATGACAAATTATGTCGCCAACATTCTTGTGATTCGCGCCAAAGACTTGGCCCTGTAATAAGTGATATCACTAATTTTGGGGGCTGAGTGATAGCGGGAATGTGGAGAACTTGGCCAACATTTTTTATATCAAACCCTTTTAAGGGCTGTTGAGTTAGGCTAATTTTTGGAGGGTTATAAACTTGGCTGCGTTTTTTACACGGAGTGTTTTTGGTCGGATATCATATAATTTTTGTGAGGTGGTTCAATAGTTTCTACCAGTAGGTAAAACATCAATTGGCTGTCGAATGGACTCAAGTTTTCTTGCCATACCTGGAAAGTACCTACCAGTACCTGAACACCAGTTCCCTGTCAACCATACACAAATTACCAATCTCATACCTGAAATACCTGAAAAGTACCTACTCGTACCTGAAAATGAGTTCCCTGTCGAATCTCCACAAATTACCTTCCCATACCTGAAATGTACCTAATCGTACCTGAAAACAAGTTGACTGTCGAATGGAGTCAAAATACCTTGCCATACCTGGAAAGTACCTCCCAGTACCTGAAAACCAGTTCCCTGTCAAATCTACACAAATTATTATCCCGTACCTGAAATGTACCTACTCGTACCTGAAAGTAAGTTGCCTGGCGAATCTACACAAATTACCTGGAAGGACAAGAAGCAGGAGGCAGTATTTGTTTTGTAAATATCTGCCATAAGTTAGTATGGGAACTTTGAATCGAACCTGAACCTATAATACTGTAGGTACTTCGGGTTTGCGATTTTTCTGGGTGTTTTGGGGATGGTACCTACAAGTATGCCGAGTTTCAGCTCTATCGTACCGCTGGAACATGCTTATAATTTGTATAGGTGAGTGAGTGAGTCAGTCAGTCAGTCAGTCAGTCAGTGAGTGACCCTCAAAAACAGCTAAGTTTGGGATGTCACTGCTCAGGTACGGTTGGACGTAGAAATTTGAAATTTAATTTTGGAGGTCCCGTGGGACCCTACTACAGGAAAAGGGTACCCACTATTCGAGCCACGCCCCCTTGCCTCCTGTAGAGAGGCACGAAAAGTGCACAACTCTGGTTCCTGTATAACATGCTGGCAGTGCTCGAGGCTGTGTCGCGCTTTCTTTTTCTTTAAAACTTGGCTGCATGCACTGCCGTGCATGTTGATAAAAAAACGAGACAAGAAAGGCTCTGACAGGAACGGTGAGCGAAGAGTTGCGGGCAACGCGCATGCGCGGCACCAGAGTGGCGGCGCTTCAGTGCAGGTGATACGCGACGATTCGCTGCGAGGTTCCAAGTTTCTGACTGTACAGCTGATGGCAAACAGGAGAATTCAGTTGGGAAGATCACATAGTCAGGGCACGCTTCCGGACTTTTTTAACAGAAAACGAGAGGAAGAAAGCAAGAGGAAAGAGTACGGGAAGAGTCTTGCGCGTTCAACAAAAGCTAATGCGGTGGGGTAGAGGTGGAGAGGGCGACGCTTGAGGCGCTTGAGGGAAGGGTGACACTATGGAACTACAAACACTGGTTTAGAATGAACGATTTAGTGGGTTTACGGGAACTGGGAATTTTTTTTTATAAGGGTTAGAGAGAGGAGATGCGGGAGAATAGCAGAATGAGTTATAGTATAGTTTTGCTGGTATTATTTGGTATTGTTTCGTTGGTAATATTGTATAAATTGAATACCCAAATGGGTGCCAATGTAAATACATAAATATATATATATACTAAATAATTCATTGAAATAATATTTTTAAATTTAAAAAGTTTATATTTTGACTTTTCTGTATTTATGTTGGCAGCCATATTGGTTTCAGTTGATCCGTCTTGTTCGCGACGCAACGACGCGACTTTTCTTTCCCAATTTTTAGGTATTGTTAGATAAGCCAGCGAAGATACCTACATTTTGGCCATTTTTGAGATTTTGAACCCTTCCGTCTGAAGAATTTCCTGCGCATTTAGGCGTCAGACAGGAGTGCCAATTATCTCCTCTGCTTTTCAGTCTGTTTATAAATGACTTGGTCCACTACATGGAAGGGGTGGATACTCATGCGCCTTGGGTGGCGGGTAGGGATGTAAAAATTCTCCTGTATGCGGATGACGTCGTGTTCCTGGCAGAATCAGGGATAGGTTTACAAAGGGGACTGGATAAACTTGAGGAGTACTGCCAGGAATGGGGGTTGAAAGTGAACGTGGGAAAGAGCAAGGTAATGGTATTTAGAAAATCAGGGTCGAGAGGAAGAGTGAAACAGTTCTATTATAAAGGGGGGAGACTGGAGGTAGCGGGAAATTTCAAGTATTTGGGATTGACGGCCACAGAGTTTTGGGGGTGGAAGGTTCATGTCAGTGAGGTGATTCGGAAAGCGTGGGTGGCCTGGTTGTCGATAAGTAGAGCGCTAAGAAAATTGGGCGATATTGATGTGGCGTGGTCCCTGAAGATTTTTGATACGATGATCGCACCAATTTTGTTGTACGGATCCGAAATATGGGGAATTTCAAAGGCTGGGGAGGAAGTTGATAGAGAGGGGGTAAGGTTCTGTAAAGTACTGTTGGGGGTTGGTCGTCATGTTTCAAATGATGGGGTTCTTTGGGAGTTGGATAGATTTCACCTCAAGTGGATGATGGAAAAAAGGTACCTGTATTACGTCTGGAACTTGAGATGGAATGAGGGGCATAGGGTGTTACAGGGAATTTGTCTAAGAGAATATTTACGAAGGGGAGGGGAAAATTGGGGAGAGCTTGCTAGCAGTAAGTTTGAAGCGTACGGTTTCTCGGACTTGTGGGAAGGAGGGGGTCCAAAGCAGGGGGTAAAACAAAAGTTGAAAGAGATCACAGGGAGGAAGTCAATCAGGAATTAAGGAAAATGAAGTCGTTTCTTATGGGGGTAAAGAGGGAGGGAAGGGAGAAATATTTACAATTAAGGTGGAAGGAAAGGTCTGCTCTGGCTTGGGCAAGGTTGGGAGGGTGGGTCTGGCAGGGGGTGAAGACAGAGGGAGGTGGGGACGCGACGCAACGACGCGACTTTTCTTTCCCAATTTTTAGGTATTGCTAGATAAGCTAGCGAAGATACCTACATTTTTGCCATTTTTGAGATTTTGGAACCATTCTTTTTTGGGGAGACACACCTTCTTGTTTTGGTGTTTTTAGTGACTGGGGGTTACCGCGCACTATTTCCCATCATTTAAACCCATCAAGCCCCTCCCAAGAAAAAGTCCCTTTTTTGACTTTTTCATAAAATTCTGGGGGCTAAAAGCCCCAGACCCCAACAGCAAGAAAACAGTTTTTGAACAACTGGACACTGGACCAAATCAAGCCCTTCACTAATGTTTGTCCCCACGAGCTCCCGAACCATGAACCTACTCGAGCTATGGCTCGGCTCGAGCCCCGATCCTGGGAAATGACGATGATTTAATATTCAGTACCCGAGCTATAGCTCCAGCTCGGCTCGAGCTCGGATCGAATTCGAGCCGAGCTGCGAGCCGAGCTCAATATTTTAGGTCTCGAGCCGAGCCGAGCTCATCGAAAAGCTCGGCTCGAGCCCATCCCTATCCAGGGCTGGCTACATGGCTATAAAGGTCTATATCCGGCGAGATAGTGGCTGTAGCGGATGACTGCGTAACTGTCACAGTTTCCTCCAAGGAAAGGAAGGCCAAATCCTGGCGTTGGCCGGAGAAAACAGACACTTACTAGCAGACATTACTAGGAATGGAGTAGGGACGCCGTAGAGGGGCTGAAGGGGCGCCCTTATCCATCCAAAACGAAGAAAGAAGAACGAAAAGAAGAAAGAAACCGAAGAAACCGCATCTTTCGACAGTGAGGGGACACTGCCTTCCTTGGGCAGGTACCCAAGTACTTTCTGTTTCTTAACTAAAAGTGTGTGACACTAACTAAAATGCAACATACCATTGACTCGAGATCTCGCAAAATGTTCTGCCGGCCCTCGGCCAGTTTCCGAGCCCCCATATCCTCAGATTGATGCATAGTCCGCTTTCTTCCACACTAAAATTTTGAAATGCCACCCCATCTATCTTTGCCAGGAATGCGTGAGCCGCTTCCCTATTCTTGCCAATTCGAATGCCCTCCTGATGGCATCGAGGTCATTCACCCTGAGGTACGCGCTATAAATATACGCTACATCCACCGCATTTGTCAGTGGGGTAGGAGACCGGTCCCGAATGATCGACTCAAGTGTCAAAACACTCTCACGACATAGGTACCCAAGTACTTTCTGTTTCTTAACTAAAAGTGTGTGACACTAACTAAAATGCAACATACCAGTGACTCCAGATCTCGCGAAATGTTCTGCCGGCCCTCGGCCAGTAGCCGGGCCCCCATCATCCTCAAATTGATGCATAGTCCGCTTTCTTCCACACTCAAATTTTGAAATGCCACCCATCTATCTTTTCCAGGAATGCGTGAGCCACTTGCCAATTCGAATGCCCTCCTGATGGCATCGAGGTCATTCACCCTGAGGTACGCGCTATAAATATACGCTACATCCACCGCATTGGTCGGTGGGTTAGGAGACCGGTCCCGAATGATCGACTCAAGTGTCAAACACTCTCACGACATAGGTACCCAAGTACTTTCTGTTTCTTAACTAAAAGTGTGTGACACGAACTAATATGCAACATACCATTGACTCGAGATCTCGCGAAATGTTCTGCCGGCCCTCGGCCAGTAGCCGGGCCCCCATCATCCTCAGATTGATGTATAGTCCGCTTTCTTCCACACTCAAATTTTGAAATGCCACCCCATCTATCTTTTCCAGGAATGTTGAGCCGCTTGCCAATTATTGCCAATTCGAATGCCCTCCTGATGGCATCGAGGTCATTCACCCTGAGGTACGCGCTATAAATATACGCTACATCCACCGCATTTGTCGGTGGGTTAGGAGACCGGTCCCGAATGATCGACTCAAGTGTCAAAACACTCTCAGGACATAGGTACCCAAGTACTTTCTGTTTCTTAACTAAAAGTGTGTGACACTACCGAAAATTCAACATACCATTAACTCGAGATCTCGCAAAATGTTCTGCCGGCCCTCGGCCAGTAGCCGGGCCCCCATCATCCTCAGATTGATGCATAGTCCGCTTTCTTCCACACTCAAATTTTGAAATGCCACCCCATCTATCTTTTCTAGAAATGCGTGAGCCGCTTGCCAATTCTTGCCAATTCGAATGCCCTCCTGATGGCATCGAGGTCATTCACCCTGAGGTACGCGCTATAAATATACGCTACATCCACCGCATTTGTCGGTGGGTTAGGAGACCGGTCCCGAATGATCGACTCAAGTGTCAAACACTCTCACGACATAGGTACCCAAGTACTTTCTGTTTCTTAACTAAAAGTGTGTGACACGAACTAAAATGCAACATACCATTGACTCGAGATCTCGCGAAATGTTCTGCCGGCCCTCGGCCAGTAGCCGGGCCCCCATCATCCTCAGATTGATGTATAGTCCGCTTTCTTCCACACTCAAATTTTGAAATGCCACCCCATCTATCTTTTCCAGGAATGTTGAGCCGCTTGCCAATTATTGCCAATTCGAATGCCCTCCTGATGGCATCGAGGTCATTCACCCTGAGGTACGCGCTATAAATATACGCTACATCCACCGCATTTGTCGGTGGGTTAGGAGACCGGTCCCGAATGATCGACTCAAGTGTCAAAACACTCTCAGGACATAGGTACCCAAGTACTTTCTGTTTCTTAACTAAAAGTGTGTGACACTACCGAAAATTCAACATACCATTAACTCGAGATCTCGCAAAATGTTCTGCCGGCCCTCGGCCAGTAGCCGGGCCCCCATCATCCTCAGATTGATGCATAGTCCGCTTTCTTCCACACTCAAATTTTGAAATGCCACCCCATCTATCTTTTCTAGAAATGCGTGAGCCGCTTGCCAATTCTTGCCAATTCGAATTCCCTCCTGATGGCATCGAGGTCATTCACCCTGAGGTACGCGCTATAAATATACGCTACATCCACCGCATTTCTGATGGCCACGCACTCGCGTCTTCTGTCTGAGAATCTTCCTCGTCTAGTGAGTGGTTGGTTGCTTCAGCACTCCTCGGTGAGGTCTGGCGTTCTTCTACGTCCACTTCTGTCACCCATTTTAAATCTTGTCAGACCAAGAAGAAGAAAGAATTACAGCCGCCACGACAAGAACGCGCAAAATCAAAAGGCCCGCTCGATATAATCCTCAGCGGGAGGACCAGGACGGCGAGACGTCCAAATAATCTTTGAGTATTTTTAGTTTACTCTCATTTTTTAGATTATAAATACAAAATTTTCCTTAAAAAACTATTTTGGATTTTGTGTTTTGCCCTTGCATACTTAGTGTTTCCATTGGTGGTGCGGGTATGTGCACCCTCGTGGACCATTTTTCGCTTATACATGTGGGGTCGCAGGTCCCTCGTAACTGAGCTACAGGGGCGGAACCAGGCAAACTGAGATCTCGAGAATGTTGAGTTGGCTAAAGCCGTGAATCAGTGCAAAAATTGGCAGTGAATACTGTACATAGATCTCGTATGGTACACGGTTTGGTATTGGTAAGTGGCCCATCAGGCAACCTACCTACTATACTTACTATCATATCTCTTTCAGGTTAGTACTGGAGCCATTGATTGGGGAGGCAGGAAACAGAATAAGACAGGAAGAGGATCTAAAAAAATTTGGACATGATGTTTAGGACAGGAAAATGGGCGGCAAGCCCGAAGACATTCGGAGAAAATTGCGCGATTTGCTTTTTCTTGAAGACAAAGCTCGGGAGGTGACCCGCCAGACCTCCAAATTGAAGGATCTTTTAGTTCCACCAAACGTAGATGTGTTCGTGAAAATTATTACACAGTCTGCTGGGTACCAAGAAGGAGACCAGTATACGGTACGGCGTCCTTCTTGGTACCCTCTCGTGCCGCGAGGCAAGGCAGGGCTCTCGAGAAATTTTGCGTTTTTGCTTCGATTTCATTTTTAAAAGGGGAAGATGAGCAGAGTGCCAAAAGGGTGGACTCTTTCAAAAAACTGTTCACCTACGAACTGAAAGCAAAAGTAAAAAAACGTTGCTGAACACACCTTAAAAATGTCCAGCGTCCATTCTCAACCGAAGTACGAACCTGCCACCGTCATCGCAAGTGGCAGCGTTCCTCCACTTCGTGGGGTCTGAGTTGGAAACCGAGATGAAGGTACCTACTTACCATAATTTCAATTGCAAAACAAGCCTAGTCATCTGGCTTATGGCCAGGGTAGCCAGAAAGTTTGTCTGCCATGGCAAATATAGTGTCTAGGCTAGGGCTCCAGCGCTACAGCAGCGGTCGTATACCTACATAAACGAGTATAGCGACGCTTGTCACGCTTCATCTCAAGTAGGAATTAAGATCAACTCGAATTAGTAAGATACGTCTTACTACGAGTTTTGTCAATTAGAGCACCTCATATATGCAAGAGAAAGAATAGAAACTAACAGGAACGGCGGTAGAGCACCTGACCGGCAATCAGAAGGTCAAGGGTTCGAACCCCACCTACCCTGTACTGTCAGTTCCATTTTTACTTTCTCGCCCGTATGAAATACATGGGCTGAGAAAGTTATGTCTTCGTGCAAAATTTTGATTTTGAGATTTTTGGTTTCCCATGATCCTGGAGGTCCCCCGAGTCCAAAAAAGTGGTTTTTAAAAAATGTCCGTCCGACGTACGTACGTACGTACGTACGTCACTCTGTCGCGCAACTGGACGTCACACCGTTCGTCCGATTTTGCTCAAATTCGGTATGTAGGTACTTAATGTAAATATCTGGACCCATTTTTTGATAAATTTTGATAACTCAAAAATTGCTCATGCTATGGTCAAAAAAAGGAAAAAAATCGTGTTTTTTGACAGTTAAGAAGGGCTGGAAGCTACGTATATCAAGTTGGAACCATGAAAATTTGCGAAAGTGTTTTTGAATAGATGCTTTAAGGTCATTTACAATCATTTGGAGGTGGGCCAATAACTTGGCCCAGTTTTAGCCCCAAACGCGTTGGTCATCTCTCCGGTAGCACTATTGGATCGATTTCAGTAAAAATTGGTAGGGAGGTGTACTTTAACCTAGTTTGATGTTTTACCGAACGAAATTTATCCAACATAATAAATATGGCCAATATTGGCATTATCGTAGGAAAATTTTCCATAAATGGAAATCACGTTTTTGATTGGTTAAGACGGATTTGCAACAACCCTAATCGACAGATTTCCTAGAAAATTGGTGAAAATGGTCTCAGATAGATGCTTCAAGGTCATTTTCAACAGATTTTCAATTACTTGAAAATTAAGGCCGTGACATGGAAACGAGAAAACACGTACTTTGCGCGCCGAACGACACTTCACCATTTGACGGATATGTTTGAAATCCGGTGAGTAGGTGCCTAAAATTATTGTCCAGTGTATGGCAAAATATTTTTTAGAAAAAGTTAAAATTTTGGCCCAAAAAAAAAATAAATTACGTAAAAAAAAAATCAAAATTTTCGATACCGCTGGCGTAAAAATTGCGAGAAAGTCAAGTGCGACCATTGTCGCACCCTTTATTTTACTTGCGTATGTAATTTCTTACGCTTCATCCCTTACACTCTGAAGAAAAATAATCATGAAAATTGGCTTGGGTTACACAACCACATGGTAGGTACTTAGCAGTCTTAGTATTAGGTATTGAATTAAGATTTTTTTTACTTTTTATAGTTTGATGGACATTGGTCCAGGCCACAGTGGGTGAACGCTGCCAAGGCTCTCATGGTGAAACTCATCGTGTACAACCGAAGGAGGGTTGGGGAGGTACACAATTTGAAGGTAAAGGATGTGCACTTTGACGGCACTGACCATTGGCCCGAATACAAGGCGTCAGGAAATGTAAACTTTGTAAATCATCTAAAACTAATGTGGAATGCTCGAAGTGCGCTGTGGGCTTCTGCTTTACACGAAACCGTAATTGTTTTCTGAGATATCATAATAAGTAAATAAAATAGCATGACAAACACTTTGTTTCTTAATTATTTACCTTTGAGTACCAAGGTACCTTTAAAAGCACACTATCATAAAAACTACTCTATACGATTTTTTTCATATCCAGTGGTGAAATGAGGTTTCTGTGACCTAAAAGACAATAAAACCACTAGAAAAAAAAAATCGAAGTCGGTCGAAAGTAAATTCGGTAGTGAAAGGGTTGGGAAATACAGATTTTCAACGTTACAATAGTAACGTTGAAATCGCAATAATTACTGCAGCCGTTGTAAAATAATCAATAGGGTTCTCAAACCATCGAGAGTTCCATAATCAATCGTAGAAATCTCTCCGATTGCAATGTTAATTTTATGGGTGGGCGGTAGAAATGCTTCATCAGCTTAAAGCAAAGCCTTAAGAACTTGGAAGAAATATTAAACTACAAGGCAATTCCGCCGCAGAACATTATATAACTGCGACGAAACTGGAGTGACAACCGTCCAAAAGCCAGAAAAGGTGTTTGCCGAGAAAGGAGCTAAGAGGGTAGGAGGAGTGACTTCAGGAGAGAGAGGCTCAGGTTCATGGCTAAACTCCGAACTACATGACTAGACTCCGAAGGAAGTTGAGCAGGAGGAGCAGGAGGAGGAGCAACAAGGCCAAGTAGCCTTTGAACAAGCAGAAGAAGAAGCCCATGAGATAAATAGCAGAGCTAAATCAAATAACGAGAAAGCACTAAAAGCGTCTTATCTGGTTATCCATGCCCTGGCTGTAGCAGGTAAACCCCACACCCTTGGTGAAAGTCTTATAAAACCCCTGCTCATGGAGGTAGTGAAGTGCATGGTGGACGAAAAAACTGCAAATTTGATCTCAACTGTGCCCTCATTCATTCATCCAGAAAAATGCAGAGTGGATCAATCAACCCTTTTCTGTTACTGGTAAACAAGACGACATTACTTCGGCAGAATATGAGGCGTTCATCGGACAGCTTCTGTCAGGGGTTGTTCAAATTAAAATCTGTCCCAGAATTTTGGGCTCAATTGGGGGAACATCATTCCCTAATAACCTCCAAAGCGAAAATGCAGCTTCTTCCTTTCGCCACCACGTACCTCTGCGAAGCGGCTTTTTTCAAGTACACAGCCACAAAATCAAAATATCGGGCGCGCTCGGACGCAGAGGATGATCTGCGTCTTCAGCTTACTTCTGATGTACCAGATATTAGTAAGATTTATGGATCAAAACAAGCTCATAGTTCCCACTAACACAGAAGTTAGCTTTTTTGCGTTATTTTACTTTGAATTTTTTTAGTTATTTATTAACTGAAAACCGACCAATATATATTATACTATCCAACGTCACTGCATTTATGCTTGTACTTTCTTAAGTATAGGATCAGTAGATATGGAAAATATATCTAGTAGGTATGTACGGATGTTGAACATCAAGTAAGAAAATTTCAGGGCTCCGCGATTTAATTTTCTCTAAAAAAAGGGCTCCGGGGTTGAAAAAGTGTGGGAACCGCTGCCTTAACCATCAGCCACCATTATCGTCGATGTGTCATTATCAGCGGAACGAGGTGGGTCTGTTCCCTACCTGAATATCAAACACAATACGATGGGAGAACTTAATTACCACGAACGCAATATAGACAATGTCAAAGACCGGAGAGCATCGTCTATTAGTAAGTCGGGACGCGCGACACTGCGTCACCCCACTATAGGTAGGCCTCGGCCCAGTTAGCGGCTAACTGGGATTATCCTACAAAAAAGAACTAGAAAGGAATCAGCACTCATTTTTTATAAAAAAAAAATCGGGAAGAAAAAACAAAGTATATTACACCTGCCATCGCTCCGGAAATAAGCATCAGAATGTGTCAGAATCAGAAGCATCAGCTGCTGGATGCAGCAGAATGCAATGGAAAAAATCCTGTAAAATTGGGGCTTCGTGTCCAGCCCGTATTGTCGTATCCATACGACACGATGGAGTTCACGCGTCCGTTCAAAAGCGTCACGCTGGGCACGAGAGCTCTATCACACTTACGATTGACCAAAGAAGAGAGGTCAGAAATAGCGTCAAAAATTGATATAGGCGTTTCTTTCAACAGAATTTTGGACGATGTCAGAAAGTCGGTTGACGAACAAACTTTCAGAAGGATTCATCTTTTAGACAGAAAGGATTTGCACAACATCACAAGAGATTTTGGCCTAACTCGATTCATGACACACCCGGACGATGCCGGACTGGGCCAAGAAGGAACTAGAAAAGGGTGAAATGAGCGCAGTGCTGATGCACAAGAGCCAAGGTGAGGAGATGGCAACGCTGGAAATCAGAGCGTCTCTTCAGTTGCTGAAAAAAAAATATCAGATAGGCCATCTCGACATTAATTGTCTTACGAAGAATTCTTGGACATCACTGAATAACCAATATTTCATTACCGTAACGGGGCACTTCATTAACAACAAGTTCAATGTGAAGAAAGTATTGCTCAAGTGTAGCATGACTGATGCAAGGCATACATCAGTTACAAACATCTCCCTGGGGATGTCCCCTTTATTACAGGATTTCCACAACGGAGGAATTGTCAATGTCGCTCTTCTAGTGATCGAGAGAATACGTCGCCAGCGCAGTTGAGTTATTTTTTCTCCAATATTTTTTCCAGCAAGAATGATATACCTATCCATAAAATATATTATCCTTGGCTTCCACTTGCTGTGGCTCTCAGTGAGCTTGCATCTTTTAGACAGATCTTCCACAATTACGATGCAAGGCATACATCAGTTACAAACATCCTTAAATATAGGATTTCCACAACGGAGGTACCGGATTGTCCATGAGGAGCAGGGGACGTCAGGAAAAGACGAGGCTATATACTTACCCGCTGAACTATCAAGCGTAATCTGTGTTTATTTCAATTTTCGGGACATGTCAATGTCTCTCTTCTAGTGATCGAGAGAATACGTCGCCAGCGCAGTTGAGTTATTTTTTCTCCAATATTTTTTCCAGCAAGAATGATATACCTATCCATAAAATATATTATCCTTGACTTCCACTTGCTGTGGCTCTCAGTGAGCTTGCATCTTTTAGACAGATCTTCCACAATTACGATGCAAGGCATACATCAGTTACAAACATCCTTAAATATAGAATTTCCACAACGGAGGTACCGGATTGTCCATGAGGAGCAGGGGACGTCAAGAAAAGACGAGACTATATACTTACCCGCTGAACTATCAAGCGTAATCTGTGGTTATTTCGATTTTCTTTCCGGCGTTCAGGTTGTCATGGCGCTTTGTCTGTACAACACGGACCTATACCCCGGACTTGTTATCTCCTACTTTTTTCCCGAGATGCGGCAGCTTGGAGAGCAGATTTACATGACCATGTACTGCGCGTTTCCGATGGACAACCCTGAGGGATTCCTCTGCTCGCATGTCATCACTTTCACACGGGCGGTTGAGGGACTTTACCATGCAGGACATTGGGCCTGAATGATATACCTATCTATAAAGTATATTATCCTTGGCTTCCACTTGCTGTGGCTCCCAGTGAGCTTGCATCTTTTAGACAGATCTTCCACAATTACGACTGTCGCATGCACTCTGGACTCTTCTGAAAACATTATGGAGACTTCAGATTTCTCTTTGGAGGCAGATCGGGAAATGTCCAAAATGAGTCTGGAGAAAATAAATCTGCTGGAGGAGTGCCTTTGGTAAGTTTGGCTATACAATACCCGCTGAGCTATCTAGCCTAATCTGCGTTTATTTCGATTTCATTTCCGGCGTTCAGGTTGTCATAGCGCTGTGTCTTTACAACCCGGACCTATACCCCGGACTTGTTATCTCAGACTTTTTTTTTTTCGACAAGTGGCAGCTTCGAGAGCTGATTCATAGTACTATCACAGAGGAAGAATTAGAGGCAGAACCCTTCCATGCCGAGCCATCGTTCGTTTATCGTAGTCGATACTGTGGGAAGCTGAAGAGTAAAAAGAAAAATGACCTCGAACCAAACAAGGCTAAAGGATCTTTTAGTTGCATTATTTGTGACGGTACTATGTACCACTTGTTTCCCATGGACCACCCTGAGGGATTCCCCCCGCATGGCATCACTTTCACACGGGAGGCCATCTCGACACTAATTGTCTTACGAAGGATGCTTGGACATCACTGAATAACCAATGTTTGGGGCACTTCATTGACAACAACTTTAATGCGAAGGTGTAGCATGACTGATGCAAGGCATACATCAGTTACGTTCCCATTTTGGAAAAAAAGAGAATTGGTTGTCGTACCGCTGTGTGTTTACAACCCGGACCTCTACCCCGGACTTGTTATCTCAGACTTTTTTTTTTTTTTTTCGACAAGTGGTAGCTTCGAGAGCTGATTCATCGTAATGCGAAGAAACGATGCTGAGTTGCAAAATGACTGATGCAAGGCATACATAAGACATAAGTTACTAAAATCACAATGAGGATGTCCCCTTAAATACAGGATTTCCACAACGGAGGTACCGGATTGTCCATGAGGACCAGGGGACGTCAGGAAAAGACATTACCATACCGACCACATTCTTTCTTTCTTTTGTTTCAGCCTCACTTTGAAAATGGAACTCTTGTCTTTGGCGAAAGAAAAATTTGCCAATGTTTTAATTGATTTCTTAGAAACAGCGGTCAGCTCTGTTCTCTTATGGAGAGACTATATACTTAATCTGTGTTTATTTCGATTTTATTTCCGGCGTTCAGGTTGTCATGGCGCTGTGTCTTTACAACACGGACCTATACCCCGGACTTGTTATCTCCTACTTTTATTCCGAGATGCGGAGCTTGGAGAGCAGATTCACATGACCATGTATTGCACGTTTCCGATGGACAACCCTGAGGGATTCCTCTCGCATGTCATCACATTCACACGGGAGGCAGGGACTTTACCATGCCCAAGTTTTACCTACCTTCAGTGACGTACACAGTTATTGGAAGGAAATCAAGTGACTTTTAACCCCTACTAACCTGAAGTTGAGTCTGATGCCTATTAATTCAGTGATCAAAATATAACGAATATTCCAATAATGTAAATCCAATTATTCCAGATTTTTCTTCGTTATCTTTCATAAACAGGTGGCGTTTCGTTTCTTCAAAGAAATGGCCTTCTTTAATCAACGGTTTCCGGCCCAGAGCAGTGTCTATATGCGGCTCAGCGCATTACAGGAGACACCTCTAAAATTTATAGCAGAAAAAGCAGACAGTGATATTGTAGCCAACGAAGAGGTCCGAAAACGCCTAGTGGAGAATCATCTGATACATGTTAGTCATCCTGTAACGTTTTAACCCGTTCTTGTAATTTCTTTTGCCCGTCTGGCAAAATAAGTCTAATTATATTTTTATTGATAAACAAATATCAGAATTTTATCGAATCGAAGTACCTAGCCTTTCGAGAATTATAAAAATTATATTAAAAATTTTACATACTTAGCTTAGCTAACAATTCCACACACACATGAACGCATAATTTTTCAAGTAGGGCTGGCATTTCGGCAGCCATCTTGTGATTCTATCTTGGATCTCCAAGGACTTCAGATTCTCGTATTCTTACCTATTGGAATTATCTTCAAAAGTGAGATGATCAGCGGTCGCTACACGGCTACTGTTTTAGCACTAAGGAAAGATCTTGAGAAAGCGGAATTCTTATCACTAACTACCGATATTTGCACTATCACCAACACGAGTCGGGGATTTTCAGTTGTAACTGCTAATTTCATATCATCATAAAAGGGAGGTCTGGCCAGCGTTACTCTTGGGGCTCGCTAGTTAGACACTAAACATACTGCTGAAAATATTGCGGCAGAAATGATGAGTGTCGCGGACGATTTTGGAGTCAGCGGGCAGAAAATAGTTTGCGTCTGCACAGACGGAGCAGCAAATATCATGGCTGCAGTCCGCTCATTTTTAAGAGAAGGCAAAAATGTGTACTGTTTTGCCCACGTCCTAAACCTGGTGGCTCAGGATGGGTTAGAGGACCCTGAAAACGAGAAACTGTCTACTACAACTACAATAAAGAAGGTGAAGGAGATCGTACAGTTCGGGAGCGAGATTGTCGCCTTTATTGACAACCTTCGGGCGGAGCAAAATAAATGGTCCGACAAGATAGATAGGCGCATTTTGAAGCCAAGCGAATTTCAAGATGTCATTGACGTCAACGTATCTGACCATAAAGTTTCATCTTCAGAGGACGAGTTCGAATTGGTGGCAACAGTCTGGAATGGAGAGGAAGAACAGCTGGAGCCACTTTTCCCTCCGACACCTTTTCCAATGGCGACACCTCCGGCGACTGTCGTATACAGTCCTGTTCCTGTGCAACCACTACCACCACCTACTGTCGCAGTCTCTGTGCAGTCACCGACTGTTATAGCTCAACCAAGTTCCCGCAAGCGAACGGCCATGACCCAAGCAGATGAGAAACGAAGTTACAAATTCAAAAAAATTGACTTTGAGCGAATGCAGCTCCCGTTTTAATCCTCTCATGTTGATGACCTAGACTGGAAGAACATGTCTCCCTACGAAATATTCAAGCATTACATGCCAGATGATGTAATTGCTAGTATTGTGTTTGAAACCCATCGGTATGCACTGCAAAAAGGTACGGAACTTCACGTTACCTCAGACGATGTAGAGAAATACTTTGGAATTTTACTGACCATGGCTACGGTTCAGATGCCAAATTATAAAATGTACTGGTCCGACCAGTTCAAAAATAAAAAATTAGACCTCTTCTGACTAATCTCCAACAAAAATTGAGAAAATTACCCCAGAGTGAACACAGCAGTGTTGACGAACAGGTTATACCTCTCAAAGGGAGATCAACGATAAAACAGTACATAAAAAACAAACCACACAAATGGGGCATCAAAATCTTTTCACGGGCGGGTTCAAACGGACTACTTCACGACTTTGAAATAGATACAGGAGCCGATACATGTCCAGATTACGACCTAGGGTTCTCTGCCGATATAGTGGTGCATTTGTGCAAGGACATCCCTCACCATCGCAATTTCAAGGTGTGCACTGACAATTGGTTCTCGTCCATCCGCTTGGCTGCATCACTGCGCGAGTGTGGAATATTCATGGTGGGTACTGTTCGGAAGGATAGAATGGGTGGGGCCCATAAGCTGCTAGAATGTAAAAAGTCACTCAAGAAAAAAGGTAGAGGTTCTGAAGATCACATCACGGAGACAGGTACAGGTGTAAATTTTGTCAAATGGTTTGACAAGAAAGAAGTGAACCTGATGTCCACGTACACAAGCGTACAGCCCCTGTCGAACTGCAAGCGTAGGAACGGGACCGAGAAAGTAGATATACCCCGCCCAAACATAGTGGAAGAATACAACCGGTTCATGGGAGGCGTGGACTTATCAGATATGTTGCTGGAACTATACAGGGTCAATCGCAGGTGCTACAGGTGGTACTTACGAATTTTTTACTGGATACTTGGGGTCACCGTTACCACAGGGTGGCTTCTTTCTCGAAAAAACAAAATGACGCTGCCGCAGTTCCATGGCCATTGTGCTCACGGCCTACTTACCGCTATGAAAGCAGCAAGGAAGGGGCCAGGGAGACCGCCTACAACACCAGTCACGACGCAGGCAAGACGTAGGATTATTCCGGGGTTGGATTCACGTTTTGACGATTACAAACATTTCCCGGAAGTGACTCAAGAACGCAAAAGATGCGCCCATTGTAAACAAATAAAGGGTCCGACAACAGTCGCACTAAACTTTCTCGCCCCATGTAATTTTTTTTTTTTTTTTTTTTTTTTTTTTTTTTTTGATTTCTTTGAGATTTTTTGCGGGCGTAATTTTTAAGCAATCCAAAATCGGTTGAAAATGACCCAAGAGCATCTATCTGAGATCACTCCCACCAAGTTTCATGGCTGTCATTCTATTACTGTAGTCCCAAATGCGTTCCGACCATTCAAAAACGTGGTTTCTCATTCTCAACTCATTTTCGACACTTTTTTGACTACAACGGCCGTAATTTTGAAGATAACAAAATTCTGTTCGACAAATGTTTAAGTTACATGGTTCTACACAAATTTACCAAATTTCATGACAATCGGTCAATAAATGTGAATGGCGCCGAAACGATCGAACTTTGGTCCAGAACGGCCGTAATTTTCAACCAATTCAATTTTAGTTGCAAATGACCTCGAAGCATCTATTTGTCAACACACTTACCAATTTTCAGTGTTATAGATTGAAAAGTGTACCGTCGGCGCTTGTCCGACTAACCAAAAACACGATTTTTGAATTATTTTGGCGGTTTTTTGACAATAGCGGCCGCAATTTTTGACCAATCAAAAAATCCTTGAAAATGTGTCTCGGCAGTAATTTTAGACAGGTCCATACCCAATTTCATCAAAATCGGATGAACGGTATAGGCGCTAGAGCACTGAACGGACTGACGGACGGACTGACGGACGGACTGACGGACGGACGGACTGACGGACGGACAGACTTTTTCCAGAAACCACTTTTTTGGACTCAGGGGACCCCCAGGATCATGGGAAACCCAAAATCTCAATTTCGAAATTTTGCACGAAAACAATACTTTCTCGCCATATATGGCTAGCGAGAAAGTAAAAAAAAAAAAAAAAAAAAAAAAGCAGCGCCAGTTATTCAGTGTGCGAAGTGCCACGTGCACCTGTGCCTCACGGCAAAGTCGAACTGCTACTTAAAATTCCATTCGAAATAAACTCATACTTGATATTTGTTTTGTTATTGGTCTTCCCTGAGAAAAACTGGAGAAAAGCTAAAAGTTACAACCTCTCGGTAGGTACCAATGTGACGAAAAAGTAACACTTTCCCAAAACTTTCTACGGAAACGTTTCTTCACTTTTATTTTTGGAAATGACATCTAATACCTCTACTGAACCAGAAAATCACGAGTAAAAAATTATTTCACTATGGGATCATAATTCGGTACCGAAAGGGTTAATTTGAGCGGCAGACAATCATATAAATTTTTGAGAAGTAATTTGCCTGACGTCCTACCATCGACAACCACTCTTCAGAGAAGCATGAAGATGAACGACAGGATTACAGACGGTCAGTTCCGTTTTAAAGAACTGAGGCAGTTTCTTGAAACTAGGAATCTCCCCATGACGGTATGGATATGTGAGGATGCAACTCGTATCAACGGGCGAATACAGTATGACGTTTCAACAAATGAAATTGTGGGTTTTGTCGCACCAATGGACGCAAATGGTCTTCCCCATGCAAACAGCTTCCCAGCTAACTCTGCTGTTACGGTTTTAGTGCACACCGGAAGATTTTTGGTAAAATGGCGATATTAGGATACTTGATCCCTATAATGGGAGGGATACTTGTTCCTAGGAACAAGTATCCCTCAGTACGAGAGAAGTAATTTGTAATTTCTTGTTGCTTTCATTGATACTAAATTAAATATATATTTTTTTTTGCAGATGCCTCGCAAGTATAAGGCAAAGCAAGGGTCTACGACAAGGACACCTTGTGACCCTGAAAAGATGCGCCTGGCGGTGGAGGAGGTGAAGAGTGGGGCAACTCTCAAGGAGTGTTCTAGAAAATTTGGGGTGAACGTAATGACCCTGAAAAGACGGGTCAGAAAAGGCACCCACGAAGCTCCCGGTTACCAGCACCGGCAGATTTTTTCAGCAGAAGAGGAGCGTCTGCTGGCGGACTATTTAGTTCAAACATCCCATCGTTTCTATGGTCTATCCGTCCGTAGACTGAGAGGTTTAGCGTGGGAGTACTTCAAGAAAAATGGAAAAACGTATCCTCCAGCCTGGGACACAAATGAGGAGGCCGGCGTAGACTGGTACCGGTCTTTCATGGAAAGAAATCCTGGATTAAGTCTGAGAACTCCAGAACCCACGAGCCTAAGTCGGAGTACCGCGTTTAATCGCCACACTGTTGGAGAGTTTTTTTCCAAGCTGACAGCCCTTTACACAAGGGAAAAAATACCTCCAGGGAGAATTTACAATGTTGACGAATCCGGGGTGACCACGGTTCACAAGCCTGGCAAAGTAATATCGTCGAAGGGTAGCAAGTAGGTGGGTCAGGTAACGTCAGGAGAACGGGGCCAGTTGGTCACAGTATGTGCAGCAATCGCTGCTTCGGGGACGCATGTCCCCCCATTCTTTATTTTTCCGAGGGTCAACTGGCAGGACAGGATGCTCAATGGAGCACCACCAAGTAGTGGTGGGTGCACCGACCCTAAGGCCTCAGGGTGGATGACCGCGGGGTGCTTTCTGAAATTTCTGAAACATTACGATTACGATTCCATCTATTGAAAACAAAGTTCTAATGATCCTGGACAACCACAAAAGCCACATCAGTGTGGAGTGCCTGTCATTTTGTAAGTCGGTCGGAATTATCTTACTGACTATTCCGCCGCATACCTCTCATAGGTTACAGCCACTAGATAAATCAGTCTTCGGACCTATGAAGAAGTACTATAACACAGCGGCCAGCGAGTGGATGACGAAGAATCCTGGCAGGACCCTGACCATCTACGATGTTGCAGAGCTGATGGGTGCAGCTTATCCAAGGGCCATGTCCCCAGTTAACATTATTAATGGATTTAAGGCCACAGGAATTTGGCTTCTCAATAGTGACATTTTTCTCGATCATATGAGTTCTTGCCGTCCGATCGTCCGAATCCACACCCTACGGAGACATCTCACTTCCCGACGAATGGAGAAGAGATGCCACTAGAGCCCGAACCTGTCAGTGTGACAGGAGATGGAGATCATACCAAGAAAGCGCTCAAAATGCTATAAATATTCCAATCATATCTCGGACTTTATTGTTTCTAATAAAATCATTAAATGAGAATACGTTAGACGTTGCGAAGCATCCCTACATAGGCATATCGACGATTTTCCACATGAACCAACTCGAGATGATGGGTTTTGATTCTGCCGAGGGGGGGGGGGGGGGGGGGGGGGCAATTTTGAGTGCGGCTTGATTGACCTTGCGTGCGAGCATATGCTCGTTGAAAGGATGCTTCGTATCACAGGACGGGGAGTACGTCCAAAAGTCGCCTGGGACGTGAATGGAGAGCAGGACGATGGTGAAGACCCTGACGAATTATATGAGATAAATATACGAGGCCAATATGTCATGGGTCAGAATAATTACAAAAAACGTGTTAAATAATTGTCGGTAAAGGCCGCTGTCAAGCATACTTGCCATAATTCGCGAAGGGTAAAGCCCAGGATTGGAGACTGGTTGTTGGCCTACCGATCCAGTCGTTCTGAAGAAGTGGTGGTTGCTCGTCTACGTATCGGCCATACCCGCCATACCCATACGGGTGGCCAAGGAGACGGCATCCACGTGCTCCTATTGTCAATGTTTCCTCACCGTGGGGCATGTACTAATGATTACAAGATACGTTGATAGAAATTTGCAATGACTCCACAGCTCGAGACTTGTTCAAGGAAAATATTGTTCCGGACTTGTGGTGCAAAATGCTCATGTCGTACCCTCTCCTGGCGGAACACGCGTTCAGAGTGTTACTGCCGTTCGTGTCAATGTGCCTGTGTGAGGCAACATATCAAAACTAAGGCGCGAAATAGGCTGGATGTTGCAGATGACATGCGGCTTGCCCTTACAACTGTTCAGCCGAACATTGACGTTTTGGCTTCAAGTCACCAGTCCCAGAAGTCACATTAGGGCCTAAGAATGCCTGGCCTTCACATCCATCTGAAAATGGGTCGCGAGATGAAAAAGGTTGGGAATGCCAGCGTTCCACCAGCCGCGCACTCAGTGTTCATTGTGGGCTAGGATCCACCCAGAGTGCGGTGCTTGGACAATTTCTGTCTTGGTAGCATTCCTGGGTGCCCAGGGGCTAATGCCAAAAATGTAGCGCTTCCCCGTTTAACTCACTGCTCATTTGCGCGGATATCCTCCAGCGTCTTGAGCATTAAAATAAAGGGTTCGACAATGGTCGCACTTGACTTTCTCGCAATTTTTATCGAAAATTTGATTTTTTTTTACGTGAATAATTGTCAGAATTTTAACTTTTTATAAAAAGTATTTTGCCTCACAATGGACGATACTTTTAGGCACCTGCATACCGAATTTCAAACATATCCGTCAAACAGTGAAGTGTCGTTCGACGCGCAAAGTATATGTTTTCTCTTTTGCATGTCACCGTCTTAATTTTTAAGAAAATGAAAATCTATTGAAAATGCCCTTGAAGGATCTATCTGAGACCACTTTCACCAATTTTGAAGGAAATCTGTCGATTAGGGTTGTTGCAAATCCGTCTTAACCAATCAAAAACGTGATATCCATTTTTGGAAAATTTTTCCTAGGATAATGCCAATATTGGCCCAAATTTTTGGCCCATCTCAAAAAAAATAAAAACGATCCTGGATCATCTATCTGGAAACACGACTGCAAAATTTGAAGGTTCTAACTTTATTACCGTACCGTGAAATGCGTCTTGAGTAGACAAAAACGAGATTCTAGCTTTTTTTTCCTATTTTCGACTTTATTTTGCCTATATTGGCCCCAATTTTGAATTGATTGAATATTTCTTCAACAAACCTTTAAGTAATGTTATTAAGCACAAGTTTATGGATTTTTGTGAAATTCCGGCTAATACTGTTCATGGGGCCAAGATTTTCACGTATGGGCCAATTTTGGCCCAAATTTTTGGCCCATCTCCAAAACAATAAAAATGATCCTGGAGCATCTATCTGGGAACATGACTGCAAAATTTGAAGGTTCTAACTTTATTACCGTACCGTGAAATGCGTCTTGAGTAGATAAAAACACGATTTTGAATTTTTTTTGACACTTTTTTGACAATAGTGGGCGCAATTTTTGAGTAATCAAAATTAAATTAAAAATGTATCTCGGAACTGATTTTAGACATCTAAATTCCAAATTTGAACCAAATCGGTTGACTGGTGTGACCTCTAGCCGCGCTACAGACAAACGGACGGACGTACGTACGTACGTACGTACGTACGTACGTACGTCGGACGGACATGACCTAAAAACCATTTTTTTGGTATCTAGGACCTCTGAAACGCCTTTTGCAATGAAAATCTCAAAATCGAAATTTCGCACGATAACATAACTTTCTCAGCCCATGTATTACATACGGGCGAGAAAGTAAAAAGTAGTCTTGGTGCGTAACCCTTCACCAGGGTAGTAATCGAAGCCGTGCCACCCCCTTGGTGTTGGGGTAGGTGGTGGAAGAACAGAAGGCTAGCGTGGATCTTGTAACTGTTGGAACCAACGTCCACCACAATAGGGTAGGCTCCTCCGTTTAAACTAAACTTCGCGCCAGGCGTAGGTTGGTAATTATACCCTCAATTGTACCCGCCCAGGTTAACACACATAAGTTCTGTACATAATCAAATGACACTTGTGAAGATATCACCTATTTAAAATCGTTATCCCTATCAAAATGCATGACAGTATTCAAGCACACAACAGTTTTGATAACCCTCTCCCAAATGAAACTAAACCCCCAAGATAATTGAGAACTATAAAAAAAATATTACCAAACAGAAAATAAAATTTATAACTCAGATGAATAACTCCTTCCGCCTAGTTTCTTCTTACCTAAGTGATGTAGCCCGACGTTCTATACTTTAGTCTAACCCTTGTTTTGAAAAAATATTTTGCTGTCAATTCGCTCAATGGACCTAAGCCCTATCACACAGGAGAACAGTGGAATACAACAAACATAAAAGGCATCATTACAACACACGGTGATGTAGTTAAACCTCGTAAATGCTGTCTTTAGCGGTTTAATAAAAAACAATGTTGTTTGCTGATATTTACTAATCCTCAGTAATTTTTGTTGGCACAAAAAAGACATCTTATAGTCCAGAACAAATGAAATATCCAACAGTTTCCTCACAAAAATGTCAATAAAAAGCATCAACAAACAACAATGTGTCTATGGCTATGTTAACAGCCATTTTATCCTTGTGATAATAGTAAGTTTTTATGATTTACGAGGTTTACGAAAAATGCTAACCTAAGGTTACCTTAACCGTCAGTGTCAAGTCGACTCCAGTTGCTCCGGTGCGAAGTGTTGTTTACTCTGATGTGTAGTTAGCTGTTTGTGTTGGCTCCTGGGCGTTGTTAACTGTAGATTGTAGCTCCCGGGTCTTGTTAACCGTAGTTAGTAGCTCCTAGGTGTTGTTAACTGCAGTTAGTAGCCATCTTCAGTTTCCTCAATTCTCGAGTCACGTCTGGGCCAAAATACCCGAAACCACATTTTGAAATTTTCTGAAAGTAACAAACAAGGTTAGGAATTGAGCAATTTATAAGGCTTTAGATACAATCCTGTTATGTTTGACAGTCGAAATCCTCTTTATAGCGCTCTCTCTTTATAACAAGCAAATTTACACTGTCCCCTGACGGTCGCTATAGACAGTATAGACTACTGAAGTTTAAAATATTTTGACTTTCGTTAATTTTTTGTTATAAAAAATCACTTGAACGTAGATCACATGTGTATAGGTTATATAGTTTATAGTTTAGTATAGCTAGGTGAACGGGGTACTTTAGAGAATGAAAAAGTAACTCATGTCAGTGTCACTTACTTTGACGAAAGAGGGTTTCCAGGAATGTAGAAGGGATTGGACATGACGTCTACGTAGCTGTTGTGCAGCTTCCCGAACATCTGAAAACCCAGTTTTACATTAGGAAGGAGTTACCTGAATCGATAAAAATCGAAAGAAAAAAATCTCGTTTTTGGTACCAAAAAAGAATACTGAAGTAGCGAGAGAAAATGTGAAGAAAAACTGCCTGATTTGTATAAGTAATACCTACAGTTTGAATATCGTTGTCTCTCAGGGAACCGTTTGAAGAATCGATGATGATGATGAATTTGATCTTGGTGTTCGTAGCGTACCCATATCTGTTACGAAGTTCAGGAATTTAATCGACACTCCACTTAAAAAATATTATATTTCAGATCACTAAAGGCAGGATCCTAGATTTCAATACCACTATAGTGAATTTATAGAAGAAACTATGGCAGTCTTTGTAACTCGCTTAGACCAAAGGATACATTTTGTGTTCTTCTGTGGCATGGAGGTGTCCCAGATAGAGTTTTCTGAGGTCTGTGGCTGGAAGGCTGGACAGTTTCTCTTCAACAACGTCTAAAGAGGCGTGAAGCTGATACTGAAGCTGCAGCTCCAGCTCTGAGTTGTTACACGCCACAAACTGTGGCGAATTCTGTAAGGAGACGAAAAGGAATGAATTTTCCAGAATCGCGCCCGACAGCACAATTTCCACAGCTGGTAAAGGCCAGGCACACACCACTGGGGCGTGGTGGGCCCGGGCGACGCGCGGCGGCCATTTTGTTCTTTGTTCTCTTGAAGTGACGCTATCTTTGACGTGAGTCGTAATAAACGTTCCAACCCCTTTACATCAATTTGAAAAGCAGAAAAAGAAGACCCAACATGTAACCTAACTAATAAATACATTTTAAGGGCAGCCCCATTAATATAAACCCAGTGGTGCCCAGTTCCTATATCCGTAGCTATATCGATCGTGTGGGGACGCTTCCTCCAACAGCGACACCAGCAGCACCTTGTAATCACTTTTAACTCGACAAATCTATGAATTAAATACAAAAAATAGCCGCTAAAGGTAACTTACATCTTTCCCGATCACAGCAACACACACTGCCATTGTAAAAGAGTATAATACTGCAATAATTTAATAATTTTTTCGCACTAAACGCAACTAACGCTGTCACGAAACGCCATAAAACGCCATTTTGATTTTTCCTTTCGGCGTAATCGGCGTTGGACGAAACGAAACAACTAGATCAGTGAACATTTCGACCAATCAAAGCTGAGCATTAAATTCCAAATTTTTTATTAAACTTTTATGAAAATTTAAATCTAATTTTTAACAAAAGAAACTAAATGAACTTTAGCTGTTACCATATAGTAATTTCCTTCAAGTTTACATAAGAATACTTAGACATTGAAGAAAATCACTTGATGGTAAAATTACATTAAACTCGTGTCCGACGATAAAAGTAAATCTATTATGCTTGTATAACAGCTGTATTATTTTTAGACTATTTCCTATCAACTAGGAGTAGGTACTAAGTATAAGTATGTACCTACTCATCGTAGGCTACAAATTATTTAATCTCAACGCGGTCGCTGATTGGTCGAAAAGTCAACGCTTAAAGCTAGGTGAAGTAGTGGTTTTATCGTGGCCGCAGACTAATAATAAACAACCTATTGGCGGCCATTTTTACGTCTCAAAGTCTCAAAATCAATAATTCTTGTCAAAACTCTCAAAAACATGTTTTTTACTTATTTAAATAATGGTGCAAGCTATATTTTTGGTTTATCTTTAATTTCCTCTAACTTACAGGTAATTTTTACGCTCACAACTCTCCCTACGTGCAGAGGCGTAAAAGGTTTTTCATTGAAAGCTTTTGGTTTTTTGTTCCCTGCAACTAGTGGGTTCGGTTAATTTGTACGGAAAATGTATTTATTTTGAGTCGGATTATTCATGTAGCTATCTGATATTTAAATGGGTATCCTAGTGCGTTAGATTAGGTCACTTTTAAATGTAGAACCGGCGGATTAGCTCTAGACACTAGACAGAGCGTAGTAGTAGGTGAGGAATGAGAGAAAAAAGCCTAGTAACTAGACCATTTCATGGGTTATCCATCCTGCTCTAACTACCGCAGTTTCGATATACATTTCACCCGTCAGTTTCTTTGCTCTAAAATATAATATACGTTTTTAGGTGACGTAGAGGATGTTCCCCTGCCACTGGGAGCAGCCATTCCTTCTGAGGAGGAACCTGACTGACTTCTTGCGTGACAAGCCTGTGCCTGCTTCTTCTTGACGTCATGGGTAGTTCATCGTCCAAGTTTAAGAAGTATCTTCACCATGGGGATGAGTTCGCAGCCATGCAGATCTACCAAAGCTCCCCCGAACTGACGAGGAACTTAAACCCGAACGTCAGTTACGGAGAACATCACAACCACGACACTGCCATGCACTATGCTGCCAAACATGGGATGAAACATTTACTCAGGTTTGTGGCAAAGAAACTATCAGATATTTAAATGTATAAGATAAGATGTCTTTATAACGGCCGAAAGTAATAGACTGCGTGTAATAATTATATTATTTTTGAACATTTATAAATCCAAAAGTACTCGTATCGTCAAGTATTTAATGAGCAGAAAAAAATCGTAAGCAAACAGCAAATGTATAGTCTGCCTTAAAGAACGAATCATCATTTTCCCTGAAAAAAATCCAGTAGAATCCATTCTGATGCCACGTTTTTTTTCTCTTTACATTTTCAGATCATTTCTCAAAGACCTCGGGGGAAACCCGAACAAGAAGAACGGAAGTAACCAAACCAGCCTTCACTCCGCCTGTCAGCTCACGCACAATAAAAGCTTCTCTGCAATGGATAGACGCGCCGCATGCGTGTCACTGATCCTGCAGTGGCGGGGTGCTCCGATTGATGCGGGGGGGAGGGAGAAGATCGATCTCGCAGCTCAAGATCAGGTAATCTTAGGGGAGGTACACACTACAAGGTCTTCTTAGTGATGGACATGCTAGTCTAGTGACACGGCACTGCATCTACCCGCAGCGCAAGATAGTGTGTGGAAGCTCTCCTTGCGGCAGTCTATTGACCCGACACTTTTGTTTCAGTCTGGTGACACGGCACTGCATCTAGAGCAGTGTTGCGAAGCTCTACTCTGCAGTCTGTTGACATGGCGCTATATTTCACACGGTTTGTTCCCTCTTGTGACACGTCGCTTTGTTTGTTTCAGTCTGGTGACACGGCCCTGCATCTAGCAGCAGCATCAGGGCTAGAGCAGTGTGTGGAAGCTCTGCTAGCAGCTGGGTCTCCGCTATTCACAGAGAACAAGGCAAAGCTGACCCCCTGTGATTTGGCTGTAAAGCACGGCTATGACGCTATTGCTCACCTCCTTGAGTCCAAAATGGTCTTCGTGAGTATTCTGGTGTCTCTAGGTACAAGTATGGAATACTATATTTTGTACGGTAATTGCACCAGCATTTCCTTTCGAAGGAATTCGTTCTCCAGTGAAAGCTAATCATAGTGTCCTCTATTCGCAGTCGATTGTTTCCTCGTTCGAATAGCACACTATGTTTAGCTTTTAGAGCAGCCATTGGCGGTCATTCAGTTACCAGTGTTATCCAGTTCCGTAGGTACAAGTCCTTTCGCCAGCTGTTCAAGCTTCACTCTGAAAGTCCTACCGTGGCAACAGAATGATGTTCTGAAATATAGTGTGTCTTTTTAACGTCCGAAATTAACAGGGTATGTTGTGATTGTGACAGAAATCACTCGATGGTAAATTCACAACACGGCCTGTTAATTTTGGCCGTTAAAAAGACATTATACTCCAGAACATTTAAAGTGTGTAGAAGAAACGTAAACAAATAGCCATGTATGTTTGGTCTTAAGGGTGATGCAGCCACAAAAGAAGCTGATATTTTTCCAATCTGCCTCGGCTGATACGATGTCTTGTTGTTGCAGGACGACAGTTTAGATGTGCATAATGAAGATGAGCTGTCTCAGGGGGCAGGGGACGAAGTATATTGCGGGCTCCGGACTCAGGACCTGCAGGAGGCCAAAGATCAGCTGCTGGTCGAGACGTCCGATATGCTGCAGGTGCCACTGTTTACTGCCGAGGCCCTCCTCCGAGACAATGGTACGTGGCAGTAGATTATAGATTACTTGACGTGGTTCTAGAATATTAATACATTACAGCATTACCCAAAAAGTGTAGGGTTTTTTTTTCCAAAATTATTACTAAGGAATAAATAAAGAAATGAATTGTTCTAAGTCGTGTGACGTCAAAGGGTATGCTACCCTCTTAATTATCTTGCAGAGTGGAGTCGCGAGCTGCTGTTGGAGAAGTGGATGAAGGACGCAGTGGCGTGTTGTCAGTTGGCGGGGGTGGAGCCTCCCCAGTCCGCCCTTCTACAAAACAACGACCCGCCACTGATGCAAGATGCCACTGCCATTGATGACGTCACTCCTGATGACGTCATTCCACCCCCACCCCTCCAGCCTGACATGGATATTGACCTGGATGTGCAGGTCAGTGCTAATAACGGCAGGCTCTGTACACAAGGGGGTAATTTGGTTAGAATTACGACCTGCAGTCGAGTTTCCCCCCAGCCAGTGAAGGTCAGGAAACCCTACCCCCACAATACTTTTTACACCTCCCTGTAACGAGACCTCCCTATAGCGACCATTGAAATGATAAATCCATAAAGCCTCTAAATGTCTTTCACTAAGTACTTATACGATGTCACAAGATAATACAATTTCTATCCACCACTCTATAGCGAATGAATTGACATGCTTCCTTGACCGTCGTTATAGAGAGAAACTGCTTTATATTGTTTTCTGTATGTTTCCAGTGCGGTATCTGTCTGATGATGGTAAAAGTATGGGAACAACCTAATGTGAAAATCTCCTGTGGGCACAATTTCTGCACCATGTGCTGGGAGAGCTACCTGTCCAGCAAGATCTTGGAAGGCATACACCATGATATCCTGTGCCCTGCCTACCAGTGCCCTATTCTGGTACCCCTAGACGTTATCGAACGTTTGGTCAGCCCTGATCTCACCAAACGTTACCTTCACTTCGATATCAAGGTGGGTGGAGCTTCGATATCTCGATCGATTGCAGTGCTGCCAGCTGAGCACGATGGTCACTTGTTGAAATGGTCCAGCTGTCCCTCCTACCCTCGCTCCTACTGATCTCATCCCCGTTCGGTTGTCAGGCGTTTGTAGAGAGCAACAAATGCATCAAGTGGTGCCCAGTGGCGGGCTGTGGTCGTGCCGTTAAACTACCCGAGGCAGAGCAGAGAACACCTTCTAGTGACACGAAAATCCGAGCCGCTGCTCCCACGTTCACTTCACACGCTGTCGACTGTGGCAACGGACACTTCTTCTGTTGGTGAGTCACTGAGTCTAATGACACGAAAAACTATGAGTGTAGCGACACGAAGGATTCAATAGGCATGGTCATGTTTGTTCACCTGAACCAAAACAAAATTTTAGAACAATTTAATTTCCAATTGTTTTCTCAAAAAGTGTGCAGAAAAAAACGTAAACAAATAGCGAATGTATGTTCGGTCCTAAGGCTGAATTTCACCACTTTCCGATAGTGTCTTTAACGGGAGGATTTAACGAACGGATTTACGTTATCGTATGTTTAGCTTACGACAAATGCGTTGCGCTTGCAGTTGTTTCTCTTCGAACGCACTTGTCGTAAGCTAAACATACGATAACGTAAATCCGTTCGTTAAATCCTCTCGTTAAAGACACTATCGGAAAGTGGTGAAATTCAGCCTAAGTCATACCGATTTATGGTTGCAGGGAGTGCCTGGGCGAGGCGCATGCCCCCAGCGGTTGTGCACAGTGGCGCCTATGGTTGGAGAAAGTCAATCAAGTACGGCCTGAAGAGCTCGACAGCAGCCTGAAAGATTTAGAACTGGCCTCCAATTGCCTGTGGCTTGTATCCAACAGCAAGCCTTGCCCCAACTGCAACAGCCCCATACAGAAGAACGAGGGCTGCAACCACATCAAGTGCTCAAAGGTAGTTGTAGCAAGTGACCTACAGTTTTAGGTAGGTTCCTCTGAACATATCAGAGGTGAATGCCGATCAGAAAAACTTGGATGAGATCTGGCTAGCTAGACCATTTGGCTGTCTAGTCTCTTGTGCTCAAAGGTTGGTTACCTAAAACTGTAGGTCCCCATCAGGGACTTGATTTGTTTAATTTAATTTTCAGTGCAAGTACGACTTCTGCTGGGTGTGTCTGGAAGCATGGAAAAAACATTCTTCAGCAACCGGCGGCTATTTCCGATGTAACAGATTTCCTGCTGCATCCAAAGCGGATGAGAAGCAGGGCGTGCTCTATACTGAGGTGAGTAGGGTTAAGTTTAGCTTTCACCAGATAAAATTAGGAAATTTATCTCCCCAAAGAATGTCTTTTTAACTTCTGAATAACAGGCTGTGTTGTGATTTTACGATCAAGTGAATTGTGTCAACAAAAAATTCGTCCGAAATTAACCGAGCGTAAAATCACAACACAACATGTCAATTTATGCCGTTACAAAGACACATTATATTTCAGAACATTTAAATATCCAATAGTTTCCTCCATAATGTGTACAGAAAAATAAGTAAACAAACACGACTGCGTAGACGCCACTAGGTAACGTTATGACATGTGCGTTATCGGCAGGATGGTCATCAACCTTTCTTATCGGTAGGATAACGATATAGTGAACTTTACGGGGACACTATAGTAGATTTTAGCAACTGGTGAAATCGACTCTTGTTCGGTAGAATGAGTTTTGCTGCATCGGCTACACAAGGGGTGATTCAGAATCACGCCCGAAAGTCCAGTTTTCCCCGATCAGGGCTGGGGAAGATTCACATGAAAAAAATCTTGTATTGTCTGGAATAGATTTTGGGTCCTCTCGCTTCATCCCTCTCATTTTAGTAATTTTGTTTTGTCCTTTTTCAGGCTGTTGCGCGAAGTCAGCAAATTCAGGATTTGAACCGCTTTATTCACTACTACACAAGGTTCAAAAATCACGAAAACAGCCGTAAGCTGGAAGAACCTCTGCTGACTGCTGTTAAGCACAAGATGGAAGTCCTCGCTTCTTCCCTCGTCAGTGGGAAAGGTAACGACAACGGTCACATTTCACTTTCTCCTACGTGCCAAACTTCACTGAAATCGGTCAAATGGTATTGGTAATGTTTTTTTTTTTTTCGATAGGGTCACTCCAGTCCTATTTGTTGTGTTTTTTCGAGGACAATGTAGGATTTTTAAATGTTCTGAAGTATGATTTGTTTTTTTTAACGTAAAAAATTAACTAGCTATGTTTTGATTTTACGATCGAGTGATTTTTGTCGGTGAAAATTTTTCCAAAAACGCTCGATCGTAAAGTCACAACATAGCCAGTTCATTTCTGACGTTAGAAAGACATAGTAATTTCAGAACATTTCAATATAGGAGGGAAAATCAAAAGGTCTTCGGGTCCGATTACACCTTACAATAAATATATGATCCTATTTTTATATGATCCTATTTTTTTAGCATCATAAAAATTTTAGAAAAACTGTAATACACTTTACAATAAAAATAGGATCATGTTTAGCAGTGACGCCAACTTGACCTGGTAAAAAAATAGAATTTTGAAGATTTTTAGGGTCCTTTTTTGAACCGTTTTAGGTTAAATAATTTCTGCTATATTCTTTCAATTCATCGTTATAAGAAATTCGGACTCCTCCACATTTTCTATTAAAATACGGGTCATTTCCATTCCACTTACCTCAGCCGCCATTTTTAACGGACTAACCCAACAACAACAACAAACACATCGCAGCCTAGAGGAAGGTAGTCGCAGCAGTTATGATACAATTTGTACCGGCCGATACAAATTGTATCATAATTGACTCAATTCACTTTACACCTTACAATTTTTCTTGATCATATTTTTTTATGATCCTATTTGGATTGGAAATTGTAAGGTGTAATCGGGGGCTTCTCCGTATTTATATAGGGAGGATTTCACCACTTTTCCAAAGTATACTTAGGTATAGTGTCTCCTAACGAACAGATTTAGCTTGTATGTTTAGCTTATACAATCTTACTATAGTATACACTTAATTTCAGAAATCGTCTCTGAAAAGGAGAAGAACTGTACAAAGTTTATAGAAGATGGAGTTCGAGAACTGTTAAAAGCTCGACGTGTCCTCTGCGGATCCTATGTCTACGGGTTTTACTTAGAAGACAACTGCTACAACAGGACCATTTTTGAGTTCATGCAGGTATGCAGTACCTACTATAGTTTAAACCAGGAATCAGACTTGTATGGTATTGAATTTGGAGAATCTACATATCAGCCGCGATAAAGGACTTCAGGAGGTGTATTCCCTTTCTCGAACGCCAGCAAACCCACCCAACTAACACCTTCAAAATTTATTGTAAGAAGATAAAGCACGCCATGATGCAATATACGGGGAACAGTTCTTCTTACAATAAATTTTGAAGGTGTTAGTTGAGTGGGTTTGCTGGCGTTAAAGAAAGGGAATACACCTGCTGAGCGGTTTTGTAGAGCCTAAAATTTGTTCCAAAGGTCTTTCGTAGGTATAGCGGGTTGAAAATTTTGATTTCCGGTTTTATAGTTGAAACAGTAGAGTAGCTGTGTCCTTGTCAGACTTTGATATATCGATATCTTTAATTGATGGTTCCTACAATTAGCTTACAGTGAGGTGGGTACCTATGTGGGATGCGGAGCTTAGCAGAAGTTGCCAAAGCTTACGTCACTTTCATATTTTCACCTCCAATACCAACCTCAAATCCTACCACATTACATTTTTATTTAGTGGTTCGAAACTAAAATAAGATAACTCAGAAACTAAGTCAGCCATCAGACTACATTATCTAATCATCTGGCCCTGATGGCTGGCCTCCACCGGCTGGGGAAAATGTTGACTGTCGGGCGTGATTCTGACAAGATAATCCTATGGAACCCAGTATCTCTCCTGTTAATTTTTAATTTTCTTTCCAGAATGAGTTGGAAGGGGTGACGGAAAAGCTCTCCGAACAGGTAGCGCGGCCGTACCTTCAAACGCCGCGCCACGCCATCATGACTACCACAGCGCTTGCCAGGCGGAAACGGCATGAACTGGTCAGGGCTGTCGCCAAGGGGTTGGTGCCGCCAGATACGCCGCCGGGGAGGAAGCGAAGACGCCGCCGCTTGCCCGGAATACTCCTCTTAGACCCAAGCAACGATGTGAGTAACAGAAGGGCCAATAGTCTCGTGAGCCAGGTTCGATCCCGATCATGCCAAAAAGTTTTTCTGATCGGCATTCACCTCTGATATGTTCAGCATGTCAGTTGAAATGTATATTGTGGCTGTGGTGGTTCGGAACCCACCTAAAACTGTAGGTCCCCGTCATGTGTACTAACGCCATGAGTAGGGAGCTGGTATTTGATAGTGCTGCCAGCTGAGCTGGGTAGGTCCAGGCCTCTTCCTTAGTAGCTCAGTTACTCGGTCCTGACACGCCGGTCTTATTCTCCACAGGAAATGATGTCGCGTGCTATTGCGGACAGCCTCAAATCATTGGACCCAAACAACCCATGGGTAAAAGACGACGACGGTCGTCATAGCAACCTCACTGCAATATACGAGTGGCCAGGTACGTCCCCTTTACTCCATCACAAGCCCAACCCGGGTAACAATACTTCCCATTAGAACTGCCTTGAAATGTTCGATCCCGGTCCGAACAAAAAAATTTCCACTGATTCAGCATGTTAAAGTGTATATCGATGCTGTGGTGGTTCGGAACCCTCCTAAAATGGGCCATTTTTTTGGCAGACGTGAATGCAGACCGAGAGTCAGACGTGGGACGAGCGGTGGCGCTCTCGCTTGTGGGGGAGTGTAGCCGGGAGGGATGTATGCGCCCGCGCGCATGCAATCCTCGCACACACACTCTGCACGACTACTGCTCCCTGTGGTGTGCTGCTACTCCACAAGCCAAGCCAAATGTTCGGGACAGCAACAAGTCTGTCACGCAGGATGACTCTATGGACCTGGCCATCGCGCTAGAAATGTCGAGACTGCAGATGATCGAGGATACTGTCAAGCGGCAGCACCAGTTAGTAGTAACTTCCCTTAATAACTCAATAACCTTCTGCTGCCACTTTAATTTGACTAACTCAACCTTCTTTTGTTTGTTTAGATCAGCAAACAAGCCAAATACAAGCGTGTCAATCACGCAAACTGACTCTGAGACTGAGCTTAGCAAAGCCATAGAATTATCACTTCAGCAACAGCAGACTGCCGAGGTGGGGGTGACTACCGAGGACCTGACCCCTACTGCACCCTACAGGTAATCTACCCTTAAACAACGACCTGTATAACAAAAAACTGTAGGTCCTCGTCGTCGTGTTCGTAACATGATGGGTGGGGAGATTGTATTTGGTAGTACTGCCAACTGAGCACGATGGATAATTCTTGATATGGGCTAGTTGCTTGTGCCCCCCACCCTTTTCTTACTACATTTAAATGTTGGTTTGTTATTTCAGGAAAAGTAGCCAGGACTTGACGGTGGATTATTTCCTTAAAAGTTTGGCTGGCCAGCATAACGTTAACCTGTTCACCCCTGATGCTGAAAAACCTGTTACTGAGAAGGAAGCAGCTTTGTTCAGGTAAGCATTACTTTTTGAAAAGGTGGTACAGTGGCCGAACGGTGAAAGTGTCCGGTTTTATAAGCGGTATAATCCTGGTTCAAATCCAGGCCGCTGAAAATTTTCCTTGAAACATTGGTGTCTCTTGGTGGTGGGAAAACAATGGTTTGTCTTAGCATTATGGGTAAATAGGTACACAATCTTGTTGGTTTATATTTTTTTAAGAAACTGTTGGATGCCAATAGAATATTTTTCGGTTGTAAAATCACAACATAGTTAATTTCGGACGTTAAGGCTGTATATACATTCTCGACGAACTCCACCAAAAGTAAATATTTGACAAAATTAATGTTTACATATTAGTGCTGCCGGAGACTGGTAATTGCAATATCGTATTAGTTGTGTCTACTCTAAAAGCTAAACATAGTGTGCTATTTGAACCCGAAACGAACGAGTGAAAGTAGGACACTATGTTTAGCTTTTACAGGAGAAAATGTAGAGAAATGGTGTTGCAATTACCCACTCCCGTAAGTGAAATAAAAATTGTCAACATGTAACATGGCGGCGGTAAATATTACAAACATTTATCAAGCTTTTCTTCCAAATGTGACGATAAAATCATACATTTTTTAGTCCGAAACGTTCAAAAAAAATATTCCGCGTGCGGTAGTGTTGTGTTTTCGCGATCTGTCAAAAAAAACATGTGGACTGGTAGTTGACTATTTAAAACCGCTCCTGTTGGCTTATTACTCCATTTCATTCAAAAATACAACACTATCTCACGACAAAGAGTCTCAGGTTTACATCCCCCTATAAACACTTTTCACTCGCCCTGTAACTTCGGAGTAGGGCTTGAAGTACGTAGCATTGCGAACCAAGTACGTGTAGTCGACCTTAAAAAGACGTATTATATTTCAAAACATGAAAATATCCAGTAGTATCCACGAAAAAAACATTTTTCATGTACTTTATCCATTCCTTTTGCAGGCCGAAACAGACTGAAGACGGAGTGTTCGAGATCAGTGACATCCATGACGGGTACGAGGGATGTTTCCTTCCTGAAGAGCAGGAGGACGCGGGGCTGAGGAGAGCTCGATCAACTGGTGATTTGACCAGACGGGGTGACCGTCGGGACACCTATCGGGAGCCTAGGTAACTATGAGTACGAGGTGTGTTCCTGAAGAGCAGGAGGATGCTGGACTGAGGAAAGCTTGACCATTATTGTAAGGTATAAATTTGATTTTGTGCAGGTATCACCTGGACTCGGATCACTCCAGCCAACATGACGAGAAACCGGAACAAATTCCCTGCAAAGTCCTCCCCTGTCCTTCCGGAGTTACCAACCTCGTCCAAGGTACGGAACTGGTTAACACTGGTAATTGCAAGACCGACTTCTCTAAAAGCTAAACGTAGTGTTCTATTCGAACGAAAAACAAATAGGACACTATGTGACACTATGTTTAGCTTTCACTGGAGAATGAATTCCTTCGAAAGATAGGAATGGTGGTGCAAGAACCGTACTAAATACAGTATGCTATAGTACAAGGTACGAAAATTTTTTCATGAATCTTTTGGACATTTCAATGTTATGAAATACAATATGTCTTTTTAGATATTAACTGGCTATGTTTTTAAGATTGAGTGATCGAAAAATCACAGCTAGTTAATTCCTGACGTTAAAAATACATAATATTATACTTATTTCAAAAAATTTAAACATCCCACAGTTTCATCATAAAGTGGGAAGAAAAGTCATTCTGCTGCCACGTGTTCACGATTGTTTATTTCATCTTAAAAGAACAGTTTGGATCTTTTGTTTTTCAGGAGAGCGGGGTTTCGTGACAGCAGCGCGTGATGACGTCACCATTGACACCCTCAGTGTCGACATGGAAGTTTGCCATATCTTGTCTTCAGAGGTGAATGCCCTGTAGCTTCTCCCCACCCTTGTTGTGTACTGTATGCTTTAGTCGCCTCCACTTACAAGCCGCATCGCCATCCGAAGCCAAGTGTTTAGCTTATCCGATTACTGCCAAATTGTTTGTGGAGGCGTGTTTAGAAATAATGCGTACAATATTCAGTACACAGAATCTAGCAAAATTTTGCGCTTATGGCGTTAATAAATCTTGAAGGGGACATGGGAGAGGTTTATGTTTATTAATGTTCACCCAAAGCGAAAAAAACACTTCTCATATTATCATAGATACTAACCTCCTTATTGAAATAAAAATAAACAAAATATTGTGTTTTTATTTCAATATGGAGATTTAGTTTCTTTGTTTTGGTTCAGGTGAACATATAAAATCATAACCTCTCCCATGTCGCCTTAAGAGAACGCTATACCTGACGGTGCATTTTTTGCCGCCCATAAGATTAACATTGCGAGCGGTGAATCATTTTCAAGGTTTACCCTTGGTTGGAAAGACACAAAATTTTGCCTGTACCTACCTAGCCCTAACAATGTTCTAGGGAGTGTTCGAAGCAGATTTCCCATTTTTTTACTGGTTTTCGAGATACAGCACTTTTCTTGAGGTATGCGATGCTAGCATTTGCAAAACAGTTGCAATAAAAGAAACCAGTGAGAAATTGGGAAATCTGCTTCGAACACTCCCTAGAACATTGTTAGGGCTAGGTACAGGCAAAATTTTGTGTCTTTCCAACCAAGGGTAAACCTTGAAAATGAATCGCCGCTCGCAATATTAATCTTATGGGAGGCAAAAAATGCACCGTCAGGTATAGCGGACCCTTAACAATGAATGTACAAAGTTTATGGCGAAACATTTTGAATTCGCCTTTGCTAAGACTGAAAAAACATTACCAGTCTGAAGTATAATATTTTTTATTTGCTCATTTCATTGCTATGATTCTATTTGTATTCACCGTACCTATGGTTCCTCAGTTGATACCGGTACGTGCACCGCCATCTTGTAGCAATTATCGATCGATATGATCTCTGTGTTTTTTTATCGATGCACCTGAAATGGTGGTTGTTTATCAAACAATTGTGTGTTGCATTGGACTGTTGGGTTTGTTATATTGGTTTATTGATAAATATTTCCCAGCACGTGGCACCTCTTTTCACTTCAAAATGGCCGCTAATGATTGTGCACGTACCAGTGTCTATCGAGATATCGTATCCTTAGTAACCATTTATCCTTAGTAACCTATTTACCATTGCTATATTTTATAGAAGCATGATGTTTATGTCAAGGCATGATCTATTTTTATATGTTAATGTTAAGGGCCCAGTTCCATGGTTAAATATGTAATGTATAAAAATTGTACCCAGAAAAGGGTTAACGTGTATCTAAATAAATAGGTAGATATTCTAAGGGTGCGTCCGACCATGCCCAGTTAAAATTAAACTGGAGATTTTGTCCTATGTTTACCATGTTAAAATTTAACATGGTGGTGGGACGCACCCTAAAAATACTACTTTTACTTGGCAAGTGTTTGTCTGACAAACATACTATTTTATCTTCTTTGAAAGAACAATAACATTTTTCTTGATACCTAACAAAAAATATGTAATTTATGTACGAAAGTACAACTGGGACCTACCACAAATGGCCTTCTAAATCTTGAAATTTGTGACAAAAGGAGTGCTTTTGGTGCCATTTTATTTAGACTTTATATTGACAGTGTACAGCTCACTCTTAGATGAGGGTAACGACAACGACACTAACTGTTCTAAAAAAAACACAGGGTTGCCAAAATTATTTTTTGTTCAGAACAAGAAGTAGACTTAAGAAGAAGGGGTCACAATGATCTGAAATAGTTTAGTAACGACAATTCATATTTTTAGCAATGAATAATTTTTACATAGCTCAATAATTATTGTCCTTATTTTTTGATAATATACTTTTTTAATTTTCTTGTATGATTTTGGATTGTTTATTCGCATGGTTACGTTGTAGTGGACTTTAAGGGACACTATAGTACCCTTTAGGAATTTGTGAAATCTGTCGCTAGTCGCATGATTGTTGCATTTTATCCCTGTATAGACGTTTGAAGAAACAAAAGCTAAATAGGTCTGTCTAATCTGTTTCACTGCAGCGTGAAGGAATTGCAGCTGTGGCCAAAAGGAGGCACACGATGGACTGGAAAACGAAGGACTCCCCGCACTCCAGTAGCTCTAGTTCCAGCAGAGCGCTGGAGAAGCGTAGTTCCCTGGACGAGGGTTCCAAAAAAAGTTCGGAGTCTGTGAAGAACCTCATAGAACAGGTGAAGAACACGCTGAAAGCCATCGAGAGCGACGTGGAGAACAATGGGCGGCTTAGCGGTGAAGCAGGCCGCCGCAGCTGGCAACAGCAAATGTTCGAGTTCGATAGCAGTGGGGGTGAGTTTTCCCGCCATTGCCCGGAACGTGCGTCCACCGGAAAAATCAAGAATAATACGGACGCAGCCGTCAAACTTCATTGTGGGACCAAAAGCGTGACTACCTTAGAAAATTTAAAGGAATGTGAACGACGGTACACGACCAAAAAAGTATTATTTGTCGGTAGTGACAAAACTATCAACGAAGCGCACAAACGAGCCTTCAAAGCGGCCGGGGGAAAAATTTTGCACAAAAAGGATTTAGGGGTTGGTGTGAAAGAAGTTGGACCAAAGGGTGGGGCGAACCTTAGAATCCGAATCGCGAAAAGTCCGGTGGTGACGGATTCTTCGAACGAGTACGAGACCGAGACGGGGATTCCGAAATCACCCACCCTGTTTATTAGTGGGGTGTCGATATCACGCACCCCTGAGCCTTGCAGCCCTGCTAGCCCTCACAAGGGAAGGAAACCAAACCTGTCGAACCTTCACGGGAAAATCAACAGCTATCCGCTCCTCAACTTCATGGCCGCTTCCATGGACGTGGAGGAGCAAATTTTCCCACCTGAGGAGTTCGATGACCATCGCTTCCTTAGCAGCGGGCGGCAAAGTCGTTCTTCGAGTCTAACGGTGCCCAAAACGACCAACTTAGACGACCACCAGAGGAGAAAATTAAACACAAGTTGTGGTGCGATACCGGTCCCGTCCGGTGACAAAAAGCGGAACTCCATCTCAGCTCCTGAACGCAAACGTAGCGGCAGCCAGGGGGTCGTACCCGACGGCGATATCTCCGCTAAGGACAGTGAAGGCGTCTTCAACTTCGGGGTCTGCAACCATAAGAATATGTCTCACTGCTTCTTCAAGACGATCCCTTCTATGGAGGAGGCCGTTCAGACCCAGGAAGTAGAGCCATCTGTAGCGGAAGAAGTAACCAAGAAGCCGGGAAAATCCAAATCAGCGGCAGAGCCCGAACGTGAACGAGAAATGTTTCGATTCCCGAAATCTTCGACCGACGGGGCCCTGAGTTCCGTTTTACATGTGCAGGAGAGCAACTTAAGTTCCGACGACTTTCACGAAGTTCTTTTCCTTTTGGAGCGATCCCCCAAACAAAGCTCAAAGCGAAGGAAAAGGTCGAAAAAAGAACGAGACAAAGTCAAAGAAGCAAATACCAAAGACGATACCAACGAAGTGAGCTCCGTTCTGTGAAAAAAACTACTTTTATCTTGAAAAATTTGTTGTGTCTTTTCCGTTTTGGCTGTTCGTTATGTAAGACAGTAAAATTAAATTAAATATGATGCTGCAACTTCAAATTTTTTTCCGTCTCCATACATAGATGAGCTTGAAATAAAAGTGTCACGTGGATTGAGGGGCTTCTACAACCCCGTCGTGACACATTTGAATTATTGATACTTTTTGACTTACCCTCTAGGGATGTAAGGATGGATAGTCCGGCGAGGTAGACCACAGTAGTTTCAAGACACTTTTATTTGAACATTCAATCACGACCGAAATACTGCTGTCAAACAATCTTTAGTACGACCGACCACGACTCTACCTGGATTTTCCCGACACGACCGCAATGACCAATCGAACTACAATGCCCCCTTACTGCCTCCTGCTTTCATGTTATATGGACCCGCGCCAGAAGTCAGCGACCGGTTGCTTGACCTTCCTCGTTGAATGAGGCTCGGGCCGGTGGAATCTGATTCCGGTACTCCTAAGCTCTGGAGGTGTATTCCCTTTCTCGAACGCCAGCAAACCCACCCAACTAACACCTTCAAAATTTATTGTAAGAAGATATGGCACGCCATGATGTAATATACGGAGAACAGTTCTTCTTACAATACATTTTGAAGGTGTTAGTTGGGTGGGTTTGCTGGCGTTCGAGAAAGGGAATAGACCTACAGGTACTCCTACGGGTAGTTGTGACGTAGTAAAATAAAATCACCAAGGCCGCCATAGAAGTCGCACGGCCCTGGTCCTGACAAAAGGCGGGAAAAATTAACGTGTCAATAGAAAGTTGTCGTGGTTCTAGTTAGTTTTTGTTTACAAATAAGACATGCCGCCCGCTTCTTTTGATTGAATATTTCTGTGACAGTGTTCTATTTCTTCCAGTATTTATCGGTTAAATGGTGTGCGAATAGTGCAATTCACAGGATATTGAATATATCTCAAGAATCTTCCGGATGCGAGGGAATATCAGTGACAAAAGGTAAGAAGCCGAGTCTAACTGAAGTTATGCAAAGCTACCGATTGAAAAGGCAAATAAATGTCAACTTCTTGTATTTTAACTCATTATTGCCTTACCTATAGTCAGCTAGGTTGTAAGCCATCTTCTGAGGATTGAGGAACTGTTGGGTATTTATTCTGAAATATAATGTGCGATACCCCGTATAACCACGGAACATCCAAGTACGCTATTTGGAAGCTTCCTTGGACGTTGCAAATACCATCCTAGTACCGTTAAATGTCTGTTTACAAATCGCGTCCATAAAGCTTCCCGTGTACCTTCCATGGACGGTTCAAGAACTAGGTTTGGAGGGTATTAGAAACTTCCCTACATAGAAAAGGAACAGTTTATAGACGCTGCTTGGAAACTTCCTAGGACCTTACAAATACCATCATAGTACCGTCCAATATCTGTAGTAAACGCGTCCATAAAGCTTCCATGTACCTTTCATGGACGGTTCATGGACTGTTTTTGGAAGCTTCCCACGACAGTACATTAGGGCTGGATTTAGTGAATTTCGGAATGGATTTTACCCGAATTTTTTTCTGTAAGTTAAACAAGGTTGTCATGCGTTGGTAGGGAAATAAAATTCTGAGTTTATTTACCTAGCAACGCATGGCGCCCTTCTTTAACTTACAAAAAAATTCGGGTAAATTCCATTCCGAAATTAGCTAAATCCAGCTTGAACGTTCTATTACTACCAGTGTAGGTATAAGGTGAAATGAAATGAGAAAAAAATAAATTATTTGGAGCATAAAAATAATTATTATTACAATTATTTTATTAAATCTCACAAGTTGAAGAATTGAAGAATTGTCTTTTTAGTTCCACATGGAGGCACTGAAGTAGAAGGGATGAAAGGGAGTCTTGTCCAGACCAATAAGTTATTTAGATATGGAGAAATAAACCTTTGTAAAAGCCATCTGAGGCTGATGGAGACGGTGAAGAGTGAGACCTACACTCTCAGCTGAGGGTGAACAGTGTGGAGCGCAGCAGTGGTCAGCAGTGGCTATCTGCATTCGAAAGAGTGATGGTCCCGTTATGACATCTTTGTCATTGTGGTTCCCAAGAAAGGAGACTGCTGTCACTAATGCGATGACGAACGTTCCAATTCCACTAAAAAAGACAAAATTACAATTATTATAACTACGAATTTTCATAAAACCGGTTTTACATATTTAAAAGATAAGTTCTTTACAAAATTATCAGCAGATATCCTAGGTATAGGATTTAGGATTAGTGTATAAGAAAAGCCTCAAGAACGTATATAGGTACTAAAGGCGGGTGCGTCATACTCGCGGTATTAACGGTCAAAGTCCAGCTAAATTCGGTGTTTACCGTGCAATAAATGAAATTTAACTAGTTTAACGTTAACGATAATGGTGGGACTCACCCTAAGTACCTACCTATTTGTGCATTAATTATTTCTTAATCTAATATGGTTTATGGTATTCCAGCTCCGTATAGTTTAATGAAGGCAATGTGAACTCATTTCTCGAACTGAAATCAGACTGTGAAAAATCGCTTTGGAAAACCTAACGGGCCACGCCAATTTTGACTGCTTGAGGTTTGAGACTAACTTAACTAAGTCGAATCAGAGAAAGACTAACATAAGTGAAGTTGAATAAAAGAAACATTTACCTGATAATATCGCTGAAACGAGGCCAGTAATGCACCAACGCCGAACGTCGAAATAAACACTGAATTAAAATGGCGGCGCGCATGCGCGGTAGGTAACTATGAGCAAGACCATTCCTGTACCGTCCTAGGACGTTCCTAGGACGTTCCTTCTTCTGTTCCCCGTGAAACTTCCCGGACGCTTTGTGGAAGGTTCAAATAGGTACATTAAAAGAACTTGAAATGTACTGATAGTGGAAGTTTCCCGCGCATGGTCAGCGTACGGTTCTAGTACCTTCCAAGAACTGTTAATATCAGCCTTAGTTGTAACTTTACTCTGGGATCCTTGGAGGACGGTCCTTGTACCGTCCATCAGTAACAATTGGGTACGCTATTTGAAAGGAAACGCTCCTTGGAAGCTTGGACTGTTCATGAACCGTCCTAGAACCTTCCGTGGTTATACGGGACAGTACTTTCTACTTTCCCTAGGTAGGTACCTACATTTCTGCCAAATGTTTTATGGAAAAATTTGTAATAGTATGGCTCTAGGATTGACTGATGACTGTAAGTGTTTACTAAAAACCCAGTTCTCCATGGATTATGTTCTGGTACACACTATTTGTAAGTAGCAGATATTGGTCTTGTTTGGCACAGTAGTAGTAAATTTGATCAGACGTAAGCCCGGGGTTGTAGCCTTCTTCTTTCAGTTGTTTCTTCTTAATCTTGTATGTCTCGGTGAGCTGAATTTCTTGCAGCGTCCGAATAAACAGTGGTCTCGCATATTTGGGGAGCCTTTTGGCTAGGCCTATGTTGAGTTGCTGTAGGTTCAGGCTGTCTTCTGCGTCCAAAATGGCTGCCATCCCAGCTTTGCCCTCGATTCCAGGGATCTGGAAAGTAAAGGACGATATTAAACCTGACCGTCTCCAGCCATATATGTCCGTGTGGTGATGATCGCATAGCTGATCACTCCAGAACAAACCAATCCCTCTGCAGTTTCTCCACAGCATGGCCATCATCACTCCCTGCGAGAATTTATTCACCTCAATCCCTGGTTTGTGTTCGATAGCCATGGGGAGTACACCTAAGGGGAACTTCTTAATTATCTCTGGTATGTGTTCAAGGTTGGGGACCTACAGTGTAAGGTGGGATCCGATAATTGGAAAATGTGAACAGAAAAAAATCTCGTCCGCCGGTGTTCGAACTCGCGAACTCCAGTTGCTAGTCCGTTGCATAACCACTAGACCACCGTGTTTAAAATACTTACTTCTACACCATAAACAGCAGCGTCTTTAAGCCCCACAATATCCGATATGATCTGCTCGACTTCCGCTGTGGACACGTTCTCCCCCCTCCACCGGAAACTATCCCCCATTCGATCACGGAAGTAGACAAACTTTTCCTCATCCAGGGTGAAAACGTCGCCGCTGACGTAGTACTGGTCGCCGGCCTGGAAGTAAAATTGCGTAAAAAACAAAGGTTTTTTAAAGGTGGCTATTCACGATAGGGCTAGATGGCTCGGGGCCATTTAGCCCTCTCGTGAATGGCCACCTTTAAGGGTGTTCGACAGTCACCGAGGTACAGACCGCGTTATTTTGCTGTTCGTTTCACTACCAATGGAAATATTGAGTATTTTCTCTAACAATCCAAACCTTTCAGGACAAAAGTTACTTTATCTTTAAGAAAAGCTGACCTGAGACCTGACCTGACCTAACCTGAGAGGTCCGGGTTCGAATCCCGGCGGAACGGAAAATTTTCCGCTTCCGACATGGATGTATTGGCTTCGGCCCACTTCTAAACTGGCTTCGGCCCACTTATATTCGGCTTCGGCCAAAAAATGTAACAAACCAACTCATCGGCGCATATGTTCTCTGACCGTCGCGCGTTAAAAAAAAAAAAAAAAAAAAAAAAAAAAAGCTGTTTTCCCTTTACTACCTGGAAGACGTCCCGGATGACCTTCTTGTCGGTGGCCGAGGAGTCGGTGTACCCCTCGAAGTCCTGGCCAACGCGGTTGCTGATTATTTTGGAGATGTGCATACCTGGCACTCCTGTAATATCAGAAATACTGCAGGATAATCACGTCACACTCCAGCCACTCTGTGGCCAGTTGTAGGTACTACGGCTAGTTGTTAATGGGCCCACCAGTGAGGCCTGCGACCAGCCAAAGGCACCCCATGATGATGAGGTACTACGGCTACGTACCAGCTTCCTAAATGTTACTTGTACGTGCGCGAGTCAGAAAGAGTTGCGTACCTGGTTGTGTGACGGGGATGCAGCGTCCTTTACCATCCCTTAGAGGCATTTCAGTTTCAGGATCCACCTTCACTAGATGGACAGGTACAATGGTTGGCCATAGGAGGGGGATGTGCCCAACAGCACCAACCTTTCCTTCTGTGTTCACTGAAACATCCCCAAATAGTCCGTTTAATGCGAAATGGGAGGGATGATGTTTGCCAAGTTATTATATTAAGGGTGGCTTAAACCAGTTCCTTATCGTGCAGATAGTAAATTTATCATCCCGATAAAGTAGCCGAAAAATCCACTAGCTACGATAAGGGCGCTATCGAGAGGATGGTGAAAGGCACCCACTTTTCTTTACGGGAGAATATCGCTATAGTGAACTTTAAAGGGACACTATAGTTGACTTCAGTGACAGGGCCACAGTGGTTCGATCCCGATCCGACCAGAAAGTTTTTCTAACTTACTTAGGCTTCCGATGCCTTCGCTGGAACCATAGCATTCAGCAACCTGCTGAATTCCAAACCTCCGGACAAACTGTTCCCAAATCAAAGGTCTTAGTCCGTTTCCGTACATAAGACGTACTCTGTGTTGGGTGTCCTCAGCTCGAGATGGCTGTGCCAGCAGGTAGCGACACACCTCTCCGATGTAGATGAACGCCTGCAGAATAACAAACAGAAGGCTGTAGATAAGGGTCACCTGTTTGTTTATATTTTTTTCCGACCATTTTTTGAGGAAATGTTTGAATTATAATTTGTCTTTTTAAAGACCGAAATTAAGAGGACGCTATACCTGACGATGCATTTTTTGCCGCCCATAAGATTAACATTGCGAGCGGCGATTCATTTTCAAGGTTTACCCTTGGTTGGAAAGACACAAAATTTTGCCCGTACCTAGCCCTAACAATGTTCTAGGGAGTGTTTGAAGCAGATTTCCCAATTTCTCACTGGTTTCTTTTATTGCAACTGTTTTGCAAATGCTAGTATCGCATACCTCAAGAAAAGTGCTGTATCTCGAAAACCGGTAAAAAAAAAAATGGAAAATCTGCTTCGAACACTCCCTAGAACATTGTTAGGGCTAGGTACAGGCAAAATTTTGTGTCTTTCCAACCAAGGGTAAACCTTGAAAATGAATCGCCGCTCGCAATGTTAATCTTATGGGTGGCAAAAAATGCACCGGCAGGTTTAGCGGACCCTTAAGGGTGATGTGATGCGATATTACGATCGGTTAATTTCGGACAATTTGTTGACAAAAATCACTCGGTCGTAAGATCGCAACACAGCCTGTTAAAAGACACATTATATTTCAGAACATTTTCTAATTTCAAAAGGTAGTAGGTGTAGATAGGGAAGATTATATTGTGATAACTTACGGTGCAGTTGTAGCGGATGCAGTCTTTCCAAAAATTTGACGCGGAAAATTTCTTGCGCAGAGTGACGGTTAGGCCTGCTACCAGGGCTTGCCCCACCCCCAGCGTCCCTCCGTTGCTATGATACAGGGGTAGAGGTACGTACACTACGTCATCACCCCGCATACGTATGTACATGTAGCACGCCATGGCCATGGCGATGTACCTAAACAGATGTAGAATTTGGGATTGAGTTATGAAGCGAGAGGAACCTGTGTACCTATTCCCTTTCTCGAACGCCAGAAAACCCACTCAACTAACACCTTCAAAATTTATTGTAAGAAGAACTGTTCTCCATATATTGCATCATGGCGTGCCTTATCTTCTTACAATAAATTTTGAAGGTGTTAGTTGGGTGGGTTTGCTGGCGTTCGAGAAAGGGAATACACCTCCTGGCTGGGGGAAAATTCGACTGTAGGGTGTGATAGTGACCAAATCATCCCCTTGTGTACAGAGTTCAAGTTAGGTGGCATCCTGTATCCCACTAGTCCCGTCCAAGACTGTTACGTTTTGTTAGTACACCTGAATACCCACCTGCCGTGAGTAATGACGACAGCTTTAGGCATTCCTGTCGTGCCGGACGTGAACACATAGAGAGCTGTGCTGTTGTGTGTGGTGGCAGGTACAGGGTGTGCAGTAGAGTGGGTTGCCTGCAGGGCTGTATTCAAGTCCACTGCTCTCGCACATAGGGTGGTTGTATTTCGGGGCACCCTGTATTCGTAGAGTGGTATGCTCGCTATGGTAGAAGCTATTTCGTTCAGAGCTGGAATACACGGAGAACAAGTATAAATTCAGCTATACCCAAACCAACTTTAGTTCCATTATCCTAACAAGACAGACACCATGTTAGAGAAAGAAACAATGTTCCTGTCTTCTTAGTAACAAGCTAAGAAGACTGATGGAGTGTACACGCAAACAGAGGTTACTGGGCCATCGTACAAAGTTAACAGTCTTTTTACTTTCTCGCCCGTATGTAATACATGGGCTGAGAAAGTTATGTTATCGTGCGAAATTTCGATTTTGAGATTTTCATTGCAAAAGGCGTTTCAGAGGTCCTAGATACCAAAAAAATGGTTTTTAGGTCATGTCCGTCCGACGTACGTACGTCCGTCCGTCCGTTTGTCTGTAGCGCGGCTACAGGTCACACCAGTCAACCGATTTGGCTCAAATTTGGAATATAGATGTCTAAAATCAGTTCCGAGATACATTTTTAATTTAATTTTGATTACTCAAAAATTGCGCCCACTATTGTCAAAAAAGTGTCAAAAAAAATTCAAAATCGTGTTTTTGTCTACTCAAGATGCATTTCACGGTACGGTAATAAAGTTAGAACCTTCAAATTTTGCATTCGTGTTCCCAGATAGATGCTCCAGGATGATTTTTATTGTTTTAGAGATGGGCCAAAAATTTGGGCCAAAATTGGCCCATACGTAAAAATCTTGGCACCATGAACAGTATTAGCCTGAATTTCTCAAAAATCGATAATCTTGTGCTAAATTACATAACTTAAAGATGTGTTGAAGAAATATTCAATCATTTCAAAATTGCGGCCAATATAGGCAAAATAAAGTCAAAAATAGGAAAAAAACTAGAATCTCGTTTTTGATTGGTCAAGACGGATTTTTATTCTTTTTGAGATGGGCCAAAAATTTGGGCCAATATTGGCATTATCGTAGGAAAAATTTTCCAAAAATGGAAATCACGTTTTTGATTGGTTAAACCACATTTGCAACAACACTAATCGACGGATTTTCTTGAAAATTGGTGAAAGTGGTCTCAGATAGATGCTTCAAGGGCATTTTCAATAGATTTTCATTTACTTAAAATTTAAGACGGTGACATGCAAAATAGAAAACATATACTTTGCGCGTCGAACGACACTTCACTGTTTGATGGATATGTTTGAAATTCGGTATGCAGGTGCCTAAAAGTATCGCCCATTGTGAGGCAAAATACTTTTTAGAAAAAGTTAAAATTTTGACACTTATTTACGTAAAAAAAAAATCAAATTTTCGATAAAAATTGCGAGAAAGTCAAGTGCGACCATTGTCGAACCCTTTATTTCGTAAGGTGACCCTATCAGACCCTTCTCTTATACACTAGCACCCTCTTCTTAGGTTAAGAGAGACAGCTATAGCTGGTTTAATCATATTTTCTGAGTTATACGACATCTTATATTTCAGGACAAGTAAATCTCCTACAGTTTCCAGCAAGGTATTTAGCTCACCAGGTTGTAGTTCTGCCCCATATATGATGGCTTTTAAAGGTACAGCCTGCAGACTATGGGCCAAAGGTTTCTCCGCTAGGTTGCTGTTGATCAGGCACACAGCTGCCCCAATCTTATGTAGCCCCAGTGAAAAGGCCACGTACTCCACCCGTGTCTCCATAAACAAGGCCACTGTATCCCCTTCCCGTATACCCCCTGCCCAGAAATAATTGGCAACACGGTTGGAAAACTGGTCCACCTGTGGTAAACAAAATTGGGTTAGCGTTGAAAAATCTATGTCGTTAGAAGTCTCATAGGTGAATGCCGATCAGGAAAACTTTTATAGGACTGGAATCGAGCCTGTGGCCCGGATGACAGTGGTATAGGTTATAGGGCCATGTGCCAAATCGGGGGACAAAAAATTTGCTCGATTTATTTCACTGCGCCTGCAAAAATCATGATTATGTAATCTGAAAGTGGGTGTACACGTCTTTCGCTGCGCCTGCGAAATCGTGATTATGTAGTCGGTGTACACGAATTTTTGTGCACGAGAAAAAGAATATTTTATGCTAAATAATTGTGCTATTATATTATTCGTAGGTTCGAAGCCCACTTTAAACCACTTCTAGATTTAACATACAGAGATAGAGCTAGTGCCTCTCGGGAGTGCCCCATGGCTATAGAACACATACCAGCGAGGGGGTAACCACTCCAGAGATTCCTTGAGATTCCACTGAGATTCCATAAAGATTTCCAAAGATTCCCAACTATATTCATGGAAAGATGAACCCCGAAGGGGTAACCACTCCAAAAAATTCCAAGATTCCCTGAGATTTCATAAAGATTTCCAATGATTCCCAACGAGATTCCCAACGAGTGGTTAACCCCTCGCATACCAGGGACTGAGCTGAATAAATCCTCCTGATGATGGTCATGTTGTGGAAAAAATGCAAAGGGGTTGGTTTGTTCGGGAGCGACATACCTTAGGTCCATTATTTACGTACCTTTCGAAAGGTCCAAGCTTCATCTTCAAAATAGAACATGATTTTGTCCGGGTTCGCATCACAGACTTGCTGAAATTTTTTCGGAATGGTTTCTTCATTCTTCTGCATATTTTTGATAAACACGGCGATGCGTACCAAACGCACTAAACACCTGCAAAAACACCGAACTTTGGAACCGCTTTCCCCGAGGGGTTGACTCCAGAGATTCCTTGAGATTGCAAGAAGATTTCCTGATATTCTCAGCGAGATTCGTGGAAAGATGCATCCCGAGGGGTATTACTCCAGAAATTTCCAAAATTCCCTGAGATTTCATAAATATTTCCAATGATTGCCTGAAATTCCCTACGAGATTCCCAACGAGATTCCTGGAGTGGTTAACCCCTCGGCTTCTCCCAAACAGGTACCCATCAGAGCTAAGTAAACTCAGGGCCAAGCAAGGTACACCAGAAAGAATCGCACCTGACATCTCTGCACAGCATTCGTAAGTAACGTCGTTTTTCGTATCCACTAAGAAGATACCCAGCTACCGTCAGCAGGGTGAGATGGGCCCCGGGGTGAAAACATTGGCCTGACATAAGATTGTAGCCTGCGAAGAGTGCCCCGCATGACAGTACCCACTTCAGGACATTGTCTGTTTTCTGTTGGAAAGAAAGAACTGCATGACAAATTTCTAGTTCTCACCGTTGTCTAGTAGGACTCGCAAGACTGAGGTCCTGGGTTCGAATCCCGCTGCCTGTTGGTAGCAAGGAAAATAAGAGACTGTCACAACCTGCTAATTTCAGCCGTTAAAAAGACTTATTATATTTCAGAACATTAAAATATTAAATTAAACAGAAAAAACGTAAACAAAACACGACTGCGTAGACTTCCTGAAATTAAAAAGAACACTCTAGTCTAGTCAGCAAGGTTTGTTCTTACCTTGAAATCGGGGTCCATGGTTCTGGTTTGGACGTCACCATTGAACTGTTTGAATGAGTTTGGTTGGTTCTTCTTGGGTAGACATGACCTTGACCAAAGTGACATCTGTCAGCCTGCTGTGCTCTGTTCTTTTGCTCCTCATCCGTCGATTTGTCTGTTTGCCTATTCAGGCTGACAATGAATCGCACTGATAGTCGCACCAGTTCGATCCCAATGCGTAGGGTGGGGGGGGGGGGGGGGGGTAGCCCCCTACGACTTCTTCTTTCTTACTGTAGTGATTTTGTCACTACTATCTTACTACCTACCTTACTTCCGAATTTTTCAGGTTCGGACCATGAGCCGTTCGCCAAAAAAGGCGAACTTCGCCAGAAGACTTGATTTTGGAAGCACCAGTGATGCACCAATAGATTCCGACGACAGTGGCAGCAGACTGAAGCAGTGGAAGACGATCAGATGGGGCCGTAGCAGTGAAACTCTCGCTGTTGAGTTGGATTCCACGCCGAAACTTCTCAGATCACATCGACGGAGCAGAACATTCGACGACAACCCATTTACTTCCGCCTACCGGAAGTCAATATCAAGAAAAGAAACCGAAGCGAAGAAGTTCCATGACATTTTTGACATTTTGCCCCCGTGTCCAACTGCCCACCCCAACCCTACTTTGCAGAGAGGAGGGTGTGTTAGTCCGAGAATTTGCTCTACTTCAAAGACTCGCTTGAGCGTCGGAGAAGTTCCAGAGTTGAGGAAGTCTGTGGATGTTCTTGCGCTACGGAAACCAAAACCTGCTACTGAAGTCCAAAATACAACAGCTGGTGTTACCAACCCTTCCAGTGCTGAATCCTTCACTTGTCTCCCGACATCCTCAACCGGAAGTACTTCCAAATTCTCAGTTACCAAGTGTGCAAACCAGAGTGTCGTTCCAGCGTTCGGTCTTTCCCCAAAGTTCAAGTCACCCGGTCATAAAACTTGGAAAGAAACGTCGAATAGAACTTTAAACGAAACCTGTGAAGGCAAGACTGAAAATTCTTCAGCTGTTCTTGAAGAACCCCAGTCTCAGGAGTCTCCTAGCTTTGTTGTAGATACGCCTCCTGTAAAAGTGCGGAAGCCTTTCAAAAGAAAGAGATTACGGGCCAGTACAAAGCGAAAAGAAATCGAAGAAAGTCTGTGCAATCCAAAAATAAATAACGATTGCGGCGAAGACCTGCTATCTCCCTCCTTCATCTCATCGCCTAGTTTGCTTGAAAAACCAAAACGTCGAAAGAAAACTAGACAAAAACCTTCAAAACCAGTTTCACCAGTTCCGAAACTTTCGAAGCTACACCCAGGCACACCGCCCAAGACTGAAAAAATTCCTGATAAAATAGGAATTGATTGTAGAAACCTGTTTCTAGCATCACCAAAGGATAGACCTGTAATTGCGAGAGTGAGACCTATCTTTCAGAATTCCTCCAAAACTGGTGAGAGCTCTCCAAAAGGAAGGATTCTGTTTAGCCCTAGAAAATCTCCGTCTTCTACTTCGTGTTTGTGTTACGTCCCAGTACGGTCAACTGAAGCTAGAGCAAGACTATCGAGTGTTCCAAACAGTTGTTCTAGTTCCACTCCTTCTGGCTGTGGCGGAGCTGATCCTGAAGGTACTTCGCCAGTCATAGGAAGAGACAGGCCAAGACGTCCGGCCACTCTCAAGATGTCTTCGGGAAAACCTGACAAATCACCACTGAATCCTGGCGAAAATTCTCTCCAAAGCACAAAAGACAAACACTTACAACGTGTATCTAAAACGTTGTTCAAAGAAGATTCAGAAGGTGACTCTCCTGACTCGATCATTCCTTCTTCAATCCTTCATCAGACGGATAGTAGGCATAGTATTTTGAGAAGGTGTACACCTTCGAAGAAACTTGAAAGTTCCCCGAAAACGAACGGCCAAAAAAGTGAACGGGAGGTTTCTTCATCTGTAAACGAAAATTTTTTCGAAACGCAGAATCGATCCTCCTCTGCTCGAAACCAAAATTTGCAGCTCTCTCCTGTGATTGGTGCAAAAAACAAGATTCGCGCTTCTAACAGCATTGAAAATGCCAAGGCGCAAATCTGCTTTGAGAAAAAGACTTTGAGTGTTCTGAAAAACTTCCCTGAAGAGGAAACTGCGTTCGACTTGTCTTTGATTGAAGAAACTCAGAATCTGAAGAAAAAGAAGAGAGTTGCCTCAAATCGACACCCAAAAAATTCTTCAGCAACCTCTGAGGTAAATCAGAGATTGCTTGATTTGTCAGTGATTGAAGAAACCCAGAAGCAGGTAGATATTTTGAAGAAAAAGTTGCCGAAACATAAAACAGTTTCTTCACCTGTTGCAAATCCTCAGCCACCCCCATTGTTCTCTCCTATGAAGAAAAAATGCCTTTATTTATCTTTAATTGAAGAAACTCGGAACCAAACTGATGCTGTGAAGAAAACGTCACTGATTTCAGCAAAACAAAAACCTCCTGCAGATTATCAGCCCTTATTCTCTCCTAAGAAGAAGAATTGCCTTGATTTGTCTTTGATTGAAGAAACTCAGAATTTGAAGACAACTTCACCGGTAATTTCAGCAAGAAAGAAAAGACTTTCTTCAACTTTTGCAGTCTCCCCGTTACCCTCCCCACTGTTCTCTCCTAAGAAGAATAAATATCTTGATCTGTCTTTAATTGAAGAAACCCAGAAGCAGGTTGATTCCGTGAAGAGAATTTCATTTTTGGTGATAGAAAAAAGAGCTGACTCACCTTCAACGACTGCTTCCAATCTCCAGCCACCTGTCTCTCCAGTCATCTCAAGTAGAAAGGAATCGGGTGAAGAAACCGTTGATTCCATGAAGAAAATGTCGCCGGCGCTTCTAACAGGAGAGAAAAGAGTTAGCTCACTTTCAAGGACTTCATCCGGTCCTCTTTCTCCAATCGTCTCTAGTGTGATGAAAACGTCACCGGCTCTATCGGTGGGAGAAAAAAGTCCACCTTCAACTACTTCTTCAAAACCTCACCCACCTCCTTCTCCGCCGATTTTTTCACTACGAAAGAAAGCTCGGCCGCACCTGAGTGAAGAAATTCATAAGGGAACCGATTCTTTGAAGAAAACGTCACCGGCTCTATCGGTGGGAGAAAAAAGTCCACCTTCAACTCGTTCTTCAAAACCTCACCCACCTCCTTCTCCGCCGATTTTTTCACTACGAAAGAAAGCTCGGCCGCACCTGAGTGAAGAAATTCATAAGGGAACCGATTCTTTGAAGAAAACGTCACCGGCTCTATCGGTGGGAGAAAAAAGTCCACCTTCAACTCGTTCTTCAAAACCTCACCCACCTCCTTCTCCGCCGATTTTTTCACTACGAAAGAAAGCTCGGCCGCACCTGAGTGAAGAAATTCATAAGGGAACCAATTCTTTGAAGAAAACGTCACCGGCTCTATCGGTGGAAGAAAAAAGTCCACCTTCAACTCGTTCTTCAAATCCTCACCCACCTCCTTCTCCGCCGATTTTTTCACTACGAAAGAAAGCTCGGCCGCACCTGAGTGAAGAAATTCATAAGGGAACTGATTCGCTGAAGAAAACGTCACCGGCTCTATCGGTGGGAGAAAAAAGTCCACCTTCAACTCGTTCTTCAAATCCTCACCCACCTCCTTCTCCGCCGATTTTTTCACTACGAAAGAAAGCTCGGCCGCACCTGAGTGAAGAAATTCATAAGGGAACCGATTCTTTGAAGAAAACGTCACCGGCTCTATTGGTGAGAGAAAAAAGTCCACCTTCAACTCGTTCTTCAAAACCTCACCCACCTCCTTCTCCGCCAATTTTTTCACTACGAAAGAAAGCTCGGCCACACCTGAGTGAAGATTCTCATAAGAAAGTTGATTTTTTGAAGAAAACGTCACAGGTGGCGGAAATAGGGTCACCTTCAAAATATTCTTCAAATAGGCCTACATATCTACCGCCGCCGTCTCCGCCGATTTTTTCTCTACGAAGAAACGCTCAACCACGACTCAGTGAAGAAATTTATAAAGAAGTTGAAGCTGTGAAGAAACGATCACCGCTGCTTCTGCCAAACGAAAGAATTGTAGATAGCTCATCTGCTTGTTTTCCTTCACACCTGAAGATGACTCCAACTATCGCCCTTGAAGAAACTCTAATGAAGAATGAACCACCTCCAGGTCTGGTAGTTTCAAATCTGCTTCCCGTGGTCTCCCCAGTGATCTGTGATATGAAGAAATCTTTTGCTGATTTGTCTGTGATTGAAAATACGGAAGAACAGGCGGATCTTCTGAAGAACAATCAAGTGGAAACTATTTTGCCTTCATCTTCATCTGTTGTATGTCCTCCGCCACCTGTCTCTTCTTCAACACGCTTGAAGATGTCCCACCAAACGTCAAGTTCTCGCGTTATAAGTGATGATTCTGACCTTCTGGCGGCTAAACAAGATCCTATACAGAAAGAAGTGGATGTAGATCGAAAGGAACAACGCCTTGAAAATGAAAGTTCATCCCCTATTTTTAAAAGGGTGGGTTTGAAGCCACATCTGCCGATGCGGGCTTGTTTGGGTAAGTTAGAATATTTGGTAAAGTATGTTAATAGACAAGGTACGTAGGTCCTTCATTTTACAGAACTAAAAATATCCAACAGATCTCTCAGGCGTCTACGCAGGAAATTATTGGATATTTAAATTTTCTGAAATATAATATGTTTTTTTAACGGCTAAAATTAGCAGGCTGTGTTGGGATTTTACGATCGAGTGATTTTTGTGGATAAAAAATTTGTCTGAAATTGCCCGATCGTAAATCACAACAAATTCCATTGATTTTGGTCGTTAAAAAGACCTGTTATATTTCAGAACATTAAATATTCAGTAGTTTCCTCGTAATATGTAGAAAAAACGTAGCCAACCCACCATTAACCTTTTATTGTTTTGGCAGAAACTCAAGCTATCGATGAATTCGATACGGAGACGTTGCATCTTGCACCAACGGGCACTAAAGGGCAGGGATGGAGTTCTGAGGGGAGAATTACCGAAATTCTTTCAGAAGAAAGAATCAGAAAACAGAAAGCTTTAGAAAATGACCCGCAAGCTCAGAATTATGTCGCCGAGACTTCTGCTCAACATAAGAAGAGAAAGTTTATTCCAAAGTAAGTTCATAAACGAGAACACACCGGTTCGATCCCGATCCTACCAAAGTTTTTCTGATCGGCATTCACCTCTGATATGTTCAGCATGTCAAGTGAAATGTATATCGAGGCTGTGGTGGTTCGGAACTCGACTTAAGAACCGTCGCTACACGAATATTTCTTTCTTTGTTGTCCAGGGAAAGTCTACGTGCGGATCTTCATGCAGCGCGTCAGAGCGTTGCCTCCGAACGTCGGGTACGTGCGTATGAACTTTACAAGGCGAACTTGATGGGGCAGCCAGAGGCGCACCAGCCAGGGGGGAAGGAGTTCCAGGTTAAGGAAACCTGGGGGAGGAATCCCATGAAGGTGCACGCCCATGCTGATGAAGGGGAGGTCTTGCTCCTTCTGGGGAGGGGGTTGGTCAAAAACCCAGACACTGTCTACCCCGGGTGCAAAATTCGGATTTACCCTCCTTGGTACGTAATATGATATTTATTATTGTATAAAAAATTCATTATTTTCATTTAGATGAACAAAAAATATTTTATCTTCATTTTGGAGAACATGGCAAGTAATCCATTGAGTACGCCTTCAGATTTGTGAATATGTAGTCAAAAAGTCGGCTAGAATCACTCACTGCAAATTTTCATAACCTGTTTTTAACGTTAAAAAGACATACCTATTATATTCCCGAGCAAATAAATGACCATAACACCTAGAACCGAAAATATTTCTCTCTATAGGGACGTGATACCTGGAAGTAACGGAGAGCCGACAGTGTACCTGTCAATAAGATCATTCAGCGTGAGCTTCAGTGTTTTGCCGCAAGATGGCGACAAACAAATGGCGCTGCAGGAGGTGCCAACAGGGCCGTATCGAGATGACCCTGGTAAAATGGTGCGCGCTCTTCTTAATCTACCCGACCCTGGACCTAAGCTGACGCTACCTGCTCTATAAGGTACTGTGATATTTTTACAATGATTTGTATTAGGTACAGGTGCTGTTGGGGGGGGGGGGGGGGGGGGGGAGAGAATTTTCCCACCCAAATTTGAATTTTAAAATTACAACTGTTTTTTTATTTTCTGTTTTATTTTTTCTTAACATGATTCGGGTCTAACTGGATCTGGGGAGTCAAGGGCGCTTAGTCAGCATCCTTCCCCTCAGTCAGGGTTGATGTTAACCTTATAGGTGGCAGAAATTGGTCAAGATGTGAAGTAGAGCCTTAAGACGGAATATACTATTGGAAATACGTGGAAGCAGAATGATTTTTCTTCCCATTTTTGAGGAAACTGTTGGATATTTATATGTTCTGAAATATAATATTTTATCTTTTTAACAGCGGGTTAATCTCGGTCTCTTAAAACACATATTATATTTCAGAACATTTAAATGTCCAATAGTTTCCTCATAAAGTGTGCAGAAAAAACGTAAACAAATAGCGGATGTGCCTTAATGACAAGGGCCTTAATGACAAAGGAAAAATAATGCCAAATTTCGATTTATAAGATTTAATTAAACGTAGTCGACGCCTTTTATACACATGAAAAACACAAAAAGTAATTTTGACAATTGCTAAACATAGATCTCTCTGTCTTCACTACATGCCATGTACAAAAACATTTACATAGTTGACTATGTACATGTTGGACCAAACTAAATTCAATACTACTAATAATTTTACTATCCTCCGAATACATATGGATATTCAGTCGTTCCCCGCCATTTTATGTCGTTTAGTTCTGTTGTCCGTGCCATCGATACTGTATTTAGTACGGTCATTGCACCACCATTGTCGCAACTTTAAAATGTTTGCTGTATCGTTTCCATGGTAACCGCTGTGTTTGTTTATGGTATCGTCGCTTCTGAGGAATATATCGATTATCGATTGATTATAAAGAAAGTGTTTGTTTTTCTTTCGCCTATTTTGGCTGGTTTTACAAATGAGTTAAGGACTGTTGTGTTTCAAAAGTAGTTCCTTGCCAAAAGTATTCATCTTGAAAGGTTGTAGTAGGTAAGTTTTATGTATAGTACTGTACAAACATTTACCACCATGTGACTCCTTTCACAGCTGCGACACTTCAAGATGGCGGTGCGACATCATAGAGAAACACAGCGGTTGCCATGGAAACCATAGAGATATTATCGATCGATAGTTGCGACAAGATGGTCGAGTTTCGATACTATAAATTAAATATGGCTTCACTGTATCGGTGCCTGTCCAACTTCGAATTTTTCAAGCAGAATTTAGGTACTATAAAATTCTTTGTTCTGAAATATAGTAAGTTTTTCTCGATTTTTTATTTGTACAGCAGAAATAACGGACCCCAGATTTGAGCATATTATGTTGGTACCCCTGCAAAACAAAAGGTACCTATTGGTAATAACTTGGCGTTTCTAAAATAGCCATTTTCACTACTACATTGGCAAGATGATTGGCAAAATGCGGCCACAATTGGCTCACAATTTTGGCTAGCTTTCACCAAGTTCCTAAAGTCCACTATAGTGTCCGTTAAAAGTTCACTATAGCGTTATCCTCCCGAAAAAGAAACAAACTACCTTTCACCATCCTGCCGATAGCACCCTTATCTTTAGTTTATTACAGTTTTTCTATCGCACACTTTTTCGGCAAGCTAAATTTATAGGACACTTTTAGGTATCGGCTAGTTAAAAATTATAACCGACCGATAAGAATCTTGTGAAAGCCACCCTAAAACAATTATCTAAATTAACATTACTTTGTACAAGAGTATTTAAAACGTTGGCACTGTTGAATTCGTCACATTCATATTATTAAAACACAAAAATTACATCGTCTTTTCCTAAATTCGTTCAATAAGGGTGGATTGCACCAGTCCAACTTAAAGATAAGATAAATTTTGTAAATATAACAGTCATATGATTAGCTTATGGCAAGGCTAAACATGTGCTTGAAATATTTGTGCAATTAATCTTATTGTTAAGTTGTACTGTTGACATGCACCCAAAGACTATAATAAAGAAAATCTGTAAAAACGGTGGTTTTTACATAAAGGAGAACTTTAAATTAAAAGGTACTAAAAGACTAATAAATAAATATTTAATTAGGGACCCCGCATACTATCAGTTTCAATGGAATGTCCTTAGAGGAACAGTTCGATCCCGACTATACCAAATTTTTTCTCTTCAGCATGTCAAGTGAAATGTATGTTGAGGCTGTGGTGGTTCTGAACCCCCTAAAACTGAAGGTCCCCGTCGTGAACTAAGACAGAAACTGGTTGTATGTAGGGGCCCTTTATGTTGAGCATTTTCCTGGCAAGTTTATGATCAAAATTGAGCGCTCCGGTTGGTTTGCTAAAAAAAAAAAAAAAAAAACTATTGGTAATACTGGTACACTTTGTTCCAAATATTAAAATTGGTAAAAATATTCACAGCTAGTAAATTCTACGATATCTCGATAGGCACCGGTAGGTACATCAACATTAGCCGCCATCTTGAAGGAACGCAAGTGAGAGGTGGGCAATGTTTATAAACAACCCAATTGTTCTTAAACAAAAACTATTTAAGTGCGGCAACACCGTAGAAAAACACAGCGGTTACCATGGAAACCATAGAGTAAACATTCGATATTATTGATCGATAATGGCGACAAGATGGTGGTGAACGTACCGATATCTATCGAGATTCGATAGTTTTATAGTAAGGAGTGACATTCAGATTTTCGGAACCTAGAGTTTGAAATTTGGATAATTTTAAAAAACATTCATAAATAGTAAATTTAGGAAATTGAAAAATTTCTAGGTTTTCAAGACTGTTAACATAATGCTGCTTGTTGACGTTTTGAAGAAACTGTTGGATATTTACTTGTTCTGAAATATAGTATGTCTTTTTTAACGTCAATAACTGCATTTCCTCAGTAAAAAGTCGTTAAAAATGTCAACAAACAACATTGTACCTTCAGCCTTTCTCAGAAACATAATTTCTTTCTTTCCTCTACGTGGTTTTTCTAGTTTATGGTCAGGCTTTTCTTTTCTGGTGCTTCGCCGCCATCTTGGACTCCTGTAGCGTCTTGACCACCATTTGGAGACTCCTTTGGCTCCATTAAGAATCCATTGGCCGCCATATTGGAGACTCCATTGGCCGCCATCTTGGACTCTTTCAGTTCCATTGACCGCCATCTTGGAATCTTTCCGCGCCATTTCGCCTCAATATGGCCATCCTTGGCGAAGATGGCTTCCCGGTCACTTCTTCATGTCGACCAAGTCCTTGGGCTTCGTCTCGAGCCCTTGCGATGACGTCACGGATATGTGGGCACCATTGTTACCGGAGGGGTACATTTTGTCTATGTGCTTCAGAGACTCCGTCAGAAAGTTCTAGAAAGAGAAAGAAAGGCATAAATTGTTTTGAGTGTTGTCGGATCAAATGTGGCTTTCATTAGCTCCTTATAGTGAAGATAAAGTTAGTCGGAAACTCTATCTTGCCGTTAAAACTCTACTATAGCTAACTTTAAGATAATGGCGCTATAGACAGGATGGTGGAAGGCACCGATTTTTCTTTGCGAGAGGATAACGCTATATAGTGACCTTTAAGGATACACTGTAGTAGACTTTAGTAACTGCTAACCAGGGGCGTAGCGAAGGGGGGGGCAGGGGGGGGAGGCTCCCCCCCCCTGAAATGATGAATTCTCGAAAGTTGGTAAATCGAAGATGGATTAAAAAAAATATACAAATGTTTTCTACCAAGTTGGCAAATTGGATAAAGCCGTAATGATGGCTGTAAGTCCTAACTTACGGTCAACTTCAATTTTCTGCCAACTCCTATATTGGCAAAGCCATAAAGCCAACTAGTGCCAGGTTCTATCCAAGTCCTACGTCCTACCCAATTCAATTTTCGGCCAACTCCTAAGTTGGCAAAGCCATAAAACCAACTATAGTGCCAGGTTCGATCCAAGCCCTACCCAATTCAGTTTTAAGCCAACTCCTAAGTTGGCAAAGCGCTTTTTACCAACTTTGAATGAGGGATCTTCACCAGCTCTTCAGTGAAAAGTGTAGCTGCCAAGTCGCTCAATCCCATACAAACTTGATCTGAAAAGCCAAGTCGCCTTTTACCAAGTTTGAAATTGGGGTTTTTATCTCAACTACTCAGTGGGAAAAGTGTATACCTTAATTCTTCTTAGCTCAGCTCCTCAGTAGGAAAAAAAGGGTCCGACAATGGTCGCACTTGACTTTCTCGCAATTTTTAGGCCAGCGGTATCGAAAATTTTGATTTTTTTTTTACGTAATTAATTTTTTTTTTGACCAAAATTTTAACTTTTTCTAAAAAATATTTTGCCATACACTGGACAATAATTTTAGGCACCTACTCACCGGATTTCAAACATATCCGTCAAATGGTGAAGTGTCGTTCGACGCGCAAAGTACGTGTTTTCTATTTTCCATGTCACGGCCTTAATTTTCAAGTAATTGAAAATCTATTGAAAATGACCTTGAAGCATCTATCTGAGACCACTTTCACCAATTTTCAAGGAAATCAGTCGATTAGGGTTGTTGCAAATCCGTCTTAACCAATCAAAAACGTGATTTCCACTTATGGAAAATTTTCCTACGATAATGCCAATATTGGCCATAATTATTATGTTGGATAAATTTCGTTCGGTAAAACATCAAAGTAGGTTAAAATACAACTCCCTACCAATTTTTATTGAAATCGATCGAATAGTGCTACCGGAGTGACGACCAACGCGTTTGGGCCAAACCTGGGCCAAGTTATTGGCCCACGTCCAAATGATTGTAAAAAATATAAAAGCATATCTATTGAAAAACACTTTTGCAAATTTTCAAGGTTCCAACTTGATATACGTAGCTTCCAGACCTTCTTAACTGTCAAAAAACACGATTTTTTGCCTTTTTTGACCATAGCAGGCGCAATTTTTGAGTTATCAAAATTTATGAAAAAACGGGTCCAGATATTTACATTAGGTACCTACATACCGAATTTGAGCAAAATCGGACGAACGGTGTGATGTCCAGTTGCGCGACAGAGTGACGTACGTACGTATACGTACGCACGTACGTACGTACGTCGGACGGACATTTTTTAAAAACCACTTTTTTGGACTCGGGGGACCTCCAGGATCATGGGAAACCCAAAATCTCAAAATCGAAATTTTGCACGAAGACATAACTTTCTCAGCCCATGTATTACATACGGGCGAGAAAGTAAAAAGTAAACGCTAAACTTCGAGCTCTGTTATTTTCCCACTTTTTAGTTGGAATGCCAGTGATGTACGGTAGGCAGTGATGGATCATAATACATAATAATAATAATAAATACCTAAATAAATAATAGTGAAATTGAAAGTTCTTTCCGTGCAATACGGAGATTTTATGGAGATAAGTTAAATTTTCTTCTCGCTCGCTTCGCTCGCTCGAATCCTGACTTAACGTTTGTGTTTTCCCCCGCGTCCTGCTTCGCTTCGCCCCTCTCAATAATTAAGGATGAAGTTTTTATCTTATCTTAAATTTTCCTCGAGCTCGCTTCGCTCGCTCGGCCGTAAGGTCCTGTTTTCTTTTCTTGTACTAATTTTCTTTTTTCTCCATATGAGCAATTCGTGTTGACAAGTTGATACGACAATATTTGCTGCCCTCACCCCGATCTTTACCTACACTGCAACTGCGTGATCCGGCGCCAGGCGCGTCTATGCCCAACTAGATCATAGAGGCCCTAGAAATGGTCTATACTAAATTAGAAACAAGCGGTACGACACGGTCGGACAAAACTTTACCTGCTTATTTGCGTGATTCCTAGAAATAAACCCTTGGTTAAATGATTAAAGACGGAAAAACTTTTTGACGAAAGGAATGGTCCCAGAATGTTCTCCCGAGTACTTAGAGACCCCACACGACATACTTCGGCAACCACACAAAACTACCCCCTAAAAGGTGGTGGGGTGGATGGGGAAGCTCGGAAAAACGTTTCGACAAAATAAATTGTCTCAGAACGTTTCCCTGAGCATTTTGATACCCCATACAATGTACTTTGGAAAGTATCCAAAACTCCCCCCATAGGGGGGGGGGGGGTGCGGCGAAAAATCATTTTGACCATATAAATTGCCTCAGAACGATCTCCCGATCATTTTGAGCCCCCACAACCCATATTTCGCAAACCACTCAAATCTACCCCCCTTAGGGGGTGGGGTGCTTGGATACGTTCAGAAAAACTTTTTGATACAAAAACTTGCTTCACAACGTTCGCCCGAACAGTTTGAGACCCCATAAGCCGCACTTTAAAAGTCACTCAAAATTGCCCCCCCCCCTGGGGGGGGGGGGAGGCTCGAAATAAGCCATATACCATTTGTGACGAGTATGGCCGTTGTCACGTGTCATATCCAGAACTTCTCATATACCACAAAAAACTGAATCCACTGATTTCGCCCTTTTACAGGTCCAGGGGGGACTTCCCCCCCTTTTTTAGCGGCCAGGGAGTTATGCGGGGGTAGTGGGTGGTATCATTGGATTCGTAATTATTTGTTCTATAATTGTCTAAAATTTGATCGAAATCGTTAGAGCCGATTTTGAGCAAATATTTTTTTTCTACTTTTTGGGGGTGTTTTAGGGGGGTAACCCCCCTTAATTTTAAAGGGGGGAAACTGGGCTTCTGGATTTTTATTTCTTCCAATTTTAGAAAGGTCACTACCGATTTTGAAGAAAATCGGTTGAAAAGTGTGCCGTCCAGGTCAATGCCACATACAGAGCTAGCTAGCTAGCTAGCTAGCTACACACATACATACATACACACATACATACATACGTACTGACACGGAGTACCTGACCTCTTCTAAAAATTCCTGTGGGCAAACTTTTCGTTGGAGGAAAAAAGTGAGATGGTTTTCATATTCCGAAGGAATGGACGTTTCCAAAAGGTTTATGAAAGTTTCAGTCGCTTTTGTGGTTTGGGAGCAATGATGGTTCAAAGTTGAGGTTTGCCGAAAATTGGCCCGCACGAATACAATACTTTACCTTACGTATACTCCGTATACAGGTAAAGTAAAAAATAATAGGGCCTAGAAACAGCTAGGGGCCTCTTAGAAGCTTAATCAGGCGCTAACAGTAGGTATTCGAACCCAGCCGTAACAGTAAAGAAATTAGAAAAATCACATGAAACAAGCGGTACGACACGGTCGGACAAAACTTTACCTGCTTACTTGCGTGATTCCTAGAAAAAACCCTTGGTTAAATGATTGGAGATGGAAAAACTTTTTGACGAAAGGAATGGCCCCAGAATGTTCCCCCGAGTACTTAGAGACCCCACACGACGTACTATGGCAACCACCCAAAACTACCCCCTAAAACGAGGTGAGGTGGTTGGGGAAGCTCGGAAAACTTTTTGACAAAATAAATTGCCTCAGAACGTTTCCCCGAGCATTTTGATACCCCATACAACGTACTTTGGAAAATAACCAAAACTCCCCCCATAAGGGGGGGGGGGCGAAAAAACATTTTGACCAAATATATTGCCTCAGAACGATCTCCCGATCATTTTGAGCCCACACAACCCATATTTCACAAACCACTCAAATCTACCCCCCTTAGGGGGTGGGGTGCTTGGATACGTTCAGAAAAACTTTTTGATACAAAAAATTGCTTCACAACGTTCCCCCGAACAGTTTGAGACCCCATAAGCCGCACTTTAAAAGTCACTCAAAATTGCCCCCCTCCCTGGGGGGGGGGGAGGGGGAGGCTCGAAATAAGCCAAATACCATTTGTGACGAGTATGGCCGTTGTCACGTGTCATATCCAGAACTACTCATATACCACAAACAACTGAATCCACTGATTTCACCCTTTTACAGGTTCAGGGGGGACTTCCCCCCGTCTAGGGAGTTATGCGGGGGTAGTGGGTGGTATCATTGGATTCGTAATTATTTGTTCTATAATAGTCCAAAATTTGATCAAAATCGTTAGAGCCGATTTTGAGCAAATATTTTTTTTCTACCTTTTGGGGGAGTTTTGGGGGGGTAACCCCCCTTAATTTTAAAGGGGGGAAACTGAACTTCCGGATTCTGATTTCTTCCAATTTTAGAAAGGTCACTACCGATTTTGAAGAAAATCGGTTGAAAAGTGCGCCGTCCAGGTCAATGCCACATACATAGCTAGCTAGCTAGCTAGCTAGCTAGCTAGCTAGCTAGCTAGCTACATACATACATACATACATACGTACTGACACGGAGTACCTGACCTCTTCTAAAAATTCCTGTGGGCAAACTTTTCGTCGGAGGAAAAAAGTGAGATGGTTTTCATATTCCGAAGGAATGGACGTTTCCAAAATGTATATGCAAGTTTCAATCGCTTTTGATGTCTGGGAGCAATGACGGTTCAAAGTTGAGGTTTGCCGAAAATTGGCCCGCACGAATACAATACTTTACCTTACGTATACTCCGTATACAGGTAAAGTAAAAAGCAAAATAGTGACTTGGCAAAATCGGTGTCTCTCCCCCCCCTGCAAAAAGCCTTCGCTACGCCCCTGCTGCTAACATCGACCCAAATGTCGCCTTGTCATTAGCTGACATAACTATAGCTATACTAATATGAGTATATACTATTTTTACGTCACCAGATTGTGTCAGAATCACTACCTTGATTTGTAGTTACCGGTGTTGCTGATAGAGCGGTGACCACTGTCTACCGAAGCCGTGAGATATGTGTGTGTGGGCTGTTGTTGTATGGGGGGAGGTATGAAATTTCGTGAGAATCACTACCTTGATTTGTAGTTACCTGTATCGCTGTTAGGGCGGCGACCAGTGCTGGGCTGCCGAAGCCGTGAGATATAAGTGAGAAGTGGGTGAGATGTCGCTGTATGGAGGGGTCCAGAATATGCTGCGGACGCGTATTGCACAGTGGCGACCTATCCTGGTTCAGGAGGTCCATCAGTTCTTTGGTGATTTGTCTGAAAACAAAAGAAAAAATGAAGTTTTTCGGATTGGCATTCATTTCTGATTCTATGTACAGTATCTCAAGTGAAATTTATATGTGGTGGTTTGGAGCCCATCTAAAACTGTAGGTCCCCATCGTGTTGTTTGGCAATGCTGAGCACGATGGATAATTCATGAAATGGTCTAGTTCTTGGAATTGTCCTTTAACACTTACTCCCCTACTGTAGGAGGCTACTATACTATGGTGCAAGGGATAAGGAAATGCCTGAGGCGACGACCCAGCAAGTGGCAGGGTGACCAAAGTGTACCGCAATGTAATAGCACAGAGGAATTATCCAAGTAATAGGAATAACCGGTGGTGACGTCACCAGCCTGGGGTGGAGTTGTTTTGGTCACCCTGCCACTTGCTGGGTGGTCGCCTCAGGCATTTCCTTATCCCTTGCACCGCAGTATAGAGGCTGCTGCAAGATATCAGCAGGCTCTAGTGACGGTTCTCGGTACAGTATGATTCTTAGGTTGGTGTAGGTCACATTCATAGAGAACGTGACCGGGAGTTTGCTCCCACGTCCCACACGCCCTGCAGGTAGCTGCCTCAGCTATACCCATCCTGTGTAGAGGTTTCCGTGGTGGCCTCAGCCTCTCTCTTCTGCTTTCTACTATACTGCTTACTTGGTAGCATGGAGGAGTTCCTTCCTCCTGTAGGAGTCGGTGGGGTCGGAGTGCTGCCTGGACAAATACTCCGCAACCTGCCGCGCAGGGAATTCTGTCTCGCAGACGTACCCGAAGTCCCGTGCTAAGTGGATTGCTTCCCCTAGAACCAGTCATTCCATAACGATCAAAATTCGTTGTACCAAGGTCCAATTAGATAGTTCCTCGATTTGGGTAGGATTCGTTTTGAAACAAAAAGAGTTATCAAAGAATACGAGTATATGGATACGAAGGAGGTGTATTCCCTTTCTCGAACGCCAGCAAACCCACCCAACTAACACCTTCAAAATTTATGGTAAAAAGATAAGGCACGCCATGATGCAATATACGGAGAACAGTTCTTCTTACAATAAATTTTGATGGTGTTAGTTGGGTGGGTTTGCTGGCGTTCGAGAAAGGGAATACACCTGCTGGACGGCCGTTCTAAGGAGTTTGCATCCCCGGACGTACGGTTAGTGGGGAGGGATGGCTACTCTCCATCCCTGAGTTGACATTCCAGCCCCTGCATTCCAGGATTCACCTTATATGGCCAGCTTTAAGCCATATTAACCGACTTTCGAACTACATAATCATAAATCTGCAGGGGTAATCCATACTAATTTCCCAGATAGCTTTATTCAGGGTGCGTCCCACCATACTCGGTTAACGGTTAATCTCCAGTTAAATTCGGTTTTTACCGTACAATAATTGAAATTTAACTGGAGATTAACCGTTAACAGAGTATGGTGGGACCGAGGGGTTAACCACTCTCTGGGAATCATTGGAAATCTATATGAAATCTCAGGGAATCTTAGAATTTTTTGGAGTGGTTAGCCCTTCGGGTTCATCTTTCTATGAATATCGTTTTGAATCTTTGGAAATATTTATGGAATCTCGTCTCCGGTGGGACGCACCCTTATTCAACCTTGTTCTAAAATACCTACAAGGAGCAGGGATAATAAAATTTCTGAAAAAGTGACCTGCAAGCTACGAAATAAATAATCATGACTCATGACCTTTCCCATGTCGTGTTAACAGAACTGGAGGATTTTTGGCTGGAGCGGGCAAACCTAGATGAGCCTAGATGTATGGTAGGTCGTACAGACCCACAACCGTTCACTTCTGTGGTTAGGTGCAGGTACCTGGTACCTATCAGTAGCATAGGTAGGTGTGTGTTATTTCGCATGCCTACTGTGGTTACCAACCGGGTCACTACACTGAAACCTAGCCTACCAACATATGGAAACTGCTCTAGGCCTAGGCTATCTTGTCTTATGTTGGCTACGCTAGATTAAGGGTCCGCTATGCCTGACGGTGCATTTTTTGCCGCCCATAAGATTAACATTGCGAGCGGCGATTCATTTTCAAGGTTTACCCTTGGTTGGAAAGACACAAAATTTTGCCTATACCTAGCCCTAACAATGTTCTAGGGAGTGTTCGAAGCAGATTTCCCATTTTATTACTGGTTTTCGAGATACAGCACTTTTCTTGAGGTATGCGATGCTAGCATTTGTAAAACAGTTGCAAAAAAAGAAACCAGTGAGAAATTGGGAAATCTGCTTCGAACAGTCCCTAGACCATTGTTAGGGCTAGGTACAGGCAAAATTTTGTGTCTTTCCAACCAATGGTAAACCTTGAAAATGAATCGCCGCTCGCAATGTTAATCTTATGGTTGGCAAAAAATGCATCGTCAGGTATAGCGTCCTCTTAATGTGACATGGGATAGGTTATTACGACAGTCGAGTTTTCCCACAGCCATTGAAGGCCAGGTAGCCGGGGGTAGATCCTCTTGCTTACTTATTTGAACTGAGAGATGTACCTATTTTTTGGGGAGCCCTAGGGACAAGAAATGCAGCACGCACAGTTCAAGTTCAGGTAGACTGTAGACAGTCTAGGCATGAGGTGATTACTTGTTGCAAGATATCATTTTGTATGGTAACTAGAGATGTTCAGACGAAGGACTACTATTATTAGTTGTTTCAACCAGATCGGACCTCACGAACCTCCAGTTTAAGATGAAAGAGAAGAATAATGTTTCTTTACGTTCATCTGAACAAATTAAATCACTTTTTCTCATATTATCGTAGAAACCAACCTCCTTATTGAAATAAAAACATGCGGAAGACCCAATTCTTTTAAGAACGTAAAGTAAGCAAAAATTCATTAGTATGACTTTTCGTTACTTCACAGTGTTTGAATTACCAGACATCAACAAACCCACAGCACTCTATGACGTAGGTACCTGGTGTGTAAGAATCACGACCGAAAGTCGCGTTTTCCCCCAGCCAGGTACCCACCACGTAGAGGCAAATTTCAAGTGGAAAAATTCTCGACAGATAGGGACTAGAGCCCAGGTCTTCTTGCTTACCTTCTACTAAAGAAGTGAGCAATGTAACATTGGCCGCTTTTCTTCTCCCAGCCGGCAAGTTCAGTCCGATTTTCTCCAGCTTTTCCCTCAGGAGACGTCCTCCGTTTTTGGACTTCGCCCTGCAAAAAGAAGACACCTATTAGCTTTGGGAACAAGCCAAGAATTATCCATCGTGCTGAGCTGGCAGGGCTACCAAATACCAGCTCCCCACCCATCGTGTTAGTACACGACGGGGACCTACAGTTTTAGGTGGGTTCCGAACCACCACAGCCTCGGTAGACATTTCACTTGACGTGCTGAACATATCAGAGGTGAATGCCGATGAGAAAAACTTTTATACCATCGGGATCGAACCGGTGTGACCCGGCTCAGCCAGGAGCTTTTTAGACATTTTCCCCTATTGTGGGGTAGGAAAAATGTTTAAAATGCTAAAAATGCCCTTTGAGAGTGCTGACTGAAGAGTTCTGCGGGAAGGGGCTGGAATTTCGGCTCCATGTTCTATAAATAACGAAAACGCGAAAGACGTTCATTTAGAAATTTACAAATTCTCAGCATTATCACGTTCCTCGCTCTTAATTTGGTTCAGCAGCAGCAGTAGCACGATCTTATAAAACCAAATTTTCAGATTTTCTTTGCAAGATCCCCTCCGTTACCTTCCGAAAATTACTTGCCCAAAATTGGTAGACAGTCTATATAAAGTTGTAGATTCAATATTTACACTTCACACGACTGAGGTCCTGGGTTCGAATCTCAGTATAGCAGCAATTTTGTGTTGGTAGTATGGATGTCACACCAAATATTCATTTGGCTACGGCCAACAATCGATTTGTAAAATTAACATTTGTGCCTTTGGGCCAAAGGCTGTATTCACCAATAGGTGCGTTGGCCCATAAATTAGATATTTTATATTCCAGAACAGTTTCAACACTCTGTAGTGACTACACACTGTGAGCTTTACCGGAGACGTGTTGGTTTGGGGCTCCGCGGCATTTGCCTCTCTGGCCCAAACCTCTAGTTATACTCTATACTTCTTCACATTGATTAAATTCTAAATGTAAATGCAGATAACGTAAGTTTCGTTCACAGAGGACGTCTGTTAATTTTGACCAAATAATGACAAGTAAAAAATCGGTTACAATGAATTGACCAGCCAAGCAGTGGCGGCTCGTGATGAAAAAAATCTGAAATACTTTTTCAATAGAAAAGGAATCAAGATGAGAAATTGTCCCTTTTCCAATTTCGGTACATATTGGAGGTGAAAATACCGAAACTGGCGTAAGCTTTGGCTACTTCTGCTAAGCTCCGTATCTTCTGTTACCTATCCCACTGTAAGCTAATTGTAGGAACCATCAACAAAAGATATCGATGTATCAAATTCTGGCAAGGACACAGCTGCTCTGCTGTCTCAACTATGAAACCGGAAATCAAAATTTTCAACTCGCTATGCCTTTGAAACCAATTTAGGGTTCTACAACACCGCTTAGAAGTCCTATTTCGCAACAGGCTTTATGCAACAGGCTGAAATTTTCTACCAAATCAAAAAAAAAAATATAAGCCGCCACTGCAACCAAGTCATATAGTCATACAAAGCTGTAGCGTAATTTGGGGGGGGCGGGGGGGGCGGTCCGCCCCGGGCCCGGGGGCCCGGGGGGCCCGGAGGGGCCCGGAGGAGCCCCAGGCGGAGGGGGGGCTCAGAGGGCCGGGGGCCCGAGGGGGCCGGGGCCTGTGAGCCCGAAGGCTCCTATGTTAGATTTAAAACAAGAAGTCATATTTTCCTAGTTGTTTTGATAAAATTTTCCTTTCGCTCGCTTCGCTCGCTCGATTAATGGTTTCCTTTTTCGGGAGTCAGGGCGGCCCGCCGTAAGCGGTTGGCATGATTTAGAAAAGGCAAATGAATAAATGTTTTATCCCTGCTAACTATTTAGAGCTCAAATTTTCTTCTCACTCGCTTCGCTCGCTCGATTAATGGTTTCCTTTTTCGGGAGTCAGGGCGGCCCGCCGTAAGCGGTTGGCATGATTTAGAAAAGGCAAATGAATAAATGTTTTATCCCTGCTAACTATTTGGATCTCAAATTTTCTTCTCGCTCGCTTCGCTCGCTCGATTACTGGTTTCCTTTTTCGGGGGTCAGGGCGGCCCGCCGTAAGTGGTTGGCATGATTTAGAAAAGGCAAATGAATAAATGTTTTATCCCTGCTAACTATTTGGATCTCAAATTTTCTTCTCGCTCGCTTCGCTCGCTCGATTACTGGTTTCCTTTTTCGGGAGTCAGGGCGGCCCGCCGTAAGCGATTGGCACGGTTTAGAAAAGGCAAGTGCATAAATAAATAAACGATTTATCGCAGCTAACTATTTAGATCTCAAAATTTTTTCTCGCTCGCTTTGCTCGCTCGGTTACTTGGTATTGTTTTTGGGGTGGGGCGCCTGAAGGGGACATCAAAGAGGACTAGCCAAGACAACTGGACGAAAAAAAGATATATATTGCAGGGGTGGGGGGGGGGGCCGGGTGGGGTGGGGGGGGGCCCGGTGAGGCGAAGCCGCCCCCCCTTCGAAAATGCTTAGTTACGCCACTGATACAAAGTGATAGAGAGTTGGGCTTTGTTTTTTGGGCAGTTATCTAGGCTGAGATCTAGGTACAGTGCCCTTATTCTGCAAGTCATTCGATCAAATTAAAAATTGGAATCGGCCGACCGCCTGCCACAGCATGTGTTCTCACCGCTGAAGGCTTGAGGATGTTCTAAAAGGACATGAACCTTAAGGTTCTATAGGACTAGAAAGGTGAAAAGGTTACTTGCTGAGGGGGACCTACAGTTTTCGGTGAGTTCGAACCGCCACAGCCTCACCTGAGATGAACTTAAAAAGTTGTTCTCAAGATGAAAAATAACAATTATACTTTCTCGCCATTTATGGGCTGTGGAAAGTAATGCAAATGAAGAAGTAGCAGTTAGAGTAACTAAGCTATCCTCCATTAGTAGAACGTAAAAACTGCCTTAATGCCGACTGGACAATTGTCGTTTTATGAGCTCCGGACGTCGCGATCGTTAACACGAATTTTTATTTGCATTGCGAATTTCATACGTAACCTACTTTTGAACCTACCAACGGATGTATAGATAAATATTTTTTCTTGCATATACTTTCCCAGCCACCTATGTCCGTGTGGTGATGATGACATAGCTGATCACTCCCGAACTAACCAATCCCTCTGCAGTTTTTCCACATCATGGCCATCATCACTCCTTGCGAGAATTTCTTCAACTACCACAGCCTCGATGACCTTTCTCTCGACCTGCTACGAGATAGTAGCCGGTCATAAAATTTGTGATAAGACATAAGACCGGGATGGAACCGGTGTTATTCTACAGACCTATCCCCAAACCACATTTACCTCAGACTTGCCTATCTGTCTCTATTATCATAAGAAGACAGACACTTTGTTTGAGAAAGAAGCAGTGTTCTTGTCTTCTTAATAACAACCTAGAAGAAGACTGATGGACTGTATAAGCAAACAGTTGTTACTGGGCCATCTTATAAAGTTAACCGTCTCTTTTTTTCGTAAGGTGACCCTATCAGACCCTTGTCTTGTGCACTAGGACCCTCTTCGTAGCCTGGGATTTAAGAAGACAAGAACACTGTCTCCTTCTCAAAGTCTTCTTAGGGTACTAGAGATTAGTCTGATCGGAGGCCTCACAGGATCCTGCTGAAAGGTCATTTGGAGTTAAAGGCGGCCACACATTGAAGGGCCACAGGCGCAAGAAGTGCGCCAGCCTGAGGGCAGGTTCAGGTTCTCCACAAAAACATAGCTGGGTAATCAGCTTCTCAACTTGTACAGGTTGTTCAACCTGCTTCACATCATAAAAAGCCCTATTCTCCCCCATAAAACCAAATGATTTATTTCTTCATCTTAGGAGAACTTAAAACCAAGTATTTCCTACGCTAAAATGATAGTCCCTACCGTATAACTCCCATAATTTTCCGTTCTTCTTAGGTTTCTCAAATAATTTAAAAAATCAAATTGCTTTTATAAAGAACATTGAGTTCATTATTCTTTTAAATAGGTATAAAAAGGGCCCTCGAAACCTGGGCATAAAAAAAGACGTTAATAAATTTTTTATAGGTTTACAGGCCCAAAAACGGACATTTTTTTGCTGGATTGATCATCTGTTGACCGCGTAATTTCAGGTTTTTGATGCGCACAAATTTTTTGGGAACTTCCTTAAGTGTTCCCTGCCACTAAATTTTATAATTAATATGTAGGTAGATATTTAGCACATGAAGGTGGGTTCCGAACCACCACAGCCTCGAAATACATTTCACTTGACATGCTGAACATATCAGAAAAACTGCATGTGATAGGATAGGGATCGACAATCATATGGACCTTTCAGCTTTCCCAGGTTCTACCCCCAACCCGTCTAAATTTTTCCTGATTTCCTGGGACGACTGAAACATTTTACGATGATGAAAAAATTGACTTGCACAGGAAGCGAACCCAAAGCCTCAGCTGAGAGTACCTATACACAAACCTGTTACCAGTCTCATTTATTCTAATCATAATCTCCCGTCATTGTAACTCGAATGGCGAAGTTACAGCAAAATTACAATCCGTGTTGAAGATTTACATAACTCGGTAATAGGTTCAGTTAACTGTTGGTAATTGCTTTGCATGTACATGTTCCTCTCTGACATACAACGGCTATGTCATTTATTTTCATAGCATTTTAATTTGAGGTGAGAAAGATTTGAAAATGTGTTTGATCGTACCTTAGTCTTGCGGCCTCCCCATGGTCTAGTGAGAAATTAGTTTACTCAGACGACAGAGGTCCAGAGTTCGAATCCGAGTGTACCAACAAATTTTTTTTAGTAGCATGGGTGTCACACCATTTAAGACCAAACATTTACATTCGCTATTCGTTTACGTTTTTTCTGCAGACTTTGTGAGGAAACCATTAGATATTTATATGTTCTGAAATATAATATGTCATTTTAACGGCTTTGTAAATAAACACGATAAACACGGTCGCCCTTAACATGCCTCTCAACGTGTGTCCTGGGAGGTCTGTGTTCGAGTCCCAGCGTGTGTAATATTTGTCGCTTTCGGCATGGATATATTGGCTTCGGCCCGCTCCTAATCGTACTCTTATCTTGCGAATAACGATTCTTGGGCTGGGTTTCGCGCAAGTTGGTTACCTACATATTTATTTGTAAAAAGAAATCGGCATTAGCCGTTGTATGATATCTAGAGGGATCAAGAGCACGCCTTAGCCGTGTGGGCCTAGCATTTGCCTGGTAGCGGAGGTATGGGAGATATAGCCGGAGGCACGTAGCTATTTAACTTTTTTGCCGGGAGAGTAGGTCACCCAGTCAACTTGTTTCATTCATACGATTTCCGTACATTTTTGCACTGTAGAAACCAGTTGTTTTCTGCATTTCTTTTTCCAATCAGGCTGCCCCCCATCTTCAAGTACTCTAGGTTACTTATCGCATGTCTTGGTACTTAAGGGCGTCTACGCAGTTGATTTCTGTCACGTTTTTTTTGGACAAAAGTCACTCGAACTGCATTGTATGGACTGACTAGTGACTAGTCAGCCTTAAGACTTACCGCCTGAGGACACCACCCAGTAAAGACGCGTTGAGACACTCGGGCGGTGAGAGACGACGTTGGACTTCGCCGACGGTGACTTTGTACTTGGATGTGGAGCTGAGTAGGGACAGCCGACCTGGGACGCTGCAGAAGACGTCGCTAGGGGTGGACACAGACAGGCCCATGTCTTTGCTGCCGTCCAGGTGCCGGGGTTTGATACCTGAAGAGGAAGGTTCAAATCAAGATTTTTTCATCGTGCTCAGCTGGCAGCACTACCAAAAATCAGCTCCCCACGCATCGTGGTAGTACAAGACGGGGACCTACAGTTTTAGGTGGGTTCCGAACCACCACTGCTTCGATATAAGTACATTTAATTTGAAATTCTGAACGTATCATAGGTGAATGCCAATCAGGAAAACTTTCATAGGATCGTGGATCAAGGCCAGTTGACTCTACCCTGCAGGTGCCCCAATTAAGCGACTTTCGCACGGCCGCACCACCCTAAAGGCCGTCTTACACTATTTCAGGTTGAAGATGGAGAGTTTTTGGTCGGTATACGAGTATCTACCTATACTGCATGGTACCAATTGGCAATTTCCACGCTGAAGGAAAATTGGGACTTGCCCGCTGTTGGCGGGGACATTTTATTTAGTTTCCCAGCTGCTACCAATTGTTCCTATCTAGAAATCAAAAAGAAAATGCCCCAACGACCAGTGATGCGTAGCATGAGAGGGGGTGCGCTCAACCCATTAGTGGAAAATGTACCCAAGTGTCGGGACCTTTTTCCGGACGGATAGCGCACAGTTGGGGGTCCTGACCCTTCTGCGAATGCTAATCCTTATGGTAATTAGAAGGGGTTGCATATAGGGGTGGGTACGCCCCGAGGCGGGACCTTCCCGTGTTAGCGGCACTACGGGGGCCCAAAATGGCGGCATCGCCCGGGGGCATACCCTTCATTGTATCTATTCAAAATAATCAAAGTGTGCGATTTTTTTTGGGTACTATAAAGGGTGGCAAGACCGAACATACATTCGCTATTGGATACTTATATGTCCTGAAATATAATATGTCTTTTTAACGGCCGAAATTAAGAAAGAGACTATGTTGTGATTTTACAGGTGAGCGCGTTTTGTCAACAAAAAATTTGTCCTCAATTCCGTCAAAAAGACAATTCTAATTTGCAGAGGAAACTATTGGGATTGTGGTTTACGTTCTTTTAGCAAAAGACAAAGAATTATACGAGGAGGTAACCACTCCAGAGATTCCTTGAGATTCCACTGTTATTTCATAGGGATTTCAAAAGATTCCCAACGATATTCATAAAAAGATGAATCCCGAAGGGGTAACCACTCCAAAAAATTCCATGATTCCCTGAGATTTCAAAAAGATTTCCAATGATTCCCAACGAGTGGTTAACCCCTCGGAATTATAGAATGTTTTTATGTTAAGAGGACGCTATACCTGACGATGCATTTTTTGCCGCCCATAAGATTAACATTGCGAGCGGCGATTCATTTTCAAGGTTTACCCTTGGTTGGAAAGACACAAAATTTTGCCTGTACCTAGCCCTAACAATGTTCTAGGGAGTGTTCGAAGGAGATTTCCCAATTTCTCACTGGTTTCTTTTATTGCAATTGTTTTGCAAATGCTAGCATCGCATACCTCAAGAAAAGTGCTGTATCTCGAAAACCAGTAATAAAAATGGGAAATCTGCTTCGAACACTCCCTAGAACATTGTTAGGGCTAGGTACAGGCAAAATTTTGTGTCTTTCCAACCAAGGGTAAACCTTGAAAATGAATCGCCGCTCGCAATGTTAATCTTATGGGCGGCAAAAAATGCACCGTCAGGTATAGCGGACCCTTAATAAGGAGGTTAGTTTCTTTGATAACGTGAAAAAAAAGTGTTTTGTTTTGGTTCAGGCGAACATAAACATACACCACCTATCCCATGTCGCCTTAAAGGTACCTTTAACTACCCACACGTAGTCTGGTAGTTACCTATACAGAGGATATTCCCTATCTAATAAAAAATAGATATTATCCAGATATGATAGTGATTATGCATAGCCTCGTATATAATTACCGACTATTTTCTTCATCATTTTCCACTGAGCGACTACACACTGATTACCAAGCCCCATAAGCGAAACATCAAACTTTCTTCTTACACTAAAATTTAAAAATATCAATTCTTTTAATGACGTATCTTCAAGTTAGGCCCAATTTACAAGATAATTTTTTTCTTTATTCAATTTTTACGTCTCTCGTTTTTCCAAAACAGTCTTTGTCTGGCTTAAGACTGAATATACAGTCGCTGTTTTTTTACGTTTCTACTTCAAACTTTATGAGAAAACTATTGGATATTTAAATATTCTGAAATATAATAGTCTTTTTAACGTCGTTACTCATGAGGCTATGTTGTGATATTACGTTCGAGTGATATGTGTCACCAAAAAATTGTCCAAAATTAACCGATCGTGAAATCACAACATAGCCTCATGAGTAATGACGTTAAGAAGACATATTATATTTCAGAATTTTGAAATATCCAATAATTATCTAAAAAAAATAGCGAATGTATATTTAGCTTTAAGAGTCACCACAAAATACTGTTTTTTTTCTGAAATATTTTTTCTGCAATAAAGTATGTCTTTTGAACGTCAGAAAATTAGCTGGCTTTGTTATTATTTTACGTAATACTTTTATACTTTGCAGATTATGTTAGGGTGCGTCCCACCATGCCCAGTTAAAATTAAACTGGAGATTTTGTCCTATGTTTACCATGTTAAATTTAACTTTTAAGTTAAATTTAACATGGTAAATCTCCAGTTTAATTTTAACTGGGCATGGTGGGACGTACCCTTAGTAGACTTTTTTTCCGGAGGAAGTGGCCGATAACTTTATCTTCCTGTTATACGTTAAGATAAGAGCGCTATCGGCAGAATGGTGAAAAACACCAACTTTTCTTTTCGAGAGGATGACGCAATAGTGAACTTTTAGGGGATACACCTAAATTTTATATAACTTTATAAAAAAATTATCATATTTTTATTTAGTATATTTAATCCAAAATGTAACCGTGTGATCGAAGCTTTAGATTTCAATGCCTGACGTGGGTTTTTTTTTTTCAGGTACGACTGTGAACATGAAGTTTAGGCACCGCATAGTTATTTTTAGAGCTACCGTATATACGACGATGCTTCAAGAATTTTTAATATGATTTGGAGTAGGTACCTCATTATTTTGTTCCTATTTTTTCGTCCACCTGCAGAAGGTTTAGGCATAGTCGATTAATTTGTTATTAAGCTATTTAACGTACATTTTTTAAATTGATTTTATTTTAATTTTTATAGAAATTGAATTATTGGCTGGGCAGCTTAACGTCATGGGGACCTACAGTTTTAAGTGGGTTCTGAACCACCATAGCCTCGGTGTATATTTCGGTTGATATCCTGGACATAGAGGCGAGAAAAACCTGAGCAGGATCGGGATCGAACCGGTGTCGGGGTTTCTAAAAATCCCATCAATAAATTCTTAAATAAAATGAAAGAAACTAATAGGGATTGAAGAAATAAAAAAATGTGAAGAAAGGCACTGAAGTCCCCTTTACTTGGATTTATTAATTTCGTTGATATAGCAAGCATTCCTCGGACATGACCGCTCTTTTCATTTCACATTAATTGGTTCGTCTCTTCCCCTCGGCTGACCCTATTTCGTCTTTTCAAATTTCAAACTGTTGTTCGGTCCTTTTAACAAAGCCTCGTAGGTAACTCCAGCTTATTCAATCTCGTGATTGGCATTTTTCATTACCCTTTGCAGTTATTGTGAGCTAGGAAGCCAGGGGATCTACTCCCGATATGTCGAAATTTTTTCCTGCCCTAGGGTGGGGTAAAACTCAACTGTCGGACGTAATTGTAACCACATTCCGAATATTATGTCTTTTTCAAGTCAGAAATTAGGAGCGACCACACAGTCATGTTTGTTTACGTTTTTTTATGCACTCTTTATGAGGAAATTAGATGTTTAAATGTTCTGAAATATAATATGTCTTTTTAACGTCATAAATTATGAGGCTATTTCATGCATTCAAGATCGGTTAATTTCGGACAATTTTTTTTTTTTGACAAAAATGATATTTCTCTACTGCCACGTTTTTGGCCAGTCCTTTTTTTCGCTACAGAAATTCATAGTGACCGTGAAAAATAAGATTGTCCGATTGATTAACTTCTGATTTGAAGAGTTGTCAGGGGGATGAAGAGTTGTCAGGGGGATGAAGAGTTAAATCCTTGATTTCCTCCTTATGATTGGTAACGGAGGGGACTGGGGTTTTAGGGAGGGGAGGGGGGGGGCAAACCTGCCCCAGGGGTCAGTTTTACCCCCACCCCCCTCCATATTCTCTATATCCAAGTACCTGCCGAACATACATTCGCTATTTGTTTACATTCTTTTTGCACATTTTATGAGGAAACTATTGGATATTTATATGTTCTGAAATATAATATGTCTTTTTACGGCCGAAATTAACAGGGTGTGTGGTGATTTTACATTATTTTTCATCAACAAAAAATGTGTCCGAAATTAGTCGATTGCAAAATCACAACAGAGTCTGTTAATTTCGGCCGTTAAAAAGAGATATTATATTTAAGAACATTTAATACGTAAACAAACGGCGTATAGTCGCCCTTAAATCGAAAAAATAAAATTCGTTACCAGAACGCGGGAATAGTATTAATATGACTGAAATGAGAGACGTATAAAGGGCCAAAGTAACAAAGGGCGTGTAGAGTACTGTGCGGAGGGTAATTTCGTTTATTCTTTTTCAAAAAAACCAAGAGCTGCATTGAAAAATTCCCCTCAAAATAAGGGTGTCCTATACAGAGCAGTATACGTGCTTATTAAGGTGTTAGGTGACGAGGGCTTATTATTCAGTTATTATACAGTTACACCATGTCAAATTTCACACTTCAATTATATTAGGGCGTGCTGGGTCGAAACTTTTCAGCCACCCCTCGTAAGCAAACCTCGGTTTTGCTGAAAAGTTCGTAAAAACATAGGTAATTCATATTTGATTTTTTGATTTTTTTTCCTTAGGAATTTCTTTCCTGTTATTGTCAGTCGTGCCAAAATTCATTTTTGGGTTAACTGCCGAGTAAGTAATGTGGATACTAATTTTCTCTGTGACTCTCAATGGCTGAGTTGTCAAGGGGTCCGCTTTGTGTCCTGAGAGGTCCGGGTTCGAATCCCGGCGGAACGGAAAAATTTTCCCTCTTCCGACATGGATGTATTGGCTTCGGCCCACTCGTATTCGGCTTCGGCCACTTCATCTTCGGCTTCGGCCAGAAACTTCTAACAAACCAACTCATCGGCGCATATGTTCTCTGAACTAATTTTCAGCAATATTGGAGCAAGTGATGCACGAAAATTTATTGTCTTGCTTTTTTTCTTGCAAGAACAAGAACAAGAGCTGATTGTGTCTTAAAGAACAAGAAATCAAGAAATGACTTGCATGAACTCAGGTAGTTTTTTTCCGAATCTTCATTCATGGATAGTTGTCCATATTTTGTACAAAAAACTGTGCAGACTATGCGACGATAGATTGCACTTGAAATGGCCGTTCGGTAGGCAAAAACCACATTATAACAGCAGAAAATTCCATGTGTATGCAAGAAGTTGCAAGAGTCTCGCAGCAAGAACAGGAACAAGAGAAAGAAATGATTTTTACTGCAAGAACAAGAGCTAGAGAACAAGAACAAGAAATGCCGATTCTTGTTCTTGTTCCTTGCATCACGCATCACTAATCGGAGCAATGATCTCCGAGGTTATAACTTTCTGAACAGTGGAGGTTTTGTCTGAAAGTTTCCTTTCCTACAATTGTCCAGGCCAAAACTAGTGTAATATGTTGGAGTCGTAAAGGAATAGACATACATATATTATATTTTAGAAAAAATTAAACATCCAGCAGTCCCTTCGAAGTCGTCAACCAAACTGCAATCTTCAGTCTTAAGACAACTTTTCAGATTCTAGATCACTTGGTGATCTAGTTTTTAGAGTGGGAGTGGTTATACATGTAATAATTCATAGATTGCTCCACTTTAAGTAGTTGTCTCAACGGTTCGATCCCGATCCTACCAAAGTTTTTCTGATCGGCATTCAGCTATGATATGTTCAGTGAAATATAAATTGAGGCTTTGGTGTTTCGGAACCCACCTAAAACTGTAGGTTCCCGTCGTGTGGTATCTAGGCACAGGTACCATAACGGAAATGTAGTTGGAAGTCTTGACTAAATTGGCCAGTTCAGAGAGGTATTTTAACTTGTACTTAATTTGGAACTGGGTAATATACATTGGCCTAACTATGTAGGCCGTTAATCGGAATTAAATGGTCATGTACCTATAACTGCCAACAACAATATTACTAACATCCGCTTCAGGTTTTTTAGAGTCGTCTTAAGAGGACGCTATACCTGACGATGCATTTTTTGCCGTCCATAAGATTAACATTGCGAGCGGCGATTCATTTTCAAGGTTTACCCTTGGTTGGAAAGACACAAAATTTTGCCTGTACCTAGCCCAAACAATGTTCTAGGGAGTATTCGAAGCAGATTTCCCAATTTCTCACTGGTTTCTTTTATTGCAACTGTTTTGCAAATGATAGCATCGCATACCTCAAGAAAAGTGCTGTATCTCGAAAACCAGTAAAAAAAAATAGGAAATCTGCTTCGAACACGCACTAGAACATTGTAGGGGGCTAGGTACAGGCAAAATTTTGTGTCTTTCCAACCAAGGGTAAACCTTGAAAATGAATCGCCGCTCACAATGTTAATCTTATGGGCGGCAAAAAATGCACCGTCAGGTATAGGGGACCTTTAACGCAGCTCAGAACTAGTACCTAAAGTCTACTATAGTGTCCCTAAAGTTCGCTTTAGCGTTGTCCTCCCGATAAGCTGGTGCCTTTCAGCATCCTACCGATAGCGGTTATTGGTTACTTTATACTTACTTTTAAGTAGTGGGAGATCACTTATAAATCCTCCTCCATCGTCCACTCCTGCATTCTGAAACAATTACAATATTCATTACTACCCCTGATTTAAATTTGATAAACCCACTGATATAAAATGTGAAGTTGATGTTTGGTAATTCAAACACTGTGAAGCAACCAAAAGTCATTTGTGAATGAATTTTTGCTTGTTTTATGTTCTTAAAAGAATTGACTGAGGACTTACAATGTTTTGGAGGTTAGTTTCTATGATAACTTGAGAAAAAGTGCTTTGTTTTGGTTCAGACGAACATAAACAAACATTACCTTTCCCATGTCCTATTAACAAATGAATCGAAATGAAAAATGTAAACATTTTCCTTTGCGTCCTCACTATAGACATGGGACTGCTTACAAGATGTCAGCATTACAACCCTACGGAAGAAAATTACACCCTACAATCTGATTTAGACGGGAAAACAGTTCTTCTTAGGGGATGATTCTGTTGTGACCACTACAGCTTTGAGGGAACATAGCTGGGTTCACCGCATACGCGCTTATTGCAAAAAATAAAATAACGTGGGGTTTCCGGACATTTCGGTGTCCCGCATTTAATTTTGAACAATTTCGGTCCCTTCTGTGGGGAACCAAAAACTTTCTGCGGGCAGCTGTGATTTCACTTTTGTAATTTTGGAAGTTATTGGAATTTTTTGTTTTTAAAAGACTTTGTACCTGCAGGTATATTCCCGAGGTATTCTCGATCTCTTCCGGTTGCTTACTGGGAGAGTATGAATGTGCTTTCAAGGCGGTATGAACTCACCACCCCTTCCCGTAGGTGAAAAGTTCAGACCGTATTTAATACAAGACATCTTATATTTCAGAACATATAAATATCCAACCGTTTCCTCCAAAAATGGGAAGAAAAAAAATTCTGCTGCCACGTTTTTCACGATTGTATGCGAACTCTTGGAAATTTTTAAATTTTCACGACAGTAAAATCTGCCCTAGACATAAATCTGTGAACCTACCTCCGAAAAAAATTTGAAAATGTGAACATAAAGGTTGAGATAAGGGTTGGGACTGGGGGTTGCGATATATGGGTTATTTGATGTATTTTGCATTGTGCCCCATATCTCTCCCTGAACACCCTCGTTTCCCTTTCCGTTTCTTGATCTAGCAGCCCCCCCCCCCCCCCCCCAGACAAGAACTACTATCGATACATGCAATATCGATATATAGTTCTCATAGTATGTATAGGGTATAGGGTGGGTTGAGGACAAGCTCAGCAACTAGACCATTTCAAGAATTATTCGTCGTGCTCAGCTTGTAGCACTACCAAATACCAGCTCCCTACTCGTCGTGTTAGTCCACGATTCGGACCTACAGTTTTAAGGGGGTTCCAATGAGAAAAAAGTGTTGGTACCATCAGTAAGGAACAAGTGTGACTCGGCTCTTGAGGCTATTGTAACTCTCTATAACGAAGTTTTTTCTGTAAGGAGCGCTGAATATTCATTTACTATTTTTTTACGTTTGGACTTCAAACTTTCTGAGAAAACTATTGGATTAAATATCCAAATAAATATTAAATATTCTGAAATATAGTATGTCTTTTTAACGTCGTTACTCATCTCATGAGGCTATGTTGTGATTTCCAATATGATATCCGATAGTTTTCTCACAAAGTTTGAAGTCCAAACGTAAAAAAAATAGCGAATGTATGATGGCCCTTAAGTTAATAACATAATATATATATTTCAGAACATATCCAACCGTTTCCTCAAAAAATTGGAAGACAAAAAATTTTTTGACGTTTAGAAAACATAATATAAGTACTACAAACAATTTCCTCAATATTTCTTTGAGTCCTTCAAACAAAACTAAATCCCTGTTCATTCATTTTCTGCCATTCATAGTGGAGGTCTATATAGGTATATCATTATGTGCACTTCCGTCTTCCTCTTTCCCGAAAGGTAAACAGTGTTATTTACTTCTGTGTATGTGTAGGAGACCTGAAGCGTGTAACATGGTTAATTTAACCTGCTGTTATCTTAACTAGCACATCATAAACACACTAAATACCTTATTTAAATGTTGGATGCGTAAACTACCGTGCGTTTATACGCTTGGCCGCCCAACCGTTCACAGCTGGAGAATTTAGTTATCTTTCTTACCAAGCCTATCCTCGAACACACTTTCATTCAATGGGAATACAGGAAATTATTGGATTATGTTGTCTGATGGCTGACTGAGTTTTTGTATTATCGCGTTGATGTTCTGACCACTAAATAAAAAGTTATTACACTCTAAAGTGGCCGGATTTTAGGTTGGTATGGGAGGTGAAAATGCCGAAAGTGACGTAAGCTTTGGCTGCTTCTGCTCACCTCCGCATCTTCTGCTACCTATCTCACTGTAAGCTAACTGTAGGAACCATCAACAAATGATATAGATATATCAAAGTCTGACAAGGACACAGCTACTCTACTGTCTCAACCATGAAACCGGAAATCAAAATTTTCTGTATCTATGAAGGTGGAAGACTTTTGTAGCAAATTTAGGTTTTGAAATTCCTATATTTGCGGGTGATGTACAGAGTTTCAGATTTTTAGTTTAGTTTCTAATATGGCGAGAAAGTATAGTAAAAATTTCGAAATTGGGGTTTCCTGCGGCCCATGATCCTTGAGGTCCCTTGAGTCGAAAAAGTTTGTTCGTCCGTGTGTTCTCAATTTTGGTCAGAAGTGCGCCAAAAAATAAAAGAACCATAAAAGTAAAATAACCAAAACTGGGTGATCGATTACAGTGAATTCTGGTATACGTAGATACCTTTGAAACGCAAGAAAATGTTCTAAACCTCTCTATAACGAGTACGAGCAGTCCGTTGGCTGTGGACTCTGTTTATAGCGAGTAAATTTACATTATTATAACTTCGGAATTAATTTTTCTTCCATCCGGTCACTCAAAAATATAGCGAAAATCAGGGACAGCAGAATAGCCACCCTATATAAGGTACAGACATCAATTAAAATACCTGAATAGCAATCACTTTAAAATGATGAAAACATGTTGTTGTTCATGTTGTTGTTCAGGAAATTTGGCTCATCATGCATTGTAACGGAACACTCAATATGCTGGACATAATCTAAATGGGTTTGCTCTTGTACATTGTTCCATCAACAACAACAAGAGAAGTTGATCATTATTGTTGGTTGGAGCATTGTTGAGCTAACAATAGGCGAATGTGACGAGGTGTTGGCTCAATAGGGGGTAGCATGTTACAACGGAATATGCATTTGCTGTTTGTTTACGTTTTTTTTTCGATTATTTTTTGAGGACGCTTGGATATTTAAATGGTCATTGCCATTGTAACATCCGAAATTAACTGGCTATGTTGTGATTTAACTGTCGAATAATTTTGGACAACATGGTGGTCTCCCTTAAATAGGACACAGGATTTTTCGAGATTTCGGGATTTTTTCACCCAAAAGTGTTTTCCTGTAAGTTAAACACGGTTGCCATACGTTGCTAGGGAAATAAAATTCCAACTAGAATTCATATAGCCAATGTTGTGGCACCTATGTTTAATTTACAAGTAAACACTTTATTGTAAAAAAAAATTGCAAAATAACTGAACCCAGCCTAACGGCGGTGTAGTGCGGCTAAACAGGCGGGGTTCTTGATATACGCCAAAGACCATCGCGGTGTACCTGGTTTTTGTCCGACAAGCGGTCACCTTATAGCTAGGACAATAAAATGTCCTGAGCGTGAAGCGGACCTAACCAGATGGCGCCTCGACCATTAACAATGTTATTTTCACGGTACGTAGGTACTCAGGTACGTCTCCCTAGTGGGTAGGCTAGTACCTAGCGCGTCTAACAGTGACTATCCAAATCTATTTGTTTACATTTTTATTAAGAGGACGCTATACCTGACGGTGCATTTTTTGCCGCCCATAAGATTAACATTGCGAGCGGCGATTCATTTTCAAGGTTTACCCTTGGTTGGAAAGACACAAAATTTTGCCTGTAACTAGCCCTAACAATGTTCTAGGGAGCGTTCGAAGCAGATTTCCCAATTTCTCACTGGTTTCTTTTATTGCAACTGTTTTGCAAATGCTAGCATCGCATACCTCAAGAAAAGTGCTGTATCTCGAAAACCAGTAAAAAAAATGAGAAATCTGCTTCGAACACTCCCTAGAACATTGTTAGGGCTAGGTACAGCCAAAAGTTTGTGTCTTTCCAACCAAGGGTAAACCTTGAAAATGAATCGCCGCTCGCAATCTTAATCTTATGGGTGGCAAAAAATGCACCGTCAGGTATAGCGGACCCTTAACGACACCAGCTCCACCTATAGTTTTAAGGGTGTTCCGAACCACCACAGCCTCGATATACATTTCACTTGACATGCTGAACATATCAGAGGTGAATGCCGGTCTGAAAAACTTTGATAGGTTCGGAATTGGGACCCGTGTTCCTCTGACGTCTACCATGCAGACCACTAGAATTTCGAGGCTGTTTTGGGGATCGAAGAGATGTAAAGAAGTAGGGAACGAGCCTGCCACGCGTAAGACAGGTAGGCGAAGGTAGTAATTATCGTAGCTGGCGGGATGGGGGCTATGATTAGGGCCCCAGAGGCCCCGGGCCCGGGGACCTGCCCCCAGGAATGTTGCTCAGGGCCCCATTCAGTCATTCACTGTACTACCACCATTCAGCCGAATGTCTTTAGAGCAGTGGTTCTCAAACTGTGTTCCGCGGAACCATTTGGTTCCGCGAAGCCTTGCCGGGGTTCCGCGAAGCCTTTTCCGTGCTTCAGGGAATAAAATTTTAGTTTAGTTTAGAAAAATTGAAATAGAAAAATGTATCGTGTGAAATAAAAAGAACATAAAGTTTTTCCCTCCTTTTTTTTAAACTTAAAAACATACAAAGTAGTGCCATTGAGCAGCTGTCTGCTTCCACGACCAAAATTTGTTTACTTTATTAATTAACTTCAAGGGGTAAGCCCGAAAAGTGAAATGGATAGTTAGAAGCTTAATGTCTGGCGGGATAATTCTGAATGCTTATGGGTATGTTTTGAAAACATTTAAGTCAGTATATCTTTATTAAATTTAATAGTAATGTAGTTATCTCCAGAGTTTTAATGATAGGGGCGGTGGCATCATTTGGCATATACGTTTATTTGATGTTATATTATAAATGCTTTCTGATTGATTATGAGGTACTAGAATTTAACGGGAAAAGGATTGGGATACACGCTGGCTTCAAACAGGCTCGCTGAATAAAACTGATCGGCGTACAAGTATCCACAGCTTTACTTGTGAAGAAATAAACTTATTTCCTAAAAAAACAGTGAAATCGACGATCCAATGTTTAAGGTTCCACGAAAGAATTCCCGACTAAATTTGGTTCCGCCAGCCAAAAAGTTTGAGAACCACTGCTTTAGAGCAACACCGGTTCGATCCCGATCCTCCCAAAGTTTTTCCGATCGGCATTCATCTCTGATAAGTCCAGCATGTCGAGGCTGTGGTGGTTCGGAACCCGCCTAAAACTGTAGGTCCTACTAGATGGGGAGCTGGCTGGCTGTAGCTTCTAGCATAGCTTACCTGCTGGTCATCAACGGAGCCAAGTCCTCCATGCAGCACCAGCCCGTCCTGGTCCAGCCCAGGTACCAAAACGTCAGGGCGACGTCCGTACTCTCGACCCCGAGAGCTTTCGTAGGGAAAAGACGCGTGCATGTTGGACTAAAACAAAAAAAAAGAAGATGTAGATATTTGAACGTTCTGAAATATAATACGTTTTTTAACGGCCGAAAGGCTGTGTTGTGATTCCTCATAGAGTGAGCAGAAAAAACGTATAAACAAAATATCAAATGCACATTTCGTGTTAAGTCTGTACACACAAGACGGTTTGTTGACGTTATTTTTGGGGGGAATTTGTCTGAGGAAACTGTTGGATATTTGTAACTGGAAGATAAGTAATACGGATTTTTCTTTTTAATTCCAGAAAACAGTTCTCCATACCGTGCAGATAAAGTAAGTAAATTTACCTCCAGTTAAAGTACCCGATAGCTTTATCTTGCCGTTAAAAATCTACTATCCAACGTTACGAAAAGGGACCTATCAACTTTTCTTAGCGGGAGGATAACTTTTAGAGGGCAATTTTTGTAAGTACCCAGTCTCCGATGTTAAAAAGACACATTATATTTCAGAATAAATGTATCATAAGAAAAAAACAGCAACAAATTCCTCAGAATAAAACTTCACAGTCGGACTGAACAAAACTTCTATACTTAAAACCCCTCCAAAAATGTTGGTGGAATTCGATAAAAAAAATTGTACAGGGGTGGAATGGAGAAACCCTTTTTTATATGAATAGCAGGGTAACAGCCCTCCCCTGTTTGGAGTTATTAAGAACTTTAAGTAGTTGTTAAGACATCTTAACAATGCTGATGTTGTAGCGGAATTCCTTCCGGAACATTCCAAGATGAACATCTTCGATAACTTCAACACAAGGCCGTATTAAGGGAAGCCGTTATTTCATTTTATGAGCAGGAAATTATAAAGTAAGTTAAGGCTGAATATACATTCGCTATTTCTTTACGTTCCGAGTTCAAACTTTGTGAGAAAACTGTTGGATATTCTAATATTCTGAAATACGATATTACGTCTTTGTAACGTCATTACTCATGAGGCTATGTTTTGATTTTACTATCGAGTGATTTTTGTCACCAAAAAAATTGTCCAAAAATTGTGAAATCGCAACATCGCCTCATGAGTAATGACATTAAAACGAGGGGTTAACCACTCGTTGGGAATCTCGTTAAGAATCATTGGAAATCTTTATGAAATCTCAGGGAATATTGGAATTTTTTGGAGTGGTTATCCCTTCGGGGTTCATCTTTCTATGAATATCATTGGGAATCTTTGGAAATCTTTATGGAATCTCAGGGAATCTCAAGAAATCTTTGGAGTGGTTACCCCCTCGCATTAAAAAGACATATTTTAGACAGGTTTTTTGAGGACACGTTTTGATATATCTATTTATATCAATAAAACATTTGTTTCTGTCTAATGTGCCTCTCAGTGGCCGAGTGGTCAAGGGGTCCGCTTTGTGTCCTGAGAGGTCCGGGTTCGAATCCCGGCGGAACGGAAAAATTTTCCGCTTCCGACATGGATGTATTGGCTTCGGGCCACTAGTAAACTGGCTTCGGCCCGCTCATATTCGGCTTCGGCCACTTCGTCTTCGGCTTCGGTCAAAAACATCTAACAAACCAACTCATCTGCGCATATTACTTATGTTCTCTGAACGTCGAGCGTTAAAAAAAAATCCATATCACTCCAAGTTTTTTATTGCCACAAATTACCTACCTGATCGTTGACTAGTTTCTGACTTGGACAAAAAACAATTATCAAAAAATATAAATATCCAATAGTGTCCTGATAATCGAAGAAAAACGCAAAAAGAAATTGTTTTTAATGTAGTCTCAGTCTGCAACCTGGGCCACGTGCCTGCTTAGTAGCGGAACTAATGTCAGGTTCGTACCGTCACGCTTATTTAAACTTCTCCCCAAAAACAGTTTCGAGCATTAGACCTCTCATTACTGTTTGTAATGTTTGTCGGAACCGATTAGCGCGTCCGTCTGTCCGTCTGCTTACTCGCAAACGGCCTAGGTGGCCGAGGAACACGGTAACGATCCCTATCTTCCAAAGTTTTTCTTATTGGCATTCTGTTCAGCATGTCAAGTGAAATGTATATTGAGACTGTGGTGGTTCGGAACCCACCTAAAACTGTTGGGGGAGCTGGTATTTAGTAGTACTATTAATTGAGCAATTAATTCTCGAAACTGTGTAATTTTTTTCTTCTGTCCGTCGGAACCGATAAGTACGTCCGTCTGTCTGCCTACTGGCAAAAACTAGTAAAATGTAGTACATGCGTTTAAAAGGTATCTACTTACAAAATACTGGGTACTTAATGCAATAAAATAGAAGGTCGAGGTAACGGTATGTTGGAATATAAAACTTAGTTAATTTCACATGTTAAAAAAATATATTATAGTTCAGATCATTTAAGTATCCAACAGTGTCTCCCCAAAAAATGTTCGGAAAAATTGAAAACAAAAATAACAAATGGTATCCGGTCTTGATAACTGTAATACCCTCATATGATCGCCTTGACCATTAAAACACGAATTTTAATTTTCCTCGACACTTTTTTGTCAGCAGTCTGCGTAATTTTTGGGATATTGAAATTCTATTGAATTTTATGTCAAAACTGATTTTAGAAACCTTTTCTCTAAATTTGAGCTAAATCAGTTGATCGTTGCGGCCACTATAGACGAACATACGGATCGGTAGCATTACTTTCTCAGCCCATGTACTGCATACGAACGAGAAAGTAAAAAATCGCTTCTCCTAAAAATGTGATCGTTTTTCCCAAGGGATGTTGGGAATCTCGTTCAAATTTCAAAATAGGGGGATGAATTTTGAAGAGGGTGGATTTGCCGGGTTTTGGTTTTAAGCAGTCTATGTCCTACTTGTATACAGTGATTATGATTATCTATTGTTCTGCAGACTGAAGAGGTTATATCCTATTCTCAATCCTTTCGTTCTTTCTATTTCAGACATTTGACAGTTGCACCCTCCCGCTCCAAATGCCGCACCTTTACTGATGTACATACCAATGGTCCACTGTATTATTTGATTTTAGTTCAAGTTTATTTCATTTTAAACTGTAGGTCCTCATCATGTGCTAACGGACTAGATTATTTTTTCGTTCTTCCATGGGGCTGAATTTCACCACTTTCTTATAGTATCCGATAGTGTCTCCTAACGAGAGGATTTAACGAACGGATTTACGTTATCGTATGTTTACCTTACGACAAGTGTCTTGCGCTTGCACTTGTTTCTCTGCGATCGCACTTGTCGTAAGCTAAACATACGATAACGTTAAATCCTTTCGTTATGAGACACTATCGGATACTATAAGAAAGTGGTGAAATTCAGCCTTAGTAAATTTATATCTTCCCGACAAACTAGCTGAGAACCTTATCTTGCCGTTAAAAGTCCACTAGCTATAACGTTATGATGAGGCGGATAACGCTATTGTGAACTTTTAGCAGACATTTTGCTAGACTTTAGGAACTGTCTGTGTCTTCTGTCTTCTCGTATGTTTAGCTTATGACAAGTTAAATCGCACTAAAGCATATTTTAAGAAGTGCTGGAATCCGCCAATTAATGTTAACATCGAATAACCATACCTTGGGGCATTATGGGAGATGTACGATTTGACCAAAGTGGGGTAGCGTCCTAACTGAAAAGCCAAGGAGGTACTCACCACATGGAGGGGGTCACTGTCTCTCCGCAGGACATCGTGAGATGAGCGCTGGGACGCTGCAGCAGCGGTCAGCTGGTTGTAATGGTGAGCTGCCGCCGCAGCCTGAGCTGTCTGGTGTAGGGAGTTTAGCGTTTGCGAATATGGATCACTCACCTATGAACAATAAACAGTCCTTAATTATTCTGCCAAAAGAGATTGGCGCTACACGCCTACAAGGGCCAGGGGCTAGGGGGATGCAGGGTGGCAGCTTTCGTGTACACGTAGCTGTGTACACAAGGGGTTGATTTGGTCACTATCACCCCCACAGTCCAGTTTTCCCCCAGCCAGGTACCCATTTGGACTGGGTAGGCCCAGTATGGGACGAGATTCCTGGGTCCTCCTTAAGAGGACGCTATACCTGACGATGCATTTTTTGCCGCCCATAAGATTAACATTGCGAGCGGCGATTCATTTTCAAGGTTTACCCTTGGTTGGAAAGACACAAAATTTTGCCTATGTACCTAGCCCTAACAATGTTCTAGGGAGTGTTCGAAGCAGATTTCCCAATTTCTCACTGGTTTCTTTTATTGCAACTGTTTTGCAAATGCTAGCATCGCATACCTCAAGAAAAGTGCTATATCTCGAAAACCAGTAAAATAAAGGGTCCGACAACAGTCGCACTTAACTTTCTCGCCCAGAATGATTTTTTTTTTTTTTTGGGTTTTTTGAGATTTTTTTGCGGGCGTCATTTTTAAGCAATCGGAAATCGGTTGAAAATGACCCACGAGCATCTATCTGAGATCACTCATACCAAATCTCACGTCTTTAATTTTATTACTGTAGTCCCAAATGCGTTCCGACCATTCAAAAACGTGGTTTCTCATTCTCAACTCATTTTCGACACTTTTTTGACAAAAACGGCCGTAATTTTGAAGATAACAAAATTCTGTTCGACAGATGTTTAAGTTACATGGTTCTACACAAATTTACCAAATTTCATGACAATCGGTCAATAAATGTGAATGGCGCCGAAACGATCGAACTTTGGTCCAGAACGGCCGTAATTTTCAACCAATTCAATTTTAGTTGAAAATGACCTCGAAGCATCTATTTGTCAACACACATACCAATTTTCAGTGTTATAGATTGAAAAGTGTACCGTCGGCGCTTGTCTAACTAACCAAAAACACGATTTTTGAATTATTTTGGCGGTTTTTTACTTTCTCGCCCGTATGTCATACATGGGCTGAGAAAGTTATGTTATCGTGCGAAATTTCGATTTTGAGATTTTCATTGCCAAAGGCGTTTCAGAGGTCCTAGATACCAAAAAAATGGTTTTTAGGTCATGTCCGTCCGACGTACGTACGTACGTACGTACGTACGTACGTACGTCCGTCCGTTTGTCTGTAGCGCGGCTAGAGGTCACACCAGTCAACCGATTTGGCTCAAATTTGGAATAAAGATGTCTAAAATCAGTTCCGAGATACATTTTTAATATAATTTTGATTACTCAAAAATTGCGCCCACTATTGTCAAAAAAGTGTCAAAAAAAATTCAAAATCGTGTTTTTGTCTACTCAAGACGCATTTCACGGTACGGTAATAAAGTTAGAACCTTCAAATTTTGCAGTCGTGTTCTCAGATAGATGCTCCAGGATCATTTTTATTGTTTTGGAGATGGGCCAAAAATTTGGGCCAAAATTGGCCCATACGTGAAAATCTTGGCCCCATGAACAGTATTAGCCGGAATTTCACAAAAATCCACAAACTTGTGCTTAATAACATTACTTAAAGGTTTGTCGAAGAGATATTCAATAAATTCAAAATTGCGGCCAATATAGGCAAAATAAAGTCAAAAATAGGAAAAAAAGCTAGAATCTCGATTTTGTCTACTCAAGACGCATTTCACGGTACGGTAATAAAGTAAGAACCTTCAAATTTTGCAGTCGTGTTCCCAGATAGATGCTCCAGGATCATTTTTATTCTTTTTGAGATGGGCCAAAAATTTGGGCCAATATTGGCATTATCGTAGGAAAAATTTTCCAAAAATGGAAATCACGTTTTTGATTGGTTAGGTCACATCTGCAACAACACTAATCGACGGATTTCCTTCAAAATTGGTGAAAGTGGTCTCAGATAGATGCTTCAAGGGTCTTTTCAATAGATTTTCATTTATACTTAAAATTTAAGACGGTGACATGCAAAATAGAAAACATATACTTTGCGCGTCGAACGACACTTCAGTGTTTGACGGATATGTTTGAAATTCGGTATGCAGGTGCCTAAAAGTATCGTCCAGTGTGAGGCAAAATACTTTTTAGAAAAAGTTAAAATTCTGACAATTATTCACGTAAAAAAAATATCAAATTTTCGATAAAAATTGCGAGAAAGTCAAGTGCGACCATTGTCGAACCCTTTATTGACAATAGCGGCCGCAATTTTTGACCAATCAAAAAATCCTTAAAAATGTGTCTCGGCAGTGATTTTAGACAGGTCCATACCAAATTTCATCAAAATCGGATGAACGGTATAGGCGCTAGAGCACTGCACGGACTGACTGACTGACGGACTGACGGACGGACGGACGGACGGACAGACTTTTTCCAGAAACCACTTTTTTGGACTCAGGGGACCCCCAGGATCATGGGAAACCCAAAATCTCAATTTCGAAATTTTGCACGAAAACAATACTTTCTCGCCATATATGGCTAGCGAGAAAGTAAAAATGGGAAATCTGCTTCGAACACGCAGTAGAACATTGTTAGGGCTAGGTATATACAGGCAAAATTTTGTGTCTTTCCAATCAAGGGTAAACCTTGAAAATGAATCGCCGCTCGCAATGTTAATCTTATGGACGGCAAAAAATGCACCGTCAGTTATAGTGGACCCTTAAGATGGAATTTTATGATTTTTGCATTTTGTGACTAAGAAGTCCTCAGAAAGGTTGTCAACGCAGTCGTGTTTGTTGAAGTTTTTTCTGAGCATTTATTAAGGATACTATTGGATATTTAAATGTTCTGAAATATAATATGTCTGTATTACGACCGAAATTAATTGTGGTGTTGTGATCGGTTATTTTCAGACAAGTTTTTTGTTGACAAAAATCACTCGATCGTAAAATCACAACACAGCCTTTTAATTTCGGCCATAATGTGACATATATTACTTATTTTTCAGAACATTAAATGTCTAATAGTATCCTCGCAAAATGTGAAGAAAAGAAACGTAAACAAACACGACTGCGTACAGACGCACTTGAAGAGCAACAATTTGGTAGTCCCCATTTTGATATTAGGGAGTAGGGTGGGAACGGGGTGCAGCTGGGCGCAACTCTTTGAGTATTTGTAAAGAATCTGGTACTTACAGCAACAGAATTGAGGTAGTCTAGTTGGTGGTGGTGTGTCTGGGCCGTAGTAGGGCTGGTGGCTTGGTGGTGGGGCGGTGGAAAGGGTGGGGGGAAGTACGGGGGTTGAAAATCGGTAGAGTGGTGGGGGGCCATGCCGGTGTTGCCGGCGGACACCGCGTTGCTGCGGTGGTGATGATGATGGTGCGCCGGGGCTGAAAATGGCGAGGATCCACCTCCGTGACCTGTCAGACGATCCTGGAACACCACAAACAAACCCAAGTTAATACACGACGGGGACTTACAGTTTTAGGTGGGTTCCGAACCACCACAGCCTCGAGATGCATGTCACTTGACATTCTGAACATATCAGAGGTGAATGCCGATCTGAAAAACTTGCTAGTGTTGGTATCGAACCGGTGTATTTCTGTAAAGGCAGCCATCGAGATGATTCTTGTCTTGTGCCCTTTCTAGTGGAAAATCACAGAAACCTGAGATAGACGGACACCCTGAATCTGTCAATTCGAATCTAGGCCTGACTAAACTTTCTTGTCGTGCTCTTGTGCTTGTATTTCTATCATGCAAGAACAAGAAATAAATAGCAGGAATTTTTTTCCAAAGCATCATTCAGATAGCAACCATAGATGGCAGTCTATATATTGTAAGGTAAGGACTATGCGGCCGTCGCGTCGTCTGCACGTCAAAAGAACGTTACATAGGGAAAGAATTATGTTATAACTGCATGCGAAGTATTTCAATACGCATCAATGAAAATGCAAGAATCTTGCAGCAAGAGCAAGAACAACAAATTATTTCTTCTGGTATAGAACAAGAACAGTTCCTTGTTTGTTCGTTACATCACAAACGGCGAACAATAACTACACGTGAGATATCAACCTTGTCTATACATAGATCTTAGAGAATTACGTATAGGGCTAATACTCCCACCAAAAGTCAAAGGCAAGTAGTGGAGGGTGATTTTTCAGGGTATATTAATTTTCTTTACAGTATGATTTATTTAAATTTGCACCTTCCGACCTCACAGTGGTCTATTTGGAAAACACTAGACTCGCACGACTGGAGTCCTGGGTTCGAATCCCGGTAGCAGCAATTTTCTTTTGGTATAGCATGGATGTCACACCAAATATTCATTTGGCTTCGGCCAACAATCAGTTTGTTTAATTAACATCTGTGCCCTCGGGGTTCGGCCTGTAAGCACCAATGGGTGCATGCGAGCCCTTAGTTAGAAAAAAATAATAATAATAATAATATAGCTACCTCCATATGCATGGCGGACATTCCAAAGATGGCGGTGGACACGTGAGAGTAACATAAAGTCTGCGCCAGCTTGGAAATTTTTGGTTTACCACAGACTCAAAAAAAGAAAGAACTCTGTTGGCTGTAGGTTTCACACAAAAACACACACAGGGATAGGTACACTTCTTTTTTGTCCGACTAGAAAATTAATTCCTCCATAAAAATTCCACACATTTTCAAGGACACCAGCTTTGACCTAATTCACTTGTTATTTTTGATCGCGAAAGGAGCCATATTTCCAAGATGACGGTAATTTGAGAAAATCCGAGCCCGGGGCGAATGGAACCGCTTATAGGCGTTACGTAGCGCCCGTGGCCACATCGTACGCCCGTCAGCGGTAAACTGACTCCTATCCAGCCAGAGGGAAGATTCGAAATCAGGGCCCGCCCCGGGCGTTCGATAGAGAGGGGGAACGCGGCGTTTGTTCAAGTCGAACAAAGATAGCTGCTTGATGTTAGGACATGCCTACTGGTGGTATAGCAGGGCCTTGCGTGTTGAAAAAACTAATAATTATTTCATTTTTTTCCCTGTACCATTCATTGACGTGTAATTTTTGTTTCGTTCATTCACTATTTGTTGCATAGTGATGAGACCTAGGAACATCGGTTCAATCCCGATCGTAACCAAATTTTTCTGACAGACCTCTGATATGTTCAGCATGTCAAGTGAAACATATATCGTAGCTTTTGTGTGTCTGAACCCACCTAAAACTGTAGGTCCCCACACGATGGGTGGGGAGCTGGTAGTTCTGCCAGCTGAGCACGGTGGATAATTCTTTTATAGTTGATATCGACGAACCTCCGTATTTGGAGGACATTTTCATCGTTCCCGTCCCCGAAAATAACAATTTGAAATGCAGATGGTAATGGTAGAATGGGATATTTAATTACTACGTTGGCCTCTTGATATAGTTTTTGTCGGAGCCAATAAAACATGTTAAGAGCTATGACTACGTTACATCCATTCATTGCAATAAGGCCCCATTCACACGATCAATTTTTTAAATTAACTAATCTATCAATAATTATTGTATGAAAAAAAAATCTAGCTACAGCCGGGAAGAGTTAGGATGATTTATCCAGAATCAGTTGAGTTTTCCCCCAGCCGGTTAAATCCAGCTCAATGAAATAAGAATACTACTTATGTCTGTGGTTAGATATTTGATCAAAGAGCCTATTTGGAGACTGCCAGATAAAAAATTTGTTGATGCAAGAAAAATTGTATCAAGAAAAATATAAAGTGTAAAGGAGGCTTAACTCTATAGTCTCTAAATCTGTGACCTCAAACTAGGTTCAGGCTCAAGTCTCTACCTAGTAATTATACCTTACAAACTGGCTACTGTTTAAAAGGGAGACAGCAAAAAATAAGTACCAGATAACCTCCTCTTAACTAATGGTAGGGTTATATATTTTATTTCTCATTCGATGAATAAGGAGAACATGCCAACTGGACCATCAAATACCAGCTACGACTGGGACCTACAGTTTTAGGTGGATTCCAAACCAACATAACCTTGATATATGTTTCATTTGAGACGCTGAACATATTGGAGGTGAATGCCGATCAGAAAAATTTAGTTACGATCGGGATCGAACCCGTGTGACCTCTAAAGACGACCGTCTATAGACCCTTCTCCCTTTAAGTAACTAACTAGAGGATAGCGTGACTCAGTGACCTGTAAAGGATTGGAATCTAAAGATAACTTATCAATATTTTGATCAATCTGCAACCTCCTATTGGTGATCTTAACTTTCTCGCTATCCAAAAAATATATAAAAGTGAAGTAAGTTATGTTAAAAAATATAAAATGTATTTTTAAGGTCACAATTTAACTCTGTTGTGGTTTTAAGATCGGGTAATATTTGTCGACAAAAAATTCGTCCGAAATTAACCGATCGTAAATTGACCACACAGTCTGTTAATTTCGGCCGTTAAAAAGACATATTACATTTCAGAACAATTAAATATCCAATAGTGTTCGGTCTTCATGACTTGTGAATATGGGAAAGTGGAATGCGACCGTTGACACACCGTCTATGTTGTAGTTAGGCTAGATTGCGGGTCTATTGTTCAGCCGTATGGTTCGTACATGCCACCTTGTTAGTGCGGCAACATAGCTGCATTGCACTGTTTATATTTTTATTTATTTGTTTTTATTTTATTGTTATTGAGTGATTTATTATAAATGGAGTGCGCACGAACTAGGTTCTTCCATTGTTCTTGAAAGGATTTTCATAACGGGCATTTTATTGGTGCCAACACCTTCCACAATGAATTTTCATTTTGAAATTCTTATATTACCTATATGCCTGGTTATAGTTCTTGATGTGATTTATATATAATATACTTCGGGACATTTTCACGATAATTTTTCTTGACTTGACTGATATGAAATCGAACCCTTTTAAGGGCTGTTGAGTTAGGCTAATTTTGGGAGGGTTATGAGGGTTTTGAACATCTGTGCCTTGGGGCCAAGCAAAACTGCCCTAAAAATTTGAATCATCAATTTCTTTGATCAAATTGGTGTCGCCCATGTATTCAAAAATCAAATATAGGTACAAAAAAGTTTGAGTGACTATTCAGACTCCAGCCATGTTTAGAGGCAGCTAGTCAGGTTCCATACAAAGCAAACAAGGTATTACCTATAATAACGGCAGTAACAATACCTTCATGCTTTTATAATAATAACAATAGCCTGGTCTTATCGACAATATTGCATATTGTTCTTTCCAGTTTAATTTTCTTTATCCTACCTGAGGTCTAAGGAAGGCCCGTTTTGGCCTAAATGGACCTAGATAGGTTACCGACCCTTAGCCTAGAATGCTTAGGCCTAGATGGATTTCTTGGGTAACACCGGTTCGATCCCGATCCTACCAAAGTTTTTCCAATCGGCGTTCACCTCTGATATGTTCAGCATGTCAAGTGAAATGTATATCGAGGCTATGGTGGTTCGGAACCCACCTAAAACTGTAGGTCCCTGTCAGGTGGGGAGCTGGTATTTGGTAGTGCTGGCAGCTGAGTACGCGATGGAAAGTTCTTGAGACCATTGTTTTAACCCTTTTGAAGGGAGGCATTTCGAGAAAGGTACCCCTTCCAGGTGACATTTCCCCTTCGTGCTGCCCCCAAGCTCTTCCGAAGGTGGTGGTGGTAACCACACAGCGGCCATTATGACCATTAATTCTTTCCTTCGACTGCTTCGACATTTGTTTGGCTCATAGTATAATCATAAATTTGCAGGCGCCACAATAATTTTCTCGCTGTCTCTACGGGATAAATGTTTTTTGTTTAATGACAGCAATCAGGTTGGCCTCGTTGTGACCGGACCTGGCATATTTTGCACCGTATGTACCTTCAGGTACAGGTAGACATAGGAATGCGTCGCCGTTCTTCTGACACATCCTATATCTCGCCTGAAGCGAGCCTGCGAGCTACAGGGTGCCCCAATCCGAATTAAATCACATTTAGCCTGTAAACGGTGGTAGTGTGCGTGGGGATACTTTTGTGAAAACGAGTTCTGGAGACTGTGAGAGCCAGAATGGCGTAAGTGCATGACATTTGATCTTCAGGTGTTGGTTTGCCCAAGTACAGTTATCCCTATGTAAAGGTCCTTGCCGATGGCTTGTATAGGTGCATACCTGAGACACCTGCTTTAGGCATGGGTGGGACCAATATGGCGCGTCCTCATTACGTGCATATTAGAAGCCCTAGTGGGATAATGACCTCTACACAAAGGGTTGATGCGATCAGAATCACGCCTCACCGTCGAGTTTCCCCCCAGTCCAGAACCGATTACAGCCCATACCCTTGGCCCGAAGTCGCAGATGATAATTAAGAGGACGCTATACCTGACGATGCATTTTTTGCCGCCCATAAGATTAACATTGCGAGCGGCGATTCATTTTCAAGGTTTACCCTTGGTTGGAAAAACACAAAATTTTGCCTGTACTTAGCCCTAACAATGTTCTAGGTCGTGTTCGAAGCAGATTTCCCAATTTCTCACTGGTTTCTTTTATTGCAACTGTTTTGCAAATGCTAGCATCGCATACCTCAAGAAAAGTGCTATATCTCGAAAACCAGTAAAAAAAATGGGAAATCTGCTTCGAACACTCCCTAGAACATTGTTAGGGCTAGGTACAGGCAATATTTTGTGTCTTTCCAACCAAGGGTAAACCTTGAAAATGAATCGCCGCTCGCAATGTTAATCTTATGGGCGGCAAAAAATGCACCGTCAGGTATAGCGGACCCTTAAACAAACTGATTGTTGGCCGAAGCCGAATGAATATTTGGTGTGACATCCATGCTACCAACAGAAAATTGCTGCTACAGGGATTCGAACCCAGGACCTCAGTCTCGCTAGTCCAGTGTTTTCCCACTATACCACGGTACTTTTAAAAGACGCGTGAGAGTACCTTCAGTTAAGAAATGGGTAATATCCACATGTTTGTTTACAATCCCCAAGAAATTAGCTGTAAAGCGCTAATGAAAAACCAATAATAACAAAAAGGCTGGTTGGACCCTTTTAGCACAATGTTGGTGAGATGTAGGTACAGATACTTGTTTTGTCCAGGTAGCCTCTAGGTATGCCGAGAGCAATCTTTCCAGAATGACCCCTGGCTAGATTTTAACACAGCCCACGGCTATGTCTTCTTAGGTTTCGCCAGCACAATGCATCGGAGGCAGTTATTAATCCTATGCGCCACTCTACAACTCGCCTTGCTCGGGCATTTTTATATGAATTTGATATTAGTCTCGAGACTTGTAAGTAAACAATGTGGAGTGCTTGATACGGCCAATGACTTGCGTCTTCTTACAATAGGCGCAGGGCTTTGGCTGGAACCTTTTGAAAAATCTTTGGTACCTCGGGGTTTAGCTGTGGGGAAAGGGATTTATCTGTGAATTTTTGGACCTCACCTGTGTGTATTGTTCGCAACAGGTCTTACTGTAGTATGGACATGGTCACCCTGAATTTACTGCGGTGACCATACTGTGTTGGTTGCTTAATTAGCTACGGAAGACCTGAATAGGCACTCCAATTTTTATTTTGATCACAGATTTGGTTGTTTAGTTCCTCCGAAGAGATGCTGATGCGTCCTGGACGGCATTCCCGGAATGGCAGCTTTACTATGGGTAGCAGCCATTCCTGGGATGCCATTCCAGCTCCTCCATTTCAGAATGTATATTGTGTTCGGCCAACTTTAGGGTAGGTAGATGCTTTACTTACAGGGACACCATTCAAAGAGGTGACCATGGCCAATGTTGCTTTGGTTTGAGGGAAGAGGAAACTGTGATGGAACCAACTTTAGCGCAGACCTGTCTCTCACTCTATTCTCCTAAGAAGACAAATACTTTGGTCAGGAAAAAATCCCAACAACTCTAGACTTGATCCAGGGTCATCTAGGCGTCACTTTTCGATGAAAAGCCAAATAAAAAGGAAGAAGATTAAGACGCGTGCCTACTATGTTTACTACAGGCACGACTAGCCTTAGGGCCTCGGAAGGCACCATGGTTATAGGGCGAAGACCTAAGGCCTCCGCTACCGGGTCTCCTCGATCACGAACGCCTCGGGCACCACGAACCTCCGTCTGGCGCTCAACCGAGGGACGTTCTTCCGATTCTTCTGAACGCCCGAAGGCATTACCCAATTATACGTAGAATAGCTCCCAGGTATTAGACTGGAAGTGTCAGGTCAAATTGTTCTATTGGGTTAACAGGACATGGGAGCAGTAATGTTTATTTATGTTCACATAAACCAAAACAAACAGCTTTTTTTTATGTGACCGTTAATAATTGCACTATCGGCAAGATGGCGAAAAGTACCAGCTTTACTTGTCGGGAGGATATCGCTATAGTGAGCTTTTAGAGGACTATATTGTCGAAGGAACGAATTAACGGCCACAATGGCCACCGAGTGGTTACCACCACCATCTTCGGAAGAGCTCGGGCTGGCTCGGGTTTCTGCCAGCCTTTCATTGGCTACACTGCACTGTCCACTACAGCACGAAGGGGAACTGCTACCTGGAAGGGGAACTTTTCCCGGAATGCCTCCCTTGACAGAAAATATCTGCTACCGGGATTCGAACCCAGGACCTCAGCCGTACGACACAATGTTTCCCTCCAGAAAAATGTCTCTATCCGCCTATGGCGTATCGTGACGTGATGATATAAGAGTATTATGGCCTTAGGGGTGGCTGGAGGTGCCTCCTGCACCTGCCGTATCTGAACACGAAAGTTCGAGTCCTCAGGGGCCCCTCAGGGGCCTTACAAAGCCCCAGCGGTTAGTTTCGGGTCTGCCCTTGCTGGGGTTTCACGTAAAGTCTGTGAGAAAGTGCTGGACAAAAGTTATTCGTCAGTGAATGGGTGATGTTGAAAAGTTATGCACTCGTGTTGTTGAGAAATCAATCACCTTATTTTGGAAAAAGTAGGTGTAATACTGTTGTCTGTATCTTAATTTTGAACTTCAGATAAAAATTATTAATTTATATTATTGAGACAAAATTTGCTCGATTCCCAGTACTTACTGGGATTTGAACTCTAGATCTCCGGATGGGAGAGTAGGTTATAGTCGTATTTGCAAGGGTTGTCTCTATAAGGTCCAGTTACGGCCTCGATAGCCGAGTGGACTAAATGGTCGACTTATGAGGAGCAGTGAGAGCCGGGTCACACCGGTTCAATCCCAATCCTACCATAAAGTTTTTCTGCTCGGCATTCACCTCTGATATGTTCAGCATGTCAAGTGAAATGTATATCGAGGCTGTGGTGGTTCGGAACCCACCTAAAACTGTAGGTCCCCATCGTTTACTCGATGGCTGGGGAGCTGGTATTTGGTAGTGCTGCCAGCTGAGCACAATGGATAGTTCTTGAAAACGGTCTAGTTGCTGGGCTTGTCCCCCCCAACCCTCTGCTAACTAACTACAATAGAACAGTTTTACGAGATCCAAATATTTATTGATATCTGATAAATTACATCTCAGAATAAATAAAATCCTAGTGACCTCGGAGAGGTATATTCCTAAGGGCGGCTTTAACGAGTTGGTAAAGTCTACTTTAGTGTCCTCTAAAGTTCACTATAGCGTTATCCTCCGAAAAGAAAAGTTGGTGACTTTCACCATCCTGCCGATAGCAGTGGACTTTTAAAGGGAAGATAAGTTTTCGGCTACACTCTGTCTGCACAAGGAACTGGGCAAGCCCTACCAATTTTAACAACGCTCTGAATGAAAAATCAAAATCTATCTGTGATATAAGTCCTGTTGAAATTGATTCCCCTACTAGCCAGTAGGATTTTAATTTGAGGTAGCGTGTGTGCCTGCAGGTATAGGGGCCTAGGGTCACGCAGGCTCCGCAGGCTCGTCCCGTTGCCTTCGGTTGGAAATGATTAATTTTTAAACGGTTTCGATGTCCGCTCGGGTTTTTATTTAGAGTGATCGATTTAATTTCTCGATGTGGCAATCGGTTTTTTTTTCAAGCTTGGCAATTTACATTTTAATATTTACCTTTCCTGTTTCGCAATCTCTCTTCCAAGAAATCAGGTTCAATCGAACGTACCTCGTACCTTGTCCACAAAAAAAAAAATTAACTCCTTGGTGCTACAAGGGCGTGTGGGATACAGGGTGGCTCTGTACACAAGGGGATGATTTGGTCACTACCACGCCCCACAGTCGAGTTTCCCCCCAGTCAGGTATGTTGTCTTACATACCCCACAAAGTAATCACACAGTAAGCCAAGCATAGGTGTTTATAAGGCTGCGCTGGTCTCATCAATGTTTGAAGCCCATATGCCGAGATGGTCACCTGATGTCACCCGTCTGGCAACTTACGATACCTTGCAAACGAGTGTGTGAAGAGAGGGGGAACCTTCCAACCAAAAATTTCCCCTCCGCCGTTTACTGGATGGTAGTCAGTCAGTCAGTCAGTCTAGAATCATTAAAAAAAAAAAAAAAAAATCTCAAGTCGGGATTCGATCCCAAGTCCTTACCTCATTATCGCTCCCCATATCTTCAACGTTTTCTTCCATAAGAACATAAGACACCTGGCCCGTGTTGATATGTTTCCTCGGAAGGGGGTCTGGGTCCGTGTCCAGATCGTCGTCCAGATCCAGCTTCCGTTTGTTGTTGTTGTTATTGTTATTATTTAACAAAGACTCAGCCGGTGAGCCGGCGGCTAGGTGTCTGCCAGGGCTTGAGCTGTCCATCTTCAGGGACATCCCTAAAATTCCTGTGTCAGTAGCCTAAATTTTCTTTTCGGACATGTTGTAAAGTACCCTGCACTGTATGTTTCAGACTTTAACCGGACATAGGAGTGGTGATTTTTATTTATCTTCACCTGAACTCAAGTTAAACCAACCTCCTAATCGATAACGTGAGGAAAAGTTGTCTGTTTTGGTTCAGGAGAACATCAGTTATTAACATCACCTCTTCCCAGGCCCTCTTAAAACGTCAGAAAGTAATATGTTGCCACATTAAGGTCGAGTGATTATTCTCAATAAAAGTATTATAGTACAGAACAAATAAACATCCAACAGTTTCCGCAGAAAAATGTCAAATAAAAAACGTAAACAAATTCCATTTTTGGAGGACAGTGGGATTTTTCAATGATTTTCATAACATGTCCGAAAAGAATGAAGCGCACCATTGACAGGGCTGTGGGGAATTCTCTGCCGCATGATGTCCACAATAGAATCCGCACAAGAGTCAGCACTATCTGGGCTGGCGTGACATTCGTCCAGTGGACTCATCTCGTTCTCCACTTTCGGGTCAGTATTCGGCTTGTAACGGTCGATTATGTCCCCACGTTCACTGAACATAGTCCTCGCACTGTGTTATAGATAAAGAAAACCACTGAGTACGGTTGCCCTATTTTTAAGGTATTTTTGGGTAATGCCTATATGCTTGAGACTATGATAAAGGACTTTGTGGTGATTATCACTTCCGAACAAACCAATCCCTCGGCAGTTTTTCCACACCATGGCCATCACCACTCCCTGCGAGAATTCATTAGGTATTAGCTTTGAAATCTTTTTTTTTAGGCCTTATGGTTTTCCACAGCTGCTCATAGAACCTATGGATAATTGGATTATGTCGAGGGGGTAACCACTCCAGAGATTCCTTGAAATTCCATAAAGATTTCCAAAGATTCCCAATGATATTCATAGAAATATGAACCCCGAAGGGGTAACCACTCCAAAAAATTCCAAGCTTCCCTGAGATTTCATAAAGATTTCCAATGATTCCCAAAGAGATTCCCAACGAGTGGTTAGCCCCTCGGATTATGTAGTCTGATGGCTGACTTAGTTTCTACATTATCGCATTTTAGATTCTGACAACTAAATAAAAAGTTATAACACTCTAAATTGGCCGGATTTTAGGTTGGTGTAGGAGGTGAAAATACCGAAAGTGACGTAAGCTTTGGCTACTTCTGCTAAGCTCCGCTTCTTCTGCTACCTATCTCACTGTAAGCTAACTGTAACCATCAAGGAAAGATATCAAAGTCTGACAAGGAAACAGTTACTCTACTGTCTCAGCTATGAAACCGGAAATCAAAATTTTCAACTGGCTATACACTGAAGTTTTATGTAAGTGAGTTATTTACAATAATTAAGAACTTTAGAGCGGGTATATCGACCAAAACTCGATTTGTTATTGAAGAGTGAACCTTCACGGTCCCAAATCTGCAGAAAACCCATTTTTGAAAAAAACTGACTTAGCTCACTGTTACATTGGACCGACGATATCTACGAAGAGAGAAGACCTTGGGAACAAATTTAGGTTTCTACAACACCGCTTAGAAGCCCTTTATCACGGCTGATATACAGACTCTTCAAGTTCGGTTTGTTTTAAAACATTATTTTCTTTTTTTCCAGATACCTGTCTACTCCTGTGGACCATCGTTCGGTAAGTGTTTTTGGAGATGCTAAAATCTTGACACATCTATGCAAATTGCCAGTTCGTTGATACGCCCCGGTATAAACAGTAGCCCAACCTTAGTTATTTTAGTACCTATACCTAACCACTCTACGTTGACAGGGAAAGCAGCCACTATAGTAGTATGGTGCCTGTTCTAGACCCCATTCAGGCCTATTCAAATGCCAAATGGATAGGTCCATCAAAAAATCAAAGTCAGTTTTTGAGTAATCTCGGGATGGAGAGGATTCCAAAACGAGTTAGAGTTTCTCAAGAGTTCCCTCGCTATAGAGAGAGGTGTTCGTTATAGGGAGGTGCAACTGTATATTGTCCTCGCTAGTGTTTCCACCTAGGTTTCCAAGGTAAGTTTAGTTCTATTAGTACTCGAACATTAAAGTGAGAAGTCATTAATAGGAAAATGATGTTCCTAGTCAAACAACTCATCGGAAAAGGTCCAAAATAGCAGTACCAAGTTGTCAACCTTGTACCTTGGTATTTGTGGAAAATGTCCTTAGTAAGGTATGTAAGGTACAGGGTGTACACCGGTTCAATGACCCTGATAGGGGCTATTATTAATTTCCGGTAGCGGACCTTGATCATTTTCACATGGGATATTTGGCGTGGAAAAGTTGGAGTAGGGAGCTGACTAGTTTTAAGATGAAATGGGAGCAGTAGGTAATGTTTATTTATATTTGCCTCAATCGAAACAAAGCACTTTTCTCATATACCGTACCTACCGAAGTAACTAACCTCTTACTTACTGATACAAAATGTACAGTCTGTTGATGTTTGGCTCGTATATCAAACAATGTGAAGTAACCAAAAGTCAGTTTTATGCTAAAGCATGCTTTACTAAGTAAGGACCTTATAAGTTTTTATGGAGGAGGTTAGTTTAAGCGATGTGGGAAAAGTGCTTTGTTTTGGTTAAGGCTGAATATACATTCGCTATTTTCGACTACATGTACTTGGTTCGCAATGCTAAGTACTTCAAGCCCTACTCCGAAGTTACAGGGCGAGTGGAAAGTGTTTATAGGGGGATGTAAACCTGAGTCTCTTTGTCGTGAGGTAGTGTTGTATTTTTGCATGAAATGGAGTAATAAGCCCACAGGAGCGATTTTAAACAGTCAACTACCAGCCCACATGTTTTTTGACAGATCACGAAAACACAACACTACCTCATGCGGAATATTTTTTTGTAACGATTCGGACTAAAACAGTATGATTTTATCGTCACATTTAGTAGAAAAGCTTGATAAATGTTTGTACTATTTACCGTAGCCATGTTGCATTTTGGCAATTTTTATTTCACTTACGGAAGTGGGTAATTTCAACAGCATTTCTCTACTTTTCTCCTGTAAAAGCTAAACATAGTGTCCTACTTTTACTCGTTCGTTTCGCGTTCAAATAGCACACTATGTTTAGCTTTTAGAGTAGACACAGTCAATACGATATTGCAATTACCAGTCTCCGGTTGTACTAAAATGTAAACATTAGTTTTGTCGAATATTTACTTTCGCACAGTGGTTTTGGCGGAGTTCGTCGAGAATGTATGGTGGCCGTTAAAGTGAACATAAACAAACAACTGCATGCCTATTCCTTGGGGGAAACCCAATTTTCCCGAAAACCCGTCTACCTTTCGCGCCAATTTTCATAAACCTCTAAAACCCGAAAAGGGTAACCGTACACAGTGCATTAATTCAAAACACTCGAAAATACCTCAAAATACAGGCCAAAGTGGCACCCTATCAAACGCCGCTGTCGAGTCAGAGAAAACTCCAAACACCATCTGGTAACGCGACCACAATTCGCACGCACAGGTTCAAGGACACACAATTAGAAACACAAAAACTTATCACAGATACTTTATGATAACTTTAACACTAGGGTTTCACTGATAACACCAGCACGAGCACCGTAGGGGGCCAAAAGGGATCAAATCAGAGGTGAGGGAGAGTTTTTTTTGGATTTGGCTCGAGGGAATCGCCTGAAGCATTGTTGTGCCCAAGGTATACTGGAGCCTGGATAGCTGGAGGTATCGGGTCCAGATTTAGGCCTCTGTACCTGCTTCAGATGACTATGACGAGGTGGTAATCCTGAGCTCACAAATCCACACTCGTTTCATCGTAAGCTAAACATACGTGTGTTGGTGCCGTTTAGAGGTAATATGTGGTGAAGCAAGCGCGTCGCTTGGACCACACGCTTATTCTTCGTCTCAGGAATGCGCTGCTATAGCGGTAGCTTTCATTATTTTAGGTTTCTCTAAAGGGTTTCAAAAAGGACATGCCAAGGGAGTGTTGCGGTCACTCGTTATAGTCAGGTTCTCGCTATAGAATCACTATACCTGCCGGGTCTCTTCTCCATCCCCGTACAATGTCAAGAAGCCTATACAAATGCTTTATTCAACCTATGGGATACCCATAGCATAGCCGTATCCACGGGGGGGGGGGGGGTTTAGAGGGTTACACCCCCCCACCCCCCACCCCCCACCCCCCACCCCCGCACCCCACTACCCCCCATGAACGGAAAATTAACATGGTAATGCCAACGTGAAGCAAAAAAATATAGGCTAACCCCCCCCCCCCCTTGACACTAAAACACCCCCGTGACCGCTTTCTGGATACGGGCCTGACCCATGGGTTAAGTTAGGGTTTTCTGAGTCGTTGGTCCCATCCTATCGCTACCCCCGAGTGTTTAACTTAAACAAGTTAACGTGAACATTTAACTGGAAGTTTAAAGAACAATTAACTGGGATCACTGAACCGAACCTAGAAGTCGTAAAACAAACGTTACGGTATTTATTCATAGAAACAGGTGTGAGAGGCGTAAAATTACAGGTGTAGCCGCCGTGTGCCTGTGTGTGGCGGTCAGGTTCTCAGCGTCACTGCGGTGGGTTCCATAAGACAAGATACCTCTCCAGCGCGTAAGAGCACTCCCGCTAAGCTAAACATAGGTGGGGATTTGAAATATAAGAACGGTCAGGTACGCCTCCACTAAGTATTCAAGTTTTCATCTCGTTCAAATTGTAAGAAGACGGCGCTTCCCGGGGTAGGTTATGGATATGTCGTTCTTCTTAGCGGGGAACACTTAAACGCAGCCATACAAGATAACGGAATTATATATTTTTATGCATTTTTGAAAGTTTAGGTCCGCGAATGTCAGACCTTCCCTAGTTTGGCAACCGGGGCAAAAAGTGGAAGAATTCCGAAGAAATGTGAAATTTTGGTGAATTCAGGCACGTACGCTTTGTGTCCAACAAGAATTAAAATTCTAAAGGTGCGTTAATGCCACAAGGGAATATGTGTCACACCACTCACTCGCAATCTAATCTGCCCAGCAGTGGCATTCCCTTTCTTGAACACTAGCAAATCCACTCAACTAACACCTTCAAAATTTATTGTAAGAAGAACTGTTCTCCGTATATTGCATCATGGCGTGCCTTATCTTCTTACAATAAATTTTGAAGGTGTTAGTTGGGTGGGTTTGCTGGCGTTCGAGAAAGGGAATACACCTGCAGCAGTGGTATTCCCTTTCTCGAACGCCAGCAAACCCACTCAACTAACACCTTCAAAATTTATTGCAAGAAGAACTGTTCTCCATATATTGCAGCATGGCGTGCCTTATCTTCTTACAATAAATTTTGAAGGTGTTAGTTGAGTGGGTTTGCTGATGTTAAAGAAAGGGAATACACCTGCTGGTCGACTTCAGAGGAACGCCGGGTCACACTTCCATCCCGGTCCTACCGAATGTTTTTCTGATCGGTTTTCACCTCTGATACGTTCAGGGGAAATGTATATCGAGGCTGTAAAACTGTAGGTCCCCATCGTGTACAAACGCGATAGGTGTGTTAGGTACAGATTAGGTAGGTATCGAAATAATAAGGATGATTAACATGTTGCCTGACTCAGTGTGTCAGACTGCTGACTTCATGGCAGTGGTATGTCAACTTGAGCCTGAGTGAGCTGGAGCTGGAGCTGTGGAGCATAGTTATTATACAATAGACGAACACCATTTAAGATCCGACGCTACCATATACACAGACGCAGAGGTTACCATGGAAACCGTAGAATAAACTTTCGATATTATCGATCGATAGTAGCGTGGTGTGACTCAATGGTATACAGGAGTAAAGAATTCCGGTCCTGAACTCGATTTTAATTGGTGGACGAGTAGAAACGGAAGGATCCGGGTATTTGCATGAATGAATTGATGAGGCAAGTGCCAGATTGCTACTAGTGTGCAGGTACGAGGGCCTACCTGTGTCTGCCGCACCTCCAGGTATCGCTGTGTACTGCCCACCGGCCGCGCCTGTGTCTAAATGTCCCATTCCAGGCCCACGTGTGAGCGCGCCTTAAGGCCGAACATACATTCTCTTCTTGTTTACGTTTTTTTCTGCAAACTTTATGAGGAAATATAATATGTCGCTTCAACAGCCGAAATTAACAGGCTGTGTTATGATTTTACGATCGATAGTAAAATCACAACACTGCCTGTTAATTTCAGCCGTTAAAAAGACACATTATATTTCAGAAAATTTAAACATCCAATAGTTTCCTCATAAAGTATGCAGAAAAACTTGAACTGCGTAGACGCCCTTAAGACGCAAAATTGACATGAGTTGTTTTGTAGCGGAGGTCATGGGGCCCCCAGGCCTGGGCCTGGCTCTGGCTGGGGCCCTGTGGGCCCTTCCACAGGTGACCCAGGGGTCAAGCACCTGCTTGTGGTGACGTCACTACGCCCCAGGGTGGAATTCCCTTCGTGACGTCAGGTCCCTATACATGACAACACGAAAGAGGATTCCACCCTTATCCCTCCTTGTGACACTTTGACGTCGTTTTGCCTGAGAATCCCTTTTTTTTACGTCATATGAAAATGGGGCAACGCGGTGACGTCACTATGCCCTAACCTTCCTTGTCGTTAGGGGGAACACTGTGACGTCATTCTTCCCCTGGGTGGCTTTTAATAGTTGCCTTACATAATATAAGGGCACATATTCTGCTCTGAAATATAATATTATGTGTTTTTAACAATAGAACTTGAATAGCAAAATATCCAACAGTTAACTCGAAAATGTGTCAATTGAAATACGCCAGAAAACGGCATTGTTTTTTCAGTCTACTACGAAAAACAACGGATGTAAAGTAGGTAATGTGACATCCCCCGAGCAGTGATGTCACCTTCTGACGTCACCAATCAATCAATAATGACGTCATTTGGGTGGAAGTTTCTAGTAAGGATAGGTGACCCGTGACGTCAACGGTCAATCCCTATCACACCTGGGAAATTAATTCGGCGGAATTTTTCTTCGTGCATTTACGTTAGTCTCTCTCTATAACGACTGTCAGGCGACCATGTAAATTTGCTCGCTATAAAGAAATTTCGCTATAGTAGAGAGGGTTTGAATATGTTATTGGGCCAGGATTTGTCAGTAGAACGAAGCGTTCCCTCGTTATATAGAGAGCTGTTCGTTATAGAATGACAGCTGTACCTATGTCTTTTAACGTCAGATATTAATTACTAATATATTATATTTCAGAACATTTCGGTATCCAATAGTTTCAAAATATGGTTGAAAAATACATAAACAAACAGGACTGCAGGCTATAGACTAGGCCTAAACGAGGGGTGACCGGGTGAAGTTCTTGCATGGGCTTCGCCTGAAATTTTGTGATTATGTAATTTTAGAGTCGGTTAGCACGACCTGGAAAAAGTTTCTGTTGCGGAGAGGTCTGGAGCAGGTAATAGTCAGTTTGCGAATGGTAACGGTCCCATAAATGGGACTTGTATTTATTCAAAACAGCTCAAACCTAATAGTGGTCAAAATTTGGCGGGGTGAGTTCATCCCCTGTTTCTATATACTTCCCTTAGTAGGTTGCACTTGGCGTGGTTTTTACATGATAACTTATGACTTATTTACACTAGAAGGTTACAATTAATGACTTAGGTGTATATTAAAATTAGGAACGCAATGGTCTAACATATACAGCTGTAAACTTACGTGCTGTTAAGTTATAACGTAAATAATAGGAGGCATAGGGGACAACCTATAAGGGCTGACAGGTACAGCCATAATGGAGCGTTCTGATTGGCCGAGAGGCCAGTTGCCTTCAGTGTGCCGCTGGGAGCACATGAAGGGGCTTGTAGGAAGCCGAGATTGTATGCCCGTAGGGGCCCCGTACTAACATAGACTGAGGACAGTCTTGTCAGTAGGTAAGTAGGTACGACTCTGAAAAGCCTACCAGATAAGTAAGTAATACATATAGGAATGGGTGCAGGGACCCTTGGGCTGCTAGGAGCTAGGTAAATACTTAAGATGGGTGCAGGGACCCTTGGCTGCTGGGAGCCGTATATATACATAAGATGGGTGCAGGGACCCTTGGCTGCTGGGAGCCGTATATATACATAAGATGGGTGCAGGGACCCTTGGCTGCTGGGAGCCTTATATTGACCTAAAAATGGGTAGAATTTTATATGTTGGAGCCGTATTGTATACGGCTCCAACATTCCGCCCGCCTTGGGCCGAGAGGCCCAAAAAATGAAAATAAGTGAGGGAAAATGTTTGAGCTATACAAAAACATAATAAGCGATAAAACTAACCAGAAAAATCCTGTACAACCGTGTAGAAAAGGAAAAGCAGTTACATTTTACGAGGGGCGCGGGGCCGGAGGCGCGAAGCTATGGGCTGATCCAATGCCTGGGAAGTGGCCGTCGCTGTCACGTCCTGGGGTGGAACATCCAGCTCCTCCTCTTCTTCGTCGTTCGGCCCGTCCGGGGAGTCAGCCTCTGGACCATCGAGGGGAAGAGGGCACAGCTTGGCGATAGGACGTTGAACCTCACCATAAGCTGTGTGAAGGGTGGCGACCCGGACCGCGCCGTCGACACCGGGGTGCACAGCTATGATGCGGCCCATCCGCCATTCGAGGGAAGGCCGGTTGGGGTCCTGTATAAGAACCAGACGTCCAGGGGAGAGGTTGGGGGCCTTTCGCCACCATTTCGGCCTCTGCTGGAGGCGGCTGAGGTATTCGGTGGACCAGCGTTGCCACAGATCCTGGCCCAGCTTCTGCACGAGCTGCCAGCGGCGGAGTGTGGATGGCCGGTCGTCGGTGTGATTGGGTTCGGGCGGAGCTGTGAGAGGCCCGCCAATGAGGAAGTGACCCGGGGTGAGCACTTCGAGGTCGAGTGGGTCGTTGGTGACTGGCACGAGGGGCCGAGAATTGAGGATGGCCTCAGCACGGCACAAGATCGTGCTGTATTCCTCATACGTCAGTACAGCGGTGCCAATGACTCTCTTCAAGTGGGTTTTCAGACTTTTGACGCCGGCTTCCCACAACCCACCGAAATGGGGGGCGGAGGGCGGGTTGAAGTGCCAAGAAAATCCGCGATCGGCAAGGTCGGATTGTAGGTCGTGGTTGGTGATGATTGTGTGCATTTCATTGGCTGCACCGACAAAGTTGGTGCCCTGATCAGAATACATGGCTGAGGGCAGGCCGCGACGAGCAGTAAATCGGGAGAGGGCGGCCAAAAAGGCGTCGGTGGTGAGAGCCGTCACTAACTCCAGGTGAATGGCGCGGGTGGAGAGGCAGATGAACAAAGCAATATAAGCTTTGTATGAGCGGCTGGCTCGTACCATTGGGGCCTTCAGTTGTACGGGCCCCGCAAAATCAACCCCACACTTGGTGAAGGGGCGGGCGACAGGTAACACGCGGGTCGTAGGCAGGTCGCCCATAAGCTGGGTTGCCAATTGGGCCTTGGTCCGAACGCATGGAACGCAGGCCCGCAGAATGGCCTTGACGGCGGTGCCCGCGTGATGGATCCAGTGCGTGCGGCGGAGGGCGGCTTGGGTTTGGTTCGGCCCGGCGTGCATGTGCATGTCATGCACGTGCCGAACGAGAAGAGTAGTCACCTCATGGCGCGGTGGTAGAATGATGGGGTGTTGGGCAGCTGGGTCCAACTTGGAATGGCGCAGTCGTCCACCCACCCGAAGCACTCCGAAATCGTCTATGTAGGGATTGAGGGAAGCCAGTGGCGAAGCTAGGCGGACTGGTTTCCCACAGCGTAAGGCGGCCACTTCCTGGGGAAAAACGTCAGCCTGAGCCCATCTGGCGATGGCGGCGTCGGCCTTTATAAAATGGGCTGGCGCGAGGGTGGTGAAGCTCTTCTGTCGGGTACAATCGGCAAATTGGAAGAGCCGGGCAACCACTCGGCGCAGCAGACGGTACGATGAAAAACGGTGCACCAGGGTGCGCGAGAATGGGTCTGGGGTGACAGTTGCCACCAAAACCGCTGTCCGAACTTCAGGGGGATCAGCTAGGATGGGCGAGGAGCCTGAACTCAATGAGGTGCAGAGCCAGGGGGGCCCGTGCCACCAGAGCTCGGACTGGATGAGCGCTGCTGGAGGGGTACCACGTGAAGCTAAGTCTGCTGGATTTTCGACCCCAGGAACATGAGCCCACTGGCCCGGAGGGCACGCTGATTGAATGTCACTCACCCGGTTTGCCACAAATTGTTTCCAGCGGGCAGGATCACCCTGAATCCAGGCGAGGGTCACAGTGCTGTCGGTCCATGCCCGTAGGTGGGAAGTAGGGACCCCGAGAGCTGTGGCAACAGCAGAAAGGAGCTGAGCCAGTAGGTGGGCCCCGAGCAGCTCCAGGCGAGGTAATGTGACGGGCTTGAGGGGCGCCACGCGGGTTTTTGAAGCCAACAGGAGTGGAACACTGGCTGCTGTTGGGGTGAGCTGTCGTGCATACACCACAGCACCGTAGGCTTTCTCACTGGCGTCCGAAAAGCCACAGAGGAGCAGAGGTGACGAGGTGGTGTTGATACAGCGTGGAAGGGAAACCGCTGTCGTGGCTGGCAACAGGGAGATCCACTCCAGCCAGCCCTCGAGCTGATGAGGACTGAGGGGGGAATCCCAGTTGGTAGTGGTTTTGACAATATCTTGCAAAATAAGCTTGGCAGTGAGTGTGATGGGAGCCAACCAGCCAAGAGGGTCGTACAGGCTGTTGGCTGCCGACAGCACAGAGCGCCGAGTCCATTTGTTTCGGTGCATAGACTTCACTCGAACGTGAAACGTGTCCGTGTTGGTGTCCCACATCACGCCCAAAGTTTTCAGTGCGTCGTCAGGGGATGCTATATCCTGAAGGTGGTCGATAGCACGGGCCTCGGGAGGCAGGTGGGCAATTGCTGCCGGGTCGTTCGACGCCCATTTGTGAGTAATGAGCCCAGCCCCGTGTAGAAGGGACTGTAGAGAGTTCTGGAGCTGTTGGGCATTGTCTGCAGTCGAGGAGCCCGACAGCAGGTCGTCAACATAAAAATCCTTACGCAAAATTGCCTGTACCTGAGGGTCCAGAGCTGTGTCCGCAAGCAGATGTAAGGTTTTGATAGCAAGGTAGGGGGCCACCTTTTCTCCAAACGTGACGGTGGTGAGCCGGTAGTCGCGAATGGGCTGCCGGGGGTCATCTCGCCATACCACACGCTGCAGATCGCGATCAGCTGGGTGTATGAGGATTTGCCGGTACATTTTCTCAATGTCGGCGGAGAGGGCGACAGGATGGGCGCGAAAACGGACGAGGAGACCAAAAATATCGTCCTGGAGCTTTGGCCCATTCCGTTGGCAATCATTGAGCGATTTGCCGGAGGTGGTACGGGCACTGGCATCAAAGACCACGCGTAGCTTGGTGGTAGTTGATGAGTCTTTTACCACCGCGTGGTGAGGGAGATATGAGACGCGGCGTGGATCCGCGGGCTCGGGGTTGGCTGGCTCCAGGTGGCCGAGGGCCATATACTCAGCAATGACAGCTTTGTATTGACTGGCCGTATGAGGTTCACGGATGAACTTGCGTTCCAGGGATTGCAGCCTGGAAACGGCGATGTGGCGGCTGGCACCCAGTTGTGGGGGGTCAGACTGTAGGGGAAGACGGAACTGAAAACGCCCAGTAGGTAAGCGTTCGGCCGTGTCAATCACAAAATTCTCGACTGCCTGCTCTTCTCTGCTAAGAATGGGTGGAGTAGGGATGTCCTCAACCTCCCAGAACTGGTGGAGAGACGGGACAGGCATGACGGCGGCGACGGTGCTGGTGGAGAACGAAGGCCCACCCGGGCAGGCACCGTGGATAATCCATCCCAATTTTGAATTTTGGGCCATGAGTGTCCCAATGATTTGTGATTGAGGAGTATATAACTGGATACACACATCATCGGCGAGGAGAATGTCAATGGGACCGGGGATGTCAAACCGGGGATCGGCCAATCTCTTACCGCGAATAATCTGCTCCAACGAGGCCCGTGGCACTGGAGCTGACGGAAGCTGCGCAGAAACAATTTCAGGCACGACATATGCCTGTAGGGGGATGTGTAGGTGGGCTCGTGGCTCCGTGATTGTGCACCCGATGGACGGAGCCTTGCAGAGGCCCCCGCCCGCCATGGCGAGGGTGGCAGGAGTGGAGAGAGGCAGAGGAAGCCCAAGTTTCCTTCGAGAAGCTTCGGAGATGAGGGAAGCCTGAGCTCCGCTGTCCAAGAGCGCCCGAAGCTGCTGGGGTCGGCCAGAGCTGTCGGTGACGGTGACAACGGCAGTAGATAACAGCACCTGGGTGTTGTGATGGCGAGCGGTGGCTGTGGCAACCGTCTGGGGCTGGGGCTGATCCTGCGGCTGGGTGCGGTGCAGGAGGGAGTGATGGCGTTTCTGGCACTGCCGGCACGAGTTGGTGGTTGGGCAAGTGTTGGTTGGGTGGCCAATAGATAAGCAATTCACACATACCCGGAGCCTGCGTGCGGTAATCCAACGTTCATCAGGATTGGCCTTACTGAAAGCTGGGCAGCGGTAAAGCGGGTGATCCAAGCGGCAATCAGGGCACTTCCATTTCGAGGGACCAGGACGAGGGTGCTGCTTGGAATCGGTACGGTGCGAGGGCGCGGGCTGCTGCTGCTGCTGCTGGTGGGTGCGGGGCGTGGTCGGCGCGGCAATGTGAGCTTGCAATCGGAGAAAATCAAGCAGCATGTCGGTGGTGGGCACCGTTTTTGGATCCTGCTGGCCCAACCATTTCTCGAGGGACGCAGGGGTCATTTTCGAGTGAAGAAGAAAATTCCATATGTGATCTTGGTTATCGGTCGGGTAGCCCATCAACGTCAGTCCACGGCGGACTTCCAGGGCGACGTCCGCGATTTTTTCGAGCCCAGCGGGGTGGGTTGCAGGAGGCAGGGCCTGAAAGCGGTCGAGCAAACCGTAGACGATGTCAGCATGACGGTAGTACTTCTTTTCCAACAGGGCCCACGCATCCTCGAAAGCGTTCGGCTGAGTTGTGTAGAATTTCACGGCCTCCTTGGCGGCCCCCCCAAGGCTGTTAGACAGCATACGCAGCCGCTGGGTGCTGGTGAGGGAAGGGCAGTTGGCCATGGCGTCCTGGAACAGGGCGGAGAAGGTGGGCCAGTCCGTGAGCTCGCCACGAAAAGTGGGGAGCTCGATGGGTGGCAGTCGAAACGTGGCACTCGTCTCAGACTGTGGAGCGGGAGTGCCAGCGTGATCGGGAGCGAGCCCGGATTGGAGGGATTTCTTAGCCACCAGCAGCTTGTTGACCAAGGCATCGTATTCTGCGGTGAATGTGGGCAGCTCGTCCGCAGAACAGGTGGTAAAAAGATCCTCAAAATTCTCGTCCAGGTCGTGACGGAGAGATGCGAGCTCCTCGAGTAGCTGCTCCTCGAGCCCAGCGGGGGCCGCGGCGGAGGCAGCTAATGAGCTCACTCGCAACTGCAGCATGCAGCGACGACGACGAAAATTTTCCATTTTAGGACGAGGGTACACTGGGGTACTTGACACAGTAAAACTTTACACTCGCAAACTGATAGGGGACACGAGCACACGCGGGTGCTGGGAGGACCCCGCGCTCATGGGGGCAGCGGCCGCACCAGGGACGCGGTGAGCTCGCATCCGAACCCCTGCTGGGAAGCCCAAGGGTCGGGTGAGCTGCGAACAACCCGTAGAAAAACCCAGGTTTTCCAGGATAGCGAGGGTATTCCCCTCCCTGGTCAACGCAGGGCGTCTACGTCCACCAAAGTGGTACGGGAAAAAAAGGCACGGGGGCCAATTAATTCCCGTAGCTGCTGCAGACACACACGAACATTGGGTCCCGCAGACAGGGCACCAAGGAGCTGCTCATGAATTACATCAACAACTACTGCCCATAATCCAAAATGCGCCCCCAGTTAGCCAGGATATGCTCCTGCCGGGTTTGCAAATTTTCATATGGAGGGAAAATCCCACTCAGAGCCCGAGGCCATAAGCCAGGGAACAATGAGTCAGCAGCCGAAGATATAATTGCAAGAAGTCAGGCATCCAAGGCGGGAGCTTGCAGACCTTGTCTCCGAAGATAAGCCACTGCTGCCATGGAGCACTCGAAGATCCTCCAGACGGAACAGCGTCGATCAGCAGAGGCGCGAAGGACCAGATGTTGCGGAGAGGTCTGGAGCAGGGAATAGTCAGTTTGCGAATGGTAACGGTCCCATAAATGGGACTTGTATTTATTCAAAACAGCTCAAACCTAATAGTGGTCAAAATTTGGCGGGGTGAGTTCATCCCCTGTTTCTATATACTTCCCTTAGTAGGTTGCACTTGGCGTGGTTTTTACATGATAACTTATGACTTATTTACACTAGAAGGTTACAATTAATGACTTAGGTGTATATTAAAATTAGGAACGCAATGGTCTAACATATACAGCTGTAAACTTACGTGCTGTTAAGTTATAACGTAAATAATAGGAGGCATAGGGGACAACCTATAAGGGCTGACAGGTACAGCCATAATGGAGCGTTCTGATTGGCCGAGAGGCCAGTTGCCTTCAGTGTGCCGCTGGGAGCACATGAAGGGGCTTGTAGGAAGCCGAGATTGTATGCCCGTAGGGGCCCCGTACTAACATAGACTGAGGACAGTCTTGTCAGTAGGTAAGTAGGTACGACTCTGAAAAGCCTACCAGATAAGTAAGTAATACATATAGGAATGGGTGCAGGGACCCTTGGGCTGCTAGGAGCTAGGTAAATACTTAAGATGGGTGCAGGGACCCTTGGCTGCTGGGAGCCGTATATATACATAAGATGGGTGCAGGGACCCTTGGCTGCTGGGAGCCGTATATATACATAAGATGGGTGCAGGGACCCTTGGCTGCTGGGAGCCTTATATTGACCTAAAAATGGGTAGAATTTTATATGTTGGAGCCGTATTGTATACGGCTCCAACAGTTTCTGTACGTTGATATTTTGTACATGGGTCCAAACAAAAATATATATACATACGTAGGTACATACATTACATACATGTTATGTGAAGTAATAAATAGTCATTTAATGAAGTGGTTAGGATGTACTGTATCTTCCCCAGCCACCTATGTCCGTGTGGTGATGATCACATAGCTGATCACTCCCTCTGTGTCCGTGTGGTGATGATCACATAGCTGATCACTCCCGAACAAACCAATCCCTCTGCAGTTTTTCCACACCATGGCCATCATCACTCCCTGCGAGAGTTTATTTAACTCAATCCCTGCAGGTGTATTCCCTTTCTCGAACGCCAGAAAACCCACTCAGCTAACGCCTTCAAAAATTATTGTAAGAAGAATAGGCACGCCATGATGCAATATATGGAGAACAGTTCTTCTTACAATAAATTTTGAAGGTGTTAGTTGAGAGGGTTTTCTGGCGTTCGAGAAAGGGAATACACCTGCAGGTGTGTGTTGTATAGCCATGGGGAGCACTCCCTAGAAGAACTAGTTATCTGTGGTATGTGCCCCAGACTTTGATGGGGACCTACAGTTTAAGGCGACGGTATAACTGCCAGGTCACACGCAACAGTGCATCCCACTAGAGCAGGACTCCAAATAGAAGCAGCCTCTGATATCTCTCGGGCAACTAACGAAAAGATTAGTTTCTAAAATCTCCGAGAGAGCTCGCGCTATGGACCAATCTCTCCAGCCGCTCCAGCCAGTTGTTGTAAGAGGAAGAAGGGCCTACCTACTCATTCAACCTTTGGAAAGCCCAGCAACTGGACTATTTCAAGAATTATCCATCGTGCTTAGCCGGCCGTACTACCAAGTACCAGCTCCATACCCATCGCACACGACGGTGACCTACAGTTTTTAAGTGGGTTCCGAACCACCACAGCCTCGATATACATTTCACTTGACACGCTGAACATATCAGAGGTGAATGCCGATCAGAAAACATTTTATAGGATCGGGATCGAACCGGTGTTGCTCGAGAGACAGTCACCTAGATTGTAGACCACTATTGAGGATGTAGATACTTAGGTATACCTACCTAGATTAACCCTTCCGAGAAGGTACAGGTACTCTATGGGGTACTGGAATTTATTAATTGTAGCCGACCGGAACACAGGTTCGATCCCGATCCTACCAAAGTTTTTCTGATCGGCATTCACCTCTGATATGTTCAGCATGTCAAGTGAGATGTCTATGTCTACATCGAGTCTGTGGTGGTTCAGAAACCTCCTAAAACTGTAGGTCCCCATCGTTGACTAACAGGATAGTTGGGAAACTGGTACGTGGTCCCGAATAACCATGGAACCTCTCGGACGCTACTTGAACATTATACAAATGCCATCATAGTACCGTCAATGTCAAATGTCTGTTTGCCTTGTGGATGGTTCAAGAACTGAGTTCGTTGAGTATAGCTGCAGTTACTCGTGGGCAAGACCATTCCTGTAGGTAGAACTGCCCTAGGACGTTCCCAGGAAGTTCCTGCTACTGCTACCCGTCAAACTCTCATTATGTAAGGTTCAAATACATTAAAATAACTTGATGTATCCAGATAGTTGAAATTCCCCGCGCATGGTCAGCGGTCAAGGGGTCCGCCTTGTGTCTTTAAAGGTCCGGGTTCGAATCCCGGCGTAAGGGAAAAATTTTTCCGCTTACGACATAATATGGATGTATTGGCTTCGGCCCACTTCTATTCGGCCTATATCTCTTCGGCTTCGGCCCAAAAATACCACAACCCACTCATCCGCGCATACTATGTTCTTCTGAACGCCGCGTGTTTAAAAGAAAATTGGGTTGGGTACTCTATTTGAACGGTTCATGAACCGGTCCATGGGGCATTCTGGGATAGTGCTAGTTGCCCTTGCCCCAGGTATAGGTGCTGCTCAAAACTTCGACACGAAAATTTCTCAAAATTTACTACCCTTCCAAACATCAATCGCATCAGGCAAACCCAATAATAACTACAGGAATGGAAAATAATCAGGTTCAGGTTCAGATCGCGTGCTGACTTCGCTCAATCGGGCTTTTCGCACAATATCTGCCATTTTCGAAGAATCGTGGAAAAGTGGCCAAATTAGGGATAAAACTCCCATAAGCGAAACACAAGCGATCATCCAAATTATCCACATAAATTAATACTTTTAATGTTCAAAAATTGCCTGAAGGAAAATTGTCTGGAAAGGGCATTTTATTTTGCTCTTAAAATGATGGGCATTTGCTGTAATTGATGGTTTTGATTCTGCCATCTTATGAAACTGGACCTGTTTTTGATAGGATTGTAAGTTGGGGGACATTACTGTGAGGTGTATATACCTGGAAGGGTTTTCATAGAGGGTAGGACGTAGGTAGGGGGTGTCGGTGCACCATAAGAATTTGTAGTGAAATATTTTTTAATAGGGCCACGCGATGGCCAGACAGGTCAATTTTTCAGCCCAATCCTGTATACTTAGGTACCTGCAAGTAAAGAGGGGTAGGGGACCAGCCCGGCAACTAGACCATTTCAAGAATAATTATCCATACCTACCAGCTCCCCACCGATCGGGGACCTACAGTTTTAGGTGGCTTCCGAACCACCACAGCCTCGATATACATTTCACTGGACATGCTGAACATATCAGAGGAGAATGCCGATTAGAAAAATTTTGATAGGCTTGGGATGGAACCGGCTCTTAAGAAATTTTCAGTTTATGCACTTGACTAAATGGCAGTTACCTAACCATAGGTTAGTTAATATAAATTCTATGTATAAAAATTAAAGTACTAGTACAACCTGGAACTGAGTCCAAAATAAACGTTAAATACCATCCCTAAGGCTCTCCACCAATCAAAAAACCCTAAAACCATAATTCACAAACATCAATCTCACCAGCGATAATTTCTTAAACTCAGTTTAATTTGTGATTATCTTTTTTAACTGAGGATTAATCACTTGATATGTCATCTAGCGGGTGACGGGAACGATCCAATTTAACCGAGATTAACTTTTGATAGTGTTCGGTTTAATTATTTTATTTTGCTTTTGTTTTTTTATTCACCCCAATGAATAATAATTTTCGAGTGACTATTCAGGTCTGTATGAATATTTCTTTCTTCATAACCTTTGAAGCATTCTTTTTACGATCAGTCTGTATTTCTAGGTGGTATTCACCAGCTCTTCACCCTGCAGGTAAAGTTAATAAAGAAAAGTAGCAGAAAAATTCATCTTCCCGTTAATAGTCTAATAGCTAAAGTTTAGGGCGCTATAGACAGGACGATGAAGGCACCAAGTTTTCTTTTCGGGAGGATAACGTATAGTTAACTTTTAAGGGACAGTATAGTAGACATTAGCAACTGGTCAATTCCACCAGAAAACTATCGGACGTTTTGAAATAATGTAATAAGTTCTTTTAACTTCATAACCTAGTTCAATTTTTTGTGTTTTTATTTAGGTACTGTTTTTGTCTACCAAAAATGTATCAAAGACTACAGAGTTTCCTCAAGAGCAAAGTGTCATTAAGAGCAGCCACAAAATAGTGCTGACGTTGTTATGTAAACTTTATGAGAAAACTATTGGATATTAAAATGTTCTGAAATATAATATGTCTTTTTAGCGTCATAAAGTATGGGCCATTTTCACCAAGAAAATTCAACGTTGATTTGACATAAAAATCAAATTTTACTCTAGCAACTCCAATAGCGAGGCTTGAGGTTGTTGATTACCATAGCAACTGATATAAATTAGCTTGATTTGAATTTGATTTTTCTTGGTGAAAATGGCCCTGTGAGGCTATGTTGTGATTTCACGATCGGTTAATTTTGGACAATTTTGTTGTTGACAAAAATCACTTGATCGTAAATTCAGACCATAAGCATCATGCCTCATAATTTATGACGTAAAAAAGACACGTTATATTTCAGAACATTTAAATATCCAATTGTTTCCTCTTTCCTCATAAAATATGCATAAATAAACGTAAACAAACACGATTGTGTGGTCGCTCTTAAATAATACCTACAAATAGTGTCTCTAGTCTCTACAGACGTCAGAAATTTGTTTATGTTTTTTTTTCTTTCTTAATAACGGCAGAATGAGACCGAAGATGTAGTAAAGTTGAAATATGAGGTTTTCCGCGAAATCACCCTAATCGTAGTTCGTGAGACGTGAGATCCCTAAGTCGCTATTTGGACATTTACTCGGGATTATTAGAGCGTTTTATGATATGCCCATGTCCCGCAATCACGAAACGCTCTACATCTATATACCTCATTTACTTTTATGACGGTGGCCGAGCGGCGAAGGCGTCCGGCTTGTGTCCTGAGAGACCCGGGTTCGAATTCCGGCGTAAGCAATATTTTCGGCGCTAAAAAAATCACTCGCTTCTTTACACTTTGATATACTATATTTCAGAGCAAATAAATATAAAACAGTTTCCTCGGTGTCCGCTAAAAGTTCACTATAGTGTGATCCTCCTGATAAGAAAATTTGGTGTCTTTCAACATCTTATCTTGCCGTTAGTGACCTTATCATATCGTTAGCTAGTTACCTGACGATGCATTTTTTGTCGCCCATAAGATTAACATTGCGAGCGGCGATTCATTTTCAAGGTTTACCCTTGGTTGGAAAGACACAAACTTTTGGCTGTACCTAGCCCTAACAATGTTCTAGGGAGTGTTCGAAGCAGATTTCCCATTTTTTTACTGATTTTCGAGATACAGCACTTTTCTTGAGGTATGCGATGCTAGCATTTGCAAAACAGTTGCAATAAAAGAAACCAGTGAGAAATTGGGAAATCTGCTTCAGACACTCCCTAGAACATTGTTAGGGCTAGGTACAGGCAAAATTTTGTGTCTTTCCAACCAAGGGTAAACCTTGAAAATGAATCGCCGCTCGCAATGTTAATCTTATGGGCGGCAAAAAATGCACCGTCAGGTATAGCGTCCTCTTAATTGACAGGTCTGGTCACCACCGGCTTGGTGAAAACTCCACCCTCGGGAGTTATTCTGCCAATTCACCCCTTTCTGTACTTGGCCCTAGCTAGCGTCATTCCCGCTCTCAAACACATAAATAAAATATGATAAACTTATGCACCTGGATTATTTTGAGTCTGCTAAAGATTCGTTTCGGTTGTTGGGAACCGTACAGTAATAAATCTGAACCGGGGCAGAAGTAATTCCCAAAAACAATCGTTGCCGCTAATCGAGGATGGGCATAAAAAATTAACAATATAGTTCGGATTTAATATGCGTGAACCTCGTCGAACCGCACGCAATAAAATATTATAAAACCTTAATAAACAGGCACCCAAATCAATCTAACACAGATTTTTTTCATTAATATGTAGAACCGTAAAATGGTTTGGTTGTAAACGTTTTGGTTGGTGCGGTACTGGTCTTTTCTGGCTCACGGCTCTGAGTTTGCAGGCTTTTTAATGAGCGAGCTTGAACCTGGTTTTTTTGGGCCCATTGTGGGGCTTTCAGGGCCCCAGCGGGCCTGCTGTGTATGTCGCTACTGCTGAATTTTTCATGGAGGGTGTCTGTGACCCCCTAGGGGGCCGTGAGGACCCCCAGGGGGTCCCAGCGGGCCTGCTGCGACCGACAGCTACTGCTGAACCACTTATCAAAACCTACCCCAATTAAGGGCGACCACGTATTTTCTGCGCACTTTATGAGGAAACTATTGGATATTTAAATGTTCTGCAATATAATATGTATGTTTAACGGTCGAAATTAACTGGCTGTGTTGTGATTTTAGGATCGGTTAATTTCTGACAAATGTTTTGTTGACAAAAATCACTCCAGCATAAATCACTATAAATTCTATTCAATGTCCAAAGTTAGTCGATCGTAAAATCATAATAATATAGCCAGCTAATTTCGGACGTTTAAAAGACAATTATATTTCAGAACATTTAAATATCCAACAGTTTACTCAAAAAATTGAAAGAACTATCATTGTGCTGCCAGGTGGTCTAGTGGGCAAACAGTAGACTCGGACGACTGAGGTCCTGGGTTCGAATCCCGGTTGCAGCAATTTTCTATTGGTAGCATGGATGTCACACCAAATATTCATTTGGCTTCAACCAACCATCAGTTTGTTTAACATCTGTGTCTTCTGCCGCATAGTCGGCACAGTCTTCTTTACAAAATATTGACTGCCGTTCATGGTCACTGTGAGTGATGCTTTGGAAAAACTTTAGCTGGGTTTGTGCAAGAATTCTTGTGAGAAAGCTTGTTCTTGCGGGAAAAAATCCAGAGGTATGGGACTATAATAAGTACGGTCTCTAGAGCTAGATACGTACAGTTTCCTGGCCTTCAAAGGAATAAAAAAATAAACAGGCTGGAGCTTTCGAAAAACCAAAAATTTTATCCTTTTTTAAAAAAATACTTATCTTAGACATTAGAATGAAATTTTTAGAAGCGAGGTTCGTTGGTTTCCCTGTAGTTATTTGTTGGTGAGACAGTTGTAGTTGATTGGTTGGAGCGAGCCCGCCAAATGGGCCTCGCCGACGTGATTTAAGTCTCAACATTTATCAATATCCACGTTGTTTAATTTTTATTAAAAAATAATAAAAAAAGAAACAAATTAACTTGTCGGTGGTTAGGTTGCCCCATTCATAGAATCTCACAAACCTTTGACATTCCCTATCTTTCTATAATGGACTGCATACATTTTGATGAGCAACCTTTTTCAAATGAGAAATTCGTTTAATGATCTCGATTGGTTTTGTGTTGGATAGCCATGAAAAAACCATGTGACCAAACAATTTTTTTAATAACATTGCGTGGAGTTAACCACTCCAGAGATTGCTTGAGATTCCATAAAGATTTCCAAAGATTTCCTGAGATTCTCAGCGAGATTTGTATAAGATGCACCCTGAAGGGTTAAATACTCCAGAAATTTTCAAGATTCCCTGAGATTTCATAAAGATTTCCAATGATTGCCTGAGATTCCCACCGAGATTCTCAACGAGATTCCTGGAGTGGTTAACCCTCGTAATATTGGATTACACAAATAATTCAGCGAGTGCCTTATTTGTGTATTGGATCCAAAAGTAGGTAGAGGAACACATAGATTTGCTATTTGCCCATTTTATGAGGAAACTATTGGATATTTAAATGTTCTGAAAAAAAATGGCTTTTTAACGGTCGAAATGAACAGGCTATTTGGTGATTTTACTGTGGGTTTTAGACAAATTTTTTGTTGACAAAAATTGGACGTTAAAAAGATATTTTATATTTCAGAACATACATCCAATAATTTTCTCATGAAGTATGCAAAAAAAACGCAAACAGATGGAGAATTTATATTCAGTCTTAAGGGTCCGCTATACCTGTCGGTGCATTTTTTGCCGCCCATAAGATTAACATTGCGAGCGGTGATTCATTTTCAAGGTTTACCCTTGGTTGGAAAGACACAAAATTTTGCCTGCACCTAGCCCTAACAACGTTCTAGGGAGTGCTCGAAGCAGATTTCCCAATTTTTTAATGGTTTTCAAGATACAGCACTTTTCTTGAGGTATGCGATGCTAGCATTTGCAAAACAGTTGCAATAAAAGAAACCAGTGAGAAATTGAGTAATCTGCTTCGAACACTCCCTAGAACATTGTTAGGGCTAGGTACAGGCAAAATTTTGTGTCTTTCCAACCAAGGGTAAACCTTGAAAATGAATCGCCGCTCGCAATGTTAATCTTATGGGCGGCAAAAAATGCATCGTCAGGTATAGCGTCCTCTTAAGAAAAGTCATGCATTGTAGTATCATTGTACAGAGCAGGTGGGAATCGATCCTGTATCTTTCCCTGTAAGTTCTTCTATCTGTACCTGTTGGTATTTTGACTTACCCATGGGGCGCTGCAGTCAGCAGTGATAGGCTGGAAGGCAGGCATGCAGCGGAACGTCATAGATTCACTCATTCAGGAGTCAGGTACAGACGTACAAACGTCCTTAGGGCGCCAACTTACCTAACCGAAAACCAAACACCAAGTTAGTGATCGATTACACCATGGACAATACTTTTTCGAAACCATACACCACATCACCATTATTCTAAAATAAATCATAGGGTTTCCCTAATTAGGTTTTTTTCAGAACAAGAAGTAGACTTAAGAAGAAGGGGTCGCAATGATCTAAAAGAGTTTAGCAACGACAATTCACATATGTGTAGTCTACCCACCCCTGGACATCACTGACGTTACTCTTCCAAGAGTGACGATGACTATATTTCTAAGATAATTTTTAGTACGGTTTCCTGTCTGGCTAAATTCTAATTTCTGCAAAATACCCTGGTCCCAGGTAATAGAAAATAGAAACTTAAGGGTCCGCTATACCTGACGGTGCATTTTTTGCCGCCCATAAGATTAACATTGCGAGCGGCGATTCATTTTCAAGGTTTACCCTTGGTACTTACAGCACTTTTCTTGAGGTATGCGATGCTAGCATTTGCAAAACAGTTGCAGTAAAAGAAACCAGTGAGAAATTGGGAAATCTGCTTCGAACACTCCCTAGAATATTGTTAGGGCTAGGCACAGGCAAATTTTGTGTCTTTCCAACCAAGGGTAAACCTTGAAAATGAATCACCGTTCGCAATGTTAATCTTATGGGCGGCAAAAAATGCATCGTCAGGTATAGCGTCCTCTTAATACTGCTGGGAGGTGTGGAGATTGTAGGTTTTTATAGAAAGATTTTCGTTATAGAGAGGGACCACTGTAAATTCTTATTCATAAAGAATAAGAAGTCGTCAAGGAGCGTTAGTGGTGCGTTATGGATTGGCGTCAGTGTTCGGCTGGGGCTCTGTGAGCCGCAGGGGTCCTGTCATCGCACCCTGCGGGGCCCCTCGCGCTCCTCCGCCGCGCTCATTGTCAGTGCGTTACCGCAGTCTCTTGTTCGTCACGATCTGTTCATTTGTTGTCCAGCATTGTTTTTCTCTCCTACCTCATTTCAATCTTCGGCTCTGCTTCTTCTTTTGTTTTCCACACGATTGATTCTTTCGAAAGCCCGATTACAGTCCAAAAGCACATCCACCCCTTTTGTGCCGTACTACTGGAGTCTCTCTATTGCCTATAAATTTGGACGCTATAGAGAGAGTCTGGGTATGTCAATGGTTATATAGAGAGGGGGTATCCATACGAGGTTCATTCGTCTTTTGAAAATTAGCTATTACAGCTTGCAATAAAGTACATTTCCAGTCCTCTAGATAAATATTGAGCCGCCCAGCCTTACTGTTATAATCTAGTATGCGTATATACAGTTATCTCTCTATAGCGACTGTCTTACCTGTCTATAAAGTCGCTATAAAGAGAGATCTCTGAAAAGCTGGTCACCTCTGTATCAACGATACCTGGGTACCGATTCCAATCTTGGTTCGCTCCAAGTCGACCAATCTCCCTAAAATTATAGCTTTCGTTATAGGAGAATTGAATGGCCACTCATTTCTTCAATTTTTACTCTCTGTAGCGACAAACTCTGTCTCACTTTGTAACCCTTTCTATAACGAATAAATTTTCCTTGAAAATCGTTGTAAAGAGACTACACTGAAGACGGCGGATCAGGACCGTGTGTGTGCCTAACTCCGCCATACCTTAGTTAGTGTAGGTATACAGATTGGGAATGTGACCTCGGATTGTTAAGGGAGGTATTTAGCCGAGGTCAACGAGAATGTAGGACCTGAACCTATAAGTATACCTAACCTGTCCATTAACGATTGTTTATTTTATTTCAAAAATATTTCACCGGTTCCTAAAGGCTACTTTAGTTAACCTCCCGACAAGAAAAGTTACCGATAGCCTCCTAATCATAACTAGAGCAACTAATAGCAAGTGGACTTTTAATGCTGAATGGTTGAAATGAATGGATTATGTAGTCTGATGGCTGCCTTAGTTTCTATCTTATCTCATTTTAGATTCTGAACACTAAATAAAAAGTTGTTACACTCTAAAGTGGCCGGGTTTTAGGTTGATATAGGAGTTAGAAATCTCGTATACCGAAAGTGACGTAAGCTTTGGCTACTTCTGCTAAGCTCCGCAACTTTTGCTACCTATATCTTACTGTAAGGTAACTGTATGAACTATCAGCTAAATATCTAGATATAAATATCGATATATTGAAGTCTGACAAGGACACAGCTACTCTACTGTCTCAACTATGAAACCGCTATATCTACGAAGGGAGACGACCTTTGGAACAAATTTAGGTTTCTACAACGTCGGTCAGAAGTCCTTAAGGGTCAGCTATACCTGACGGTGATTCATTTTCAAGGTTTACCCTTGGTTGGAAAGACACAAAATTTTGCCTGTACCTAGCCCTAACAATGTCCTAGGTCGTGTTCGAAGCAGATGTCCCATTTTTTTTTACTAATTTTCGAGATACAGCACTTTTCTTGAGGTATGCGATGCTAGCATTTGCAAAACAGTTGCAATAAAAGAAACCAGTGAGAAATTGGGAAATCTGCTTCGAACACTTCCTAAGAACATTGTTAGGGCTAGGTACAGGCAAAATTTTGTGTCTTTCCAACCAAGGGTAAACCTTGAAAATGAATCGCCGCTCGCAATGTTAATCTTATGGGCGGCAAAAAATGCACCGTCAGGTATAGCGTCCTCTTAATTGCAACAGATTTCCAGTCTCCAAATTGGAACCATGCAACAGGCTCAATCGCAATTTTCAAGCTGTCGCTCTTCGTTGTTCAGAAAGGGTACCCAGGGTAGCTGAGAAGAGAATGAAGCTGTGATATCTAGGTAATATAAGGAGTTGCCCTGCCAACGATCAAATAACAATAAAAACACCATATAAACTACATATAAACAACATATAAACCCGTCAAAAAGTGGTTACCTCAAGAATTACGACCATGTCTGCGAGCCTGGCAGTCCCCGTCTGCGCAGGCTCAGGCTCAACGCCTAGCTAGCCCAAGAGATGAGCAAATTAAAACGCAAATTGCTCTATTTTATTGTTTGGGTAGAGGTAGAGTTAGGGATGGCAGGGAAGAATAAAAGAACTTGCAAAGACTACCCGAGGAGGCGCCAGCGGGACACACCTTCGACCTTTTCTGTCCTCTGTACAAATGGGGTAATTTGGTGAGAATCACACCAACAGTCGAGTTTTTTCCTAGCCGATAAAGGCTAGGCCCGGTCCGGGCACTAACCAAAAGGTTTTTCTGATCGGCATTCAGCTCTGCTAACGCGATGGGTCGGGAGCTGCCAAGTATTTGGTAGTGCTTCCAGCTGAGCACGATGGAAAATTCTCGAAATGGTCTAGTTGCTGAGCTTGTCCCCCCGCCCCTCTACCAAACGTAACAAAGCCATTTTCCTCATGACAAAAACGTCCACGAAACAGAATTGTGTTTGCAAACATCACGAATGCTATCCTGAAGCGTTGTAGGCTGTAAAGGAAAATAACTCCAAACCTGCAACCTGTAATCTTCCTATGCAGAAAAAGAATTTGAATTCAAGACATTTCCTTACCGCAATTAATGCGGTAGCTTCCGAATTGATCACTAACTACCGGTTAGGTTATAATAGCTAGGACGTGCGGCTACTACTGCCCATACCAAATAGGCACAGGTACGTGCCTGAACCTTCATCCCTGGCTAGCCTGTATAATAATAGGGGTGTCCCTGAATTTCGGGGATTCTCACGGGGATTTTGGAATGATATACATAGGGTAATTGGGTAGTCGGTGGAGGCGGATTGGGCCAAATCACATAGCTATCTCTGCTATTAGTTGGAATTTTAAACTTAAATGTTAGGTTTGTTTGTCTGGTATAGGTTGTGTGGCGTCATTGTGCCGATTACGTAGTTTCTCTAAATGTGGATGAATCACTGATGAGTCTGGAGATGGAATAGACAACAGCTCCTCAGCCGTCGTGTTATAGTACTCGACGAGGACCTACAGTTTTAGGTGGGTTCAACACAGCCTATCTATTTCATTTGACATGCTGAACAGAACAACTTTGATAGGATCGGGATTGAACCTGGCTCTCAGTGTTCATCGAAAGGCAGCCATGCACCTAGAACACTCGGCAACCAAATTTTTGTCTTCTTGTCCCGGCTTATAGGTCATTCCTCGACGGTCCATGAATGATTGGCCTCTGGGCAGAGTGACCACAGGCGCGAAACAATTGTCGGCGTTACAGGGGGCGAGCCATTGTTCTCTGCGGGCCCCGGGGACCGTCGGCGGCCCGCGGGCTTTGCGGGCTCCTTGGCGGGCTGCGGGCCCTCATTACTGCCCACGTCAATGCTGAGTGTCCCGCCAAAGATTCAATTAGTTTGCCGCGATGCCTGCTGCCAATCTGCCTTCTTCATTTGGCCATGGTGGAAAGCGCAATGACATCAGCCAAGTGGTCAAGATGGTTCTCTTTAGAGGGACACCGGTTCGGTCCCGACCTTATCAAAAATTTTCTGATCGGCATTCACCTCTGAGATGTTCAGCATGTCAAGTGAAATGTATATCCAGGTTGTGGTTGTTCGGGACCCACCTAAAACTGTAGGTCCTAACACGATGGGTGGGGAGCTGGTATATTTGGTAGTGCTGCCAGTTGAGCACGATGGATAATTCAGCAGTGATTCGTAAGCAAAGGTACCTCTGAGAGTGTCTGGTACCATAGCATAGTTAGGCACGTATAGATGTAGGTGTTGAAAAAACGTTAATGCTTAGGCAGGCCGGCGCGGAATGCGAGCTATGTCGGGGTAAAAAATATTTAATAACCAGTTGTTCAATATAGTTATCTAATAATTTAATTTTTGTGAACCTTAAATTTGTGGCCGGGAAGGGTTGGGAGCCGGTGTGAAACGAATCAAGTCCACTTTGTGCGGGATTTGTCCTCGTTTGTGAGTTAGATCGTTCTGTGGTGAAGTTTTTGTCATAGGCGCATAGACGGGGGTTGTAATTTCCATCCCTCTTATTTAAGTTTCAGTTTCGGACTTTCGGAGAGGTCAATTACGGTGTTTCCTTAAAGTTCACTATAGCGTTGTGTTTCCGAACAGGCAAAGAACATTTCACCATCCTGCCGATAGCGCCAGTATCTTTCCGTTAGCTAGATGGTCAGTTATCCAGCCTATACCTAATATATCCAGAGAAATTATTGGAAAGTTAAATAATGTCATCTGGTCGATAAGAAATTGGTGCATGAAAGCCACTATCGCCTATTTTCTGCCGTTAAAAACACATATTATATTTCAGAACACTACCTTTAAAATATGTTATAATCAGGGAGAGTTTATTTGTCCCCCCTTGTTTTGATTTCCTGAGTGCGCCCCTGATATTCATCACGGTTTGATTGGTTGACATGACGGATAGATGACTCATGATTGGTTGACATGACGGATAGATGACTCGTGTAGCGGGTCATTTACTGATCTAGCCGCTCTCTCACTCATTCTTCTCACCCCATTCATATTTAATTTTACACTGATGACAAACTACCTTTCTAGAACCCCAATCAATTATAAATGTAGTATAGTAGAGAATTGGAGGGACAAGCTCAGCAACTAGACCATTTCAAGAAGTATCCGTCGTGCTCAGCTGGCAGCACTACCACTACCGTGGACCTACAGTTTTAGGTGGGTTCCGAACCACCACAGCCTCGATATACATTTCACTTGACATGCTGAACATATCAGAGGTGAATGCCGATCAGAAAATCTTTGTCGGGATCGGGATCGAACCGGTGTGACCCGTCTGTCAGTGCTCCTCTATAGACAGCCATCTACACCCCTAATTACCCCTTGAGAGTTTTGGGGTAGATCTTCCCCCGCTGAAAGATACCCACCCCTATTATTTTCAATTCTTGCTCAAAGCAAATTATATGGGTCTTAATTAATTGTAGGCTTTTATATTTTGGACTTTTATTGTGTTGTTTTTTGTTGTTGGTGTCTCTTCTTTTTTGACCAATTTTTTTTTGCTCAAAAAAAATTGTTTTACTACCTAATATCTTGTTAAAAATATCATGCTGTGTCTGAATATGGTTTCCCAAAAGAACTAATCATTATTTAAGACGGAATATACATTCGCTATTTGTATCCGTTTATTCTGCACACTTTATGATGAAACTTCGGATATTTGAATGTTCTGAAATATAATATGTATTTTTAACGACCAAAAATAACTGGGTATTTGGTGACTTTACGATCGGATAGTTTTGGACTAATTTTTTATTGACAAAAATCACTCGATCGAAAGACATGATGTGTCCTCAAAAAATGGTTGGGAAAAGCGTATACAAATAGCAGAAGTATGTTCAGTCGTAAAATGTTTTCGTTTCCCAATACATACAATCTCATTTTTGAATCCTCAAAGGTATTGTTTTTGGTAAGCTGCATGGGCAAAGGTTGCTGCCATACGTTTTTGCACATTTTTATTTTCATTTTGGGCCATATATTTCTTCGGGTTTTTTTTTATATTTTCATTGTTGGGTACCTACACATCATATTTTAAACGGATATTTTACAGATAAATGGTTTTTTCGGTTATGGAATAGGACATCCGGGCAAAAACGCGTTGTGTAATTTTCCAGGCATTTTTTGTCAAATAATTTTTGATAAATTTCTGCAGGTCTTTGGTTGTTAATTATGCGTTAAGCTCCTAACGCTAAAACTAAACCACATCGTCGTTATCTCGTTGGTAACTTTTGGTTAACAGATCCGCAATAGACCTGCTGGTATTTTAATCGTGACTTTAGGAAATCATTGCCACACTGCAAGCAAAACACCATGATTTAAAGAAGGCGTTAAACCGCAGAGTACTGATTTTAATCTGGCGTTTTTCCGGTGGTTAACTTAACCGGAAGTGAGCTGTTACCACCTGTAGTTAACGCGTGGCTGCCTACCATGTATATAACCACATGTTGTGCCCACGATATTAAGGGTCCGCTATACCTGACGGTGCATTTTTTGCCGCCCATAAGATTAACATTGCGAGCGGCGATTCATTTTCATGGTTTACCCTTGGTTGGAAAGACACAAAATTTTGCCTGTACCTAGCCCTAACAATGTTCTAGGGAGTGTTCGAAGCAGATTTCCCATTTTTTTTTACTGGTTTTCGAGATACAGCACTTTTCTTGAGGTATGCGATGCTAGCATTTGCAAAACAGTTTCAATAAAAGAAACCAGTGAGAAATTGGGAAATCTGCTTCGAACACTCCCTATTACATTGTTAGGGCTAGGTACAGGCAAAATTTTGTGCCTTTCCAACCAAGGGTAAACCTTGAAAATGAATCGCCGCTCGCAATGCTAATCTTATGGGCGGCAAAAAATGCATCGTCAGGTATAGCGTCCTCTTAAGGGCATAAAATTGTTTATAATATCTTTAATTTGTCACTAACGAATTCATCAAAAATTACTATATTATATTTCAGAACAAACACCTAAACATCAACAGTTCCATGAGAAAACTGTCAATGTACATTATCATGAGATTTACCAAATACCTAACACCTTTTGAAAATCAAACACTTTTTAGGTTGTTGAATGTCTACGCAGTCATGTTTGTTTACGTTTTTTCTGCACACTTTACGAGGAAACTATTGTATATTTAAATGTTCTGAAATGTAAAATGCCTTTTTAGCAGACTGTGTTGTGATTTTACGATCGGTTAATTTTTATTTAATTTTGGAAATTAAAAATACATAATGTACTTCAGAAGATTTAAATATCCCATAGTTTCTTCATAAAGTGTGCAGAAAAAATTTAAACACATAGCGAATGTATGTTCGGTCTGAATTTGACCGGAAGGACCAAGTTGCCTGGTTGTCAGGTGTTTAGGCATCGCGTGGCTCCCCATGGCTCCATGTAAAGCCATGTTGTAAGCATGTTCTGCCCGAGCTTTCATGCTGTTTTCGCATGCCTATAATATCACGTTATGCAATAGGCTAAAGACGCGCGGCCCGTCGGCGCCGGCGAGTAGTTCCCAACACGCACCTATTCATTTTCATTTTTGCCAGAAATAAATAGAAATATATTCTCACAGTGGGAAACACGAAAGGCTAGACTTCGAATCCCGGTATACTAGAAATTTTCTGTTGGTAGCATGGTGGTTACAGCCCATACCCTTGGCCCGAAGGCACAGACGTTAATTAAACAAACTGATTGTTGGCCGAAGCCAAATGAATATTTGGTGTGACATCCATGCTACCAACACAAAATTGCTGCTACCGGGATTCGAACCCAGGACCTCACTGATATAAGTCTACTGTTTTCCACTTGACTACGGTGAGGCTGTCGAAATAAATCGCACTTTAAAAAAAAAATCTTATTTTTCAGAACAGCAAACGACCAATAACGATACTCACTGATTTAGAACAATCGGTATATAGAAAAGTGTTGAACATATAGTAGTCAGACCAAAAAGATTAGTTAAATAATTTAACCGGAGTTAACTAACCGACGGTAAGATTCCACCTAAGTTCCCTACGAGGGGTAATCAAACACAATTTACCATTATAGAACTTGAAGATCAACTTACGAAGTTGTTGTCATTCGAAACCAGCATAACCGGCGGCAAGGCACTAAACCGGGTTAAAAATAACTTGAGAAAAAAAGCAAAACACAAAGATGGATATCACTAGAGATGCAGATACCGATCACTTGAGCTCAAAGAAGCTTGAGGGCCAGCGGTGATATGACTAAAGGCGAAGTACCTAACAGCTCTACCTGAAGATCCAGGTACAGGGGCGGTCACAAGGTACGCCCCTTCCCAAAAGCTAAACATGGGTGACGTCTTCTGCAAAACCCCCACTAGATAGCTAAGGTTATATAACGCTACTTGTCAAAACGTGACATCTCCATTCCATGGTTAAGGGCGATTCGCTTGGGGTTTTTTTTTGTTTATTGTATAGGTATTGTGTAATGCTCCTTGCTATTGTCGCTGGCTTGATATGGGTACAATGGGTTGCCGAATGAGCTTTAGGCTACTTGTCCCTTGTCTGTACTCCCCCTCAGTCCAGGGATGGATATACCTAACATCATGTGTGCAATTGTCGTTGCTAAACTCTTTTAGATCATTGTCACCCCTTCTACTTAAGTCTACTTATTCTTGTACTGAACAAAAATATCACTACTCTCGTCCAAGATTTTTTTTTTCGGTATGATTTATAATCGCCTACTCATTTGCCAGGAAAGATCTGGTAGAATTTGGAGGAGGGTTCTCATTTTTTAATATAGGAAGTTAAGGTAGAGTACAGGGAAATTTTAAAGTTAGACCAAAAGAGATACATGCAGGTTCCAGGCGCCCCTTCACTCAGTTAACCCGCCACGGTCATGGATGATTTCAAACCCCGAATAAACCAGCTTACGCCATACGACAAATTTTAAAATTAGCAAACAATAAACAATGATAATCCGAAACTTTAGAACCCCCCACAGAAGCCGGGCAAGGAGTGAGATCCCGAACGACAGGTTTTTATACCGTTACAAATTTTTTGAGGACATTGTTGGAGATTTAAATGTTCTCAAATATAATGCCTTTTTAGCGTCAGAAATTAACTGGTTGTAAATTCATCTTCCCGTTTAAAGTAGCTGAAAGCTTTATCTTGCCGTTAAAAGTCTACTAGCTAACGTTAGGATAAGGGCGCTATCGGCAGGATGGTGAAAGTCACCAACTTTTCTTTAGAATTACTTTTTGTAATTTCCCGAGCATTTTTTTTTTTTTTAAGGGTCCGCTATGCCTGACGGTGCATTTTTTGCCGCCCATAAGATTAACATTGCGAGCGCCGATTCATTTTCAAGGTTTACCCTTGCTTGGAAAGACACAAAATTTTGCCTGTACGTAGCCCTAACAATGTTCTAGGGAGTGTTCGAAGCAGATTTCCCAATTTCTCACTGGTTTCTTTTATTGCAACTGTTTTGCAAATGCTAGTATCGCATACCTCAAGAAAAGTGCTGTACCTCGAAAACCAGTAAATAAATGGGAAATCTGCTTCGAACACGACCTAGAACATTGTTAGGGCTAGGTACAGGCAAAATTTTGTGTCTTTCCAAGCAAGGGTAAACCTTGAAAATGAATCGCCGCTCGCAATGTTAATCTTATGGGCGGCAAAAAATGCATCGTCAGGTATAGCGTCCAGTAAAAACAAAGACTTCTTATATTAGGTACTCCTTGAGTATTCCCAGTAAGTTTCATTTGTTTATAATGTAATTTGCAATATACATTTTCAATGGACTTTATTAATTTTTGTATATTTAGCCATTTGCGATCACGTTTTTGCCGGTTGCCCGACTGATAAGGAAACTTGGGTTCTAATAAGAAACAACGAAAATTTAAGAGCCACCACACAATCGTGTTTGTTTACGTTTTATTTTCTGCACACTTTATGAGGCAACTGTAGGATATTTAAATGTTCTGAAATATAATATGTCTTTTTAACGTCAGGCTACGTTGTGATTTTACAGTCTATTGAATTTTGTCAACCAAAAGTTCGTCGAAAATTAGTTAAATAATTATTGGATATATCTTTTTGTGAACTATAGTCTGTCTTTTAGTAACCAAGGGATTTTCTATAACTATTAGCAAAATGAAAAAATCAGTCAGCATAGACAGAAAAAAAAAATATTTATAAATCTTTGCGAATTTTTTTTCCTCCCCGATAAGTCATGAGGATTTAATAATAGAAGGGATGACGATTAAGGTGATGGTGGTAGGTATAGGCTACAATGTTACGACATACCTGACATTGTCAAGCAAGGTCGTACCTGTAGTAATATTCCTAATATGCCTAATATTCCTATTTTTGTAGTGAGGGTCATCTAGGTTTAATAGGTTTATTCTTATACGTCGTGTTGGATATTTATATGTTCTGAAGTATAATATATTTTTTTTAACTTCAGAAATTAACCGGCTGTGTTGTGATTTTACGACTGAGAATATTTTTGGACAAATTTGTGATTGACAAAGATCTCTCACGACATAGCCGTTACTTTCTGACATATTATATTTCAGAACATTTAACTGTGTCCTGCTTTTGATAAAATTAAACTCGATGAAAACAATATTTACTCTATTGCAAAATTAAGAGTTAGGGCCCGATTACACCTTACAAAAAATATATGGTCATATTATTATATGATCCTATTTTTTTAGTATCATAAAATTTTAGAAAAACTGCAATACACTTCACAATAAAAATATGATCATATTTAGCAGTGATGCCTACTTGACAAGGTAAAAAAATAAAATTCCGTAGATTTTTAGGGGCCTTTTTTGAACCGTTTTAGGTTAAATAATTTCTGCTATATTCTTTAAATTTATCGTTATATAGAAATTCGTACTCCTCCACATTTTCTATTAATATACGGGTCATTTCCATTCCACTTTACCTCAGGCGCCATTTTCAACGGACAAACCCAACAACAACAAACACATCGCAGCATAGAGGAAGGTAGTCGCAGCAGTTATGATACAATTTGTACCGGCCGATACAAATTGTGTCATAACTGACTCAATTCACTTTACACCTTACAATTTTTCGTGATCATATTTTTTTATGATCATAATTGTAAGGTGTAATCGGGGGCTTAATATAATATTATAATAGCAGCAGAATGACTTTTCTTCCCATTTTTTTTTCTTTTTAACGTGCAGTGAACATATGCGCCGATGAGTTGGTTTGTTAGATGTTTCTGGCCGAAGCCGAAGATGAAGTGGCCGAAGCCGAATATGAGGGGGCCAAAGCCAGTTTAGGAGTGGGCCGAAGCCAATACATCCATGTCGGAAGCGGAAAATTTTTCCGTTCCGCCGGGATTCGAACCCGGACCTCTCAGGACACAAAGCGGACCCCTTGACCACTCGGCCAATGAGAGGCACCCATTTTGTTGTTGTTGTTGTGGAAGCTGTATGCTGGATATTGAAATGTTCTGAAGTATATGTGTTTTTAACGTTAGAAGTTAAGGGGAAATACACCCATTTGGTTCGCAATGCTACGTACTTCAAGCCCTACTCCGAAGTTACAGGGCGAGTGAAAAGTGTTTATAGGGGGATGTAAACCTGAGACTCTTTGTCGTGAGGTAGTGTTGTATTTTTGCATGAAATGGAGTAATAAGCCCACAGGAGCGATTTTAAACAGTCAACTACCAGTCCACATGTTTTTTTGACAGATCGCGAAAACACAACACTACCTCACGCGAAATATTTTTTTGTAACGCTTCGGATTAAAACAGTATGATTTTATCGTCACATTTAGTAGAAAAGCTTGATAAATGTTTGTAATATTTACCGCCGCCATGTTACATGTTGACAATTTTTATTTCACTTACGGAAGTTCGTAATTGCAACACCATTTCTCTACTTTTTCTCCTGTAAAAGCTAAACATAGTGTCCTACTTTCACTCGTTCGTTTCGCGTTCAAATAGCACACTATGTTTAGCTTTTAGAGTAGACACAACCGATACGATATTGCAATTACCAGTCTCCGGTGGTACTAAAATGTAAACATTACTTTTGTCGAATATTTACTTTCGCACAGTGGTTTTGGCGGAGTTCGTCGAGAATGTATGGTGGCCCTTAACTGTTGCGAAATTTGAAAAATTAAAACTGTAGGTCCCCATCGTTTATTAACACGATGGCTGGGGAGCTGGTATTTGGTAGTGCTGCCAGCTGAGCTCGACGGATAATTCTTAAAACCTTTAAATCTTTCACGTAGGAAATTTTCAGTCCCTATACCGAATCGGTAGGTACCTACTGGGGTAAAAAAAAAATCGAAACGCCATCGTACCTGTATAATTTAAGGTGGAATCAGTACGAGGCTGACACCTGTCTGAGTACACTGATGCTCAAATAATTGGACTACCCTCGTGCATGGCCCGGAGACACTACGCAAATGTAACTGATATTTAGAAAAAAGCACCGGCTCATGAAAAAATAAAATTTATAGTTTTTGGTACGAGGGGTTGGTAGTAAAATTGCGCCTGAGGTGTGTTCTGTATTCGAGGGGCATGTGTGGATGCACCCTCGTATCTTCCTCCCTAGGCCTACGCTATTTTAAGGGTTGATTTCACCACTTTTCTAATGTATACTTTAGTGAGTGTCTCCTATAGGATAGATGTATCTTATCGTATGTTTACCTTATGACAAGTGCAATCGCACGTTAGTAGTATTAGTAGATATACTTTGAAAAGTGGCGAAATCCATCGTTAGGGTAGTTAGGGCCATTCGAAAGTCACCAAGGGACGCCACTTCCTACCTTTCCTCTTGTTACCAAAGTGAAAATTCTGTATTAAAACGTAATATACAATACATTTGCTATTTGTATATTTATGTTTTTTTTTAGTTCATTTTTTGAGGAGACTGTTGGGTATTAAAATATTCTGAACTATAATATTTTGGACAAATTATTTATTGACAAAAATCACTCGATCGTAAAATCACAACATAAGTAGCTATAGTAATTATGATGTTAAGGGCGACCATACAATTTTTTTTTTTTTTTTTTTTTTTTTTTATACGTTTTGTTGACCTTGTCCCATCAAAAATAGGTGGAACTAAAGTATAAAACGCCTGGTTGTCCAGTTAAATTACAAATTTAGAAATTCCTCTAAACTATAAAAAATATTTTCAAGTAAATATGACTTTAGCAATTTTTTAAAAATCGTTAAACTTTCTTCAGATTTAATTTCAACCGGGAGAGCGTTATATAGACGAACACCTAAAATCGGAGGACTGTTCAAACGAAGGGAGGTAGCAAATTTGCCTACATGTATATTTGAACACGTGTTTACGTCTTTTTCTGGAACTTAATGAGGAAACTATTGGATATTTAAATATTCTGAAATATAATACATCTTTTCAACGGCCGGAATTATCAGGCTATGTTGTGATTTTACGATTGAGTGATTTTTATCAAAAAAAAATTGTCCAAAATTATTAACCTATTGTGAAATTAGAACATAGCGTCTTACTTTATGACGTAAATAAGACATATTATATTTCAGATTATTTAATAATTCAATAGTTTCCTCATGAAGTGCCCAGAAAGAAACGTAAACAAACACGACTGCGTAGAAACATATTATGGTTTAGGACATAGCTATATAAAAATATCCAACAGTGTCCTCAACAAATGCTCGGAGAAAAACAGGTACGGTAAAAATGCTGCTGGTGGTGGTTCGGAACCCACCTAAAGGTAGGGATGTTTCTTGAAATGTCCTTCCACCCGTGTATAGTAACTACATACAGAAGGAATGTCCTATAGCGTGATTCTGTTCATTAATTTGACATTAGAATAGAACAATTAAAGAACGGAGGTATATTTACGGACAGGTATTCCAAATTTAAAAAGCCCTATAGCACCCCCTGCAAAAAATCACCCCTAATGGAGAGTATTGCCCCAAAAACTCCATATGGTTTGGCCCCGAGGGGTAAGTCACCCTCTCCCAAAATCCTGCACTCTCCAAATTAGGGTTGCCCATTAACCTAATGACGAGTGAGGGTAGGTATGCTAGACATCACGGCACCAACCCATTTTTCATTCTCTGATTTAAAAAAAAAAAATTTGGGGTTGTTGCAAAAATTGCAACGGTGTAGAATTGTATGTATGGGATTTTACTATATATGACACAATATAGTGTCCCCGAAAAGTTCACTATAGCGTTATCCTCACGAAAAGAAAAGTTGATGGCTTTCACCATCCTGCTGATAGCGCCCTTATCACAACGTTAGCTAGTGGACTTTTAACGGCAAGAAACAGTTTTCGGATACTTTTAATGGAAGATAAATTGACTAGCTTTATCTGTACGTTAAGGGTCCGCTATACCTGACGGTGAATTTTTTGCCGCCCATAAGATTAACATTGCGAGCGGCGATTCATTTTCAAGGTTTACCCTTGGTTGGAAAGACACAAAATTTTGCCTGTACCTAGCCCTAACAATGTTCTAGGGAGTGTTCGAAGCAGATTTCCCATTTTTTTTTTTACTGGTTTTCGAGATACAGCACTTTTCTTGAGGTATGCATTTGCAAAACAGTTTCAATAAAAGAAACCAGTGAAAAATTGGCAAATCTGTTTCGAACACTCCCTAGAACATTGTTAGGGCTAGGTACAGGCAAAATTTTGTGTCTCTCCAACCAAGGGTAAACCTTGAAAATGAATCGCCGCTCGCAATGTTAATCTTATGTGCGGCAAAAAATGCATCGTCAGGTATAGCGTCCTCTTAAGGAACTGATGAAACCACCCGTGTCGGTTGGATAATCTCCCTCTATAACGCCAAGAGAAGGGTGGCACAATACTGGCTGGATTTTGCTGTTTCAGAATGGAATTTACCCGAATTTTTTTACTTGTAAGTTAAACAAGGTTGCCATGCGTTGCTAGGGAAATAAAATCGGAATATTATTTCCCTAGCAACGCATGGCAACCTTGTTTAAGTTACAGAAAAAAAATTCGGGTAAATTCCATTCCGAAATTAGCTAAATCCAGGCTTGGTGGACTCTATTGTAGATTTTATAGAGACTTGTAGAAGCCACTTCTGTCCTTAGAGGTCTGGGTTCGAATCCCAGCGAGGCAATATTTTCCGCTTACAGCATAGACGTAACAGGCCAATAGGGCTCACAAAAAATATCTGAGAAGGCTCAGATTAGAAAATGGTTCTTCCCTGTGCCTTTAACTCCCGCATGAGGCAATCATCCTACCTAATTATCATTTTCTGATAATTTAATGCATATTTTAATTCGACACGAGAGTACGTACACGCGGTAAGACGTGAGACAGACAGACCTACAGGTACCGCGCCTCGAAACAACAAACCTGCCTAGGGGGAACCTCTCGTACTTACTAGCTCACGCCAACTTGCCGGTAATTGTAATATACCATACCTATACCTGGAGGTACCTCCTCCCGCTTACCCGAAACATGGATTCCTCATTCAAAATGGCGGCTGGTCAGTGGCGGAGCAACACTTGGGGGGCAAGGGGGCAACTACGATAACAACTAACTTTAGCGCAGACTTGTCTTTATATGTTATCCTAAGATAAGACACTTTGACTGTGAAAAAAACAGTGTGCTTGTCTTATTAAATAAAGGGCTAAGAAGACTGATTAGTGTATAAGCAATCAGTTGTTACTGGGCCATCTTACAAAGTTAACCGTCTTTTGTTCGTAAGGAGACCCTATCAGACCCTTCTCTTATACACTAGCACCCTCTTCTTAGCCTGTTATATCTAAGGAGACAAGAGCACTGTGTCTCTCTCAAACAAAGTGTCTGTCTTCTTAGGATAATAGAGACAGATAGACAGGTCTGCGCTAATGATGGAACCATTATAGACCATTTGAAGAACTAGCTGGCAGCACTAACCAAGCACCAGCTCCTCAGAAATTCCACTTGACATGCTAAACGTATATCAGATGTGAATACCGATTGAAAAGTTTTTGATAGGGTCAGGATCGAACCGGTGTGACCCTTCCCCTAAAAGGCGACCACCTACAGTAGGTACTTATTGATAAAAAAATGTTTAAAAACACAAATAAATCTGCTTGCTAGGTAATATCCCTATGTGGAAGAAGCTAGGTAGCTATTATTGGGTAGGGATTTGAATAGAAAGCCTCCAGCGTGAACAGCTGTCGTGGCAGGAAGGCGTGTCAGCAGAAACCAAGAAGCAGCTCTAGTTTCCACCGCCTTCCACCCCTAGGCGGGCAAGATGGCCGCTATACAGGTTAAGGTATATACAGTCTAGGAGCAGGACTTGTGATCACTCCGGGGCTGGCGGTGCAGACTATCAAACGTAATGAATAGTTGTGAATTTTTGCGTCGTGAGCGCTTCTGGAGGTACACTGTACCTGTCTAGGATCGACCTACATGTCCGTGTATGTAGTTACCCTTAGGGAAAAAATTCGCACGCGAAATTTTTACCTACGTGATCGGCAATGCCAGGAAAGTGCCTGGAACCTGAGGAAAAAATCCAACCTTTTGTTTTCGAGGGGTGTGTGAGGGACAAGCCCAGAATCAGAACGGGATTCGAACTCTGGGCATCAGTCGTCTGTGTCTAGCGTCTTCTCACTGAGAAGAGCCAGAGAGAGTCTGGAGGGGTACAAGGCGGAGTGATTACGTTAAAAATCACGCCCGACAGTCGGATTTCCCCGGTTCGGGAAGAAAAAATATTGGCAAAATGTGAGTAGAACCTGCGCCCTCTTGCTTCCTAGCTCAAGTGCCAGGGGACTGAGCTATGAGCAGGCCGATACCTATTCAGTGGGCGGACTATTCTGCTGCGTGCAACCTCATTGGACCTCTCCTCCAACACATATTATTAAAATTTGTTCGAGAATATAGAGATTTTTTTTTCAGGCATCTATTACCAGGTTTCGTCTTTTTTTCTCGGGCTTGAGCAGGTGGCACTTACTGGGGGTAGCAGCATGAACCTTCGCATGCCTGCGGACACCATTAAAAATATTCTTAGGTACCATATTTTATGTGTAAATAAAAAAAATACGTAGGTATAGTGTATTTTTGAACTTTTGGTTCCTATCTAAGAGGTAAATTTAAGTAGTATTTAAATGATTTCTAAAATATACTGCTCGCTATAAGATGTACTGTAGCGTCCCCAGCCACCTATGTCCGTGTGGTGATGATCACATAGCTGATCACTCCCGAACAAACCAATCCCTGTGCAGTTTTTCCACAGCATGGCCATCATCACTCCCTGCGATAATTTATTCACCTCAATCCCTGGTGTGTGTTGTATAGCCATGGGGAGCACTCCCGAGAGGAATGATGCTGTTGTATGTATGTGGTATCGAATATGGATAATCGCAGTATCAGCCGCAATAAAGAACTCCTGGCGGTGTTGTAGAAACCTAAATTTGTTCCGAAGGTCTCTTCCGTTCGTAGATATAGCGGGTTGGAAATTTTGATTTTTGGTTCCATAGTTGAGACAGTAGAGTAGCTTTGTCCTCTTCCGACTTTGATTTATCGATTTCTTTAGTTTGTGGTTCCTATAGTTAGCTTACAGTGAAATAGGTAGCAGAAGTAGCCAAAGCTTACGTCATTTTCGGGATTTTCACCCCCTAGCCCTATATACCAACCTAAAATCCGGCCACTTTAGAGTGTAAAAGGTTAAGGTAAAAGTAAAAGGTTATTACCTTTTACTTGGTGGCCAGATTCTAAAGTGCGATAATATAGAAACTAACCACCATACTCGGTTAACGGTTAATCTCCAGTTAAATTTCAATTATTGCACGGTAAAAACCGAACTAGTCAGCTATCAGACTACATAATCCAATCTATTCCAGAGTTACTGATTTTGCCTTATTGCTGGTATGTGCTCAAGCTGTGGTTATCAAGTGTTACAGACAGACTCTGATGGGGACCTACAGTATTTTTTGGACCCATGGTTATTTCTACCCTTTTTGACAAGTAGGCACCGCCAATGGTGTGCCTGACAGGTGCAAGGGCAGCTCATTCCACTCGAGCATCGCGGCGATCCCCAAAGTCGCGCCTTGGGCTGTACCGGCTGTACCTTCATTTTCATATAGTCCCTTCCAAATTAAAAACAAAGACGCTATTAAATAATTCTCGACAAGGCTGGAGATGAACCTTATCTCTCCCCGTGCCTGCATCTCTACCTAGATTTATGGCTCACATAAGGCCCGGGAATCGCGTTCATAAGATTGCCCAATAAATCTTTTTTTCGGTAAAAATTATGAGAAATGTAATGAGCGCGTTATGCCCTTTTCATTTTAACTTTCTCGCTAGCCAGTATGGCGAGAAAGTATGACTTTATTTCAAAATTTTGAAATCGATAAACTTGGGAAATGTGGTTCCTGGAAAATCCTCGTTCCCTATTGCCTACCAACTGTATTCTCCCAATTTGAACTGTGAATATTTTTAAAAAAAATAAGTCATTGTGTCTAATAAAATTCTGGTTACGTCAGGATTTGAACCCTGTCAACAGAGTAGCCATTTAGTGATGCACGATGGAAGAACAAGAACAACAAATGGCATTTCTTGTTCTTGTCCTTGTTCTCGCAAAGTGACTCTTGCTCTTGTTCTTGCCGTCAAAATCCTATATTGTTCTTGTTCTTGCAGTGGAAATCATTTCTTGCTCTTGTTGTTGTTCTTGCTGCGAGACTCTTGCAGTTTCTTGCATACACATGGAATTTTCTGCTGTTAAAATGTGGTTTTTTGCCTACCGAGCCGCCATTTCAAGTGCAATCTATCGTCGCATAGTCTGCAGAGTTTCTCATACAAAATATGGACTGCAATCCATGAATTAAGCTTTGGAAAAAAGCTGCTTGGGTTTATGCAAGACTCTTGCGAGAACTCTTGCAAGAGTTCTTGTTCTTGCAAGTCACTTTTTGTTCTTGTTCTTGCAGCCAAAATCGACTCTTGTTCTTGTTTTTGCATAAGGCAAGACAAGAAATTGTCGTGCATCACTAGCCATGCTGTATATAGGTCAGTAAATTGCCTACAAAGTGGCATTACCAATTTGCATGCAGTAACTAAATAGTTTGCCTTAAATATCAAAATAACTTCAGAAAGTAGGATCAAAAAAAATCCTGACCCGTGAAGATTTGAACCTCTCCTCTGATACTCATACACTATACAGGACAATCATTTAGGTACGAGGGCTTAACCACTCGTTGGGAATCTCGTCGGGAATCATTGGAAATCTTTATGAAATCTCAGGGAATCTTGGAATTTTTGGAGTAGTTACTCATCTTTCTAGAAATATCGTTGGTAATCTTTGGAAATCTTTATAGAATCTCAGGGAATCTCAAGGAATATCTGGAGTGATTACCCCGTCGTTTAGCTATAAAATGGCTAAGTATATCATGATTCATGATTCACATTGATGTTACCAACGTCCTGAAATTTACAAAAAATGTAAGAATTGCGCCAAAAAATTGTTATCAGCACATTTTTTTTTAAAGTGAGAAAGTAAAGTACGACTATTGTCAGGCTTTTTTTAATGGAGGTTTGAAAAGGAGTGAAAATTGCGGCGTTTATATGGAGCGAGCAAACATGTAATAAGGGCGGAACTAACACAATGATTTATCGTTTCGAGGGTCATCCTGCTATGTCCCCTTATAAAAGAACTGTATCGCCCTTGCTATGTCATGTGGCTGTTTTGTTTTTAAACACTTCATTGAAATCACGTTGGCCATCTGCTCTTTGTTTAACAGTAACATTATTAAGGGCGTCTACGCTGTCGTGTTTGTTTACGTTTTTTCTGCACAGTTTAAGAGGATACTATTGCATATTGATATGTTCCGAAATTTAGTATGTCTTTTTAACGGACGAAATTAACAGGCTTTGTGATGATTTTACGATCGAGTGATTTTTGTCAGCAAAAAAAATATATTTGAATGAGTGAACTTTGAAGAATATAAAACTGAGAAAATCACTCTCAGCCATCAACAGATTTATCGTTCGAAAAAGTCATTAAAAATTATTCTGGTGTCCCTCCTGAAAATACAGGAGCCTTGATGCCTTGTTCTGAAATATATTAATTGTGGCAAAAATCATACTCAGCTCTCTCTAAAACGACGATGTAAATTCCCTCGCTATAAACAGAGTTCTCTATATATAGAGAGGGTGACATTGTGGGCGCTCATTCGCTATAGAGAGGTGTACGTTATAGAGAGAGTGACCATCGTATTGAATATATCCTATATCCGACTTCATTTCTCAGGTGTCATTACTCAAAAAAATGTCTCTGTACTAGTAGTACAGTAACAATGTTTAGCCTGCTCGTTGGTGTACCTAAGAATATGTAGACCCTGAAATAGATCTAAATGAGTACCTAGTCAGTCCGCCACATACCTGAGCCATATTCCCAACAACGAAAAAACAAAAAACCATAATTACAAAACTCGAGCGCAGCTCATTTGCATACAAACTTCAGGAATCCAGGCTTCATCAGGTCCGTCCGACATGAAAAAAAAAAATTATTGCAGGAATGCCATTGATATCGGAGACTTAAGGCCTCATCACACGCTCATATTTTTGGTTAAGGCCTAACAAATCGCTGTTTGTTTATGTTTCTTCTAAACACTTTATGAGGATACTATTGGATATATTTAAATGTTCTAAAAAATAGCATGGCTTTTTGTTGAAGTTCAGAAAGTTTGAAAGTTACAAGACACTGATTGGCGCGAAATGCTAACTAATATACTCTGTGGTTTTAATACTCTGTGGTATGTACATGCACAGTGTGGAATGATATCAGTATGACCATGACCTTCAGTTCTGCTGTATTAAATTTATAGTTTTTAACGGCTGTGTGGTGATTTTACGATCGAGTGATTTTTGTCAATAAAAAAATTGTCCGAAATTAATCGATCGTAAAATCACAACACACCCTATTAATTTCGGCCGTTCAAAAGATATTTTATATTTCAGAACATTTAAATACCCAATATTTTCCTCATAAATTCTGCGGAAAAAACGTAAACAAAAGTATGTTGGGTCTTTGAAATGGCGTAGGTATTATTTCAGAACATTTAAGTACCGTACAGTTCCTTCAAAAAACAGAATTGTGTAAACAAAAATTCATTTCTCAGAAAAAATGTTGTTGGAATAAAAGTCGTATCCTGAAAGACTTGAGTCTGTAATTTGGGCCTTAAGCAGGTATTTGAGGTATCTAGGTACACGGGTGCGGGCCCCGCCCCTTGGGGCACGCGGGCGAAGGCCCAGAGGGCCCAACACACGTGCCTGGGAGGCCCTCATTCCCCATGCCGGAATTCCTTAATAGCTGGCGAACGAGAGCATAGTTTAGATTAAGGCTTTGCAGTACCTCATTATGCATTTCTGCCACATTGCGTTGAAGAAGCTCTGGATTTCGCCTAGAGGTAAGCCTTAGTTGTGTTCCAGAGACGTATCTTTGTAGACTGGTTACCCATTTTCGCGGTAGTTTTTTTGAATGGAACAGGAAGCCTTAACATGGTGTACTCTGATTTTTATTAAGGGAAATAAGTGGGATATCTCAGAAAATACATGGAAATTGGTGGCAGCGAAGTCTCCAACCAAGGGAAAACATTAAAAAAATCGCCACTTTCAGCGTTAACGTTATGGGTGGAAGGAATGCATCGTCAGGTGTTGCAGAGCCTTAATGTACAGGCTTGTACGGGTTAATGTGGTTTTAATATTGCGTTATGCATCCGTCCGTCTTGGACATTTTTATGCTAAATTGAAGAGCTAATAATTGGTTTTTGCGAGCATCTTGATGGTACAGATTCTTATCAGAATTTCGTGGTTTAGGAGACACTACAGACCCAAACCATATAGTTCAGGAAGAAACAGTGCTCTTGTCTTCTTAATCACAGACTAAGAAGAGTAATGGAGTGTATAAGCAAACAGTTGTCACTGGGCCATCTTACAAAGTTAACCGTCTTGTTTTCGTAAGGTGACCCTATCAGACCCTTCTCTTATACACTAGCACCCTCTTCTTAGTCTGTTATCTAAAAAGACAAGAACACTGTTTTTTCTCAAACAAAATGTCTGTCTTCTTAGGATAATAGAGACTGATCGACAGGTCTGCGCTAAAGTCCCATCAGCTGAACATCAATGCTGATCAGAAAAATTTGAGGGGGAACCGATTTGATCCAGCTGTTCCTATATATAAAGGCAACCGTCAAGACAAGAACAGTCGACTATCGTGGCTGTTTTTGATGTTGTGTGAAGGTTGCTAGGTCTAGGTCGTGACTCAGGCGGGTCTGTGTCCTCTATTATCAAAGGTTCACATAATTAAAAGGTTAAGGGATGAACCCGCCCCAATAAACCTTTCAAATTGCCAACCCCCCGCGCCAACAAGCCTGACTGTACCTTAAAAACCGAAAGAAAAAAATCCGTCTGTCTCTTACTTGAGCCTCGAACTTTCTACGATACGAGAAGCCTCAGAAATCGATTACTGGCCGATGCCAAATATATTTGGTGTATAGTTTACAGGAATGGAGCCTGAATTAAACTGTAGGTCCCCACGAAAGTCTGTCAGTAACATTTGATAACCTTATCTTGAACACAACTTACTAGCTGCTCTCGGGAGTGCCCCCATGGCTATAGAACACACACCAGGGATTGAGCTGAATAAATTCTCCCAGGGAGTGATGATGGCCATGCTGTCTAGAAACTGCAGAGGGATTGGTTTGTTCAGGACTGCGATGGCTCGGGGTAATGGGTACGCTCCGTTGGTGTGGGAGCCTATAGGTATGGTGCGTGTGTACCTGAACCTGAGACAGCTCAGCGTCATTAAGTTAGCGTGGTAGCCCCTAACATGAAATCCTCGTGTTCTTTATGTCCCCAAGGCCATCCACCAACATCATTCCTGACTAATCGAAATTTGAAAGTTCTAAAAGTGAAAGTGGTTCCTCGCCCACCTGAAAATTAAGAAAAATTTTCATATGTTATCTATAAAATATGTTCTATTTTATTATCTGGATCTAAAGTCAGTATGTATATTATGCTACACTTTAAGAAGATCGAGTTATTTTTGTCAACAAAACATTTTTTGTCCAAATTTAGCCGATTGTAAAATCACAACACAGCCAGTTAATTTAGGCCGTTCAATAGGTAGGTATATTATATTTCAGAACATTTAAATATCCAATAGTATCCTCAGAACAGTGTCAAAAAACGTCATCAAACAGCATTTGTGTCAATATCTTTAAATTTCCACTAACTGGCAAGATAGAACATCTAAGGGTAAGTTTCATCAGTCCAACTTAACAATAAGATAACCTGTACCTGTATAAATCTCACTCCACTCCAGAGATTGCTTGAGATTGCATGAAGATTTACAAAGATTTTCTGAGATTCTCAACGAGATTCGTGGAAAGATGCACCCCAAGGGGTTAACTCCTACTGAAATTTCCAAGATTTTATAGAGATTTCCAATAATTCCCTGAGATTTCCAACGGGATTCCCAACGAGATTCCTGGAGTGGTAAACCCCTTGTCTCATACTGTTGTGGGCGAAATATTGTAAAATTAAAATCGGAATATTGAGTGGATATATAGGAGAAGAATAATTAATTTTAGTAATTAGCAAAGTCAATATAGGGACGGGCTTATTTCTTTATGATTTATTTATTTGTCGAAACGATCTCCTTCTTCTCTCCTTCTTCTCTCCTTCTTCTCTCCTTCTTCTATTGCTTTTCTCGGACTCGTTAGGGCCATAGCCGCTGATTGTTTCTTTTATGGTTTTTTAATGAAAAAGGGACTAAAGGGAGATTTTTCAATGAGAGAAGATTTACCATAAAAAATAAACTGTTTGCGTCAACGCAGTCGTGTTTGTTTACGTTTTTTTGTACATTGTATGAGGATGGGATATTTAATCGTTCTGAACTATAATTTAATATCTTTTTAACGGCTGAAATGAACAGGCTGTGTGGTGACTGAAGAAACTCTCCTAAAAACTACTTTAACATGTCACACAGATTCCTGAATTTCTGACAGTTTGAAACGTCAATCTATTTGGTCTCTATACGTAGTTACCTCTATATTTTTCTTTTAAAAAATCGTGTCTCACCTGGAGCTGCTACAATAGATCAATGAATGTTCAAAAAAAAGAGTTTACCCCCGAAGTGATTCTCCCATTATTTCTTTTAAGGTACTTACCCTAACTGCCTCAACCCTTAGGGAGAACATAGCCCCCTAAGTACAAACAACACGTCAGATAAGAATTTAAAATGACCTATCGAGAAAGTTGCCCTCTAGGGTGGAATAAAATAGTTGTAGAAGGTTCTGGAAGGATGTGAGGGGCCTGGAGCGTACGCCCCCCCTCGCGTGACCCCAAAGAATTATTCCAAAAAAATCTAGGTCCATATTAGCCTTCTGTGGGAAAAATATTCCAAAAAATTCCGGAGACGTCCACCCCCAAATTACGATACCGAAAAATTTGATCCCGTACCTGATTGTCACCACTGTTACCCTATTGGGGAAGGCGCTGGCTTCATTTTTGAGTAAGTCCCCTTCTTTTTATGAAAAAATTACAACCTGTCGCTGAAATGTAAGAAAACATCGTATTACCCACGATTTCAATGTTGTTTTGGGTTTTTTTATGGGTGTGCGGTTATTGCATGTCTGAAATGGGTTGTATAATTCTGGATTTGTGATTTAAATCGTACCTGGACCTGATTGTGAGGTGAGTGATGAGGAGAATAAAACTTTGTTGTTGGCACGAACATTTTAATTTTACTCTGTTTAAAGAATTCTTCGAATTCTTCGCGGGATGTTTAATAACCCAGGTAACGTGACTGTAGGTATTGTGCCTGCAACGCTAACCTCACCGAAAATTCGAACCCTTACACTTTTCCAGAGCCAGGCTGGGACCTGTTACTGCTCTCCAGAGCCAGGGTGGGACCTGTTACTGCTCTTCTGAGCGAGGGTGAGGTCTGATACTGCCCTCCAGAGCCAGGATGAGACCTGTTACTGCTTTTCCGACCTGAAAAAGGCTCGCCCAGGCTCTGGGGAGCAGTAACAGGTCTCTCTCTGGCTCTGGAGAGCAGTATCAGATGTCACCCTGGCTCTGGAGAGCAGTATCAGATGTCACCCTGGCTCTGGAGAGCAGTATCAGATGTCACCCTGGCTCTAGAGAGCAGTAACAGGTCCCACCCCTATACTCTGGAGAACAGTAACAGGTCTCACTCTGGCTCTGGAGAGCAGTATCAGATGTCACCCTGGCTCTGGAGAGCAGTATCAGATGTCACCCTGGCTCTGGAGAGCAGTATCAGATGTCACCCTGGCTCTAGAGAGCAGTAACAGGTCCCACCCCTATACTCTGGAGAACAGTAACAGGTCTCACCCTGGCTCTGGAGAGCAGTATCAGATGTCACCCTGGCTCTAGAGAGCAGTATCAGATGTCACCCTGGCTCTGAAGAGCAGTATCAGATGTCACCCTGGCTCTAGAGAGCAGTAACAGGTCCCACCCCTATACTCTGGAGAACAGTAACAGGTCTCACTCTGGCTCTGGAGAGCAGTATCAGATGTCACCCTGGCTCTAGAGAGCAGTATCAGATGTCACCCTGGCTCTAGAGAGCAGTAACAGATGTCACCCTGGCTCTAGAGAGCAGTAACAGATCCCACGCTTACTCTAGTGAACAGTGACAGGTCCTCACCCTGGCTCTGGAGAGCAGTAGCGAGTAATTTTCTTCAACCTCTAGATAACAACTAAATATCTACAATAATACACAATAATACACAATAATAAACAAATAACTGATGGTTAGGACCAGGAAAAGAGTGACTTCTCTATGACTTTCTGTTCCCCTTAATAGGTGACTCCTTCCGCTACTTCGTATTCTAATGCCACGACAAAACAAGCGCCATGCCGGAGATGGCCAACTGCCTCATTGTCGAATGACAAACGGCATTGTGGCCCACGACACTCGCCCGTGGCGAGCACGAGGGTTCTGCTGCCACTGTCAGAGCCTTGGCATGCTATCGTCTGATGCCACGACAAATTTACTGCCTCCACGCTCAGTCCGTACTCCATTGCCCGGGAATTGCCAATTATCCTACTCCTTAACTCGTTAACGGGGAGTATCGACAGTTGCCACGGGCGCAGGAGCATCCAATTCTCTTCAGCTTTGCCCAATACAGCCAAAGAAAGGCCAGTGCCTTGTGGGATATGTAGAGTGCCTCCTTTCGTGACCACTGACACAAGGGGATGATCTGGACAGTCGAATTTTATCCCAGCTATATAGATACTCCTAAGGTAGCCTAAAGGGCTCTGTATAGACCCAAGGCCGGGCGCAATAATCACCAAGAAAAATCTCGTTAAATCGGGAGTGGAACCTATCTTCTTCCGACAAAACCATTTGGTAGGCAAAAGATTGGCCTATTGAACCGTAGTTTTTCTTTTGGGAAGATTCAAATCCTGACGCAGCAGCGATATTTTTGCTTAGGTATTCCTTTTTAACCTGCTTTATGCCTTATGCCAATAGAGCCAGATTAGCGCCTTCACTGGGTGGCGAGTAACTCGACTGTCGGGCGTGATTCCAACCCAATCCCCTCACATGTACAGAGGGCAACAAATGTGGCACCCTGCATCATGCGCTTAGGGTTCAAAACATCCGAAAGATGCCCACGAAAAATTTTGAGAACTTCCCGACACACACAAAACTGTGGAAACCAAAAACTAACCAGCAATAAGTTAGTGAAAATAAAATTAGGATCCGGATGAAAAGGTCCCGACCGAGGGGCACAAACGGGGGAGGGGGAGGGAGCCTGGGGGAGCCCCTTCAGACATCGATCCGGTTCCCCCGAGGGTTTTTGCGCCGGCGCGCCCCCCCCACCGCCCCCTACCGCCCCCCTTTTCACAGCCCCGGACAATCGATGCCTAGCACCGCCCCCGGGTCTCCAAACTTCACACGTCCGTGGATGAGCCCCTCACAAATTGTATTGTATTGGACGATCCCGATTTCCTTCTTTCGATTGGTGTCAGAAGTGCCATTTTGGTCACTTTTTTTTATCAGATATCCAGAATACCAACATAAACAAACTTTGTGCCCTGAGCTATGAAGCTAGAGGTGCCAGGATGTAGTCCCGAGTTGTCCAGATTTTTCCTGTTTAGTCTTTTTTGGCCCTAGCCCTAACTGGGCCCTACTGGGTGAATAACCTTCAACGGCGGGGGGGAAACACTACTTTGAGTGTGATTCTGACCGCAAATATAGGGTGGAAAACCTCTCTATAACGAATGAACCCAGTATCCACTATGTCACCCTCTCTATAGCAATGGAATTGACATGGCCCCACGACATTCAGAGAGAGACCTCTGTGATCACAAATTTTTGACATCACTCCGAAAAAAAACTCACCAAATTAAACATTTCCGTCTCAGAGAGGATTTTAATAATTTTTATACCGAAAAGATGTCTATCCCCGATAACGCAGGGATAATAACAATAATTCTATCGAAGCTTCAGCATCTTCAGACTGGTATTGAGAAAAATAACCGGTGGAAGATGCAAAGTAGGTAGTAGGCAGTACCTATAGGTATCTTTACGTGAACGTAGCTACATTATCTAACATAAAACATTCATCTTGAGAGATAAATGACGGCTGATAATGTGTGTAATATTCATAATAAATGGCTTTCAGCCGCCATTTTGGAAACGAATTAAATATGAAAAGTTGTCAATTTTGGTGTCCGTTGCACTACCATGTTATTTCGTCGAATTTTATGTTTTTTTAAGGGCGTCTACGCAGTTATGTTCGTTTACGATTTTTTCTACGCACTTTATGAGGAAACTATTGGATATTTAAATGTTCTGAAATATAAAATGTCATAAATTAACAGGCTATGTGGTGATTTTCGATGCGCAGCAAAAAACGTAAACAACACGACTTCGCAGACACCCTTAAGAATATACCTACTTACTTAGTTACCTACCTATCTATCGGTTTTTTTTTTAAATAAAAAATGGAAATATTTCATGAAATATGGCCGCCGTTGAACCCCCATCCCTCCCCCAGTGGTATTTTATTAAGCTAGGGTTGTTTGGGGCTGCAAAATAAAGTAAGGGGTTGTTTTTCAGTTTTTAAAGATTTTTCAACCCCCTCGTCTGCCAAGTCTCACTGGATTCAAATAAAAACATTTATTATTGCATTAAAACCGTTTGTTGATTTCATTTACCTCCTTTCTTCCTTAGTTACTGAGGGAATCTTTAAGAAAAATGTTTTTTTACCCAAATAAACGTTTTATTTTTTCGTCTTTACCAGAGGCTGTTTCAAGAAATGGGTTCCGAACTACACAGTATCATTTGCTGAACATGTCAGAGGTGAATGCCGGTCAGAAAATTATTGGTAGTACCGGGATCGAACCGGTGCGACCCGGCTCTCAACCAGGCCATCAATTCCTCTCCCACAAAGTGGGATAAACATAAACTGCCTAAGTGCGGTGGAGGTGTGGCATTCATTATTATCATTAGATGGACCACACTATGGAGCCTTGGGGGACTCTCCTTCCATGAAACATCAATCAGTCGTACTTCAAAATCAAACGCTTTCGAAGCGTCAGGAATAGTCGTAGACGTACTGTCGCCTAAACCTAAAGTAAGAAGAATAATTCGTCAGGGTAGCCAGAGTTCTGTTTGCGAAAATTCGTACAAAATCAAAAGCCTTCCACAGATCTGTATAAGAAGTCCGTGTTAAGCTGGCCAAATACGATTTAAACAGGGTTTTAAACAGACGTTCTAAGCGGTGTTGTATGACCCTTAATTTGTTCCAAAGGTCTTCTCCCTTCGTAGATATAGCGGGTATATCAAGTTGGAACCTTGAAAATTTGCAGAAGTGTTTTTGAATAGATGCTTTTAGGTCATTTACAATCATTTGGAGGTGGGCCAATAACTTGGCCCAGTTTTGGCCAAAACGCGTTGGTCGTCACTCCGGTAGCACTATTCGATCGATTTCAATAAAAATTGGTACGGAGGTGTATTTTAACCTAGTTTGATGTTTTACCGAACGAAATTTATCCAACATAATAATTGTGGCCAATATTGGCATTATCGTAGGAAAATTTTCCAAAAATGGAAATCACGTTTTTGATTGGTTAAGACGGATTTGCAACAACCCTAATCGACAGATTTCCTTGAAAATTGGTGAAAGTGGTCTCAGATAGATGCTTCAAGGTCAATTTTCAATAAATTTTCAATTACTTGAAAATTAAGGTCGTGACATTGAAAATAGAAAACACGTACTTTGAGCGTCGAACGACACTTCACCATTTGACGGATATGTTTGAAATACGGTGAGTAGGTGCCTAAAACTATTGTCCAGTGTATAGCAAAATATATTTTAGAATAAAATAAAATTTTGGTCAAAAAAAAAATAATTTAGTTAAAAAAAAATCAAAATTTTCGATACCGCTGGCGTTAAAATTGCGAGAAAGTCAAGTGCGACCATTGTCGGACCCTTTATTTATTTACCGTTGAGCGTTGTGAATGTGAATGAGGTGCAGAAAAAATGCCGAACGGTCGATAACCGTTTAAGACGGTTCGAGTGTCAGGTAATAACATCCATAATGTTCCCTCGAGGATTAGAAATCAATCAATGCTAAGTCGTCAACTTGTCCGTCAATAAAATATCTATTCATCTTCTCCTTGCACTTCGCACTCTGGTTACCGGCATCCTTAACTGCTTTCGTTGATGGGGCCTTTTGCGGTTACGGAAGAGAGTACGGGATGCTGCTCGGGATGCTGTCGTATTTTAGAGACGATCGTATCAAGCCATTGCATGGTATGGAATTAGGAAAATCACGGCGGTGAGGTAGCTTCCTAAATCTGTTTCAAAAGTCCTCCCGCTCCAAAGATACAGGGTTTGAAAATTTTGGCTTCTGCTGGTTTGGGTGGTTTCATAGCTGAGACCGTAGAGTAGCTGTGTCCTTGTCAGGCATACGACAAGGCTGATGAAAAATTGAGGGGGTAACCACTCCAGAGATTCCTTGAGATTCCCTGAGATTCCTTAAAGATTTCCAAAGATTTCCAACGATATTCATAGAAAGATGAACCCCGAAGGAGTAACCACTCCAAAAAATTCCAAGATTCCCTGAGATTTCGTAAAGATTTCCAGTGATTCCCAACGAGTGGTTAACCCCTCGTGAAAAAGAGTAGTACTTAGTTGTTACTTTGTACGATACAAAGGCTAATAACAATAGAATTTTCGAGAATGCCATCAGCAACGTGACAACTCACTCGACCAATAAATTTTACGCCCTGATAATTTCTAGAAACAATGATTTTTACTCATTCACTCAAATCAGTATTTTTACTTTCCTTTAGGGTTGATTTGACCAGTTATTAAAGTCTACTTTAGCGGCCCCTAAAGTTCACTATTGCATTATTCTCTCGAAAAGAAAAGTTGGCGCCAGTCACCGTTACTAAGAACGCCTTTATCATAACGATAGCCAGTGGACCTTTAACGGCATGATAAAGTTAATTCGGGAAGATTATTTTACGAACTTTACTTTAAAATTCATCTTTACGTTAACGAGCTTCATAGGTCACCTCTCAAGCTAGCACAAAATGTTGCAGAGGCTGTCTGAAATTGTTCGCCGGTACCGAACCAATAAAGGTACCACTCCTACGCCGAGGACATTCATCAAGTCCGTCGCGGCTTGCAGCCCGGCATGTCCCGGGAGCAGTGTTCGGGGGCCTTTCGTGCTACAAGGGGCTAACTACTTCTTCAGGAAGGGGGGGGGGGGGGGGCGGGGGGCCACGAAGGAGCCTGGGGGTTTTCCACCGAGGCGGGCCGTTGCTACGAGTACTGCCTCCATGGTTCACTGGGAGGTAAGCCGTTCTTCGACTACCCGAAGAGTACATTACGTTCCGATATGGTAATTTGGTAGGGACAGGAGTTGCGTCCAATGGAAATGCTGGGTTCCTTTTGTTGTGTTTTTCGGATGACTTATAGTACAGTAGACAATGAAGGTCACCATACTTCGGACACTAAAAGAAGTGCCTAAATGGGAAGTTTTTTGTTGAGTCAAGAAATAGGGAAATACGGTCCGGACTGAATTGACCCTTGACACTTGAGAAAAGATACATTCGAGTTATTTTTACGTCTCTACTGCGAAACTGCGAGGCATTTTCCGAAACTTTTCGTTGCTACGTCGTTGTTTCAAGTTTTCGTGGGTAACAATTCCGATCTCTACCTAGCATTGAAATGATGGTAACCCGTTTAAGAAAAAAAGAAAAAAACGTCCAAGATTCAAAATGGAGAAGCAATTTTATCAGGCTGCGATCAGTATAGCTCTTGTGCCTCGTGAATGACCGAGGGGGTATTTACTGCCGCACCATTACATTCATGTACACACCAGTGGCGCCTTGTAACCATCGTGCTCAGCTGGCAGCACTACCAAATACCAGCTCCCGCCCATCGTGTTAGTACACGATGGGACCTACAGTTTAAGGTGGATTCCGATCCTCCACAGCCTCGATGTACATTTCACTAGACATGCTGAACATATCAGAGGTGAATGCCGACCAGAAAAACTTTGGTAGGATCGGGATTGAACCTGTCCTCTTCTAAAGACAGCCTAAAGTTGGTGCCGATAGCGCCCTTATCATAACGTTAGCTAATGGACTTTTAACGGTAAGATAAAGCTTTTCGAGAACATAAATTTACTAAAATACTCATTCTGAAAAGCACGAGGCGCCACTGGTAGGTACGTACCTAAAGGCATCGCTATGCTTTCTCGAACGGTACGATCACTGTTTCGATAATGCCTGTTATATTGTTCGTAGCTTGGGTTGGGCGATTGAATCGTCTGATTCTTTTGGGTGCCTTGTACCTGAAATACTGCATTGCTTACGGGTAGTGACGCAAGCGTTTCTTCGTCTAATTTTTGCAGTTAACAGGACATGGGAGTGGTGGTGTTTACCAAAACAAAGCAATTATTTCGTAAGGTGACCCTATCAGACCCTTCTCTTATACACTAGCACCCTCTTCTTACCCTGTTATTTTAAAAGGCAAGAACACTGTTTCTTTCTCAAACAAAGTGTCTGTCTGTGTTCTTCTAAAGAGAACAATCTAAGTCTCTAGAACTCTCGACAGTGGAGACTGTTTACTACTTGCAGTTGTTTGCAGAGAAGGTTGTTAACCTTTTGTAGTTCCTTTACGTCTTTAAGGCTGCCCTCGAGTCAGCTCTAACAATGCCCTCCAAATGTTTGTCACTAATTAGAAAACTTGGAAATTATTACCAAAGAAGATAAAGAAAAGCGTAGAGAGCGAGGAGGTTGAAATAATCCCCTCCCAACCCCCCAACCCCCCACCCCGAACCTTCCTCCCCTGAACCTTCCAGACCCTTATGAGACTTTCCCTTGTTTTATGTCTTTTCTGGGCCCATTACGACTCTGCGGGTTTTTCTTTTTTTCTCGGTCGATCCTGCTGAAATGCATTGGACCCTTGGGAGCCCAGTCATCTTCTTTTCTTCTCCATTGAATACGTTTTCTTTTTCAAGTTTCTTCGAAAGAACTTGGCGGTTAAAGGGTCTTGCACGCTTGTTTCTTAAGTCTCCTAAACTACATTCTAACGTTAACACACACATTATATTTCAGAACAAATAAAAACCCACCGGCGGCCCTTAAAAACGTCAGTTCCCATTTGCAACTGAAAGAACCATTAACCAATAGAGCTGGAGAGGCCCTCGAGGAGGCCCTTGCGGTACACCCAAGGGAAGGGGTGCAGAGCCACGTGGCAGTCTTATCACCGCCAGATAACAAAGTCGAAGGCACGTTTCAGATCCAGAGTGGCTAACCACCGCACTGCCTAATGGCATTAATTTGCGGCCAACCCTTCTTTCCTTTTGTCGCAGGCTCTTCAGGCCGTGTTGTCGCAGCCTTGCGACTTTTAATGACTTCTGTGGCTTCTACATTGTTCAAATAATAGCCAGACTTGTTAAAATTATACAGTGGGCGGGATAAAAATGGATTCTTCGTTATTAAATTAGTGCCGGCGGCTATACGCCCACTATGGGTGGTTTTCATGAGTTCCTTATAGTCCATATAAAGTTAGTCACTTTAACTTCCAGATAAGTAGCCCAGGAATTTAGTTTGACGTTAAAAGTTCACAATAGCTATACGCTATAACGTTGTCATGAGAGCGCTACCTATCGGCAGGATGGTTAAAGGCACCAAATTTTTTTTTGCTGGAGGATAAGGCTATAGTGAATTTTAAAGGACATTATAGTAGAATTTAGCCACTGGTACTGGAACTGAAATACACGATGGAGACTTACAGTTTCAAAGAGGTTCAGAATAGCTCTCTTAGAGTCAGGAACGAACGGAACTGTTACCCCCAAAAAGGGGTTTTTTTTCTCTCAACCTTTGTCGGGCAAGGGTAGTACATTGTATCTTATATCCGGGGGAAATAGACCGCCAAAAAGGGTCAGTTATGGGGGGGGGGGCATTCAAACGGCAAACAAACTCTCTGCCCTAAATGGGAACCACCCGACCGGTAAACTGCCTTCAAATTTGATTTCCTGCTCCCTACTTCCTTCCCTTTACCCCTAGCAGCCCTTGCCCCCTTCTCGAGTGGGCTAGATGGAACTTGATAATAGAGGAACAGTGAGAGTCGGGTCATACCGGTTCGATCCCGAGACTAGCAAAGTTTTTCTGATCGGCATTCACCTCTGATATGTTCAGCATGTCAAGTGAAATGTATATCGAGGTTGTGGTGGTTCTGAACCCACCTAAAACTGTAGGTCCCCGTCGTGTACTAACATAATGGGTAGAGAAGTTGTATGTACGGTCTTCGGAATAAAACTACATGGGTTTACGCAAGAATTCTCCCGAGATTATTACCTTGTTCTTGCAATCTATTTCTTGGTGTTATTCTTGCTCATGTTCTTCCAAAAACAAGAGCGAGACAAGAACTTTTCGTTCATTACTACCAACAATAGAGAGCGGATAGTTTACACTTAGTTACACAGCAGTCTGCTAAGTACAGGAAAGTAATAATTAGCTAGAGAAGTATCAAGTGTCTCAGTGTTGATGGAACGTACGCACGCACAATAGCAACACGTGCCGCCTCTTGCTTTCCCACTGCTTACTTACCTACTTACTTAAAAAACCTTTTACACACTTCACTGTAGCTTTTGCGCTTTTTATGGATCGCTTTTCCATTTTTTATCCGATCGATAGCTGAACGATGTCAGGATTCTTTTGATGTTGCACGTGCCCATGGGGTTGTTAGGGGAGTTTCTACCCATCGTGCTCAGCTGGCAGCACTACCAAATAGCTACTCCCTTCTCATCGTGTTAGTATACGACGGAGACCTACAGTTTTAGATGGGTTCCGGACCACCACAGCTTCGATATACATTTCACTTTGACATGCTGAACATATCAGAGGTGAAGGCCGATCGGAAAAATTTTGGTAGGATGGGGATCGTCCCTGAGTAGCAGCTGACGATGATCCTGCCAAAGCAAATGAAACCCGTTCATTTCCTTGTCAGTATCAAACAAAGTCACAAAGAAAAGTTACGGAAAAGTGTAGGGGCGTATAGATCCTATACAGATCAAACATCTGGTTATACTACTTCAGTCATTGCCGTAGGGTGTCTCCAAAATCACATCTTTACTTTCACGCTATAGTAGGGGCCTCAGCATGGTCTTGTGGGGAAAAATAACACTCGTACGACTGAGGTCCTGGGTTCGAATCCCGGTAGCAACAATTTTATGTTGGTACCTAGCATGGATGTCACATGCACCAAATATTCATTTGGCTTTGGCCAACAATCAGTTTGTTTTATTAATATAAAACAATGACTTAGGTAATACCATTCTTACTCTCTATAACGAACACCTCTCTATAACGAGCAGTGAAACCTTAAAGATCGCTATAAAGAGAGAGTATGACCGATTTTTAGGTAGAGTTTTGGATACCCCATATACGAGAAAGTCTTGTGGAACCGTTGTCAGACCCATTAGTTAATAATGCGGCCTAAATAGGAAAATTCGAAAAAAAAAAAAATTCACTATGTGTGACCGACACATCTTTAATTGAAGGCACGCAATCCCTTTTGGCCATAAATTAGTATGCCTTTTGGCCAAAAATGATTTTGGCCGCTGGTGACAGGTCAGGCGAGCTTTGTCCTACATAATAGTGGGCGTTATTGTTGGGTACTGGGCAGCTGGACCGCTTGCCAAATGTTCGACCACATTAAGAGGACGCTATACCTGACGGTGCATTTTTTGCCGCCCATAAGATTAACATTGCGAGCGGAGATTCATTTTCAAGGTTTACCCTTGGTTGGAAAGACACAAAATTTTGCCTGTACCTAGCCCTAACAATGTTGTAGGGAGTGTTCGAAGCAGATTTTCCATTTTTTACTGGTTTTCGAGATACAGCACTTTTCTTGAGGTATGCGATGCTAGCATTTGCAAAACAATTGCAATAAAAGAAACCAGTGAGAAATTGGGAAATCTGCTTCGAACACTCCCCAGAACATTGTTAGGGCTAGGTACAGACAAAATTTTGTGTCTTTCCAACCAAGGGTAAACCTTGAAAATGAATCGCCGCTTGCAATGTTAATCTTATGGGCGGCAAAAAATGCACCGTCAGGTATAGCGGACCCTTAATGCTAAACTGGCAGCACAGTGGTTTATTTTTAATGATATCTTTTCAAGGATCTGTTGATATCAGGCATATGGTTGTTAGTATCAGACACATGCTTTTTACTGTGCTAGGATAGGATATAGGAATTGACTGTGTTCTTAGTCTCACAAATTCACCTACCGCTATTCTTCAGGCTGACAGTAACCAAAGTCTCGGTATAACGTTGCACCTCTTCTGACAGGCAATAGTCATAATCTTGGATCAACATTGTGTCTCTTCTAACTGACAATTTTCACAGCTTTATTGGCACAGTGCTCCTTCTGTACTGAATCTCGGTGCAGTTTTAACTCGAGATGACTGACAATTTCCAAAGCCTTGGCTCAAGCATTATTGTCTCTCTTCTGACTGACAATGCATCTCTTGTGGGACTGACAATTTACAGAGCCTCAGCACAGCATCACCTCTCTTTTGACTGACAATGTCCATAGCCTCAACACGGCATCACCTCTCTTCTGACAGACAATATCCAGAGCCTCAGCACAGTGTCACCTCTCTTCTTAATGACAATATCCAGAGCCTCAACACTGTATCACCTCTCTTGTGACTGGCAATATCTAGTGCCTCAGCACAGTATCACCTCTCTTGTGACTGACAATATCTAGAGCCTCAGCACAGTATCACCTCTCTTGTGACTGACAATATCTAGAGCCTCAGCACAGTATCACCTCTCTTGTGACTGACAATATCTAGAGCCTCAGCACAGTATCACCTCTCTTGTGACTGACAATATCTAGAGCCTCAGCACAGTATCACCTCTCTTGTAACTGATAATACCCATAGCCTCAACACAGTGTCACCTCTCTTGTGACTGACAATGTATCTCTTGTATGACTAACAATATCCAGAGCCTCAACACAGTATCACCTCTCTTCTGGCTGACAATATCCATAGCCTAGCTGACAATTGCACCTCTTGTGACTGACAATTTCCTCTCCAGAGCATCGCCTCCCCTCTGGAACAGGTTGGTGGCAGGAGAAGAGGGTAAAGAGTTGGACGAGTGAATGACATCGTTAGGAAGGGGCTGATGATTGTTTGGTGCACGTATTTGTCGGCAAATCGTCTGCAGAGTGTTTCTAAAGAGACAGGGGATTCACGGGCCATTTCGCAATGCTGATGACACAGGGGTTGCACCCTCCCCCACCACCCCATCTAATTGAAATAACGTCCTCGACTACGCGGTCTGCTGCGCTGCAAGATGATCACACCGCAACTCCTCCAGAGAGATTGCTTTTATATTGGATTCAGCTCAAGCAGAGATCAAACACTGTTTGCGCACACGCGCCTGCCTCGTGTCATTGTTTTCCTCAGCCGGTACACTGCTCTAGCTTTGACAGTATCTCAAGTGGAAGGCTTCGTTTCGACTTATCGTGGGTGGTCCTTCGGTGGTGGTGGACGATGGAAGAACATTTCTTGTTCTTATTCTTGCACTGTCCGGGTACTTTTGAACATAGCCGACATGCAGTGTCTGAGTGGTGTGACTGGTGGAAGTAATTTTCTCGCTTGTGATGGCTTCTCAGGCTTCGGCCTGTTCCTGTTTCGGCCCACTCTAAAAAAAACCTCTGTACCTACATATAATATATGCCAAAACAACTAAAACAAGATAAAGTACAGGTTCTGCTAGCTATCTAGTACTTACCAAGAGACAGCAATAAGGAAAAATTTGCAGCCACCAGGATTAGAACCTACGGCCTGTGCTACGGCTTACGAAACAGACGTCTACGCAGTCGTGTTTGTTTATGATTTCTCTGCACATTTTATGAGGATAAACTATTGGATATTTAAATGTTCTGAAATATAAGATATGTCTCTTTAATGGCCGAAATTAACAAGCTGTGTTGTGATTTTATGATCGGTTAATTTATGACAAATTTTTGTTGATAAAAATCGCTCAATCGTAAAATCAGCACACATTTAAGAGGACGCTACACCTGACGATGCATTTTTTGCCGCCCATAAGATTAACATTTTCGAGCGGCGATTCATTTTCAAGGTTTACCCTTGGTTGGAAAGACACAAAATTTTGCCTGTACCTAGCCCTAACAATGTTCTAGGGAGTGTTCGAAGCAGATTTCCCAATTTCTCGCTGGTTTCTTTTATTGCAACTGTTTTGCAAATGCTAGCATCGCATACCTCAAGAAAAGTGCTGTATCTCGAAAACCAGTAAAAAATTGGGAAATCTGCTTCGAACACTCCCTAGAACATTGTTAGGGCTAGGTACAGGCAAAATTTTGTGTCTTTCCAACCAAGGGTAAACCTTGAAAATGAATCGCCGCTCGCAATGTTAATCTTATGGGCGGCAAAAAATGCATCGTCAGGTATAGCGGACCCTTAAATATGCAATAGATTCCTCATAAAGTCTGCAGAATAAACGTAAACAAATATCGAATGTATGTTCGGCCAAATAGGGTACCTAAAAATCTAAAAATGATAACCAGATAAAGTGATAACGTATATTTACAGGCTCCACTGACCGCGAAATGTGGCAGATTGACAAAACGCACCCCAGCGTATCGTCGAGTCACTTTTTCGACCCCCAATTTGTTCTGCAGCCCATTGCGATGTAAGGGCTGATAACCCACCCCTGCTGAACTCTACCCCCGCTATCGCTGATCTGACTTTCGATAGCGATCCCTCATATACTTGTCTATGAAATATTTTGCCCTTAACGCGAAGCAACGTTCAAAGGGTTGGCAAATATGTCTTATGTATATGCCCCACCATACTCAGTTAACGGTTAAACTCCAGTTAAAGTTAGTTTTTACCATGCGATTATTAGAGTTTAACTGGAGTTTAACGTTAACCGAATATTTGAAAATCCAGAATTATAGTCTTAAAAACCAGTTAGGTTAGATTAGGTTTATTTGGGTTGATATACTATAATATGTATAAAGTTCTTGTCTAGTTGTTTAGGGTATTTTTATTTTCCGGGTAAACCTCTGGTTAAATTTCTAGCCTATACCTCGGTTGACAGTAATTTTCTATATAAGTATGACATGACTAATCAGCTATAGGTATATAGCGGAATAGGGTAACAGCTGGTGACGTGGAAAATAGGGGGGGGGGGGGGTATATGAGGGGAATAGAAGGGGGAGCTCAGATTTTCCAAAAAAAACTCAATTTACTGTTTTTCAATTCGTAACGTCGATTTCTAGGAGGGTGCTATCATGAATCTTTCATTCCTTTTTGAGGAAAAGAAAATAGAAATATTCGACACAATAGATATACGTGAACGACGTTTTTCCAATTATTAAGAAGACTTATTATATTTCAGAACATTTAAATAGTCCAACAGAGTCCTCAAAAAATGATCGGACCTATATAGGTACTCCTTGAAGCCCGTAGTAATTTTTTTTAAAAAGGATAAAAAACAATACATCTCTAACAAGGGGATGAAAGTTCCATCCAACAGTTAGCCGGCTCGTTACCAACCCCTTCACAAAAAAAACCAAATTTACATTTTAAAATTACCTATTTAGCGAATCCTGAGAGTGAGAAGGGCCTAAGTGGATAGGGAAACCCATTGTGTTGGATCTTTTCGGCCTCGGCCTTTGTAGTTTTGTTTACATGTCGAGACGACATCTTCTTGATCCTGCAGCCGAGCTGTTCAGCTGTGGAAGGGTTGTATAAAGCTCTTGAATTGAAAATAAGCTGCTAGCCCTTCAAACTTGAAGTGAGGGGAACGACAAGGGTCGTACATACTTTCCCACCCATCGCTTACAATGGGGACCTACAGTTTTAGGTGGGTCTCGAACCACCACAGCCTCAATATACATTTTACTTGACATGCTGAACATTATCAGAGGTGAATGCCAATCAGAAAAATTTTAGCAGGATTGGGATCGAACCGGTGTGGTCCGGTTCAATAGACAACCTTCTAAACCACTCGCCTATTGAGGCAGGAAAAGGTTCACGAAAAGAAAATCACTCCTACCTCGTTTCTGCTGAAAGGTTTACGTCATTTCCTTTGTCCAAATTCACCTTTGTAGTCTGCATCTCGAATTGAACGCAAGGCTTTCCTTTATCCAGTTGCTTAACTCCTGAATTTACAGTTATTGTGTGACATAGGTACTTATGTAGGTGCAATCTTTTGTCAATACTTTGTAGTAAGCAGCAATTCATTAAAATAACTTTTGGTTACTTCACAGTGTTTGAATTACAAAACATCAACACTGATGTTTTGTAATTCAAACACTGTGAAGTAGTGTGAAGTAACAAAAAGTTATTTTAATAAATTTTTGCTCACTTTACGTTCTTAAAAGAATCGACTAAGGATTTACAATGCTTTAATTTCAATAAAGAGGTTAGTTTCTATAATAATATGAGAAGAAGTGCTTTGTTTAGCTTCAGGTGAAGAGAAACAAACATCCCTGCTCCTATGTCTCTATACTGGTGATTTTTTAACGGGACATCTGGTTGTAACAACTGTATAACAAGTCACAAGCCGCATATTAGTAACTGAACCTCAGCCTATCAATTATAATTCATATTTCCACCCCAACCCACCCCCGCGGGGTTATTCAACCCCCTTCAAAGAGCCCTTTGCCAGCAAATAACGATATTTACATTGAGATTGGCTATGGTTTTTTGACATTTACATAATTGTAGTATTAAAAAACGAGTCCCCTCTATCTGCTAGTTAGTCTTATCCTTGATAGGCGGTATAAATAGACTGTCTGATAGCCTAGACTTTCTTTGAGGGGTTCATGTCACTCAAAAACCTATTATTGCCTCTCTAGAGGGGGTCATATAGCTTTCTTCTGTTCACCCTATGTGTGAATTTGTAAAAAGGCTTAAGGTCGCCTACACGTACTTGGTTCGCAATGCTACGTACTTCAAGCCCTACTCCGAAGTTACAGGGCGAGTGAAAAGTGTTTATAAGGGGATGTAAACCTGAGACTCTTTGTCGTGAGGTAGTGTTGTATTTTTGCATGAAATGGAGTTATAAGCCCACAGGAGCGGTTTTAAACAGTCAACTACCAGTCCACATGTTTTTTTGACAGATCGCGAAAACGCAACACTACCGCACGCGGAAATTTTTTTGTAACGTTTCGGACTAAAAAATGTATGATTTTATCGTCACATTTAGAAGAAAAGCTTGATAAAAGTTTGTAATATTTACCGCCGCCATGTTACATGTTGACAATTTTTATTTCACTTACGGAAGTGGGTAATTGCAACACCATTTCTCTACTTTTTCTCCTGTAAAAGCTAAATATAGTGTCCTACTTTCACTCGTTCGTTTCGTGTTCAAATAGCTCACTATGTTTAGCTTTTAGAGTAGACACAACCAATACGATATTGCAATTACCAGTCTCCGGCGGTACTAATATGCAAACATTAGTTTTGTCGAATATTTTACTTTTGCACAGTGGTTTTGGTGGAGTTCGTCGAGAATGTATATACAGCCTTAACGCTGAATATAAATTCGCTATTTTTTACGTTCGGACTTCAGACTTTGTGAGAAAACTATTGGATGTTTAAATATTCTGAAATATAGTAAGTATGTCTTTTAACGTCATTAGTCATGTCATTACTCATTACTCATGGGGCTATGTTGTTATTTCACGATCGAGTGATTTTTGTCACCAAATAAATTGTCCAAAATTAACCGGTCGTGAAATCACAGCCTCATGAGTAATGACGTTAAAAAGACATATTATATTTCAGAATATTTAAATATCCAAACATAAACAAGCGGTACGACACGGTCGGACAAAACTTTACCTGCTTACTTGCGTGATTCCTAGAAAAAACCCTTGGTTAAATGATTGGAGACGGAAAAACTTTTTGACGAAAGGAATGGCCCCAGAATGTTCCCCCGAGTACTTAGAGACCCCACACGACGTACTATGGCAACCACCCAAAACTACCCCCTAAAACGAGGTGAGGTGGTTAGGGAAGCTCGGAAAAACTTTTTGACAAAATAAATTGCCTCAGAACGTTTCCCCGAGCATTTTGATACCCCATACAACGTACTTTGGAAAATAACCAAAACTCCCCCCATAAGGGGGGGGGGGGGGGTGGCGAAAAAACATTTTGACCAAATTTATGCCTCAGAACGATCTCCCGATCATTTTGAGCCCACACAACCCATATTTCACAAACCACTCAAATCTACCCCCCTTAGGGGGTGGGGTGCTTGGATACGTTCAGAAAAACTTTTTGATACAAAAAATTGCTTCACAACGTCCCCCCGAACAGTTTGAGACCCCATAAGCCGCACTTTAAAAGTCACTCAAAATTGCCCCCCTCCCTGGGGGGGGGGGGGGAGGGGAGGCTCGAAATAAGCCATATACCATTTGTGACGAGTATGGCCGTTGTCACGTGTCATATCCAGAACTACTCATATACCACAAACAACTGAATCCACTGATTTCACCCTTTTACAGGTTCAGGGGGGACTTCCCCCCTTCCAGGGAGTTATGCGGGGGTAGTGGGTGGTATCATTGGATTCGTAATTATTTGTTCTATAATAGTCCAAAATTTGATCAAAATCGTTAGAGCCGATTTTGAGCAAATATTTTTTTTCTACCTTTTGGGGGAGTTTTGGGGGGGTAACCCCCCTTAATTTTAAAGGGGGGAAACTGAACTTCCGGATTCTGATTTCTTCCAATTTTAGAAAGGTCAGTACCGATTTTGAAGAAAATCGGTTGAAAAGTGCGCCGTCCAGGTCAATGCCACATACATAGCTAGCTAGCTAGCTACATACATACATACATACATACGTACTGACACGGAGTACCTGACCTCTTCTAAAAATTCCTGGGGGCAAACTTTTCGTCGGAGGAAAAAAGTGAGATGGTTTTCATATTCCGAAGGAATGGACGTTTCCGAAATGTATATGCAAGTTTCAATCGCTTTTGAGGTCTGGGAGCAATGACGGTTCAAAGTTGAGGTTTGCCGAAAATTGGCCCGCACGAATACAATACTTTACCTTACGTATACTCCGTATACAGGTAAAGTAAAAAATAACGAGTGTTTATTCAGCCTTACAAAGGCTTTTTATTGACTTTTTTCATGGAAGACTTTTACGTGTTCTGAAATATAATGCAGGAGTCTCTCTGTAACGACGAACCTTGAAAATTCTCTTGCTACAAAGAGAGTTCGCTATAGATTTTTTGACATTGTGTAGTCAGTGTTTGTCAAGGAACTGTACTCGTTATAGAGAGGTTTCCGTTAGATATTGTCGTTATAGAGAGTTCCAACTGTATATCTTTTTAACGTCAGACCTAACCTAGTAATTTTTTTTTGACAAAAAACACCTGTTCATGTGTAGGGTCACCCAGGCAGCCTTGAGACCTGTTACTATATGCTCGTAAAAATTTGTACGAATTTTTCGTTTATCTCGATGGCGATTGCCCCCATATCGCTGAAATTTTACACAGTTATGTTAGCTCCTATAGTTAGGCGGTGTACCGAATTTTATAACGGTAACTTCCATAACAAGGGAGTTACTGAGCAAAACAATTCATACCAAACTTTTCGTTTTGCCATCATTGTATTCACTTTCTACGATATTGGGGCGGAATATCTCTGTAAGCTGTGAGTAGACCCTGGTGCCTGTTGCAGTTATCCGGCCCGCTATTTCCAGCTAATGTAATGATTAATCGGAGAAGTGCATCACTGTCTTTGTGCTAGGATAATCCGCACTTCACAGCCTGTAGGTGTTGCCTCGTTGCAAATCCTTTCTAAGTCCCTTTGAGCTAGAAACTCCATTACCTCTTATTACCTGTTAAATCAAAGTGGGGGGGGGGGGGGGGGGGGGCTTGTCTACAGGGGTAATTTTGAAACTACTTACTATTGTTGACAATGGTCGCATTTTACTTTCTCTTATTCACATACTCCTTTAGCGTTTTCTGTTTGATGATGTTTTTCTCTATCGTCCAATTTTTTGAGGAAAATTTTTCTGATAATGTGTTGGCAAGGGTGGCTTCAACCAGTTCCTTACCTCGCAATGTTAATCTTATGGGCGGCAAAAAATGCATCGTCAGGTATAGCGTCCTCTTAAGTAATAAAGCACATTATTTTTCAGAACGTACAAATATCTAGCCCAAGAGCATGTTGTCCAATCTTCGCGTGACAGGAATTAATTTTTTGGAATAAAAGTAAAAGTCTGACTCCGGTCCTGCTTAGATTCTCAAGTTTAACTTTCGTCTTTCAATTTCTACCTCAGTCGACAAACAAGAAAGAAACTCATTATTTTTTCCCTTTGAGTTTTTTCATCCAAAGTTTAGAAAACATTAATAAGATAAAGATATCCAGTTTTCTCAGTTTATTATCCGTCTTTTTTGCTGAGGACTGCGGAAAATTTACGTTTATTTATTTAAAACTCACTTAGGGTGGGTTTCAACAGTCTACTTAAGAGGACGCTATACCTGACGATGCATTTTTTGCCGCCCATAAGATTAACATTGCGAGCGGCGATTCATTTTCAAGGTTTACCCTTGGTTGGAAAGACACAAAATTTTGCCTGTACCTAGCCCTAACAATGTTCTAGGGAGTGTTCGAAGCAGATTTCCCAATTTCTCACTGGTTTCTTTTATTGCAACTGTTTTGCAAATGCTAGTGTCGCATACCTCAAGAAAAGTGCTGTATCTCGAAAACCAGTAAAAAAATGGGAAATCTGCTCCGAACACGACCTAGAACATTGTTAGGGCTAGATACAGGCAAAATTTTGTGTCTTTCCAACCAAGGGTAAACCTTGAAAATGAATCGCCGCTCGCAATGTTAATCTTATGGGCGGCCAAAAATGCACCGTCAGGTATAGCGGACCCTTAATAATGATCTATAGTGAACCTAACCTACCTGGCTGAGGGAAAACTGGACTGTCAGGCGTGATAGTGACCAAATCAACCCCTTGTGTACAGAGCTCACCACCCTGTATCTTACTACGCCCTGGAACTTCTAGGGGGATGTTTCCCCTGGTGGGGGAGGGGGGGGAAGGGTTGTTTTTCTCTCATCTGCGAACGCCTATCGAGAGGTTACTGCTACCCCTAAGAAGACAAACCGTTTGGTATCTTCTTTGCAGGGTGTGGAGACTTTTTATATATAAGCAAGACGGTGTTTGTACAGGGTGAAATCATTGTTGGCGTCCGTGCACATGTCAACACTCACAGGCTACAGTTATAGGTGGGTTCCGAACCACCACAGCATCGATATATCACTTGACATGCTGAACATACCAGAGGTGAATGCCGATCAGAAAAACTTTGATGGGATCGGAATCGAACCTGTGTGCCCCGGCTCTAGAGACAAGCATCAGCTATCCAGGCTGCGAATTTTAACTTGTCATAGGGTATAAATCGCCTTTGGGTATAGCTGAGTGAGGGTAGACAGCCTTTTGGGGAGCTGCTGACTGCTGCTGTTGACACTTCTATCGTTGGGCTGATGTTCAAAGGCCTTTTGTAGTGGTGGGGGTTGGGGGGGACCCCTGTCCAACCAATGAGTGCGCTTGTTCAAACAAGGATGGTCACGTTGTGCTGATATTAATGTACCTATTGGAAATTCCATTTCCGGTTACCTTTTATTTGTTTTGGCGGGAAAATTGTGTTTAGGAATAATTTTTTTTTACAATGAGCCTGTTGCGTGGTATCGAATTGGGAGAATCTGTATATCAACCGCGATATAGGACGTCTAAGCTGTGTGATAGGTAGCAGAAGATACTGAGATTGGCAGAATTTGCCAAAGCTTACGTCACTTTCGATATTTTCACCTCCTATACCAACCTAAAATCCGGCCTATTCAGAGTGTAATAAGTTTTTATTTAGTGGTCAGAATCTAAAATGTGATAATACAGAAACTAAGTTAGACTACATAATCCAATGTTCTCCTGAGGTTCTGATTTTTCCCCCATTGATTTCTGACCTCATTTCTCAGCAATTTTTTTTCTCGCTAGCTAAAATGCCAAGATATTAATTTTTTCAAGCAAAACTCTCAAGTCGAGATTTTATTGCAAGATTCAAGATTCTTGCATTGTCTTGCATAGTCCTACGTGAATTTTTTTGCGGGTTAAAACGTGATTTGCTGCCCATCTATCGGGCTTTTCACACGCCATCGACAGCAGTATATAGTCAGCAGGGTTCGAGGGGGTAACCACTCCAGAGATTCCTTGAGATTCCACTGAGATTCCATAAAGATTTCCAAAGATTCTCAAAGATATTCATAGAAAGATGAACCCCGAAGGGATATCCACTCCAAAAAATTCCAAGATTCCCTGAGATTTCATAAAGATTTCCAATGATTCCCATCGAGATTCGGCAGGGTTCTTCTTACAAAATATTGACTACCATCATGGTCTCTAGGCAAAACAACTACCTTAGTATACCTGCGAGTTATATTTTACCGATGTCATTCTTCACAACAAAACTCCCTATAACGAAATCCTCTATATAACGAGCAAACGCTACGGTCTGTTGATGAACCCTGACTCGTTCTAAAACCCTCTAATCGCTGTGTACCTAAATTTTTTTGAACAACAGTTTCGATGAACATAAATAAATATCGCGTAAAATCAGAGTGCGCGTTATAACCGAGGAACCTCTATAGGAATGTTTTCTACTTCTTTATAACTCACCTGCCAGGTAGTAGAGTCCAAAGACAGGAAAGACATCTGCTAGTTGGTAACTTCTTCAGAGTTCTTCGCAAATTACCTAAGTAGGTAAATATGTAATTACCTAAATAGGTAAGTACCTAGGTAAGTTACCTAAGTCGGTTTTTTTGCACTCACGATCTTCTGTCAGTTCTGGACATATTTTTTTAAACCGAAATTTAGCCTAGACACGTTTTGGACCTACGATTTTACTAACTTCAGTTAGGTAGAGTGATTTTGTAAACAAAATTTTTTAGGGGTTGTTTGATATTTTTAAAGAATATAGCAGGATTCTGCGGGGCACTGTTTCAAAATTGCTGGCGTCGGAAGTAGCGTTTAATTTCTCGGTAGGCGGTACGGCGAGAAAGTGTTTTGAGGTCCCCTATGAAATTTCTCGGAAAATTTAAAAATTAACATTGACTTGTGACGTTTTGAACCTTCCAACAGCGGGACAGTTAGATACCTTGTAATATCTGGCACATTATCATACAGATGATCAACAAAAATAATTTTTTGGAAATTCATAAAAAAATATCTAAAATACCTACAACGAAAAATCTGAAAAATATTCGAGTGTCACCATCATTTGATCGACGTTTGTAAATTTTGTTACGTATAGGTGCGAGAAAGTAAACCATTGTCCTTTTCTTTAAAAAAATTATTTATTTTTTCATTTTTTGAGTTCGAAATTTTTATTCTTTTTTGGCCTTATCTGAGGTATAAATAAATCAACAAATTTTTAGTTTAAATATACTAACAATAAAACCGATATTTTTATTTATTATCATGCAAAAAGGTAATGTAAGCGATCACTGTCCATAACCTTTTTTGGAAAAATTACAACCCTCAAAAAACTTTGTTTCAAATTCGGACAAGGTGAAAAACCAAAACACTCACAGATGTTCACAGTTTACAGATAGGCCGAAGCCGAAAAAAAGGGAGTTGGCAAACCGGCCGAAAATTGATAGCCTTACCGGAAGGCTCTAGGGCAAAACTTCTCGAGAGTTTTCCGGACTGCTTAGGGGCACTGTGTGCAGATCGGCCGACGGCCTACCAACCCTTCCCTGTTTCTCCGTCCCCCCACGCTTAGCTTACGAAAAACCCATTCCAGCAGTCATAGATACTCCCGAAGAAGTAAACCATACTTCGCTTATGGTGTTCGGGACGTTTTTGACGAAAATTCAGGGACGAATCCCCGAATTAACTACAGTGCTGTTGTTGCCAGAGGGATTTCAACGGGATATGTTTTGGTGGGTTATTTTCACTGCGTTTGAGCCCCTGTAGAGAGGGTAGGTATCCGTGATTTTTGAATTTTCGCTGTAGGATCTTTTGCCCTTTACTTTGCCCCTAGGGTACCTGCTATACAGGCAATCTCAGTCTCACGATAAGTTCTGTGTGTATGCCTCGTTGAACATTTTTCAGACTCTCACTACCTTTTCTTTTTTTGAAGAAAAACCATTTGGTTTCTCTGGCCAACACTCCAATGACTGAGAAAAACAGGTGAAACTTCCAGCAGACTATCCTGGAGAATATCCGTCGTGTTCTGCTGGCAGCTCAACCAAATACCAGCGACTACTGAGGACCTACCTGAGGACCTACAGTTTTAGGTGGGTTCTGCACCACCACAGCCTCGATATACATGTCACTTGACATGCTGAACACACCAGAGGTGAATGCCGATCAGAAAAAAATTGGATAGGATCGGGATCGAACCGGTGTTCCTCTATAGACAACCAACTCCCTGTATATGGATCCTAAGGGTTGGTATATAGAGGGTGGTTTTTTGGGCCCGAGGGCTGGCTTACAGTACGAGGGAGGGGGCGGGACGCCTCCAGCCATTCCGACCACTCAGAGAGCACACAACGCCCCTACCAACCACCCCATACTAAATTATACCCTCTTACCACAAAACTGCGATAAGGGTGGATTCCACCAGCTCCTAAAGTCTACTATAACGTCCTCTAAATGTTCACTATAGCGTTATCCTCCCGATAAGTTGGTGCCTTTCACAATCCTGCTCATAGCGCCCTTATCACTTGTCCGAAATTAAACTATCGTAAAATCCCAACATAGTCAGTTAATTTCGGCCGTTAAAAAAACATTTTATATTTCAGAACATTTAAAAATCGTGTGGTATCCTCATAAAATGTGCAGAAAGTAAAGGGTCCGACAATGGTCGCACTTGAGTTTCTCGCAATTTTTACGCCAGCGGTATCGAAAATTTCGATTTTTTTTTTACGTAATTTATTTTTTTTGGACCAAAATGTTTACTTTTTCTAATAAATATTTTGCTATACACTGGACAATAATTTTAGGCACCTACTCACCGGATTTCAAACATATCCGTCAAATGGTGAAGTGTCGTTCGACGCGCAAAGTACGTGTTTTCTATTTTCCATGTCACGGCCTTAATTTTCAAGTAATTGAAAATCTATTGAAAATTACCTTGAAGCATCTATCTGAAACCATTTTCACCAATTTTCAAGGAAATCTGTCAATTAGGGTTGTTGCAAATCAAGACATAACTTTCTCAGCCCATGTATTACATACGGACGAGAAAGTAAAAAAAAGGGTCCGACAATGGTCGCACTTGACTTTCTCGCAATTTTTATCGAAAATTTGATTTTTTTTTTTACGTAAATAATTGTCAGAATTTTAACTTTTTCTAAAAAGTATTTTGCCTCACAATGGGCGATACTTTTAGGCACCAGCATACCGAATCTCAAACATATCCATCAAACAGTGAAGTGTCGCTCGACGCGCAAAGTATATGTTTTCTATTTTGCGTGTCACCGTCTTAATTTTTAAGTAAATGAAAATCTATTGAAAACGCCCTTGAAGCATCTATCTGAGACCACTTTCACCAATTTTCAAGAAAATCCGTCGATTAGTGTTATTGCAAATGTGACCTAACCAATCAAAAACGTGATTTCCATTTTTGGAAAATTTTTCCTACGATAATGCCAATATTGGCCCAAATTTTTGGCCCATCTCAAAAAGAATAAAAATGATCCTGGAGCATCTATCTGGGAACACGACTGCAAAATTTGAAGGTTCTAACTTTATTACCGTACCGTGAAATGAGTCTTGAGTAGACAAAAACGAGATTCTAGCTTTTTTTCCTATTTTTGACTTTATTTTGCCTATATTGGCCGCAATTTTGAATTGATTGAATATTTCTTCGACAAACCTTTAATTAATGTTATTAAGCACAAGTTTATGGATTTTTGTGAAATTCCGGCTAATACTGTTCATGGGGCCAAGATGTTCACGTATGGGCCAATTTTGGCCCAAATTTTTGGCCCATCTCCAAAACAATAAAAATGATCCTGGAGCATCTATCTGGGAACACGACTGCAAAATTTGAAAGTTCTAACTTTTTTACCGTACCGTGAAATGCGTCTTGAGTAGACAAAAACACGATTTTGAATTTTTTTTGACACTTTTTTGACAATAGTGGGCGCAATTTTTGAGTAATCAAAATTATATTAAAAATGTATCTCGGAACTGATTTTAGACATCTATATTCCAAATTTGAGCCAAATCGGTTGACTGGTGTGACCTGTAGCCGCGCTACAGACAAACGGACGTACGTACGTACGTACGTACGTACGTACGCACGTACGTACGTACGTCGGACGGACATGACCTAAAAACCATTTTTTTGGTATCTAGGACCTCTGAAACGCCTTTTGCAATGAAAATCTCAAAATCGAAATTTCGCACGATAACATAACTTTCTCAGCCCATGTATTACATACGGGCGAGAAAGTAAAAAACGTAAACAAACAGGACTGCGTAGACGCCCCTATCTGCGGTGAAAGCTACACTTGAGTAATAAATAACTATATACAAGTTCTCTGAAAAGTATTCAGAGATTGTCGAATTTTTCTTTCTGAACTGCTTTTTGGATAATTTTATCTTACTTCTGACGATGGTGTTCGATATTTCAAAGGGCGTATAAGTATTTTCATACATAGCGGAATTTATATATGAACACCCTGTAACTGAAAATTTGGAATACAGCTTGTACAGTTACAATATGAACCCAGTCATGCATGGGGAAGGGTGCGCGAATCAGGCAGGCTATACCCCGCTCTGCTTACGGCTATTTATTTACTTTTTGTGATTTTTATTCACAGCGGCCATGTTTGTTACTTATAGTGTAAACCATCTGCTCTGACGTAGGTGGAAAAAGTTTTGCGATCACATGACCACTTAGACAGCTGAGTGGTTTTGATGGTTCCATTCTAATCCCATTAAAGTTTTTCCGGCATTCACCTCTGATGTGTCAAATAAACTGTATATCGAGGCTGTGGTGGTTCGGAACCCACCTAAAACTGTAGGTCCCAGTCGTATAGTATCTCGATGGGTGCGTAGCTGGTATTTGGTAGTGTTGCCAGCTGAGCACGATGCACGATGCCTTCCAGGGAGTTTTTTAAAAACTATTTAAACGCAGCAGATGGCTTAACAGGAAGCAGAGTCTTGGTTTAAGCGGTGGATAAAGAAAGAAGGAAGGCGTCCGTTAAAAACAACAAATCCACAATCCCGCCATTAACTAATGTAAACAAAACACATTGGTATTGGTTAACACATAGACACCGCACTCATTGTAAATAAACAATAATAACGCTAGATTAGTCCCCTTTTATGTTTGTGGGGAAGAAAAAAATCTAAATCTAAATACCAGCTCCCCACCCATTGTGATAGCACACGACGGGGACCTACAGTTTTAGGTGGGTTCCGAACCACCACAGCCTCGATATACATTCCACTTGACATGCTGAACATATCAGAGGTGAATGCCGATCAGAAAAACTTTGGTAGGATCGGGATCGAACTTGCTTGACCCGGCTGTCAAAGTTCCCTCTGGGTGTAGAATAAAACGTAAACAAACACGATTGCGTAGACGGCCTTAATATACGTGGAGCAGTTGGAGCATTGGTCCATGGCTCTGATAGAGCCTCAGGCTAACGCTCTGAAGCCGCCGTTTGCCAGAAGATTCAACTAATTTCAATATAATGTTGGGGGGGGGGGGGGGGGTCCGACAAAGGGTTGGGTGCGAGAAGCAGGCAGGGAGGGAGCAGTATGGGGTTTTGTGGGGGGTTGTGGGGTGGGGGAGGGGCGGCCTGCGATTGCGCCTCGCTATCGAACCCTCCGCGACCGAGGGCGTACCTCGCAGCCAACGTACATACGCCGCAGGGCCGAGTCCAGCTTAGAATAGGTTAAGGGACTACTGGGTATTTAAATGTTCTGAAATATAATATGTCTTTTTAACGGCTGTGTGGTGATTTTACGATGTCCGAAGAGGTCTGTGTTCGAAACCCAACGTCAATATTTTCCACTCTCTATAACGAAAACCCTCCTATAACGAGCAAGCACATGACAAAGCCTCATTTTGCTTCACTTTCTTTTATCAGAAACTCTTTGTAGCGACCGATTTGACACTGTTCTTAACAATCGTTATAGAGAAAGAGACCTACATATAGCATTCAAGTATTGTATATAATATATAATATAATATCGTGAAGGGAGTGGAGGGGTCCATGTCTAACAGGATTTAAGGCATTGGCATGCTAAGCCGTTTATAGACCCTACAGGATGTGGCTAGCCTAGGGAATTACCCTTGGGAGTTACCCTATGGGGAGTCTTCCCACCCTCCCCTCCCTTCTGCATCCCCCTCTCATATCGTCAAATACCCAAGAGATGTATAATTTACCGTCAAATTTTGCTTGTATGAATATAGGGTGCATTCAGGGTACACTAATTTTTTTTATGTGGCGAAAAAAAAAAGAATTCTGACTATGGCTGCTGTGTCAGTGACGACACTGACTATTATAAATTTGAGAAATTGAACTCGTTAGGTAAGACAGCTGACTCCTCATCTGTTGTGACTTCAGATTGGCCAGAAAAATAAAATGTTCCCGCCAACAGCGAGGAAGTCCCAAATTCCTTCCGCGTGGAAATTGCCTTCTGGTACCATGAAATATATATACCGACCAAAAACTGTCCGTCTTCAACCTGAAAAAGTTTAAGACGACCTTTAGGGTGGTGCCACCGTGCGAAAGCCGCTTTACTGGGGCATCTGCAGGATAGAGTCGCTCTAACCTATTGAGTTATGATGTGCAGCTCAGATTTCCTAATTTCAAAGAAATTTTGGTTTTTAAGGAAGTATATATATCGGAGTTGATTGCCCCCACATCGCTGAAATTTTGTACATACGTGTTGGCGCGTTAGGCGGTCTGCCGATTTCTGTAACGGTAACTTCTATAACAAGGCAGTTACTGAGCAAAACAATTCCTCCAGAACTTTTCGTCTTGCCATCAGAATGGTCCTTTCTACCAAATTGGGACTAAAAACGTCTTCTCTGATTTAACAAAGGATGTAGGCAATAACGACAAAGTATATCTCCGTTAGCTTTGGCAGTAGGGCAAACTGACTCATTATCTCAGTCCCTACACCAGTTACTCAGACTCTCGAGAGCACTAGACTACGTCAAGCAAACTCTCCACTCTCTAGCAGGGGCCTCACCCTGCTAATGTTTTGTATTTTCAAAAACAACAAAGGAGAGTAAAAAATCAAGTACAGCGACGCCCTGCGGGCTTCAAATCCGTGCGTCCCCCCGTCCCAACCCCCCTTTTTTTTACCCCCACCAACCCTCTGTTTTTCCCCCATAAAGAGAGCCCAATACCATGTTTTTTAGATATTCAGCTCTTTGAGGTTTTCATCTTATTGGTGAAAATGAGAAAAATAGGGCGGGGGACTCACCCAGCAACTAGAACGTTGTAGTGATGCATGAAAATTTCTTGTCTTGCTTTTGTTCTTGCATTTCTTGCATGTAAGAACAAGAACAAGAACAAGAGTCGATTTTGGCTGCAAGAAGTGACTTGCAAGAACAAGAACTCTTGCAAGAGTTCTCGCAAGAGTCTTGCATAAACTCAAGCAGCTTTTTTCCAAAGCTTCATTCATGGATTGCAGTCCATATTTTGTATGAGAAACTCTGCAGACTATGCGACGATAGATTGCACTAGAAATGGCCGTTCGGTAGGCAAAAAACCACATTTTAACAGCAGAAAATTCCATGTGTATGCAAGAAATTGCAAGACTCTCGCAGCAAGAACAAGAACAAGAGCAAGAAATGATTTCTACTGCAAGAACAAGAACAATATAGGATTTTGACTGCAAGAACAAGAGCAAGAGTCGCTTTGCGAGAACAAGAACAAGAAATGCCGTTTCTTGTTCTTGTTCTTGCATCGTGCATCACTAGAACGTTGCAAGAATTATCCGTCGTGCTCAGCTGGCAGCACCTACCTACAGTACCTGCCTACAGTACCTACCTACAGTACCTACCTTCAGTACCTACACGAAAAACTGTGCGAGGAGTTAACCTCTAGTTAAAGTTATAAAAAGGTTTGAAACCACAAAATTGGTACGTAGTTATTATGGTCCCTTGTGGGTGGACTCAAAATTAGTGAAACGTACGAAGATGTATTATTAGGGTGTTGGGAGTCCCCTTAAAAGCGAGGGCTGGAGGCTGGCCACCCCTCGGGGCCTCGGCCATCTTACAGTTCCACCCCCGCGGTCATTGCCTGTAATTAGAGCTTCAGGTTTTTTGATCGCACGCTTTGCCCAAGGATCAAATACCATGTCCCACACCCGTCATTATTTATCTCAAACGGAGAAATGTTTTAAACTGTTCGTGTGCTGCTTTTAGGTTAGGTTAGGTCCGTCCCCTACCCTGTGAGTGTTTAGACTGGAGATATTTATTCTGATCTATAATATATTTTTTTACATCAGACACTATTGCCGAAGGAACCAATTAATGGCTACTTTGAAGGGAGGCATTCAAAAAGTTCCCCTTCAACCGATGGTCTTGAAAATTGGTGAAAGTGATCTCAGATAAATGCTTCAGACAACAGAATTTCAATTTTCAAACAAAAGAAGAAACAAGTGGTCACTATTTAATAATTGATTTGCTTGAAATTCGGTTTGCGTGTGCCTAAAATTATTGCCTAGGAATTTGTACAATATGGTTTTGATAAAATCATAATTGTGGCCCAAAAAAAATTAATGACTTAAAAATAAAAATCAAAATTTTTGTTTTTCACTACCGCAAAAAATGCGGCAAAGTCATCAAGTGCAACCATTGTCGGACCCTTTGTTTTTCCCGAGGGGTTAACCACTCGTTGGGAATCTCGTTGGGAATCATTGAAAATCTTTATGAAATCTCAGGGAATCTTGGAATTTTTTGGAGTGGTTACCCCTTCGGGTTTCATCTTTCTATGAATATCGTTGGGAATCTTTGGAAATCTTTATGGAATCTCAGGGAATCTCAAGGAATTTCTGTAGTGGTTACCCCCTCGGTTTTTCCAAAGCATCACGCATATAGCGACCATGAGTGGCAATCCATATTTTGTGAGGAAAACTTCATTTTCTGACGTTAAAAAGGCGACAGACTCTACCTACGTATATTTCCTGGAATGGAGGCTTGTAGCGGCAACCTAGGGAAAACTCTGCCATCCCTGCCAACTAACGTTACTTCCGAGGATGCCACCACGCCAGAATGGCCGTACAGGACGCATGTGGCCAGAGTAGCCCAGAATACTTGAAGCGTTTTGGAAATTGGGATACCCTATCTTGTATCGAAAGTAGGGCAGACTGTGTGGGGTCCAGGAATCAGCAACTGTACCCAAAATACAAGTAGGGTGAAGAGGGGCCAATAGAGCCAATAAGGGTTGCATGGGGTATTTAATTAAGTAGCTAGGTCAATAGTGAGCACAATGTGCCCCAGCTCTATACTGTGTATCTCTATGTGCTGTAGGGATTTAGAGAAGGCCTGGAGGTGTTTTCAGAATTGTTTTCTTGTTTTGCGCTCCCAAGTGTCCCACCCCACAAATGTGTCTGAGAACATACGACGAAATTTTTACTTTCTCGTCCGCATGGAATAAATGGGCTAAGAAAAAGTGGTTTTACGTTTACGTTATTTCTGCGCACTTCATGAGGATGAGGAAACTACCTTTCTAGAACCCCAATCAATTATATATTTATATGTTCTTGTGTGTTCGAGTGATTTTTGCCAACAAAAATTTGTCCGAAAATTAACCGATCGTAATGTCACAAAGCCTGCTAATTTCGGCCGTTAGAAAGACATATTACATGAGCATAATAATTAATAAATTAATAAATTTATTATTACTTTTTCGTGGGTTTGACTAAGTTATTTTTGACAGTTTTTCGGTCGTGGTTCCTAATACTAACTCTGGTTGAGGATCCGATAGTTTCCTCATAAAGTGTGCATAAAAAATGTAAACAAACACGACTGCGTGGACGTCCTTAACAAATACAAATTAAGTAGGTAAGTATAGATAGGTAGATACCTACATACCTTCTTACCAGTCCATGAACAGCCTCGATAGGCGAGTGGTCAAGAAGGAGGACTGGGAGCCGGGGGTCACCGGTTCGATCCCGATCCTATCAAAGTTTTTCTGATCAGCATTCACCTCTGATATGTTCAGCATGTCAAGTGAAAAGTATATAGAGGCTGTGGTCGTTCGGAAGCCACCTAAGACTGTAGGTCCCGTCGTGAACTATCACGATGGAGAGTTGGTGTAATTTGACGAAACAAAGCGCTATTCTTTGAGGAAAAGGTTTTTGTTTTTGCGGTGGCAATTTTGTTTTTCCCCTTCGGCATGGATATGAGTGATGAGAAGGGGGATTCTGCTGACACGGCTGAGGCTGCTGACACTGCTGACGGGCCACAAGAAAACAAAAGCCGGTGTGATTGCCCCCCTCGTCCCTCTCCCGACTATATCCTGTTAGTGTCGTCTGCTATATTGCTTCATTTTCACCCCTATATGTATTTGATCCTTTTATAGAATAGAGACTGGGTGAAACCACACGTGGTCCTCCTCACTGTTGGAGGAGTCTAACCACTGTCCTCCCATCGAAGGTCATCTCACATTTGTGAGATTTTGTGTGAGATTTGAATGTGTGAGACTGTGTGTCAGATTTGAGTATGTGAGATTTGAGTATCTCAGATTGTGTGTGTGAGATTTGACCGTGTGAGATTGTGTGTGAGATTTGAGCGTGTGAGATTGTATGTGAGATTTCAGCGTGTGAGATTGTGTGTGAGATTTGAGCGTGTGAGATTGTGTGTGAGATTTGAGTGATTGAGTGTGAGATTGTGTGTGAGATTTGAGTGATTGTGTGTGAGATTTGAGCGCGTGAGATTGCATGTGAGATGAGCGTCTGAGATTGTGTGTGAGATTTGAGCGTGTGAGATTGTGTGTGAGATTATGGCTACCTTTACAAATATTTGTTGCCCTGCACTAGTGTTTGAAGCCACCCGTTGTATCTGAAGGTATAATATTGTCATTGCAGCGACGAGGCACACAGTGAAAATTCCAACGAATTTCTTGGAGAAAAAACTGTGAGCAGGGAGCTGGGGTCGGCAATTTCAATGCTACTGCGTGACGTCGCCAGTGTACCTGCTCAGGTATTCGCAAATACAGAATGTGCATACCTACATTGAAAGACGTCGTCAAAAAGTATTGTGTCGAAAACCTTAAGAAAACAAAAATTGAGTTGCCTGATTCTCTGTAGGAATGACAGGTACATCTGGCCTCCGATTGCATGGATTAGGGTTGAGCTTCTTGGGCCCCTGCTGCCTGCTGCCTGCTGCCTGCTGCCTGCTGCCTGCCGCCTGCTGCCTGCTGCCTGCTGCCTGCTGCCTGCTGCCTGCTTCCTGCTGCCTGCTGCCTGCTGCCTGCTGCCTGCTGCCTGCTGCCTGCTGCCTGCTGCCTGCTGCCTGCTGCCTGCTGCCTGCTTCCTGCTGCCTGCTGCCTGCTGCCTGCTGCCTGCTGCCTGCTGCCTGCTGCCTGCTGCCTGCTGCCTGCTGCCTGCTGCCTGCTGCCTGCTGCCTGCTGCCTGCTGCCTGCTGCCTGCTGCCTGCTGCCTGCTTCCTGCTGCCTGCTGCCTGCTGCCTGCTGCCTGCTGCCTGCTGCCTGCTGCCTGCTGCCTGCTGCCTGCTGCCTGCTGCCTGCTGCCTGCTGCCTGCTGCCTGCTGCCTGCTGCCTGCTGCCTGCTGCACTGCATTTCCCAAGACTTATCGCTTCAAAAACACCGTACAGTGGATTCTCCGCCTAAGTTTCCTACTTATTCAGATGAAATTGCTATGTCTCTGCGACCCTTGGGTCATGAGTAATTCCTATTTTAAGGAGTCAGCACTGTTACGATCGAAATTTACAGTTACCATCAACATGCACGGTAGTTTTTTTTTTTTTTTTTTTTTTTTACGTTTTGTTGACCTTGTCCCACCAAAAATAGGTGGAACTAAAGTATAAAACGCCTGGTTGTCCAGTTAAATTACAAATTTAGAAATTCCTCTAAACTATAAAAAACATTTTCAAGTAAATATGATTTTAGCAATTTTTTAAAAATCGTTAAACTTTCTTCAGATTTAATTTCAACCTGGAGAGCGTTATATAGACGAACACCTAAAATCAGAGGACTGTTCAAACGAATGGAGGTAGCAAACCTAGTGCATGCAGCTAAGTTTTAAAGAAAAAGAAAGCGCAGGTATGAAAATTATCGTTTTCGCTAACGCACGGAAAATCCACTCGAAAGCTAACGAAACGGTAACGGTGCATGGTAAAATCCGTTAACATTTTTTACTTTCTCGCCCGTATGTAATACATGGGCTGAGAAAGTTATGTTATCGTGCAAAATTTCGATTTTGAGATTTTCATTGCAAAAGGCGTTTCAGAGGTCCTAGATACCAAAAAAGTGGTTTTTAGGTCATGTCCGTCCGACGTACGTACGTACGTACGTACGTACGTACGTACGTCCGTCCGTCCGTTTGTCTGTAGCGCGGCTACAGGTCACACCAGTCAACCGATTTGGCTCAAATTTGGAATATAGATGTCTAAAATCAGTTCCGAGATACATTTTTAATTTAATTTTGATTACTCAAAAATTGCGCCCACTATTGTCAAAAAAGTGTCAAAAAAAATTCAAAATCGTGTTTTTGTCTACTCAAGACGCATTTCACGGTACGGTAATAAAGTTATAACCTTCAAATTTTGCAGTTGTGTTTCCAGATAGATGCTCCAGGATCATTTTCATTATTTTTGAGATGGGCCAAATATTTGGGCCAAACTTGGCCCATACGTGAAAATCTTGGCCCCATGAACAGTATTAGCCGGAATTTCACAAAAATCCATAAACTTGTGCTTAATAACATGACTTAAAGGTTTGTCGAAGAAATATTCAATCAATTCAAAATTGCGGCCAATATAGGCAAAATAAAGTCAAAAATAGGAAAAAAAACTAGAATCTCGTTTTTGATTGGTCAAGACGGATTTGGCACTACAGTTATTAAGTTAGATCCTTGTAATTTCGCAATAGTGTTCCCAAATAGATGCTACAGGATCATTTTTATAATTTTTGAGATGGGCCAAATACTTGGGCCAATATTGGCATTATCGTAGGAAAAATTTTCCAAAACTAGAAATCACGTTTTTGATTGGTTAAGACGGATTTGCAACAACCCTAATCGACAGATTTCCTTCAAAATTGGCGAAAGTGGTCTCAGATAGATGCTTCAAGGGCGTTTTCAATAGATTTTCATTTACTTAAAAATTAAGACGGTGACATGCAAAATAGAAAACATATACTTTGCGCGTCGAACGACACTTCACTGTTTGACGGATATGTTTGAAATTCGGTATGCAGGTGCCTAAAAGTATCGTCCAGTGTGAGGCAAAATACTTTTTAGAAAAAATTAAAATTCTGACAATTATTCACGTAAAAAAAAAAATCAAATTTTCGATAAAAATTGCGAGAAAGTCAAGTGCGACCATTGTCGAACCCTTTATTACCGATACGATAGCGCTATCGTGTACACGATAATCTTCAATAATCATTTAAAGTGAAGGAATCCAGCCTTATAGAATAGCAAAGCCTCCCCGCGCTATCCCAACGTCCTCATGTTATTTTTATTTACAATTTTAAAAAAAATTATGGAAAATCGGTTTATAATCGTTACAGCTGGCAGACGAAGAAAGCCTATTTTAATTCAGATTAAATTCATTCATATGCGGTTGTTTCTCTTTGATTACTGCTAAAAGAGCTTCCGAAAAAAGATTATTGCCAGAATTCTTGTATGGAAGATGAAAAAGATCAAAATGCTCTAACTGTGCACCAATGTTTGAAAATATTCTTATGAGATGTGAATCCTTTATCGAATTTGTATGGCGTATGTCCATAATGAGGTGTTTCAGGGTATGTCTTTTTGAGAACCGTTCCAACTCGTCAGTCAGCTGTATCACGTTGAATTTGAAAGTCAGGTTGAGCATTTCCAATACCGGGGAGTTTTCTACCAGTTTCCCGAAAAGCCCACCCGTCACTGGTGCGTCAATTGTCAATTTGGCAAGTTTCTTAAATGAACAGCATGGGAAAGCATCTGGAAGGAATTGTCGCGTTTCAGAATCAAGGTACAGATCTTCTACGTTGGGTATGTTGGGTAGGATGTGGCTCAGGATTCGCCAGTCGTCTCCGATGAAAGACAGGCTTTTGACGTATTGTCCGCACCTGGGCCAAAACTCGTACGTTTGTTGCTCCTCATGCCATTCCTCGTCTCCTATCTCAATTTTCATGTTGATGTATTTCCCCTCAACATCCAGCAAACTCAAGTCGTGGTATTTCTTAATAACGACTACATCACTGCTGATTAGTCTCATGGAGAAAGACATTCGGTACCATCTCCAGCAGACCAGCTTCACGTTTTTTCGATCGTCGAGCGACAGGTTTGTAAACACTTGCTCCCACAGTTCGTCGGGCAATACCGGAAGGATCGCCATTGTGGGTGCTGTTTTATAAAGGAGGTCGTTCATCTGGCCGCACAGTGCCATCTATTTAACATGACAGAGAAAGGATAACTTACCGGCCGAGCTAGAAGAATAACATAGGTACTGTCTATGCAACGGAATTGGATCTGGACCTAGTTGTGGCCCCCATCTTCCACAGCAGAGAGGGAGATGCCCTAAAAGGAGACTAAACATGGTGTGCGGATGATTGACGGACAAGCAGGATGTGCATGATATCCAGAGTAAGGATGAGACCTATCTGTGGCCTTGTCGATCCCTTTAGGAAGATTCGCATTGGTGTGCCAAGCGGATGTGTTGGCTATAAGTACTGCGTTGGAAGAACCCCTGAAGAAGGGCTGGACGAGTAGTTCTGTACTCAGGCAGCCAGGTGGCGCTATAGTTGCTATCCGGAACCCAGTCTCAAAGACAGCACTCATCAAGGAGTGCAAGGAAACGCTCAAGGAACTCCATGACAAATCGTTTAAAGTTCAATTAGTGCGGGTGCATAGCCACGAATAGGGGTCGAAGGCTGCGAGATGGAAGGCAAGCTTGCACGAGAAGGTGCATCCTGGATAACAGTCGGCCCGGAACCAATTTTGCAAATTCCGCCATGGCTATAGTGGGAAAACTAGTCGAAGATCCCAACCGGAGCTGGACCAAGAAACTATGCTAACCGGACATGGCTCATTTCCCCGACACCTGAAAACGATTGTGGTGGCGACTGGGGACTCTGCCGTGAAGAGGATGAGTCGGTGGAGTATCTCATCTACCGCTGCAATACGACGGCGAAAACCGGGGGGGGGGGGGGGGGGGGGGGGGCATATTCAGTGACGACGTATCGATGGAGTCGTCCGCAGCACTAGCGAAGTTTGCCGCAGCCAAAGGACTGCTGGAGAAAAAGTAATCAGCTGCATTAGGGGTGCTCGAAGGATTGTACTTACATTGCAATCCACGTCTTCGGTGGCGCAAGCTACACCTGAGAAACACAGAAGGAAACAACAACAACCGCTGAACTATATATCCTGCCCTTGCTATATAAACCAGCGGCTCAACGCGGCTAGATGCGCGACCTCCTTACAAATGAGATATAGGTATTTTAAGACAAAGAATTTTGAAAAAGTAATATCCAAAGCAAAATGACTATAGGTAAGTACAAAAAAATATAAATAAATAATGTTTATTTTTGTTCTCACTGGAACTGTAAGAAAGTGTTCTCATATGCATACAGGTATTTTACTTAGAAAGTTTTTATTATATTACTTAAAAAGCGCACTTTCTCACTTGCCCCTTACTTTAATACGCATTATACCTAAACGTTTACTATTTGTTTAGGTACGTTTTTTCTGCACACTTTATGAGGAAAATATTTGATTTGTTCATCTGAAATATAATATGATGAAAATTGAAGGTCATAAATTAACATGCTGTGTTGTATAATTTACGATTTGGACAATTTTTTTGTTGACTAAACTGACAAAATCACAATATGCCATTGTCATTGCACAAAGAATATCGAGAACTTACCAGAAAGTTACACGCCTTTCTCATCCCTAATGACAGTGCATGTTAAGTCACTCATGCGGAAACGACAGGCATTACCCCAGGTAAACAAACAGACTACCCTGTTCCTGACCATTCTAGAGGCTACCTACCTACTTCGCTTACGGACAGAACTTTCTACCTGTTTGCAACAGCCTCGGTACCTACATGCTTGTTCCAGAATATTCTGCACCGGTATAAATTCAGACCTCACCGACTTCTCTCCAGTCAGTTCAAACAGTCAGTCAGTATAGTCAGTCAATCAGTGCTATCGTGAATCTCAATCCGCGTTCTCGCTGTGCTATATTGTTTTAATATTGTGATAATTTCATCCGCAATAAACCGTTCTGCAAAAATATATTGGTGAGTTCCTCGACATCCTTGCCGTTACAACAACTTAGGCTGCTGTTATTTAGGTCGTTAGAAAGACATATTTTTACAGTACAGTGGTCCTTCTATATTACGACACTCTCTAAAGTGAAAACCTCTCATTAATGAACGAACGTCCCTACAATGCCTTTTACACCCCTCTATAACGAAATAAATAGTCTCTCTCTCTCTCTCTCTCTCTCTCTCTCTCTCTATATATATATATATATATATATATATAAACACGATGATAATGTTATATCACAGTTGTGCATCTAACATGCAGGAAGTCTTTTCTATAAGATTCCATGTTTAGCTTAACAATTTTACATGAAGAGTCGTGAGTTATCATCAAGGTCTGGCAGTTGGTTATGATATGATGCAACAGGAAGTCACCGTGTTGTTTCCACAGTTGTTGTACTCCCGGCAGCGAGTCTCTTCTATTAGAATCCATGTTTAGCTTAGCTAATGTACATGAAGAGTCGTGAGTCATCATCAAGGTCTGGTAGTTGGTTACGATGCAACAGGAAGTCACCGTGTTGTTTCCACAGTTGTTGTACTCCCGGCAGCGAGTCTCTTCTATAAGAATCCATGTTTAACTTAGCTATTGTACATGAAGAGTCGTGAGTCACCATCGACGTCTGGTAGTTGGTTATGATGCAACAGGAAGTCACCGTGATGTTTCCACAGTTGTTGTACTCCCGGCAGCGAGTCTCTTCTATAAGAATCCATGTTTAGCTTAGCTATTGTACATGAAGAGTCGTGAGTCACCATCGACGTCTGGTAGTTGGTTATGATGCAACAGGAAGTCACCGTGTTGTTTCCACAGTTGTTGTACTCCCGGCAGTGATTCTCTTCAATAAGAATCCATGTTTAGCTTAGCTATTGTACATGAAGAGTCGTGAGTCACCATCGACGTCTGGTAGTTGGTTATGATGCAACAGGAAGTCACCGTGTTGTTTCCACAGTTGTTGTACTCCCGGCAGTGATTCTCTTCTATAAGAATCCATGTTTAGCTTAGCTATTGTACATGAAGAGTCGTGAGTCACCATCGACGTCTGGTAGTTGGTTATGATGCAACAGGAAGTCACCGTGTTGTTTCCACAGTTGTTGTACTCCCGGCAGCGAGTCTCTTCTATTAGAATCCATGTTTAGCTTAGCTATTGTACATGAAGAGTCGTTAGTCACCATCGAGGGGTGGTAGCCGATGATGATGTAAGAGGAAGTTACCAAGTTGTTTCCACAGTTGTGTTCCTGTTCATGACGGCCAGTATCCTATCGATAATAATCCATGTTTAGCTTAGCCATTGTAAATGACGTCAACGCCGTTTTCTTATTTTCCTTATAGGTATAATACGTTGTTTGCTACTAGCAGAATGACCTTGCTAGTATATTCTTTCATATAGATCATGCGCTTCCGTGTCTGCTGCCAGATGTTCCTATGACATCACCAAGGAGTATATAAACCGCAGCTCGCAGCTCAGTTCTCAAAGTCTCTCGCCATGAAGTTCATCACGATCGTCACCCTCAGCCTCATCGTCGCACTGTTGGTGATGAACACTTATTAAGTTGCAGAATACCAGGACTCTGGCTCTTCAAATGATGCCGGCAGTAACGTCGTCCAAAATCAAGATGCAAATCCTTACAACAACGCAGGAAATGGTAACAATGATAGCCAGAATCGTGACAGCGGACGTTGGCAAAGAAGTGTCGATGCGTGCTGAGAAGAACTACCGGAAAAGTGAAGAAGCTGCAGACAGACTCAATATCATCACGTCTTCACAGCACTCTTCTCAACGGTTACTGTAAGAATAAAAACCTACCCAAATTAATTTGATTGCCTTATTTCTCCCCACCGTCAATATTGAAGCAGAGCTCGGATAAAATATGTAGGCAACATGTCAAATAAATGGCACTTTATAGGCTAAGGCTGGATTTCATCACTTTAACGTGAAGACTATCGTGTACACGATAGCGCTATCGTACCGGTAAAAAATGTTAACGGCTTTCACCATGCACCGTTACCGTTTCGTTAGCTTTCGAGTGGATTTTCCGTGCGTTAGCGAAAACGATAATTTTCATACCTGCGACTCGTTTGGTGTAGTCTAATGTAGTCTAATCAACATTTTAACTTCTTTCTCCGAAAAAATAGGGAATTTTTCACGTTTATTTCCACTTTTAGGTTGAAATTGTTGAAATAAATTTGACATAAACAAAGCAGGTGAATTCTATTGACACATCAAAACCTAACGAGAGGATGTCTGCTTTTTCGAATCGGTAGCTATTCGAACGTTAAAAGGCACTATTGTGAGGTGGTGAAATTCAGCCTAAGCTAAGTATATCATGATTGAGTTGCTCACTTCTTCATAATTTTTTTCACCCAGAATCATATAGGCGTAGCTATAACTTTTCAATGGGGGGGGGGGGGGGGGGGAGGGGTCCGGACTCCAAGCGCGGGTGATTCTTCCGAAGACAACCTTCTATTTAGGTACCTATATAGGTACATCACGATTTGTGCTTAAATATGACGTGTTCGCTGACTACTGTAGTCAGAGCCAGATTAACCTTCAATGAGGCCCCAAGCTATACTCGATTTCTTTTATTTTATTATTTTTGTCATTTAGTGCCAAGAAAAGCAGAAAGCAGAATGCGGACAAAAAAGGAACCGGTATTCGAGCCGAAAATTTCACTAATCTCCGTAAAATCTCCGTATTTCCTAATTGTTTATTACGTTGGGGCCTACATTTGTAGGCCCCTTCAGATCGTAGGCCCCAAGCTTTAGCTTATTTAGCTTAATGGTTAATCCAGCACTGACTGTAGTGCGTAGGTACTTAGGGCAAAAATAAATAAGTAATTACCCAACTAAAAAATGTATAATTATTAAGGAATGGTACTGTTACTATAGAATCAAATTGATTTACGTAATAATAATACTGTATTGAAACAATGCACCTGGTAATCTACCTACACCTTTAGGCCTAAAGGATTTTCTTTTTTAAATCTAAGAGGAAACTCCATTCTATCTAGTGTAAATTTGTTTTTCAATGGGGGGGGGGGGGGTCCGGACCCCCCGGACCCCCCTTATAGTTACGCCAATGCCCAGAATGCTTTCCTTCGCGCATGTGTATAAAAAAAAACATAAACAAATAGCGAATGTATGTTACGTCTTAAAAAATCACAGAAAAAGAAATAGATTCGCATGATAGACACCCACGAAAATTTTTCTATAATAATTATAATAATACAATAAGGGTGGGAGGGCCGACATTCTCTCACGGCACATTACGGGGGGAAGATAGAGAGGTGCCGTGTTGGTAAACTGATAGGGGAATTGCACCTTACAGGATATTTTAATAATACGTTGTCAACCTTACTTCTCCAACTTGTTGCGAGATGAGTTATGACTCGCTATAAGAAGGTACCTACATGATCATTGACTCATATACTGCGTTTTATTTAAGACTGAGAATACTGTGAGACATTTCATTGTTATTTCGTCAGAATCACGCCCAGCAGTCGACTTTTTCCCTGCAGGAACCCGCGGTCGGCTTGGGTGGTCAAGATTCACCAGGAAATATCTGAACAACGGCCAGATCCTATAGGTCCTCGTATGCTTCGCTTACTTGGAGGACTTTTTGGCAGGGCGTCCGTTTTGTATCCTGAGAGGCCAGGGTTCCAATCCCAGCGCAAGTAAAATTTTCCGCTGGATGTCGCTCCTGTTCGGCTTCGGTCCGCACCCTAAATCAGGGATTTCAGGGATATATTATATTCCATATTTTGTTTCTAATAAATTAGTAATTACTATAGTAGTCTCCCTGTTACGTCTGTATAGAGGGATAATGTAAATTTGCTCGTTATACAGAGAGTCCGTTGTAGATAGGGTTTCAAAATGAGTCTGGGTTTGTTAAGGGCCACCATACATTCTCGACGAACTCCGCCAAAACCACTGTGCGAAAGTAAATATTCGACAAAAGTAATGTTTACATTTTAGTACCACCGGAGACTGGTAATTGCAATATCGTATCGGTTGTGTCTACTCTAAAAGCTAAACATAGTGTGCTATTTGAACGCGAAACGAACGAGTGAAAGTAGGACACTATGTTTAGCTTTTACAGGAGAAAAAGTAGAGAAATGGTGTTGCAATTACGAACTTCCGTAAGTGAAATAAAAATTGTCAACATGTAACATGGCGGCGGTAAATATTACAAACATTTATCAAGCTTTTCTACTAAATGTGACGATAAAATCATACTGTTTTAATCCGAAACGTTACAAAAAAATATTTCGCGTGAGGTAGTGTTGTGTTTTCGCGATCTGTCAAAAAAACATGTGGACTGGTAGTTGACTGTTTAAAATCGCTCCTGTGGGCTTATTACTCCATTTCATGCAAAAATAAAACACTACCTCACGACAAAGAGTCTCAGGTTTACATCCCCCTATAAACACTTTTCACTCGCCCTGTAACTTCGGAGTAGGGCTTGAAGTACGTAGCATTGCGAACCAAATGGGTGTATTTCCCCTTAAGGGACCGTAGCTTTTGTTCGTTATAGAGAGGTTTTAGTTGTTGACAGATTGGTTCTCTTGCAAGGTCGGAAAAATCGAGAGGATCTTGCATGTCTGATGGGTATGTCTGGCCTTCACTAGCTAGGGAAAACGAAAGGTGTCGCCCTGTTTCCCCCTTGGCCCTCCTATAGGGTGAGGTATAGGAGAACACCCTGTATACGGCTCTGGGGACTGATTAGCTCGTGCTTTGTAGGGCTGCGCCCCAGGGCCACACGATCTCGGACCTCGGCTATATCACGGCTATGTGAATCCAAAACCGTATGTGCCCTCGGACCACCCGGCCTCTTTCCAAAACCGATCAACTCATTTTACATCAAAAATCGGAAAACCACTTTCCCGATTACCTTTCGAGACTTTGTCTTTCACCAAACTTTTTCTTACGCTGGGATTCGAACAGGACACAAGTTGCACCCCTTTACCGCTCGGCCACTGAGAGGCATCCCACGAATTCTGATTGTCATGCCAGTCAGAAGTTTCTAGCGCTAGTTTCTAGGGCTGGTATATAGGCGCAACTACGGTACCTACCGAATGAGGCTGGTAATTGCAATGGCCGTGACTCCTCCATAAGCTAAGCATAGTGTGCTATTCGAACGTGAAACAAAAGACTGAATAGAACGCTATGTTTAGCTTTCACTGGAGAACGAATATAACATTGAACGAGAGAAATGGTGGTTTAATAAACCGTTCTCGATCAAGTATCAATAGGCACAGCAAGTGAGTACTTAGACCACTTCAAGGATTATCCATCGTGCTAAGTAACTACACCTAATAACTTGACGGAGACCTATAGTTTTAGGTGGGTTCCGAACCACCACAGCCTCGGTATACATTTCACTTGACATGCCGAACATATCAGAGGTGACTGGCGATCAGAAAAACTTTGGTAAGATCGGGATCGAACCGCCTCACAGTGTTCCTCGAAAGTCATCTGGACAGCACTCAGATATCCCGGCTGTTGGTTTGTTCTGGAGGGGAGGCGGGGTCTGGAGCCAGCACACTCCAGGCGCTCACGACTGCCTCACCGCCTTACCATTTCATATCATCCACGAGGCTTTTAATTTGGTGTGGTTCTCCCCAGAATTGTTGGGGGCGGCCCCACCAGGGCCCCACCAGGGGCAGAGCCCCGTAATTGCCTCTTCGTGGCGGATGACCGCACGTTCTCAGTGCATGGAGCCCCCCGGGCCCCCCCGGCTATTACTTACCGTAGGAATGCTCAGGGTTTATAATATATAGATACGTACCGAAAACTCCGCGGCAGTACAGTCCTAGAAAGGTCAAGTAGGATACAGGGTGCCAGCTTGCATGACCTTTATACATAAGGGGATGATTTGGTCACTAGCACGCCTGCATGGCCAATCGAGTTTTCCCGCAGCCAGGGCTGAGCAGGCCTAGGACAGGCACGGAAGGAACCAGGAAAAATGATTAAAACTGTGGTCCTCAGTGCCCTGCCGCTCTGATGAGCTATACGACCCAGACAGGGGCGCAAAAACTGGGGGGGGGGGCAGGAGGGGAGATGCCCCCCCTCTTGACCCGGCTATATAATAATGTCTTTTTAACGGTAGAAATAAACAGGCTGTGTAGTGATTTTACGATAAGTTAATTTCGAATTTATTTTTTGTTGATAAAAATCACTCGATCGTAAAATCACAACGTATAGCCTGTTAACTTCGGTCGCTAAAAAGACATAATATTATATTTCAGAATATTTAATTATCCAATTGTTTCCTCATAAAGTGTGCAGAAAAAACGTAAAAAAGTAGCGAATGTAATATGTTCGGTCTTGGTAACATTCCTAGAAATGTTATGGGGATTAGTGACCCCTCTACTTCAATACGCCTATAACAAGCCTTTGTGTACCTATAACAAACCAACCTCGCTACTGCTGTATGGACCCACATGTCAAGTGCCATTTGTAAAGAAATAACAAAGGAAAAGGGCACTTGTTCACCAATTCGTTCAAGGTATCAGACCCAAAAAGCCCCTTTACCCTTATTGTGAGATCTTTTTTGGGCTATTTTGTGTGAATGGGGTGTATGCACAACCTCGTCACGTTCCCACCGATTGATGCCTTGTTCTTAGCAGGTACGTACCTAAAATGTATCTGTAAGTGCGTCTTCTCACTACAGCCCCAAGGCCCAGCACCTAGTGCTATATAAGGTCCTACCTTTCATGGCCTCAACACAAGGGGGTAATTTGGTAAGGATCGCGCCCAACAGTCAGGTTTCCCCAGGTATTCCCAACCGGGCTGGGAAGGGCATCAAAAAATAATTTTAAACAATTTGGCAAAGTTTTTGACGTTAAAAAAACATAATATTTCAAATATCCAGCAGAAAGTTTCCTCATAAAGTGTTCAGAAAAAGCATAAAAAAATACGATTGTGTGGTCGCCCACTCGTACTTATGCATGAAAGCAGGTATATTATACCTGATTTTACTTGCCGTAGTTCAAAGGGATAGAAAAATAGAATTTACTGTTTATTTATTTTTAGTACCTATAGGTACTACTTACTAACTTATCCTTCGTGGTAAAAATTTATTGTTAGGGTCCGATTACACCTTACAATAAATATATGATCCTATTTTTATATGATCCTATTTTTTTAGCATCATAAAAATTTTAGAAAAACTGCAATACACTTTACAATAAAAATAGGATCATGTTTAGCAGTGACGCCAACTGGACATGGTAAAAAAATAGAATTTTGAAGATTTTTAGGGTCCTTTTTTGAACCGTTTTAGGTTAAATAATTTCTGCTATATTCTTTCAATTCATCGTTATAAGAAATTCGTACTCCTCCACATTTTCTATTAAAATACGGGTCATTTCCATTCCACTTACCTCAGCCACCATATTTTCAACGGACTAACCAAACAACAACAAACACATCGCAGCATAGAGGAAGGTAGTCGCAGCAGTTATGATACAATTTGTACCGGCCGATACAAATTGTATCATAATTGACTCAATTCACTTTACACCTTACAATTTTTCTTGATCATATTTTTTTATGATCCTATTTGGATTGGAAATTGTAAGGTGTAATCGGGGGCTTACAAGTTTTCTATCTCCATAAAAAACATCAGAATGATGGTGAATCTTTCAGAATTGCCCGACGAATTGTGGGAGCAAGTTTTTACAAACCTGTCGCTCGACGATCGAAAAAACGTGAAGCTGGTCTGCTGGAGATGGTACCGACTGTCTTTCTCCATGAAACTAATCAGCAGTGATGTTGTTGTTATTAAGAAATACCACGACTTGAGTTTGCTGGATGTTGAGGGGAAATATGTCAACATGAAAATTGACATAGAAGTCGAGGAATGGCATGAGGATCAGCAACGGTGCGAGTTTTGGCCCAGGTGCGGGCAATATGTCAAAAGCCTGTCTTTCATCGGAGACGACTGGCGAATCCTGAGTCATATCCTACCCAACACATCCAACTTGGAAGATCTGCACCTTGACAATAGTACGTTAGAATTTCTCCCCTATGACTCGGATGCTTTCCTATGCTGTTCATTGAAGAGACTTGTGGCTTGTCAATCAACGCACCTGTGACAGGTGCCCTTTTCGGAAAATTGGTAGAAAACTCCCCGGTATTGGAAATACTCGAACTGGATTGTAATGTCGACGAAATGCAGTTGATTGACGCGTTCGAACGGTTCTTAAGGAGACATACACTGAAACGCCTCAGACTGGACACAACACACAGAAATTTGATACAAGATGCAAATCTCACAAGAATATTGTCTAACGTTGGTGCACAGTTAGAGCATTTGAGTCTTGTTCATCTCGCGTATCTTGATCCCGACAATCATATTTTTTCAGACGATTGTCTCGCTGTAATCGAAGAAAAACTACCGAATCTGACCCAAATCTATTTAGGTTATAATCGCTTTACCGACGAAGGTTTGAGAAATATTCTAAGAACGTTGAAGCATCTCACTCACCTTAGTCTGGCATTTTCACAGACTTTCGGTTTGCGAGTGGCTCAGTTATTTCAGTACATGACACAGCTGCAAAGAGTGGATTTGTCGGGAGCACAGAGTCACTTTGACTTGCGAGTAGCTTTCGGCACTGAGCTTCTTCCACAAATTACTGAACTTAGGTTGGGACACACCGAGACGACAGACCAAAAACTGCAGGATATATTGCCCTTCTTACCAAATCTGACATACTTATATCTTAACTACTGCACTATCTCAAATTTGGCGGTAGGATACGTCGCAAACCATTGCAAAAGCCTGCAGGGCCTCAGTATCGATGCATGTGAGAATATAACGGACATTTCTCCACTTAGCGTGCTACAACGTCTGAAGCATGTTTCGGCTGTTTTTTGCACCGTTAAGTCAAGATTCCTCCTGGCAAAGCTCAAGACGTTAAGCTTAGGCCATGGATTCATCATAGCAAACGGATTCAAACAAGTTGCGCAAAACTGTCCTTCCCTCGAGGATTTGTTCTTACATTATGAAGACTATGACTTCTGTTATCCAAAACATTTCCCGTTTAAAATCCAATCGTGGACATCGAAACAAATAATTAGACGAAGCATATTTGAAGATAAGTAGTGATTAATTTTTAAGCTCAACAACAACAACAACAACAACAACAACAACAACAACAACAATTTTTTGTTGGAAGAAAAGAACAAGATTTCTCACAAGAAACTAAAATACCTATAATGCGTCTTTTCAACGTCAAATTTGATGAATATTAAAATGTTCTGAACGAGTGACTTTGGACAAATTTTGTATATTGACATAAATCACTCATCGATCGTAAAATCACATCACAGCCAATATATTTCTTAAAAAGTCATATTAATTTTTAGAAGAAGTGCAGAAGAAACGTAAACAAATAGCGAATGTATTAGGTTCGGTCTTAATATCTGTAAATGGGAGGTATAAAGGGGTCAGCCCTCGTACGCGTGGCACAATCATGCCTCACAGCTATGGGGGCCTCCTTGGGCACTCCAGGCTTTTCTGTTAAAACCAGAAGCAAATCATCAACTCACGCCTTGAAAGCATGCTGGCCCATCCCCTTACTTATACACAGGCACAGGTGCAGGGGTAGCCAACTGTCTCGATAGCCAAGTGGTCAAGGTGATTTCTTTGAGAGCCGGGTCACACCGGTTCGATCCCGATCTTATCAGAGTTTTTCTGATCGGCATTCACCTCTAATATGTTGTGAACTGAAATTTATATCGAGGCTGTGGTGGTTAAGATCCCACCTACACAAATGTGAATTGTCGTTGCTGAACTCTTTTAGATCATTGTGACCCCTTCTTCTTCATCCTACTTCTTGTTCTGAACAGACAATTATTTTGGAAACACTGGTGTTTTTAGAACAGTGTGTGTCGTTACTCTAAATCCATGATTGAGGTCGTGGAGTATACGTTGGGAAGCCCTGAGCCTGCAGGTACGGCTTTGGCACGCCTTAGGAGCACGAATGCCTGAGGCTCAACTCGCAGTCTCTTATGATTGGTAGTAAAGCAGAGAGCAAATAATTACCTCGTGCTGCGGGAGCTGGGGCCCCCGGGGCTTCGCCCCATGCCTATGTTTTCGTACCTAATTGTTTATCATGCTCTGGTAATGAAACATGATGTGGAGGATCCGGTCCGTGCGGAGAATCAATGGCATCCGCCGGACAAGTTCTGCCCACGATCGTTAGTCGCCTTTAGAGGGACAATCACACCGGTTCGATCCCGATGCTACCAAAATATTTTTCTGTTTGGAATTCACCTCTGATATGTTCTGCATGTGAAGTGGAAGGTATATGTTGAGGTTGTGGTGGTTCGGACCCACCTAAAACTGTAGGTTCCCATCGTAAACTCACACGATGGGTGGGGAGCTGGTATTTTGCAGTGCTGCCAGCTGAGCACGATGGATAATTCTTGGTATAGCTGTACTTGTCCCCCCACCCCCCACCCCTAAGCTGCCTATAGACCCTATGTCCTACTATAATGCCTTTCTAGGGCTGAAGGTACTTAAGTATTTCTAGGTAGGAACGAGGATAGAAGTACGAGGAAAAATCTAGCCATCATATTAGTTTCGAATCGAACCACACATGTGGAAAATAGGGCATTAGCTATTGACGTCATGTAAAAAAGATAAGCTAAACATGGTTTCATTTAGTAGAAACCTTGCTGTTGGAGGGACAACAAGATGGTAGGTCTGTGACAAACAAGGTTACATCATCCATCATCCTCTAGAAGTCTAGGTGAATCATGCAAGAGCGAAATTTTTTTCCAATATCTCTGATTGTTAGCCGAAGTTAAATGAATATTTGGTGTGACATCCATGCTCCCAACAGAAAATTGCTGCTACCGGGATTCGAACCCAGGACCTCAGTCGTGCGAGTCTCTAGTGTTTACCCACTAGAACACGTTGAGGCAAAATGCTATTCAAAATTAACCAAGTCGAAAGTTAAATTACGAGAAAAATAAAACAGAAACGAAAGAAAACTGATTTTAAAAAGCTGTTCCAAAAAATTTGAATAAGAAATTTTATCGACAAGATGAAAACTCAAAACAATAAAGTCGTTACAAAAAGGCGGGAAAGGTTGGTACGATTGACGATAGACACTTCGATTGACACTTCGAGAATCGATTTGACCACGTATGTTTGTGTCGTCTGCTTGTGTTGTGGCTGATTCATGTCAACATACGGCAGTGATCTAAATTATTTCGGCTAATAATTTAAAATAAATTGTTTCTGTGGATTAGCTTACATAAACCAGGGAGTATAAACTGTAAGTTATCTCTCACTTAAGTATTTACTTTAAAATAGTACTTTTTAACTGGAAAATAACCGAAATATTGCCGTGATTGTGATTCACACCTTAGGTTATTGTGTGGGATTATGAAAAAGGCTTCTCAAAAAATTAAACGTATTTTTGGGAATTTTAGGTAGGTGTTTTATAAGTTATGTCCCCAAACTCCACATCACAAGCCCAACCACGTTCGAAAGGTATTATGCCAACATTCCTGCCGTTAAAAGTCCACTAGGTGTGATAAGGGTGATATGGGCAGAATGTCACCCTCCCTATAGCGAGGAAATGGCCCCTAACAGTCGTTATAGAGAAGTGCTACTGTTATTTCTGTTTTCAGTTTCAAGATGACGGACATCGCTGACTGGTTTAAAAACCTGCCCCTGTTCACACGCTACTGGCTTGGCCTGACAGCTCTATTCTCATTGGCTGCGAGGTTCGGTATTCTAGACCCCATGTACGTCATCATCACATTCGACACTGTATTCTACAAATTCCAGGTAAGGTGCCTATTCAGGTATTAGGACAGAATATAGATTTGCAATTTGTTTACGTTTTTTCCGACCATTTTTTTTGAGGACACTGTTGGATATTTAAATGTTCTGAAATACCTATAATGGGTCTTTTTACCTCGTTCATAAAATCGCCATTTAATTTCTGTCATGATAAAGACATTTGGTCGGAAAAAACATTAAAAAATTGGATTGTCTCGTGACCCTTAAGAGGACGCTATACATGACGGTGCATTTTTTGCTGCCCATAAAATAAACATTGCGAGCGGCGATTCATTTTCAAGGTTTACCCTTGGTTGGAAAGACACAAACTTTTGCCTGTACCTAGCCCTAACAATGTTCTAGGGAGTGTTTGAAGCAGATTTCCCAATTTCTCACTGGTTTCTTTTATTGCAACTGTTTTGGGAATGCTAGCATCGCATACCTCAAGAAAACTAGTAAAAAATTGGGAAATTTGCTTCGAACACTCCCTAGACCATTGTTAGGGCTAGGTACAGGCAAAATTTTGTGTCTTTCCAACCAATGGTAAACCTTGAAAATGAATCGCCGCTTGCAATGTTAATCTTATGGGCGGCAAAATATGCACCGTCAGGTATAGCGGACCCTTAAAGAAATATGCTATAAGTATGTGTAGGTATTTCGTAAAAATGCCTTCTAGTTACCCAACATCAACAAAGAAAATGTGGAGTCTGCCTGTAATTCAAACATTGTAAAGTATAACCTATATAGGTAGGTCATTTTAATGAGTTTTTGTTTACTTTATGTTCTTAAAAGAATTTACTAAGAATGTTCCTACTAAGTTTTTATTTTGATAAGGAGGTTAGTTTCTACGATAACATGAAAAAAAGTGATTTATTTTGGTTTAATTGATAATTAATAATTATCATCTCTGGAATGTTTCCAGATATGGCGGTTAGCAACTTGTTTATTCTACTATCCTGTGAACCAAGCGACGGGTATCCACTTCCTCTTCAACTGTTATTTCCTGTACTCGTACTCGTTACGACTAGAGACGACGCAGTTCCAGGGCAAGCCAGCAGACTACGCTTTCCTTCTGCTGTTCGGCTGGGCCTGTAACGTCGTCGCTGCCCTCACCTTCGAGTACTACGTACGTATTCCTAAATCCACCTTACGGTATCTCGATAGTTAGTGGTGTATAAATATGGTACTGAATGAGACTGGTAAGTGCAATACAAACAGTGGTTACCATAGAAACCATAGAGTGAAATTTCGATATTTTTCGATAATTGCGACCGATATCTATCGAGATATCGTAGTCAACCTCAATTCTGGATGAGAGTGACGTCAGTGTTATCCAGGGGTGGATAGACTACACAAATGTCAATTGTCGTTGCTAAGCTCTTAGTGACTGATTTACATATAGATTCTCCAAATTCAGTACCATGCAACAGGCATTTTGTGATCAAAATATTGAAACTAAGTCCTTATTATTGTTTCAGTTCATCATGGATAGCGCGGTGATGACAGTTCTATACGTATGGTGCCAACTTAACAAAGAAGTAGTAGTCAGTTTCTGGTTCGGTACTATGTTCAAAGCGATGTACCTGCCATGGGTGCTGTTTCTCTTCAACCTGATCATCAACGGGCGAGGTATGTTGGACCTGGTGGGCATCTTCATCGGCCATCTTTTCTTCTTCCTGATGTACCAGTACCCGCAGGAGTTCAACGGGCCTCAGCTTTTGTCTACGCCCACGTACCTGTGAGTCACATCCTCTTGCTTTTACTTTCCCGCTAGCGTATGTTTTCATGGATAACTTTGAAATAAAGATTTCCATTTCTGTCTGAAATTAAGTACCTCGTCGGTGCAATTGCGAGGAATTAAAAAAATAAAAATAAAAAAACTTAAAAGAAGTTATCGACTTCACTTTTTAAAGTGAAGAAAAAAATTCCTATCACAACAGAATTTGAACCTTATCAAAGTGGCAATTAAGGTTCGATAGCCCTGTCATTTTCCTACAAAACGGCGAGAAAATGCTGGCTTGTCTGAAGACGAAGTGGCTGAAACCGAATATGAGTGGGCCGAAGCCAATACATCCATGTCGGAAGCGGAAAATTTTTCCGTTCCGCCGGGATTCGAACCCGGGCCCCTCAGGACACAAAGCGGACCCCTTGACCATTCGGCTACTGAGAGGCACAGGACTATTTATGTAACTCCACTCGGAGATGTAATATAGTGCCTTTTTAACGGTAATTAGTAAACAGGCCAAAGTACATTAGGTTATCTGTCTACCATGCACTAAGTAGTAATGTACTGTATACTTATCGGGAGAAATGTTTTAATCGGTCATGATTTGAACCTAGCTTTACTTTTGAGAATTTTGGCTTGTTTATATTATTTCCTTTTCCTTTTGGGATGATAACGCTAAAGTGAACTTTAAGGGGGCACTATAGTAGACTTGAACAACAGACGAAACCCACCCGTACTCCCTTATTATTTTCTTATCCGTCCTCTTATCTACATGGTGTGTGTGTTTTCAGCTATAAATGGTTTCCAAACGAGCGATTGGTCTCTGGGTTTGGAGCAGCACCAATCAGAAGAGAGGCTGACCCAACGCAAAGGCGGGCAGGACACCAATGGGGGCAAGGAAACGTGCTGGGAGGTCGCTAGAAACGTCACCGCAACGTCCCTGCAACGTCACCGCAACGTCCCTGCAACGTTATACAAATACCTACCAGGTTTGCTGTGAGTTCGAGCGGGGTAGACCTACAACCTGTTGCACAGGTACGAGAGAAGACAGTAAAGAATTCCTAGCTACTTACTCTGAAATATAATGATCAGTAAAAAAGTGAATGGATTTTGAGTAAAACTTTCAAGTGAGATTATTGGATATTTTTTGCTCTGAAATACCTATGTATATCTTTTTCCCATCAGGAACCTATGGTTGCATTTAAGACAGAACATACATTCGCTATTTGTTTACGTTTTTTCTGCACACTTTATGAGGACACTATTGGATATTTAAAGGTTCTGAAATATAATATGTCTTTTAGCGACGTAAATCAACAGGCTGTGTTGTAATTTTACGATCGGTTATTGTCAGAAAAATTGTATGTTGACAAATATCACTCGATCGTAAAATCACAACATAGGTTGTTAATTTCAGCCGTTAAAAAGACATACTATATTTCAGAACATTTAAACATCCAATAGTTTCCTCTTGAAGTGTGCAGAAAAAACGTAAACAAATAGCGAATGTACGTTGGGTGTATGTTTTCTCGCGATTACTACAGGAGGAATGTCCTCACATTGTAAGTAGTTACCTACGTACTGATTATTTTTGTTTAAAAATGGCGATGTTTTTGAAAATTACAAGTCATTCTATCACTTGAAGCATACTTCTAGTCCCTCAGGTAACAAAGTAAGTTCGTAGTACTTTTAAGGGTCCGCTATACCTGACGACGGTGCATTTTTTGCCGCCCATAAGATTAACATTGCGAGCGGCGATTCATTTTCAAGGTTTACCCTTGGTTGGAAAGACACAAAATTTTGCCTGTACCTAGCCCTAACAATGTTCTAGGGAGTGTTCGAAGCAGATTTCCCATTTTTACTTTCTCGCTAGCAATATGTGGCGAGAAAGTATTGTTTTCGTGCAAAATTTCGAAATTGAGATTTTGGGTTTCCCATGATCCTGGGGGTCCCCTGAGTCCAAAAAAGTGGTTTCTGGAAAAAGTCTGTCCGTCCGTCCGTCAGTCCGTCAGTCCGTCAGTCCGTCAGTCCGTGCAGTGCTCTAGCGCCTATACCGTTCATCCGATTTTGATGAAATTTGGTATGGACCTGTCTAAAATCACTGCCGAGGGGCATTTTCAAGGATTTTTTGATTGGTCAAAAATTGCGGCCGCTATTGTCAAAAAACCGCCAAAATAATTCAAAAATCGTGTTTTTGGTTACTTAGACAAGCGCCGACGGTGCACTTTTCAATCTATAACACTGAAAATTGGTATGTGTGTTGACAAATAGATGCTTCGAGGTCATTTTCAATTAAAATTGAATTGGTTGAAAATTACGGCCGTTCTGGACCAAAGTTCGATCGTTTCGGCGCCATTCACATTTATTGACCGATTGTCATGAAATTTGGTAAATTTGTGTAGAACCATGTAACTTAAACATTTGTCGAACAGAATTTTGTTATCTTCAAAATTACGGCCGTTGTAGTCAAAAATGTGTCGAAAATGAGTTGAGAATGAGAAACCACGTTTTTGAATAGTCGGAACGCATTTGGGACTACAGTAATAGAATGACAGCCATGAAACTTGGTGGGAGTGATCTCAGATAGATGCTCTTGGGTCATTTTCAACCGATTTTGGATTGCTTAAAAATTACGCCCGCAAAAAAATCTCAAAGAAATCCAAAAAAAAAAAAAAAAATCACATGGGGCGAGAAAGTTTAGTGCGACTGTTGTCGGACCCTTTATTTTTTACTGGTTTTCGAGATACAGCACTTTTCTTGAGGTATGCGATGCTAGCATTTGCAAAACAGTTGCAATAAAAGAAACCAGTGAGAAATTGGGGAATCTGCTTCGAACACTCCCTAGAACATTGTTAGGGCTAGGTACAGGCAAAATTTTGTGTTTTTCCAACCAAGGGTAAACCTTGAAAATGAATCGCCGCTCGCAATGTTAATCTTATGGGCGGCAAAAAATGCACCCTCAGGTATAGCGGACCCTTAATGACTAAAAGGTAGGAAATGTAACCCGCAAATTTGAATCTACGGAGAGTCTATAATTGGAAGACACAGTTGACTGTAACAACTCAGTTGCACATATATATAGTTGTCTCTCACTATAACGACCGTCGCTATAGAGAGGGTTTCAAAACAAGCCAGAGTTTTTCAAGGGACCATAGCGTTCAGTCGTTATAGGGAGGATTGCGTTACAATTCACTCCAACACCCTTTCAAGGGGTTCAAAAATTTCACAAATTGACTCTAGGCTTCTATTTCGTTTACAAGCTATTATTGAGTTTTATAACTAGTGCAGCTTATAGTTCGGAACAACAGATCCATAAAATAATTTCTAATTAGCTGGTAATGATTTTTTTAAAATCAGGGTCAGAACCTCTGTACGTACCTCGCAATTTCCAGCCCTGGCTATTTGTTTACGTTTTTTTCTGCACACTTTATGAGGAAACTATTGGATTTTTAGTTCGTTAGCAGAGGGTTGGGGGGACAAGCCCAGCAACTAGACCGTTTTCAAGAACTATCCATTGTGCTCAGCTGGCAGCACTACCAAATACCAGCTCCCCAGCCATCGAGTAAACGATGGGGACCTACAGTTTTAGGTGGGTTCCGAACCACCACAGCCTCGATATTCATTTCACTTGACATGCTGAACATATCAGAGGTGAATGCCGAGCAGAAAAACTTTTTGGTAGGATTGGGATCGAACCGGAGTGACCCGGCTCTCTCTGCTCCTCAAAAGTCGACCATTTAGTCCACTCGGCTATCGAGGCCGTTAAACTATTGGATAATTGGATTGGTTATTTAAATGTCATATTATATTTCAGAACAATTAAGTATCCAATAGTATCCTCATAAATTGTGCAGAAAAAATTCTAAACTAACACGATTGTGTTGTCACCCAAAAAGATGGCAGAAGTATTTAATTTTAAGAATTTACATTATATGCCTACCAGGGTACTTATGGATGCAGTCTTTAAATAAAAAATATGGCGAAATATTTTTAACACAGATGGATATAGATACAATAGTCTCCCTCTATAGGGGCCTCCAACGGACCACGTCAAATTGCTCGCTATAAGGAGACTTTAAAAATGAGTTAGGGTTTATCAAGGGACCATAGAATCGCTATAGAGAGAACTGTACTTACAGGTAGGTAGATATACAGAACTGCGCCACCCCACTTTGGCCAGGAGTCACATCACACAAAAATAGCTCTTCATAAGGTAAATATAGGTGATCGACGTGGACATGGAATAGGTGCTGTTTGTTTATGTTCATCTGAACAAAAAAAAACACTTTTTCTCACGTTATCACAGAAACTAACCTCCTTATTGCAATAAAAACATTGTAAATCCTTAGTCAATTCTTTTAAGAACATAAAGTAAGCAAAAATTCATTAAAATGACTTTTGGTTACTTCACAGTGTATGAATTACCAAATATCAACAAACCCACTAATCAAAAATGTGGAGTCTGTTGATGTTTGGTAATTCGGACACATGTAAAGTAACCAAAAGTCGTTTTAGTGAATTTTTGCTTACTTCATGTTCTTAAAAGAATTGACTAAGGATTTACAATGTTTTTCTTCCAAATAGGAGGTTAGTTTCTACCATAATATGAGAAAAAGTCCTTTAGATGAACATAAATTACCACCACTTCTCCAGTGCCATATTAAGAGGACGCTATACCTGACGGTGCATTTTTTCCGCCCATAAGATTAACATTGCGAGCGGCGATTCATTTTCAAGGTTTACCCTTGGTTGGAAAGACACAAAATTTTGCCTGTACCTAGCCCTAACAATGTTCTAGGGAGTGTTCGAAGCAGATTTCCCAATTTATGACTGGTTTCTTTTATTGCAACTGTTTTGCAAATGCTAGCATCGCATACCTCAAGAAAAGTGCTGTATCTCGAAAACCAGTAAAAAAATGGGAAATCTGCTTCGAATACTCCCTAGAACATTGTTAGGGCTAGGTACAGGCAAAATTTTGTGTCTTTCCAACCAAGGGTAAACCTTGAAAATGAATCGCCGCTCGCAATGTTAATCTTATGGGCGGCAAAGAATGCATCGTCAGGTATAGCGTCCTCTTAATAATACCTTGATTTTAAATTTGCTGTTAGTGGAGTGGCGACCTAAAGCTAAGCGAAGTATTGACCAGCAATTCAAGTCAACAAACGATAAATTAACAATAAACATCAATAATAAACTACAATACTCTTATACATTTTACAGTTCTATAACACAATAAAAATTGTACAATAATATCTATTATTTTTTTTACAAATTGGAAGACATTGTTTGTTGCCGGGTTCGAAAACCCATCGTAAATATTAATCGTAAACTCAGTTAAGTCACTTAACTAGCGTTTAAATTCCTTAGTTTAATCACTACTACATTCTTACTAAAATTATTTGCCAGTTAACGGTGAAATTCGGATTCGGATATTTGTATGTTCTGAAATAATAATATGTCTGTTTAACGTCAGAATTTCGCTGTCCGTGTTGTGGTTTTTATCAGTAAGACGTAAAAAAGACATTATATTTCGGAACAAATAAATAACCAAGAGTTTCCTCAGAAAAAGGGCTACAAAAAAACTAAAAAAAAGTCATCAAATGAAACAAAAGGCAAGCGGTAGCAATGTATGACACTTCATGTCGGCCGTAAGTCGTTGATCGTGTAGGTCACTGTAGGTAATACTTCGACTGTTATTGTTAAAAAAAAAAAAATGTAACAGAATTTTGGAAAAATAAATTTTAACATTTCCTAAGTTTTCTCTCAAAATATAACTGCAGATTTTTTACACAATCAATCACACACACTCTCAGTTAACTTAACTGAAGATTAGTACAATGTTATACTTACGTCCTTCTAATCTTAAAAGTAGGACAACTAACTGATATACATATCGTTCCTAAAATATAACATTTAGTTAAGTCAGAGCCCAACTAAACATTCATATTCGTTATCGATAAAATATATTATCAATAAAATTTGCATAAATAAATATGTTACCTTTAAAAATTAGATCATACCTACCTACTTTCTAGTCAATAGGTACCTATGTTTGTCTCACACTTGCCAATATTTTGAGGACAACTGTGGATGTTTAAAAGTTTTGAAATGCGTCTTTTAAAATTCAGAAATTAACTGGCTATGTTATGATTTTACGATCAAGAGGTTTTTGTAAATAAAAATCACAACATAGAAGAACATTTAAATATCCAGCAATGTGCCGTAAGTATTTATGCCAAAAAGAAAAAACTGTATCATGCAAAATTCTCAAAAAAATTTAACTTACAAGAAAAATACTATCAATAAAAATATGAATGTGTGGTTGGGGCCTTAGACTTATGGAAGACAATATAGGGGCTTTGGAAGACTTTTTGTACACAACATTTAAGTAACAAGTTAACAATAGGTTTAAATACCTCACGCGAAGCTATCTTAAAAACAAAATTTGGTAGAAACGTTTTTTCAACTATGTAAACAAAAAAATATTAAGTACTTTTCTAAAGGGTCATGCTATCTTAGGTACATATTGTAGTTATTGCTACGATATTTGGTGACTTTTTTCAGTCCATTTTTTTTTTAAAGAGAACTGTTCGGTATTGTCCTGAAATATAATAGGATGTCTTATAGGTACAACATCAGATATTAAAAGAAAATGTCAAAAATTATTTGATCATAAAATCACAAATCTTAGGTTGGCTCTCAAATTCATTTATTATTGAGTAGCCGCCGAAAAGTTTATCTTGCCGTTAATAGTCGCTATCGGCAGGATGGTGAAAGGCACCAACTTTTCTTTTGCGGAGGATAACGCTATAGTGAACTTTTAGCGGACATTATAGTAGACTTTAGCCATTGGTGAAATCCAGCCTAAGTTTCTGACGTTAAAAAGACATAATTCAGACCATAAAATACCGTGCAGTTCCCTCAAAAAATTGGCAAAAAAAACCATTCTAGTGCCACGTGTGTTTACAGCCTTAAAAAACGTTTCCACCAAATTGGCGCTACTTAAGCTAGTTTAAAATGGAAGACCAATCTTGAATGCCTTTATAAGGGCTGAGCCAGAGTCGTACACCCCAACCACCCCGAACAGCACCCCTAGGAAGATGATGAAGCAGTCGTAGAGAATGGTGCCGCGGTCTAGCTGGTCACGCTTAAGCTTAAGGTGGAAGTAACAGGGCCAGATGAAGCTGAGCATCGTCCCCGTGAAGCTCCCTATGAAGCCCATCAGAATCGCGAAGTGGGGGATGGAGATCGCCATGAGAACGGTTACTATGACAACGCCGACGCGGAATGCTAGCCCCCATACCTAAAAACAAATAACAGTATTGAAGTAACTTCGGTATCTCTATTGGTACGTGCACAGCCATTAACGGTCATCTTGAAGTAACGCAAGTGAAAGTTGGTGCCACGTGCTGGCCAATGTTTATAAACAAACCCATACAACAATCCAATGCAACACTCACTTGTTCAATAAACGAACACCATAAGGTGGGACGATACCGTGGAGAAACCAGTGGTTACCATGGGAACCATAGAGTAAACTTTCGATATTATCGATCGATAATGGGGAAAATCTGTACATGGATTGGATTGGATGGCTGACTTAGTCTCTATCTTATCGAATTTTAGATTCTGACCACTAAATAAAGCGTTATTATTGGTATAAGAGGTGAAAGTACCAAAAGTGACGTAAGATTTGGCTACTTCTGATACGCTCCGCACCTTCTGCTACCTATCTCACTGTAAGCATGACGGTCGGAACCATCAACAAAAGATATCGATAGATCAAAGTCTGACAAGGACACAGCTACTCTACTGTCTCTACTATGAAACCAGAAATCAAAATTTTCAACCCGCTATACCTAAGAAGGGAGAACAAATTTAAGTTCCTACAACACCGCTATAAAGTCCTTTGTTGCGGCTAATATAGGTACCATGCAACAGCGTCAGCATGTACCGGTACGAATCGATTTTTACGATAATATAGGATAAAATACTTTGTTTTGGTTGGAGGGTCACATCAGATTAACATCACCTCTCCTGTGCCACATTAAGGGTCCGCTATACCTGACGGTGCATTTTTTGCCGCCCATAAGATTAATATTGCGAGCGGCGATTCATTTTCAAGGTTTACCCTTGGTTGGAAAAACACAAAATTTTGCCTGTACCTAGCCCTAACAATGTTCTAGGGAGTGTTCGAAGCAGATTTCCCAATTTTTTACTGGTTTTCGAGATACAGCACTTTTCTTGAGGTATGCGATGCTAGCATTTGCAAAACAGTTGCAATAAAAGAAACCAGTGAGACATTGGGAAATCTGCTTCGAACACTCCCTAGAACATTGTTAGGGCTAGGTACAGGCAAAATTTCGTTTCTTTCCAACCAAGGGTAAACCTTGAAAATGAATCGATGCTCGCAATGTTAATCTTATGGGCGGCAAAAAATGCATCGTCAGGTGTAGCGGACCCTTAACTCGCTACCTTAAGCTCTCCGTCCAGTGCCCATATGGTGGGGAAGATGGTTTTGGGCCTGGACCTGAAGAACGCTCTCTCCAACAGCTCACACGCCGCGTAGTACGGCAAAGGGTACGACAGCAGAGCCTTAATCAGCAAGAATACGTTCACCAACCCCTTGAACCCCGCAGAGTGAAGGTTGTTTGTTATCACCTGTACGAACAAACAAGGAACATAAAAAACAAACAAACAACAAACATAAAAAAAAAAACGATCAAACAAGCCAGCACTTTAGTAAGCATCGAGAAACTATCATCAAACCACCATTCGCTCTATCTGTCTCTATTATCATAGAAGACTGATGAAGTGTATAAGCAAACAATTGTTACTGGGCCATCTTACAAAGTTAACCGTCTTTTCTCTTACACTAGGACCCTGTTCATAGTCTGTTATTTAAAAAGGTAAGAACACTGTTTCTTTCTCAAGCAAAGTGTCTGTCTTCTTAGGATAATAGAGAGAGATAGGTCTGCGCTAAGGTTGGTTCCATATTCCATCACAGACCATTTCAAGAATTATCCATCGTGCTCAGCTGGCAACACTACCAAATACCAGCTCCTCGTGACGGGGACCTACAGTTTTAGGTGGGTTCCGAACCACCACAGCCTCGATATACATTTCACTTGACATATCAGAGGTGAATGTCGATCAGAAAAACTTCGATAGGAGCGGGATCGAACCGCAACAATCGTGTTTTCCCCCAGCCGGTATTTTTTGAGCTCCTCACCTGCTGAGTATCGTCTTGAAAGGTGAGGAAGCACAGGTAGCCGAAGAGGCTTTTGAAGGCTGCTGCCGCGATGTGCGACCAGTCCAACATCCACGAGAATTTGCTCGGGTCCACCATATTGCCTTCGAGGGTGGGGAGGAAGATCTGCGACGTATAGCTGAAGACTATCACCCCCAGCGAGATTGGGAAGTTTTCGAGGTCGATAGACCACCGTACCTTCCCTGAGACAACAAACCAATGACAGTTTTATTGAGGATCTGCACACTTTATGAGGATACTATTGGTTATATAAATGTTCTGAAATATAATATGTCTTTTTAATGGCCGAAATTAACATGCTGTGTTGTGATTTTACGATCGGTTCGTTTCGGACAGATTTTTTGTTGTCGAACGTCTTAAGGGCGTCTACGTGTCGTGTAGTCAATGGTAGAATCATACCCCATCCCCAGTCAGGGAGCTCGAGGAGGCAGTAGCCAAGGATGACTGCGTTGATGACGAGATGTGACATGGTGCACCAGAAGCTAAGCATAGAAACCATCTGCAAACTCTTCAGGAAGCCCAGTGGGATCAGGACGATCCCAGTCATCATCATCCACGATCTGAGGAATAGAATAAAGCATAAGCTAAGCATAGAAACCATCTGCACTCTTCAGGAAGCCCAGCAGATCAGAACCTACTATTCCACTCATTATCATACATGATCTGAGGGAAAGAACACATTAAACTGTAGGTCCCCATCGAAGTCTATCTGGGAGTGCTCCCCATGGTGTGGAAAAACTGCAGAGGGATTGGTTTGTTCTTGATTCCATCGAAACTACTCTCTAGTTTTATGATTGACTTGCCTGTGATCGATGGAGTCAGGGAATGTGCCTCCCAGCAGTTCCCCGCACACTACTATGTAGAGAATGCAGGTCATGAGCAGTTCGATGATTTGAGCTATGTTCACCATACGCGCACCCCACACGGCCCCGAAGCAGGCCTTGGCAATGGAGACGTACGAGTCCCGTACTCTGACACGTTGTCCTGAAACATAACGCGCAAATAGTGCTGCTGCCCACACAATGGACTCTACCACCCTACCCCATACACAATCATGGGCCATATAGGACCATGCTGGGCGATATAGTAGCAGCGCCAGCTGCTGACATAATGGCAATCCCAGTTGTTGGAGATACCTAATACATACCTGTGGCCAGGTCTAGCTCGTACAGGCATTCGACAAGAATTTTGCCAGTGTAGCAGCAGATGTGCGCGATGCCAATCATGGCGGCGATGGCCCAGTACCCGCCCCTTAGCACTGCGAAAGGTAGCGACACGATGAACATCCCCTGAAATCATAGGCGTACTATTGTCCGAGGAACTAATCAATGGCCACCACCTTTTGCCAGCCTTTCATTGGCTACACTGCACTGTCCACTGCAGCACGAAGGGGAACTGCTACCTGGAACGGGAACTCTTTTCGGAATGCCTCCTTTCCTTCGACAATACTATGTACACTCACAGAAATCATTGACACTACAATAAATCAACATTTCCTGAACAGGGGACAACCCCAAGAACTAGGCCGTTTCAAGGACCAAGCTCAGCTAGGAGCACTGCCAGATCCCCATGCACTCATTGTGTATACGATGAGGACCTACAGTTTTAGGTGATTTTCCTCACCTGTATAGCGTTGGTGACGTTCCATCCAGCTTGCCACTCGTCTATTTTCAACCCCGGCCTGCCTCCTCCCTCGCAGAATTCACCCCCGCCCGCCTCAGAGTCCATGGACCCTCGACTGGCACCCCCATGAGTTTGTTGGTACGTCTGCCGGGGACCGTTGAACCCCTCCTCCGCAACCCCTAAGCAAAAAAATACAAAGTTAAAAGAGCGTCTTCGCAGTCGTGTTAGTTTTCTGCAAATTTTATGAGGATACTATTGGATATTTAAATGTTCTGAAATATAACGTGTCTTTTTAACGGCTGAAATTGACAGACTGTGTCGTGGTTTCAGACGAATTTTTTGTTGACAAAAATCACTCGATCGTAAAATCACAACACAGCCTGTTAATTTATGACGTTAAAAAGAACATATAAAAGATCCAACAGTTTCCTCAAAAAATAGTTCTGCTACCACGTGTGTGTATTCACCGGCTTGGGGAAAACTGGACTTTTGGGCATGATTCTAACTAAGTTACCCCCTTGTGAACAGATCTCAAGAAAAGCACCCTGTATCCCACTACCTACCCTTCCAAGAGTTCTAAAGGTATAGCACCACGAAATTTTCTATTTCTCCCCACCTGTCTGCTGTTGGTACCCCTCCTCTGCCATGGTTGCCATCTCATTGTCGTTAGGCTGGGTACCGTAGTCACCCTCTGCGCCCTCCGCCCCCTTGCGTTTCTTAATTAGCTCCATACAGGGTGAGTTTTCTGGCCAGTACGCCTTGACCGTCTCCCAAGCCACGTTGACGGCCGCCTGAGGCGACGGTATCGGCATTCGACGGAAAAAATCCATCGCTTATTTGCTAAGGAAGACTGTGGAAGATTTGGAAGACTTCGATTATTTCACAGCACCTGAAAAATAAAGTTTCACCTTTGAGGTGAACAAAAAAAGAAAGAAAAAGTAGCCGAAAACTTTTTCTTGCTGTTAAAACCCCACTACTAGCTAACTTTACGATAAGGGCTGTATCGGCAGGATAGTGAAATGCGCCAACTTTTCTTATCTGGAGGATAACGCTATAGTGAAATTTAACGGGACAATAGAACACCTTAGGAACTGGAAACATGCACCCTTATTAAGTTTACTGTCTAGTACCTAAAGATTTAGAGCAATTTGAGTGTAGGATTTTTTTCAAAAAATCATTTTAAAGGAACCAGCTATGGTAGAGACCTCTAGTTTTTTGTAATAAGTCAAGAAAGGATTGTTTTAAAAAGGTGCCTACTTATTTAGGATCTCCTGCTAACAGGAGTGGGGGAAATACGGGGTAACAGAGTGGGAGAGCGACACAAACCAACAAATGGTTCTTTACTTGGGTATCCACGCGAGACGGTGTATGTGGAGTATAAGGGTGACTTTTAGCAGTACAACGTAACCCTTAGATAAATTGTATAAATATTCCAAACACATCTATAACTAGTTTCTATAGTTTCAATGACAAATGAAAATAGGTATTTCGTACCTATACCTGATGTTTGAAGATCCAACTTTTTCCGGAAAACCCTTTGGCTGAACCGTACCTATCACCTAAAAACTTCAAAATCGTCACTATCGTCAGACTTACCAAGTAGTCAGCAATAGGTGCTCATAGTTCGGGGGAATCCCCGTTTGGAAGACGTGGTCTCTAGGCTAAGACAGGGTGGAGGCAGGGGGCACCATGGTGGCTCAGTGGGGAGACGACTGGACTGCGAGAGGAGGTGACGGGTTGGATGCTGTGGTCCTGATGTCCTGTTGATCGAAGCCCCGATCGCAGCGCCACAGATCAATGTACCCCGTGACACTAGCGCTGTTGCGGGGAAAACTGGTACTATCGTCCTCTGACCCAGAAATGATCCCCCCTTCCTTCTAGAACTCAATTTACTTCGGATTAAATTTTTTATAAATAAAATTTGTATGAGGAAAAATGTTAACGTACCTATGTAAAATATGTTATGAAATGTTATCATATTTTGAAGCCGATATTAGTTTTCGAATCCTTCAGTAACAAGGATAGGTAATATACTTTACTGATATTTATATTATCATCCTAGGTCAATATAATTAGATAGCTAACCAATGGAAGAATTGTCTGGTCAGCTGATAAAAAATGTACCAATAAAAAATGATGGAATAATTTCACTATCAGAAAAGAACAAGAAAAACACAAGAGTGTAAACGGCTCTTCCGAGTGATTGAAATGTCTAAACTCACCAATTTAAAACGTTCATTTGCTGTCTCACAGTGGCCTAGCGGGAAAACACTAGACTCGCACGACTGAGGTCCTGGGTTCGAATCCCGGTAGCAGCAATTTTCTGTTGGTAGCATGGATGTCACACCAAATATTCATTTGTCTTCGGCCAACAGTCATAGTCAGTTTGCTATATAGGGACATAGGTATCAAATCTAAGAATCAGGTAGTGGCTACAGAAGCCCATGGCATGTAGGTATTTATTGAAAACCATGGCAAGCAGCTTTCCCGCTTTCCAAAAGAAAGTTATAGCACCTATAATGGTGGTAACTCATTGGTCATCGTGTTATTTAAAACAGGGGGCAGGTTTCCCACACACGTGCCGAAGAAAGTAATGACGACCTCTGCTTCAGCGCGCACGCCATCCAAGACTTCTGGGATTTCGCTCAAAATCTGAAATCGACCAAACATATTAGCTCAAGTAGGGAGAGCTAGGTTTCAGAAGACAGCCGTCCAAGGTATCGTAAGTTAGTGACTTCAGGTGGGCATCACGGTTAGCGTGAGAGATTGGACCTTCGGCGCAAACCTAGAAACCCCATGGCTTGCAGTGCGCTGCCTTCACAGAGCACCGACACTACCATTGCGCACTGTGGTTCTCTAAAACCTCCTGTACGTACCTACCTGTAATAACTTCTCGTACTGGTAGGTATGAGCTTACCGAACCGAGGACGGCATTGGCGGTAAGAAGAACATTGATATAAAGGTCCGAAAAGTCGGCGCGCAGTTCATTAATAGCAGTATTAAATGCCTCATTGCTGACATCAAGACAAGCCTTAACGTCGGGGGAGCCTGGCACAACACAAGCAAGTCCGCCCGTCACTCCGTCAAAGAAGATTTCGGTGAATGTGTTGACAAATACGACAAATTCATCCCGGGTACCGATGATGTCTTCCTGAAAATTTTCAGTGATGACCTGGATGATGGTTGCAAGCTCGCCTTCATATTTTTTTAGAACAGCGTCCAGGCCCACATCGGTAATTTCAACACAGTCACCAGCTTCCTTGTTAAGAGTCTCAATGCTCGTCACCAACAGGTTGTCGAAGTCTTCTACCCTGAACAAAATCAAAATAAAATAATAATTATTAAGTTATGAGAGGACAGTAGTACTTTTCATTGGGACCGAGGCCGAATAGGAGCGGGCCGAAGCCAGTTCAGGAAGGGGCCGAAGCCAATACATCCATGTCTTCCTGACCTCTCAGGTCACAATACGGACCCCTTGACAGCTCGGCCACTGCGAGAGGCACAGCAGTAGTTGTTATAGTTAGCTGAAAGCCCAGCAACCAACTACTAAATACCAAATACATAATGAAGGACCTACAGTTTTAGGCGGACGAACCACCGCAGTCTCGGTGTACATTTCACTTTAACATGCAGAACATAATCAAAGGTGAATCCCGATCAGAAAAGTTTTTTGGCAGAGTCGGGATCGAACCGGTGTGACCCGGCTCTCATTGTAGAGACAATCATCTTGACAACTGAGCTATCGCGGCTCCTTGGTATTGGGGTTAATTAGTCCTATTAAGTTGGAAGGAATATTAGGAACAGGAACTTACTTTAAAGTTATATCGTCAACAACACTCCTCACAGTTTGAACGTAAGAACGGACTAGTTCTCGGAGGTCTTCATGGAGGTTGCTTTCCAAGTCTTCGATGATAGGTGAGGCTTCTTTCATTCCTTCCTGAATCTTCTCGCTCATGATTCTCAGGATCTGGACTACATCTTGAGCTACCACACGAACATCCCTGGGCTGAGGGGCGACGTCGATGTTAGCAGCCTATAAGCAGAAGATAAGAATAAACAATCCTAAATACTGTTTCACTTAGATTAGAAGTCGACAGGTAGAAGGAAAGGTTGGAAACAGAGTACCTATTTTTCAACTAAGGAAAAAGACCTAGCAAGATCTAAACCTGAGTGGAGAAAAATAGGTTAGTAGGTATAGGTACCTACCAAGGTTTAAGAAGGACTTATATATATGGAATAACAAATGAAACTTACCGGAGAAGCGCCGATGGCCAGGAGGAAAACAAACACAAGCTTGGGGGCAACCATCGTTGAATATGCTATATAGAAGTATATTTTATACAGTAGAATGATTTGTTGATGCCGTTTTATAGTCGTTTTCTTTCAGCAGAGTCTAAAGAGATCAACCTCTTCAATGGGGTACTAAGCCATAGATCAATTCCTGTAAAATTTACAGCCGGCAATAAAGTGAGACGTCTGTGATACTCCGGCGGTGAAGCACGCAAATCCTACCTGAGAAAATCCCTCTCTGGCTTAAGAGAGATAACACACATCGCAATGAATGGTACAATAATGCTTGCCGTTTTCCTGAAAAACTTATTGAGATAGTATCAGAAGGAGCACGGCCGGACGTAATCGGCTTAGGCTGCACCCCACCATGCCCAGTTGAGAGAAAACCGTCCGTTGGATATTTAAATGCTCTGAAATATAGTAGGTATGTCTTTTTAACGGCATAAAGTAACAGGCTATGTAGCAGTTATACAGACAAAAATTACTCGATCGTAAAATCAAAACACAGCCCGTAAATACACGTATATTTAAAAACATTTAAATATCCAATAGCTTCTCATAAAGTGTGCAGAAAAAACGCAAACAAACACGACTGCGTAGACACCCTTAACGGTTAGATGAACGTTATGCAAGCGTATGTTTATCCTATGGCAAGTGTTAAACTGTCCAAGAGATTTAGAGCGGGGTGTGCCTCTTCACATAAGCTACACATATACGACAGTGTTTATGAATTTAACTTATCGTTAAACTAATCTAATAAACGCCACCCTTAACACCTTTGGCAGTCGACCAACCAGTTTACCTCTACAGTATCACTTAGGAAAAAAAAGCCTTTGCGTCATTTGTCAAATTACAACTGGGTCAACAACACCTAACTAGTTTGTGACTTACCATTAAAAATCCAACAGCACAAGTTATTTATTGTTTAATTTCAAGAAGAAACGGTATTTACAGAACCTTTTTGATTTCATCGTAGAGCACCAACACCAGAGCGCCCCCCGTACCGCGGAGCACGTTGGAGAAGGCTCCCTTAAAGAAGGCGTTCTTCCCTTCTTCCTTCAGGATCTTGCTCCAGCAGTGGAGGGTGCTTCTGTACAGCATGTCCGTCTTGGCACGCCCAGCTTGCATCATCATGCGCCTGTCAATCAGAACAAACAACATTATATTTCGAAAATATTAAATATCCAACAATTGCCTCAAAAAATAAGAAGAAAAATCATTCTGCTGCCACGTATTTCAAGATTGTGTATATCGTCTTAGTGGGACGACTTAATAGCCTCGATAGCCGAGTGGACTAAATGGTCGACTTTTGAGGAGCAGTGAGAGCCGGGTCACACCGGTTCGATCCCGATCCTACCAAAAAGTTTTTCTGCTAGGCATTCACCTCTGATATGTTCAGCATGTCAAGTGAAATGTATATCGAGGCTGTGGTGGTTCAGAACCCACCTAAAACTGTAGGTCCCCATCGTTTACTCGATGGCTGGGGAGCTGGTATTTGGTAGTGCTGCCAGCTGAACACAATGGGTAGTTCTTGAAAACGGTCTAGTTGCTGGGCTTGTCCCCCCCAACCCTCAGCTATAATATAATAGTGGGACGACTTACCTCCGAACAGTATCGAAGGGGTAGGAGACAATGCCAGCGACCGTAGTAACAGTCTGCGCGATGGCCCAGGACACCACGAAGGGAGTGTTCTTCGGGTCTGGCAGCAGGTCGCGGGCAGTGTCGTAGAGACCAAAGTACGCGGCACGGTAGATGATGATGCCTTGGACAGAGACGCCGAACCCGCGGTACAGGCCCGTGATACCGTCAGCACGAGTAGTCTTCACCAGGCACTCGCCTAGACCGCTGAACTCACGCGTACCTGCGGGGAACACCGTTGGTTCAAATGTCTGACAAGGGTCCGGAGTTTGCGGGTTCGAACTCCAGCGTGATGAGATTTTTTCCGCTCAGGCGTTGGGCCGAAGCCTATTCATCCACCTGTGTATGTACCTGGTGGTCTGGAGCCCACCTTAAACTGTAGGTCCCCATCAAAGTCTGTCTCAGACGTATGATAACCGTAGCTTGAAAACATACCAGAGATAACTAGTTGGTCTCGGGAGTGCTCCCCATGGCTATACAACACACACCAGGGATTGAGCTGAATAAATTCTCCCAGGGAGTGATGATGGCCATGGTGTGGAAAATCTGTGGCAGTGATCTGTGATTAAAATGGAGGCGTCATTACCTTTAGCCTTGCCGACGTCAGCAGCAAGACGCGTTCTGGCAAAGTCGAGTGGGTAAACAAAACAAAGAGACGTGGCACCAGCCGCGCCGCCTGACGCAAGGTTGCCGGCAAAGTGGCGCCAGAACTGCGTATCTTTGTCGACACCCCCTAGGAACACTTGCTTGTACTTGTCTTTGAACGCGAAGTTCAGAGCTTGTGTGGGGAAGTATCTAAAAATAAAATACATTCGAAAATTACACACCCATATTTCGGATCAAATAAAATAAGAACCTTAAGACGAAATGGGGGAGATGACGTTTATTCATGTTCAACTGAACCAAAACAAAGCGCTGTTTCTCAAATTATCACAGAAACTAACCTCCTGATTGAAATAAAAACACTGAAAATCCGTAGGCAATTCTTTTAAGAACATTAAGTACTTAAGCAACAATTCATTAAACTGACTTTTGGTTACTTCACAGTGTTTGCACAACCACACATCAGCAAACCCTTTAGTCCAAAATGTGGAGTCTGTTGATGTTTGGTAATTCAAACACTGTGATGTAACCAAAAGTAATTTTAATGAATTTTCGCTCACTTTACGTTCTTAAAAGAATTGAATAAGGGTTTACAATGCTTTTTATTTCAGTAAGGAGTTAAGTTAAGTGCTTTGTTTTGGTTCAAGAGAAAGTAAATATACAGGAAGGTACGTACCTGATGACATTCGCCAGGTTTCCACGCCAGTAACTCACAAAGCCCTGCTCCTTTGGAATTCTGACGAAACAATCCACCATTCCCTTGTACCTCTGGTCAGCAGAAATCTGTTTAGAGACATGTTGAACCTGGAACAAGGAGCTTCACTACAAACTGGATCGGCCACAGAGAAGAAGTCTGCCCACCCAAGACGGAATATGCATTTGCTGTTTGTTTATGTTTCTTCCAAATATTTTTTTGAGGACACTGCTGGATATTTCAATGTTCTGAAATATAATATGCCAGTTAATTTCTGACTTGAAAGACATATTATGTTCTAAACATTTAAACATTCAAGAGAGTCAAGAAAAAAATACGGCCTTGAGCGAACCCAGCCCTGATGAGTACCTGGCTGGGGGAAAACTCGACTGTGGGGCGTGATTCTGACCAAATCATCCCCTTGTGTACAGAGCTCACGAAAGATGCCACCCTGTATCTCATTAGACTCTTCTAGAATGAAAAAACTGACCTGTAAGAGGAGCTTAACGCGTTCTATAGGCGCCACCGCCGTCTTGGACACAGCAGCAGACACGCCGCCTGCTAGGAAATCCTTTGCAAAGGACATGGGGTCCGCCAGGCCTCCTCCTGCCTCCTTTTTGTCGACATTTTCACCTTTCTTCTCGCCCATTTAACCTGAAAATACAATGCTGTACGTTAATATTTCTCCGAGGAAACTGTTGGACAGTTATTTCTTTAAAAATAATGACTTTTTAACGTTGAGTGATTTTCGTCAACAAATACCTAGTCGTTCGTAAAGTCACAACATACTGAGACGAAATTTACGATTTGTTTACGCTTTTTCCGATGGTCTGAAATATAATAAGTAGGTCTATGTCTTTTTAACGTCAAAAATTAAATGCTCATGTCTGACAAAAATCATATATAACAATAATAGATAGTTCGCCTCAGTCTTGGATGATAGTAACGACACCCATTATTCTCAAACACAAGGGTTCCAAAATTATTTTTTGTTCAGAACAAGAAGTAGACTTAAGAAGAAGGGGTCACAATGATCTAAAAGAGTTTAGCAACGACAATTAACATTTGTGTAAAGTATAGCCACTCTGACCTGCCTGGCCCGAGGGCATTCTGTGTACAGTGAACAGTGGAAAATGCCCTCGGGCCAGGCAGGTCAGAGTGGCTATACTATAGTCTATCCATCCCTGGATATGACTGGCGGTACCCTCATGCAAGACTGAGGAGGACTATAGATAAGGAACATCCGCTCACCTGGCTTGCTCGACGGAAAAGAGATCGGGCTCGAACCTCAGTCGACGGTGCTAATAATCGTTAATAGGCCTGGCACTGCTCAGGTCGGCACTAACCTAACCTTCTTATAATCAAAACTGTTAATCATGTTAACACACCAGAGGACATCTATATCTATACTGCCCGTGGCCAGAAAATAATTGATCTGAAATATAATATGTCTTTTTAAGAGCTGAGCAGTGTTTTCTGATTGACCTCTAAGATGTTCAGCATGTCAATGGAAATGTATATCGAGGCTTTTGTGGTGAACCCACCAAAAACTGTAGGTCTCCATCGTCATCAAGGAAAAAGGAATATAATAAATGATGAATACGTGAAATATAGTAAATCACAGTCTTTTGTGTCTTACTTAACGGTTCTATCCAAAGCTAAGAGAATTATCGTAATACAACATGGTCAAATTACAAACTCACATTCTCACATGTCATCGATATTTTTGATGAAACTATTGGACATTTAAATGTTCTGAAATATAATATATATTAACGTCGGAAATTAACTGGCTATGTAGTGATATTACGATCGCTACATATCCAGTTAATTTCGGACGTTAAAAAGACAGATTATATTTCAGAATATTTAAACAAAGACGACTGTGTGGTCGCCCTTAACTACCAATGTTGATACAAGCAGAATATGAGCGTATAATTGGACGGGTAGGTCAATTAAATTTAGCTACTTCTAATGGTCTTCTCACAAGGTGTACTAAACCAGATTAAACTGAGCTAGTTAACCTAATCTATGGTTAGTTCCCAACATAGCCCCTTCTTTGTTAACTTGTCCAACTTAACCCGGGTTTAGCACTTCGTCTAATAAGCCCTCAAAAGGACATGTCAGAGGCGATGTTTGTCTATGTTCATCTAAACAAAAACGCAGCACTTTTTCTCACGTTACCATAGAAACTAACCTCCTTATTGTAATAAAAACATTGTAAATCATTAGCCAATTCTTTTAAGAACATGAACTAAGCGAAAATTCATTAAAATGACTTTTGGTTACTTCACAGTGTTTGAATTACCAAATGCCAAGAAACACGCTGATGAAAAATCTGGAGTCCGTTCATATTTGGTAATTTAAGCACTGTGAAGTATCCAAAGGTCATTTTAATGAATTTTCGGTTGCTTTATGTTCTTAATACGATAAGGAGGTTAGTTTCTATGATAAAATGAGAAAAGGTGTTTTTTTTTTGTTCAGGTATAAACGCCAGCTCTCCCATGTTGTGTTAACGATCTAGAACTAACCCAGGAACATTAAGAATTTAACAAATCTGAAGCATCCCAGTCAGATTTGTTTTCAAACAAGATCCTGAAGCGCAGCATCAGCAATCAAACCCTACTAACTAACTGTGGATTTCACCAGTAGCTAAAGTCGACTATAGTGTCCCCTAAAAGTTCACTATAGTGTTATCCTCCCAATAAGAAACATTGGTGCGACTTTGTGAATTCCACATGCTTAAAATAAGACATTAACAATTTCCCTTTCGTTTCTTAATCCTGTCCCCGCAATCCTGTTTGTTTATGTTTCTTTTTCAAATCTTAAGAGGAAACTGCTGAATATTTAAATAAATAACCAACAGTTTCCTCAGAAAAGGTCATAAGAAAACGTCAACAAACAGCATTGTGTGGATAGCCTTAACTGCTGTAGGGCAGTAATGTGCCATACAAGAAAAAACAATTTGTTCAGACCGATCCATTTTTAACTAAGGCTCATTGGTAAAATTTCTATATGAATTACAATAGAACGTTTCCATTTGTACTGAATTGAGATGAGTCAGTATGCAATTATAGATTTTTGTAAAGACAGCTAGGAGAAGAGTATATATAGCTGACAGAAAAAACAAGTGCTTAATTAATGCACATCATGAATTTGGCGAAACACAGATGGATTTAATCCCAAAATTTTGTACTCGGACCTGGGCTTTTTTTTTCGACAATGCCCCATAATATTTTCTAAAATGTAACAGTGAGCTTAGTTCTTGTACCAATGATACCGGTAAATGATGATTTCGATCCTCCTGAGGAGTGTGGTGTATATTTATGTTAGCCTACAACCAAAACAAAGCAATATATTTCTTATTAAAACAAAGAAAATAACCGAATTAGGCCGGAATATCCATTTGCTAATTCTCGATGTTTATTTCCTACCACTTTTTGAGGAGACTGTTGGAAATGTTCTGGAATATAATTCGTCTTTTTAACGGCTTACATTAACTGGCTATTTACATGATTGCAAAATCACAACGTAGCCAGCTAATTTCGGACTTCGAAAAGACATATTATATTTCAGAACACTTAAATTTCACACAGTTTCCGCAAAGATTGTTAACCATATTAATAATATGTTTTTATTATATTAATAATATTAATAATTGTTTTCTTCTGGTAGAAGGTCTACATAAATAAACACCAACGAATCTGGCAGGTGAAGAGTTACCACCGTCCCCCGCCTCCCCTTCGTCCACCGCCTCCTCCACCCCTACGTCCACCACCGCCGCCACCCCAACCTCCACCGCCGCCGCCACTCCAGCCGCCATCATCGTAGCGGTCACGCCGCCCGCCACCTCCACCCTCGGCCGCACGTTCCGCGTCACGCCGCGCTTTCATTTCTTCGAAGCGGGTTTTCATTCCGTACAGCTCCTCCGGTACCAGCTGAAAAACAAAAAACCATGACCAGTGAAATCTGATAAACGGTTTAGTTGGACTGATGTCCTGAGTTCGAGTCCTGGTATGACAAAATTTTCTGTCGGCTTCGGCCAACCATTAGTTTTTTCAATTAGCAGTTTTGGGGCAAGGGCATGGGCTGTAAGCACCAATTACCTGCTCCCCACCCATCGTGTTAGTACACGACGGGGACCTACAGTTTTAGGTGGGTTCCGAACCACCACAGCCTCGATATACATTTCACTTGACATGCTGAACATATCAGAGGTGAATGCCGACCAGAAAAAGTTTGACAGCACCGGGATCGAACCGGTGTGCCCAGGCTCTCCGTATTCCTGTAACAACAACTACCTAGACTACCCTAACGTTGATTACCTGTCCCGCCTCCGTAAGAATGTCAATGAGTTCCTTGGCGAAGCCCCAGTCCTCCCTTGTGAACAGGGTGATGGCTTCCCCCGAACGTCCCGCACGGCCCGTTCGCCCCACCCTATGAACGTACTCCTCGATATTCCGTGGGAAGTCGAAATTAAACACTTTCCTGTTAAGAAAAGATAACAAAATGAGGTACAGGGTACAGGGTGGCATTTTTCGTGACCACAAGGGGGTGATTTGGCCCGAGAGTCGAGTTTTCCCCCAGCCGGTGAAGGCCGGGCTAAATTCACCAGGAAAAATTCTCAGGTTATCGACACTAGAGACCGGTAACTGCAACACCATTTCGATAGTATTTTTTCTCCCGTGAAAGCTAAACATAGTGTCCTACTGTCAGTCATTTGTTTTGCTTTCGAGTAGCACACTATGTTTAGCTTTTAGAGCGGCTACGACCGATGGCGGTATTGCAGTTACCAGTCTCATTCAGTAGCGTAACTAGTAGTATACAGATAGTAACACTCGGTGTCGATACGTATGCGGAATTCACTAGACAATCCAGTTTTTCACTGGTCAGTGAAAGCCAGCAGATCTATTACGGATCAGTTAAGGATCCGCTATACCTGACGGTGCATTTTTTGCCGCCCATAAGATTAACATTGCGAGCGGCGATTCATTTTCAAGGTTTACCCTTGGTTGGAAAGACACATAAGTTTGCCTGTACCTAGCCCTAACAATGTTCTAGGGAGTGTTCGAAGCAGATTTCCCATTTTTTTTACTGGTTTTCGAGATACAGCACTTTTCTTGAGGTATGCGATGCTAGCATTTGCAAAACAGTTGCAATAAAAGAAACCAGTGAGAAATTGGGAAATCTCCTTCGAACACTCCCTAGAACATTGTTAGGGCTAGGTACAGGCAAAAATTTGTGTCTTTCCAACCAATGGTAAACCTTAAAAATGAATCGCCGCTTGCAATGTTAATCTTATGGGCGGCAAAAAATGCATCGTCAGGTATAGCGTCCTCTTAACGCCAAGTTAACGCCTCTGATAACGAAGAAGTGGTGTAGTGTAACCTATGTTATGCCATTAGGAGCGTAACTCCCGAAATAACGACCAGGATCCCTAATAGAGCCACTGGTACCCATCGGTCCTACTGCCTAACAGCTTACGTTATATCAGTGATATCTATCCCGCGGCTAGCGACGTCAGTAGCGATAAGTATGCGGATTTCGCCAGACTTGAGGTCCTTAAGCGCTTGCTCCCGGTCTTCTTGAGCGCGATCTCCGTGTATAGACGTGCAAATGACACCCTGGTAAGCAAGGTCACTGCTGATGTGGTCAGCCATCGCTTTGCGCCCCACAAACACCATCACTTTATCTTCTGCTGTCAGAGACTCCAAGAAGTCAGTCAGCTAAAAGGGCATATTATATTTTAGAACAAATAAATACACAACAGTTTAGTAAGAAAATGGACGATATAAACTATACCCGAATTTATCAATGACGAAAATCACTCGGCCACGACGTAGCCATTTAATTTTAAGTTAAAAAGACACATCATATTTCAGAACATTTAAATATCCAACAGTGTTCCCGAAAGTGGGAAGAAGAGTCATTCTGCTGCCAAGTGTTTATTAAGCGCGTCTACGCAGTCGCGTCTGATTACATTTTTTCCTGCACACTTTATGAGGAAACTATTGCATATTTAAATGTACTGAAATAATATGTCCTTTCAGCGACCGAAATTAAAAGATTGTGTTGTGATTTTTATCAACAAAAAATCTGTCCGAAATTAACCGAACGTAAAATCACAACAGAGCCTGTTAATTTATGACGTTGAATAGACATATTATATTTCAGAACATTTAAATATCCAATAGTAACAAATAGCGAATGTATGTTTGGTCATAACTTTAACTTACGGCATCGCGTTTGTTTTCTTTGTCGACAATAAGAATGGTCTGAGTGACGGAATGGACCGCAGCAAGGTCTAGTGACCCGACGAACACCTGCACTGGATTGTTCATGTACCGCTCTGCGAGAGCTCGAACACCCGGCGGCCACGTGGCACTAGACAAACATAGATAGTTATAGTCCTCCTCAGTCTTGCATGAGAGTAACGTCTGTCATATCCAGCAGGTGTATTCCCTTTCTCCAACGCCAGCAAACCCACCCAACTAACGCCTTCAAAATGTATTGTAAGAAGATAAGGCACGCCATGATGCAATATACGGGGAACAGTTCTTCTTACAATAAATTTTGAAGGTGTTAGTTGGGTGGGTTTGCTGGCGTTCGAGAAAGGGAATACACCTGCAGGGGTGGATAGACTAAATGTGAACTGTCTTGCAATCTTGAAAACTACGGCCACAATTGCAAAATCGGACTTTTCAAAACTCAATCGACACTACACTTACTCCCTGATAGCCATGAAATTTGGTGGAAGTGGCCTTGGATAGATGCTTCAGAGACATCTTCAACAGTTTCTGGATTACTCAAAAAATACGGCTGCTACTTACAAAATTATTTTTCGACCGATTTCTGTATTGTTTACGGTACCTGGTCATGATGGACTGTCGATCAGGACGGATATCTAGGAGAACTTTTCGAATTTGTGGTTCGAAGCCCATGTCCAGCATACGATCAGCTTCGTCTAGCACCAAGTACGTCACTGAAGTCACATCAATGACGCCTGCAAAAATAAGTCATTTTCATCACAATCTAAAGAGACTGAAAAAGGGTGTATCACACGAAAACTAACAGCATCGATAGCCGAGTGGTCTAAGTGGTTATCTTACGAGGAGCACCGGTTCGATCCCGACCCTATCAAATTTTTTCCGCTCGGCATTCACCTCTGTTCAGTATGACAAGTCAAATGTATATCGAGGCTGTGGTGGTTGGGACCCTACCTAAAACTGTAGGTATCCGTAACAATATATTTACCAGCTTCGACAAGGTCATTGAGTCGCCCAGGGGTAGCGATGATGATTTCCACCCCTCGCGTCACGATGTCCACTTGGTCGCGACGACTCCCACCCCCGTACACACAGACGCTGAAACAACGGACTCATTGCTAGCTACCATATTTTTTGTCACATTTTTGTTAATAACTTACGTTCCTTTAAGAATTTTGAAAAACCCTGAAAAGCATCAACGACAAATGCACTTAGGAACGCTTACGCCAAATTTCAACAAAATCGGTCCACTGAGGTACGAGAAATCTCAGAAAGAAATTTAAAATTGTTGGTAAGGGGTGTACCTTTTAATGCCTTTATAGGAGTACTTCTTGACCTCCTCCTCGATTTGTTGTGCCAGTTCCCGAGTAGGGGCGATAATCAGAACATTGGCACCTCCTCTCTGTTCACGTGGTAACGGCTGCAGATCGATATGGATCAGGGCCGGTAGTAGGAATGCCAGCGTTTTACCTGAGTACAGAACAAAAGAACAGTGACCTCCAGTTCGATCCCGATCCTATCAAAATTTTTCTGATCTTCATTCATAATTCTTGCTGGGCTTGTCCCCCGCACCCCTCTAATACTGTCTATGATACATCGACTGATACCGGTAGGTGCATCATCTTGTCGCAACTATCGATCGATAATATCGCAAGTGTTCTCTCTCTGAAATCGTCGCACATGAAATGGTGCTTGTTTACTAAACAAGTGATTGTTGTATGGGTTTGTTTATAGACATTGCCCAGCATATGGAGCTAGATTAACAGGTACTATCGACACCATATTCACCGCCTTCAATATGTGGCGCAGTTTCACAAAGTCGACGCAACGTCGACCTCAACCGCCTTCTATATTCTTGTTTCTTGCTTGTAAACACAAACACTGGCATAGCCCTGCTTAGTTCTAAATAAATACACTTCGTAATGAACTACTTTTGAAACACAACAGCACATCCTAACTCATTTCGAAAACCAGCCAAAAAAGGCAAAAGGAAAATGGAAAACCTTGAAAGCACTCACTTGTTTACTTTTCAATTTCAATAAACATAAACAATTTTCAATTTCAGGACGCCAACCTATTTTTTCTGTTACGGCGGTTGCGACAATAATGTTGTGGCGACAATATGGTGTTGCAATTTCCATATAAATACAGTGCTTAGCCCAGCACGTGGCACCATCTTTCACTTCAAGATGGCGGTGCATGCACCAGAATCAATCGAGATATCGTACTACATACCTGTGCCAGTCTGTGCGATTCCGATTAGGTCCCGGCCACTAAGCAGTACAGGCCAGGCTTGGCACTGAATAGGAGACGGCTCTTTGAAGCCAACTTTTTCTATTTCCCTCAGGATATCGGGGTAGTCACGGAAGGCCTGCTCGAAAGTCTGCACAGGGTTAGGAATGTGCTCCTCTTTAAATACATTCTTCACCACGATGTTGTTCTTGCCTTTCCTAAAAAAGAAATCGTGAAAATAAAAATACTAAATTTAACTCCCCGAAAAAATTATCTTGCCGTTAAACTTCCGCTAACTAACGTTACTCGTATGATAAGTTAACTATCAGCAGGCTAGTGAAAGGCGCCAACTTTACTTTTCGGGAGGATAACGCTATAGTGAACTTTTAGAGGACACTAAAGGAGACTTTAGTAACTGGTGCAATCCAGATAAATACCTGAAATCTTCAACGAATTGTGGGCTCATGCCAGCCACCTCGGGGTCCTCGTTGTAGAAATACTTCTTAAGGGTTGGCAACTTCGCCCATTTTTCTTTCTGAGCCTCATCCTGCGAACAAAAGGTGATTTAGTCAGAATCAAGACCGAGAGTCGAGTTTTTCCTTGGCCAGGCACCCATCAGTGCTGGGTAAGGTTCGCCAGGAAAAATCTCGCCCAGTCAGGACTAGATCGTGGGGTCCTCTTGTAGTAGTACGACAGTTGAAATGATGCTGTTGCATGGTACCAAACTTGGAGAATCTATATATCAGGACTTCTAAGCGGTTTTGTAGAACCCTAAATTTTTTCCAAACGTCTCCTTCCTTCGTAGATATCGATCGAGTGATTTTTGTCAAGAAAAAAATTTGTCAAATCAATCGATCGTATAATCACAACACATCCTGTTCATTTCGGCCGTTAAAAAGACTAAGGCTGGATTTCACCACTTTAATGTGAAGACTATCGTGTACACGATAGCGCTATCGTATCGGTAAAAAATGTTAACGTTTCACCATGCACCGTTACCGTTTCGTTAGCTTTAGAGTGGATTTTCCGTGCGTTAGCGAAAGCGATAATTTTCATACCTGCGACTCATTTGGTGTAGTCTAATGTAGTCTAATCAACATTTTAACTTCTTTCTCCGAAAAAATAGGGGTTTTTTCACGTTTACTTCCTCTTTTAGGTTGAAATTGTTGAAATACATTTGACGTAAACAAAGCAGGCGAATTCTATTGTCACAACAAAACCTAACGAGAGGATGTCTGCTTTTTCGCATCGATAGCTATTCGAACGTTAAAAGGCACTATCGTGAGGTGGTGAAATTCAGCCTAACTGTATTAAGAATATTAAAATATGCAATAGTTTCCTCATAAAGTGGGCAGAAAAAACGTAAACAAACAGCGAATGTATGTTTGGCCAATATACATTCGCTATGTTTACGTCAGGCTATATTGTGATTTTACGATCGAGTGATTTTTGTCAACAAAAAAAAAATTGTCCAAAATTAACCGATCGTGAAATCACTACATAGCCTCATAATTTATGACGTTAAAAAGACTTATTTTTGGTCCATGTGAATGTAAAGAAACATTAGTCGACCCATTTCATCGAACGGTTTCCCTAAACAATGGGAAGAACAAACATGAACAAACAGGATTGTCTTAAAAATTAAGCATAGTCGGGTTCAGCCCGTCATCGAGGCAGGTTGTGCTCCAACTAAGCTTGGTTATCGTGCGCGAACTTGTATTAGCTCATTCGTGTCCTACCATGGGGACCCCATCCTCACCAAGACTAATTTATGTTTTGATTCGGCATGCTGACCCAGAACACTCGCTCATGTGCTTAACACCCGTCCAAATTGGTCGCACGTTACGCATCTGTGTTCCCGGCCACCTGACCTACGTAAGGTCCATCCAGGGCCGCGCCAAGCTGCTTGTTGGCGCAACTAACCAAACCCAAGCAGACGCTCTTCTCGCCATCTCTACCATCAAGGATGTACCTGTAGTTGCAGCTCTCCATCCCCAGCTCAACGCAGTTCGAGGGGTAATACGAGCAGCAGACCTAGCAAACGCCACGACTGACGAACTCAAAGAGGAGCTGAAAAACAGCCATGTCACGGAGGTACACAAGCTTTCTTCCGACGGTTGTGAGCGGCCTGCCTTTGTCCTGACTTTCTCTTGTGAGACATTGCCTACGTACGTCTACTATGCATATGTACGACTAAGTGTGGTTCCCTACAGAGGCTCTATATTACGCTGCTACCGCTGTCAGAAATATGGCCATGGCCAATCCCGTTGCAAACGACCTCATGTCTGCCCTCGGTGCGCCTGTACCCACGATGGCTCTCACGACCTCGCCCAGTGTTCAGCACCTCTTAAATGCGCGGCTTGTGGACGCGCCCATGATGTGAGGTCTCCGGACTGCCCACGATACCAGCACGAAGCCTCCGCCGCTAATCTGGCTAAACGTCAGAACATCTCCGTCCCGGATGCTCGGAAAATTATCCGATCTTCCCCTCTTAGCCAGCAACCACGCACCTATGCTTCCATTGTCTCGCAGAAGCCTGATGCCCCCCACCCTCAAGCTGGGCAATGTTCTCACTGTGCCGTCACCAACACAGCTCTCAAGCAAATGGCAGAGAAAATGGATTCCCTGGTCGGCTTACTCACCACCTTAGTAACAACCGTCTTACCCGCCCTCACCCAACATAAGCCCCGTAAACCCTCGCCTACAACCGGAATCAAGCGACCAAGGGCCGCCGTCACCCCACCAACCCCGCTGACGCCAGACGCCACACAGGAGACGCAGCCTCCACCCTGCCTCACCCCTGCCTCCTCTGCTGCCCCGGTCATCTACTCTACGTCTTCTGCACCCGCTGATAGTGACATCGCGGAGGATGACGCAAGTGATGACGACATTTGTGAAATCAACCCACCGCCCCGGTTCCAGGCCATCCCCCCACCGCCACTCGTCCACTGTTCCAGCCATGCTCCACGCAATGCCCAATCCTCCCTCCAGGCCAGCATCGCTGCGAACCAAAACCAACTAGACCACTTGACCAGGCTCGTCGAGGCCTTCACTAAGGGACGTCCGCCCACCTGACGCCTCTCAACACATGCCTTGTCATAACCCTGTTCAGCGTGTAAAACCTTGTTGTTATTGCGCTTTAAAACCTATTAAAAAAAAAAAAAAAAATTAAAACAATAGCATCGTTTATTGAGGCACATCGAACAGAACTGTGGGCGAGTCCGAAACTCCGAACCGAAACTTATTACTATGTTTAGGAAATATGAGGAGGGGGGAGCGTCAGTAAGGACGAACCCGTAACCCACCTTTCAAAAATTCAGCGTTCTGACGTCCTATCACAGATAGCTTAACTTATAATTATTATACTTATTATATAAGCGTCTGACCCTCCACCCTTCCAAACTCAGTCAGCTATCCATCAGCTTTCGCTTCCCTCAAATTTCAACCAATCAACGGAATTCACTTCAAATTTCAAAACTTTAGTTTTCTACGATTTTTTTAACGCTAAGTTCTATCCGAATAGGAGGATAAATACTCGGTACCTCAAACAAACAACTAACTGCAACTATATTCTGCGTTTTGCGTCATCTAGTGAGTAATTGCGGAATTAATCCCGCGTTGCGCTCCGTTCAGATTTTGGAATTTTCTCTCGATATCTGATTATTTATCAACGTACGAGGGATGGGACCGTTGCATGGTATAGAAGCCGCATATTAGCCGCAAACAGGAACTTCAAAGCGGTGATGTAAAAACCTCAATTTATGTTTTGGAGAACGAATTCCATCGAAATTCCTACAAATGGCGGTGCAATAACCGTACTAAATACAGTATGCCATAGTTGGTACATTTCAAAAACCAATAACTACGGCGATAATACAGAAACTAAGTCAGCCATCAGACCACAAAATTCAATGTTTTCCTGAGGTACCTACTGACTTCCCCGCTCATTACAGTTGTATTTTTTTTACTTACGGAACGCTTCATGACGCTCGCCCAGTCGATGGGGACGAAGGGCTCAGGCTCGTACTTAGGTTCCGGCGGGGGTTTGTCTTCTACCAAATCTTTGATCATTTCCTGAGCTTTTTTTTGAGCTTCTGCACTGCCGCTCACTATGATGTCTGTCATCCCCATTGTGAGATCTGGCTCCCCGATCTGTAAAAATAAACAGCAATATTATGGTGTCACAATCAAGACCGACAGTCGAGTATTCCCCCAGCCGGATTTACCAGAACAAGGGGCTCTTTGCATCTTTGTATCAAACTATACCTTGCCGTCAGAAGTCCACTAGCTAACGTTATGTTATGATAAGGGCGCTATCGGTAAGATAGTGGAAGGTACCAAATTTTCGGGAGGATAACGCTAAAGTGAACTTTTAGGGGATACTATAGTGGACTTTAGTAACTGGCGAAATCCCCCTTAATGAGTTACCTTGATGCGGGCACCGGACTCGGACTCCAGCTCACGTATTTTGGAGCCGCCCTTGCCGATGACGCGTCCCACCATCCCGCTGATGACAGGGACGAGGGTGCTGCCCTCCCCTCCATCTCCACCTCCCCATCCATCTGACCCTCCCCCTGACTGATCGTCCCTCCGCCAGTTCCCGCGATCACCACCAGAACCTGAAAATCAGTACAACACTAAGGTTGGTTCTAGTTATTTAAAAAAAAAAAAAATACTCAAAAAAGTGTTTACCTGCTAGAGAAATAAATTCCAACTGGAATTCATACAGCCAAGGTGGCAGCCATGTTTAATTTAAAAGTGAACAGTTTTGGTTAAAAACACAAGCACCACTAGAAATGTTTCCTTACGATGGACTGGGTGCCACCTATCGTGAGCTCTGTTCACCAGGGGGTGATCTGGTCAGGATCACCCCCTACAGTCAAGTTTTCTGCAGCCCAGTGAGGCCAGGTACGCATTGGTGTGACTCACCATTTTGTACGCGATTTCGATCTCCGCCAGGCCGGCGTCCACCATCTGATCGGCCAAAATCTGAAAGTAGCGCAATGTTTTTTTCTAAAAATTATATCAAAGCAACCAACAATGATAGAGTCCTCTAACTTTTGCAGAAGGTAAAATAAAAGGACTGCTTTATGCCTAAATTTCTCATAAGTATTACATCGCAGGGTTTACTGGCCTTCTACGCAGTCGTTTTAGTTTAGGTTTTTTTTTCTGCAGATTTTCAGACAAAAATAACTTGATTGTTATATCACAACAGTTATAAATACATATTCTATTTCAGAACATGTAAATATCCGATGGTTTCCTCATAAGTGTGCAGAAAAATCGTAACCTAAGCGCGAGTGTTTGGTCTTAAACAAAAAGCATAGGGAAGTTTACCTCGGTCTCGGTCCTCTCTGGGTTTGAACCCCTGGCCACCTCCTCTGTCCCTTCCGTTAGACCTTCCTCCTCCTCCACGCGAAAAAACCCTAGTGGGTTCCGCACGACTCTGCACAGGGGCAACATATACATCCCCCGACCAGTCTTCTCCAAAATCACCCATCTAGAACATAAAACAAACGCTATGGTTCAAGAAGAGCCAGGTACTTACTAGTATCTCAGTGCTTTGAAAGGTAGGCAAATAACCGGTCAAGAAGGTTGGGCTTGCGATGTTAAAGACACATGACTTTCAAACTGGAAGAGACCAACGCAAAAGATCAAAGGAGACGCTGACGCTATGTCCTTTGAATGTGAATAGGCTCTCGTCGACCAACCAGTGCGCTTACTGCGCTTGGAGACGAAGAGCTCTGATTGTCGCCTTTATACGACGTCATAGCGTGACCCTTATTAACATAATAACGAGAAAATTTTAATTTTCAAATCCTTGCTTTGGTACAAGAGAACTTTGTGGAAACGAATTCCGACATGACCGGGTCGCTTCCCTAATAAACAGGACTTTTTCGAGTATTTAGCGGTTTCTGGGGGATAATTTTAATGTGGTGTTAAAATACTTACTTCCTGGCAATGTGTTACCAGGTTTTCAGGCAAATAATATCCTAAAATTAGGAAAATAAAATTAATTCCAATATTTTTTGTTCAGTTTTACATAGGTGTCCGATGTCAAACTAGCTGTAGCTGTGCTCGCTACCACAGATACTATAAATATCAACAAGTTAAAAAATTTAAATTTTTAAATAATTCAGCTTTTTATAGTTAAAAAATATTAAAATATTAAATATTTAATGTATTATATAAAATATTACATATATAACCACAATTTATCTAGAAAGTAACAAATAAATATTTGGCGCCAAAAATTATTTTAATGTCTGTGGTGTTGTTAAGTTGTCGTCTGCTTGTAAGGTTTGTTTATATTTTGCGATTTTGGAAGCGTGGTCGGATTTACAGTTTTTTTTTTCCATTTTTTAACATTCTTTCAATATTGTAGTCATGCCAAAGTGGAAGCCAGTACCTATAGAGAGTGAGGGAGTTTTTGAAAATATCGAGGGACTTATTGGGATTGAAGTTTTGGAAGATAATGACGTTCATGTCATAAAGGGAAAGGTAAGCATGCCGTTTCAACTGCTTCTCTACCATCGTGTTTGTACACGACGGGGACCTACAGTTTTAGGTGGACCCCGAACCAACACAGCCTTGATAGAGATTTCACTTGACATACTGAAAAATATCAGAGGTGAATTCTGACCAGAAAATCTTCGATAGAATCGGAATCGAACCGGTGTGACCCAGTCTCTCAGTGATAGGTACTTAAAAGTTGTAAAGACAGCCATCTGGACTACTCAGGTGTCAATCCTGTTTTCTTTACCTTAGTCATGTCTTATGATTCTAGCGTAAGCAAAATAGAAAAAAAGAGAAGAAAGAAATTCCTGAAACGCTGAGCAATTCTGACGACTCAGACGAGGACGACGTCTCCACAAGCGAAGTGATTGAGGCCGAAATAAAGAAGAAGCTGTCTACACATGAAAAGAAAATCAAACCTGTTGAGAGCGTCGTAAAAAAGTCAAAGGAAGGTAGTAAGAAACTGAAATTGAAAGCGAAAAAACTAAAGAAAGGTGAAGTTTCGGAAAAGGTAAAAGATGGAGGAAATATTGGTAAAGAAGTGAGCTGGAGGAAGCATACGCTGGACGACAACGATACGGAATATTTGGAAGAGATGAAGGAATGGCGAAAGTACGGGCTGAGGCGGGAGATCCTGAAAGCGCTTCATGACAAGGGGTAGGTAAAGCGTCTAGGAATGAAGGGGCTGGAATTGCGGGTACCCACAGTAGAACTGCTATCCCTCTCACTAACGATGTAGGTACATACGGGAATGCCAACACGCCAGAACGGCCGTCCAGCAGGTGTATTCCCTTTCTCGAACGCCAGCAAACCCACTCAACTAACACCTTCAAATATTATTGTAAGAAGAACTGTTCTCCATATATTACATCATGGCGTGCCTTATCTTCTTACAATAATTTTTGAAGGTGTTAGTTGAGTGGGTTTTCTGGCGTTCGAGAAAGGGAATACACCAGCAGGACGCATCGTGTGTCGGTGACAGGAGGGAAGAAATTTGACAGGATTGTCCCAGTAACTAAACTAATGTCGTCCGAGATGGTGAGACAACGGTCTTGCCAAGCTTTCCTCAGTGCACGAAGTCTATCTCAGACCACTTCCACCAACTATCATGGCTATAAGTCAATTACTGCAGTTAATCCATCTCAGTCTTGGATGAGAGTAACGTCATATGCAGGGGTGGACAGACTACACAAATGTCAATTGTCGTTGCTAAACTCTTTCAGATCATTGTCACCCCTTCTTCTTAAGTCTACTTAGGGTGCGTCCCACCATGCCCAGTTAAAATTAAACTGGAGATTTTGTCCTATGTTTACCATGTTAAATTTAACTTTTTAGTTAAATTTAACATGGTAAATCTCCAGTTATATTTTAACTGGGACGCACCCTTATTGTTCTACTTTTTATTTCCAAGGTTTTTGCGACCCACAAAAATCCAAGAAAATTGCATTCGGGCAGCGATGACTTCGAAAAAGTCGGATATAGTTGGCGCTGCGGAGACAGGAAGTGGCAAGACGTACGCTTTTGGAATTCCTGTCGTCCAGGACATTATCCTTCAAAAGGAAGAAATAGCGAATTCTGAGCAAGGAGATGAGTAAGTTTTTACCCAAATTTTGAGAATTTGTGTATCAGCTGCAAATAGGACCTTCAAAGCGGTGATGTAGGAACCTAAATTTGTTCCAAAAGTCTTCCCCTCTCGTTTTAAAAATAGCTTGGACCGTAGAGTAACAGTGCTTACCTCGCAGCTGAACAGTGCTTACCTCGCAGCTGAACAGTGCTTACCTCGCAGCTGAACAGTGCTTACCTCGCAGCTGAACAGTGCTTACCTCGCAGCTGAACAGTGCTTACCTCGCAGCTGATGGAAAATGTGCTGTGGCAAAGAAATTGGTACTACGAGCTACTGGTACATTACAGAAACTAATAACGTGAGAATTTTTAGCAGCATCATCGTGACACACCTGTCTAAATGCACAAACCTTAGCCGTGTTAGAGCTGACCAAGGTAGCTTAATTTGATTGATTTGGGCTGTGATTTCAGTGACGACAGACTAGCAGCAGTGGTGGTGACGCCCACACGGGAACTGGCCAGTCAGGTGAAGGAGCATCTGACACACCTGTGTAAATACACAGACCTTAACGTGGCACTAGTTGTGGGTGGTTTGGCAAAAGAAAAGCAGGAGAGATTGCTAAAGAGGAGGCCAGAGATCGTGGTTGGTACGCCTGGTCGTCTGTGGGAGCTTTTTAGTGAAGGAAACAATCATTTGAAGGCTATACCGAGAGTTAGGCAAGTATTATGAGTATGCAAGTAATACTTACTTAATAACGGGTCCGGCAACGGTCACACATGACTTTCTCGCAGTTTAAAGGTGCCAGTTGTTACAAATTCCTACGGAGTCATTTTGTTGGCCAGTGACTAACCTATACCGAACCTTAGTTACTGCATTTGGAGGGTTTGAATCCTACCATGATTTTTCATAACTACTTTGTCAGTCACTTCTGTTCTTTAATTTTTTTTAATTCCTCGAAGATTTTAGACAGACCAAATTTCATCAGAATCGGGTGAACGATGTGCTAGGGGCAGGGAACGAAAACAATACTTTCTCGCCATATTGGCTTGCGAGGAATTAAAAGTAAACAATCAGTCTTGTTTGACAGAATGTTGGTTGTTGACGAAGCGGATCGTATGTTGGAGCAGCAGCATTTCGCAGAGCTGGGGGCTCTACTGGAGAGAATGAATGCTGACCCCGAGTTCAGCAACTCCCGCAGAAATTTTGTATTTTCCGCGACCTTGACCTTCGTTCACGACCCGCCGTCCTATCATCTGGGTAAGCCAGGATAGGTAGATGTCTTAAGAGGACGCTATACCTGACGGTGCATTTTTTGCCGCCGATAAGATTAACATTGCGAGCGGCGATTCATTTTCCAGGTTTACCCTTGGTTGGAAAGACACAAAATTTTGCCTGTACCTAGCTCTAACAATGTTCTAGGGAGTGTTCGAAGCAGATTTTCCATTTTTTTTACTGGTTTTCGAGATACAGCACTTTTCTTGAGGTATGCGATGCTAGCATTTGCAAAACAGTTGCAATAAAAGAAACCAGTGAGAAATTGGGAAATCTGCTTCGAACACTCCCTAGAACATTGTTAGGGCTAGGTACAGGCAAAATTTTGTGTCTTTCCAACCAAGGGTAAACCTTGAAAATGAATCGCCGCTCGCAATGTTAATCTTATGGGCGGCAAAAAATTCATCGTCAGGTATAGCGTCCTCTTAAGACTGAAAACTCAGAGCTGTTTGGGTCGTCATTTATTGTCACTATTCTGAGGAAACTGTTTTATTTGTTATATTATATTTCAGAACAAAAAAGTATCCAACAGATTTTTCAAAATAGTGTCATGAAGAATCGTCAGCAGACAGCTGCCTAGTGAGACTGAGTAGAAAGGTATTATACAGTTTTCACTCTCTCTGTAACGATAACTTCTGTGTAGCGAATGAATGCAAACCCTGAGTCATCTTTAAACCCTCTCTATTGCGAACTCTCTTTATAGCGAGCAAATTTACGCACTTTATATAGAGACTACTGTATATCAAAAGAGTCGCTATGTATGTAAGTGGTTTGCTCACTTTTTCAGATACCCAAAAGCAAATTATCTCTTCCAGGGAAAAAGAAAAAGAACCCAAAACAGAAGCTGGGTGACCTTCTGAGCAGGATTGGTGTCAAGCGGCAAGTGGTGTACGATCTGAGTGCTGAGAAAATGACACCTGACTCTCTGAGGGAATGGAAGATTACGTGTCAGTTCTCTGAGAAAGACTATTATCTTGTCTATTTCCTCCAACATAACCCAGGCAGAGCCATCATATTCTGCAACAGCATTGGCTGTGTTAAACGCCTTGCGAACCTACTCAACATACTTAAACTTAAGTAAGTACTTACGTGTAAATTCGTTAGGTTTGGAGAGACTCCAAACAATCGTGGAAGACGTTGCAGCAGAATGATTTTGTTTTCCAGTTCCTGAAGGACTATTTCAGAACATTTAAACATCAACATTGTCCTCAAAAATTAGTCGGAAAATACGTAAAGAAATAGCAGTGTAGGTATATATTCTTTTTTAAATGCCAGATACCTCGAAGGGCTGGGAATGCCCAGGGCCGGACAAAATTTACACCAAAATAAAATCTCGACAAGTCGGGACTAGATCCTGTAACCTCTTATTTCATAGCTGAATTCCTTACCACTGCACTAACCCTTTCCCCTTACCTTTAACTGTGTTTTCTTCTATTAAAGACCTCTTCCACTTCACGCCAACATGGAGCAGAAACAGCGACTTCGGAATCTGGAGAAGTTTCGGGACAGCAGTGACGGTCTGCTGTTGGCCACGGACGTGGCAGCAAGAGGTCTCGACATCCCGCACGTGGGCCACGTCGTGCACTATCAGGTGCCACGTACTGCAGAGTCGTATGTTCACCGCAGTGGCAGAACTGCGCGACAAGCCCAGTCTGGTGCCACGTTACTGCTTGTTAGTGTCGAGGATACACGCCTGTATAATAAGCTTATGAAGTCTCTCAAGCGAGGTTTGTATTGATTACTTTCTATTGCCACGTTATTTGCCCACCATAAAATATTTGACATACGTGCTCTACCATTAGCGGTAATCTTGCAGTAACGCTTGTGACAGTGTTTATAAACAAACCCATACAAAAACCCAATGCAACACTCACTTGTTCATTTAACAAAAACCTTTTAAGGAGCGACAGTGCCATAGAGGAACTCAGCGGTTACCATGGCGAACCTTTCGATATTATCGATCGATAATTGCGACATGGTAGTGCACGATCTATCGAGGCATCATAGGCTATTCTAAAGCTGAAGCGTTTTGTTTTTCTTTTCAGCCAGTGGTGTTGAGGACCTAGACGTGTCAACAGACGAGTTGAACCAGGTGAAGAAATTAGTTCATTTGGCGCGGGATATTGACCAGGCGGCGCTAGCGGTGCGGAGAGCAACCACTACTGACAAGTGGTACGAGAAGGCAGTCGAGGAGATGGATATTCTGCTGGACGAAGACGAAATGTATCCTTTGCTCCATGCCAATCACAAGCCCAAGCCGCCTATTGCTTCTGGGGAACTTCTCCGAGAAAAATGTTGGATATCTATTTGTTGTCAGAAATTACTTGATCATACTAAGTTCCTGATGTTAAAAAGACGTATTATACTTCAGAACTAATAAATATCCAACAGCTTCTCAGGAAATGTAAAAAGGAACGTCAATAAACCGTATTATGTATAGTGAGACCTAAGCTTGCCCCCACAATGCCGTTTGTGGACCATTAAGGGTCTACACACAGTTATGTTTGTCTCTTTTTTGGCCATTTTGGAGGAAACTGTTGGATATTTAAAAATATTCGGAAGCATAATACCTCCGTCTTTTTAATGCCCCAAATTAACTGGCTATAACGAATAATTTTTTTACTGACTAAAATCACTCGATCATAAAATCTCAACATAGCCAACTAATTTCAGACGTTAAATAAAATATCGAACAGTTTCCTCAGAAAATGGACGTTAAAAACGATTCTGCTGCCACTTGTGTATTTACCCTTAACTTGAGCATGATACAGGCCGGAAAAAACAAGTGATCTCGCGATGAAGAAGCTGAAAAAAGAGCTGACGTGCAAAGAGAAGGAGCTGAGTCGTCTGCTAGCGATGCCAGCGCTGCCCCGCGGATTCTCTGGGAAGTTCCCAGATTTAAATATCAAGGCACCTCCGCACAAGAGAAGGAGAATCTGTTGAATAAAGCCACATCTGTACAAGTCAGTCATTGCTTCCACCTTGACTAAGTTAGCTTGCGTTATTACGTCAGAATCACGACCGGCAGTCGAGTATTACCTGGCTGACCAGGCATGTGAGGCAAGGGCAAGGTTCTCCAACAAAAATCTCGACAATGCGAGGCTGGAACCTGGAGACAGCGACGAGTTATTACTCATTTATGCCCTTCGTTGAGAGTGTTAATAAAGGTGGTCACATACAAGGCGTTTTGGACGGCGTCCTGGCGAGGGTGCATCCCTAGACACCTCGAACTGGGGAGGGATGGACAGTTTTGAAGGGATGCCGTCCCGATCTTGGAATTCCACGTATCCGTAGTGGGCGTCCAGTTGTTGAAGAGATGCCCTTTATGCATTAATTTGTTGTATCGACAATTTATCTTGTGTATTTTTTTTTTTTTCAATTTGGAGTCAGATGGAATTGTTTTGAGAAGATTTATTCAAAAATATCAAGAGACAGACGAAACACTGTGATTATCACAATAAAATCAAGGTTTCATCAATTTCTGATTAACAAATCACAGGGATGCGGAGATGGATGTATCGTGCGTGGGCATCACTGAGTTCACATCCCACACACCCGCATCCCTGCCCGGCAGCCAGGACGCCGTCCAAAATGTACCGCATGTGGCCACCTTAACGTTCTAGGGACTGAACTAGGCAGACTCCACCTGTCAATTAACCGACGACTCTCTGGGCCTTAGCACTTTTTCAAATCTAACGTGGGATAATCAAAACGTTAGGAGCAAAGTAACAAACAAAAAATTACGATTTTGGCGCGAAAATGAAGTGCTGCTATTGGTTGATAGAAAATAATCTCCCTCCCCTTATTACAGTTCTGAGATCATACTGGAAATTGCATTACTGGGCTGCTCATAAAGCTAAACATAGTGTGCTATTCGAACAAGGAAACAAGATACAACGAAGAGAACGCTATGTTTAGCTTGTCTGGAGAACGAATACTATCGATCTCCTGCTAATGGTGGTGCAATAACCGTACTAAATACAGTTTGCCATTCATCCCCTCGATCCCGTCACCCCAACGCTCAACACCCTTTTGTATTATTTCCATCTCTTTAGTCTTTAATAAACATGGGGGATTTTGGGTCTCCTGACGGAGTCTCGGCTGCCTATTTCCGAGAGAAAACTACTCAAAATTCAAAATTTGGTGTTAAAGGTAAGTCAGTTACTTCCACTTTTATTCTTATTTTAAGGTCCAGCTTTGTTTGAAGTTTGTAGAATGGGGTTTTATTTATAGTCGTTGCTGGCTTGCGTTGTTCGTTGCGTCGCTGCATGGTTATGGAGTTCTTATACCTACTCAGTTAACGAGAGGGCCTCTGCTATGCTGTAGGTACCTACTTATACAAATCTAGATTAAGTATTGTCTTATTTTGAGCATGATTGGCGCTGTGGTAAGGATATCTGGGATGTCAAAATCATCCCCTATCTGTGCAGGGGTAGTTATTGATTGGGGGTGGCGGCGGACAACGCCCTGACGCTTCCATTCCTAAATCAGTTCTAAATCATACTGGTAATTTCACGACTGGGCTGCTTCAAAAGCTAAACATAGTGTGCCATTTGAACAAGGACACAAAAGTAAGCGAGTAGGACACTATGTTTAGCTTGCCTGGGGAACGAATTCTACCCTTCTAACTACAGGATGCCATTCCTCCCCTCAGTCCCCTCACCCCTTCGTCCCTCTTTCGAACAAATATGGCGTGTGTTGAGGCTTTATGCGGAGTCTCGGCTGCCGATTTGGTCGAAAAAACCCATCAAAATGAGGATAAAAGGGGAAAACTTGCTATTAATGGTAAGCCAGTTACTTAATATCACTTTTGTACTTATCTTAAAGTCCCAGCTTCGTTGGAAGTTTGTAGAGTTGGGTTTGGGTTTAGGCGTTGCTGACTTGCATTGTGCTTAGCGTCATAGCATGGTTCTTGGTTCTTGACTTGTAGGTAATATCAATTGGTAAAACAACGGTCTTGTATTAAAATTATAGATTGTTGTCTTATTTTAAAATGTAGATGTCTTACTTGAGGCATATTGGGGCTGTGGTATTGATCTGGGATTACAAAATCATCCCCTTTGTGGGCAGGGGTAGTTATTGATTGGGGTGTGGCGGGACAACGCCCTGACGCTGCAATAGCGGCTTTACAATTCGACGCCATTGGCAACTTTTGCTAATTTGTAAATTTATTTTTCTAAATTCAGCGAACGGCTAATCTCAAAGCAGTAGGTAGTCTCTTGGTTTATATTGTAAATTCAGTCAAATCCAGGGGTGGATAGATAAATGTAAACAAACTAGTAGGTAGGTACCTATAGAGCGGTTAACTGCTTGTAATCTCAATAATTCCTGTAGAACAGATCCAGATTATTGTCTTATTTTTAGATGTCATATTTGAGCCGGATTGGGGCTGTGGTATTGATCTGGGTTGACCAAATCATCCCCTTTTGCGCGCAGGGGTAGTTATCGATTGGGGGTGGGGTAGGACAACGCCCTGACGCTGCAATAGCGGCTTCGCACTTCGACGCCATTTGCCAATGTATATAACTTTATTTCTCAATTTTTATTTTGGCTACAATTTTGATTTGATCACTAAGATATTCTGCACACCCCTATAGGCAATAATTTATGGCATACGAATACCGAATTTCAAGATATCCATTGAACGGTGAAGTTTTGGCTTAAGCGCTAACTACTTGTTTCTTCTTTTGATTTTCGAGAAATCTAAATTCTGTTGAAAATGAGCCTGAAGTTCTGAAGCATCAATTTGAGATAACTTTCTCCAATTTTCAAGATTATCGCTCCGTTAGTGTATTCATCAATCGAAAACGTTATTTTCGTTTTTATCACTTTATTTTTGCCAGTATCGATTGAAATTGTTCTTCGACCCATCTAGTATAGTACCTATAGGTAGTAGTAGTTCAATTTTTGCTTGAAATTCGGTATGCATATATGTCAAAAATTATTGTTTAGGGGTGTGCAAAATATCTTTGTGATCAAATCACAACTTTTCCCAAAAAAAAATTAATTACATAAAAAAATCAAATTTTAGCGCCAAAAATACGAGAATGTCAAGTGCAACCATTGCATTATTGTACAAACAATAACAAGGGAGTATAGGTACTGTAGATATGTACATTATTGGGTGCATATATTTCTTCCTCGCTTTTTCAGTCAAATAGTAAAGCCCTTCGTCCATACTCTTTGGCTGGTTCTCTCATTTCTAAAGCCAAAATGAAAAATACTTGTGGCATTTATTATTAACACATTTTAGAAGCTAATGTTGAAAATGACAGAATGAGAGAGACAGAAAGATAAAACGAGTTACTTCGCATAGCATGAAGAGAAAGTCTTGATTGCTCCTGACGTTCGTTATTATTTTGTTGTTCTTAGAAAGTCAAGGTTGCGGCAATCCAGATGAACCCACCGGATTGAATGTTACGGTTGAGGGGCGACGCGTTCTTCCAAGAAACATCACTGGTCAAGTAGGTAGATACATAGTACTTCACATTTATCGACCTAAGGAATCTTTCTTTTTGCCATCTTCTAACTACTCGTATAACCAAAGGATGGAATAAATCGCAAGCAAACTCTCCTGTTAGATAGGTACCTACCTACCTACCTACCAAGCATAGGTATTTAGTTTAGTGTCAGCGCTGCAAAAACCATGTTTCATTTCGACCGAGTAGGTAGGAAGTACTCTACTACACTCCCACTAACTTTACGTCGTAAGTAGGTACTATACGTACCTACCTACCCACTTACTTTATCAGTCATCTATAGGTAAACTACGGCTATAAACTACCTACAGTTCGTTGTCTTGCTATGACAGTACTTTATCCTACTAGATAAGTATCTACCATAAAGTGCATTCTCAAAAATTATTTATACCTACCTAATTATTAGGTACAATCAACAGCTTCTCGCTCGATCACCCATATTGCACTCAACATACATTTGAAGAGCTAATCGCTCTGTTTCCAGTGTATTGATTGGGATACTAAAACTCGCTTCCATGGGTACCGAAGCTCTCTCCACCTTCAGCCAAGGAAAGTGTGCTTGGGCGGCAGAGTCACTAAGCTGGACGGAGCTCTGAGCCGTCGTGGCGAGTTCTACAGAGAGCCAGCAGTCTTCGGGTAGGGGTGGCAGAGAACTCTCACAAACTGACAGTCTCAAAAAATATACTCGAAAGGCTTCTTCAGTAACCACGTGATAAGTACCTATCCGGAACATTTGTATGGAACTTTATGAATAAATCCACCTCTGTACAAGTCATTTATTCCTTTCACCTGGACTAAGTTCCCTCGATTTATTTGGTCTGAATGACGCCTGACAGTCAAGAATTTCCAGGCCGGTGAAGTTCAGGTAGACAGGTACACAACATCAGAGCTGGGTAAGCAGAGCAAGATTCAGTGGGGATACTTTTGGCTAGTTGAGAGAAACTATAGTTCCATAAGCTTGCCTTGTAACTTCCTAACTTATGTAGGTAGGTAGGTATCACAATATCAAGGTAAATTTCAACCCTCGTTAGCCACATAGGATAAATAAATAAATCGTAGGGCATCCTATGAAATCAGCACTAGGTATTAGGTATAATTAAGGGTTTTGAGGTCTGACACGTCTTTTGAATGTCATAAATTGACAGGCTATTTAATTTCATCATCAGAATAGGTAAGTAGGTAATTTTTTACCGTTTTCTGTAGACAAAAATACCTAATCACTCGATCGTAAAATCGTAAGATAGGGTATCATTGTGTGGGCATAACCATTTCAGTTGTTGAAGTCTACTGAACGACTTCGTGATCGCCGCAGCTCCGCAACGACTGGACATTTTTCCACTGGTCTCGTTAGCGCAGGAAGTATGCTGTGGTGGTAGAAAAGAATAGAATAATTAATATAGGCTGTGCAACACGCTGTCCCACGACAGCGGTCAAATGTTAGGTAGGTAAGTAGCCAGTTTCGAAGTATGGGGCACCCAATAAATACTTTAGATGAGGACGAATACTAGGCGCCGAGCGGCGCGAAGCGGCTAGTATATAAAAAAATAATAATAAATAATTGTATGTAATAAATGCTTGACAACTGAAAATTTGGAAGTTGATTTAAAAACTGAAATCTTGGCGCGAAAATGAAACGTGTTTCTATTGGTTGATGGAAAATATCGAAGCACATATCGAAATCGAACAAATATGGCAGATTTTGTGGTTTCTCGTGGAGTACCGGCTTCCAATTTGGAAGAAAAACCCCAAAAAAGTGTGAAAGGAATGCGAAAATTTGCTGTGAATGGTAAGCCAGTTACTTAATCTTCCTATTTTCACTTATTTTGAAGTCCCAGCTTCGTTCGAAGTTCCTAGAACTGGGTTCTAGGTGTTGCTGTTGTTGCCGGGTCAATGCCAAGCGTTGTTCAGAGAAGCGTCATTGTACGGTTTTTGAGTTCTTGACTTGTTATTTCAATATAGTACACGGGCTTTAGGTACCTACTGTAGATTTTTAGTTTGTTGCATGTCTTATTTTGAGCCAGATTGGCGCTGTGGGAAGGATCTTGGACGTCCAAATCATCCCCTTTGTCTGCAGGTGTAGTTATTGATTGGCGTGGCGTCGGACAACGCCCTGACGCTGCAATGGCAGCCTTGCGTTTTGACGCCATTTGCTGAATACCTAGTAAATTTATTAATGGAATCCTGCTCACTCTCGGATTAAAGTAAATCCAGTGTCGGAGAGACTAAAGAAATCTGAATTATCGTTTCTTTACTCTTGAAAATCACTGTAACCCCTTCCGACGACCAAATCATCCCCTTTGTCTGCAGGGGTTGTTATTGATTGGCGTGGCGTCGGACAACGCCCTGACGCTGTAATGGCAGCCTTATGTTTTGACACCATTGCTGAATAGTATAAATATTGCTGGAATCCGGCTCACACTAAACTCTTGAAGATTACTGTAACCCCTTCGGGTGGGGCCTGGGATAAGGGATTTTGAAATTTTGATTTCACTAGCCATTTCAGGTTATACCAATGTTTTAATACTTTATCAAATTTATAAATGCTTGATGCTTTCAGATCCAAAGCTGTTCCAGGATGGGCCCAGAAGCAATTGCCTCTGTCTGTCCAAAGTTGGGCTGATAATATCGCCATTTTCCTTCTCTCAAGGGGTCTGCGTCATCTTTGATACAGGTTAGTTGACAGAACCAGTGACTGCCCCATTCCAGCAGAGGCAGTTCCCCTTTAGCCGCAGTGGACAGTGCTGAAATAGTAACTACGATATCACTTTCACCAATTTTCAAGGTTATGATCGGTTCAAGGTTCAATACTGAGTGTCAAATCCGTCTTGACCAATCAAAAATGTGATTCTAGTTTATTCCAATTGTTGCCTTTATTTTGCCTATAGATATCGGATGCAATTTTGAATTGATTGAATATTTCTTCAAACAATCTTTAAGTACTTAATGTTATTAAGCATATTTCAGAAGCTAATGTTGAGAGTGACAGAATTAGAGAGATAGAAAGATGAAACGAGTTACTTCGCATAGCATATGAATAGACAGTCTTGATTGCTCCTAACCTTAGTTATCATTTTTTTGTTCTTAGAAGGCCAAGGTTGCGGCGAATCAGAGGAAACTATCGCAGTCAATGTTACATGTGGATAAAAAAGTACGTCGTATGCCACAAGGTCAAAGTAAAAAATTAAACGGTGGATTCATCGCCTGAGGTTATACACGTCTGTTGATATTCATCATGGCTTTGGTCAGGTAATTATGATTTTTTTTTAAATCCAAAAACCTAAAACTCTGCCGACTTACATTTGGATCACGCGAAACACACCATTTAGATACCGCAGGCATCTCAAAACTGCGATTATGGATCTTTTCGTGAGCCGCCGCCGGCGGTTGCTACCACCGCATTTTTCCGACCTACCTAATCAAGTCCCTGCGTTTGTCTACAACAGGGTACCGTTTGGTTCCAGGTGTACCCATAGTTCTATGAGAAACCCATACACTCTGCATCTGCAGCATAGCTGACAAGGGGCTGGGATGTTTGCGAGGTGAGTCTGTTTAAGGGTTGATTTGCAAAAACTTGAGGCCAAATCGACATCGATCCGCCAATTTGTTTGTTCTGCTGTGGCTGTTTGTAAGTATCGATACTCCATAGAGACCGGTAATTGCAACACCATTTCCCTCGTTTGATAGTATTTTTTCTCTCGAGAAAGCTAAACTTAGTGTCCTACTGTTAAAGCCGTTAATACAAAAAAATATAAAAAATGTACTTTGCGCGTTGAACGACGGATAGGTTTGAAATTCGGAATACGGGTGCCTAAAATTATTGTCCAGTGTAAGGCTGAATTTCACCACCTCACGATAGTGCCTTTTAACGTTCGAATAGCTATCGATTCGAAAAAGCAGACATCCTCTCGTTAGGTTTTGTTGTGTCAATAGAATTCGCTTGCTTTGTTTACGTCAAATTTATTTCAACAATTTCAATATAAAAGTGGAAATAAACCCTTGAAAAAACCCCTATTTTTTCGGAGAAAAAAGTTAAAATGTTGATTAGACTACATTAGACTACACCAAATGAGTCGCAGGTATGAAAATTATCGTTTTCGCTAACGCACGGAAAATACACTCGAAAGCTAACGAAACGGTAACGGTGCATGGTGAAAGCCGTTAACATTTTTTACCGATACGATAGCGCTATCGTGTACACGATAGTCTTCACGTTAAAGTGGTGAAATTCAGCCTAAATGTTATAATAGCGAAATTACTGCTCCTTTTTTTATAGTGTACGATTCAGAGAGTGGTCGCATTTGCCTTTCTCATAGACTTGTAGTAACACGATAGGTGGGTACGTGGTGTTTGGTAGCACTTCCAGCTGAGCACGATGGATAAGTCTTGAAATAGTCTAGTTCCTGGGTCCTTCCAGCTGTCTACTAAGTACTGCTATCTTTATTACAGACCGAGGAGTTACCTTAGTCAAAATTAGAACGTCAAGACTCCATGACTTAACGGAGTACGCCTAGCTGACCAATCAGCAGTCACCTCCAGCATCGCCGACCAATCGACAGTCACTTACTGCAACGCCGACCAATCAGCAGTTGCCTCCAGCATCGCAGACCAATCAGCAGTCGCTTACTGCATCGCCGACCAATCAGCAGTTGCCTCCAGCAACGCCGACCAATCAGCAGTCGCTTACTGCATTGCAGGCCAATCAGCAGTCACCTCCAGCATCGCAGACCAATCAGCAGCCACCTCCAGCATCGCAGTCAGTCACACCAGACGGCGATAAGGTAAAACAAATCTTTCGAGTTCTCTTACGACTACAGACAATCTTCAGACTACATTATGGGAATACTGGGTGTGTTATGTGTATTGTTCTATATATTCTGATATCTATACAAGTCATGTCTAAAGTGGAGGCATTTAAGGAGGGATCGAAAAATTGCTTTAGATCCAATACTGTTAGTTTATTTTATCAGGGGTTTCTAGCAGTACCGAAAAACTATTTCCACGCCCTATTTTAGCGTGATTTATGAAGCGCATCAGCTAGTTTTGTCTCGATGTGAATGCTAACTGAGTCGTTAGAGAATTTTTCTGACAATGGGTCACAGTGGTTATAACGTCCGGCTCGTATGAGAGCCGTTGACCTCAGGTTCTAATCTTACTGTTGGAAACATTTTCCATCTGAGTTCCCTTTTTTTCAGATCGCGTGTAATTGTGTGTGAATTATTTACTGAGTCGTTAGTCGTTACCGCATATTTCTGGGAGAGATTCAATGAAACATCCGGCTTGTGAGTTGTGAGCCGTTAACCTCTGGTTTTAACCTTCCTCGTGAAAAAATTTTCCATCCATGAGTTTTTTCGGTTCGCGAATTGTTGTAATATATGGTTTTGATAAGTTGCAATTTGTGGAGAAGGCTGTTTCCGGTTTGCAAGAGGGAGTTTAACAAGCGAGAGAGGGTTGAAATGTAAAGTCGTGCCTGTGAGGAATTAGGGTTGCTTGTAAAGAGGGCACTCCAGCTGTTTGATTCTCTAACATTATATATTGAATACCACAGAGTACACAGAGTACACAAATTATATAAACAAAAGAGCGGGAAATCTTTATGAATTTGTAACACCTCCCCCTTTTAAATCATAGATTGGGGCGGGCCGGAGGCTTAATAAGGCGCCCTGAACGAGTAAACACACTTGGCACGGCAGAACTGACATTGGGAACATTGGGAAACATTTTTTCGTGATCATTCCTCTCTGTAGAAGAAAAATCGCCAGCCCCTGTCGGGGTTCGCGAATTGTGGTAATATATGGGTTCGATTGGTTGCAATTTGTGGAGAAGGCCGTTTCCGGTTTGCAAGAGGGAGTTTAACAAGCGAGAGGGGGTTGAAATGTAAAGTCGTGCCTGTGAGGCAATAGGGATGCTTGTAAAGAGGGCACTCCAGCAAAATTTCCAGTAGGTACTGTTATGTGCTACATCCTATACAATGTAGCAGCTGCATTATGGGCACAGTTTCGGGTCCACCTGGCCATCTCATGCCCGTTGGTTAGGGGTGTATGCCTGATCCGGAGGCGGGCAATGGCCACCTCAGGCATTCATGTAGACAGTTTGGCGAGTGCCCGTTCCCGCTAAAATTCAAGTGGGATGGGTCCACAGACTGTCTATCCTTAAGTTCTTGGTCATTGGTTGGTGCGGTCGCTCTGATTGCCTTACTTATGGTGATCTTTTTATTACGATCAGTTAACCCAGTTAACTCAGTTAACCTTTTATTTTTTATTTTAATAAAGAAAATATTTTTTGGAGGGGAGGACAGTTGAGGGTAAGTACTAGTTGCGAATCTGCATATTTCACTTTTTTTAGGAGGCTTCAAAAACTGTTGGGCCACTCAGATGGGTTAGATAATTTATTTATGCTTCATAATTTTCAGAAAAGTACCAATTTTGTTTTTACAGTCAAAATTTTGTGTTATTTCTCAGCTATAGGCTAGAACAGTGGTCGCCAACCTTTTAAGGCGGAGATCGACTTTGAAAACTTCAAAATGAAGGTGATCGACTTTATTTTACGACTAGGTCTAGCCTAGGCCTAACCATAATAATTATAGTTGTCCTGTCCTGGCTTCAAACATTTCCTCTTCGTAACAGTTACGTTCAACAAACTGGGTAGGAACACGTCCTTTGTCCAGGTCCAGGTCCACGTCCAGGTCCTTTTTGTTCGTGTTTTGGTGATATAAGTAGTGGACATCTGGTACATCCTGCCTTGACAGACCGCTACACTGCAGATTGTCTAAGTTGTGATCGCAAGTCGGCGTGTACAAGGAGGAACAGTCCTCATGATCAAACCTGAAGTAAAAGAAACATTGATAGTTAGGTAGGAAGGTATACATGGATGCTACTTTGGAATAGTTACTTGAGACCAGAGGAACAAAGATTGTAGTACACAGGGCCGGATTTGGACTAATTGCCGCCCTGGGCACGAATAATTCCCCCCCAAACAATTTTTATGCACCAGCTTTGAAATATTGATATGAGGCTTACCTTAAGTGGTTAGTCGTCGTCGTTTGGTCTTCGAAAACCTATCAAGGATAACGTCCAAGTCAAGCTTTTGGACTGCCTCTCCTTCAATGCTGAGCATTGGCGCTCCTGGCCCATCGTCGATCTTAAGTAGGTCTTGACCCGCCGAAGCACTGAAAATGACCGTTCACAGCTGCAGTTGGTGGTCGGTGATGACTAGGGATCGGATTCCTAGGTGCTAAAAACGCCAAAATAGGTTTTTCAAAACCCTCTTTTAGGTTTTTATAGGTTTTTATAATTCCAATTTAGGTTTTTGTATAAGTAGGTTCTAAAAAAAGTTCGGTAATTCAAAATTTGATGTTATTTACAATGTACTGCAGTGCATAACCCGAGGGGGTAACCACTCCAGAGATTCCTTGAGATTCCACTGAGATTCCATAAAGATTTCCAAAGAGTCCCAACGATATTCATAAAAAGATTAACCCCGAAAGGGTAACCACTCCAAAAAATTCCAAGATTCCCTGAGGTTTCATGAAGATTTCCAATGATTCCCAACGATATCCCCAACGAGTGGTTAACCCCTCGGCATAACCATGTATTTGTTAATATTTTCAACAGTAATCCGCCTTCGGTTGTCCTGCAACACATTTTTATATCTCGAGAACGACCTCTCCACGTCACAGCTGGTAAGAGGTGCGAATTTTAAACAAGCCAACATGTCAGGGTTCCATGATGGTGCCTCGGGGGGTAGCTGGACAATCTCACCCATCAAAATTTTACTCATCCCTTCCATAGTCAGAAAACCTGGGTTTCTTCCCAAAATCCTCTGCATTTGGATCTCCCGAGAGCCACTCTCTTAATAAGAAGCTCTTCCTTCCTTTTACTTTAGTCATAGTAAAAAGAAAATTGTAAAGGCACACAAACTGCAAACACTTTAGGACAAGATCTGAATACAGAGTGAGCCTAAGCCAGTACCTGCCCTACCGCCCGCCCGTAACGATCCGAAATTAGCCGATGTCAATAGTCGGCTAAGCATAGGAATTGACCTGAGTACATCTGTACCTGGGTAACAATAACAGGACCCTTGCAGATAGTCCTAGGCCTAGGCTATTTACGGGGGTGAGTGACCTGTTACTTACACAATAGCTCTTTTCAAAATTAAAAATTAGCTTCATTTAACAAAAATTGTGAGAAAATTCTAATTTGATTTCTGAAAAGTGACATTTAGGTGATATTTAGATTTTAAAGTCAATATAGGTGCGTTTAGGTTTTAAACGCGATTTAGGTTTTTTTAGGTGCTATAAAATTTGGAAGGGGGGTTACTGTGTTCATAAAACGTGTAAATCCGTTAAAAGCACTACCGTAGCTAGCAAGGAATAAAATAGGTAAAAACCTAGGAATCCGATCCCTAGTGATGACAGTGCCATTCGTAGAGCTATGTCGACATTCGGGAATATATCGCTGAGTCTGGTTTTCCGCATCAACACACACAATTCAGTCAGTGTGCTTGCCCCTTCAGGTTTTTGGAGCTGGAGATGCGCGCTGAAGTGTTTGCATTCGTCCATAAATGATGGCTGGAGGTCATCACGGTAGTGGTTTACTAGTTTTTTCCCAGCAACGTCAATTTCTTCGGAAGTAAGCGTCGCCAGCTTTTCAAGGAAGCCCCATTTTTCGTACAACTCTTCATATTTTTCTTTGCGGCTGGAACACTGGGCCAGGAGTGTGTCTATGATGACGATGTACGAATTCACTTTGAAATTCTCCGATCCATTTTTCATCATCGCTTCTCCCTCTGACTTCTCTCCTGGCATTGACTTTCGCTTACCTTTTCTTTTCGCGTCAAATTGATAAGTTTGACCATCACACATCGACAGAGCTTCCTTCTCATACAGACTGAAATCATTCCGCAAGTTTTCTAGAAATTTTTGAAGGGAACTATACAAAAGAAGAACCGTTCCAATATTACTGCTCACTGACTGCAACTTCTTTCTGGTCAGGCCAAATCGTGTTAAAATCGTGTTCCAAACATTTGCCATGAACAAAGTTTCCAACAAGCTCATTTTGTTTAGAAGAGCAGAGGCCTCGTGTTTAGATTTTTACTTTCTCGCTAGCCATATATGGCGAGAAAGTATTGTTTTCGTGCAAAATTTCGAAATTGAGATTTTGGGTTTCCCATGATCCTGGGGGTCCCCTGAGTCCAAAAAAGTGGTTTCTGGAAAAAGTCTGTCCGTCCGTCCGTCCGTCCGTCAGTCCGTCAGTCAGTCAGTCAGTCAGTCCGTGCAGTGCTCTAGCGCCTATACCGTTCATCCGATTTTGATGAAATTTGGTATGGACCTGTCTAAAATTACTGCCGAGACACATTTTCAAGGATTTTTTGATTGGTCAAAAATTGCGGCCGCTGTTGTCAAAAAACCGCCAAAATAATTCAAAAATCGTGTTTTTGGTTAGTTAGACAAGCGCCGACGGTACACTTTTCAATCTATAACATTGAAAATTGGTATGTGTGTTGACAAATAGATGCTTCGAGGTCATTTTCAGCTAAAATTGAATTGGTTGAAAATTACGGCCGTTCTGGACCAAAGTTCGATCGTTTCGGCGCCATTCACATTTATTGACCGATTGTCATGAAATTTGGTAAATTTGTGTAGAACCATGTAACTTAAACATCTGTCGAACAGAATTTTGTTATCTTCAAAATTACGGCCGTTTTTGTCAAAAAAGTGTCGAAAATGAGTTGAGAATGAGAAACCACGTTTTTGAATGGTCGGAACGCATTTGGGACTACAGTAATAGAATGACAGCCATGAAACTTGGTGGGAGTGATCTCAGATAGATGCTCGTGGGTCATTTTCAACCGATTTCCGATTGCTTAAAAATTACGCCCGCAAAAAAATCTCAAAAAACCCAAAAAAAAAAAAAAAATCATTCTGGGCGAGAAAGTTAAGTGCGACTGTTGTCGGACCCTTTATTTTGTTTGACTTTCATCATTTTCCAATGCTTCCAGATCAGTTTGCACTTCTTTCCAGTTTTCTTTTAATGTTTTACATGCGTCATTTCTTGCTGACCAGCGTGTTTGCGAAAGGCTCTGTAATTTGCAGATTTTCTTAAGTTCGCCCCAACGATATGTAGAAGCCGAAAAGTAGTTGAAAATTTCTTGTAGAAACCCAAAAAAATTTATTGCTTCTTTGCAGCATTTGTTTTTAGCTCCGGCACCTTCGGGATCCTTTTCTGAATTATGTTGTCTCTAAAGAAACTGTTGGTAACTGACTGCGAAGATGGAGTCCATTTAACACGGCTCGAATTTCTTTCTGAAACTTTTTTTCGTTTCTGCAGAGGGACTGAAAAAGAAATACAATGGTATTATATATTTAATGTCTATGTCGTAAAATAAGCAAATTGTTATTATTTTTTGAAGGGGCAACGCCCGTGAGGGTACCTACTTGTCCGTGTAAGCAGTTTCTTACAAAAGTTCGCTCGCGGACATTGCAAGTTAAAATTCTGACAATTAGTCACGTAAAAAAAAAAAATCAAATTTTCGATAAAAATTGCGAGAAAGTCAAGTGCGACCATTGTCGAACCCTTTATTGGTTTGGCCAGTGCGGAGTTCAGTTATGTTGAACACAGTGCATTTATATGTGAAGATCCGGGCGTGGCATGTCCTTCGCCCCCGATAAAATCGTACTTTACTCCAGGGAAGTTTTTAGCCACGCAAAATTCAATCAGGGCTCCAACTGCATTGAAGCCGACAAGGTTATGCTAGAGGTTAGGAAGTTGATGATAGGAAGGAACCACAAATTTCACATCACATATTTTATTCAAAAATACTTTACAAGACAAACTATAAAAGAGTGAGAGAAGACATGATTCGGTCAACGGTTTTATACCCAGAAAAAGTTTTATCCTTATCAGTGCTGCCACACTTAAATGATCTGCGCGCGCAAAATTCAAACTGATAAGTTTATTACAATAGTTTATATTTTTGCCATTTACTGAGAAATTATATATTTCTATCAACACCCGTCCATGGCAAATATACACACACACTGGTTAAGTACTTACCCAACTATAGTACTACACTAAACTACACCGGTATGTAGGACCTCTTTTACGCAGAACTCGTGCTTACTTTTTGGCACTGACTTGCTTAAACTATCTGCTTAAACTATCTGCTAAAGTTAAAATTCTGACAGTTATTTACGTAAAAATCAAATCAAATTTTCAATAAAAATTGCGAGAAAGTCAAGTGCGACCATTGTCGAACCCTTTATTTCTCTTGTATATAATTTTTTGGTCATTACTACTACACTAAAGGTGCGTCCCACCATACTTGGCTAACGGTTAATCTCCAGTAAATTTGATTTTTACCATGCAAAAATTGGAATTTAACTGGAGATTAAACGTTAACCGAGTATGGTGGGACGCAGCCTTAGGGTGCGTCCCACCATGCCCAGTAAAAATTAAGCGGGAGATTTTGATTTTGTCCTATGTTTACCTACCATGTTAAATTTAACTCAAAAGTTAAATTTAACATGGTAAATCTCCAGTTTAATTTTAACTGGGCATGGTGGGACTAAGTCCTAAGTCATCCTTTCTTGCTCAGCAGTTTTACCACTTTCATCGGATGAACTAGAACCAGCAGACGACGATGGACGATACTCGTCTTGTTTCTCAGGTGTTTTTTCATTGGCTCGATAGGCTTGACTGTCGTGGAGTGGATCAGAGTTGGTGGTTGGTGGATCCAGTTGGTCACAGTTGTCTGTAGTTGTTGGCTCTTGGGTGTCGGATGTTTGGGTGGAGCTTGGACGATCTGAAATATATATTTAATTATGATTACTTATTAGGAAATACCCATACGGGAAATCTGAGAGGTGTGGACATCGAGCCATTTTTCACCAAGAAAATTGGAATGAGTTGTAGGCTTTCCTTTGGTGGCGCTATGGTCAACTATCATTTCCCCATCACGTTCGGTAGTAAATATTTGTAACCAGGTTCATGCTATTCCGGTAACCAGAGATGAACATGGTTTGCCTACCGTACGAAAGAACGGCCCTTCAATCATTAGTCACTGGCCCGCCGTTGTCTTGCGGTCAAACGCAGGAGTCGTAATCTAGCATCCCGGGTTCGAAACCCGGCGCAAGATATTTTCCAGTATGGATGTTATGGCTTCGCCCACTCCTATTCTGGTTATTAACGGCATATCAGTGAAGCTAAAGATACCAGTTATTACCTCTTCCTGAGATGAACTGAAGGAGCCGATTGACTGACGTCAGTTCGGTTAGACGATCTCCCATGACGTAATTGACGTTATGGACGTCCATGCTGTGTGACATGTGTGACAGTAGCCGCGTGTTTACGTAACAGTGTTCTGGTCAATTTCACATCGTACTTTAAGCTGAAAATGAAATGTTCATATTTTACTTCTATATGAGTGTAAATTTGAAAGTTTTGAAATATTCTGATGCTGCGTTTAAGGGGGAAGAGTGAAACAAAAACCTGGCAGAAGAATGGCCTGTTTTCCAAGTTTGCAAGGAAACTATTGGGTATTTATTCGTTCTGAAATGTAATGTGGCTTTTTAACGTCAACAATAATTTCCTTAAACATCTTGTAAAGTTTGGCAACGTTCAATTCCGCCGGAAGATAAATTTTCCTACTCTTTTCCAGACTGTAGTGACTTTTTCGCCCTTTCAAACTCTTGAGGTGAGCAACTACTGCATCTTCTACGTCGGTTTTCAGTTTTCTGTGGACAGAAGACTGTTTTCCTCTTCTATCTTCCTGTACGAATCCGTGGAATGTCAAGTCTTTTCGAATTTTCATCAGTCTCGCCTTCGTAATTCCATGGATGGAGCAAAAAGCTTCCATACACACTGGGATATCTTTTCCGTCTACTATTATGCGATATGAAAACGACGCTTCACGCTGATGGCATGGTTCGGGAATTTCAGCTCTCGAGCGATGTCTTTTCACATCGAGGACACTCGTTAGTCCTCCTAGATGTCTATTTTGCGCCGTATGGTTTGGGAGTCCATTAAAATGTTGTATCTGAGTTTGCATGCTTTCCAAGCTTATGGTTTCAAAACACTTAAATCTTGTGCACTTGCAGGGATCGCCTAGCTCGTGGCTTTGTAGCCGAAGTTTTTTCATGATTTCGGTCATTCTGCTTGTTGTTTTGCGCTTGCGCGTTAAAGGGGGCTTGCCCGGGTTAGTATCAGCTTCACTCTCGCAACTTGACATAATAGGTATTGCTTTAAATCATGAGAAAATAAAAAATAATTTTTGATAAAATAAACACTGCTAGGTACTGTAAACACAAGCAGCCATTACTACTTTAGCCAACCTGCGCATGCGCAGTATGAAGCGCGCCATGGACAATGCAAGTTCTTTCCGTCAGTTTGTGGACAAAGCCAGTTCTTTCCGCCTCATACGAATTTTGAACGGCTATTTTCCTAGGAATTGATTGGTTTCTTCCGGCACTCCTTGAGTCAACCGGTAGGTTCTCCAAAATCCCAACAGATGGCACAAACATCTCATTTTCGACTAAAAGTGGACATTGCCGGTTTTTTCCGTCAGGTCTTCAATTATTGTAATATGTGGTGATGATTTACGATCATTTGGACACCTGCAAGGAGGGAAATGAAAGTGTCATTTCAGTTAGGTACGAATTTTAGGTATAGATTCCGAAAGAATATCATGTGGTCACCTCCTGGACGTCTATATTTAAAAAATATATACCCGAGAAGGTTGGGAAATTATTTTCATTTTTAAGAACCTGACCGAGGTTGAAATACATGGGTTCTTATGGGGACTTGGCCGATCCAGCCAAAAAGTTCGTTATAACCAAGTTGCACTGCAAATTCCCCCTTTCAATTTAGGAACTACTTCCAGTGCCTATCACTGCCCTGTACACAATGTCAGTGGCACCTGGAGCCTTTTTGAGTTATTACTAGGGTTCGGAATTATATTCCCTTAAAACCCTTAAAGCCCTTAAATATTCTCAATATATTCCCTAAAATATTCTCATAAAAATCGGAATTTGTTAGTTTCTTAAGTAAAAAAAACGGACTTGGCTTTTTAAAACTTATTATATTGTACAACAATGAAATTTTCGATGTTTTTCGTGGTGAAGCGTAATCTATCTTTACTCAATAGCTTTTTTAACTTGGAAAAGGATGTTTCCACATCTGCAGATACGATTGGGAGATATTTCAGTATCGCGCTGTCCTTTGTATATACATCAACAGCTTCTCCTTGGAGAACATTACTGACTTTCACAATTTCTTCCCAGTCCGGGTTTCTCGCCAAGACCGCTTCCAATTTTTTCTTGGCAAGAGCTCCCTTTCTTCCTGGCCAGGCAGATGCATCCTCTTTAACCTGAAGCACGACTTCAACAGCTGACGTAAGCGACGCACCTTGTTTTTCCAACTTTACGATAATTTGTGGCAAACTGTGGAAATGAGCTTTAATGAAATTTAATTCATTCCATGTTTCATTGTTTCCCAGTGCTTCTTTAGCTTTGGGTATGGCAATATTGTCTTCGTCGTTGAATGTGGAAATGACATCCATCAATTTCGTGCCGTGCTCTGCATAGTAAAGTGCCGCAGCAATCCAAGTGCCCCACCGTGTTAGTACGGGCTCAGGTGGGAGAAGCGTTCCTGGCAGTATTTCCCTGAATGTCGAGATTCTACTGGGCGCTTTAATAAATACCTTTTTACTTTCTCGCCCGTATGTAATACATGGGCTGAGAAAGTTATGTCTTCGTGCAAAATTGCGATTTTGAGATTTTGGGTTTCCCATGATCCTGGAGGTCCCCCGAGTCCAAAAAAGTGGTTTTTAAAAAATGTCCGTCCGACGTACGTACGTACGTACGTCCGTACGTTTGTCTGTAGCGCGGCTAGAGGTCACACCAGTCTACCGATTTGGCTCAAATTTGGAATATAGATGTCTAAAATCAGTTCCGAGATACATTTTTAATATAATTTTGATTACTCAAAAATTGCGCCCACTATTGTCAAAAAAGTGTCAAAAAAAATTCAAAATCGTGTTTTTGTCTACTCAAGACGCATTTCACGGTACAGTAATAAAGTTAGAACCTTCAAATTTTGCAGTCGTGTTCCCAGATAGATGATGCTCCAGGATCAATATTATTGTTTTGGAGATGGGCCAAAAATTTGGGCCAAAATTTGCCCATACGTGAAAATCTTGGCCCCATGAACAGTATTAGCCGGAATTTCACAAAAATCCATAAACTTGTGCTTTATAACATTACTTAAAGGTTTGTCGAAGAAATATTCAATCAATTCAAAATTGCGGCTAATATAGGCAAAATAAAGTCAAAAATTGGAAAAAAACTAGAATCTCGTTTTTGATTGGTCAAGACGGATTTGGCACTACAGTTATTAAGTTAGATCCTTGTAATTTCGCAATAGTGTTCCCAAATAGATGCTACAGGATCACTTTTATTCTTTTTGAGATTGGCCAAAAATTTGGGCCAATATTGGCATTATCGTAGGAAAACTTTTCCAAAAATGGAAATCACGTTTTTGATTGGTTAGGTCACATTTGCAACAACCCTAATCGACAAATTTCCTTCAAAATTGGTGAAAGTGGTCTCAGATAGATGCTTCAAGGGTGTTTTCAATAGATTTTCATTTACTTAAAAATTAAGACGGTGACATGCAAAATAGAAAACGCATACTTTGCGCGTCGAACGACACTTCACTGTCTGACGGAAATGTTTGAAATTCGGTATGCAGGTGCTTAAAAGTATCGTCCAGTGTGAGGCAAAATACTTTTTAGAAAAAGTTAAAATTCTGACAATTATTCACGTAAAAAAAAAAAAAAAATCAAATTTTCGATAAAAATTGCGAGAAAGTCAAGTGCGACCATATTAGAACCCTTTAATAGATATAACTTAAGATGGAAGTTCACCCTGCTACATAGCTGCACTCTGAGAACATTACCTTGATTTATTCTGAAAATGAAGAAGTAATTAAGTACGTCTACAGGTGCGCACCTGGACTACCTATGGTAGTCTCAAATATGAAAGAATTTCTACTTATATTATGTCCGAAATCTTTAAATTGGACGCCACTTCTAGTAATAAGAGCTAGAAGTCTCTATGTATTACATTCAAAATATTACGGCCTACATACGGTATACTGAAAATTAGCGTTGGATGAGAAGATATTTCGAAGAAAGAGTACATACTTGAGGATTTGGTTGATGATCGGAGACGAAGAGTCGGAGATCTGTCCAGTCACTGTCTGCTTTTTCTGCTATAAATTTTAGAGGTGTCTCCTGTAATGCGCTGAGCCGCATATAGACACTGCTCTGGGCCAGAAACCGTGGATTAAAGAAGGCAATTTCTTTGATGAAACATACATGAATGGCAGGTATGAGCTGTTTTTTGTGAATACCTAATACTACAATAATACATGATCAACGAATTAAGGCCGATATGAAGGGTAACGTGAAGAGAAATAAGTTGATACCGCTCACCGCGCGTTACAGGTATACGACAACAAAATATTGTTACTGGTCAGTCAGCTCTTTGAGGAACTGATTTTTTTTTTTTATCTAGATGATATTTGGTTATAATTTTGATCACTGAATTAATAGGCATCAGACTCAACTTCAGGTTAGTAGGGGTAAAAAGTCACTTGATTTCCTTCCAATAACTGTGTACGTCACTGAAGGTAGGTAAAACATTACCTAAAACCTAAAACATTGTATCAGATGATTCTCCACTAGGCGTTTTCGGACCTCTTCGTCGGCTACGATATCACTGTCTGCTTTTTCTGCTATAAATTTTAGAGGTGTCTCCTGTAATGCGCTGAGCCGCATATAGACACTGCTCTGGGCCGGAAACCGTGGATTAAAGAAGGCCATTTCTTTGAAGAAACGGAACGCCACTTGTTTATGAAAGATAACGAGGAAAAATCTGGAATAATTGGATTTGTATGAAGTCGAGATTGTATGACGGTGAGATTTTCCGCCCCCCCCCCCCAAAATTTCCGCCCTGGGCAAGTGCCCATAATGCCATTAGGTAAATCAGGCCCTGGTAGTACATCAGGTACCTACCTCAATCTCTTTGCGACGTTTCACTTCCATTTCTCCGTCCGAATTGGCCTTTTCCTGAACTGTCTAAACGAATTTTCCCCGTTCGTTAGAATTACCGATATCAGACTTTCTTTCTCGTTGTTATTGTAAACATTATTTTGGCCCTTCATTGAAGGGCCCTGGCCAAGGAGGAGAGGATGCGTCCCATTGTGCAGAACATAGCACTCCAAATGGAAGCCAAGCTGGGAGGCGCTCTGTGGGTAGAGTAGACTGCAATCGTACGTGGCAAATCTTCTAGGTTAATGTGAGTAAGGAACCGTAGGAATGCGTAGTGATTTTCGCGTCATGAAAGACATTGCTATGCACACCCGGCTCACACCCCAGCAAAGGAGCAACGGCAATCGTACGTGTCAAATCTTCTAGGTTAATGTGAGTAAGGAACCGTAAAGGTCGAAGCCGATCGCACAGACAATCCTCCGTAAGTGAGCACAGACCTCTGGCATTTCTGTGGAAAAAACAGAATGTTAATTAATGGTCTAGTTACACACTCACGACACAATTGTAGGTATTGGTTTTTGATTTTTCCGACCATTATTTGAGAACACTGACGGATACTCAGATGTTCTGAAATATAATATGTATGTCTTTGTAAAGTCAGAAATTAACTGGCTATGTTGTGATTTTACGATCGAGTCATTTTTATCAATAAAAAATGTGTTCAAAATTAACGAATCATAATAATAATAATAATAATAATAATAATAATACAACAAAGCAACTTAATTTCGGAATTCAAAACATTTATATGAAGGTACCTCTATAAATGAGAAGAAAAATCAATATGCTCCCACAGGTTTCATATGATTGTCTTTTCGCCTTTAAAAACGAGTATCAAGAAGTGAACACACGTTTATGGAACACTTACCAACTCAATTAAATAAAAACATTACTTATTATATGCCTACAGTTTGATATGCGAGCCAATGGCAAAAGCCTATTTGGAAAAGCTGACGCGTCAGCAGTCAAAAATTATATCAGAAAGAAATGTTACTACGTAGTTAACAACTTCTCAGAAAGAATGAACTATCGGAACAGTTGATTATGAAAGTAAGACAGAAAGTGACTTTTAGAACGCATGTTACCTATATACTAATCGTATGTCATAAGGTAATAGGGGAAAGACCCATTTGGCAGCAAGTTATATTGACTTCACGATTTTGTCTTCCTGGGTGAACACAGTAGGATGCCCAGGTTTGCCCATGTTTTAATTTCTAATTTTTCTTTGCAAGGGATTCCCATAGGCGAGAATGTCGCTCAGCGATTGCTTGAGAGGAATTAAGCAACGAAAAATCCATTTTTATCCCATATATATATATAGGTAATTAGTTTCTCTACAAATAAATTGCAGTTTTTTTTGCCGTTTTGTGCCCACAATAGGCCGAGCATTTAGCTTTAAAACATTTGAATCTTCCCCAACACTCTGTGACCAAGGGGAACACATATCATGGTCCTCTCAGACATTTTTTTTAAGTGCATCACAAAATGCGCTCGCCATTTACCTGTTCCTGGATTTGGGCAATGTAGTGTAGTCTTTTCTTTTCTCGTTGCTGAGCGCGACAAGGATGAAGTGGCCAATTTTCAGTGTGGCTATGACAAATGACAAGCCTTTACTTTTTTTTTTTTTTTTTCGCGATTTTGGGGAATAGTGATTTTCTGACAGCGGGAATCGATGCTGCATTGGCGTTTTTCTTTGCTTCCTTTTCGGTCAATAGTTCTTTCATAGGCGAGGCAATAAATATTTCCGAGTGCTTTTTGTTCCCTCAACTTGAGGGCTTTTTTCCTGACCCACTCGACAGATCCTCATATAGTGATTTCTCAGAATAGATTGTTGAAAACTCCACTAAACTTTACACTTTAATATAAGGAGATAATCTTTACTCGATAAACTTATAATAACGACTGAATCACAACACAACGTGTCACCAGTAAGACAAGACGTGTCACTTCGGTAACCATGGCGGTAGGATAGGCTTGTAAACAAATTATCTAATCTTCAACACTCCTCCTCAAGCCTATAACATTTAAAACTCTAGAAAGTTTCTTCGACAATTCTACATGACGCTGGGTTGCTAACGGTTTAGTCATGATGATATCACCCAACTGATCATTAGTTGGAATATACTTAATACGAGCAAAACCACTAGAAACACAATCTCTTACAAAGTGGTATTTTATGTCTAAATGTTTCGCACGATTGTTACTGGTTGCATTATTTGCCATTGAAATAGCTGACTGATTATCACTACATCTACAAAAAATTTAAGTTCTGAAATGATATGATGAACAAAAATAATTTCTTTCATGGCTTGTGCTAATCCAACATATATTCTGCTTCTGCAGCACTTCACGACAGAGATTGCTGCTTTTTACTCTCCCAACTGATAGGACATCCATTCAACATTACAACAAATTCACTTACAGAATGTCTATCATAAAAAGCAGCCCAATCTGAATCTACATATCGCTCCTTGAAAACAAAACAGTTGCATCTGCAAAAAGATGATTTCGCAGGAGAGCGTTTCAAAGTTTTTGGATGTGTTTTTTATTAATTACGACTTTGGTATGGGATATCTTAAAGATTTTTTTTACCGAAAAAAAAGCTTTTTTTTTCACTAATTCAGTCTGACTAACTAGTCCATGAAAGTCAATATTTATCAACAATTTAATTTTTTAAAAAACTTGTAACGGTTTTACCTTCAAAAAGGCCACACGTGCATTGGCCCAAATGCCAATACAACACTTCAAATTTCTGTGCATTGAGGCTTGGAGGGTAGAAAATAATACGGAATTATTCACTGGTATCAATTTTTGTAATACAAAGTAACGGTGAAATAGGAAACCACAGTATAAAATAACACATAGGCACTTAGAAAATAAGTAAAAAAGAAGTCTAATCGGCTTCTGTTTTCTTATAGATAGATAAACTATTGCCGCCCATAACATTGACTCTGTGAGTAGTAAATTTTTTTTTGCCAGAAAAAATGAATAAGTCGAATATAAATTTACTGCTGTCAGTGTTAATCTTATGGGCGGCATAAAGGTAGGTAGGTATCTATATAGGTCCGCACTCTTCAGGGCTTCGGTTTTTCTCTTCGTCATTCAGAATAGGTACCTACTCCAGATAGCGTCTGTGTTCATATCGGCATTGTCGTATGTTCGCTGCTTTTTTGCTAGTTTTAAAATAAGCTCCGTCCGACCTTTCATTTACTGAAAACATAAATTATCAATATTATTACTATTATTAGTTATCACAATGATCAGCCCTTAAAAGCATATCGCTCCTTGAAAACAAAACAGTTATATCTGCAAAAAATCGATTTTTTTTATTACACCAAAAAATTTTATTTTTTTTTCTCTTTTTTTTTGGTAGAAGTGTTATATCTGCTAGTCGGATATTTACCGCTTGGTAGCATTGCAACTCTTTGAATTTAGCGCGAAAATTAGGCCGGCTGAAGCAAAAGACAGTTGCATCCGCCGTTGGATCAGTTGCCTCGTAACAACCAGAGGGAAACGTCACAATTTTTGGTGAGTAAACTGTTGTATCATCGGATGTTCTGTTTTGTAGGCTAATATAACTCTTTACCGTAAATTCTGTTCTCCTGAGACCTCCCATAGTATATTGTAATAAGTGTTATATTGGTAGATGCAACTTTTTAACTTTCAATTCCCGGCTCCATGCCATCATGAAAAAAATGTTGTATTGATAGATGCAACTCTTAGACTGTCAATCTGAGTTTTTAGTGATAGTTTTGCTGCATGCTATTAAGGGCTGATCATTGTGATAACTAATAATATTGATAATAATTTATGTTTTCAGAAAATGAAACGTCGGACGGAGCTTAGGTATTTTAAAACTAGCAAAACAGCAGCGAACATACGACAATGCCGATATGAACACAGACGCTATCTGGAGTAGGTACCTATTCTGAATGACGAAGAGAAAAACCAAAGCCCTGAAGAGTGCGGACCTATATAGATACCTACCTACCTTTTTGCCGCCCATAAGATTAACACTGACAGCAGTAAATTTATATTCCACTTATTCATTTTTTCTGTTTAAAATAATTCACTACTCACAGAGTCAATGTTATGGGCGGCAATAGTTTATCTATCTATAAGAAAACAGAAGCCGATTAGACTTCTTTTTTTACGTTTTACTTATTTTCTAAGTGCCTATTGGTTATTCTATACTGTGGTTTCCAATTTCACCGTTACTTTGTATTACAAAAATTGATACCAGTGAATAATTCCGTATTATTTTCTACCCTCCAAGCCTTAATGCACAGAAAGTAGAAGTGTTGTATTGACATTTGGGCCAATGCACGCGTGGCCTTTTTGAAGGTAAAACCGTTACAAGTTTTTTAAAAAATTAAATTGTTGATAAATATTGACTTTCATGGACTAGTTAGTCAGACTGAATAAATGAAAAAGAAAAAAGCTTTTTTTCGGTAAAAAAAATCTTTAAGATATTCCATACCAAAGTCGTAATTAAATAAAAAACACATCCAGAAACTTTGAAACGCTCTCCTGCGAAATCACCTTTTTGCAGATGCAACTGTTTTGTTTTCAAGGAGCGATATGCAGAAAAACTATCACTAAAAACTCAGATTGACAGTCTAAGAGTTGCATCTATGAATACAACATTTTTTTCATGATGGCATGGAGCCGGGAATTGAATGTTAAAAAGTTGCATCTACCAATATAACACTTATTACAATATACTATGGGAGGTCTCAGGAGCACAGAATTTACGGTAAAGAGTTATATTAGCCTACAAAACAGAACATCCGATGATAGAACAGTTTACTCACCAAAAATTGTGACGTTTCCCTCTGGTTGTTACGAGGCAACACATCCAACGGCGGATGCAACTGTCTTTTGCTTCAGCCGGCCTAATTTTCGCGCTAAATTCAAAGAGTTGCAATGCTACCAAGCGGTTAATATCCGACTTACAGATATAACGCTTCTACCAAAAAAAAAAAAAAGCGAAAAAAAAAATATTTTTTTAGTGTAATAAAAAAAAATCGATTTTTTGCTGATATAAGTAACTGTTTTGTTTTCAAGGAGCGATATGTTTCAAGAACGACTTTCTCACAGTGTGATTCCATTTTACGGTAAACCAACTTGTACTCTATAGAATTTTTCAAAAAGCGTAACACTCTTTTGGCAGCTTGCCAATGTTCAGCACTCGGTGCCGAAGCAAATTGAGACAGTTTGATGACAGCAAATGATATGCCTGGTCTGCATGTTAGATATAGATAGAGAAGACTTCCTATTAGGCTCTGATACGTACTTCGAAAGAATTCATCAACACTTTCCTAATTTGTTTTAGAATTTTAATATCTGTTACCATCGGCGTTGGACTTGGATTGCACTCTGACATTCCACAGTCCTTCAGCAGCTTCATGATGAATTGTTTGTTGTCTATATAGCTCTAGTCCATCCCGAGCAGCGACTGGATTTTTCCCAAGTCTCTGATCTCGAATCTTTTCATGAGCGCCTCCTTGAGTTGATCTCTAACTTCGGTGTTACCTGTAAATAAATAAATGTCATCCACGTATAATGCTATTATTGCATCACCTCTGTAAAAAATACAAGGCTCTGCTTTACTGCGGGTAAATTTCAATTGTTCAAGCGTAGTACACATCTTGGTGTAAAACGCACGACTTGCTTGTTTAAGTCCATGGAGAGCTTTCTGCAAAAAACATACTTTTTTCTCGCATCCTGGTTGAACGAAACCTTGCGGTTGTTCCATGTGGATTTTTTCACTCAAATCACCATGGTTGTAACATCTAAATCAGTGGTGCTTAACCTTTTTGTGCTTGCGGACCACTTGACAAAATTTCTGTCTTGCCGCGGACCACCGACTTTTTGTAGGAAATTTAGGTGCAGTAAACGTAAGTAAATGAACAATAATTCTGTGAAATTATATTTAAAAAGACAAAATAACTCACTTGGATAAACCTAGTGTGATTTTTGCGCCTGCATACTCTTCACTAATTTTTCGATCCTGGGCTCGGTGTGGCTCAAAGCCACACGCATGTCGCCACTGGCACTCAATCGATTCCTACTGTTGCATTTGATGGTGAGAAGTGCTGAGAACCCTTGCTCACACAGATAAGTCGATGAAAACAAAGTTAGGTAACGTATTGCAATGTCTCGAATCTTAGGAAAAGAAATCGCCTTTTGGCTCCAAAAGTCTTCAAGATTAATTCCTCCCTCGAACGCTTCTTTCAGGTTACTGTCGTGCTGCAATTCCAGAAATTTTTCTTGTATTTCATCAGTTAAATCCAAGACGTTGACAGTGAAAGGATTGCGGATCAGCTTCCGAATACTGTTGTCTTCGCGGTCAGGAAAATAGCGATTAAATTCACTTTTTAGGTTTTTCATGTGCAGTAAAATATTCTTCCGTATGTCTCCTTTAAGCTCAGCACAATGCCCGTCTAGAATTTCATTCAGCCTTTCAAACGCAGAAAAATTTTCACTGTCGACTTTGGCGATCCAAAGGTCGATTTTAGCAATTAATGCATTGATTTTGTCAGCATATGCAAAAATATTGCTCGCTGTCCCTTGCAGCTGAAGATTCAATTTATTTAGTTGTGTGAAAAAATCAACCAAATAAGCTAAATTTAACTGAAATTTGGGCTCACAGAATTGATCCAGCAACTCTACGTTCTCCTTGTTAGTTAGAAAGATCTGAACTTCTTTCAGTTCGTACAACCTCGACAGCATATTACCTTTTGAAAGCCAACGTACCTCCGTGTGGAAAAGGAGAATTTCGTGTTCAGAATTCATATCAGCGCATAACTGTTTGAAGAGGCGAGTATTAAGTGCGCTATTTTTTATGAAGTTAACTACTTTTATAGCTACTTTCAGTGCAATAGCAAAGAATTCAGGCAGCGTTTTGGCACACAATGCTTGGCGATGAATAACACAGTGCGTCATAATTGCAGATGGATTTTTCTGTTTTATGAACGCTGCAAGACCCGAGCGGGAACCAAGCATTGCTGGAGCACCGTCGGTAAAAACCCCTGCAAGGTTTTGCCACTTAAGTCCATGCTTCTCGAAATACTGATTTACTGCATCCATAACATCTGCACCTTGTGACGTTGTTTTCAGTTCTGGAGAAAATAGTAACTCCTCTTGAAAATTTTGATTTTCATTCAAAAATCGAATAGATACAAGTAACTGACAGCATTGTGAAACGTCAGTAGATTCATCACATTGCAGTGCAAAATAAGGACTAGGGGAAGGTGCTGTACCAAGGGACACTTTTTTCTGGAATTTTTTTCTCCACCGTGTTGAACTTTACAAAGATTAGAATTAATTGGATTGGTATCACAATGTTTCACAGACCTTACACAACATGTGAACTTTAGGACCAATATTTTTTATATAGTTAAAGTTAACGAGTCCGAGTTTTATTAAAAAAAATTATTTTTTTATTCCAAAAGACACACACATTCACAATACTTGTATACTCTTAAGTCTAAACAGAAAAAGAAACGATGACTACGAAGTGTCAGCCCGAAGTGCCGTGGAGGCGTCGAGAAATTCCTTTTATAGGAGAGGGTGCAGTAGGTGTGGTTTTCTGGAAGCGTCGGTAATAAAGTTGTTGACAAATGTCGATGGGTTGTCGAAAGATGAATAAAGCAGTTGACGGTAATGTCGTGCTTTGTTTTAGAGACAATTGAGTTTTATTGGGTGTGATGCAGCTGTCTATGACTCTGTAGGGGTGTGCTGACGCAGCTGTCTATAACTCCTCCCCCCTTAGAGAAGGGACGTCCTCGTCCGGATGAGGGATATCGTACACGTGCCGGGTGCAACATTTTTTAATGTCGTCATAATTCGCCCAGATGAGTAGTGACAGAAGGATGATGAGACAAAAGGTACCGCAAGCGAGGGCTGTGAAGGCAGCTATCGATGTGATTAATTGTTCAGACGGTGTGTACGTGTTGAGACGAGTCGCATCAAGCAGTAATTGAGTTGGTGACGTTAGGTGTCGAAACTGAAGGTCCACTTCATAAGTGTGATTGCTCAGTAGTTGAATGGAAGGTATAGCAAATTCACGCGTAGGGGTTGTGTTGTAAAACGTTTGCGTTCCAATGATTAATCGGCATGGTGAGTTGATAAGTGCTGCTTCAGAGAGAAACTGGCGGTTGATTACCATGATGCGTATTTTTGTCAAATTACGCCGGTACAGACTACGTGCAAACTGACTCAACCTGATACGTGCAACACTGCTAAGACAACAAACAATTATGAAATCATCCAAGTGCTCCGAAACAATCAAGTACTTATTGCCACGCGTAACAAAAAGGAAATTCTCGAAGACTGTCATGGGATAATCAACCGCCAGTTTCTCTCTGAAGCAGCACTTATCAACTCACCATGCCGATTAATGACTTTCGCCAGAGAAAATGAACTCTTCATGGTTGGATTCTCAACACAGTCATAGGCCAAAAAACCTACACTGCAACGAACTACTACAAGAAAATATATGAATTTTAAAAAGAGAGACATTTTTATATGTTATGTACTCATTGTTATAGTTTAGAGATAGCCCTACCAGCAGTCAACGAGGACAAAGATCACGTCGTGATGGATCAGAGCTTGTGTCCTTCGCATGAATGTTGGATAGAGGAACTTCTGGATCGGTACGGGCCACGTTATATCCAGACTTCTTGCTTTGTTGTCTGAGAAGTAACCACGTAGTGATCGAGTGGAATAGTGAACCAAGGAGCTTGAAACTCCACCCAAAGACTTCATAGAGAGAATACCCGTTCACACAAGTTTCTATTGTCATCTTCAAGAGCTTGAACGCACCGAATATCATCATCAATCCGGCTCCGACACTCCCGATAGATGATAGATGATCCCAAGCAGATTTGTACCACTTCTGAGCTGTTGTCTTTAGATAATCCTCAGGAGCAAAGGCTTCATATTTAAGGTCAAATTTGTTGACCCCATAGCCGACTGCTAAATTGACCAAGTTCTCTTTTACGGCCTCTCTAGTTCTTTGAAAAAGGAGAGTGTCTGTCCACTTGGCGATGTCTGTTTCCGTATATAATCCCTGTGACCCGATGTTCTCCATGAACTCGTAATTCCAAGGGTGGTCATAATTCGGATCAAATATCGAAGGTGCTGGAACCTCGGTCATTGATGGCCCTGGAGTATACCATGTCTCCCCGATGAGGTACTTAGCTGAGAAAATAGGATGACAAGGGACCTCGTAAGAAATGTTAGTTAAAGTGTGAGTCTGAGACGTCATGAAACGAGATGCATTCTTGTAAACAACCGGAAGATCCCTGAAACACAGAGGAGATGACCTGAAATAAACCTGGACCTGTTTACATTCGAGAATGTAGACGATGTCTCCGACTGTAACGGATGTATATCCAAGTTGGCCGGTGACTGCTTTAGCGAATAGTTCTTTTTCAATGGTGGAATAGTCAAGGAATGCAATCCTGTCCGCAGCGCCAGTTAAAGTTAACGAGTCCGAGTTTTATTAAAAAAAAATATTTTTTTATTCCAAAAGACACACACATTCACAATACTTGTATACTCTTAAGTCTAAACAGAAAAAGAAACGATGACTACGAAGTGTCAGCCCGAAGTGCCGTGGAGGCGTCGAGAAATTCCTTTTATAGGAGAGGGTGCAGTAGGTGTGGTTTTCTGGAAGCGTCGGTAATAAAGTTGTTGACAAATGTCGATGGGTTGTCGAAAGATGAATAAAGCAGTTGACGGTAATGTCGTGCTTTGTTTTAGAGACAATTGAGTTTTATTGGGTGTGATGCAGCTGTCTATGACTCTGTAGGGGTGTGCTGACGCAGCTGTCTATAACTATATATATATATTTTTTTTTTAATCAAAGAATATGCATTTAGCAATTGGGAAGAATACAAAATAAGCACTTAAACATAGAAATAGACCCCACTTTCAACGGCTATGAACTCAGAGTCTTCATACTTGAGCCCTTGCTGTGTGTTAGTGACACGAAACCAGCCTGTGGTCCCTGCATTTTCTCCGCCAGGTTTTGACATTTCGTTCCGAAGGTTTGCAACAAGTTCCCGCAGAGAGAATGCGATTCCAGCAGCATCGCCACCAACTATGGACATCTGATTTCCACTGACGAGGTATTCGTTGAATGCTGCCGTGAAATTACGCTTCCTCGCACCTGAGAACACCATTCCCGGCGCAATCATTGGTCGAATGGTCCCTGCGAATTTCGTTGGGTTGGCGGTCAGCATTTTTGACACGTAAGAGAAGTGAGGCAGTAACACCACTTTTGTATCTTGCTCAGACCTTCTCTTGAAGAATTCGGAGAAATCCTTGCGCTGCCTCCAGGCTTTCTTTGTAGTTATGGAGGAGAGGAGTCCTAGATCCTCAATGTTGCTCCCAAACATTGCATGGAAGACAGCCTGCGATGCAAGTTCGGCATCATTGCATTTCATCCCCATTTCAACTCCAGCAATTCCATGTACCACCGTCCACCCACACCCTTTGGCCCGGCACAAAGCTCGGCACCACTACAGGTTTAACCGTTACCCGACCTTGTGGACGCAGCAACGAAAGTCTAGTGTTCGCCTCTTGTCGGAACACCCTCATATAGGGTGACACTCCATCTGCCCTTGGCGTTGCTCGGTAGTGTAACAAAACCTGGTCTAACTGCGCCTGGCCCGCCGGCAGACGGCAATCCAAGCCTTCTCGTTTCAGCATCTCCTTGCACACTCTTACCCCTCTTTCAGCCTGAGAGTTGGACCGAGGGTGGTAAGGAGGAGAGTGAATGAACTCTATACCATTCCGTTTAAACCAACCAGTGAGCTCCTCACTAGCGAAGGGAGGACCATTGTCAGCGACCACAACCTTAGGTAGAGAAAATGCTGCAAAACACGTGCGCAACTTGGCAATTACAGCTTGGGCATCAGTCTTGGACATGATCCAGCATTCCAGCCAACCAGAATAAGCATCTGCTAACAACAGGTATTTCACTTTGTCCTTCTCGAAGAAATCAATGTGAACACGATCCCAGAAGCGGGCTGCACGTGGCCACACAGCTTGTGACTTGACTGGCTGACGTGCCCTGGTACTCTGACAAATGGAACACGAAGCAACCTTCTCCTCCAGAGTTTTGTCAATCCCAGGCCACCACACCAACCCACGCGCGAGCATTTTGATACGACTGACCCCAGGATGACCTTCATGCAAGGTACCAAGCACCTGCTCACGCAGTGCCACAGGAATGACCACTCTATGACCCCTAAGTAGGATTCCCTCCTCTACAGACAACTCCGACCGCAGAAGAAAGTAAGGACGCAAAACTGGACTTTTCTGATATTTCGGTGACCAGCCGTGGTTCAGACATCCCACAACCTGTGCCAACTCCTTATCTTCTTGAGTTGAACTACGCAACATGGACGTCGTGAGCAGGTCATCCATCTCCCCGACCGAAAAACCATTAATGTGCTCCACATCAACCAACCTTGGAAGAGGATTCCTGGAAAGACCGTCAGCATTTCCAATGCTAGAACCGCGGACATACTCGATAGTATAGTCATAGGCAGACAACTGGATCGCCCACCTCTGAAGTTTAGCTGCAGTCATGGCAGGAATGTTCTTTTCAGGATCAAAAATGAACTGTAGAGCCCGATGGTCAGTTCGAATTTTGAACCTCCGACCGTACAGGTACTTGTGGAACCTACGCAGAGCCACAATAATGCTCAGTGCTTCCCGTTCAAGCTGTGAGTATTTCTGCTGAGTTGGAGTCAGGGTGGCACTATGGAAGAAAACAGGCTTTTCGACGCCCTCACCATCAACCATGGACAATACACTCCCTACCCCGTACGAACTCGCATCACATGTGACAACCAGGTCATTGTTTGGATCAAAAAACGCCAACCCTGAAGACTTCACAAGCAACTCCTTAGTTGCATCAAAGGCACTCTGACACTCTTCAGACCATTTGTAACGCACGTTCTTTTTCGTCAGAGCATTCAACGGAGCAAGGGCAGTTGCTGCGTTAGGTAGGTACTGATGATATAGTTCAGTAACCCCAACCACGACTGTAGTGACTCAACATCCTTGGGTGGTGGAGCATTGACAATCGCCTCCACTTTGTCCTCTGTTGGGGATACACCACTAGAGGACAGTTTATGACCCAAATATTGACACTCCGGGACCAACCACTGACACTTTGACTCATTGACCTTCACATTGTACTTCGATAACCTAGAAAACACTTCAAGGACCCTAGTCCGACATACCTTCTCATCCTTACCTGCAATCAGCACATCATCCTGGTAAGCAACCACTCCTTCCACACCAGCAATTATCTGATCAATTACCGACTGAAAAATCATTGACGCAGTTGCCACCCCAAACGGTAGTTTCTTTACCCTGAACAAACCCATCGATGTATTTACCGTCATCATGTCGACGGACGAATCGCTTAAAATCAACTGCTGGTACGCATTAGATAAATCTATCACGGTAAAACATTCACCATTGGCCAGTTGACTAAATATATCCTCCACAGTGGGCAAAGGATACACATCACGCAACAAGTGAGGATTTACAGTACGTTTGTAGTCACAGCACAACCTGATACCGCCATGTGGCTTGTTCACAACAACAACAGGACTCGCCCAAGCACTGTGCCTGACCGGTTCAAGCACACCTCGTGCTTCCAACCGTCGTATTTCTTTCTCAACCACACCCCTAAGGGCATAAGGTACCTGATACTGTTTTTGGAACACCGGCACAGTTCCTGGACGAACACAAATATTGGCAGAAAATCCATTGATAGCCGTATTATCCAAGGTAAACACATTAGGAAAATCAGCTTTCAGGCTTTCAACGAATTTTTCGCAACGTACTTCCAAAATAAACAAATCCTTCCACTTGGGTAAGAGAACATGTAGCCACTCTCGGCCCAGTAAGGGAAAACGAAGATTCTCCTGTATAACCACACAGACAAGCTTTTGTTGACAATCATTCACTTGCACTGCTACTTCTCCCATCACACCAAGGCTTTGGTTGTTCACTGCTCGAAGGGACAGAGCTGATGGCTGCAACGGCGGCTCTCCAATCATCTTCCAGTGACGCTGAGAAATCAGTGTTACAACAGCCCCCGTGTCTACTTCAAACTCCACCGGCGTATCCTCAACCTTCAGTGACAAGCGGCACGCCTCTCGAGATCCCCGACTTCCCGTCAGCACCGTCTGTATGTAATCACGAAACTCCTCGACAGCCTCCTCCTGAACTGTCGAACCCAAGACGACCTCGTTGACACCACGAGAAATGGATGACGACTGTTGAGGTGACTGACGACACATTTTCCTTGTGTGACCCACTTTCTTGCAACCGTAACACGTGTAGAATTTTGCTCTGCAGTCCTGCTGAGGGTGCTCACATGAACCACACCGGTAACATTCTTTGCCACCTGTACGCTGATCCTGGTTCGCTCCATTAGACGATGACTTCTGGGACGACTGCTGTTGACTCGAGCGACCACCAGGCCTGTACTGACCCGAACCACGCTGTACACCGGCGCTACTACCAGACCTGTACTGACCCGAACCACGCTGACCACAGCCGTTGTTACCAGAAGACCCAGGCCCTCCTTTTTCACGAGACACAGCAACAGCCTGTACGTCCGCCCCTGAAGCCGATCCCTGCATCCAGTTACATTCTGCAGTCGCTGCTTCCATAGAAAGAGCCAGCTCACACGCCCGTGTGAATGTCAAGTTGACTTCTCCCAGCAGTCTGCGTGAAATACGACCATCACGCAACCCACAGATGAACTGGTCTCGCAAATTTTCGTCCAGAGCAACCCCAAAAGCACAGTCACGTGCACCGGCTTTCAGTGCCAGAATGAACGCACTGACCGACTCTGTCTGCAGCTGTTTACGTTGACGCAACTTTAGTTGCTCCACACTCACCAGCCTGACCGGAGTGTAATGACCACGTAGAAGTTCCACTAGCTGCACATACGTTCGAGTACTGGGTGCCTCGGGCACGCACAAGTCTTTCAGAACCTTGTACACCTCCGGCCCAATGAGGGTGAGTAGGTATCGCACCTTATTTTCATCTTCGATTTCATTGATTTCAGCAAATAAGGTAAACCGCTCCAAATAAGCCAATACATCCTCCTTAGACGGATCAAACGCCCCAATAGGGCACCGAAGCATTGCCATTACAAACACGAAGCGATGCTCTCAACAGTAACACAACATGGCGTTCACAGACTCCCGCCACACAAAACTATTTTCACCGAAAAAACCCGCATAATGATGACCACGAACGCGGAATTCGATTATCCTCGTCGCCAAATGTAATAAGTTAACTTTCTATAATAGAAATACTTGTCAAACCAGTGTAGCTTAAAGTTTTATTCATATCGAAAAGCCAATACACAATACGAATTCATGACCAGACGCCATCTTACTTACTACTCCCGAGTCCTGCGCATGCGCGCCTAAAGCCCCTTTTACCAGCTCTGGCTTAGGGCCATCCCACATTACTACAGGTTTACGGTCTATGAGCATTTAAGTCAAGGTCGGCAACCTGTCCCTGGGTACAACAACCTGGTTGTACCAAGGGACACTGCATGTTGGACCTAGGGACATAGGAAGTGGCATGCAAGAATAAAGATATTTCGCCTTTTTGTCCAATGAACTACTTTATTTTTCCATAAGCAGTTAAGCAGACATTAAATTGCCCCAAAGTAATCACTAAAAAAAAAATTAAATTCATAGAACGAGAGTACTACTCTCTGTTGTAGGTACTGTAGGTTCAAAATTTTAGGCCTGGCCTAAACAATTGTAATTGACTCAGGAAACTTAATGCTGAACGTGTGGTGACCCCTACGATCTGAATTAGGTTTCGGTAGGATCTTCTTCACTGACATCAGTTCAACTTCTGCCTTGTCTTCAACCAAAGGAAAAACGAAAGATTTGCCTTTCTTCTTCAAGAATTTGCACATGATTTTCGGGTCAGTTTCGGTAATTAGTCCAGCATAATAAAGTTTATTTTTCTTTCCACTGTATTCGACCAGAACCCAATCAGACGTCTTCACGGATGTTACTGCTTCGAAAAAATATTTTTAATTAACGTTAATGTTATCGTCGTCAGCCAGCCAGTCTGAGTTGGGGGACGTGAAACCAACTTTATCCCTTCATTCGTGACATTGAAAGTTTGTTGCGAATCAATAATCTTGTAAGCATTCTGCCAAAACTGTTTCAGTGAATCTTTATACCGCCTGACTGTGATGGGCTTGCGATTTTCTTTTTTCTGATTATTTTCAGAGTTTAAAGTATCAAACAAGTCATCAAACAATTTTACATATTCTCCACTATGCATGGACGACGCGGAGTCTAAACACTTAAAGTGCGATAAAGTTTCAACGCTGCAGCCAAAGTGCCACTGAAGACTTGCGCGGCCAACTTTACTTTCATTTTCGTTTTTCCAGTAGGATTTATATGATCAGGAGTGAGTTTTGGGGCCATCTGGAATAGCCCTTGGTCTAGCTCAAAGAAGTCTTTAATATCCTTTCACATAGCAACTTTACCTCCGTCAAATGAGACGCCACTATGGTTCAAGAGGTTGTTGCGAGTGTTCTTGAGTAGGTGCGGAGGGTCGTAAATTACTTGAATGTCACTGCTACCGACACGGAAAGAGCGCTTTTCGGGTGATCCGCCGGGAGAACTCATTAAACGGTTCAAAGCTCCGACATTAGTCGCGCCCATATCGCACACTGTTGCGACCACTCTCAGACCTGTTCCAAGAACTTTCGCAACCATCTCCTTAATTAACGAATACAACACATCACTCTTTACGGAATCGCCACTAAGATAGTACGCAATAGGCATTTTCCATTTCTGGACGGCTCCTTGCACCATAAACACTAGAGCGTGTTTTGCTAACTCATTGCGCCGACCCTGACTCCCGAAATCGACATACCCTGTTATTTCATCTTTTTTGCAATCGTATAGTAGTGAGGGCTCAATCGCCATTTAATCGAAAGTAACGGTACATAGACGGTGACTATCCTTCACTAACCTCGCACGGTCCTGCAGGACATTAAAGATGTGGTCGTTTACCCCTACTTCTACCTGCAGGACATTAAAGATGTGGTCGTTTACCCCTACTTCTACCTGCAGGACATTAAAGATGTGGTCGTTTACCCCTACTTCTACCTGCAGGACATTAAAGATGTGGTCGTTTACCCCTACTTCTACCTGCAGGACATTAAAGATGTGGTCGTTTACCCCTACTTCTACCTGCAGGACATTAAAGATGTGGTCGTTTACCCCTACTTCTACCTGCAGGACATTAAAGATGTGGTCGTTTACCCCTACTTCTACCTGCAGGACATTAAAGATGTGGTCGTTTACCCCTACTTCTACCTGCAGGACATTAAAGATGTGGTCGTTTACCCACTTACACTTCTACCGGAACCCTGCGCATATGGCGCTTTAACGTCGAGCGACTTGGGAGTGACAGCCCTTTACGTAGGAACATGTAACTTCTCGGGGACCTCGCGAACAGTGACACTGCTAAAGTTTTTTACTCCCGTGTCCACCTCCTTCCGCCACTACGTCGGCGACCGTTGCGGCGCTGACCGTCCACCAGCATTTTCAGAAGTTCCGGCATCTGTGATGTCAACTGGGTTCTTCCTATTTCAGCAGCTGCTCTCAGTTCAGCTTTGAGCATTTTAATTTTATTTTCCTTGCGACTCAAAGCTTTGCGGTAACACCTGGAAAGAAAATAGCGAAAGTACAGAAAGTGAAATGATTGAGTACACTACACAAAGAAATAAATAACAAGCAGGAAATGGGCCAAAAATTTGGAGCCAATTTTGGCCAAAACGCGTTAGCCTTCGCTCTGGTTATATCATCCTAAAGATTTCAACGAAAATTGATACAAAGGTGTCCACCAACACATCTACCTGATACCATTTTCACCAATTTTTAAGAATGTCTACCGTTGGAAAAAATGTCATAACCAATAAAAGAAACGTGATTTCCATGTTTGGCAAATTTTGGAACGTTAATACCTACCAATATTGCAAGCAATTATTATTTCGTAGAATTTCGTTCAGTACGACTTCAAACTACGTTACAAGACACTTCTCCATCAATTTTTATCAAAAACGAATAAGTTATGCGACTGGAGTGAAGAGTAACGTGTTGAGGCCAAAACTGGGCCAAGTTCGTTATGGAGAGTATTTGTAATGGAGTGCTAGTGATAGAAAGGAGTTGTTTCAATGCTTTGAGAAATTTAAGTATCCGTACCTTGTCAACTGTAAAACTTTCTGTCGGCGAGGCGTTACTTCCCTCCGTTCCACCCCAAAGCGCCCAAAGGAAAGCCGTTTTTTACATAAAGGTGTCTCGACTAAAGCGTCTCGAGTTCTTTTCCTGCCCCTTGGTGTCTCCTTAATGGACGACTCGTTCACTACGCTCGGCGCACTGTCAAAGACAGTGGGCACCACACTCTCGGAGTCAGTGGGCACACTCGGCACATTCTCGGGGACAGTGGGGCTATTTTCACAGGCACCGTCACAGGTGTAGCGTAGGGTAGGCAAAAACAGACTTGGGACACTCCCAAGTCTAAGTTTCAAGCCTGCGGGAGCTGGACACAAGGCTTCAGCCGAAAAATGCGACGAGCAAACCCGCCGGTTGGAATAGTTTTTATATGATACTGGGAGCCCGCAGGCCGCCAGCCACATTTTTTGTTTATCTACATTCCTTGGAAAACAAAAGAATCTTAATTGTTTTTTCGATCTCTGTGAGTTCAGACAACCTACAACACAGCAACTAAGAAACGCCATTTTACAAGTAAGAGACTGAAAGGTACGCTGGTTCAGCACTTTACAGGATACCATGGCGGGAACTTTTGCGCCTAAAAAAAAGCAACGTTAGCACAACTGAACTGCACAAGCCAAAAAACAAAAACAAAGCAATCAAACCATACCTTCCAATGGAATTATTATCCATTAAGGGGCCTAACAGCAAGGTAAAAACACAATTCCTCCACCTCGACATCAAATACCTACTTAAATAACAGCATAGTCCTTTCCAACATTTCCGACAAGGACCTAATAACAAAAAATTGATTTTAATTTAACAACTAATACCTATTACCTGAAACAATGGCGGTAGGTAGGCATTACTCTCGGGTCTGAAAAGACAATTTTAAGTTTTTCATCCACTCCGTAGAGACACCCATTGAAGTGATAGATAGATCGCTGAAATTTCATACTCACTTTTCCAGAATGAGAACAATTGCCTCTTACTTACTCTACAAACGCCACACAGAAATCCATAAGTAACCTACCTTTTCCAAGAAGTGGCCGAAGAGGTTTCCGGCTGCGTCAAAACACAAATTCTTCCCGTCGAAATCAAATAGATACTAGAAGAATAAAAAATAGTCTCACTTGCATTTTGCAATGAATTTCACTAGAAGCACACAGTGTAGCTTGGAAAATTGTAACTGTCAAGGCTAATTTTATAGACGCCATATTCGGATAATGTAAATAGTGGAAATCAACAGCAGAAGTCTGTTATCACTGCGAAATAGAGTTAACGTTATTTTGTCAAAATAAATATAATTTATAATATCGTTATATAAAAATCTAATCTATTTATATTTATAGTTATGATTTATGATTATGACAATCAGCTCCCTTTGCGCGGTTCAGCCGGATGGTCCCAATGTCTTTCAATGTTTTTAGAAGTAGCAACGAAGTGAATAAGTTATCTAAAAACAACTTGTGACCTTTACCTGCAAAGTCATGGCACAGACGCAAAACCATGTCCCCTATAGGGCCGTATGCGGTTTTGGGAGCATTTGAAGACTGATAAGGCTCCAAACAGTGAACATATCCATCTGCATTCGCTCTCACCCACAGTTTAAATCCCCATTTCTTGGGATTTCCTTTGATGTACTTACTGCTTCAGGCGACTTCTTCCCTTGAACGGTACCATCACTCATCAATCGCCTCGTGTTCACTATCATTGCCGGCTGAATGGAATGTGTTATGTATCATGTCAAGAATGGGACGCACTTTCCAGTATTTGTCACTTTCACTGGGCTCGTTGTTATCAGCAAAATGCAGGTTTCGTTTAATTTCTTCCAATCTATTTATCATCATATAATCAGCAATACAACCTAAACGTAGCCCTTGTATATTCGACCAATACATACGAGTTCTTGGGTATTTTACGTAAGTCATGATGATATTTATCCCCAAGTAGACTTGGAGCTCTTTGAAAGATAGGCTGAAGCAAAGGCTGCATCTTTTGTCCGTTACCATCGACACGAGCGATCAGCTCATGTCGTTGGATGTTCTTCTTAGGTGGGACTACCTCAATCTGCAACATCTCTTCAATTATTAAGTTGCTCACCAAACGCTCGTATGCCGATTTTCGACCCTTTTTTGCGATTGATCACGTAAGCATTTACTACGCACATCCCAGTAAGAAATGAGATCGATAATTTTCTGTACCTACCATTTTATTCCTTTTCTAAGTGCGCAGGCAAAATCCGTTATTTTTTTGCAACTAAGAATTTGACCACTTATTCAAAATGCATTAATCGCCTTTCACGCATAACAGCCATTTACACTAAATTTAATGTTAGGAAATGTGACACTAAATGTATGCATTCCCTTTGGGACTACTGGTGGGGGTAGAATGTTTACGTGTTCCAGTCGTACAACACCTTGGTCCGGGACCACCGGAAAAATGTACGAGCCCTTATTTCAAGCTCTTTGCTTTCCGTTACTTTTCCAATATAGTAGAGTTTTTTTCCTCCCTTGCCCTGGAACTCCACGAGAACCATTGTGACGACCTCACTTCGTTACGTCTGAGTTAATCCAGTTTTCCTTTGAATGTGCAGAGTATTGGTATCATAGTGCCATCAGCGGCGCAACATATGAGGACAGACGAGAGATAAGGGTGTTGTGAGGGTGGTTTTACCTTTTGCAGCGGTGAGTCCGAAGAAACTGGCGGTACCGCACGGCAGCTGGAAACGAGGGGACCACTAGCACAACAGTTCATATAAATAATAAAGGGGGGTGGCCGAGTGCCTTGATAATCGAAAAACAGAGTCCGAGAAGATGCTGATCGGTCGAGACTGCTATTACGAGTGATCGTGTGTGCTGGGCACATTTTCTCCGCATCGTAGATTTCTTTCCATCTCACTTCGATTGTCGATCCATAGTCTATCAAACGGACGACCACCTAGACAATGCGTGGCTGCAGACGCCAGTCACGTGACAGTGTGCAAGTCCAGACATAGTGTACAAAATGCATTCTTTTCCTCCCCTGCCCTGGAACTCCACGAGAACCACTGTGACTTAAGGCCCCATCAAGGCACCCAGCTCAGCCGGGGTTATCCAGTTTTATAAATAATTTGCCAGAACGGCCAAAAACAATTACAAGAACGGGTTAAAACGTTACAAGATGACTAACATGTATCAGATGATTCTCCACTAGGCGTTTTCGGACCTCTTCGTCGGTTCACTGTCTGCTTTTTCTACTATAAATTTTAGAGGTGTCTCCTGTAATGCGCTGAGCCGCATATAGACACTGCTCTGGGCCGGAAACCGTGGATTAAAGTCTTTGAAGGAACGAAACGCCACCTGTTTATGAAAGATAACGAAGGCAAGACCTCCTCACTGTCAAACGGGTAAACCCCACACTTACGAAAACGGGACTGCTATTACGAGTGATCGTGTGTGCTGGGCACATTTTCTCCGCATCGTAGATTTCTTTCCATCTCACTTCGATTGTCGATCCATAGTCTATCAAACGGACGACCACCTAGACAATACGTGGCTGCAGACGCCAGTCACGTGACAGTGTGCGAGTCCAGACATAGTGTACAAAATGCAATAGCTACGCGCACCCATTCTCAATTTACTCCCTTATTAAGAGATGAGCTCAACATCCTTGCAAGGTGTTTTTTTTAGGAAATCCGGCTTAATACCTTTACCAAGCCTCTAGTGTTATCGTCGAAGGCCGTGTCGTAACGACGTAACATATTGAGCCCGACGACTCAGCGCTGCTTAACCAATTGCGTCGGGCATCTCATACTCAGAAGAGTCGTCATCTGATAATTGATATTTTAATATAATTTTTATAATTCTCGAGAGGCTATTTCGATTTGATATTCTGATATTTGTTTATCAATAAAAATATAGTTAGACTTATTTTGCCAGAACGGGCAAAAAAAATTACAAGAACGGGTTAAAACGTTACAAGATGACTAACATGTATCAGATGATTCTCCACTAGGCGTTTTCGGACCTCTTCGTCGGCTACAATATCACTGTCTGCTTTTTCTGCTATAAATTTTAGAGGTGTCTCCTGTAATGCGCTGAGCCGCATATAGACACTGCTCTGGGCCGGAAACCGTGGATTAAAGAAGGCAATTTCTTTGATGAAACATACATGATTGGCAGGTATGAGCTGTTTTTTGTGAATACCTAATACTACAATAATACATGATCAACGAATTAAGGCCGATATGAAGGGTAACGTGAAGAGAAATAAGTTGATACCGCTCACCGCGCGTTACAGGTATACGACAACAAAATATTGTTACTGGTCAGTCAGCTCTTTGAGGAACTGATTTTTTTTTTTATTTAGATGATATTTGGTTATAATTTTGATCACTGAATTAATAGGCATCAGACTCAACTTCAGGTTAGTAGGGGTAAAAAGTCACTTGATTTCCTTCCAATAACTGTGTACGTCACTGAAGGTAGGTAAAACATTACCATATATTAAAATTTACGAAACACATTCATGCATATAAAGGCATTATAACAAATTTCGAAATAGCGTGACGTGTCCTTAGGAATTTTTTTTTTGGTATGAAGTCGAGATTGTATGACGGTGAGATTTTCCGCCCCCCAAAATTTTCCGCCCTGGGCAAGTGCCCATAATGCCATTAGGTAAATCCGGCCCTGGTAGTACATCAGGTACCTACCTCAATCTCTTTGCGACGTTCCACTTCCATTTCTCCGTCCGAATTGGCCTTTTCCTGAACTGTCTACACGAATTTTCCCCGTTCATTAGAATTAGCGATATCAGACTTTCTTTCTCGTTGTTATTGTAAACATTATTTGGGCCCTTTATTGCCGGAACGTTTTGTCCTTTAGGACACAAAACAAACCCAGATTCGTCCATTTTGAATATAGATTCTGCGTTTTCTAGTACGCTTCCATCTTCGAATGATGATCCAACTTCTTCAAACCAATTTCTTAACCCTTTATCGTGACTCATTTTCACAAAATCTGATGTTAAAAAATGAAAGTAAGACAGAAAGTGACTTTTAGAACGCATGTTACCTAATACTAATCGTATGTCATATGTCATAAGGTAATAGGGGAAAGACCCATTTGGCAGCAAGTAATATTGACTTCACGATTTTGAGCGAGTTTATATTCTATTTCAAACTCTAGAAATTTTCTTTGACAATTCTACATGGCGCTGGGTTGCTAACGGTTTAGTCATGATATCACCTAACTGATCATTAGTAGGAATATACTTAATACGAGCAAAACCACTAGAAACACTATCTCTTACAAAGTGGTATTTTATGTCTATATGTATCGCATGATTACTACTGTTTGCATTATTTGCCGTTGAAATAGCTGACTGATTATCACAAAATATAGTCGAAGCATCTACATAAAATTTAAGTTCTGAAATGATATGATGAACAAAAATAATTTCTTTCATGGCTTGTGCTAATCCAACATATATTCTGCTTCTGCAGCACTTAACGACAGAGATTGCTGCTTTTTACTCTCCCAACTGATAGGACATCCATTCAACATTACAACAGACAGAGTAAAACAAATGGAACCTGGCTGACAAACTTCCTCCCGGACACCTGATAGCACGCTATCAGGGATCTCGTCGTCCCATCTGAAAGTAAATAATACAAAAGCACTACTCTTCCGAGAAAGATTTCCTAATTAAACATGTCACAAATATATATTTCCAATTTATGCAATGAGACGTTATGAAGCTACCTACTTTTTGGAACACAACCGAATTAGGTATATCTGGTTTGCCGCAAATACTATCACAACACATGGACTCCATCACAGACATGAACAATGTTTCCATGGTTACTTTCCTTGCGTCCAAATTTGTACAAACGAATTTCAGAAGTGACATCCATTCCTCCAAAACTTCGTTCCACAGTCTCCAAACCTCATACAACAACATACTTACTCATAAGGGAACGCACTGCCTCCATGAGACTGCTCAGGATTCTCCGATTCTTTGATGACACTACAAACAAAAAGAAAAACAATCGGTTACAGCCAGAGAATCACGAGACGTTACATTTCAGTAGCAGTCGTATTAGGTGCATTTGCTTCGCCTAAAATCCTATCGTACTCCGCACTCTTCAAACCTTATTGAACAATATACTTACTCACTACTTCCTTCAGACAGCTCAGGACTCTCCGTTTCTTTTCTGTCACTATCAACAAAAACAGGAAAATTCGGTTACACGCAGAAATTCATGAGACGACAGAGTTTACTAGCAACACCAATAACACGCCATGCACCGATTACACAATCAAATAACAATAAAATGACACCTCACGCAACCGTGCAGGACTTCAACAAACAAACATAGGTACCTCCTCATGTCACGTCACATGTCATCAGACTACACTAGGTCTTAGCTCCACGGCGGCGCATACAAATGTTTTACAATGTAGCTTAACACACTTACCTTGAAAAAGATAAAGGAGACTTCTCCTTCGCTTCCTGCTTTTCACCCTCGCCGCTGTTCTTGATTTGTTCTTCGACACTATCAACAAAAAACAAAACACGTTCTACATACATGCAGGAAAATCATATCCTCACAACAAAGAAGAAAAAAAAAGACTAATCCTCATCGCACACCTTCCAGCTGGAAAAATCATTCATAAAACAGTAGGTAATACCAATGAATCAATACATCAACCGAAATTTGGCAATGACCAAAAACTACATTACCTACGTATATATTAGATATCGCCAGGTAAATACCTACGGATACTCTATACAAATAACACAAATTTCAACCGAAATCTTTAATATTAACCCTTTCGCAGCCGAATTAATTTCTACGGTGAAATTTAGTGTTTCTTTGCTATTTTCCTCATCTATTAAGCTACCTGATAGTCCCGAATTTTTTTCAAAATTTTCCTGCTGCTGGCTAATTTACTACAGAATCATGGGTCAATTTCGGGACATTGGCCGCCTACCGTGTAAAAATCCGATGTCAAAAATATCGCTCGTAACACTGGAATAGTATTTTTTTGTAATTAGAAAAAGCACAAATTACTGTGGATTTGAACAAGTTACCTAAGAAACAGTATGGTAGGTAACGAAGCAATCTTTTGCTTTGGAAATGCACAAGTTTACGTCACACTTGTTGCACATCATGACGGTTTTGGTCTGACAGTGTTTGCAACGCTTTCGTTCACCGCACCCTGGCCAATGCCGCATCTCGTCGTACCGGATGTGGGATGGAACACGGGATGAAACTACAGTATATCTTCTTTTTTTGAGTGGTGGCGTCGCCAGGGATGGGCGTCCCCTGGCCGTTCTTGATTCCTTGTACGTCAGTGAACGCGCCACCGACATCTGGAATTTCAGTACCTCAAGCTTTCGGCTCTCGTTATCTTGCCGCTTTAGAAGTGCTCCATTTGCTACAGCTACTCCAACGGCCCACAGAAATATCCGAAAATACCATTTCTTGCTTCGAAAATTGATGCGATACAGTTCGATCAGTTGGTCGGCCGTATCTACCCCACCCATAAAATTGTTATATTCTGTTACGATGTTTGGCTTTGCGATTTGTACTTGTTCTTTAGTTTTTCCCTTGGACCATCTATCAGTTGTCCCCATTGGTTCAACCATGGTGTACGTAGAAATGAGATTGATCGCTTTGGAGTCGAGCCATCGTACTAGAGAGACGCCGTGATTCATCTCCAACCTGCTGTCGACTGAACCTCGTCCTTCTTTTTTCAGAGCAGCCTCACTCTTCATGTCAACGTTACCCATTCGTGTGTTTCTGATCGTTCCTACACAAAATATCCCACTTGATTTTAGGGCTATTGCTAGCGGGAGGGACGAAAACCAGTTGTCGAAGTAGACAACGCAGTTTTTATGCCTGGGCAAATTTTCACAGAGGGCGATGACGATGTTGCCGGATATGCCAAGGCCATAGTCTGGGCAGGTACCAGCCCCAACATAAAAAATGAAGTCTTTCATCATCCCCCCTGTCGTAGCACGTGTAAAGACTTTAAAGCCCCACTTGTGAGGTTTGTTTTTTATATACACTTTTAGTGAATTTCTCCCCTTGAACGGTATCATCTGTTCATCGACTGAGTTCAATTGCGGCTCCGGCAACTTCTTCATGTTCTTTTTCAGCTCATGCAGAATAGGACGAACTTTGTACAGTCTATCGTATCCAGCTTCTCCTGGCTTAGGCATGTGTTCGTTGTCGGCGAAGTGTAGACACCTCTTCAGTAAACGGAATCGATTGCGGGACATACAGTCTGCAATAGGGCTGTATCGTGTGTCGTTCGCCCAGTACATTTCGAGTCTTGGCATTTTTACCACTCCCATCGTAATTAAAATGCCAAAGAATTGTTTGAGTTCTGATGCAGAGGTTTTCAGCTCAATGTTTTTTTCTTTCAGCGCATAGTTATTTGTTTCGATTGCAACTGTACAAAAGAAATCAGCGCTAATGAAATCAAAAAAGTATTCAATATCAGTTTTCCCAGGGTTTTTTTCGGGTGACTGCACATTTTCGAATGGTAGAGCCATTGTCTCAAAGCCTCTCTTTCGGAATCTGTATTTCAGTTTCGTCGGATACTGTTGCACTGGCAACGGAACTGCGGCAGCGGCTGACGGATAAACTGCTTGAGTTGATACTGGAGGGGGTGCTGCGGCTGTAGGCTCAGGCAGAGACAGGCGGCGTCTAGCTAAAGGCGATGGTTGAAGAAAAGGGGTACCGGCCAAACCTTGAAACAGTAGTGGTGGCGGGCTGATTCCAAGTGAAATTTCGGGTGAATCATCCAAATGTGGAATTTGTGGAAGATTTTCTTCATCATCTGACCTTTGAGGCTCCAATTCATCTTCTTCAGCTTCTCCTTCAGACTCGAGCGCCTCGTGGTCTGATTCTGCAGGGTCAAGTGAACTCCAAATATCGTCAATTTGATCCAGGCGTATAATTTTTCTATACCGGGACATTTCTAAAAGAAAGAAAATCATTAGTAAATAAGCAAGAAAAAAGTGAAATAATTCATAGATAATTCCTAGTAGAAGTTTACCCCCGATGGCCGATGGGTCGAAAATGTCCCATAAAATAAAACACTAAAAAAACCTACCTGAAAAAACACTTTCATTATTTTTACTCGTCACTATGAAAATTCACAATATAAACAACAAAAAATGATTTTACCAATAACCACAGGCTAAAAGAAACGATGATATCAAATTATGAACTTACCTCGGTAGAAAGACACGGAGAAAAACAAGAAAAAAATTAATCACTTCTCATTAAAAAATCATAACAAGGCTGCGATGCGCCATATTGTTTTACATTTCGATTCGATTCGATAGTCGTTACCTTTTTTAAAAAATTTGTTATGTTGGCGATGCGTTCGCGCCAATATTTAAACCCAGCCAGCCTCTCAAAATTCATGGGTCGTTTTGGACCCATTGGCCGGGTAAGGGTTAACACAAATTTCCAACCAAAAAATATACTTAAATAGACGCCTCTGAAGCCATTTTTCCCTAATGAAAAAACAAGAAAACAAATCGCCCGACAACAGTCGCATGTCATAGGGGTGAGTCCGGTTACCCGCTGACAGCGCCATCTTGGCCGCTTTGTTCAAGGTTACTCACCAATTAAACAAATAAATACAGCCAATTTCTTCTTGATTCAGCCTTTTCTTTGGCTTTGACTTCTTTTTCTTCCAGAAGATTTTTCTCTGGCGTAAAGGTGAAGATGGTCGACTTTCCGGGCTTTCTATTCCTTCGATTTCCGTCTCGGGATATTTGTGCTTTTGGAAGAGGGCGCACGTCCTCTGGCGTTACAACACGTTTTGTGCCAGATGGTCCTGCCTTTGGCGTTGAAGCATTGCTAGTAGGGGCTCCTTTGTCAGCAGTTATGTCTTCATTATACTCCTCAGTTTCAATATTCTTCGGAGATGACGCGTCTTTTTCCACCTCGTCGTTAACATTTGGCCGACCTCGTTCTGTCAAGGTATTACTGCAACATGGTGTTTCGGATCCGGTAGGTTCAGCCGGTGGATGATGCCAAATCGTAGATGGTGCGAAGTCTGCTTCATTAAATGCCAGAATGTTTACTGGCCATATTCCGGTTTTCCTAAAGCCACTTGCGATGTTAGTGCTAGAAAAGCCTTTCAAGAAGCTGCCTTTGGTTAACTTGGCTACGTCTTTCATACGTATGGTCTTGCCGGTGTTAGTTGACATCCAGTCTTGGAAGGCCTGAGCACAGTACGTTTTGAAAGGTGAGTACACGGTCACGTCCAGTGGTTGTAGACGATGAGACGTATGCGGCGGAATGGACAGCATATGAATGCCATTATCGCGACAATAATTTATGCTTGCCAGGGAAATATGGGACTCATGGTTGTCCAATATTAATAAAATTGGGTGGTCTTTTGAGCATTTTGATTGTTCCTTCAGATGCATTAAAACATTAATGAAGGCTTCTTTTGGCCATCCACCCTTTAGGGCTCCCCAAAGAAACTGACCCGGGTACGCCTTCAACGATGTAATCTTCTAAGTCACGTACCCTGGGAAACAAAAATACTGGTGGTATTGCAGAGCCGGCAGCATTTATAATGCCTACCATCGTCACAGTTTCTCCTTTCTCTGCAGATGAAGCTGTAGCGACCTGGTTTTTTCCAGTCGATGACACAACTTTGAAAGTTTTTAACACTGTTTGTATGCCAGTTTCATCTAAATTATAAATTTCCTTGGCATCAAATTTGTATTTATCCATCAGCCGTAGATAATTGTCGAAAAAACTCTTGACTGCAGTTTTGTTAAATGCGGCTGCCCTCGCTATTGAACACTGTTCTGGTTTCCTGAGACTCAGCTTCGGATGCTTCTTCATAAAACTGAGCATCAAATCTTTCCCAGCTTTTTTGTTTGATTGCCACGATGATGGCGATGAAATTTTCAATGCTATGCCGAAATCGTAGTACAATTCTCTTATTTGCTTGTAGGTTAGCCCACTGTTAAGATATTGTTCGATCATTTCATCTTGCTCGTTAGTAAAAATCTGGTTTACCGAATACTTCGAGGAAAATTCTCTGGCCTTCCTTGGTTTCACAACCAGCTCATCACTGTCATTTCCTGAATCGTCGAATCGCGATTTCAGCTCCTCTATTGAGTATTTCTTCAGGAGGTTATCGACTCTTGAACTAAGGGTTTGCCTGCTGACTCCGCAGTCACGGGCAACTTCCGACCTTTTTACTCCGCGTATGATTGCCTTTACACCTCTTAAAACCACCTCCTCATCAATGACCGCCCTTTCTGTTTTCTTCTTGTAACAGCGAACCATCTGAAGCAAGCATGAAATCAGTTGTAAAAAAGATAAAGGCATACAAATTTGACCATGGGGCAGTTTCAGCACCTGCTGAAACTGCCCCATACTGTGCGCCGAATCTGCCCCATTTGCCTTCTTCTTCTTTGACAGGAATGGTTGGTAAAGTATCAAGGTTAGGTTATTAGAACAATGGTTAATAGTTGCACAAATAACCACTCAAATGTAAAAAATAATTGCAACTCTTTACTTACCGTAACTAGCATTAAACTACCTGAGTCGGCTGGGTGAGTGCTTTAAGGTATGCCAGGCGAGAAGCGGCTGGTGTTTTGGAAGAGTTACGTCAGCGAATCATCTCAAGACCAAAAATAAGGATTTAATTGTCTAAAATACAAAAGTTTTGATAATTTCTGTACCTTCGCTTTTTTCAATACAAAAACAACTTCAGCCATTTTGTAACGTGGCAGCAGACTATTTATCTTGTTTCAGCCGCCAAATTCTGTATAGTTTTTGAAATACAGCCTCTGCTGAAACTGCCCCACTGCCGAAAGTGCCCCACTCTCCCCATAAATAAAGATACTTTCCGTAAATTTAAACAGAAACCGAACACACAATCAGTGCATTTTATTATAAACTAGCGTTTTTATAATTATAGACTTTCAATTTTTATAATAAAAGTATACAGAAGAGGAGTTTCAATTATGTCACCTTCTATGTCGGCCTTGTCGCCTTCCAAAAAGGCAGGCGACATAGCAGACGCCAACGCCTGACTAACCCATTGTTCTATGTCTCTTTGTCCCCTATCTACCAAAGTCCGGACTCACCCCTGACTATGATGTCACCTGTCATGGCGCTGTCTCAGTCCCGACTCACCCACCTGGCCATGCCATACCTACTGAACTTACACGTCTCCTCGGAGATGTCGCGTTTTTTTCCCTTCTCCCGTTTGGTTCATGTACTTATGCCATGGTACGCCATTGTAAGGTATTCCACCTAAAACAGGAATTTCCTACCTAATGTTCGAAAAACTCCAAAAATATTGCAAGAATCATAAAACGGAATATCTGAGCAGTAGCTTTATCCGTACACTTCATCCAGGACACCAGGTGCCCCGTCCTTGCAACCACCGCCATATGTCTGCACATGTTATCCAGACACTTACCGACGAGACCATGGACTTTATATCTGGAGCAAAAGGAACAAAATGTTCTGATTTGAACACGAGAATAGGTGTTTTATTGTGTGTTTGTTAAACAAAGTTAGAGTAGGTTTTCGACTGTCCCATACGTATAGACCAAACAGCCCAAAACTTTATGGGGAGGGCAGGAATTATTTAAAGATAATATGTCTTTTTAACGTCATTACTCATGAGGCTGTCTTGTGATTTGACTATCGAGTGATTTTTATCACCAAAAAAAATTGTCCAAAATTAACCGATCCTGAAATCATACACAACATAGCCTCATGAGTAATGACAATGACGTTAAGAAGGCATAATATATTATATCTTCTTATAATGTCTTATTTCAGAATATTTAAATATCCAATAGTTTTCTCACAAAGTTTGAAATCGGAACGTTGAAAATAGCGATTCGAAGCAGATTTCCCAATTTATCACTGGTTTCTTTTATTGCAACTGTTTTGCAAATGCTAAGCATCGCATACATCAAGAAAAGTGCTGTATCTCGAAAACCAGTAAAAAAAATGGGAAATCTGCTTCAAACACTCCCTAGAACATTGTTAGGGCTAGGTACAGGCAAAATTTTGTGTCTTTCCAACCAAGGGTAAACCTTGAAAATGAATCGCCGCTCGCAATGTTAATCTTATGGGCGGCAAAAAATGCACCGTCAGGTATAGCGGACCCTTAAAGAAGAGTGGAAACTTACTTATTGGCAAGTAAAAAAATAGGCATGACACTTTCCATACTCATTTCAATTTTTCCATTATAAAGGTACTCCAGAAAGTCTTGAAAATTGAGCTCAGTGTTTCGTGGTTCCTCTAGTTCAATAATGTTAGTAGACTCCGTGCCTTGACTCAACATGCGAAGAGTGGAAACTTACTTATTGGCAAGTAAAAAATAGGCATGACACTTTCCATACTCATTTCAATTTTTCCATTATAAAGGTACTCCAGAAAGTCTAGAAAATTGAGCTCAGTGTTTCGTGGTTCCTCTAGTTCAATAATGTTAGTAGACTCCGTGCCTTGACTCAACATGCGAAGAGTGGAAACTTACTTATTGGAAGGAAAAAAATAGGCATGACACTTTCCATACTCATTTCAATTTTTCCATTATAAAGGTACTCCAGAAAGTCTTGAAAATTGAGCTCAATGTTTCGTGGTTCCTCTTGTTCAATAATGTTAGTAGACTCCGTGCCTTGACTCAACATGCGAAGAGTGGAAACTTACTTATTGGCAAGTAAAATAAAGGGTTCGACAATGGTCGCACTTGACTTTCTCGCAATTTTTATCGAAAATTTGATTTTTTTTTACGTGAATAATTGTCAGAATTTTAACTTTTTCTAAAATGAATTTTGCCTCACACTGGACGATACTTTTAGGCACCTGCATACCGAATTTCAATATCCGTCAAACAGTGAAGTGTCGTTCGACGCGCAAAGTATATGTTTTCTGTTTTGCATGTCACCATCTTAATTTTTAAGTAAATGAAAATCTATTGAAAATGCCCTTCAAGCATCTATCTGAGACCACTTTCACCAATTTTGAAGGAAATCTGTCGATTAGGGTTGTTGCAAATCCGTCTTAGCCAATCAAAAACGTGATTTCCATTTTTGGAAAATTTTTCCTACGATAAGGCCAATATTGGCCCAAAATTTTGGCCCATCTCAAAGAGAACAAAAATGATCCTGAAGCATCTATTTGGGAACACTATTGCGAAATTACAAGGATCTAACTTAATAACTGTAGTGCCAAATCCGTCGTGACCAATCAAAAACGAGATTCTAGTTTTTTTTTCCTATTTTTGACTTTATTTTGCATATATTGGCCGCAATTTTGAATTGATTGAATATTTCTTCCACAAACCTTTAAGGGCCACCATATATTCTCGACGAACTTCACCAAAACCACTGTGCGAAAGTAAATATTCGACAAAACTAATGTTTACATTTTAGTACAGCCGGAGACTGGTAATTGCAATCTCGTAATGGTTGTGTCTACTCTAAAAGCTAAACATAGTGTGCTATTCGAACGCGAAACCAACGAGTGAAAGTAGGACACTATGTTTAGCTTTTACAGGAGAAAAAGTAGAGAAATGCTGTTGAAATTACCAACTTCCGTAAGTGAAATAAAAATTGTCAACATCTAACATGGCGGCGGTAAATATTACAAATATTTATCAAGCTTTTCTACTAAATGTGACAATAAAATCATACTGTTTTAGTCCGAAACGTTACAAAAAAATATTTCGCGTGAGGTAGTGTTGTGTTTTCGCGGTCTGTCAAAAAAACATGTGGACTGGTAGTTGACTGTTTAAAACCGCTCCTGTGGGCTTATTACTCCATTTCATGCAAAAATACAACACTACCTCACGACAAAGAGTCTCAGGTTTACATCCCCCAATAAACACTTTTCACTCGCCCTGTAACTTCGGAGTAGGGCTTGAAGTACGTAGCATTGCGAACCAAATACGTGTATTCCACCTTAAGTAATGTCATTAAGCACAAGTTTATGGATTTTTGTGAAATTCCGGCTTAATACTGTTCATGGGGCCAAGATTTTCACGTATGGGCCAATTTTGGCCCAAATATTTGGCCCATCTCAAAAATAATAAAAATTATCCTGGACCATCTATCTGGGAACACGACTGCAAAATTTGAAGGTTCTAACTTTATTACCGTACCGTGAAATGCATCTTGAGTAGACAAAAACACGATTTTGAATTTTTTTTGACACTTTTTTGATAATAGTGGGCGCAATTTTTGAGTAATCAAAATTAAATTAAAAATGTATCTCGGAACTGATTTTAGACATCTTTATTCCAAATTTGAGCCAAATCGGTTGACTGGTGTGACCTGTAGCCGCGCTACAGACAAACGTACGTACGTCGGACGGACATGACCTAAAAACCATTTTTTTGGTATCTAGGACCTCTGAAACGCCTTTTGCAATGAAAATCTCAAAATCGAAATTTCGCACGATAACATAACTTTCTCAGCCCATGTATTACATACGGGCGAGAAAGTAAAAAGCATGTTACAGCAAACTCTTTGTCTACTACCACTGGCTTCTCCAAACGTGAGACTAACGTGTGCAGAGCTGTCTCAGTTGACTTGCCAGCCTGATAGGCATGCTGTGTGGGATGCAGCGGGCTGATCAGTGCTAGGTCTTCTCTGATGCGCCATTCTACGAGTCGTTCCAGTACCTTCAGCACAAAAGAGCTCAGAGTAATAGGTCTGTAGGATTCCGAATGGGAATAATCTACTTTCCCCGGTTTAGGTATAAATACGACTTGCACTTCCCGCCATGATCTGGGCAGAGCTGCCAGTCTCAGTGACGAGCGGTACAGCTTTTCCATTGGTTGCATTATTTGATCCAGCCCTCTCTGTAGCATTGCGGGAATGGCCGAGAATAACTTGGGCCTCTGTGTGTTTGGCCGGCGAACTGTCGGATGAACTGAAACCAAAGCAGAGAATAACTTGGATTTCAGTTCATCCGACAGTTCGCCGGCCAAATGTAGTTCACGCACCACAGCAACAAACGCTGAGCGCTTCGCCAGCTTCACAGTAGGCATAGGCAATCCCTATAAAACAACGAATCAAATTGTAATTTTGATTATCATATAACAGTGTAAAATTTGAAGGAAATACAGACCCAAAACATGGTACGAACTGAAGTCAATTATCAATTTTCTGTCTATTATCTTATCAGTTATCACTGATAATTTTCATTTTAAAAAGAAATAATTTTGAATGTTTTAAATTTTGTCCATATAAGTAGTCCAAATATCTAGGCCGCTGAAAGTGAACGTCCATTTTGCGGTCTGTATCTTGGAAGTTATAATATACCTATTATAGGTAGGTAGGTACCTGATAGGTACTCAACAAAAATAAATATAAATGATCCCTAGCCTCATTAACATGACACTGCCAAAGTAAAAAATAATAATCATAAAATAAACAAGCGGTACGACACGGTCGGACAAAACTTTACCTGCTTATTTGCGTGATTCCTAGAAATAAACCCTTGGTTAAATGATTAAAGACGGAAAAACTTTTTGACGAAAGGAATGGTCCCAGAATGTTCTCCCGAGTACTTAGAGACCCCACACGACATACTTCGGCAACCACACAAAACTACCCCCTAAAAGGAGGTGGGGTGGATGGGGAAGCTCGGAAAAACGTTTCGACAAAATAGATTGTCTCAGAACGTTTCCCTGAGCATTTTGATACCCCATACAATGTACTTTGGAAAGTATCCAAAACTCCCCCATAGGGGGGGGGGGGGGGGTGCGGCGAAAAATCATTTTGACCATATAAATTGCCTCAGAACGATCTCCCGATCATTTTGAGCCCCCACAACCCATATTTCGCAAACCACTCAAATCTACCCCCCTTAGGGGGTGGGGTGCTTGGATACGTTCAGAAAAACTTTTTGATACAAAAACTTGCTTCACAACGTTCGCCCGAACAGTTTGAGACCCCATAAGCCGCACTTTAAAAGTCACTCAAAATTGCCCCCCCCCCCTGGGGGGGGAGGCTCGAAATAAGCCATATACCATTTGTGACGAGTATGGCCGTTGTCACGTGTCATATCCAGAACTACTCATATACCACAAAAAACTGAATCCACTGATTTCGCCCTTTTACAGGTCCAGGGGGGACTTCCCCCCCTTTTTTTAGCGGCCAGGGAGTTATGCGGGGGTAGTGGGTGGTATCATTGGATTCGTAATTATTTGTTCTATAATTGTCTAAAATTTGATCGAAATCGTTAGAGCCGATTTTGAGCAAATAATTTTTTTCTACTTTTTGGGGGTGTTTTAGGGGGGTAAACCCCCTTAATTTTAAAGGGGGGAAACTGGGCTTCTGGATTTTTATTTCTTCCAATTTTAGAAAGGTCACTACCGATTTTGAAGAAAATCGGTTGAAAAGTGTGCCGTCCAGGTCAATGCCACATACATAGCTACATACACATACATACATACATACGTACTGACACGGAGTACCTGACCTCTTCTAAAAATTCCTGTGGGCAAACTTTTCGTCGGAGGAAAAAAGTGAGATGGTTTTCATATTCTAAAGGAATGGACGTTTCCGAAACGTATATCCAAGTTTCAGTCGCTTTTGAGGTCTGGGAGCAATGACGTTTCAAAGTTGAGGTTTGCCAAAAATTGGCCCGCACGAATACAATACTTTACCTTACGTATACTCCGTATACAGGTAAAGTAAAAATAAATTGTCTCAGAACGTTTCCCCAAGCATTTTGATACCCCACACAACGTACTTTGCAAAGTAACCAAAACTCCCCCCAAGAGGGGGGGAGGGTGGCGAAAAAACATTTTGACCAAATAAATTGTCTCAGAACGATGTCCCGATCATTTTGAGCCCACACAACCCATATTTCGCAAACCACTCAAATCTACCCCCCTTGGGGGGTGGGGTGCTTAGATACGTTCAGAAAAACTTTTTGACACAAAAAATTAGTTCACAGCGTTCCCCCGAACAGTTTGAGACCCCATAAGCCGCACTTTAAAAGTCACTCAAAATTACCCACCCCCCCCCCCCCCTGGGGGGGGGGAGGCTCGAATTAAGCCATATACCATTTGTGACGGGTATGGCGGTTGTCACGTGTCCTATCCAGAACTACTCGTATACCACAAACCACTGAATCCTCTGATTTCACCCTTTTACAGGTCCAGGGGGGACTTCCCCCCTTCCAGGGAGGTATGCGGGGGTAGTGGGTGGTATCATTGGATTTGTAATTTTTTGTTCTATAATAGCCCAAAATTTTATCAAAATCGTTAGAGCCATTTTTGAGCAAATATTTTTTTTCTACTTTTTGGGGGAGTTTTGGGGGGGTAACCCCCCTTAATTTTAAAGGGGGGAAACTGTGCTTCCGGATTCTGATTTCTTCCAATTTTAGAAAGGTCACTACCGATTTTGAAGAAAATCGGTTGAAAAGTGTGCCGTCCAGGTCAAGGCCACATACATAGCTAGCTAGCTAGCTAGCTACACACATACGTACTGACACGGAGTACCTGACCTCTTCTAAAAATTCCTGGGGGCAAACTTTTCGTCGGAGGAAAAAAGTGAGATGATTTTCATATTCCGAAGGAATGGACGTTTCCGAAATGTATATGCAAGTTTCAGTCGCTTTTGAGGTTTGGGAGCAATGACGGTTCAAAGTTGAGGTTTGCCGAAATTTGGCCCGCACGAATACAATACTTTACCTTACGTATACTCCGTATACAGGTAAAGTAACAAGCGGTACGACACGGTCGGACAAAACTTTACCTGCTTACTTGCGTGATTCCTAGAAAAAACCCTTGGTTAAATGATTGGAGACGGAAAAACTTTTTGACGAAAGGAATGGCCCCAGAATGTTCCCCCGAGTACTTAGAGACCCCACACGACGTACTATGGCAACCACCCAAAACTACCCCCTAAAACGAGGTGAGGTGGTTGGGGAAGCTCGGAAAAACTTTTTGACAAAATAAATTGCCTCAGAACGTTTCCCCGAGCATTTTGATACCCCATACAACGTACTTTGGAAAGTAACCAAAACTCCCCCCATAAGGGGGGGGGGGGTGACGAAAAAACATTTTGACCAAATATATTGCCTCAGAACGATCTCCCGATCATTTTGAGCCCACACAACCCATATTTCACAAACCACTCAAATCTACTCCCCTTAGGGGGTGGGGTGCTTGGATACGTTCAGAAAAACTTTTTGATACAAAAAATTGCTTCACAACGTTCCCCCGAACAGTTTGAGACCCCATAAGCCGCACTTTAAAAGTCACTCAAAATTGCCCCCCTCCCTGGGGGGGGGGGGGGGGGGGGAGGGGGAGGCTCGAAATAAGCCATATACCATTTGTGACGAGTATGGCCGTTGTCACGTGTCATATCCAGAACTACTCATATACCACAAACAACTGAATCCACTGATTTCACCCTTTTACAGGTTCAGGGGGGACTTCCCCCCTTCCAGGGAGTTATGCGGGGGTAGTGGGTGGTATCATTGGATTCGTAATTATTTGTTCTATAATAGTCCAAAATTTGATCAAAATCGTTAGAGCCGATTTTGAGCAAATATTTTTTTTCTACCTTTTGGGGGAGTTTTGGGGGGGTAACCCCCCTTAATTTTAAAGGGGGGAAACTGAACTTCCGGATTCTGATTTCTTCCAATTTTAGAAAGGTCACTACCGATTTTGAAGAAAATCGGTTGAAAAGTGCGCCGTCCAGGTCAATGCCACATACATAGCTAGCTACATACATACATACATACATACATACATACATACATACATACATACATACGTACTGACACGGAGTACCTAACTCTTCTAAAAATTCCTGTGGGCAAACTTTTCGTCGGAGGAAAAAAGTGAGATGGTTTTCATATTCCGAAGGAATGGACGTTTCCAAAATGTATATGCAAGTTTCAATCGCTTTTGAGGTCTGGGAGCAATGACGGTTCAAAGTTGAGGTTTGCCGAAAATTGGCCCGCACGAATACAATACTTTACCTTACGTATACTCCGTATACAGGTAAAGTAAAAATATCATGTTAAGTACTTGACTATTTTTTGTCACAACCTGTCAAAGTTTCAGACCGCTCCGTAACCAAGATGGCGGTCAAGGTATCAAACCCTAACGCTATCTGCCATTTAACGTTCACCTATCTATTATTACGCCCTGGTTCTCTACAACAGCGAAGGGAGCTATGGTCACGCGGACGGTCGCCATTTACATTTAAAATTCCGAGATCCCACCCTAAAACTCCCCCTTACGGGCGTCTATGGTCAACGCCACTTATAATTTCAAAAAATACCTAGATCACCCTCAACGTAGATTGCAAAATTTTTATTTTATCCCTCTAACTTGTCCGGTTTTGCTGAAAACCTAGTGGCACCGGCGGGCGGTCTGAATATATCTGTATATTAGGTAGGTTATTCTGTTTGTACTTCAGTCTTGTACCTGACGATGACATCAAATCGACGAAACCGGTCGCCCTTATTAAATTTTGTGTGCTTGATAGGTACGAGTGCAAAGTTATTTTGGGGTGGAGTACCTACTCACCGGTGTCGGGTATTTTAACTGATTTGGGCCTGTTCCGTTGACTGCAGACGGAGAGCCACCATTCGCATTAACTTTCGCTCAACTTACCAAAAGGGGCACTGGAAATGCTCCAGTATATGGGCCAGTCTTGTTTTGTAAATTTCCAGATCTGGATGCGGAGTTTGTTCTGAAGCTGGAGGCTGCATAGGTTTATCTGAAGAATCCATAGGCTCCATAGGTTCATCTGAAGAATCCATAGTGTGAACTAAAGAACTTATAAATGGTGTGAACTATGGAAAGATCCAAAATCACTGGAATCGATCCTCGAAGATCAAGGGAAATTAAATTTAAGTCAAAATAATAAACGAACGCATCACAAACATCAAAAATTATTGTGATGCTCGAATCGATTTTACAAACTAGTGACCACAGAGTACTAATACTATAAATTCTTGCTAGTGACACTTGAATTTTTCCCGCCAAAACATATTTGAAAGTTTGTGTTTTTAGGTAGATTTCGAAGAAAAATCTACCTATTGTAGTCGTACCAGTAGTCTCACTTTTGAAAAATTTCTTCACAGTTCTTCTTTTTATGACCCCTGGACCCCAAAACCACCGTCAGTTAAAAAGTTTATATATATATATATATATATATATATATATATATATATCTATATATATATCTATCATTTTCATTTCCTTGTGAACACGCTAGGAGCCGTATTTTTGAAAAATAATTGGTTTTGACTATTTAATAAAATATAAGGGACTAAAATCTCGGTCGAGTTCGTTAATGGGGGAAATCGGACGAAGGGGGGGAAAATGGGGGGACTTTTTCAAAATCTGGTTTTTTGGCCATAACTCCCTTAATATTGCAACTAATGAAACGTGGTTTTCTCTGAGGGTCGTCTAACAGTACTACCTACAACTTTTCTTAGTAACGTTTTTTGATCCCACCCCTAATGGTTGAGTAAGGGTGGAAAAAGAGGGTTTTGCGCACAAAAAAATTCATAACTTGTGTCCTAGGGGTGTTATCGAGTTCTTTTGTTTTGTAATGCATTTGCCTCAATATTACCTACAACTTTTGTCTGAAAAAGTTTTTCGTCCGACGCACCGTTTAGGCAGGGGGTGGGGGGTTGAATTTTCAAAACGTCGTAACTCACTTATTTGGTGAGATATCGAGTTTATTCTTTTTGGTATGCGTTTCTATTAATAATATCTACAACTTTTGTCTGAAAAAGTTTTTTGTAAAATCACTTTCATTTTCTCGTTAAAGGGGTGGGGGGGGGGTGAAATTTCAAAAGTCAATTCCTCCGTTGTTATTGTAGATAATGCATTTGGGTCAACTGAAAATCTTCTTAACCGTCATTCTAAATGATTTTAGACTGCTTTTAGTGGATGGAAGTAATCTTCGAAATCCACCTACGCCTTTCGGGGCTGCCGAAAGGGATTTTTTGCTCTTTTAGGTAGATTTCGAAGAAAAATCTACCTATTGTAGTCGTACCAGTAGTCTCACTTTTGAAAAATTTCTTCACAGTTCTTCTTTTTATGACCCCTGGATCCCAAAACCACCATCAGTTCAAAAGTTTATATATATATATATATATATATATATCTATCATTTTCACTTCCTTGTGAACACGCTAGCAGCCGTATTTTTGAAAAATAATTGGTTTTGACTATTTAATAAAATATAAGGGACTAAAATCTCGGTCGAGTTCGTTAATGGGGGAAATCGGACCAAGGGGGGGGAAATGGGGGGACTTTTTCTAAATCTGGTTTTTTGGCCATAACTCCCTTAATATTGCAACTAATGAAACGCAGTTTTGTCTGAGGGTCGTCTAACAGTACTACCTACAACTTTTCTTAGTAACGTTTTTTGATCCCACCCCTAATGGTTGAGTAAGGGTGGAAAAAGAGGGTTTTGCGCACAAAAAAATTCATAACTTGTGTCCTAGGGGTGTTATCGAGTTCTTTTGTTTTGTAATGCATTTGCCTCAATATTACCTACAACTTTTGTCTGAAAAAGTTTTTCGTCCGACGCACCGTTTAGGCAGGGGGTGGGGGGTTGAATTTTCAAAACGTCATAACTCACTTATTTGGTGAGATATTGAGTTTTATCTTTTTGCTATGAGTTTTTATTAATAATATCTACAACTTTTGTATGAAAAAGTTTTTTGTAAAATCACTTTCATTTTCTTGTTAAGGGGGGGGGGTGGGGGTTGAATTTTCAAAACGTCATAACTCACTTATTTGGTGAGATATTGAGTTTATTCTTTTTGCTATGAGTTTCTATTAATAATATCTACAACTTTTGTCTGAAAAAGTTTTTTGTAAAATCACTTTCATTTTCTCGTTAAGGGGGGGGGGGGGGGGGGTGAAATTTCAAAACTCAATTCCTCCGTTGTTATTGTAGAGAATGCATTTGGGTCAACTGGAAATCTTCTTAACCGTCTTCCTCAATGATTTTAGACTGCTTTTAGTGGATGGAAGTATAATCTTCGAAATCTACCTACGCCTTTCGGGGCTGCCGAAAGGGATTTTTTGAATATTTTGGTGTCCATTTCAATTTTTCCTACAAAATATTATGGAGGAATAAAATAAAATGTTGTTTATTTCTGAAAAATAATATGTCTTATATTATTTTGATTTGATAATTAGAAATGATAAGAAGTTATTGGTTCTTATCTAATGACAAATTTATTATTTTCGTGCCCCTCTGTGTCCGAGTGGCCAAGGGGTCCGCCATGCAAGAATCATTTATTTATAAATAAATAATTATAATAAATGACGAGCTAAAGCGCAGGCTCCACCTGCTCTTCACCTCGCCACTGCGTGGGGCTCGCGACACCTCGGCCTTCGGCCTCGTGATTTGTTTTGATTTTCAATGCCGCAGCTCGCCGCGGATAAATGGACGACCTCTAGACATTTATTGAGAGGACGCTATACCTGACGATGCATTTTTTGCCGCCCATAAGATTAACATTGCGAGCGGCGATTCATTTTCAAGGCTTACCCTTGGTTGGAAAGACACAAAAGTTTGCCTGTACCTAGCCCTAACAATGTTCTAGTGCGTATTTGAAGCAGATCTCCCAATTTCTCACTGGTTTCTTTTATTGCAACTGTTTTGCAAATGTTAGCATCGCATACCTCAAGAAAAGTGCTGTATCTCGAAAACCAGAGCAATTTTACCTCACCATACCTACTACTTGCTAGTAAAAAAAAAAAAAAAAAAAAAAAAAAAAAAAGTAAATCAAGGGTTTTACAATATCCGCAATTAACTTTCTCACCCAGTAGGATCAAATTTTCGTTCTTTTTTGGGTGATTTTATTAAGATTCAGTTTGCCAAATGCGTTCCGAGTTCCGACCATTCAAACACGTGGTTTCTCATATGGAGCGCTTTTTACTTTACCTGTATACGGAGTATACGTAAGGTAAAGTATTGTATTCGTGCGGGCCAATTTTCGGCAAACCTCAACTTTGAACCGTCATTGCTCCCAGACCTCAAAAGCGATTGGAACTTGCATATACATTTCGGAAACGTTCATGCCTTCGGAATATGAAAACCAACTCACTTTTGTCATCCGACGAAAAGTTTGCCCCCAGGAATTTTTAGAAGAGGTCAGGTACGCCGTGTCAGTACGTATGTATGTAGCTATGTATGTATGTAGCTATGTATGTATGTATGTATGTGGCATTGACCTGGACGGCACACTTTTCAACCGATTTTCTTCAAAATCGGTAGTGACCTTTCTAAAATTGGAAGAAATAAAAATCCAGAAGCCCAGTTTCCCCCCTTTAAAATTAAGGGGGGTTACCCCCCTAAAACACCCCCAAAAAGACAACAGTCGCACTTAACTTTCTCGCCCAGAATGATTTTTTTTTTTTGGGGGGTTTTTTGAGATTTTTTTGCGGGCGTAATTTTTAAGCAATCGAAAATCGGTTGAAAATGACCCACGAGCATCTATCTGAGATCACTCATACCAAATCTCACGTCTGTCATTTTATTACTGTAGTCCCAAATGCGTTCCGACCATTCAAAAACGTGGTTTCTCATTCTCAACTCATTTTCGACACTTTTTTGACAAAAACGGCCGTAATTTTGAAGATAACAAAATTCTGTTCGACAGATGTTTAAGTTACGTGGTTCTACACAAATTTACCAAATTTCATGACAATCGGTCAATAAATGTGAATGGCGCCGAAACGATCGAACTTTGGTCCAGAACGGCCGTAATTTTCAACCAATTCAATTTTAGTTACAAATGACCTCGAAGCATCTATTTGTCAACACACATACCAATTTTCAGTGTTATAGATTGAAAAGTGTACCGTCGGCGCTTGTCTAAGTAACCAAAAACACGATTTTTGAATTATTTTGGCGGTTTTTTGGCAATAGCGGCCGGAATTTTTGACCAATCAAAAAATCCTTGAAAATGCCCCTCGGCAGTGATTTTAGACAGGTCCATACCAAATTTCATCAAAATCGGATGAACGGTATAGGCGCTAGAGCACTGCACGGACTGACTGACGGACGGACTGACTGACTGACGGACGGACGGACTGACGGACGGACAGACTTTTTCCAGAAACCACTTTTTTGGACTCAGGGGACCCCCAGGATCATGGGAAACCCAAAATCTCAATTTCGAAATTTTGCACGAAAACAATACTTTCTCGCCATATATGGCTAGCGAGAAAGTAAAAATAGGCATGACACTTTCCATACTCATTTCAATTTTTCCATTATAAAGGTACTCCAGAAAGTCTTGAAAATTGAGCTCAGTGTTTCGTGGTTCCTCTAGTTCAATAATGTTAGTAGACTCCGTGCCTTGACTCAACATGCGAAGAGTGGAAACTTACTTATTGGCAAGTAAAAAAATAGGCATGACACTTTCCATACTCATTTCAATTTTTCCATTATAAAGGTACTCCAGAAAGTCTTGAAAATTGAGCTCAGTGTTTCGTGGTTCCTCTAGTTCAATAATGTTAGTAAACTCCGTGCCTTGACTCAACATGCGGTCTATCATTTTCTGCAATCACAATTCTCAATATTAACCAATTATCGAGCGCTTGGTAGAATTCTGATATTGGCACAACGGTTTACGTACTAGGTCACGATAATAATATTTTTGGAAAAAAAATACAGAATACTGGGATGAAGCTACTTATGCCTCACCCCCACTTGCGCTGACTTACTTGTCGTCGGGTCCTCGTCGCCCGTATACCGTCATCAAATATTTTCGCTAATATTTACTAAAAAGGACTTTAACTGTACTGACTAACTTGTTGAACTTGATTTGGCAAGTACTTATATGCTACTTATATGAGAATATGCCGATGGCAATGGAACTTAATTCCATTAACTATTAAAGAAAGGTCACATGTTCGCTGTTGCGAGTCGACTACAAAATTCTATTTTACATGAGGGACAACGACCCATCTTGGGGTAACTTTGAAACCAACTGAAGAGAAGTTCAACCCACTTTAATTCGACATTTTCCAATTGTTGAAGGAGTGTTGCGACCATGCTTGTGACCTGGTCGAACTCACTCTTCAGTTGATACACGTATCGCTGGAAAACGTACCATGAGGCAGCACACTGTTTTGGATATTGTAGCATTAGCGCCCAATACACTTCAAACAAGACGCTAATGGCGTCTTTAAAATTTTCTAATTCATAGACAACATTTTGCGTGACAACTACCTCATACTTGGTCCCCAGCCCATAGACTATGAGGAACGGCTGTAGTACCAGGTCGTACCTGTTATGGATAGTCAGCCGTTGCTCATAGATAGGCTCCCTGCTACTATCCACTGCAGCCTGTACAATGATACCCTTTAGTGCTTCCGATCGGGTGGGTCGCCAGGTCTTCGTCCCATTCTCCTCCAGACGAACTTCCTAAAGTACCTAGGTCTATGTCACTTTCGCTGGAGTCAGAGTTGGTGAAGAGTTGCTTCTTGCACTTGAGTTTATCCGTAGTGATTTTCACTTTGCGTTTCCTGTCTTCTTTTTCTTTCTGAGCCCGTTCTTCTACTTTCTTTGCCCTTTCTTCTGCTTTCTTACCGTAGAACGTGGATACTTTGACCAGTTTCAAAATGAAATCGCAAGTATAGTTCCAGTGTTTCTTTTTTTGGCCAATATTTTTCAAACTATTGTGGGGGCACTGTAGGGGCTTGGCAATCTTCAGTTGCATTATCACATGGCAGTCTCAGTTTTCACACCAAGAGGAAAATTCTGCCATGGTCAAAGTATCCCGGGTATGTGGAAACTTTGACTGCTTCCAATTTTAACCTGTTTTCAGAATGTTTAGCTTAGGTAGCGCCTCATCTTTATCATTCGTAGTCAAAGTATCCTGAGAAGCAAGTATCATTGTTCAAAAATGAATGAAAAAATCCATTGCTTTACTGAAAAAAATGAAAAAGTCGAGTGTATTTACAGAAAAACAATACAGTAGGCATAAAGGCTGCTTAGGACCTAACGAAACTTATAGAGGCCTCGCCTGTAGCAATCCACCTTCAACACCTTTAGCACCGCACTGACATCCAGTTGCAGTGTGTCCACTTCATCAGGGAAGACATAGTCACTACCCTTTGAACGCATGAAACTGATGGTCACTTTCTCCATGGCCTGTGCCACTACTTGTCCAACTAATATTTTCTCGTGCTGTTTCTTCGTGTCACGGTCGTAGATAACTTTGGCTTTCACAAATGTGTCTACAGCCGGCGGGTTCATTGAGGAAGAGGCTTCGGTGTCGCCGTCCTTTGGTTCCTCAGCATTTGGATCTGAGTCTTGCTCGTCGGAGTCCACGGAAGAATCGTCATTGCCAGCATTCATCAACTCTTCATAATACGCATCAGAATCAGAGTTATCGTCATAGACTACCTACGTCAACGGCTTCATTTTCATCAGAATCAGAAACAACATTGATTTTCCGTTTACACTTTGGTTTTTGTTTGGACTTCTGCTGCTTGGATTCTACAATGTCTTTCACTTCCTCATAGCTTATACTTTTTCCAGGAGTAACTTCCAATTTCCTTTTTTTACGCCGGGGCTTCTCACCAGGGTTGTTTCTCATTCTGTCCAGCATTTCCAAGACTGCAGTGGAGACAGTGGATTGGACCTCTGTTTCATCACTGCCATTCGACTCGGAGTCCAAGCTGGGAATCCGACGCAAGACCTGGTCACTGTCAAATGGGAAAATCCCACATTTACGGAACCCTGATACGAGATTGCGGCCTTCATCACCATTGACCCCTGCGACCACATCACAAACTTGTTTGAGGGTCCGATTACACCTTACAATAAATATATGATCCTATTTTTTTAGCATCATAAAAATTTTAGAAAAACTGCAATACACTTGACAATAAAAATAGGATCATGTTTAGCAAAGACGCCAACTTGACATGGTAAAAAAATAGAATTTCGAAGATTTTTAGGGTCCTTTTTTGAACCGTTTTAGGTTAAATAATTTCTGCTATATTCTTTCAATTCATCGTTATAAGAAATTCGTACTCCTCCACATTTTCTATTAAAATACGGGTCATTTCCATTCCACTTACCTCAGCCGCCATTTTCAACCAAACAACAACAAACACACGCAGCATAGAGGAAGGTAGTCGCAGCAGTTATGATACAATTTGTACCGGCCGATACAAATTGTATCATAATTGACTCAATTCACTTTACACCTTACAATTTTTCTTGATCATATTTTTTTATGATCCTATTTGGATTGGAAATTGTAAGGTGTAATCGGGGGCTGAGCAAGCCAGGAAAAGCCTCCTTCGTAATGGTTTGAGATTTTTTTCGCTGCTTCATTTTCCATTCATCAAGGATTTTTCTCCAAGCCCTCTTCAGTGGAGCGTAAAATGCAACATCCAGTGGCTGTGCTATGTGAGTGCTGTTGGGAGGAATGCAAATGAAAGCTATGATATGTCCAAAGTCTCCCCGACACGGGGAGACCGTCGACATGGCACGGGGAGACCTTGGACATTGTTCGGGCCTTGCCCTCAAATAATGGATTTTTCTTGTACCTGCACCCAAACCACTATAAATAACAATAGGAACTTGTCAATAGGATATTGTAAATAGTGGCCGAATAATAGTGTCATCCCTCATTTAAATAATAAGTACTTTCCAGAATATTCTTTTTGTTGGCAACACCCTTTTTTGACAACCGTCAATCTCACACTTTCCAGAAGTTTCTACATACTTAACTTATCGCCTTTATTGTACCTAACTTGAAATGCATTCTCGAACATTCTTTGGTGTATATATAAACCACCCTCTGCCCTGCGAGGCAGTTCAGTCTAAGTTCGGTTCCTTTTCGTTCCGTCTTAGCTAGCTCAGTGTTGTTCAGCATTTGTATAACTTCAGCATTGTGATTAAATCGTGTGTAAACAAAATTCCGTGCATCTTACATCAGAACCTACCCGAAGCGTATACAGACATTCATAATTTCCTTAGGCATGGAACGGAAATTGGTTTTTTTTTTTTAGAAAATTGTTTAAGGTCCCATTTGTTTTACATTCCCACAGCTTTACAATTACTTAAGAAATATCAGGTACTGTGTAGATCTTCCTACTTGTACCGAATTGTTTGGTTTTACAAATTTACAAAATCTTAGCAATGTCAGGCACTGTGTATATCTTCCTACGCGAACTGAATTGCTTGGGTTCGTTTAGCCGCCCCAAAACTGAGCTCCAGTTGTAAAAAATTACATCCTCTCGTTCCGGCCTCTTCCAGAGTTCCATTCCGTTTCGCTTCATTGCTTTGACTTTCAAACCATCTGGCAGAACTGCGACAGTTATTCCGGGAATAACGGCTCCGTCATATTTCCCCGCCACGTACTCGCCGATTTCTTTTTTGATTTGAGGGAGGCACACTTCATCTTCATCTTCATCTTCCGAAGAAGTCACGTTCTCATCTGAGACATCAAGATCACTATCGGACATCTTCGACTCGAAATAGGTGTATACAACACTGCAGTTATTCGTGTTATTGAGCATAATATTGAGCCCGACGACTCAGCGCTGCTTTACCAATTGCATCTCATACTCAGAAGAGTCCTCATCTGATAATTGACGATTTGAGTTCTTCAATAGGTTTGCGGGCTGTGGTACCAGTGGTGCCTGGTTGTGCTGACTCAAAGGGCGCGGCATCTGTATAATAATACATAAACACACTGTATAAAACATAACACCTCTGCAGCATTAGTCAGAACCCTGGTCATTATTTCAATCATTTCTTCATGTTGACGTATTTGCTTCTGTTGCATGTCCAACCACAGCAACATATATCTGCAGATTAACAAATTAAGTGCATTAAGATATTGTATGGCAACTAAGGAGGAGATATCATACTGTGATAAGCGTGAACTATGTAGACACTATATGACGGCCTCGATAGCCGAGTGGACTTAATGGTCGACTTTTGAGGAGCAGCGAGAGCCGGTTCAATCCCGATCCTACCAAAAAGTTGTTCTGCTTGGCATTCACCTCTGATATGTTCAGCATGTCAAGTGAAATGTATATATATCGAGTCTGTGGTGGTTCGGAACCCACCTAAAACTGTAGGTCCCCATCATTTACTCAATGGGTGGGGAGCTGGTATTTGGTAGTGCTGCCAGCTGAGCACAATGGATTATTTTTGAAAGCGGTCCAGTTTCTAGGCTTGTCCCCCTTAACCCATAACTATTATTATTATTATTATTATTATTATGTAAACACTATTATAATTATTACCGGCAAAGAATATTTTCGTTAGGGACCACTAAATTGTGCTGCTCGAGAAGCGAGCACATAAAATTGACGTCTAGGCAAGCCAGCCGGGGTGTGTTCATCAATATCGGAAGATTCGACAATGCGAAGTTACGGAATATCTGAGCAGTAGCTTTATCCGTACACTTCATCCAGGGCACCAGGTGCCCCGTCCTTGCAGCCACCACCATATGTCTGCACATGTTATCCAGACACTTACCGACGAGACCATGGACTTTATATCTGGAGCAAAAGGAACAAAATGTTCTGATTTGAACACGAGAATAGGTGTTTTATTGTGTGTTTGTTAAACAAAGTTAGAGTATGTTTTCGACTGTCCCATACGTATAGTCACGGCAGTAGTATCTCTGTATAACGACCGTCAAGGGACCATGTCAATTTGCTCGCTAAAGAGAGAGCTTGTTCGCTATAAGGTCACTCATTTTTTTTTACATGCGGTAATAACTTGCTCCATTTGAGTGGCGACACTTGGGTATAGCGGACCCTTAACGAAGAGTGGAAACTTACTTATTGGCAAGTAAAAAAATAGGCATGACACTTTCCATACTCATTTCAATTTTTCCATTATAAAGGTACTCCAGAAAGTCTTGAAAATTGAGCTCAGTGTTTCGTGGTTCCTCTAGTTCAATAATGTTAGTAGACTCCGTGCCTTGACTCAACATGCGGTCTATCATTTTCTGCAATCACAATTCTCAATAATAACCAATTATCGAGCGCTTGGTAGAATTCTGATATTGGCACAACGGTTTACGTACTAGGTCACGATAATATTTTTGGAAAAAAATACAGAATACTGGGATGAAGCTACTTATGCCTCACCTCCACTTGCGCTGACTTACTTGTCGTCGGTACCTCGTCGCCCGTATACCGTCATCAAATATTTTCGCTAATATTTACTAAAAAGGACTTTAACTGTACTGACTAACTTGTTGAACTTGATTTGGCAAGTACTTATATGCTACTTATATGAGAATATGCCGATGGCAATGGAACTTAATTCCATTAACTATTAAAGAAAGGTCACATGTTCGCTGTTGCGAGTCGACTACAAAATTCTATTTTACATGAGGGACAACGACCCATCTTGGGGTAACTTTGAAACCAACTGAAGAAAAGTTCAACCCACTTTAATTCGACATTTTCCAATTGTTGAAGGAGTGTTGCGACCATGCTTGTGACCTGGTCGAACTCACTCTTCAGTTGATACACGTATCGCTGGAAAACGTTCCATGAGGCAGCACACTGTTTTGGATATTGTAGCATTAGCGCCCAATACACTTCAAACAAGACGCTAATGGCGTCTTTAAAATTTTCTAATTCATAGACAACATTTTGCGTGACAACTACCTCATACTTGGTCCCACCATTACTACCAGTAGGTGCCCCATGAAGCATTCTTGGTTGCCAATTCACACGTGGAAAGATGAAAAAGGGTGGAATGTGGTGCCCTGCTCCATTGATTCCTCCACAAACAGTGACTGTAGTTCCCCTTTCTCCTGATGTTATTTTCCCTACTTGTTTGACCCCCTTAACTGCAATTATTTTTTCTGGCTTATGGGCGGTAGTGACTCCGGTTTCGTCAATATTCCAGATCCGCTCCGGTTTCAAAGAATGTTTTTCGTACAACTCTCGAAGCTTACAAAAAAACTCTGCAACGTTGTGCTTGTTGAAAGAGGTCGCCCGGCTCAGGCTGGTTGCCTCAGGAGTCCTTAATGAAAGCCAGCCGTTGTTGGCCATAAAATTACTGTACCAGCTTTCTCCGGCTTCTTTATTTTTGTCCCACGACGGTGGATACTTCTTTTTGTTCGATTTTGCGTAAGCGTAAGCAAGTCCTTTCAGTTTTTTTCTGCTTAACCCGTAGTACCTTTGAGACATATCTTTTAAAAAAACACCAAGGTGCCGTTATTCTGAATCTGAGAAAACCTTTGCTTTTTTGTAGCCTGGTGTGTGGTCCTCCCCTCTTCTGACAGCTCGCTTCAAAGTCATGACATTAACACCAAAAGTCTTGGCACTTCCTTTGTATGTCCCGCCCGCCTTGACAGCTTCTACTGCTTGTCTGAACTTGACTGCTTATCTAAACTTTTCTTCGTCAGATGTTTTCCTCCCATCGTCCTTCGGTACATATTTGTTAGGCATAATCTAAAAAGAAACCAATAAAAAATGGCTAAGTGATGCATGGTGAGGAGAAATGATCCGGGATCAACTCTCCTCTTGTTTACAGGGATCAAATCTCCTATGTTGTTAATTTTTCACAAAAGGCGGCATTGAAGCCAAACAGTGATGTTTCAAAGATATCACTTGATGCACTTATAATCGAAAACTAACAGTAATAACGTCCGATGCATGGACGACTTTAATCTCTAAAAATCTAAGCCTCTAAAAATTTAATTTTTGTCGCACTTTTGATTTAACAAAAAGTCGTGTAATTAGAATAACGATAATTTAAAAAAATAATTAAAATATATTATTTGCATTGAAAATATTTATAAGAAATTATAAGAATATCAGAATTTCCCTTGTCTAGTGTGGTAACGTGTAAGTAGACAGGAATGTGATTTTGTTGTCTTGAGCTTTGTGCCTGATTGTGACAGAAGCATACCGCAGAACTGAGACATTTTTATTCAGTACCTACCTACGATGGAACATTCGAAATTTTTTAATGAGGACGTGTTCCTGCACGCATCCATCCTCGATCGGTTTAGAGGTCTAACGCCCCATCTTCTCCCTTGTCTCCTTCTCTTTTTAGGTAGATTTCGAAGAAAAATCTACCTATTGTAGTCGTACAAGTAGTCTCACTTTTGAAAAATTTCTTCACAGTTCTTCTGTTCATGACCGCTGGATCCCAATACCACCATCAGCTCAAAAGTTTATCATATATACCTAGGTACATACCTATATCTATCTCTATATATACATATACCTAGGTATCTATATAATTTCAATTTCTTGTGAACACGTTAGGAGCCGTATTTTTGCAAAATAATTGGTTTTGACTGATTAATAAACCACTTTTCTTTGTAACGTTTTTTGATCCCACCCTTTATGACCCAGAAAAAGAAAAAAAACACAAATGAATAATTTCAAGCTTTTTTTTTCAACAAAAAACAGCATTGAAAAATCTAAATTATCTTTGTTTAAAGATTATCTAACCAAAACCAAAAAACACACGCGAATAATACAAATTTATAATAATAATACGAATAATAAAACACAAATAAGCCTTTTTTTAAATAAAAAAACCTAAAAAATTTAAGAAAAATCTAAATTATCTAACCAAAATAGAAATTTTAAATTTTGTAAATAAAGGAGAATCTAAGCAGACGACGTTTCCATGGTGGCGACAAAGGAAAAATTTAATATCTAACCTCGGCGACACGCCGTCTTGAAGTTTTAAAGCATTAAATCACTAAATGTTCCCGTAAGCTAAACATGGCTCATTTTAGAGGCTTAGATTTTTAGAGATTAAAGTCGTCCATGCATCGGACGTAACAGAGGCATAGTTACATTTTATCAGTCTAATATCCCTTCGTCGCTAAAAAAACTCGTTTTACTCACTTAAAATCAAGTCAACAGCATGCGAAACAAAGAATAATTCACAGTGAATTTACGGCTTCGGTATATGTGTCCGCCATTTCTCAGCCAATAGTGTGTAGTCTTCTGCTTCAAATTTTGCCAACATACCAAAAATAAAATTTACATGGCGGGAGATTTGAATGGGGGATCAAGTCTCCTTGGGGATCAAATCTCCCAAACCTCCCCTAATATCTAAAAGTTACAATCGTGTTTCGACGCATGTTTTATCTCGTAGGTATTTCAGAGTCTAAACCAAGTATTCTATACCTACCTGAAACCTTTTATGGATTTATACGTGCCCTGCTCGTGAATGTCGTGTATATTTGTTATCTACCTTCGCATTTTTTCTTCAGGATTTTCTATATTGCTCTACGTTGGAGTAAATATTACTTAGAAATCATAGATACCTACCTACATGTACAGTTTCATCTCTGTCTTCGGTGAATCAGTCTTGTAGCTCGCCGATACTACGTTGGCTATGATGTTTATCGCCAACAGGGTGGCTTGCCTGATGGAAATAACCATCAGGTCCTTCACTTCAGGCCCAGTCTCCGGCATCTTTGCGTTTCCTCGAAAGGTCGCTACATATAGTAGCTTGACCTCTTCCTCTCCAGAGTTGCGGAAGCTCATCCTGCAAACACTGTTCTCTTTAGGTTTGCGTCGCATGCTGGGTCCAATTTTAAAGATAATCGTGCTGGCAAATTCTACAGCGATCGATTTAACCTTCCATGAGACTGGAGCACTGTAGTCTTTCATAAACAGAGCGAACTTTTGTTTGAGTTCTGCAAAAGTAAGTCCTTCATCGGTATGCTTCGTCATGAACTCCCTCGCTACCCTCCTCAGATGAAGTGACGAAGGCGGGAGTTTGGGATCTGGCTTTCTTTTTATTGATTCTCCCTGGGGTCTGTCGGAAATACTCCCCAACTCTTGAGTTTATGGCCTTTTCGTTTCCCACTTTCGTAATTCGGTTTACAGCAACTGAAAAAAGAAAGAAATTATTAAGATCACAGCTTAAGGCTGAATATACATTCGCTATTTTTTTTACGTTTGGACTTCAAAGTTTGTGAGAAAACTATTGGATATTTAAATATTCTGAAATATAATGTCTTTTTAGCGTCATTACTCAGTCATGACTCTCATGAGGCTATGTTGTGATTTCACGATCGGTTAATTTTGGACAATTTTTTTTGTGACAAAAATCACTCGATCGGAAAATCACAACGTAGCCTCATGAGTAATGACGTTAAAAAGACATACCTATTATATTTCAGAATATTTAAATATCCAATACTCAAAACCGAGATTGCTGTTGTGAACCGTGTATGTTTCCTCTCTCGATCCTTGCAATTCTCAAGCAATAAACAGTCGTTACTTTGACTAATTTGCATTTAATTCACTTCGCAGGTATAGCGATTCCATTTCTTTGAACATCCATTAGACACAATTACCAACATTTTAGACACAAAATGACAAAACTAGAATGCGCGCCAAACTTAAATAGTTCTAAGTTATTCTTATTCCAACAATTGCCATATGCGGGCTTCACCTTAATAAGACCCTCATCATCAGACTACTTTCCTTTGGGGGGAGGCAATTCCACTCACTGAGATGGTGTAAACATGGGATTTAAAATAGTCACTCATCACGGCATTTTTCAGTTTGTAGCCGGAAAAAGCGGGCTTTTTGTCCGTCCCGTGTAAAGTCATGCCGCTGATGACTTCGTCAGTCATCAGCCGCTTTAGCATCAGCCGGACCGCCTCCGCAATGGAGTCTCCTCCAGCTCCCTGAAGATACTCCACACCTAAATTAACAAATAATAATGAAAAAATGATTCAGCTCTACTGCCTTATAGGTCCTATCGGATGCAGGTGACGATGCTTCTCATCAACTGCATAATGTTGGCATTGAGAGAGGCGAATTTTATGTAATTTGTTTCTTACTTGGTATAACCGCAAATATCCTCGGGACTACCTACCTGGTTTTCGAGAATTTTTGACTTGTTATTGGTAGCATCGCAAACTAGGTTCCAAATGCCAGCGGTAGGTACAAATTGGGCAAATTAGGGCAAGTGTTTGCTTCGAGTTAGCATAGTTGCGCTGTATAGCTAAACATAAGCAACGGAAGTACATAATCGGTAAATGAATGCAGGCAAGACAGCAAAATACAGACTGCAATGCAATGCTATCAATAACCAATCGGAAATTGGGAAGTCTGCGACAAAATATCACTCTAGAATATTACTGAGGCTAGGGCAATGTGAAATTATAGGAGTAATTCTACCCCATAAAACTAAATAAATAAATAATATAAATAATGCGTTAACCTTACTGCGGTGGATGAGTTGCATCGTCAGCAGATGTAGAACCTTAACTGTGAATACATAGGTAGGTAGTAGGTAAATATTTTTAATAAAAAGGAAGAAATAATTACTTACCATACTCTCAAAAGTCGCGTGGTCTCCCACAGCCAATTTCTTCGCGTCTAGTTCTGCCTTGCTGGCGCAAGGCAGTCCTTCAACTACTTCCAGCTGTTGTCCGGATGTTTTTGATGTCGATGAGGTGAGGTACCTCCCGTTTGTGAGGTCGTTCAACTTAACAATTATCTTAGCAACCTCATTTGCTAAGCTCTCGAGCATTCCTGTAAAATGACGTTATGATTAAGTTCAAATTTGGTATACAATATGTACGTAAATTTTAGTGCGCAATTAGTAGCTACCTAAACCAATCGGCGCTGGCTTGTTCTTTAGCTTCCCATTTCGCAGGCATGGCAATGCCATTGGCTTTTCCAAATTGAAAAGCTAGAGACCTCACTTTCCCTGGAGCAAGGCCATAGAACATTTTTTGGCAGTTCTTAATGTAATCCACAAGGAGACGTTCCATTGAATGTGAAAATATTTGAGCCTTCTTGAAGTTACTCTGAAATTCCGCCTCGTCCACATCTTTTAAAGCCCTTGCTTTGAGGACGTAGTTCGCAACAGAAGATTTCTTTAGTCCATATCTCTCTGAAACCACTCTTAGACTTCCTTGGTTGTTTAGGACGTCTTCCACTGCTTTTTTCATCAGTTCTCCTCCACCGAGTACGGGTTCAGTCTTTCTTTTATAGTATCGCGGCATCTGAAAGGGAAAGAAAAGAGAAACAATTAAAAAAAAAACCGAGGAATAAAATTGTTATGATTAAGTCTTCTTAAGGGGGAAAACAGGGAAAAGCCATCAAAAGGATAATTTCGAACTAAGCTGCCGTGAAGTAGAATTTTGGAAGACTTTGCCACAGGGAATCTACGGAGATTAAACAGAATCGGGGTTACAGGGTCATAATATTGGTCAGCCGGTCAGAGTAGGTAGGTGCCTCCTCGTTATCTCTACTCTCTCATTGTCCGCATTTATCTATTGAATAAATATAAAAACCCATACACGTTACACAATAATTTAAATCCTGTCAATAAATATCCAAATTTAGCAACAAAACTTACCAGAAAATATCAAATAAACCCGCACGGAGAAAATAGAAACCATTTGTTTTATCTCTATTAATTTACCCCAGAACACAAGAATTTTGAGTAAGTATAAGTGGCCAAGTACACGTTACATGTGTCTTTCCAACCAAGGGTAAACCTTGAAAATGAATCGCCGCTCGCAATGTTAATTTTATGGGCGGCAAAAAATGCACCGTCAGGTATAGCGGACCCTTAAAGAAGAGTGGAAACTTACTTATTGGCAAGTAAAAAAATAGGCATGACACTTTCCATACTCATTTCAATTTTTCCATTATAAAGGTACTCCAGAAAGTCTTGAAAATTGAGCTCTGTGTTTCGTGGTTCCTCTAGTTCAATAATGTTAGTAGACTCCGTGCCTTGACTCAACATGCGGTCTATCATTTTCTGCAATCACAATTCTCAATATTAACCAATTATCGAGCGCTTGGTAGAATTCTGATATTGGCACAACGGTTTACGTACTAGGTCACGATAATAATATTTTTGGAAAAAAATACAGAATACTGGGATGAAGCTACTTATGCCTCACCTCCACTTGCGCTGACTTACTTGTCGTCGGTACCTCGTCGCCCGTATACCGTCATCAAATATTTTCGCTAATATTTACTAAAAAGGACTTTAACTGTACTGACTAACTTGTTGAACTTGATTTGGCAAGTACTTATATGCTACTTATATGAGAATATGCCGATGGCAATGGAACTTAATTCCATTAACTATTAAAGAAAGGTCACATGTTCGCTGTTGCGAGTCGACTACAAAATTCTATTTTACATGAGGGACAACGACCCATCTTGGGGTAACTTTGAAACCAACTGAAGAGAAGTTCAACCTACTTTAATTCGACATTTTCCAATTGTTGAAGGAGTGTTGCGACCATGGTAGTGACCTGTTCGAACTCACTCTTCAGTTGATACACGTATCGCTGGAAAACGTACCATGAGGCAGCACACTGTTTTGGATATTGTAGCATTAGCGCCCAATACACTTCAAACAAGACGTTAATGGCGTCTTTAAAATTTTCTAATTCATAGACAACATTTTGCGTGACAACTACCTCATACTTGGTCCCCAGCCCATAGACTATGAGGAACGGCTGTAGTACCAGGTCGTACCTGTTATGGATAGTCAGCCGTTCCTCATAGATAGGCTCCCTGCTACTATCCACTGCAGCCTGTACAATGATACCCTTTAGTGCTTCCGATCGGGTGGGTCGCCAGGTCTTCGTCCCATTCTCCTCCAGACGAACTTCCTAAAGTACCTAGGTCTATGTCACTTTCGCTGGAGTCAGAGTTGGTGAAGAGTTGCTTCTTGCACTTGAGTTTGAGTACATCCGTAGTGATTTTCACTTTGCGTTTCCTGTCTTCTTTTTCTTTCTGAGCCCGTTCTTCTACTTTCTTTGCCCTTTCTTCTGCTTTCTTACTTCTTTCTTCCAATTTCTTCTTCTTGTCTTCAGCCTTTTCTTTGGCTTTGACTTCTTTTTCTTCCAGAAGATTTTTCTCTGGCGTAAAGGTGAAGATGGTCGACTTTCCGGGCTTTCTATTCCTTCGATTTCCGTCTCGGAATATTTGTGCTTTTGGAAGAGGGCGCACGTCCTCTGGGGTTACAACACGTTTTGTGCCAGATGGTCCTGCCTTTGGCGTTGACGCATTGCTAGTAGGGGCTCCTTTGTCAGCAGTTATGTCTTCATTATACTCCTCAGTTTCAATATTCTTCGGAGATGACGCGTCTTTTTCCACCTCGTCGTTAACATTTGGCCGACCTCGTTCTGTCAAGGTTTTACTGCAACATGGTGTTTCGGATCCGGTAGGTTCAGCCGGTGGATGATGCCAAATCGTAGATGGTGCGAAGTCTGCTTCATTAAATGCCAGAATGTTTACTGGCCATATTCCGGTTTTCTTAAAGCCACTTGCGATGTGAGTGCTAGAAAATCCTTTCAAGAAGCTGCCTTTGGTTAACTTGGCTACGTCTTTCATACGTATGGTCTTGCCGGTGTTAGTTGACATCCAGTCTTGGAAGGCCTGAGCACAGTACGTTTTGAAAGGTGATTACACGGTCACGTCCAGTGGTTGTAGACGATGAGACGTATGCGGCGGAATGGACAGCATATGAATGCCATTATCGCGACAATAATTTATGCTTGCCAGGGAAATATGGGACTCATGGTTGTCCAATATTAATAAAATTGGGTGAGCATTTTGATTGTTCCTTCAGATGCATTAAAACATTAATGAAGGCTTCTTTTGTCATCCACCCTTTTTGGGCTCCCCAAAGAAACCGACCCGGGTACGCCTTCAACGATGTAATCTTCTAAGTCACGTACACAAAGGCGTAATTTGTACCTAATGTTTTCTACTTACCGTGATGGTAAAATCAGGTGCGCCTTGAAAATATGCGACCTCAAAATATCCTTCGTTGAATATTTCTTTGAACAGAAACTGCATTCAAAATCCCTGTTCAGATGACGATGAGGGGGATGAATCGAATGGTTTTTTTTTTCAAGTGGCAATTAAAGACGATACACTATTATATGTGATCCTGCAAATAGCGCAACACTCACGAGCCATTTTACACGAACGGACCAACCAAAAACAACCAACATGGCGTCGTCTCCCGCGCATTTTACGGATGAGCGGCAGTGTCGCCACGAATACGAAACGTCGTACATCGACGGTACGCGACTGGTCGTATGCTTCCCAATGATCCACTCGCCCCCACTGACGAAAGTGCCCCACTCTCCCCATAAATAAAGATACTTTCCGTAAATTTAAACAGAAACCGAACACACGATCAGTGCATTTTATTATAAACTAGCGTTTTTATTAATATAGACTCAATTTTTATAATAAAAGTATACAGAAGAGGAGTTTAAATTATGTCACCTTCTATGTCAGCCTTGTCGCTTTCCAAAAAGGCAGGCGACATAGCAGACGCCAACGCGTGACTAACCCATTGTTCTATGTCTCTTTGTCCGCTATCTCACAAATTCCCGACTCACCCCTGACTATGATGTCACCTGTCATGGCGCTGTCTCAGTCCCGACTCACCCACCTGGCCATGCCATAGGGAGACCGGGGAGACTTTGGACAGTTTGACTTTATGAATTTTTTTCTGAGCTACTAAAACAGCTAGAGTTCTTTAGAATGCGTTTTCTTATGCCCTAAAGATTCGAGATTACTTGATATTTTTTAAAAGTATCCTAGGTAACCCCTTTAGACACACTTAAGATTTTTCTGCAAAGTGGCAAATTGTCCAAAATCTCCCCGACACGGGGAGACCGTCGACATGGCACGGGGAGACCTTGGACATTCATAATTTCCTTAGGCATGGCACGGAAATTGGTTTTTTTTTTTTTAGAAAATTGTTTAAGGTCCCATTTGTTTTACATTCCCACAGCTTTACAATTACTTAAGAAATATCAGGTACTGTGTAGATCTTCCTACTTGTACCGAATTGTTTGGTTTTACAAATTTACAAAATCTTAGCAATGTCAGGCACTGTGTATATCTTCCTACGCGAACTGAATTGCTTGGGTTCGTTTAGCCGCCCCAAAACTGAGCTCCAGTTGTAAAAAATTACATCCTCTCGTTCCGGCCTCTTCCAGAGTTCCATTCCGTTTCGCTTCATTGCTTTGACTTTCAAACCATCATACTATCATACTGTGATAAGCGTGAACTATGTAGACACTATATGACGGCCTCGATAGCCGAGTGGACTTAATGGTCGACTTTTTAGGAGCAGTGAGAGCCGGTTCAATCCCGATCCTACCAAAAAGTTTTTCTGCTCGGAATTCACCTCTGATATGTTCAGCATGTCAAGTGAAATGTATATATATCGAGTCTGTGGTGGTTCGGAACCCACCTAAAACTGTAGGTCCCCATCATTTACTCGATGGGTGGGGAGCTGGTATTTGGTAGTGCTGCCAGCTGAGCACAATGGATTGTTTTTGAAAACGGTCTAGTTTCTAGGCTTGTCCCCCCTTAACCCTTAACTATTATTATTATTATTATTATTATTATTATTATTATTATTATGTAAACACTATTATAATTATTACCGGCAAAGAATATTTTCGTTAGGGACCACTAAATTGTGCTGCTCGAGAAGCGAGCACATAAAATTGACGTCTAGGCAAGCCAGCCGGGGTGTGTTCATCAATATCAGAAGATTCGACAATGCGAAGTTACGGAATATTTGAGCAGTAGCTTATCCGTACACTTCATCCAGGGCACCAGGTGCCCCGTCCTTGCAGCCACCGCCATATGTCTGCACATGTTATCCAGACACTTACCGACGAGACCATGGACTTTATATCTGGAGCAAAAGGAACAAAATGTTCTGATTTGAACACGAGAGTAGGTGTTTTATTGTGTGTTTGTTAAACAAAGTTAGAGTATGTTTTCGACTGTCAATCGGCCTCGACTCAGGAACTAACCTCTCGGGGCAGGATCCCGAGCCTCTAGCCTTTAAAAGGTACCTCACGTATAGACCAAACAGCCCAAAACTTTATGGGGAGGGCAGGAATTATTTAAAGATAATATGTCTTTTTAACGTCATTACTCATGAGGCTGTCTTGTAATTTGACGATCGAGTGATTTTTGTCACCAAAAAAAATTGTCCAAAATTAACCGATCCTGAAATCATACAACATCGCCTCATGAGTAATGACAATGACGTTAAGAAGGCATAATATGTCTTCTTATAATGTCTTATTTCAGAATATTTAAATATCCATTAGTTTTCTCACAAAGTTTGAAATCGGAACGTTGAAAAATAGCGATTCGAAGCAGATTTCCCAATTTCTCACTGGTTTCTTTTATTGCAACTGTTTTGCAAATGCTAATCATCGCATACCTCAAGAAAAGTGCTGTATCTCGTAAACCAGTAAAAAAAATGGGAAATCTGCTTCAAACACTCCCTAGAACATTGTTAGGGCTAGGTACAGGCAAAATTTTGTGTCTTTCCAACCAAGGGTAAACCTTGAAAATGAATCGCCGCTCGCAATGTTAATCTTATGGGTGGCAAAAAATGCACCGTCAGGTATAGCGGACCCTTAAAGAAGAGTGGAAACTTACTTATTGGCAAGTAAAAAAATAGGCATGACACTTTCCATACTCATTTCAATTTTCCCATTATAAAGGTACTCCAGAAAGTCTTGAAAATTGAGCTCAGTGTTTCGTGGTTCCTCTAGTTCAATAATGTTAGTAGACTCCGTGCCTTGACTCAACATGCGGTCTATCATTTTCTGCAATCACAATTCTCTATAGTCTATATCAGTGGTTCTCAAACTTTTTTGCTGGCGGAACCAAATTTAGTCGGGAATTCTTTCGTGGAACCTTAAACATTGGATCGTCGATTTCACAGGTTTTTTAGGAAACAACAACAATACATTTTTCTATTTCAATTTTTCTAAACTAAACTAAAATTGTATTCCCTGAAGCTCGGAGGAGGCTTCGCGGAACCCCGGCAAGGCTTCGCGGAACCAAATGGTTCCGCGGAACACAGTTTGAGAACCACTGGTCTATATTAACCAATTATCAAGCGCTTGGTAGAATTCTGATATTGGCACAACGGTTTACGTACTAGGTCACGATAATAATATTTTTGGAAAAAAATACAGAATACTGGGATGAAGCTGCTTATGCCTCACCCCCACTTGCGCTGACTTACTTGTCGTCGGTATCTCGTCGCCCGTATACCGTCATCAAATATTTTCGCTAATATTTACTAAAAAAGACTTTAACTGTACTGACTAACTTGTTGAACTTGATTTGGCAAGTACTTATATGCTACTTATATGAGAATATGCCGATGGCAATGGAACTTAATTCCATTAACTATTAAAGAAAGGTCACATGTTCGCTGTTGCGAGTCGACTACGACTCCATAGATTGGTAGATTTGGCCAATTGTTGTCCACCTAAAAATTTAGAAGAGTAAAGCTTTAGGTAGATAGTTTGCTGGTAGTAACATCGCGCTAAACCAACAACAAACTCCCTTATTACGTAAAGTACGAATTCCGGGGTGGTAGTAAGGTACCTACAGAACTCCCAGCCATGCACTATGGCTGCTGAACTGTTGGAGGAAGTTAGAACTGGAAACTGGATGGACCCAGTACTGTACAAATTATGTTAACGGTATAATCACAAACAGATACCCAACCTTACCCTAGAAGAGTGAAATATTGGCTAATGATATTTACCATGTCAACTGTTTTTAAGACGGCCTTCTCCTTTTCCGAACCCCAACCGCTTATAAACGTCGAATTAATTCGTCTCGGAAATGACTATGAGTCTGAAAAATAAGTTTGTGTTGAGCATACAGGTGTTTCATATCTCTCCGACATATAAGCTCCAACTCACGAGATATAAACCGAAACGTGATTCATATGTCACAGTTTTCTTGTGACTTCAGGCTTGTTTTCACCTTCCAGCCTTTACAACTCATTGAGTTCAATTTGACCATTTGAGAGGAAGCGGCGACTAACCATGTACATCTTCGCTCCACACGTTGCAAAATTTTCAATGCACACAATCTCACCGTTTTCAAGGAGCACGTGGCATCTGCTGAAATGTACCGCTGTAACAGTATCGCCGGCTTCGGCTTGCGCCATTTGGAAAATGGGGCGCATGTGTGCCATAACAGCATGCGCGCTGTGGTCCAAATTGCTTGATAGTGTCGCAAAAGCTTTTTTCTTTAGTGTGTCACTTTTTTTGAAATACAGCATGCCTGTATGTATTGAAATCTGCTTCCTGGAGCCTCCGAAGTGCATACTTTGGACTTCCTCCGCGTACTTGGTTGCATAATTTTCGGAAAAATCGACATGAAATACAAGTTCTCCAGCCCCTAAATTCTCTTTAAGGGTTTGAAAAGCTTACTGTTGGTGAAAGATATCATACCTATGCTTCTTAAATGCAGGTAGTTCTTCGAAGAACAAATCAAGCAATTTTTTCAAAGTGACTTTGATAACTGACTTTGCCACTATTCTTATGTCTTTCTCCTCACCGTCTCTTCCTTTAACAGTTTCTTTCACTGGTCCCCAGCGCTGAACTTCTACCACCTGCTCACGAGCTTCAGTCGGTATTGTTATTTCTAGTGAATTGTTGGCAGTACATTCGTTGCACAAATCGTACATGCATTCCTTCTTGGACGAATCACAGACTGTCTTCTCTAAGCAACTGGTTACCCTTGAATTATGGACTAACTTGTACGTGTCGAGTTTCTTAAAATATCAACTTAAAATTTGCGCATTTTTGGCACAGACACATATTCCTTTTTTCGACCATCGGATGGACGACGTAAAACGGTTTGAGTGCCGCAAAATGGCTATATGAAATTTTGTACTGACTTTCCTTTAAAAACCTTTTGTGTCCAACAGCTGCCTCTTTTGACGTTTCACCTTTTTCTGAGTCTTTGTTTCCTTCTTACCTGCACAAATCTGAGTGTTTCTATCGTCATTAAAAAATTCTTCAACAGCGTGAGCAATGACCTTGCATTTTTCTTTGCGACGTACAAACTTCACGGAGTTTTTTACAAGTTTTCTTACTGCTTTGTACGACAAAATTTTAGAATGTTCTTTCAAAAGACCGTATTGCCGGATTTTAGGCGGAGTTATTATTTTGGCCATGGAAGGGCCGCCATTATTGTGGAATTCATCTCTTTTCTGCTGGAGATGTCTCACTATTACCTCATTATATACAAGCTTGCGCTTCACTGAAGGTAAAAACTGACCGCCCAAATTCAGTTCCTTCTCAATTTTTTCTGGAGTTGTCTGAGGGGGGCGATTTTTGCTTCTCTCCAGTCTCTTAAACAATTTTCTTAATTTTTGGTCTTTGATTAAGAGGATCTGCCTTTGTTTCTCACATAGCCTCTGGAACGGTCGGTGACAACTGAAGCCGCATGTCCGGTTTTGCGTCCAGCTTATTACGGTATTTTGTTTTGGTAGCTACATAAGTCTATTACCCACATTCTGAGGAGTAGGTAGGTTGTAGGGAACGGCGGCAGAAGGAAGCGTACTGCGACCTTGGATAAGATCGGGTACTCTTTTTAGACACTTATCCAAAATGCAGGTAGTGCCGAGTCTGATGTTAGCTCAATACATTTTTCTATTTCAATTTTTCTAAACTAAACTAAAATTGTATTCCCTGAAGCACGGTGAAGGCTTCGCGGAACCAATTGGTTTCGCGAAACACAGTTTGAGAACCACTGTTATAGACCAATCCTTCGTCAATCCATCTGCCAGCTGTTCGTTCGTTGGACACCATTTGATTTCAATTTTTTTTCCTCAAGGTGCTGGCAGATGAAATGATACCGTACGTCAATGTGTTTTGAACGTTTGTTGAAAATGCTATTTTTAATAATACTGATAGCGCTTTTGTTATCTGCAGTAATTTAACTTTCTGTAATACACTACTGGTGATAAACACCAGGCGCGGATGCAGAAAATTTTCTCGGGGGGGGGGGGCGCAAATCCTAGAATTGCTGACCTAACCTAAAAAATATCAGCTAAAATTGAACTGACCCATAGAAAATTGTGGAAGTAGGTATGTATTATGTTACAAAGTACAGAGGCGACTACCTACAACCTACCTACAACACGAATGGCAGCCGCCTATTTTTTCTCGCGAAAAGATCAATAACTTTGTCAATACTGACATTTGCAGACCTATGAACGTTCATTAAGGCGAGTCCATTTAACCTATCTTCCGTCATTCTGGACCTCATCCATGTTTTCAACGCCCTCAGCGTTGAAAACGACCGCTCTGCCGTAGCGGCAGTTACTGGTAGCGTTGCCAGTATGGTGAGGATAATTTTTAAATTCGGATAAAAATCCCCATCCAACGCATCGATAAGAGATGTCAGGTCTGTTGGAAGGTCCTTCCGTTTCAATGCAAGTTGCACCTCCGGTAACAAAAGTTCGGTGGTCAGTGAACAAGCATTAGGGACCAATTCGACTGCGTCTTGAATAAGTTGTGGAATGTCGTCAATGGAGGTTTTTTCGAGTTGTTGGGGTAAAAACCCTTCCAGCTTTAGGAACGAGACAGATTCTGCAGTGAACCTACTCTGAATGTCGTTTAGAACTTCATCCAGCAGAGGAATGAATGTTCGTCGCCTGAAGTATTCCTCAGGTTCTCCCACGACGTTGTTGCGATGTGTTTGTCTCACTCCTAGTCTGGGTACTTGAAGATTCTCACCAAGAAGCTCTAATATTTTCATTACTTCTTTCAAAAGCTGGGAAAACTGTGTAACTGCGTTCTGCCTCATATCTTGTAAAACAGACACTGTTGCGCTTATGTGTGAAGTCGCTGTGGGATAATCCAGTGATACTTTTTGCAAGATCTGAGAGAGAGGTTTGGTCACGGCCATCATGCTGCTGAGGGAGTGGATGGCAATTACAAAACTACAATTTGATACTGCTATCAGAAGCATATTTGCTTTTGATGCTGTTAGTCTGTCACTCCAAGAGCTGATTTTTTCCAAAGCTTCTGATATGGGTATGAGGTCACTTTTGAATTGGAGAATAGAGTCGTGCCTTTCCACCCAACGAGTGCGGCAGTGGCTCGTCAGATTATGCCCCAATAGCTCTACTAGGACGGCATGCCTCTTACTAGAGCCATTAAAAAATGCTATTATTTCCTCTACTGTGCCAAGTGCATTTCGTATATCAGGCACTGAGATGCATTTAGATATGGATAAATTTAGTTGGTGGCTCTTGCATGGGCAGAGAGAAGCATAAGGAGCCTCCTTTTTTATTTCAGTGACGGCTCCCTTTGCTTCTGAGACGTTGACGGAGCATCCATCGCACCCGATGCCGCAACAGTAGTTTAGATCTAAATGAAGATTCTTCATCATTTGTAAGACACACTGGCCAAGTGCCTTTCCAGTCACGGAATGTTCATCTTCGTCGTCCTTGCCCTTGTCACGTAAAGCATTTTGCACTTCAAGAAAGCCTAAAAAACATTCTTTTATACCTCTGTTGAAATATCGTATTGATAAACTCAGCTGTGACTTGTGGGAATTGTCAGTAGTTTCATCAAATATAATGCAATAATATTTTGCTTCCCTAACTTCAGCTAAAATACCTTCTGTTATGACTTGACCAATGCAGTCAATGAGGTCATTGCACGTAGTTTTGGAAATATATGTTGCATTAGCTCCTGCTGATTCGAGATGATCTTTCAAATCTTCATCTCCTGCATCAACACGGAATCTCAAAAGCTCCCGAAAGTTGCCCTCATTTTTAACTGGATCATGTGATTCGTCCATGAGACAACCATCATCCCGGTGCCCTCTCAATGGAACATTCTGACGTCCGTGAAACAGGATGGTTTTTATTATGGGAGATAACCTCTTCCTATTCGAAGCCACTTGTAGCAACCTACCAGAGTCAATTGCATTCCGTACATCGGCTTCCGGTTTCTGTAATGTTTTTAGGAAATTTTCAGCCAATTCGGTTGATCGTTTGTGGTAATTTGTATGACTGTGAGTAAGTAGGTGCCCATCTTTACCAGTAAGTTTGGAATAACTTTGTAAAGGTTCTGTTACCAAGCGTTTCCCTGATTCATTTTGGTTGTGGCCAACACCGGAAGAACACTGAAATATTGCACAGTTTTTGCAAAACAATCCATTTTTTGACTGCGAAAATACCAACCATTTGTAGGTTTCGAAATTTGATAACTGCGGCCTTCTGTGCTCTACTCTTCCACGTTTCGTATGCTCCGATGTAGGGTATTTGTACTCCTTACCTCCTTTCCAGTGATTGGTTAATAATTGGAATTTTTCATGATCGGACAACATGCTCATTTTCCCAATATAGAGTCCTACGTCTTCTGTGAAATTGGCAATAACTGGTCCTGGCTGTACGTCTTCTGTGAAATTGGTAATAACTGGTCCTGGCTGTACTGCTGCATCTAGGCCATTTTCGTTTGCCTTCCTTTTCCTCGGGAGAAGATAACGCTCCATGGTCAGGCTCTGGGATGCAATAAACGTTTAGGTAATACTTAATCAGAGATTGTAACAAAACTATTGATATGGCGCTAAAATGTATTAATAGCTGCCTAACTACACTAAAATCTGTACCTAACTGTTATGTAGTAGGTATGGGTACTTACCTTTTAAGCGGAAGTCAATCAATTCAAATTACTGTCAGAATTAACATAATTTTATTATTGACACATCTTTTTTGTTTGTCAGGTTACCTGCTCTGCAAACAACTGACAAAAAATAAAATAAAAAAACCCGCCAAATTCAAAAAAGTTGATGATGAAAATAATGATTGTCAATTTTTCCATTTTCTTATTTTTTCGGCTATTTTAATTAATGAAAAATTTAAGTAATAACCTATTCCCTAATTCTTTCAATTTTCCGAAACCTCATTCTATCTAGTGTAAGCTGATAATTCTCGGGGGGGGGCGCGCGCCCCCTGCGCCCCCCCCCCCCCTGTATCCGCGCCTGATAAACACTCTCATTGTCTGGTATTAACATATTTATTGGAGAAACACAATAGGTACGTATCTATTGCCCTAATCTACATGAAGTTTAATGTTGACTTTGGTTTGTAAGTTCTTCAATTAAAGATTTTAAAAATAAAAATTCCTTGCAGCATTCTGCCTCTGTAGAGGACAATGGCACTATTGGTTGTTTTCTGGAACACCACGCAACTGGTCCATCATTGAAAAAGATTATAAAACCAGTGGTGCTTTTCCTAGATCCAACGTCTCTAGCAAAGTCGGAATCAGAGTGTCAATTAATAATCATTTCGTCAGAGTTCCCTCTAGAATAACGAATTCCTAGATTAGGGTGCTTTTTCAAATAGCGTAAAGATCTTTTCACATTACAAACATTAGATTCACATGGATTTTCCATTTTTCGAGATTCATAATTGACCGCAAAAGCTAAGTCTGGTCTCGTTTCCCACTCAAGTAGGTACAAAAGAATTCCTACACATTCTCTATAATTATGGAAATGTAGAGTTTTTCTCTTTAGGAGTTTCATCTGTTCTTTCGACACAGATGGGTGTCTCGACACCTTTGGCATCAGACATTGATCTTTTTTCTCATTATAAATGCTACAAATTACAATATTTTGGCTTTGTACGGTGAAGCTGTAATTACCGCTGACGTTCCAGCTCTTGAAGATAACGGTTTGGGCTGCAATAGAGGCGGAGGTCTGAAAACGGAGTTAGAGGTGTGGAGTCAATCGGGTTCAAAGACGACGTTCCTGGTGTTTCTGGAGTTTGGGGTGTCTTGTCTCTCAAATTTGCAGACGGCATTCCTGGCGCTGCTGGAGTTAGGGATGCTGCGTCGATCGAGTCCAAAAGCGACGTTCCTGCCGAGACGGTTGGTTGAGAAGAAGACGTTTCATTAGTGCCAACTCTGGCTTCTTCTGAGGCGAAATCCTCGTCTGTGAATATGTTCCGGTTGATTGGGACAAGCCCCGTCTTTCGGAAACCATTCACTGCTACCTGCATAGTTGCAGCTCTTTGGTAGGCTTCACCGAAAATTGCTGCCAGACAGTAGATATAAAGAGTACGGTCTCTGTGGTTGGCCATCCAGGTCTCGATCTCCTGGCTGTAGTAGGTTTTGAATGGACCCATAAACGATACGTCAAGTGGTTGGATGCGATGACTCGAGTGAGGCGGTAAGCAGAGGATGTGCACATGGTTAGCTCGAGCTAATTCAATTACATCTAGGTTTCGTGTGTGAGAATAGTGTCCATCTAAGATCAACATGACAGGATTATCAGCTGAAGGTTGGGTAATTTGAATGAAGTGCTGCAGCCAATCCGTGAAGATTTCTGCTTGAATCCACCCTGATGGGTGGCATTTGGCGACGGTTCCCATAGGAGCCCCTTCCAATAATTCCTGCTTCATGTTTTTCCTCGGAAATATCAGCATGGAAGGCACGAATACCCCCGTAGGATTCATGCAAGTGACTACCGAAATCAACTTGCCCCTCTCTTGAGACGTTATTTTGCCTATTCTCTTTTTGCCCTTGAGAGAAAGGACTTTGGTATGCTTTTGCTGAACGATGGTCACACCAGTCTCATCCACGTTGTATATTCGGTGTAGACTTATGTTTTTCTTGATTATTTCGGATTCATATAGGTCAAAAAAGGCGCTCACATTTTCCCTTGTGAATCCAAGGAGTCGTGCTTTGGAAACTCCTTGTGGCGTTCGGAAACTTATCTTCGGGTTCCTCTTGAGAAATAAGTGCAGCCACTTTTTCCCAGCCATTTTTGTCCCTTGATTGAATGGATGGGGCACATTATTCTTGGAACATATGTCGTACGCCATCCTTTGAATATCCTTCCTCCGTAGTCCGCTGTACCGCCTGTCCATTTCGAGTAAATAATCGACCATCTTTTTCTCTACCCATTTTGGCACAGCTGATTTCCTTCCCATTTTTGCGTTGACATCACAGGTATTATTCCTCACGTAGCGCTGTAAAGTGCCTCTTGGTAGGGGAGGGTGGGGAGGTCCGGACATGTTTTTGGAAAATGGGGTCCCACTTAGTACTTTTTGCTTGAAAGAGCTTCGCTACCACGTCTGTGGGTACTTAGGACTGCTGTGCACACATATGAATTTTTTATTACGCGTATCCTTATGGCTTAACTATCTAGACCCGTCACTATGAAAGTAGGCGATGTGGTCCAAATCTCCCGAAGGGTGGGAGATTTGGACCACTCTGGGGGAGGTTCGGACATAGTGAATGAAATTCTTCTTCGTGTCAGTCTTTTATTCATAAACATAATTACACTTTTTGACAAAAAATTCCTTATTTCCGGAGTTATACATAGGTACTATATCTCAGGGCAAATAAATATCTAGGTTTTCTAAGCATTACAGTCTTGACGATGTGTATTTGTTTCCCCTATTGTGAAAGTCACTTACCTTCAGTACGGGAGGTTCAGCTATCTTCCCTTCAGTACGGGAGGTTCAGCTATCTTCCCTTCAGTGCGGGAGGTTCAGCTATCTTCCCTTCAGTACGGGAGGTTCAGCTATCTTCCCTTCAGTGCGGGAGGTTCAGCTATCTTCCCTTCAGTACGGGAGGTTCAGCTATCTTCCCTTCAGTGCGGGAGGTTCAGCTATCTTCCCTTCAGTACGGGAGGTACTCGTTTCTCGTTGTGCTCTTCAAGGCGATCAGTGATACTAAAAACAAATCAAATAATAATAGGTAAATCAGGTGTAGGTACTTGTAGCAAACTAAGGAGTGGATCTAGCATCTGCATTATGGATCTTGGTCATTATCTCGGACTTACTTTAAGCTCCTAATGCTAAAACATAGGTAAAACGGGAACTTTACGGGAAAAGAATAGCTCCCCCTTCGTATGGTGGGAGTAGGCAGTACTATTTTTATGGCAGATAGATGAACAATTGATTGATCTTGGACGTCAGGAAACGTGTAGTGTTTCTGCCCTGCATAGTACAGCTCTCCCTTCCTACCGGGAAATGCTACCAAAACCCACATTCCATCTTCTACGTTTGGGGCTTGATCAAAAAACCCTTCTTCGTCTTCAGACTCAGAGGAAACTTGATTCCAGTCAATATCCTCTGACGATGGCAAGCTGATTTCGTCGTCTTCGTCGGTGGACTCCTCTTCTTCATTAGCAGGACAGAATAGGCGTCTCTTAATGCCTTTCTTTCTGCCCTCTATGATCTTCTGTTTTTTCAGTCGGGCATTCTGCTTTTTGGTGTCTGCTTCTGTCTTCTTTCTTGCCCTTAAAGCCGCTTCTTCTTCTATTGTCATTTTCACGGGTGTGCTCGTCAAAATTTTTGAAGATCCTCGCTTTCTTCCTTTCCGGTTGGGGTCTCGGGGGCAGCTTTCGGATACGGGCAAACGTCTGCTGGTGAGAGAGGGCTCCGCGCCGGAACTGGAGCATTGCTGAGAGCGCTAAGACTAGGAGAGGAAATATTCCCTGGCTTGGCGGGACAGGGAGAAGGCACATTGCTGACAACGGTGCTGGGAGGGACGAGATCTTGGGTTGTGATAGGCGAATCGATAGCTGCAGGTGGAGCTGGCCGATCAGTAACGCTGGAGCATAGGAAATCATCATCCACAAAAATATCACAGTTGTAAGGAAAAATCCCCGTTTTTTGAAAGCCTGATATGATGTTTTGTGTTGAAAAGGCTGAGGACCATGCTTGGTTTACTAACGGTGCAATATTGTATATTGTGATTGTTTTCCCCGGGTTGGAGGTCATCCAGTTGTCTGCGGCTCGGTTATAATAAGATTTGAAGGGCCCGAACACGCTTACGTCCAAGGGTTGTAGCTTGTCACTTGAATGGGGTGGCAGCGTCAAAAGAATAATTCCATTATCCTTGGCGAAATTAATAGCTTGAACCGAAATATGGGTTTCATGATTGTCCATTATGAGCAACACCGGCTCAGTAGTTGTAGCCTTTGCATGTTTTTGAAAATGTTCAAGAAACTGACAGAAGAGCTCACTTGTCATCCATCCCGAAGGAGAGCATCCCCCCATAGAGCCTACTGGTGCTCCAGCTAACATGTAGTCTTTAAAATTTACTCGTGGGAAAATAAACATTGGCGGAATAGCGTGTCCAACGGCGTTAACCGCCGTCAGCATTGTTACCAATGAGCCTCTCTCTCCTGAAGTCACTCCTCCTACCCTCTTAGCTCCTTTCTCGGCAAACACCTTTCCTGGCTTTTGGACGGTTGTCACCCCAGTTTCGTCGCAGTTATATATGTTATGCGGCGGAATTGCCTTGTAGTTTAGAATTTTCTCCCGTGGTGGGCGAGTATTTTTTATTTTTTTCTCTCCTGGCCAAAAAAGAGAACGTTTGAATGGAGAAGGACCTGCCTGAAGCCAGAGATTCAAACTCAGGTTCATCAGATAATTGTTTTGCTTTCACCCAAAGCTTTTTTAACGAGGCATCTTCAATGTCAGTAGAATCTTCTAGGCATTGGACATTACCAATCAATCCACGAAGCCAACACAAATGGCTCTGTTTGGCCGATGCAACTGAAGACGTCAACGGCCTAGGTGTTGCAGATTCTTCACCAGAAATTTGGACTTCCTCCAAGTTCCAAGGGACAAGTCCACATTTTCGAAACCCGTTCTTTAAAGTTTCTGGCTTAAAGGATCGGTCAAGAACTGTCTTCAAGACAGAGCAGAAGTCTTGTTTTTTAAGCTCGGTGTGCTCATGTGACATTCGCCACTGCATCACAGCTTCTTTCCAGGTCGCTTTTAGGGATCGGAAAACAGCCACATCCATTGGCTGTATCAGGCGCGTGGCGTTGGGGTGGAGAGCGATTAGTTCGATACCATGTTCCGAGCAGAACTGGCGAACTTCAAGCGACAAATGTGAGATGTGTCATCTACAAAAAATATAATGGGGAGAGCTATGCTGTTGTCGACCAGCCACTTGTAGAAAACGCTGGCAACATACTCATAAAAAGTTTCATAGTTCATCCATCCTTTTTCAAATCGCCCCATTGCCCAGTCGTGTGGCATATTTTCAGCGATGACAGCAGGAATCCTCGTGTAGCGGTACACAACCATTGGAGGTGCTAACGTTCCTGCCGCGTTACCGTTGCTAAGCACTGTCAAGCACTCTTTTTCATCGTTCCCCACGCCTTGATACACATTTTTGTCCCCACGCATTGCGAGAACTTTTCCCCCTTTTGGGTTAAGGAAAAACGCGGTTTCTCAGCGTTGAAAACACGCGTTGGGTCGCTTAAGACGGTCGTTAAATTTTTTGATTCAATATATGCTTCCACTTCTTTACTCCATTGTCTCAAGCTGTTTTTATTCGTGACATGCCCTCGGCTTTTGGTTAGATATTGGCACACTCGTTCTGAGATGGCAGGATGCCTTGTCAAAAAACCCGAGAACCATTTCTTACTCGGTAGCTTGTCTTTAAATGAGTCCTTTTTTATTCTACTGCTAATTTCTGTACACTGTACAGAAAGGTTTGCTCCGACACTGGGAATCCTCTTTTTTGAAGGTGAAGAACCCACGATTTCAGAACATCTTCTTCGGCATTAAATACTGTAGAAGTTCCCATTTTTCGGGATACAGGGTTAATCAGTACAGTGATTGGCCCCCGTAAGCAGGTTGGACTGGATTTAAACTCATTTCTGGAAAATTTATCGTTCAATTTATCTGAAAATCAGCTATTGCAGCGACTGAATAATATGCCTTCGGAAACTAAATTCAATTTGTTAAAATAAGGCACAGATTTTGGTAGAGGGTGCAGTATTTGAATTTTTTAAAAAAAATGATAGTTATTGGCCCCTGAAGATAGTGACTGGCCCCATTGACCCACAGTGATTGGCCCGGGCCAATCACTGTGGGGACAATAACTAATAGTATACCATTTTCTTCGAATTCTGATCTTCTATCGCAATATAAAGACTTATATGCCTACTACCGAATCTCCTCACTTAGAATTCAACATTACCCTAGGTCCCTACCAATACCTAACTAAAATTATCCACAATTATTCTTGAAACAATCAGTGTATTTTGTAAGTAGGTATGTAGGTAGGCTGGTAGGTACCTAGGCCTATCCCAAATTTAATCCAAATAGTCATTGAGTTCAGTAACCTCATAGACATTCCTTGTGGTGCTGGTCTTTTTGGGTGGGTTTATGTGGCCAAGCACAGTTGACCATGGATATGGCAAGACGTCGGGCCTGTCTGGCCATTTCCAAAGTCGGCCAATCTGGGCCATGGCAGAAATTGTTGCCGTGTCTTCGTCTAGGGCGGTAATTTTCCCCGGGTATAACTTTTCATTGTATTGAAAAACTACGAACTCATCAACTTGCTTCTGAATCGGCTCCCAAACTCTATCAGTTCCCTCATCCGACTCCGAGGGGGGGCTCGAACTGGAGAAAAGCTCTGAATCACTACTATCCGATCGATAGTCCTGTAACTTCCTAGCCTTTTTGGCTTTCTTCAAACCACTTGTTCGATTTTGATCCTTCATCCTTTTCATCTCTTCTGCTTTTTCGATCTTCAGTTTTCTCTGTTCCTCCCTTTTCTTTCGCCTACCATCCAATTCTTCTTTTTTCTTATTCTTTATTTCTTGTTCTTCTTCGAATTGCTTTTGCCACTTTGAAGAACTCGCGACGTAGTCACGACGCTTGATTCGTTTTCCCTTTCTTTTAGGCGTAATTGGCCAATCCAAAATGTCTTTCATTGCCGACGATGATTGATTTCCATTTTGATCCCTCTCTTTTTGACCCAGTGACGATTGGCCAGCGTCTTTCACTCCCGAAGATGATTGATTTCCATTTTGATCCCTCTCTTTTTGACCCAGTGACGATTGGCCAGCGTCTTTCACTTCCGAAGATGATTGATTCATGTTTGCATCCTCCTCTAGTGACAATTCGGCAGGTGATTGGATGAGATCATCGAGGTTGAAATTTTCGTAAATCGACTCTTGGTCATGCATCACGTTGATTTGCTCTTCCGAAAACTCAGGAAGCAAGTGCTGTGCTAGTTGTTGTTCACATCCTAACTTTTCCGAAATCTTTTGCAATATTTTTTCGGCCGGATTTTCAGCAACTTTCGACAGAATATCAAGATGAAGACTCATAATTTGGAGAAACTCGCTTCTCGAAAGGAACTCTTCTTGTTTTGGAGTACTAGAACTACCCGAGGGTGTGCCTAAGCACTTTGAGAAGTTAATAGATGAACTATCGAACGGATAGAGACCACATGCCTTAAATGAGTTGACGGCGATATCAGGAGTAACATGGATCATTGCTCTTTTTAAAATTGAAGCAAAAGTGACTTTGGTGATAACTTCACCGGGATTCTCTCGATACCATGAGAGGGTCTCTCTTTGCCATGCTGCTTTCAGGGGACGAAAGATGCTAACGTCACAGGGTTGGAGGATCCTCGTAGCGTTAGGATACAGAACCACTAAAACAATGCTTAGATCCACGCACAGCTTAGAGAGTTGATACGTCAGATGAGTTTTATGGCCATCCACAAACAGGATCACCGGTTTTTGTATTTCTTTCTTGATCAAGAAGCTGTTGAAAATTTTTCCTACGTACTCGTAAAACACCTCACTCGTCATCCATCCGTTTTCGGAATTGCCTATCCCCCAGTCTTCGTCACCTCCTGCATCAGCAACGGACTTGCTTATTTCTGAAGGGATGCGGATGTACGGATACACTATGAGTGGTGGCACCACCACTCCACTTGCCGACAAACAGTATAGTACTGTCATGTTGGCTTTTGCAGGGCCCTTGTCTACCTCATAGACAAAGCGGTCTCCCTTTGCTGCTATGACTTTCCCGTTGTTGGGATTTAAAGCAAACCCCGTTTCGTCGCAATTAAATATCCTTGAAGGGTCGTCAAGGATATGAAACACATTTTCTTCTTTTAACGAGTTAGTCACGTCTTTAAACCATTTCTCAATGTTATCTTTTGAAACACAGGAACTTGCCCATGTAACTTCTTCAGCCACCCGCATGGACAACTCAGGGTGCCGGCGCAGAAAAGCATTGTACCACCCTTCACCAGGTTTGTTTTGTAGAAATGGGTTTGGTCTTTTATTCAGATCCAGCATCTGTTTCACGCTGAGCTTTAAATCTTCAGGGCGTCGGGGCTGGCCTTTCCGTTGGCAATCTATTATCCACTTTACTAGAATTTTCTCTTTATCTTCTGAAAGGACAGGGGCCGGCCCAAGGGACGTCTTTTTAAATTTATTAGAGAGCCGAAATTGAATCGTTGACTTAGGTACTCCGAATTCTATTGCGGCACGTTTCTTGGCCATTCCCTTTGCAACAGCGTCTAATGCTTGCATTAACTTTTCTTTCGTATACGGCTTTTTGCTAAGTTTAGGCATTTTCACTGAAAATAAAAAAGATATTTTTGTTAGATAGTCATTGGCACCATAGCTATTGACTCGTCCAGTAATTGGCCCGTACAGTTAACTGGAAAAAAAAATTCCTGTGGCAAAAATGATTATATCAGGGCATTTCTACGACGAAACGCAACTGAAAAAAAATAATAGAGCTTATATCTTAACAATACAGTGATTGCCACCCGGGGCCAATCACCGAATGCCCGTGCTTTTTTAAGTACAGTTATTGGCCCCGCCTTAAAAATGTAAACAATGACCCGGGTAATGAATTTTCAAGCAATTACTCATAAAACAAGCCCTAGTTAAGTTATTTTGTAATGCTTACCTGATCTCAGTTGATTTGACTTTGATTGGCGAACAAAAAATCATCGGATTCTGCTTCAATTTTCCGCTATACGCTCATAAAGCCCAAACGACTTTGAGACTTATTTTTTACTTTACCTGTATACGGAGTATACGTAAGGTAAAGTATTGTATTCGTGCGGGCCAATTTTCGGCAAACCTCAACTTTGAACCGTCATTGCTCCCAGACCTCAAAAGCGATTGGAACTTGCATATACATTTCGGAAACGTCCATGCCTTCGGAATATGAAAACCAACTCACTTTTGTCATCCGACGAAAAGTTTGCCCCCAGGAATTTTTAGAAGAGGTCAGGTACGCCGTGTCAGTACGTATGTATGTAGCTATGTATGTATGTATGTATGTATGTATGTATGTATGTATGTATGTGGCATTGACCTGGACGGCACACTTTTCAACCGATTTTCTTCAAAATCGGTAGTGACCTTTCTAAAATTGGAAGAAATAAAAATCCAGAAGCCCAGTTTCCCCCCTTTAAAATTAAGGGGGGTTACCCCCCTAAAACACCCCCAAAAAGTAGAAAAAAAATATTTGCTCAAAATCGGCTCTAACGAATTCGATCAAATTTTAGACAATTATAGAACAAATAATTACGAATCCAATGATACCACCCACTACCCCCGCATAACTCCCTGGCCGCTAAAAAAAGGGGGGGAAGTCCCCCCTGGACCTGTAAAAGGGCGAAATCAGTGGATTCAGTTTTTTGTGGTATATGAGTAGTTCTGGATATGACACGTGACAACGGCCATACTCGTCACAAATGGTATATGGCTTATTTCGAGCCTCCCCCCCCCCAGGGGGGGGGGGGGCAATTTTGAGTGACTTTTAAGGTGCGGCTTATGGGGTCTCAAACTGTTCGGGCGAACGTTGTGAAGCAAGTTTTTGTATCAAAAAGTTTTTCTGAACGTATCCAAGCACCCCACCCCTAAGGGGGGTAGATTTGAGTGGTTTGCGAAATATGGGTTGTGGGGGCTCAAAATGATCGGGAGATCGTTCTGAGGCAATTTATATGGTCAAAATGATTTTTCGCCGCACCCCCCCCCCCCCCCCTATGGGGGGAGTTTTGGATACTTTCCAAAGTACATTGTATGGGGTATCAAAATGCTCAGGGAAACGTTCTGAGACAATTTATTTTGTCGAAACGTTTTTCCGAGCTTCCCCATCCACCCCACCTCCTTTTAGGGGGTAGTTTTGTGTGGTTGCCGAAGTATGTCGTGTGGGGTCTCTAAGTACTCGGGAGAACATTCTGGGACCATTCCTTTCGTCAAAAAGTTTTTCCGTCTTTAATCATTTAACCAAGGGTTTATTTCTAGGAATCACGCAAATAAGCAGGTAAAGTTTTGTCCGACCGTGTCGTACCGCTTGTTTGTGGTATATGAGTAGTTCTGGATATGACACGTGACAACGGCCATACTCGTCACAAATGGTATATGGCTTATTTCGAGCCTCCCCCCCCCCCCCCAGGGGGGGGGGGGCAATTTTGAGTGGCTTTTAAAGTGCGGCTTATGGGGTCTCAAACTGTTCGGGCGAACGTTGTGAAGCAAGTTTTTGTATCAAAAAGTTTTTCTGAACGTATCCAAGCACCCCATCCCCTAAGGGGGGTAGATTTGAGTGGTTTGCGAAATATGGGTTGTGGGGGCTCAAAATGATCGGGAGATCGTTCTGAGGCAATTTATATGGTCAAAATGATTTTTCGCCGCACCCCCCCCCCCCCCCCCCTATGGGGGGAGTTTTGGATACTTTCCAAAGTACATTGTATGGGGTATCAAAATGCTCAGGGAAACGTTCTGAGACAATTTATTTTGTCGAAACGTTTTTCCGAGCTTCCCCATCCACCCCACCTCCTTTTAGGGGGTAGTTTTGTGTGGTTGCCGAAGTATGTCGTGTGGGGTCTCTAAGTACTCGGGAGAACATTCTGGGACCATTCCTTTCGTCTAAAAGTTTTTCCGTCTTTAATCATTTAACCAAGGGTTTATTTCTAGGAATCACGCAAATAAGCAGGTAAAGTTTTGTCCGACCGTGTCGTACCGCTTGTTTTTTTTGCTGCCATATTGCTTTTCCGATTGTTGTTGCATTGTTGCCAACTTGACACAAGTTAATGGCGGTAATTTTAAAAACCTTTGCATTCCTTATTTCAAGCTTGAACATGTTAATATTGTCATTAATGTATGAGGGGATCAATCACTGTGAAGGGGCCAATCACTGTACTGATTACACTTCTCCTTATACTTGTAAAGTAAGGTGACCCTGGGGACCTTATTTTTCTTAGCCGCTGTCGCAACTGGCATTCCCATAGAAACATCTTCTAGTGCTTGGGTCATTTGCGCAACACTGTACTGTAAGATTTTAGTCGGTGCCATTTCTTTCTGTAAAAAAAGAACAAAAAAATGCAATGGATAAAGATAAATATACCCAAGTGACCTAAGCCTGACACAGCGGGTCATAAGCCTGACAGGCTCTGTCAACTTAAGGTTCAGATTAAGTTTTATTAGTTTTTTAAACAGAAAACGGCGTATCTTCTTTAGTTGTAGAACCCTGCACTGTGTACTAATCAAGTCCTTATTTGCTAATAGTTGACACCCCTGTCAGCTTTAAGAAACTTGTGGTTATTACGAACATAAAGCTGACACTCAGTGCCTCTCAGTGGCCGAGTGGTCAAGGGGTCCGCTTTGTGTCCTGAGAGGTCCGGGTTCGAATCCCGGCGGAACGGAAAAATTTTCCGCTTCCGACATGGATGTATTGGCTTCGGCCCACTCCTAAACTGGCTTCGGCCCACTCATATTCGGCTTCGGCCACTTCGTCTTCGGCCAAAAATTGTAACAACCAACTCATCGGCGCATATGTTCTCTGAACGTCGCGCGTTAAAAAAAAAAAAAAAAAAAAAATCTGACAATAACCCTACTAAACTGTTTGGTCTTCCGGTTGCCAAAAGACATTATTTGTTGCTCACAATAGTGGTAAGAATACACACCCGACGAATTGAAACAATCAATACTTGTAACCACTAGTCATACCTAGTAACTTAACCTATGGCTTGATATGCGGTAACGACTCAGATAACATGCACTAATAAAATATCCACTTTAAGTACTTACGTATTGTTTCGCTTAATCAAGTGGAAGAAAGTTTAAGGTCACGTATCTATCTACTTATTTGAAATCACTTAAGAACTGAACAAGGGGCTATTCTAGTTGTGCGGTTAGAGTTCTCAGCACGATATGTTGAAACTAGAATACCTATTGTTATATCAATTGTCCCATAGATACTCTTGAGTTTAGGTTTTTATCTGCTTGGCTTAATCAAAAATATGTGGACAATGGGCATTAATATAATAAATTAAACATTAAGGGTGCGTCCCACCATGCCCAGTTAAAATTAAACTGGAGATTTACCATGTTAAATTTATATAGGACAAAATCTCCAGTTAAATTTTAACTGGGCATGGTGGGACGCACCCTCAAATAGTTAATATCGCAGCACTTCTTATCAGAGTAACGCCATTAGCTCAAGTGACGTAGGAAACAGACGTACCAATAGACCAGATTAAGTCGTACATCAGGACTGCGCCAATATTTGAAAACATCAAATTAGAGATCTCAACAGATACTAATTGCGCGTTCTATTTACTGTAGGTACCTAACTGTGAACGGTGCAGTAGAGGAAATTGTAATTTTGTTGTAATTTAAACAACGGGTATTTGTACAATATGTTTGTTTATTGTAATAATAACGTAATTTACAATTGATTCGTAATTTTTCTTGCGTTAATAATAGGTCGGTAGGTACCTACTCAGAAAAATAAAAATAACAAAAAAGTCGTCGAGTTGGGAAGCCAGCCAATTAAGACTGTCCATACAATCCTGTTTGTTTATGTTTTTCCTTCTAATTTTTTGGGGGAAGCTGTTGGATATTTGAATATTCTGAAATATAATTTATTTTTAACTCAGCATTTTACGTTGATTTTTGGATCGAGTAATAATTGTGGACTAATTTTTTATAGACGAAAATCACTCGACCGTGAAATTACAGCAGAGGTTGTTGATTTCTGACGTTAAAAAAAATTATCATAAGTATATCAGAACATTTTAATATCCAACAGAAAAAAAAACAATGTGCGATGATGACTCTTAAATGAAAAACATATAATTTGCTGTGAAAACTGTTTTTCATCTTTTCGTTTTGGTAGGTAGTTTCCCAATCTTGGTGACTTGATACTATCGCTACTATAGTCTTGGATGAGGGTATCGACACCCACAGTTCTAGAAACGAACATAAGGGTTTCTAAAATTATTTTTTGTTCAGAACAAGAAGTAGACTTAAGAGGACGCTATACCTGACGATGCATTTTTTGCCGCCCATAAGATTAACATTGCGAGCGGCGATTGATTTTCAAGGTTTACCCTTGGTTGGAAAGACACAAAATTTTGCCTGTACCTAGCCCTAAAAATGTTCTAGGGAGTGTTCGAAGCAGATTTCCCATTTTTTTTTTACTGGTTTTCGAGATACAGCACTTTTCTTGAGGTATGCGATGCTAGCATTTGCAAGACAGTTGCAATAAAAGAAACCAGTGAGAAATTGGGAAATCTGCTTCGAACACTCCCTAGAACATTGTTAGGGCTAGGTACAGGCAAAATTTTGTGTCTTTCCAACCAAGGGTAAACCTTGAAAATGAATCGCCGCTCGCAATGTTAATCTTATGGGTGGCAAAAATGCACCGTCAGGTATAGCGGACCCTTAAGAAGAAGGGGTCACAATGATATAAAAGAGTTTAGCAAAGACAATTTACATTTGTGTCCTCTATCCACCCCTGGATATGGCTGACGTCACCCTCATCCAAGAGAGAGGTGCTAGTGCTATATAGTTGTACCTAATTAAAGTCTTCATCCTCTTCGGAAGATTATTCGCTTAGGATCCAATTCCACAAATAAAATTTCTAGTGTGTGAGAGAAAAAAATTCTCACCCTGAGAATAGAGCCAACGTAACGAGAATGTGCATAATATTAAAACATAAATAGTAGAGGTAAACTGAAGAGGAGAGTGCGAAGAAGGGTCTCACCATGACGTCACAGCTATTCACCTCAAATAATTCAAGAACTGTGATTGGTTGTGAGCTTCGACGTCACTTCGACCCACTACCTCACACTGAAACATAAGAACCTGTCGGGCGTATAGTCCTTGGCCACAGCAGCGCTACAGAACTATGTCGGCTATTATTCAGACTCAGTTTTCTGTTTCTGTTTTTTTCTTCCAATTTTTTGTGGAAATTGTTGGATATTAAGGGCCACCATACATTCGCTATTTTTTTACATTTGGACTTCAAACATTGTGAGAAAACTATTGGATATAAATATTCTGAAATATAATAATGTCTTTTTAACGTCATTACTCTCATGAGTCATGAGGCTATGTTGTGATTTTACGATCGAGTGATTTTTGTCACCAAAAAAATTGTCCAGAATTAACCGATCGTGAAATCACAACATAGCCTCATGAGTAATGACGTTAAACAGACATACCTATTATATTTCAGAATATTTTAATATCCAATAGTTTTCTCACAAAGTTTGAAATCGGAACGTAAAAAAATAGCGAATGTGTATTCAGCCTTAACTGGCTACGTTGGTGATTTTTCTATAGAGTAATTTTTTTATTGACAATAATAATCACGCGTACATATTCTCTCAACATAGCCAGTTAATTTCTGGCTTTAAAAAGACATATTTCAGAACATTTAAATATCCAACAGTGTCCTCAAGAAACATAAAGAAATAGCTAATTGTATGGGTACAAAAGTATTTCGTTATTACACGACAGTAATACTTTGCATTCTAAATCAGTCGTTGTATGGGAGGGGATGCAGTGAGCAAACGTAACAGGTAAGTTAAGAGGACGCTATACCTGACCATGCATTTTTTGCCGCCCATAAGATTAACATTGCGAGCGGCGATTCATTTTCAAGGTTTACCCTTGGTTGGAAAGACACAAAATTTTGCCTGTACCTAGCCCTAACAATGTTCTAGGTCGTCATCGAAGCAGATTTCCCAATTTCTCACTGATTTCTTTTATTGCAACTGTTTTGAAAATGCTAGCATCGCATACCTCAAGAAAAGTGCTGTATCTCGAAAACCAGTAAAAAAATGGGAAATCTGCTTCAAACACTCCCTAGAACATTGTTAGGGCTAGGTACAGGCAAAATTTTGTGTCTTTCCAACCAAGGGTAAACCTTGAAAATGAATCGCCGCTCGCAATGTTAATCTTATGGGCGGCAAAAAATGCACCGTCAGGTATAGCGGACCCTTAAGACTCCATTCTTGGTGAAGCCTATTTCGTGTTACACAATACTTACACAATGTCTAGTTCGTATGAACTACCGAAACTTGATTGATACTGGTAGTGGCGCACTATCCTATCGCAACTATCGATCGATAATATCGAATGGTGCGATTACCGTACTCTTATAGAAACCTAGCTCATTGCGTTTTTCATTGGATGGTTTTATAAACCATTGGCCAGCTACCTTTCACTTGCGTTACTTCAATATGGCTGCTAATGGCGGTGCATGTACCAGTATTTATCAACAATAATTAGTCTAGTGCAGATAATCTAAAATGGGTGTAGGTATTACTAAATAACGCTCAGCAAGATCGCCAGAAAACCCACCCAACTAACACCCTCAAAATTAATTGTAAGAAGAACTATTCTCCATATATTGCAAAATGGCGTTCCTTATCTTCTTACAATAAATTTTGAAGGTGTTAGTTGGGTGGGTTTTCTGGCGTTCGAGAAAGGGAATACACCAGCAGGTCCAATTACCAAATCATTCATACTTTCGATTCTATAAAAATTGTACTAAGAAAAATATGAGTTGGTAACTAGACCCATACACGGTTATAGCTCAGGTCACTGTTGGATGGGAGTGACGACAACCATTGTTAAAAAAAATACAGGGTTTCCAAAATTATTTTTTTGTTCAGAACAAGAAATAGCCTTAAGAAGAAGGGGTCACAATGATCTGAAAGAGTTTAGCAACGACAATTCACATTTGTGTAGTCTATCCACCCCTGGATATCACTGACGTCACTTTCATCCAAGAGAGAGTATATTTACTTGATCAGTGGTAAACGGGTGTAACATAAGGAGACTTAAGAAGACCGGTGTGGCTGCTGTTACCGCTGTTGACCGAATGTTCTTCTAACGTGTCCAGATCGAGAGCACTCTCAATCATTGTAGACTCCTGTAGAAGCCTCAGCCGGGACGCACTCAGTTGTTTATTGCTCGCACTGCTTTCCCCATGTAAAGTTCTGTCTATATTACACATGATCATGTTCTCCTGAACCAAATTACTGCCGTCCCCACCTGAAAAAGAAAATAGTAATAGTAAAAAGTAGCGTCAGTCATATCCAGGAGGTGTATTCCCTTTCTCGAACGCCTGCAAACCCACCCAACTAACACCTTCAAAATTTATTGTAAGAAGATAAGGCACGCCATGATGCAATATACGGGGAACAGTTCTTCTTACAATAAATTTTGAAGGTGTTAGTTGGGTGGGTTTGCTGGCGTTCGAGAAAGGGAATACACCTCCTGGGGTGGATAGACTACACAAATATCGTTACTAAACTCTTTTGGATCATTGTGACCCCTTCATCTTAAGTCTAGGTACTTCTTGTTTTGAACAAAAAATATCTTGGAAACCCTATGTTGTTTTAGAGCAGTGGGTGTCGTCACTCTCATAGAAGATCAAAATCCACTTTTGGGTAAAAAAAAAAGTTCCGAAATAACTAAATCCACCATTAAGAATGTGTAAAAGACCCAACTTACCCAGACTACGTAGCGTAACAAGGGAGGGAGTCCGCCTAAGAACGTCATCGATGTCTAGTTCCACGTCGACGCCAGACGGGACATTGGCGGCCATATTGGACGCCATATTGGAATTGGTGGCGGGAAGCTGCTCGCTAGCGACCAGTCGCGTCATGCTTCCAGACGTCGAACCTATGACCCAAAACAATCGTTAGTGACCAATCAGAACATCGCATTCATTAATAGGTACTGACGTTTACTACAATCAATTGTTTCTTTCGTCAAAAAATCACATTTTCGGGACTATGAGGAGTTTTTAGTCGCCGTTTTAGTGTCATAGTCGCTTTTGAAGTCGTTGGAGCATTTGTATATTACTATATTATTAAAAAGTAAAATCCAATATGGCGGATTTAGGATTCTGTTAATGAAGACAAATCACGGAATGCTATACCTATACTTAAGGCTATGTTAGCACGCCAAACTTTTCACACTTCAAAAACACCGTTCAGAGTAAGTAACAAAAACGGACTATAATTTTTGTGGCGTCTGTACTATAATTTTTGACGAGTCGTCATGTAAGTAGGTAATAGTAAAATTCTTGGTCGTAAATAATATTCACTAAGCAACTAAGGGTGCGTCCCACCATACTCAGTTAACGTTTAAACTCCAGTTAAATTCGGTTTTTACCGTGCAATAATTGAAATCTAACTAGAGTTCAACGTTAACCTAGTACGGTGGGACGCACCCTAATAAAGTCAAAGGTTTGGTTTCAGCTGGTAATGCATTTCTATCTCCCATAAGATAAACATTGCGAAAGACTCGGAATTTCGCTTAGTCGCTGCTTCAGCACTTTTCTAGCGCAGATTCTTCAATTACTGAGGCAACGTCTGAATCTTTCCAAACGTTAAAAATAATTCGTCACTTTCAATGTTAAGCTTATGGGAGGTAGGAAGAACTAAACCGGCTGAAGTCTAACCTTAGGATAACAAAAGCGGTAGTGGTGTGAGCTATAGTTAAGGCCAAACATACATTCGCTATTTGTTTAAATTTTTTCTCCACACTTTATGACGAGACTATTGGATATTTAAATGTTCTGAAATATAATTTCTTTTTAACGACATAAATTAACTGGCTACTTGGTGACAGAAGTCACTCGATCGTAAAATCACCACATAGACTGTTAATTTCAGCCGTTAAAAATACTTATTATATTTCAGAACATTTAAATATCCAATAGTATCCTCAAAAAATGTGCAGGAAAGAACGTAAACAAACACGACTGCGTCGGCGCCCTTAAAACGCTACAAATACATACTACTGTATGTAAAAAATGAACAACTTTTTAGTTTAGCAACTAGAGTAGCTACGATACAAGATAGGTGATAAGTAAAAGAAAGTAAATGTGCTACATGTAAAAAGGTGAGTAAGAAAGGGATGGATGATCGACCGAAACTGCCTTGTAACTAATTTTAACTTTAACTAACTTTTGCTTACATTTTGTTTTTAAAATGTTTTACAATGTTACTATGTTTTACCACAGTACCTAGGCTGTTTCAGGTCGACATAGATAAGTTCCTTAAAACCTCATATACCTAAGCATCAATACTTTTATATACAGTCACTCTCTATAACGAGGGATCAAGTAAATATGCACGCTACAAAGAGAGATCACTGTATACTGCATTTCCCCATTGTAGGAAACAACTACATTTCGGATATTTTCCAAGGAACTTCTCTTTTTACGATCTCACGATAGCTACGGTACGTGCACCACTATTAGCCGCCATCTTGAAGTGGCGCTGGTGCCACGTGCTGGGCAGTGCTTATAAACAAACCCATACAACAATCCAATGCAACTCTCACTTGTTCAATAAACAAACACCATTTAAGGTGTGACGATACTATTGAGAAACAGTTACTACGGAAACCATAGAATAACTATCGATATTATCGATCGATAGTTGCGACAAGATGGTGGTGCACGTACTGTGTCTATCGAGATTCCATACTAGCGTTATACTGGTTACTTAAAAAATAAAACGCGATTCAACAATCACCAGTTAAAGTTACCTGGAGATTAATGTACTTTCTATTGTTCGAACTTATATCTCAGTAAAATCTGACATATTATACTTCAGAACAAATAAATTCTCCAACAAACAGGCTTAAGTTAACTGGCAGTTAATCGTCGGATCGACTAAAATCAACAAAAAACAACATGCAGCATGTCAATATCGAAGCAAAATCGATTAACTCGCAATTCGACAGGAGACTTACCAACAGTTTCAACTCGCCAATAAGATGCAGCTATTTTTTTTAAACAAATGCAACCAAAACCATCGAGATCCCTGACAGTCAGATATATTGCATCAAATACAGCTCAATGATAGGAGTTAAGATGAAAGTTTGCATGGTGAAGCAATATATTTCTATAGCTACTGTACCTAACAGTCTCAGTTCAACAGTGGATGAGTATTTGCAAGACCTATATTAGAATAGACAGCTAGGGTACAGACACTAGCGACACCAACAGCTATCCATTGATTTATTTAGAACTACACTCAAGGGACCCATCACCATGGTAACGACACAGCAACAAAAAATGTTAGAAAATGGCTAGCTGTTGTGCAGTAAATTTTTGCGGTTGGAGACGTAAAAAGTACTCGAATGTATCCTTTCGAGTAACTTCAAGTAAACTTGATAAGATAATAAGATAAGGTCAAGAGGTCAAATCAGTCCAAACAATAATTCCCAAAGCAAAGGTACCTGTTGCTACTTCCCACAAGATTATGTGTTCCAAGTTGGTTCGAAAGGCATGGCGACTTTCAAATTGGTACGCAACGTAGCTGCCGGTAAGCAGTCTATTGCAATATACGTCGTTGAGTTGCGAAAATCAAAATAGGGATATACGAATCGATTTCACATTTCGATTTTCTGTCCAACAATATATCGATTTTTTGCAGTTAAATTCGGAAATATTTTGAGGTTCTAATCAGAAATGCGTGCCTGCGACAGTATTCGGGCACGATCACAATAAAAATGCTCCAAATAAATGCTTCGTATGTTGCAGTTTTGCTATGCACAATTTTCTAAAATTTGTCGACATATCTACGACATATCTGGAACATAAATTATCAAGGAGAAACGGGACGGTGATATACATACAACAACATAATTATACATTACTCTCCCATTGCACCTTAAGAGGACGCTATACCTGACGATGCATTTTTTGCCGCCCATAAGATTAACATTGCGAGCGGCGATTCATTTTCAAGGTTTACCCTTGGTTGGAAAGACACAAAATTTTGCCTGTACCTAGCCCTAACAATGTTCTAGGGAGTGTTCGAAGCAGATTTCCCAATTTCTCACTGGTTTCTTTTATTGCAACTGTTTTGCAAATGCTAGCATCGCATACCTCAAGAAAAGTGCTGTATCTCGAAAACCAGTAAAAAAAAAATGGGAAATCTGCTTCGAACACTCCCTAGAACATTGTTAGGGCTAGGTACAGGCAAAATTTTGTGTCTTTCCAACCAAGGATAAACCTTGAAAATGAATCGACGCTCGCAATGTTAATCTTATGGGCGGCAAAAAATGCACCGTCAGGTTAGCGGACCCTTAACGGCGTCTACGCAGTCGTGTTTGTTTACGTTTTTTTCTGCACACTTTATGAGGAAACAATTGGGTATTTAAAAGTTCTGAAATATAATTATGTCTTTTTTACGTAATAAGTTAAGAGACTATGTTGTGATTTCACGATCGGCTAATTTTGGACAAATTTTTTGTTGACAAAAATCACTCGATCGTAAAATCACAACCTGTGATTTAATTTATGGCGTTAAAAAGACATATTATATTTCAGAACATTTAAATAGGTATCCAATAGTTTCCTCATAAAGTCTGCAGAAAAAAAAACGTAAACAAACATGATTGTGTGGTCACTCTTAAGACGGAATTTACATTGGTTATGTTTATGTTTTTCCGACAATTTTTTTAGAACACTGTTGCATTTTTAAATGTTCTGAAATATAATATGTCTTTTTAACGTCAGAAATTTACAGCCAATGTTGCGATTTTACGATAGAGTAATTTTTGTCAATATAAAATTTGTCCAAAATTATTCGATCGTGAAACCACAATAGTTTGTTAATTTTGGACATTAAAAATACACACTATATTTCAGAACAAATATAAAATGTATATTCATTCTTAACACCGATTGAAGTTAAGCGGCACATTTTGAAATGAGCATTACGTGTCTATATACGCAATGCTAGTTGTTTACGTTTTCTGAGAAAACTGTTCTGAAATATAATGTGCTATTGCATTTTTTTTTCACTGAGAAAAATCAATTGAATGTTAAGTCAAAACTGACTTTTTCAGGAGTGTCACTAAAAACGTCAACAAACCGCATTGTGTTTACAGCCTTACACTTTCCAATAGCAGACGACGTAGTGGCCCAATCAGCACGATGGTGCTCTGTGATTGGCTGGTTGTCAGGCAAAGACAATTATTAAACAACGTGTGCACGGTGCACTTTTGTTAATTAAATAGACATGGGACAGGTGAACTTTATTCATGTTCGTCTGAACGAAAACAATGCATTTACTCATGTTATTATAGAAACTAACCTCCTTAGGGTGCGTCCCACCATACTCGGTTGACGGTTAAACTCCAGTTAAATTTGGCTTTTACCGTGCAGTAATTTGAATTTAACTGGAGTTTAAACGTTAACCGAGTATGGTGGGACGCACCCTAATTGAGATAAAATCATTGTAAATCCTTAGTCAATTCTTTTCAGAACATTAAGTACCCAAAAATTCATTAAAATGACTTTTGGTTACTTCACAGTGTTTGAATCAATAGACCCACAGATTCAAAATGTGGAGTCTGTTGGTATTTGGTAATTCTCACTCTGTGAAGTAACCAAAAGTCACTTAAATGAATTTTTTCTTACTTTACGTTCTTAAAAGAACTGACAATGGATTTACAATGTTTTTATTGCAATAAGGAGGTTAGTTTCTATGATAACGTGAGAAAAACTGTTTTGCTTTGGTTCAGGTGAACAAAAACAAACTTCACTGCTCCCATGTCATCTTAATGCTAAACATTCAATTCACCATCAAAGCTAATAATCATTATTATTATTACTATTACATAAGTACATAAATACAATTCAAAACAATCACAATTGAAGACCGAACACACATTCGCTATTTGTTTACGTTTTTTCTGCACACTTTATGAGGAAACTACTGGATATTAAAATGTTCTGAAATATAATAAAGACATTATATTTCAGAACATTTAAATATCCATTAGTATCCTCATAAAGTGTGCAGAAAAAACGTAAACAGTGATTGTATGGTCGCCCTGAAGTAATTTATAACGATTTAAGCGTAAGGAGGAATCTTTGGTAGGTGGACACGTGAAATTTCAATTGACTAGTACCTATACCTGATAAGGCGCGTCCACACTTGCCCCAAATTCCGCATCAACATCCAACTAGACCATTTCGAGAATTATCCATCGTGCTCAGCTGGCAGCACTACAAAATACCAGCTCCCCACCCATCGCGTTAGTAATCAACAGGGATCTACAGTTTTAGGTGGGTTCCGAACCACCACATTTCATTGGAATGCCAAAAAAAACTGTTGATAGGATCGGTATCGAACCGGAGTAACACGGGTCAATATTTCTCTAGAGACAAATTCGGAATTTGCCAAAAGTGGGGATGCGCCTTCAGGTTAGGTTAATTGAAAAAAATCATAAAACGATATTTATCAATAAAAAAAATAAATTTGGGTTCATTCGGTTTTATGATTTTTCGGAGTGTTTTTCTTCTGGCTTTATTTTCAGTTGTTTGTCTACCACTCCTGGAGCCCTATTATGGATCTTTTTATCACCCGTGATCACGCAGTTATCACTAAAACATAGGGAAAATAGCATTGCAAATGTTTATCACGCGTGATAAAAAGTTCCGTAATAGAGCTGCTGTAGTCACAATTACAATATATTTCAGAACTAAAAGAATGTGCAACGAACTGCATTACGTCAAGAACAGGCTCTGGCAAGGTGCTCACCCTGTGTTCTGGTAATGTGCAATCTATTTTCTTCCTCCTTTATGTACTTTAACACTGAAGATACCCACAATGATGTTTGTTTACGTTTTCTAATGACACTTTTTTCTAAGGAAACTATTGGATATTTATTCTTTCTGAAATATAGGTAGTCAGAATCTAATCTGTCGGTAGAAATACATATTATATTTCAGAACAAATAAATTCAATAGTGACTTTAGTAACGGTGACATTAAAATAACGTCAACAAACAACATTGTATTTAGTGTTAAAAGAAGCCTGCAAGATAGCTCTTCGAGCAGATATATTGCCAGACTGGTGACTGACTAGTAACTATAGTGACAACAGTGACTGTACTGACTAGGTATTAGTCAGTAACTGTAGTGACTAGGTATTAGTCAGTAACTGTAGTGACTAGTGACTATAGTGACTATAGGTATTAGTCAGTAACTGTAGTGACTAGTGACTAGGTATTAGTCAGTAACTGTAGTGACTAGTGACTAGGTATTAGTCAGTAACTGTAGAGACTAGTGACTATAGTGACTAGGTCTTAGTCAGTAACTGTAGTGACTACAGTGACTAGGTATTAGTCAGTAACTGTAGTGACTAGTGACTGGTGAGTGACTAGGCAGCATTGCGATTGGTGTACAGAGTTACGAGCTAGTGTAATCGCCACCTAGACGACGTCGCTCCATGGCGGCGTACACGTCCCCCCTCGACAGCCGCCTCTCGTCCATCATAGGCGGCAGCGGGGGGATGTACAGCTCAGTACGGGACACCCGCCTCTCCACCACACTGTCCCCCATAAGCGGCGGCAGAGGGGGAATATACAACTCCCCCCGCCCCAGCTCCCCTCTCTCTATCCTGTGCCTCTCCTGCTCCACGAGGGTCCGCCTTTCCATGGCGTGAATCGTGACACTCTCCGTGATTTGGAAGGGTAGCAGGAGGGTTTTATAAGGGTGGCCTGCAATGAACGCACGCGGTGCTGGCTGGGGGAAGTTGTAGGTGTGTGTGTAAGGGCCTGTGTGGGCTGTGCAGTACGTTTGGGGATGTTTACGGGGGAGGGTGTAAGCACCCCCTAGACGCGTTCGCTCGTCGGGGGAGTGCAGCTCAGGGGGGCGGGACGCGCGGGGCTTACTGCGACAACTAGCACGGCGTGAATACAACCTCCGGGGCCGCTCTGCCAATTCGCAAGCGGTGGCCAGAGGGGCTGGCTCTAGGATACCCTTCTCCGTAGTACGGGGCTGAAGGTTCGAAAACACGTACTCGGGGGGTGGGCACAGTTGCAAGCTCCGGAAATCCTGCACGCTGTTTGCAAAATGGGGTCGGGGTGGAGGTGGTGGGGGAGGGGGTGAGTACTCCATAGGGGGTGAGTGCTTCCTAGGGGGTGTTGGGGGTAGTTTTTCCGCCACTGGGGGTGATTTGGGGGGAGGCTGGTACGCCGCCTCGGGGGGTGGCTTATCGGCGGTAGGGGGAGGGGGTGGTGGCTGCTCTTGTGGAGGGGATGACGTGGGCAACTCACCATTGGCGTTGGGGGTGGCGGTTGGAGGGGGCGCAGGGTGGGTTTTGCCGTTACTGTGGGGGTGGTTGGTTGTTCCGGTCTTGCACTGCTGTTGGAGGGGGTTGGGGGTGCCACAGCTGTCGTGTAGGGCGGGGAACACACCCCCGTTCTAAAAACATTTACAGACAACATTTAGTATCGCAAAAATCCAATTAGAGAAACTAAAACACGGCTCAACACCATCTTTAGGGATTCCCAAATATTTTGTCTTTTTTACGTCAAAAACTAGTTAACTTGACATGTTGTAACTAAGCTATATAGGTATACATCGATTAAATTCTGACAATAAAAAATTCATTATACTTATTTCAGAACAAAAAATAAACAAATTGGGGAGTCTGCCTAGTACGATCTATAGAACACAACTAAGGCTGGATTTCACCACTTATAGAGTACACTATGTTAAGCTTATGACAAGCAATATTGCAAGGAAACAAGTGCAATTGCAAACATACGATAACATAAATTCGATCATTAAATCTGTTCGTCATCGTACGTTTAGCTTATGACAAGTGCCTTGCACTTGTTTCTTGCAATATCACGTGTCATAAGCTAAACATATGATAACATAAATCCAGACTAGGCGAGAGTTTCTCCAACAAAGGGAAAAACGTAAGGAAATAGTTTTCTGCTCGCAATGTTAACCTTACCTGCGGCTGAGTCCTTGCTGTTCCATACAGAGTAGGAATGTTCGGATTCTTCACCTTTTTCAGTTCATCCAACATTTCTTGCGTTACTTCCCCTCGGCGGTCTGTAACGTTAAAATATTAAATCATCACTACCAAACACCAGTGACGGGGACCTACAGTTTTAGGTGGGTTCCAAACCACCACAGCCTCAATATACACTTCATACGGAACATATCACAGGTAAATGCCGATCAGAAAAACTTTGGTAGGATCGGGATCGAACCGGTGTGACTCGGCTCTACAGACAACCATCTACACCACTTACCCAGTAAGCTAGGAGGGACGGGACCGCAAAGCACGTGGAAGCAGTTGGCGCAATAATTTCCTTCAGAGTAAGGGTTCCTGCCCTCAACACCTCGCTTACTCGAAAATGAGCCTTTGATCTGGAGAAAAAAAAAAGTTAAGCGAATCCACACAATCGTGAAACACGTGGCAGCAGAATGAATTTTTCTTCCCTGTTTAAATGTTCTGAAATATAATTTGTGTATTTAACGCCGTTATAATTTTGAATAACATGCATCAAAAAGACATATTATATTTCAGAACATTTAAATCTATACCAGTTTCCTCAAAAATCAGGATGGATATTTTTTCGATCAGGTCTCTCTATTGCGACCGTCAAGGGGACACTTGCTGGTTGTAGAGAATAAAAACTGGCCAACTCAATTTCAGTTGATTTCCATTTTCTTGCAGCAATATCTCTGATATAGTTCTCCTCACTCTTCGATGTGAGTAATGACACTCATTGCTCAAAAAAAACCTACAGGGTTTCCAAAATTATTTTTGTTCAGAACATGAAGTAGACTTAAGAGGACGCTATACCTGACGATGCATTTTTTGCCGCCCATAAGATTAACATTGCGAGCGGCGATTCATTTTCAAGGTTTACCCTTGGTTGGAAAGACACAAAATTTTGCCTGTACCTAGCCCTAACAATGTTCTAGGGAGTGTTCGAAGCATATTTCCCAATTTCTCACTGGTTTCTTTTATTGGAACTGTTTTGCAAATGCTAGCATCGCATACCTCAAGAAAAGTGCTGTATCTCGAAAATCAGTAAAAAAAAAAATGGGAAATCTGCTTCGAACACTCCCTAGAACATTGTTAGGGCTAGGTACAGGCAAAATTTTGTGTCTTTCCAACCAAGGGTAAACCTTGAAAATGAATCGCCGCTCGCAATGTTAATCTTATGGGCGGCAAAAAATGCACCGTCAGGTATCGGACCCTTAAGAAGAAGGGCTTACATCTTCGTTGGTGGTCTGGTTACTGGCAGCTAAGTATGTGTGGAACGCGGCCAGGCCCAGGACACTCCAGATAGAGAAAAAACAGACGACGGCGATCAGAACTGACGCGGGGCAGTCTTTGACTGCGTCCAGAAACGGCACTTCTCGCGTTACTGTAACATAAACAATACAGTGTTATATCCAGAATCGTTAAGTTGACATGGGAGAGATGATTCATTCATGTTCACCTGAAAAAAAAAAAAGTTATCCTCACGTTATCATAGAAACTAACCTCCTTATTGAAATTAAAACATTGTAAATCCTTAGTCAATTCTTTTGAGAACATATAGTAAGCAAAATTTCATTAAAATGACAATTGGTTACTTCACAGTGTTTGAGTTACCAAACTCCAACAAGCATGTTTGGTAATTCAAACACTGAGAAGTGTTTGCTTACTTTATGTTTTTGAATGAATTGACTAAGTATTTCTTATGTTTATATTTCAGTAATGACGTTAGTTCCTATGATAATATAAGGAAAAATGTTTATTTCTGGTTCAAGTGAAAATCACAGTCAAAAGTTTTCAAAAAATACTTGACGGTATAACCACAGCAACCGAAACTATAGCTTCGAACGTTAAAAATGCATACAATATTTGAGAAAAATTAATATCCAAGAGTTTCCTAGGAAATGTGTGATGAAAAACAATGTGTCAACCGTCTTAAACTGGAAGTTCTCCCAGCCAGAAGTTCTCCCAGCCAGCTGGTCTATGACGGATCTGTTAATGCCAAGGAGCCTAACGATAATGACCAAGATCCATAATAGAGCTGTTGGTATCCATCAGGGCTTGGTAGCCCCAAGGCCATGCAAAGTTCACAAGAAAAAAATGTCAAAACGAATAGAACCTGAGTCCTCTTGCTTACCCATAACGAGGTGTGTAATGACGCAAGCGAACATGACGATACATAGTAAGGCGAGAGATATGATGAACATATAGAAGTAGCGGTAGTTCCGCCGTCCCACACAGTTCCCGACCCACGGGCAGTGGTGGTCGAAGCGATCTAGACAAAAACGAGCAGTACATGTACAAAAACATCAGAAAAACATGTGCAACAATATACGGAACTGGATAGCACTGGTACGACCGAGCCATGGCCGTGGCTGCTCTAAAAGCTAAACATAGTGTGCTGTTCGAACCGCAAACAAATGACTATGTTTAGCTTTCACTGAAGAACGAACTTCTTTCGAAAGCTGCATGCATTAAGCTGAACTAGTGACAGGCTTTAGAGGGTTCAAATTCTGACGGGCTGAGATTTTTCCTCCTAGACATTCTATTTTTCTTGATTTGTAGCAAGTGGAGCCCACTTTAAGACCAATCGCTATTTGTTTAATTTTTTTTTTTGCACTCTTTATGAGGAAACTACTGGATATTTAAATGTTCTGAAATATAATATATGTACTTTTAACGACCATAAATTAAAAGGCTCTGTTGTGATTTTACGATTCAGGACCAGTTTTTTGTTGACAAAAATCACTCTCAACATAGCCTGTTAACTTCGGCCGTTAAAAATACACATTATATTATATCTCAAGAAGTGGTGATTAGATCGTGGGACCTCAGTATCTTACCAACACAGTTGTCGCACAAGCTGCAGTGGGACGCCCTGGGGGGTCTAAATATTTTACAGGTGAAGCAGTACTTTAGCTTGACGGGCTGCCCTCGAACCATCACCTCCTTCGTACGGGGAGGCGGGCGATACGTCGGCGAGCTGCTGTTCCCCACTTCTGTAATCACAAGCATATCATATACCTAACAACCTGGATTAGTAGGATACCAAGCTGCCAAAGTTTTTGGGTCTTCCAAAAACTTCTAAACAAGCTAGATGGTTCGTAAGGTGACTTTATCAGAATCATGTCCTATACACTCCAGAACTGTCTTCTTAGCTTTTTATTTAAGAAGAGCCCTCTTACAAAGTGTCTGCCTTCTTAGACACAGAAAGGGCCTCACGAAAGGGTATCCTTCTTCTAAGCTGTAGGACCAAGGAGTTTGCTTTTAATACCATTGAACCAGAAAAAAAACTCGAAAGTCGGGACTGGACCCTCGGTCACCTTGCTCAGTAGCCTTAATGTTTATGTTGCGAGCAAAACATGCATGGCATTTACTCGATAGTTTCAATCACTACAAATGCCCCAGGTGAGTTATTTTGGTACTACTGTGTTGTTTTGATGAGTTACAGAATGAGATAATGGAAAAGTTTCGACATACTCCAGATAGATTGCAGAGGTGTGGAGGGACAAGCACTCGGACTAAAAACTAAAAACCTACAGCCTCAATATACATTTCACTTGACATGCTGGACATAGCAGAGGTGAATGCCGATCAGAAAAACTTTGGTAGGATCGGGATCGAACCGGTGCTCCTCTAAAAAGCACTCGGCTATCGAGGCTAGATAACAATGTACAATCAATCGGACAGTCGAATGAGTCATTCATTACAGCTATCTCTCTATCTATAGGTCTTATCTCATTGTCGTATGGTCATGATCTTGTTGATCTCTACCCACTGGCCTACACACTGCCCTACCGTTGCAATCGTCGATTAGCCAGAGATCGTTGAAGTGCAGCATGATCAAAGCATCCTATCTAGGAACACAGTCGCGAAATTTAAGGATTCTAACTGTACCCTCAGGATCATCCCAATCAATCAAAAACACGATATTTTTTAAATTGACATTTGTAAATAACCGGCGTAATTTTTGAGTTATCAAAATTTTGTTAAAAATGTACGTCAGATCTTATATAAGACACCTAAATTCCAAATTTGACCTAAATCGGTTGATCAGTGCGACCACCAGCAGCGTAGACGGACGGACGTCGGACGTAAAAACCACTTGTTGGTGTAAAGATCTAAAAAATTTAAATTTTGCACGATGACAACTTTCTCAGCCCATGTACTATAATCGGGCGATAAAGTAAGAAGTGAGTTTTGGACGTTACCTATTTGTTTGTCGTAGAGCGCAGCCTCTTCGGCGCTAGCTCTTGGGATGACTCCAGGGTCGGAGAAGGAGGTTCTGAGCAGGGCGCTCATGGTGAACACAAACAGCAGACCGCTTACTACAGGGATGAAAGGGCTCACACGTACAGCAAGGAAGGGGCAGCTGGAACCAACGCAAACTGGGTTACAAGCAGCCTGGGATCGAGTCCTGAGTTTTTCATGTTTTTTCTGGAGAATCTGACTCGACTGTCAATACTGAACACAGAGTGATCCCGTTAGAAGCTGGTGATAATTGGGTGCTAAGTATCACTGGCTTCGTTCCTTACCGTGCAGGTAAACTTAAAAAATTTATCGCCCGAAAAGTAGCCACCAGCAGACGTTATGACATGATGGCGAAAGGCACCAAGTTTTCGGGACACTGGTGGTGATAACTGAGCGCTAACTATCACTTTGGAGGGCCACAGAAGTGACTGAAAAAGCTGGATACTTACTCGAATACAAAGAAGAGGATAGAAGTGGCGACAATTAGAAATACGGTGATGTAAAAGACTCCCGTGTGGGGAGCCATCATTACCCGCCCATTGCAGTAAAATTTGTTTCTTCCTGGGAAAACCTCCCATTTTCTGGTAGGTTTGCTCATTCTGTACTGGCTCACTTTGTAATTCCGACATACTTGTTCTCCATGACATTCAGTCAGGGTCCTTCCGCACCCACTTCACATTACAAGCCGCACATTATTGTTTTTCAAACCTCTGAAAAGGTTCCATTTATGACGAAAACTCGTGTGAAAACTCAAATTATTTATCATATGAAAACAAATAAACATTTCATTTGACTTCCTTCAAACCACTTTTATTGCAGATTGTTTTAAAATGGATTTCAACAGTGGTTTGTTCTGTCTCAGTATTGTGTTGAAAAATAAATAAAATGTTTTTAAAACTATTTAAAAGTTATTTGATAATTAATATAATAAATTAAAGAGTTTATCTTTATATATTAATACTATAAAAAGCTAGAAATCAGCTTAGAAAAATTCGGATTCAACCTTTTTAAAATATCAAGCCACTAGCGAGACAACACTGTGGTTTGAAAAAATGGCAGCATGTTCGCCGACGTCATTTTCTTTCTGCTTCATACAAAATGTGAAATTTATCTAATTAAATTAATTAAATAATAATAAATGATTATTTTATTAAAATTTATAACAATTATAAATGAAAATTTGTAATAATTGCTATTTATTAATTTTTCTGCTGCCACGTTTGTTTCTTCTTCGCATATCTGTTTTGATTGTGGCCGGGTGATTGAGCTCTATGAAATAATTTTTTTAATTTATTGAATTTTTGTTTGTTATAAATGAAGATAATTGCTCAGAATTATGGTTAAAAGTTCATTAAATGGATTGGTGTGGTATTTATGAATTTTTAAGGTAATGGGACTTTAGATTTGGTTGGTTGCGCGCTGTGTGTACGTATCCTGTCACTTTCCCTCTTTGCTGGGTATTTCTATGTTCTGATATATAATAATATGTTTTCCGTATCTGAAACTAGCTCTATATTTTAAGGATTACCCATCTGTTGCCGAATGCTTGGATTTTTTGCGGGAAATTTTGATTTTAGTTGGTGTCAACATTTTCTCCTTTGGAGTATAATTTACACATCCTGTTGGCTTATAAAAATATTATTCATTTCTAAAATTAGTTTGTAGTTTGTACATCGAGCGAGGAATATTGAGGTTGGGACACACCGGTTCAATCCCAGTCGTATCAAATGTTTTTTGATCGGCATTCACCTCTGATACCTATTTTGAAATGCAATGTATATCGAGGTTGTAGTTTGGGACCCAACTGTGGGTCCCCGTTGGTTGGGAGCTGGTATATTTGGTAGTGATTTTAGATGATCGCGATGGATCCTTCTTCAAGTGGTCTAATTGCTGGGCTTTTCCCCCACCAGTCTACTAACACGTTTTTGTTGTTTTTTAGGATCATAATACGGTGACAGAAGCTCGTGATCAGCAGTATCCTGTGGGTTAATTGAAATGTCCGCCCGCTGGCCCCCTCCCGGGCCAGGGGGGATTCCCCCCCGAATTCGACGTCCGGGCCATCAGCAGTACCCAGTGCCAAACCACTTTTTGAGGCCACGGTTCCCTCAGAATGGTCCAAACCGGTTTTATCAAAATCCGATAAACCAGAGACCTTACATGCAACAAAATCCGAGACCGCGATTACCTAACATGAGACAAAGGCCTCCTGGCACCGTCTCTCCTTTGCAGAGGCCTCCTGGTGTCATGTCTCCTTTGCAAAGGCCACCAGTTCAAATGTCACCCCTGCAGCGACCGTTTCCACCCTCAAGGAGACCGATTGTCAAGTTTGAGAACCCAAACAGTAAGACTTCGCAGAAGTTTACAAAATCCGAGCCACCCCTGAAGTTGGAGAATCCCAAAAATGAGCCATCGTTATTTTTGAGTAACCCCAAGGCTGAGCCTCCGAACTTCAAGCTAGAGCTGTCGCCCAGGGGCAAAACGTCACCGGCACCGATCCCTCAAAGGTACTTAAGACCGAGCATACATTCGCTATTTCTTTACGTTTTTTCTGCATACTTCATGTGAAAACTATTGTATATTTAAATGTTCCGATGTATAACATGTCTTTTTAAATTAACAGGCTATATGGTAATTTTACGATCAAATGATTTTTGTCGGGAAAAAGTTGTCCGCAATTAACCGATTGTAAAAACACCACACAGCCTGTTAATTTCGGCAGTTAAAAAGTCATATTTCTGAACATTTAAATATCCAGTAGTCTCCTCATGAAATGTGCAGAAAAAACGTAAGCAAATACTACTGCGTACGGACGCCCAAGGCTGTATATACATTCGTTATTTTTTTTACGTTTGGACTTTAAACTTTGTGAGAAAACTATTGGATATTTAAATATTCTGAAATATAATATGTTAAGGGGTTAACGTCATTGTCATTATTCATGAGGCTATGTTGTAATTTCATAATCGGTTAAGGGCCACCATACATTCTCGACGAACTCCACCAAAACCACTGTGCGAAAGTAAATATTCGACAAAACTAATGTTTACATTTTAGTACAGCCGGAGACTGGTAATTGCAATCTCGTAATGGTTGTGTCTACTCTAAAAGCTAAACATAGTGTGCTATTCGAACGCGAAACTAACGAGTGAAAGTAGGACACTATGTTTAGCTTTTACAGGAGAAAAAGTAGAGAAATGCTGTTGAAATTACCCACTTCCGTAAGTGAAATAAAAATTGTCAACATGTAACATGGCGGCGGTAAATATTACAAACATTTATCAAGCTTTTCTACTAAATGTGACAATAAAATCATACTGTTTTAGTCCGAAACGTTACAAAAAAATATTTCGCGTGAGGTAGTGTTGTGTTTTCGCGATCTGTCAAAAAAACATGTGGACTGGTAGTTGACTGTTTAAAACCGCTCCTGTGGGCTTATTACTCCATTTCATGCAAAAATACAACACTACCTCACGACAAAGAGTCTCAGGTTTACATCCCCCAGTAAACACTTTTCACTCGCCCTGTAACTTCGGAGTAGGGCTTGAAGTACGTAGCATTGCGAACCAAATACGTGTATTCCACCTTAATTTTGGACAATTTTTTTGGTTAAAAAAAAATTTCTCGAATGTATGGTGGCCCTTAACTGTAGAGAGAGAAGGCGCCTTTAACCTGTTCCTTGCCGTACAAATACAGCTACTAAATTTGTTTTCCCGATCACCCCCTTGTGTGCAGAGGTTGTTGTTCTTTCTCCTTCCAAGACTCTGGTATCGCCCACTTCACGATGAGCCTCTACACAGGGTTTTGAAGATTTGAGATACATTTGTTGGCAGAAGTTCCCAAAGGATGTTTCAAACGTAACCGACTTTCTGTCATAGAATATTCCATAAGAGTACGCACCAGAGTTTCCATAGTCAGCCCTCACTATATACACACACACACTGTTGTTCTGAATTATAAGATTTTTATTATTTTCCATTAGTCCGCAGCCACCACTGCCGAAGGAGCCTCCGCCGCCTACCCCGCCACCACCTCCCCCGTCCAACCTTCCGCCACCGCCCCCTTTTAACCCTCCACCGCCCCCTTCTAACCCTCCGCCACCGCCCCCGCCCGAGAACGGGAACTACCCCACGCTGCCGGTGGTGCCCGTCTACCTCCCCCGCTGGCCACCCCCTCACACCAGCATGATGCCCTTCAGGCCCCCCGTCATGAATCCTCGATGGCCTTCGCCGGTTCATGGCTTCAGGGGGCACCGCATGCCCATGTACAGAGGACCACAGCCGTGGCAGGTATATATAAATCCTAGTTAAGATTAAATGGTAGAGGTTGTGTTTATTTGCACCTTAAACTGTAGGTCCTCATCGTGAGACGCTTTATAACTAGAACTTGAACACGTACATGAGATATCAGTTCCTCCCGGGAGCGGTGCTCATAGGAGAATATATATTTATTTATCGTGTTATTTATTTCTAATTATTATATTTCAGAATAAACCCAAGAAGAAACGAAAGGCAGTGACTGAACCAGAACATTCACCGCCTAAGAAGAAACCTATGTCGCAATTCTATCCCGCCAAAGCATGGAACAAACAAGATGCCGAAAAGGTAAACTTGCAACTGTAGAATCGTGTTTGTTTATGTTTTTTTGGGGGCACTGTTCTGAATTATAATATGTCTTTTTAACGTTAGAAGTTAACTGGCTATATTGTTGTTTTACAATTGATCAATTTTGGGCAAATATTTCAATTTGTGATGCTATTTATTTATATTTCAGAGCATTTAAATATCAAGCAGTGTATATACAACCTTCGTTTGTTTTTTAGGCGCTTGCTGCTGAGTTGGAGTTTTCAAAGAAGGATTCTCGGACTTTGCTTGTTAAATTCCCCGAACGGGATATCAACCCTGAAATGGTCAGTGAACTCCATCCTGATATTGACAAAGTCCATTTCCAGACCCCAGCCAGCGCCAGGTAAACTTAGATGTATTAAGAGCGACCACACAATCGTGATTGTTTACGTTTTTTTATGAATACTTTAAGAGGAAACTATTTGATATTTATATGTTGTGATTTTACGATCGATTTTTGTCAACAAAAAATTTGTCCGAAATTAACCGATCGTAAAATCACAACACAGTCTGTTAATTTCGGCGGTTAAAAAGGCATAGTATATTTCAGGACATTTAAATATCCAGTCGTATCATCGTAAAGTGCGCACGACCTTAAAATGGGGCTACAGGGTGGCACCTTTCGTGAGCTCAGTACACAAGGGATGATTTGGTCGAGTTTCCCCCCCAGCCAGTACCGGGAAAAGTCTCGAGAGGTCGGGAGTAGATCCAGGGTGCTCTCGCATAGCCTTTCTCACTGGTTTTTGTGCGTTTTAGGTACTGCTTCGTCAGGCTGAAGGAAGGTGCGGCGGCTGATGAAGTTATGGAGCGGCTTAACCAGACTGACTTTCAGGGACTTGGGAACCTCAGGGTTGAATACAAAACTGAGAAAGTTCCTGCCGAAGAAACGCGCAATTGTGATCTCATCGATCCTTATACGTACGTACTTAATCTACTAGAACACTAGCCTTGCGACTAGACCAGTTCAAGAATTATCCATCGTGCTTGGCTGGCAACACTGCCAAATACCAGCTCCCCACCCACGATAGTGACCCACAGTTTTAGGTTGGTTCCGAACTGGTCGGAAAAACATTTGGGAGGATCGAGATCGAACCGGTGACAGTCTCTAGCGTATTTGGTGCTGTTATATTTATTTGTTTATTTTTTGTTTTGCAGGTTGTACCTGGGCAATTTGCCGATCAATATACCTTCAGCACTGCTCAAAGAAAAATTCCCCACCTCCCAACGAATTGATATAGGTTTCGCCCAACGGATGAAGTACACTAGGTAAGAAGTAAGGTACACCATTGGTGAAATGAGTTCTGAAAAAAAATAGAAGTCAAATCATTGATGAACGCAACTGTAACTAAATTACTGTATATAGTACGGTAATTGCACCACCATTTCCATCCTTCGAATGAATTGTTCTGCAGCCATTTTCTCGCTCGCGTAGCACACATGTTTAGCTTTTAGAGCAACCATTGGCGGTCGTGCAATTACCAGGGTTATCTAGTGCCATAACTAAATGCTGAGTGCTACAGCCCTAGGATACAGGGTGGCACCTTTCGTGATCTCTGTACACAAGCGGACGATTTGTTCAGAATCACGCCTGACAGTCGAGCTTTCCCCCAGCCGGTCAGAAAAGATTCATATGGAAAAAGAAAAATCTCAACATGTCAGGGCTTGATTCTGGAACCTCTGGGAGAAAATGAGATTATATAAATTCTTCTTGGTCAGCTATGTAATGTTGTATGTTACTTTCCAGGTACGCGTTCATTAGGTACCAAACTGTGGAGGACGCCATTGATGCTTTTCGGACCGCCATTACCCTCTCTTTCGACTCTCGAACACTCGTTGTCAGGTAAATTCGAGTTATTTACCTTATTCGTAGCCTTGATAGACAAGTTTTCTAGAATTTAAATGGCTGTCTATAGAGGAACACTGTCCGATCGGTATTCGCCTCTGATATGTTCAGCATGCCAGGTGAAATATACATCGAGGCTGTGGTGGTTCGGAACCCACCTAAAACTGTAGGTTACTTCTTGAAATTGTCTAGTTGCTGGGCTCGTCCCCTTTACTTCTGCTTTTACCGTATTTGCAGGTTTCGTCGGCAGAAAGCGAATGTCTCCCCTCGCGTCCCCGAGCAAAGATTGTCCAAGAAGCTTCGAAGAGAGAAGAAGAAGATGCTGGAGAGGAAAGCTGAGATTGAGAAGATCACCGCCATGCTGGGGGATAAGGTCAAGAACGAAAACACTGTTGACGGAGATACCAAACAAACGGTAAGGCCGAAGTCCATACGAGGTTTGTTAAGGCTGAATATACATTCGCTATATTGTATTTCAGAATATTTCAATATCCAATTGTTTTCTCACAAAGTTTGAAGTCCAAACGTATGGTGGCCCTTAAGGGGACGTCCCCAGAGTGATGTTTGTTTATGTTCACTTGAACCAAAACAAAGCACTTTCTCACATTGTCATCGAAACTAACCTCCTTATTGCAATAAAAACAGTGTACTTCACTTCGTCAATTCTTTTAAGAACATAAAGTAAGCAAAAATTCATTAAAATGGCTTTTGGTTACTTCACAGTGTTTGCACAACCAAACGTCACTAAACCCACTGATCCAAAATGTGGAGTCTGTTTGGTTGCGCAAACAATGTGAAGTAGCCTAAAGTCATTTTAATGACTTTTTGCTTACTTTATGTTCTTAAAAGAATTGACTAAGTAAGTACACTGTTTTTTTAGCAGTTAGGTCAGTTCCGATGATAATATGAGACCCATTTCATCTTGAGGATAGACGCAATGTTTTTTGAGGAAGCTGTTTCTGAGGTACCCGTTGGAACTACAGTGTGTTGCGATTAGTCGTAAGAACACAACAAGCCAGGTACATTCTGACGTTAAGGGCGTCTAGCAGTCGTGTTTGTTTTGGTTCACACTTTATGAGGAAACTATTGGATATTTAAATGTTCTGAAATATATATAAATTTCTTTAACGGCCAAAAATTAACAAACTGTGTTGTGGTTTTACGATCGATTAATATTGGGCAATCGTAAAATCGCCACTTAATTTCGACCGTTAAAAAGACATTGTTATATTTCAGAACATTTAGATATCCTATAGTTTCCTCATAAAGAGTCCAGAAAAACGTCTTAAGAGGTCACCCCACAGTGCTGTTTGTTTATGTTTTTTTTTTGTTTGATTTTTCAGCTGGCAGATATGAATCATACCGATGTTATTTTGTTTGATGACGGTCTGCCTTCTGACCCTGAGGAAGATCAAATGGAAGATGAAGACGATGATGATGAAAAAGTAGACCTTCCTCCCGACTTTGTAAGTATTCGAGAAGATATTATTCGCTCCTACTTTCCCATACTGAGCTTATGGTCATAAGGTAAACACAGGGGAAGTTTTATTATCGCAACGGCAGCCATGTTGTGTAAAACAATCTCGATACCCGAGCTGTCTAAACTCTACATTGTTGCCTTTAGACTTTAGAGGATCATTGAGAGCGGGCCACACCGGTTCGATCCCGATCCTACCAAAGTTTTTCTGATTGGCATTCACCTCTGATACGTTCAGTATGTCAAGTGAAAAGCTTGTCAAGGCTGTGGTGGTTCAGATCTCACTCAGGGGCGTAGCGAAGGGGGGAATGGGGGGGGAGCTTCCCCCCCCCCCTCCCCCCCCCCCCCCTGAAATGAAGAATTCTCGAAAGTTGGTAAATCGAAGATGGATTAAAAAAATATACAAATGTTTTCTACCAAGTTGGCAAATTGGCTAAACCGTAATGATGGCTGCAAAGTCCTAACCTACGGTCAACTTCAATTTTCTGCCAACTTTTAAGTTGGCAAAGCCATAAAGCCAACTAGTATGATTTAAGAGGGAACTCGTAACTTTGTGGTATTTTCTGCAATCCATGTTTAGTTAAACGTTAGTGGACCCAGCACCGCCTCAACCAGAGTTAGTATTAGGAACCACCACCGAGAAACTGTCAAAAATTACTTTGTCAAAATCCACGAAAAAGTAATAATAAATCCTAAGCGCTTTCGACCTAGACGGTCATCATCAGAGGGGTACAAGAAGGGAAGAGACAGATAAACCTACTTGGGTGTTAGCCGGCCCGAAGTAAGTTGATCTGTCTCTTCCCTTCTTGTACCCCTCTGATGATGACCGTGTAGGTCGAAAGCGCTTAGGATTTATTATTACTTTTTCGTGGATTTTGACAAAGTTATTTTTGACAGTTTCTCGGTGGTGGTTCCTAATACTAACTCTGGTTGAGGCGGTGCTGGGTCCACTAACGTTTAACTAAACATGGAAGCCTACTAGTGCCAGGTTCTATCCAAGTCCTACCCAAGTTATGTTCTCTTCCAACTTCTTACTTGGCAGAGCTGAAATGCCAAGTCGCTTTTTACCAACTATGAATGAGGGATCTTTACCAGCTCTTCATGGGAAAGAGTAGCTGCTCAATGCCATACAAAATTGATTTGAAAAGCCAAGTCGCTTTTTACAAACTTTGAATGAGGGATCTTTACCAGGTCTTCAGGGGAAAGCCAAGTCGCTCAATCCCATTGCAAACTTGATCTGAAAAGCCAAGTCGCCTTTTACCACGTTTGAAACTGGGGGTTTTAACTCAACTCATCTGTGGGAAACGAGTATACCTTGCCTTAAAGCCAAGTCCCTTATTACCAATTTTGAATTCTTCTTAGCTCAGCTCCTCAGTAGGAAAAGAGTAAAGGCTAAACTTCGAGTTCTGTTATTTTTCTACTTTTTAGTTGGAATGCCAGTGATGTACGGTAGGCAGTGCTGGATCAAGTGATCAACCATTGAGCTAGATAAGCTATAACTTAGAGCCTGTAAAAAATTCAATCGTAATAAATAATAGTGAAACTGAAAGTTCTTTCCGTACAATAAGCAGATTTTATTGAGATAAGTTAAACTTTCTTCTCGCTCGCGTCGCTCGCTCGAATCCTGACTTTCCGTTTGTGATTTCCCCCGCATCCTGCTTCGCTTTGCCCCTATCAATAATTAAGGATAGAGTTTTTATCTTATCCAAAATTTTCCTCGAGCTCGCTTCGCTCGCTCGGCCATTTTCTTCTGCTGATTTGGTCCAAATGAGTACTTCGCATTGACAAGTTGATGCCTAAAAAACTTAATTTATCTATCTGACTTTCCTGATAATTGGATATTTCCCAATCTAAACTTGCATATCCCTTGGAAATTGATTTTAGTACGACAATATTTGCTGCCCTCACCCCGATCTTTACCTACACTGTAGTGATCTGGCGCCAGGCGTGCCTATGCCCAACTAGATCAAGGAGGCCCTAGAAATGGTCTATGTTTAGGACTAAATTAGAAAAAAATAATAGGGCCTACAAACTGAGTCCAGCTAAAGGCCTCTTAGAAGCTTAATCAGACACTGACAGTAGGTAGCTTGTCGTAACAGTAAAGAAATTAGAAAAATCACATGAAAAAAGCAAAATTGTGACTTGGCAAAATCGGGGTCTCTCCCCCCCTGCAAAAAGCCTTCGCTACGCCCCTGATCTCACTTAAAATTGTAGGTCCCCTTGTACTTGCGCGATGGGTGGGGAGCTGGTGATTGTGATTGGTAGTGCTGCCAGCTGCTAGTTGTCCGCTCTTGTTGATGCTGACTTATATGTTTACAGTTGCAAGGTTATTCGGGCATGGAAAAAGATGATATAAATGAGGATGAGGAAGAAGAAGAAGATGATAATTATGAAGAAGAAGAAGGAGACATCGAAGAAGATATTAAGGAGGAAAATGAGGATCGCTGCCTTGTTATTCCTAATGGACTTCATAGGTCAAACACATTTCCACCACTAATCAAAATTGAACCTCCGGTAAGTATTATATCGACGCTGTGGTGGTTCGGAACCCACCTAAAACTGGGGAGCTTTAAGGCCGAACATACATTCGCTATTTGGTTACGTTTTTCTGCATATTTCATATTTAAATGTTCTGAAATATAATATAGGCAGGCTTTGTAGTGACTTTTAGGTAGATTTCGAAGAAAAATCTACCTATTGTAGTCGTACCAGTAGTCTCACTTTTGAAAAATTTCTTCACAGTTCTTCTTTTTATGACCCCTGGATCCCAAAACCCCCGTCAGTTAAAATGTTTATATATAGATATATATATATATATATCATTTTCACTTCCTTGTGAACACGCTAGAAGCCGTATTTTTGAAAAATAATTGGTTTTGACTATTTAATAAAATATAAGGGACTAAAATCTCGGTCGAGTTCGTTAATGGGGGAAATCGGACGAAGGGGGGGAAAATGGGGGGAATTTTTCGAAATCTGGTTTTTTGGCAATAACTCCCTTAAGGCTGTATATACATTCTCGACGAACTCCACCAAAACCACTGTGCGAAAGTAAATATTCGACAAAACTAATGTTTACATATTAGTGCTGCCGGAGACTGGTAATTGCAATATCGTATTGGTTGTGTCTACTCTAAAAGCTAAACATAGTGTGCTATTTGAACGCGAAACGAACGAGTGAAAGTAGGACACTATGTTTAGCTTTTACAGGAGAAAAATTCCTTTCGGCAGCCCCGAAAGGCAGGTAGATTTCGAAGATTACTTCCATCCACTAAAAGCAGTCTAAAACCATTTAGAAAGACGGTTAAGAAGATTTTCAGTTGACCCAAATGCATTCTCTACAATAACAACGGAGGAATTGAGTTTTGAAATTTTCACCCCCCCCCCCCTTAACAAGAAAATGAAAGTGATTTTACAAAAACCTTTTTGAGACAAAAGTTGTAGATATTATTAATAGAAACTCATAGCAAAAAGAATAAACTCGATATCTCACCAAATAAGTGAGTTATGACGTTTTGAAAATTCAACCCCCACCCCCTACCTAAACGGTGTGTTGGACGAAAAACTTTTTCAGGCAAAAGTTGTAGGCAATATTGAGGCAAATTCATTGCAAAACGAAAGAACTCGATAACACCCCTAGGACACAAGTTATGAATTTTTTTGTGTGCAAAACCCTGTTTTTACACCCTTAATCAACCATTAAGGGTGGGATCAAAAAACGTTACAAAGAAAAGTTGTAGGTAGTACTGTAAGACGACCCTCAGAGAAAACCACGTTTCATTTGTTGCAATATTAAGGGAGTTATGGCCAAAAAACCAGATTACGAAAAAGTCCCCCCATTTTCCCCCCCTTCGTCCGATTTCCCCCATTAACGAACTCGACCGAGATTTTAGACCCTAATATTTTATTAAATAGTCAAAACGAATTATTTTTAAAAAATACGGCTCCTAGCGTGTTCACAAGGAAGTGAAAATGATATATATAAATATATATATATATATATAAACTTTTGAACTGATGGTGGTTTTGGGATCCAGGGGTCATAAAAAGAAGAACTGTGAAGAAATTTTTCAAAAGTGAGACTACTGGTACGACTGCAATAGGTAGATTTTTCTTCGAAATCTACCTAAAAAGTAGAGAAATGCTGTTGCAATTACCCACTTCCGTAAGTGAAATAAATATTGTCAACATGTAACATGGTTACGGTAAATAGTACAAACATTTATCAAGCTTTTCTTCTATATGAAACGATAAAATCATACATTTTTTAGTCCGAAACGTAACAAAAAAATATTCCGCGTGAGGTAGTGTTGTGTTTTCGCGATCTGTCAAAAAAACATATGGACTGGTAGTTGACTGTTTAAAACCGCTCCTGTGGGCTTATAACTCCATTTCATGCAAAAATACAACACTACCTCACGACAAAGAGTCTCAGGTTTACATCCCCCTATAAACACTTTTCACTCGCCCTGTAACTTCGGAGTAGGGCTTGAAGTACGTAGCATTGCGAATCAGGTACGTGTAGTCGACCTAAATATTGAAACTAATGAAACGTGGTTTTCTCTGAGGGTCGTCTAACAGTACTACCTAACTTTTCTTTGTTACGTTTTTTGATCCCACCCTTAATGGTTGAATAAGGGTGGAAAAACCGGGTTTTGCGCACAAAAAAATTCATAACTTGTGTGCTAGGGGTGTTATTGAGTTCTTTTGTTTTGTATTGCATTTTACTTAATATTAACTACAACTTTTGTCTGAAAACGTTTTTCGTCCGACGCACCGTTTAGGCAGGGGGTGGGGGGTTGAATTTTCAAAACGACATAACTCACTTATTTGGTGAGATATTGAGTTTATTCTTTTTGCTATGAGTTGCTATTAATAATATCTACAACTTTTGTCTCAAAAAGTTTTTTGTAAAATCACTTTCATTTTCTTCTTAAGGGGGGGGGGGGGGGGGGGGTGAAATTTCAAAACTCAATTCCTCCGTTTGTTATTGTAGAGAATGCAATTGGATCAACTGAAAATCTTCTTAACCGTCTTTCTAAATGATTTTAGACTGCATTTAGTGGATGGGAGTAATCTTCGAAATCTACCTACACCTTTCGGGGCTGCCGAAAGGGATTTATTTACGATCGAGTAAGTATTGTCAACAAATAATTTGTCCGAAATTAGCCGGTCGTAATCAACCCAGCCTATTAATTTCGGTCGTTTAAAAGACATTTTATATTTCAGAACATTTAAGGCTGTATATACATTCTCGACGAACTCCACCAAAACCACTGTGCGAAAGTAAATATTCGACAAAACTAATGTTTACATATTAGTACCGCCGGAGACTGGTAATTGCAATATCGTATTGGTTGTGTCTACTCTATAAGCTAAACATAGTGTGCTATTTGAACGCGAAACGAACGAGTAAAAGTAGGACACTATGTTTAGCTTTTACAGGAGAAAAAGTAGAGAAATGCTGTTGAAATTACCCACTTCCGTAAGTGAAATAAAAATTGTCAACATGTAACATGGCGGCGGTAAATATTACAAACATTTATAAAGCTTTTCTACTAAATGTGACGATAAAATCATACATTTTTTAGTCTTAAACGTTACAAAAAAATGTTCCGCGTGAGGTAGTGTTGTGTTTTCGCGATCTGTCAAAAAAACATGTGGACTGTTAGTTGACTGTTTAAAATCGCTCCTGTGGGCTTATAACTCCATTTCATGCAAAAATACAACACTACCTCACGACAAAGAGTCTCAGGTTTACATCCCCCTATAAACACTTTTCACTCGCCCTGTAACTTCGGAGTAGGGCTTGAAGTACGTAGCATTGCGAACCAAATACGTGTAGTGGACCTTAAGTATCGTCATAAAATGTGCAGAAAAAAACGTAAACAAACACAACTAGACTGAAGTTACTTTGCTTTTGATGCAGGACGCCAAGGCAGTGGTGGAAGTAGAGAAAGCGGGGCAGGAGATAGTCGTCAAATACGAGAAAGTCCGAGAAGTGGAGGATGTCAAGAGTTTGCTGCAGCTCGCGATGCTGATGGGTAGACCTAGCCGTGAAGATGAAGATGATGAAGAAACTGTTGTTGATACAGGAGACGAAGAGGAGGATGATGATGATTTTTAGTTGAGAAGAAAAGCAGAAGATGAGAGTGAGCAGTCCATCATCACTCTTGGATATTTTTTGTTCAAACCAAGATTTAACTTAAGATGAAGGGGTTGCAATGATGTAAAAAGAGTTTTAGGAACGACAATTGACATTTTTGTAGTCTATCCACCCCTGGGTATGACTGACGTCACTCACATCCAAGACTGAGGAGGACTATTGCAACTCAGGTGTGAGGGCGCTGAGAGGGGAACCTTTGCAGCAGGTGTATTAACTTTCTCGAACGCCAGAAAACCCACTCAACTAAGGCTGGATTTCACCACTTTAACGTGAAGAGTATCGTGTACACGATAGCACTATCGTATCGGTATTTTTTTTTTTTTTTTTTTTTTTTTTTAATTGGAATTACATGGCGCTAGCTACTGGGCTATATCGCCTTTACACAGTCTAGGTGTATTTAAGTGAGGAAGTACCTATATAGTATCATACAATTTGACGTCCAGGAGAAAGGTTACGATCGCTGCTATGGTGATTTTCGTAGTGTATAGCTGTGAGAAGTCATCGGGGATGTTGTGACGGCGGCGTTGGGGGGTATAGGAAGGACAAAAATAGGTAAAAAATGTTAACGGCTTTCACCATGCACCGTTATCGTTTCGTTAGCTTTCGAGTGGATTATCCGTGCGTCAGAGAAAAAAGATAACTTTCATACCTTCGACTCATTTGGTGTAGTCCAATGTAGTCTAATCAACATTTTAACTTCTTTCTCCGAAAAAAAGGGGTTTTTTCACGTTTATTTCCATTTTTAGCTGTAAATTGTTGAAATTAATTTGACGTAAAAAAAGCAAACGAATTCTAGTGACACGACAAAATCTAACGTCTGCTTTACCTATTCGGTCGTTAAAAGGCACTATCGTGAGGTGGTGAAATTCAGCCTTACACCTTCAAAATTTATAGTAAGAAGAAGTGTTCTCCATATGGCGTGCCTTATCTTCTTACAATAAATTCTGAAGGTGTTCGTTAATTGGGTTTTCTGGCGTTCGAGAAAGGGAATACACCTGCAGGTCTGCATTGCAATGAATTTCAACAGCCTGTAGTTCCGACACACTGTCAGCTTTGCCGGAGAGCTGTTGGGGCTCCGTGGCATTCGCATCTCCGGCCCAGACCTCGAGGCGTAGGAAGGAGAGTGTGTGGGTGTTATGGCGGTGTACCTCTCAGGCATATCTCCAAGCCAGAGGCAACTCTCAAGAACCCCTGTAACTATTAAGGTGGCCACATATGGTGCGTTTTCGACGGCTTCCTGGCGAGGATGCATCCCTGGACGTCTATAAACACTTTTCACTCGCCCTGTAACTTCGGAGTAGGGCTTGAAGTACGTAGCATTGCGAAGCAAGTACGTGTAGTCGACCTTAACCCTGAAAGAAGTCGTCGTGTTGATATGCAAATTGGTATGGGAATTATACCTAATGATCGTTGCGTGAGAAATTTCATCTAGTGACAAGTTTTGAAAATCCGGCGGATATGCTAAGCAACCTTTGTCGAATTTAATATAATTCAATGTACGGATACTTAAACCAGTTTAACCTAAACTTAAGGCTATGTTTCAGCTGATGGTGCATTTCTGCCACTCATTAGAATTAATTTTATTTTATTATTTATTTTATACGTTGTTTTAATTTGTTCACTCTCTGTTGGAAAAGTTTTTATAACGCTACGTCCCTTCTCAAATCCTGACTCGTTTTAAAGCCCGCTCTATAGCGAAGAAATTGACTTGGACCCTTAAGGGTCCGCTATACCTGACAGTGCATTTTTTGCCGCCCATAAGATTAACATTCCGAGCGGCGATTCATTTTCAACGTTTAACCCTGGTTGGAAAGACACAAAATTTTGCCTGTACCTAGCCCTAACAATGTTCTAGGTCGTGTTCGAAGCAGATTTCCCATTTTTTTTTACTGGTTTTCGAGATACAGCACTTTTCTTGACGTATGCGATGCTAGCATTTGCAAAACAGTTGCAATAAAAGAAACCAGTGAGAAATTGGGAAATCTGCTTCGAACACTCCCTAGAACATTGTTAGGGCTAGGTACAGGCAAAATTTTGTGTCTTTCCAACCAAGGGTAAACCTTGAAAATGAATCGCCGCTCGCAATGTTAATCTTATGGGCGGCAAAAAAATGCATCGTCAGGTATAGCGTCCTCTTAACCGCCGTTATAGAGTGAAACTAATTTTTAGTCTACTTTTTTTTTCGTTTAGTATCTATTATCTTTTGGATGGCAGAAATGCGTCATGCTGTTGCATGGCCCCATACGGTGCGGGATGGCATCCCTACTCAAAAATCATACTGCCGGCAATGGCGTTCTGGATGCACTGTGTGTAGCCACCTTTACTACAACTACAATGGTAGTACCTTCATAACACCGCTCAGTATAAGACTAAATACAGTAGTCTGTCAAATTTGATCGCTATAAAGAGACTTCGTTATAGAGATAATTGTAGATGACGTAATGTGTCAGGATGGTGAGAAAAAGTGCAAACCATCTCACTTGTGAGAAAATAGAAAATATGGCAAGGTTCGGGGAAAAATCGACTGTCGGCGTTATTGTGACGAAATCAACCCCTTGTGTACAGAGGTACCACCCTGTATCCCACTTCTATCTCTTCTAGCCTGTGTTTTTGAGATTCTATGGAGAAGATAGTTGTCTATCACCAAGATGCAAATGTCTCTCCCTATGGAACTGGATAACACTGGTAATTGCACGACCGCCAAAAGCTAAACATAGTGCACTATTGGGAAAAAAAGCAAATGACTGCGAATAGGAGACTATGTTTAGCTTGCACTGGAGAAACATAGACATCGGTGGTGCATTTACCGTATTTACGAGCATACAGGAACCTTTCTCATACGTATGCGCGTAATGCGTTTGCGTGCTGCTTCTGATTGCCTGCCCTCATGCATGATATTTAAACCCGATTTCAGCTTCATTAAAATGTTGTGCGTTAATTTTATATGCAAACAAATTTTTAATAGCATGGATTTGAGGGTAATGTAATTACTAAGGCTCTAATTAAGAGCGACCACACAATCATGTTTGTTTACGTTTTTCTGCACACTTTATGAGGAACCTATTGGATATTAAAATGTTCTGAAATATAATAGGTCTTTTTAACGTCATAAATTATTCTTTTGTTGACAAAAATCACTCGATCTTATAATAGCAACATAGCCTCATAGTTTATGACGATAAAAAGACATATTATATTTCAGAACATTTAAATATCCAATCGTTTCCTCATAAAGTGTGCAGAAAAAACGTAAACAAACTCGGATGTATTGGCTTCGGCCCACCCCTCAGTAACTTTTCAACCACACATAAACGTTATTGTCTCTAGGATGTTCAGTGGTCCCTCTCTATAACGAACAAACCCTACCTCATTTTGAAACTCTCTCTGTAGCGAGGAAATTTACATGTTCGAATGGCAGTCGTTATAGAGAGAAACTAGTGTTGGTTAGTTCCTATGAAACTGTTTACGTATGTACATATCGCTCCTTGAAAACAAAACAGTTGCATCTGCAAAAAGGTGATTTCGCAGGAGAGCGTTTCAAAGTTTTTGGAAGTGTTTTTTATTTAATTACGACTTTGGTATGGAATATCTTAAAGATTTTTTTTTACCGAAAAAAAGCTTTTTTCTTTTTCATTTATTCAGTCTGACTAACTAGTCCATGAAAGTCAATATTCATCACCAATTTAATTTTTTAAAAAACTTGTAACGGTTTTACCTTCAAAAAGGCCTCGCGTGGATTGGCTCAAATGCCAATACAACACTTCTACTTTCTGTGCATTGAGGCTTTGAGGGTAGAAGATAATACGGAATTATTCACTGGTATCAATTTTTGTAATACAAAGTAACGGTGAAATAGGAAACCACAGTATAAAATAACAAATAGGCACTTAGAAAATAAGTAAAACGTAAAAAAGAAGTTTAATCGACTTCTGTTTTCTTATAGATAGATAAACTATTGCCACCCATAACATTGACTCTGTGAGTAGTGAATTATTTTTAACAGAAAAAATAAATAAGTCGAATATAAATTTCCTGCTGTCAGTGTTAATCTTATGGGCGGCAAAAAGGTAGGTATCTATATAGGTCAACTCTTCAGGGCTTTGGTTTTTCTCTTCGTCATTCAGAATACTCCAGCAGGTGTATTCCCTTTCTCGAACGCCAGAAAACCCACTCAACTAACACCTACAAAAGGTATTGTAAGAAGAACTGTTCTCCATGTATTGCATCATGGCGTCCCTTATCTTCTTACAATAATTTTTGAATGTGTTAGTTGGGTGGGTTTTCTGGCGTTCGAGAAAGGGAATACACCTCCAGATAGCGTTTGTGTTCATATCGGCATTCTCGTATGTTCGCTGCTTTTTTGCTAGTTTTAAAATAAGCTCATCCGTCCGACGTTTTATTTTCTGAAAACAAAAATTATTATCAATATTATTAGTTATCACAATGATCAGCCCTTAATAGCATGCAGCAATAGTATCACTAAAAACTCAGATTGACAGTCTAAGAGTTGCATCTATCAATACAACATTTTTTTCATGATGGCATGGAGCCGGGAATTGAAAGTTAAAAAGTTGCATCTACCAATATAACACTTATTACAATATACTATGGGAGGTCTCAGGAGCACAGAATTTACGGTAAAGAGTTATATTAGCCTACAAAACAGAACATCCGATGATACAACAGTTTACTCACCAAAAATTGTGACGTTTCCCTCTGGTTGTTACGAGGCAACTGATCCAACGGCGGATGCAACTGTCTTTTGATTCAGCCGGCCTAATTTTCGCGCTAAATTCAAAGAGTTGCAATGCTACCAAGCGGTAAATATCCGACTTACAGATATAACACTTCTACCAAAAAAAAGAGAAAAGAAAATAAAATTTTTTAGTGTAATAAAAAAAAAATCGATTTTTTGCAGATATAACTGTTTTGTTTTCAAGGAGCGATATCTGTAAATATTGCATAGTAGGTATTTCATAAATAGTTAAGTGTAATATTTGTTACTTATTCACGAAGTGTGGGTTTAATTAGTCCAATCATTTTAACTGGTAGATAAATTTTATAATTATACTAAGCATGTTTACCTTATCGCAAACCATCTCATAAGCTAAACATGTGATATTTAGGTTATGTGTGCAACCGTCGTCTATGTTTAGCTTATGGAAAGAAGCAAGAATGAGGTTTAGATGACGGTTTGTATTTTCTCATAAGCTAAACACATGCTTGGTATATTTATAAATTTTATCTTCCGGTTAAACTGGACTGGTGAAGGCCGCCCTCACTCTAACTGTCGCTTACGTATCTTCCACCTATAGTACAATTTCAACACAATTATTATTGTATGTATAGCAATTATTGTAAACTAATACCATAAGCAGCTATTTGCTATGCTGTTTCGATCAATATATCTATAAATAGGTACTTGCAAAAAAATCACAGTTGTTTTGTTCTGTTGAAAAATTCTCAAGGGTCGACACACAATCCTGTTTCTTTTCGACGATTTTTTGGATATTGAAATGCTCTGAAATATATTATGTCTTTTTCACGTCAGATTTTTTTTTAACTAGCGACGTTCAGAGAACATATGCGGCGATGAGTTGGTTTGTTATATTTTGTGGCCGAAGCCGAAGACGAAGTGGCCGAAGCGGAAAATTTTTCCGTTCCGCCGGGATTCGAACCCGGACCTCTCAGGACACAAAGCGGACCCCTTGACCACTCGGCCACTGAGAGGCACAACGTCAGAAATTAACTTGCTGTGTTGTGAATTTACGATAGAGTGTTATTTGACTCAGTTAGCTTATTAAGTAGTTTCAGACGTTAAAACAACGTATTATATTTCAGAACGATAAATGATAATAAGAAACAGCATTAGGTATGTCGACAGGCTAATAACTGAATACCTAAATCGGAACAAATAAATATTTAACAGTGTCGTTGTACCTATTACCTTATGTTCAGTCAGGTTCCCATGGAACATGTTTGGGTAGGTATTTATTTTTGAAGTGAATATTTTAATTATAATGTATATACGTGTTTTATTTTATAAAGGCGAGCAACAGTCATGGGAAAATCCGATAAGAGCCTGGTTGGACATACTTGAATTCCGGTACCTATGATACCTATAGGTATACCGACTCGATCAGTACCTGAAAGTACGCACGATGAAAGAACAAGTACAGGAAATGCCCTTACCGCCACCGCCACCTTACCTTACCTTACCTACACCGCCAAATTATAGGAGCCAACTTGTCTAGGTATATAAAATTTCAGCGATGTGGGGGTAATCAGTTTTGAGATAATTACCTATTTACTTCCTTAACAACGAAAATTTCGTACAAAATTTGAACACTTCTTGCGCTGCACCCGTAAACAGGTTTCAAGGCCGGACGTCCTTACCCTATATATCTTCTTTCGTACTGTCGCACCACCCTACATGTCTTACACTATTTCAGGTTGAAGACGGACAGTTTTTGGTCGGTATAGGTACATATTGCATGGTACCAGTAGGCAATTTCCACGCTGAAGGAAATGGGACTTCCTCGCTGATGGCGGGGACATTGGGCCGAAGCCAATACATCCATTTCGTAAGCAGAAAAATTTTTCCCTACGCCGGGATTCGATCCCGGACCTCTCAGGACACAAGGCGGACCCCTTGACCGCTCGGCCACTGAGAGGCACTGTTCTTGTTCTTGCTTCTTGCATATAAAAAGTTACAACATAATTTGTTGCCTACCTAACGGCCTGCAATCCGAATAGTCTTCCGTTGCCATGTATATGGTCGCTATGAATGACGCCTTGGAAAAAAAACCTGGTTTTATGCAAGAATAGGTACTTGTTCTTTCAACCCAAAAGTGAGTCGTGTTCTTGTTCTTTTTCTAGCATGCAAGAAATTCAAGGAAAAAAAATCCCTTTCGGCAGCCCCGAAAGGCGTAGGTAGATTTCGAAGATTACTTCCATCAACTAAAAGCAGTCTAAAATCATTTAGAAAGACGGTTAAGATGATTTTCAGTTGACCCAAATGCATTCTCTACAATAACAACGGAGGAATTGAGTTTTAAAATTTCACCCCCCCCCCCCCCCCCCAACAAGAAAATGAAAGTGATTTTACAAAAAACTTTTTCAGACAAAAGTTGTAGATATTATTAATGGAAACTCATAGCAAAAAGAATAAACTCAATATCTCACCAAAGAAGTGAGTTATGACGTTTTGAAAATTCAACCCCCCACCCCCTGCCTAAACAGTGCGTCGGACGAAAAACTTGTTCATACAAAAGTTGTAGGTAATATTGAGGCAAATTCATTACAAAACAAAAGAACTCGATAACACAATAACAAACGGAGGAATTGAGTTTTGAAATTTCACCCCCCCCCCCCCCCTTAACAAGAAAATGAAACTGATTTTACAAAAAACTTTTTCAGACAAAAGTTGTAGATATTATTAATAGAAACTCATAGCAAAAAGATAAAACTCAATATCTCACCAAATAAGTGAGTTATGACGTTTTGAAAATTCAACCCCCCACCCCCTGCCTAAACGGTGCGTCGGACGAAAAACTTTTTCAGACAAAAGTTGTAGGTAATATTGAGGCAAATGCATTACAAAACAAAAGAACTCGATAACACCCATAGGACACAAGTTATGAATTTTTTTGTGCGCAAAACCCTCTTTTTCCACCCCTATTCAACCATTAAGGGTGGGATCAAAAAACGTTACAAAGAAAAGTTGTAGGCAGTACTGTTAGACGACCCTCAGAGAAAACTACGTTTCATTAGTTGCAATATTAAGGGAGTTATGGCCAAAAAGCCAGATTTAGAAAAAGTCCCCCCATTTCCCCCCCCTTGGTCCGATTTCCCCCATTAACGAACTCGACCGAGATTTTAGTCCCTTATATTTTATTAAATAGTCAAAACCAATTATTTTTCAAAAATACGGCTGCTAGCGTGTTCACAAGGAAGTGAAAATGATATATATATATATATATATATAAACTTTTGAACTGATGGTGGTTTTGGGATCCAGGGGTCATAAAAAGAAGAACTGTGAAGAAATTTTTCAAAAGTGAGACTACTGGTACGACTACAATAGGTAGATTTTTCTTCGAAATCTACCTAAAAAAGTAAGACAAGAAATTTGCGTGCCATTACATCCATGCCGTAAGCAGGAAATATTGTATACGTCTGGATTCGAACCCAGATCTCTAAGGGTGCGTCCCACCATGCCCAGTTAAAATTTAACTGGAGATTTACCATGTTAAATTTAACTCAAAAGTTAAATTTAACATGGTAAACATATAACCAAATCTCCAGTTTAATTTTAACTGGGCATGGTGGGACGCACCCTAAGGCCACAAGACCGACGCCTTGACCGTATTTAAATACAGTGAACAAAAGAGACCGATATAACCTCGAGTTATGTAATGGGAAGTTAACGATCGATACTAACTAGAGGATTCCAGGTTCTACATGTTTTTTAAGTTGAAAACCAAGTATAGCTCGACGTTGTAATTATAGGTTATGGGTAATTGGTGATACGGATAGTGATCTCGTTTTGTGGATTTTCAAGAGCTAGGTCTATCTGCAACTGGAACCACCTGCAGGTACGCAGGTATTGCTTTTAGGTGCCTACTTTGGTGAGCCGTAATGACACCTACCGAAAACTCGAAGGGGACCTACAATTTTAGTGGGTTCTGAACACCACTGCTTCGGATTACTTATCACTCGACATGCTAAACATATCCGAGGTGAACTGGTGAACATCAAATGAATATTTTGTGTGGCATGCATCCAACAAAAAAAATGCTGGTACCCGGATTCGAACCAAGGACCTCTGACGTGCAAGTCTGGGGTGAGGTAGCACCGAACCTTATTATAACCTATTATTAATTTGAAATTACCTATAGGAATGTTATAGTGTAGTTACCTAAATTGCTAAGGCCTCGATAGCCGAGTGGACTAAATGGTCGACTTTTAAGGAGCAGTGAGAGCCGGGTCACACCGGTTCGATCCCGATCCTACCAAAAAGTTTTTCTAGTCGGCATTCACCTCTGATATGTTCAGCATGTCAAGTGAAATGTATATCGAGGCTGTGGTGGTTCGGAACCCACCTAAAACTGTAGGTCCCCATCGTTTACTCGATGGCTGGGGAGCTGGTATTTGGTAGTGCTGCCAGCTGAGCACAATGGATAGTTCTTGAGACGGTCTAGTTGCTGGGCTTGTCCCCCCCCCCCAACCCTCCGCTTATTATTACCTAAATTGCTACTGTCAACTATATGCAGTATTGGTTGTACTATAATGAATAGTCGCGCCGCGCCGCTCGGTGGCCTTGCAGTCAATGGGTCCCACTCGTGCCCGGAGAGGTCTCGGTTCGAAACCTGGCGTCAGCAATATTTTCCGCAATATTTTTGCAATGTCTCAAAAAGACTTCTAGAATCTCTCACACAAATAGCAAGCACGCTAGAAAGTTGAGAGTTGTTCTAAAAAACACAGCAGGGTTTCCAAAATTATTACAAGAAGTAGGTCTTAAGGGTCCGCTATACCTGACGGTGCATTTTTTGCCGTCCATAAGATTAACATTGCGAGCAGCGATTCATTTTCAAGGTTTACGATTTCTTTTACTGGTTTTTGAGATACAGCACTTTTCTTGAGGTGTGCGATGCTAGCATTTGCAAAACAGTTGCAATAAAAGAAACCAGTGAGAAATTGGGAAATCTGCTTCGAACACTCCCTGGAACATTGTTAGGGCTAGGTACAGGCAAAATTTTGTGTCTTTCCAACCTAGGGAAAACCTTGAAAATGAATCGCCGCTCGCAATGTTAATCTTATGGGCGGCAAAAAATGCATCGTCATGGTATAGCGTCCTCTTAAGAAGAAGGGGTCTCAATGATCTAAAAGAGTTTAGCAACGACAATCCACATTTGTGTAGTCTACCCACAACCCACCCCTGCATATGACTGACGTCACTCTCTTCCAAGATTCGGGTCGTATAGGACCTCACATATCGCAATAGCACAATCAAAGTGTTAAAAGCCCCGTTAAAAATTAATAAGAGTTAATTACAACGTTTTAACAAGTTTTTACTTTCTCGCTAGCCATATATGGCGAGAAAGTATTGTTTTCGTGCAAAATTTCGAAATTGAGATTTTGGGTTTCCCATGATCCTGGGGGTCCCCTGAGTCCAAAAAAGTGGTTTCTGGAAAAAGTCTGTCCGTCCGTCAGTCCGTCAGTCAGTCCGTCCGTCAGTCAGTCCGTGCAGTGCTCTAGCGCCTATACCGTTCATCCGATTTTGATGAAATTTGGTATGGACCTGTCTAAAATTACTGCCGAGGGGCATTTTGAAGGATTTTTTGATTGTTTTTGTTATCTTCAAAATTACGGCCGTTGTAGTCAAAAAAGTGTCGAAAATGAGTTGAGAATGAGAAACCACGTTTTTGAATGGTCAGAACGCATTTGGGACTACAGTAATAGAATGACAGCCATGAAACTTGGTGGGAGTGATCTCAGATAGATGCTCTTGGGTCATTTTCAACCGATTTTGGATTGCTTAAAAATTACGCCTGCAAAAAAATCTCAAAGCAATCCAAAAAAAAAAAAAAAAAATCACTTGGGGCGAGAAAGTTTAGTGCGACTGTTGTCGGACCCTTTATTAAACATAATTACGGGGATGTTGACATGATCATGGTCAAGGTGTTGAAGCCGCTCAAGTTGTTGACTTATTAATAAGGCTCTGCATTGCCTACATGATGATGCATTTCAGCCACCATAAGGTGAACATTGCGAGCTGGGAATTATTTTTAGATTTTCCCTTGGTTGGAGAAAGTCTGAATTTGGCCTTAAGTAAGCTCCTCGGACTTAACGAGACAGCATCCCCAAATTCTATTTTTCGAATTGAACGGTTTTGTGTAGGTACCTACCTAATCTCTAGGTAATTTTGTAAGGGGGGAAAGAGAAAGTGGGGAATCTGCCTAGATCTATCCCTATAGAACATTATTATAATGTTAATTTAGTGAAACTAAGGGAAAAAATTAAAACTTAGTTGCAAGAACAAGAAAGCAAGAAAAGAACAAGATGGGGTTTCTACAGCAGGAATAAGAACAATCCTTGCTGAACAAGAACAAGACACTTCTTGCCATTTTCTTGCATATCGTACATCACTATGAAGTAAGGCATTATAGCCGAACATATTATTATACATTCGCTATTTGTTTATATTTTTTCTGTACACTATTGGAAATCACAATAATAGCCTCATAATTTATGGCGTTAAAAAGACTTATTATATTTCAGAGGATGTAAATATCCCAGTAGCTTCCTTACACAGTGTGCAATAGCGAATGTATATTCGACTATTGAAATTGAAACAAATGACCAAATCCGTCCGCACTTCCGCAGCATCTCTGCTACAAGCTGCACGCATACGTTGCATGAGGAAGCAATTTTCTGAAAATTAGCGAACCCTTGTAAGGTCTCGAGCTCCTCCCTTCGATTCTGGGTCCTGCCAAACCTGTTGCCGTAGGTAGGTTCGTGTGCTTTGTTGTCTACGTCTGGTTCTGGTTCACTCTAAAGTTTTCGCACAGAGTGCGCTCTACCGCCATCCGGACAGCAGGACTAAATTCCCAAAAAACAGGTATGTACCTATTTTGTTCTTTTTCTGTAGGAAACTGTTTGAAATATAGGTATTTGTTCTGAAATTTAATCTGTATTTTTCCGTCATTGTAATTTTATGATCTAACGATTTTTGGCAAAAATTACCCAACAGTTCCTGAAGTCTACTATAGTTCCCCCTAAAAGTTCACTATAGCGTTATCCTCCCGATAAGAAAAGTCGGTACCTTTCACTGTCCTTTCGATAGCGACAGTGACGATTAATTTTCAAGGTTTACCCTTGGTTGGAAAGACACAAAATTTTTCCTGTACCTAGCCCTAACAATGTTCTAGGTCGTGTTTGAAGCAGATTTCCCATTTTTTACTTTCTCGCTAGCCATATATGGCGAGAAAGTATTGTTTTCGTGCAAAATTTCGAAATTGAGATTTTGGGTTTCCCATGATCCTGGGGGTCCCCTGAGTCCAAAAAAGTGGTTTCTGGAAAAAGTCTGTCCGTCCGTCAGTCCGTCCGTCAGTCCGTGCAGTGCTCTAGCGCCTATACCGTTCATCCGATTTTGATGAAATTTGGTATGGACCTGTCTAAAATTACTGCCGAGGGGCATTTTGAAGGATTTTTTGATTGGTCAAAAATTGCGGCCGCTATTGTCAAAAAACCGCCAAAATAATTCAAAAATCGTGTTTTTGGTTACTTAGACAAGCGCCGACGGTACACTTTTCAATCTATAACACTGAAAATTGGTATGTGTGTTGACAAATAGATGCTTCGAGGTCATTTTCAACTAAAATTGAATTGGTTGAAAATTACGGCCGTTCTGGACCAAAGTTCGATCGTTTCGGCGCCATTCACATTTATTGACCGATTGTCATGAAATTTGGTAAATTTGTGTAGAACCATGTAACTTAAACATCTGTCGAACATAATTTTGTTATCTTCAAAATTACGGCCGTTGTAGTCAAAAAAGTGTCGAAAATGAGTTGAGAATGAGAAACCACGTTTTTGAATGGTCGGAACGCATTTGGGACTACAGTAATAGAATGACAGCCATGAAACTTGGTGGGAGTGATCTCAGATAGATGCTCTTGGGTCATTTTCAACCGATTTTGGATAGCTTAAAAATTACGGCCGCAAAAAAATCTCAAAGAAATAAAAAAAAAAAAAAAAAAAATCACATGGGGCGAGAAAGTTTAGTGCGACTGTTGTCGGACCCTTTATTTTACTTGTTTTCGAGATACAGCACTTTTCTTGAGGTATGCGATGCTAGCATTTGCAAAACAGTTGCAATAAAAGAAACCAGTGAGAAATTGGGAAATCTGCTTCGAACACTCCCTAGAACATTGTTAGGGCTAGGTACAGGCAAAATTTTGTGTCTTTCCAACCAAGGGTAAACCTTGAAAATGAATCGCCGCTCGCAATGTTAATCTTATGGGTGGCAAAAAATGCACGGGTGGGCGTTTTCTTAAGTAGTGAAATTTTAGTGAAGATTTAGAGGATGGTGTGCCTCTCCCCATAATTTCATATTATGTTTGAAATATTTAGGGGCAATATCACCAATTCTTATAGTGTCTCCTATCGAAGGAATTTAACAAACAGATTGTTACTTATCGCTTGTTGAGCTTATGGCAAGTGATATCGCAAGGGAACAAGTGGTATTGCATGGCACTTGTCATAAGCTAAACATCGATAGGATCAATCTGTTCGATAGGAGACACTATAGTGTACTTTAAAGAAGTTGTGAAATGCAGCGATTAGGTAGGTATCTATGAGCACCCTGTTTTCTTCGGCATGGTACACTTTCTTACATGAAATGGAAGATTAACTATTACTGACTTTATCAGATCTGTCAGTTAAGGAAATGGCGAAACCAGTCCTTAACTAGATTATATTTAAATATCCAACAGATTCCTTTAGAAAATGGGCTGCTCTTCCATACCTATCCATTAACTTATCCGTCCATACCTGCATGCACCAGTTTTAACAAGCGGTACTTACGACACGGTCGGACAAAACTTTACGTGATTCCTAGAAATAAACCCTTGGTTAAATGATTGGAGACAGAAAAACTTTTTGACGAAAGGAATGGCCCCAGAATGTTCCCCCGAGTAGGTAGGACTTAGAGACCCCACACGACGTACTTCGGCAACCATGCACACAAAACTACCCCCTAAAACGAGGTGGCGTGGTAGGGGAAGCTCGGAAAAACTTTTTGACAAAATAAATTGCCTCAGAACGATTCCCCGAGCATTTTGATACCCCATACAACTTACTTTGGAAAGTAACCAAAACTCCCCCCATAAGAGTGTGGGGGCGGGGTGGCGAAAAAACATTTTGACCAAATAAATTGCCTCAGAACGATCTCCCGATCATTTTGAGCCCACACAACCGATATTTCACAAACCACTCAAATCTACCCCCCTTAGGGGGGTGGGGTGCTTGGATACGCTCAGAAAAACTTTTTGATAAAAAAAATTGCTTCACAACGTTCCCCCGAACAGTTTGAGACCCCATAAGCCGCGCTTTAATAGTTACTCAAAATGCCCCCCCCCCCCCCCCCCCCACGGGGGGAGAGGTTCGAAATAAGCCATATACCATTTGTGACGAGTATGGCCGTTGTCACGTGTCATATCCAGAACTACTCATATACCACAAACAACTGAATCCACTGATTTCACCCGTTTACAGCCTTTTTTTATAGGCCTGAGAGTTATGCGGGGATAGTGGGTGGTATCATTGGATTCATAATTATTTGTTCTATAATTGGCTAAAATTTCATCAAAATCGTTAGAGCCAATTTTGAGCAAATATTTTTTTTCTACCTTTTGGGGGAGTTTTTGGGGGTTACCCCCCTTAATTTTAGAGTGGGGGAACTGGGCTTCCGGATTCTGATTTCTTCCAATTGTAGAAAGGTCACTACCGATTGTGAATGAAATTGGTTGAAAAGTGCGCCGTCCAGGTCAATGCCACATACATAGCTACATGCATACGTACATACATAAGTATACTGACACGGAGTACCTGACCTCTTCTAAAAATTCCTGGGGGCAAACTTTTCGTCGGAGGAAAAAAGTGAGATGGTTTGCATATTCCGAAGGGATGGACGTTTCCGAAATGTATATGCAAGTTTCAGTCGCTTTTGAGGTCTGGGAGCAATGACGGTTCAAAGTTGAGGTTTGCCGAAAATTGGCCCGCATGAATACAATACTTTACGTTACGTATACTCCGTATACAGGTACAGTAAAAATAAAAGAGCTGTCAAGCGTTCAAGGAATTCGACTCATGTTGAGAGAGGTCCGGGTTCAAATCCCAATATTAGAAATATTTTCCGCATATTATGGCATGGATGCAAATGACTTAGACCCACTCCTAAGTTAGCCTCGGCCCACTCCTGAGCTAAACTCGGCCCACTCCTACACAGCTTCGGCCAAACTCTTGTGGTACTCTTGTGGCTACATGCCTTAAGAAAAAATAACTAAATAAATAAATAGGCCCGCCAAAAAACGTCCATGAAAGAAGAATTCATCAGCTAAGATCAAAAATAAAAACGCCTGCAAATTCATGATTATGTAATTACAAAGTCGGTGTACACATAATATGAACGATTCTATTATTTTATTTATTTTTGTTATATAAGCTGATACCGCGATTGTCGAGTGGTAAAGATGGTTTTCTCTAGAGACACCGCCGGGACCCACCTAAAACTGTAGGTCCCCATCGTGACGGAGGCGTTACAGGACCGAGTGTGTGTTGCAGGTCGCTATGTGGGAAGCACTGACAGTGCAGCAGCTGGGCCTGGCGACTAAGGCTTTGCTGATGCTTGTGCTGGTCACGCTGTTCGGGATGTGGGCGGACCACCGGCGCAAGATGGCCCGGATGTTGCGGCTGCCGGGGCCGAGGCCGCTTCCGTTCCTCGGCAACCTCACGCACCTCCTAAGCGGAGGAATAAGTGAGTACCAAACGAACCTTTTACATAGACTAACCGCAGAATAGCAGGGAGGACGTGGGCGTAGCCAGACTCGACATTTTAGAAGTTTGGATAGGGTTTGTTGATATTTTGTAACGGGGGAAAAACATAACTTCAGGAAATGACTGGATGATGCAGTGCAGTCTGATGGCTGACTTAGTTTCTATATCATAGCCGTATCCACGGGGGGGGGGGGGGGGGTTTAGGGGGTTAACCCCCCCCCCCCCATGAGCGGAAAATTAACATGGTAATGTACCCTCTAAAGTGGTGGGATGTTAGGTTGGTATGGGGTAGGTTAAAATACCGAAAGTGACGTAAGTTTTGGCTATACTTCCGCTAAGCTCCTGCTACGCCCATGCTGTAAAGTAACTGTAGGAACCATCAACAAAAGATATCGATATATCAAAGTCTGACAAGGACACAGCTACTCTACTGTCTCAGCTATGACACCGGAAATCAAAATTTCCAACCCGCTATATCGAAGCAAATTTCCCATTTTTTTTTTACCGGTTTTCGAGATACAGCACTTTTCTTGAGGTATGCGATGCTAGCATTTGCAAAACAGTTGCAATAAAAGAAACCAGTGAGAAATTGGGAAATCTGCTTCGAACACTCCCTAGAACATTGTTAGGGCTACGTACAGGCAAAATTTCGTGTCTTTCCAACCAAGTGTAAACCTTGAAAATGAATCGCCGCTCGCAATGTTAATCTTATGGGCGGCAAAAAATGCATCGTCAGGTATAGCTTCCTCTTAAGTGGACGTAAATAGACATCACAACGATATTAAATTTTTCGCAGAAATAACGAACGCTATCCGGAGGATGGCGCAGAAGTACGATGGGTTTGTGTGCTTATGGTTGGGGAGCTCTCCCATGGTCCTGATTACGTCTCCAGAGCATCTCAAAACGTTCTACACAAGCTCAACGATGTTAGACCGCTCCGACCAATACCGTTTCACCCATGACTTCTTCGGGCCCAGCCTCTTCGTCGTCGGAGGTATGTTTGCCAAAGTGTAGGCTTCAGGAAACCTCGATGAGTAAGTAGCATTGTGAAGGCAGCGCACAGCAAGCCATGGGTTTTCTAAGGCTGCGGTGAAGTTGCTAGCTCTCACGCTAAAAAATCTGCCCTGGTGCCCACCTGAAGTTACCCCTTCTGCCAGGTTACTATCCCTTGGAAGACTCTTTTCAACCGAGAGAGCGTGAGGGTACATCACGGGTACTGGGTTGAGAGAGTTCCAGGTAACTACTTCTTCCCCGGCGTGTCTGTTTAGTACATAAGCTCAACATAGTTGAATATTAGTTTGTATTTTGACTTTACAAAGTGCAAGTTACCGTTGACAAAGAGAGTAGTAGGTACCTACACGTCAACAATAAACTCGACATTTGTTAGCCTGCAGATTCATGATTATGTAGTTGTCGAGTCGGTGTACACGTCAAATAAACTTGACAGTTGAAAGCCATATACTACTTTAGGCTATTTAGGCTGAATTTCACCACTATCTTATAGTATCCGATAGTGTCTCCTAACGAGAGGATTTAAAGAACGGATTTACGTTATCGTATGTTTAGCTTACGACAAGTGCCTTGCGCTTGCACTTGTTTCTCTGCGATCACACTTGTCGTAAGCTAAACATACGATAACGTAAATCCGTTCGTTAAATCCTCTCGTTAGGAGACACTATCGGATACTATAAGAAAGTGGTGAAATTCAGCCTTAGTTCTGATTCAGTCAGAACTTACATGAAGGATGACTTTCACCAGTTCCATATCTTGCCGATAAGGTTAGTAAATTTATCTTCCCGATAAAGTAACCGAAAAATTTATATTGCCGTTAAAAGTTCACTAGCTAATGTTAAGATAAGGGCGCTATCGGCAGGATGGTGAAAAGTACCAACATTTTTTATCTGGAGGATAACGCTAAAGTGAACTTTATAGTGGGATTCATCCTCGTATATTTGTGATTTGTACAGGTGCACAGTGGAAAAAACTTCGTAAGATAATCATGGTGCACTTCGTGAACAGCACTCCCATGGAAACTCTTCGTATGAACTTCATGGAGGGAGCGAACCAACTTCTGGAATTTTTCAAAAACAACGCTGATGGTCCTACCTTCAAATGCCATAAGATTCTCACACATGTTACTGCAAATAACATCTTTAGTAAGTTGGTTACAACCCATAACCTTGGCCCGAAGGCACTTAAACAAACTGATTGTTGGCCGAAGCCAAATGAATATTTGGTGTGACATCCATGCTACCAACGAAAAATTGCTGCTACCGGGATTCGAACCCAGGACTGCAGTTGTGGAAGTCTGGTGTGGTTCTTATATTTGAGAGCGGCGAGAGGTAATAACTCAATTTACTCATATATGGAGATTAGAATGCGATGAAGTCGCAAAAGACTATAATGATGAAAATGTTTGGCCTTTGAGGAAAATTTGTCAGCGTTTTCTCCGATCAAACGGAATAATTCGAAAAATACACACCGTAAGGGAATGAAGAATAAAAAAAAGTGGAATAAAACCTTTCAGCAGGGTTGAAAATTTTTAGAAATTTCTTCTCACCCTATGCAGCCCAGAATTGTTGGAAAAATTTTTAAGAGAGAGTTGGTCTAATAGAAAAATACTAGACTCACGACGGAGGTCTGGGGTTCGAATCCCGGTAGCAGCAATTTTGTGTTGGTAGCATGGATGTCACACCAAATATTCATTTGGCTTCAAGCAACAATTAGTTTGTTTAATTAACATCTGTGCCTTCGGGCCAAGGGTATGGGCCGAAAAAGCGTCACTATAAGAATTATTGAAACTTCAGTGTTAAGAGTCACCTCGCAATGCAGATTGCTTAAAAAACATGTTAAAGAGACACGTTACCTATATTTCAGACCATTTAAATATCCACCAGTTTCCTCAAAAATTGGGAAGAAAAATCATTCTGCTACCACGTTTTTCACGACTGTGTATTTACCCTTAATCGAACGTGTTGTTTGCAGGGAACTCGATTGGGGAAAAGCTGAGTGATGAAGAAGCTCCGCACTTGCTTCACGCGATTGACTACCTCATGCGCAAAGTCTTTCTTAGGAATTTTTCCATCTTGGAGCGATACGACTTTATCTTCAACCGGACGTCCGAGGGACGAAAATTCTGGAGAGAATCTCGATATTTTGACCAGATTGCCAAGAGAATCGTGCTAAAGAAGCAGGAGGAACTTAAAGGTAACTGTGATCCAACCTATGGTCAAACCTGTAATCAGACCAGTCTCGATTATCCTAAGAAGGCAGAAACTTTGAGAAAGAAACAGTCTTCTTGGCTTCATAAATAACAGGCTAAGAAGAGGGTCTAAGTGTATAATAAAAGGGTCTGATAGGGTCACCTTACGAAAAAAAATAAAGGGTCCAACAATGGTCGCACTTGACTTTCTCGCAATTTTTACGCCAGCGGTATCGAAAATTTTGATTTTTTTTACACCTAAATTATTTTTTTTTGACCAAAATTTTAACTTATTCTAAAAAATATTTGCCATACACTGTACAATAATTTTAGGCACCTACTCACCGGATTTCAAACATATCCGTCAAATGGTGAAGTGTCGTTCGACGCGCAAATTACGTATTTTCTATTTTCCATGTCACGGCCTTAATTTTCAAGTAATTGAAAATCTATTGAAAATGACCTTGAAGCATCTATCTGAGACCACTTTCACCAATTTTCAAGGAAATCTGTCGATTAGGGTTGTTGCAAATCCGTCTGAACCAATCAAAAACGCAATTTCCATTTTTGGAAAATTTTCCTACGATAATGCCAATATTGGCCATAATTATTATGTTGGATAAATTTCGTTCGGTAAAACATGAAACTAGGTTAAAGTACACCTCCCTACCAATTTTTATTGAAATCGATCGAAAAGTGCTACCGGAGTGACGACCAACGCGTTTGGGCCAAAACTGGGCCAAGTTATTGGCCCACCTCCAAATGATTGTAAAAGACCTAAAAGCACCTATTCAGAAACACTTTCGCAAATTTTCAAGGTTCCAACTTGATATACGTAGCTTCCAGCCCTTCTTAACTGTCAAAAAACACGATTTTTTGCCTTTTTTTACCATAGCAGGCGCAATTTTTGAGTTATCAAAATTTATCAAAAAACATGTGCAGATATTACATTAGGTACCTAATACCGAATTTGAACAAAATCGGACGAACGGTGTGACGTCCAGTTGCGCGACAGACTGACATACGTACGTACGTCGGACGGACATTTTTTAAAAACCACTTTTAGGTAGATTTCGAAGAAAAATCTACCTATTGTAGTCGTACCAGTAGTCTCACTTTTGAAAAATTTCTTCACAGTTATTCTTTTTATGACCCCTGGATCCCAAAACCACCATCAGTTCAAAAGTTTATATATATATATCTATCTATCTATCTATCTATCTATCTATATATCTATCATTTTCACTTCCTTGTGAACACGCTAGCAGCCGTATTTTTGAAAAATAATTGGTTTTGACCATTTAATAAAATATAAGGGACTAAAATCTCGGTCGAGTTCGTTAATGGGGGAAATCGGACCAAGGGGGGGGAAATGGGGGGACTTTTTCTAAATCTGGCTTTTTGGCCATAACTCCCTTAATATTGCAACTAATGAAACGTAGTTTTCTCTGAGGGTCGTCTAACAGTACTGCCTACAACTTTTCTTTGTAACGTTTTTTGATCCCACCCTTAATGGTTGAATAGGGGTGGAAAAAGAGGGTTTTGCGCACAAAAAAATTCATAACTTGTGTCCTAGGGGTGTTATCGAGTTCTTTTGTTTTGTAATGCATTTGCCTCAATATTACCTACAACTTTTGTCTGAAAAAGTTTTTCGTCCGACGCACCGTTTAGGCAGGGGGTGGGGGGTTGAATTTTCAAAACGTCATAACTCACTTATTTGGTGAGATATGGAGTTTTATCTTTTTGCTATGAGTTTCTATTAATAATATCTACAACTTTTGTCTGAAAAAGTTTTTTGTAAAATCACTTTCATTTTCTTGTTAAGGGGGGGGGGGGGTGGGGGGTTGAATTTTCAAAACGTCATAACTCACTTATTTGGTGAGATATTGAGTTTATTCTGTTTGCTATGAGTTTCTATTAATAATATCTACAACTTTTGTCTGAAAAAGTTTTTTGTAAAATCACTTTCATTTTCTCGTTAAGGGGGGGGGGGGGGGTGAAATTTCAAAACTCAATTCCTCCGTTGTTATTGTTGAGAATGCATTTGGGTCAACTGGAAATCTTCTTAACCGTCTTCCTCAATGATTTTAGACTGCTTTTAGTGGATGGAAGTAATCTTCGAAATCTACCTACGCCTTTCGGGGCTGCCGAAAGGGATTTTTTTGGACTCGGGGGACCTCCAGGATCATGGGAAACCCAAAATCTCAAAATTGAAATTTCGCACGAAGACATAACTTTCTCAGCCCATGTATTACATACCTACGGGCGAGAAAGTAATAAGACGGTTACCTTTGTAAGACGGCCCACTAACAACTTTTTGCTTATACACTCCATCAGTCTTCTTACCCTGTTATTTAAGAAGACGAGAACACTGTTTCTTTTTCAAACAAAGTCTGTCTTCTAAGGTAATATAAACAGCTAGATAGTCCGAGCTAATGTGTTTTTATCAGGTATTATTTTTTGTTCGCGAATATCCGGAACACTTCCCTCTTAATTCAAACCTTCACTCGTATAAAACTCGGTCGTGTTCAAATAAACATGTAGGCAAATTTGATTTCTCAATTTGTAAATTTACTGGAAAACCAGGCGTTTTATACTTTACTACCTAAGTAGATATCTTTTATATATGTTTGTTATTTATTTATTTTTTAGCAATGAAGGAGCGAGGAGAGGCTGTTCCCAATTTATACATTTACAATCTTCTAGAAAATCACGGCAATGAGTCACTCGAACTTTTGGCTGGAGAGTTCAAGACGCTCGTTGTCACAGTAAGTAACATAATCGACCGAGGGGTTAACCACTCCAGGAATCTCGTTGGGAATCTCGTGGGAATCTCAGGCAATCATTGGCAATCTTTATGAAATCTCAGGGAATCTTGGAAATTTCCTGAGTAATGAACACTGCGGGGTTCAACGAATCTCGTTTAGAATCACAGGAAATATTTGGAAATCTTCATGAAATCTCAGGCAATCTCAAACAATCTCTGGAGCGGTCGGGTTAACCCCTCGTAATCGACATATTTACATTTTATGAGGCATTTGTCTGCACCGTGGTCTTGTGACAAAACTCACTGAGGCCCTAGGTTCGAACCTCGATGCTTCCCAATAGTCACAATCTCCTACTGTCTACTTTCGTGCCGACATAAGGGTGACCATTTATTCGCTGTTTTTTTTTTTTTCTGCTCACTTTATGAGGAAACTATTGAATATTTGGAAATATTATAATATATATTTTGAACTGCCGAAATTTTAGGTGGTAAGTACATAATTGTGATTTTCGATCGTTTAATTTTGGACAATTTTTTTGTTGGCAAAAATCACAATTACCATTTCATCATTTTGGCCGTTAAGGGCCACCATACATTCGCTATTTTTTACGTTCCGATTTTTCTGAGAAATTATTGAATATTCGAATATTCTGAAATATAATATGTCTTTTTAGCGTCATGTCATTACTCATGAGGCTATGTTGTGATTTTACGATCAAGTAATTTTTGTCACCAAAAATACTGTCCAAAAATAACCGATCGTGAAATCACAGCATACTCGTAGGCTATAATGAGTAATGACGTTAAAAAGACATATTATATTTCAGAGCATATAAATATCCAATAGTTTCCTCATATAAATTTTTTGTTTTTCTCAGGGTCTCGACACAACTGCAAACACGATGGGTTTCACATTGGTAATGCTGGCGATGTTCCCCGAAGTACAAGAAAGGGTTTACCAGGAGGACCAAGAGGTTCAGAAACGCCTTCAGGGGCGAGAGGTTGGGGTGGACGACCTTCAGTACTACCCTTACCTTGAAAGGGTGTTTAAGGAAACCTTGCGGCTGTTCCCTGTAGCTCCAGGTATCGCCCGCAAAGTCAACACCGACACTAGTTTTGGTAAGTCTTGAAGATCGAGAAGGCCAAGAGCCTTGTTGGGTTGTACAATTTCCCAGAGGGGGTAGACCACTCGTTGGGAATCTCGTTGCGAATCATTGGAATCTTTGTGAAATCTCAGGGCATCTTGGAATTTTTTTGGAGTGGTTACCCCTTCGGGGTTCATCTTTCTATGAATATCGTTTGGAATCTTTGGAAATCTTCATCGAATCTCAGTGGAATCTCAAGGAATCTCTGGAGTGGTTACCCCCTCGGGGTAGGCCTAGGTCAAAAATTCTCAGCAAATCATAACTCGCAAACAGATTTCAAGGCCGGTTGACCCGACCTTGACGCTGCCCCAGTTAAGCGGCTTTCGCACGGTGGCACCACCCTAAAGCCGCCGCCTTACACTTTTTCAGGCTTAAGACTGTATATACATTCTCGACGAACTCCACCAAAACCACTGTGCGGAAGTGAATATTCGACAAAACTAATGTTTACATATTAGTACCGCCGGAGACTGGTAATTGCAATATCGTATTGGTTGTGTCTACTCTAAAAGCTAAACATAGTGTGCTATTTGAACGCGAAACGAACGAGTGAAAGTAGGACACTATGTATAGCTTTTACAGGAGAAAAAGTAGAGAAATGCTGTTGAAATTACCCACTTTCGTAAGTGAAATAAAAATTGTCAACATGTAACATGGCGGCGGTAAATATTACAAACATTTATCAAGCTTTTTTTACTAAATGTGACGATAAAATCATACTGTTTTAGTCCGAAACGTTACAAAAAAATATTTCGCATGAGGTAGTGTTGTGTTTTCGCGATCTGTCAAAAAAACATGTGGACTGGTAGTTGACTGTTTAAAATCGCTCCTGTGGGCTTATTACTCCATTTCATGCAAAAATACAACACTACCTCACGACAAAGAGTCTCAGGTTTACATCCCCCTTTAAACACTTTTCACTCGCCCTGTAACTTCGGAGTAGGGCTTGAAGTACGTAGCATTGCGAACCAAGTACGTGTAGTCAACCTTAAGACTGGGAGTTTTGGGTCGGTAAATATATTGCATGGTACCAGTGGGAATTTGGGACTTCCTCGCTGTTGGCGGGGACATTTTATTTCTACATTTTATTGGTAAAATTTCAGGTAAACATGTCGTCCCAGCTGGTACAAACGTGTTAGCTCTCCAAATATTCACCAATCACATGGCTCACATCTTCCAAGACCCATACAAATTTGACCCCGACCGATTTCTACCAGAAAACATAAAAAATCTGCCACCATACGCATTCAATCCTTTCAGCGCGGGCTATAGAATTTGCCCAGGTAAGTAGTCACGTTGTTTTTAGTGACAGCCGAGAGACGCTTTTGAAGGTTACGTGACGTCAGAGGGTCTACTCACTTCTTAAATATTTTTTCTTTTTTAGGGATGCGGTACGCGTACATGGCGATGAAGGTAACTTTAGCAGCGGTAGTGCGTCAGTACCACATTAAGACGGAGTACACGTCTATCAAACATGTGATGAAGCACATAGATACAACCTTCACCATTAAGGACAGAATGGGCTTTCCTATAAGTCTGGTGACACGATAACTAGTCAGCCTTAAGACAGAACATACATCTCTTTAGGCCAGGGTCTATAGTGGTGTACCCCCTGAACACAAGGGTGTGATTTGCTCAGAATCGCGCCCCAAGGTCCCGTGTTCCTAAATATGGTGCCAGTTCTCCACCAATCAGGTAACAGCTGCTGCTCTGTGATTGGTGGAGAGCATACGGGTTAATGTTAACGGTACCTATGAACATAGGCTGTAGACGCACAACAGTGTTTTTTGTTTTTTTGAGGAAACTGTTTATTTATTCTGAATGCTGTTGTTTTACTCAGTATTCAGACGTCAAAAAGACGAATTATATTTCAGGCGAAATAAATATTCAACAGTTTCCTGTGTCTACAGCCTTAAAATACAGCAGGTCTAATGCTTGTAGTGTGTAGGTAAACATTACTTAGTTGAGATTAGTTATTGTTGTTCGAGACTACTGTGTCAATTGTGGTGAGTATTGTCAAATTTTTGAAATCTAAAAATTCCAATAAAAGCGTTCGTTTGGAAATTTCGTTTGTTTTGTTTAACAACGAACATACATACCTATACTATTTATACAAGTTTTTTCACACTTCACGAGGAAACTATTGGATATTTAAATGTTCTTTAATATAATATGTCTTTTTAACGGCCGAAATGAACACACTGTGTAGTGATTTTACGATTAAGTGACCTTTGTCAACCAAAACTGGTCGTAAAATCACCTCACAGCCTATTGATGTCAGCCGTTAAAAAGATATATTATATTTCAGAACATTTAAAAATCCAATACTATCATCATAGGTATAATGTGCAGAAAAAAACGTAAACAAACACTGCGTTGATGCCATTAAGAAGCTATTCCACTTTTTGGAACCCGCCTAAAACTGTAGGTACCCATGGGTGTGGAGCTGGTATACCTATTACAGTAGGGCTGGCGGCACTACCAAATACCAGCTCCCCAATCATCATGTTAGTACTCGATGGGGACCTACAGTTTTAGGTGGGTTCCGAACCACCACAGCCTCAATATACATTTCACTTGACATGCTGAACATATCAGAGGTGAATGCCGATCCGAAAAACTTTGATAGGATTGAGATTGGAACTTGGTTCTGTGTTCTTCTAAAGACCACTCGGGTATCGAGGCTGTTGGGTACAGGTACTCGTTTGGGTAGGTAGCGATCAGTACGTACCTATAGGTACTTCCTCGTTCGCGCTACCAGTTCGCCGTCAGACCTGTTTTTACTCAATCCACAGAAAAACGTCGGAACAATCGAGAGTGATTATTTAGTCAAGTCTATCAACATTTGTTAATAATGTATTTTCAGGATAGCTATTTAGAAATAGACACTGAAGGTCAACGCTATTTAATCGTTGAATAATTGTTTGTTCTGAGTATGAGTAGGTAGGTATACGAGGGGTTAACCACTCGTTGGGAATCTCGTTGGGAATTCGTTGGGAATCTTTATGAAATCTCAGGGAATCTTGGAATTTTTTTTGGAGTGGTTACCCCTTCGGGGTTCATCTCTCTATGAATATTGTTGGGAATCTTTGGAAATCTTTCTGGAATCTCAGTGGAATCTCAAGAAATTTCTGGAGTGGTTACCCCCTCGTAGGTATATGACTTATGAATTCGGCTTCTGTGAAACTGCTCAATAAGCATAATTTTTTTTTATGACGGAAAATGTATATTATATTTCAGAACAATAGTTTGCTTTTGCCCTTACAAAGCACTCTGACGGAAATTATGAAACCAGAAGTCTCCAGTAATGATCCAGTAATGCAAGAACAAGTATTTTTATAATGTAAATATTGTTCTTGTTCTTGCAGTTGAAGTCGTTTCTTATTGTTCTTGCTCTTGCTGCAAGACCCTTGCATTTTCTTGCACTCACAAGGAATTCTTCTCTGGTTATAATGTGTTGCACATGCAATCGTATGTGTAATTTTCTCCAGAAATCTTGTTCTTGCAACCAAAACTAAGTCTTGTTATTGTTCTTGTTCTTGCACACCAGTAATGTAAGAACAAGATCTAGACAATAAATTTTTGTTCACCACTAGTGTACAGTTTGTTCCCCAAGGTCACAATTCTTTCCCTTTATGCTTCGTAGGTATACGGGAAAGTAAAAATAGGCGATGGTCATCTGTTGGTCATCAAAAAACGATTTCAAGGTTTTCGCAATACATTGGTCATCACAACTCCACACTGTAATGCGTCCAAACACGACAACAAATTACCCAAAATACTTCAATCAATAAAAACGATTCTTGATTGGCAACAAATCGACTTGACCTTTTGGTAGACTGCAATTTTTGTTGCACTAATCGGCCTAGTGGGAAAACAAGACTCGTACGCTATAAAGAGAGTTCGCTATAGAAAGGGTTTCAAAACGAGTCAGGATTAGGGTCCGCTATACCTGACGGTGCATTTTTTGCCGCCCATAAGATTAACATTGCGAGCGGCGATTCATTTTCAAGGTTTACCCTTGGTTGGAAAGACACAAAGTTTTGCCTGTACCTAGCCCTAACAATGTTCTAGGGAGTGTTCGAAGCAGATTTCCCATTTTTTTGCTGGTTTTTGAGATACAGCACTTTTCTTGAGGTATGCGATTTGCAAAACAGTTGCAATAAAAGAAACCAATGAGAAATTGGGAAATCTGCTTCGAACACTCCCTAGAACATTGTTAGGGCTAGGTACAGGCAAAATTTTGTGTCTTTCCAACCAAGGGTAAACCTTGAAAATGAATCGTCGCTCGCAATGTTAATCTTATGGGCGGCAAAAAATGCATCGTCAGGTATAGCGTCCTCTTAAGGCTACGTAGACACAGCGCTGTTTCTAGAGGTTTTTTACACAATTTATTCCCGACGTTAAAAAGACATATTATAGTTCAGAGCAAATAAGTTTTTCTCATAAAAATGCCATCACAAAACGTCACTGAACAGCGCTGTGTCTTCAGCCCAGGGTCACACGGTGACGTCAGAGTTTTTTGCAAAGTCGCAATATTTTCCTATAATTCCCTAAGACGGGAAAGTAGAAATGGGCCAGTACCATGGGACCAGTTGACCATTAGACATGTACTTGGTGGAGGAGGTTCTGCAAGTTTTTCGTATTCCTGCAACTGGTGGTGACAACCGAAAAAGTGGCAGAACTGCTAACAAAACGTTGCTGGCCTTCCCCAAAATTCGACGGGGCCGCGAAGCAGTCGAGGGGAAGACAGACTAGTTCTGAACTCCGAAGTGGTATCACTTACTGCTGTCCATAGAGGTAAGAATTTCCATTTTTAGTTTTTCATGTAATGCTTCTCTCTAAATTTGGACGCTATAGAGAGAGGTTTTTAAAAATAAACAATTAAAAAGTTTTGAAATGTTCGCTATAGAGAGATACCATATATTTTTATATTGTTGTAAAGAGGGTTTTCATTGTAGAGACTATATCGTTATACCTACTGAATTTACAGAATAGGTACAGGTAGAAAGGTATACTTGGACTTGAATGTAGAGGGGTTTGCTTGTAACAGCGAACGCTACAGTCCCTAATAGTGACCTCTCTTTATAGCGAGTAAATTTGCATAGCCCCTTGGTCGTTATATAGAGAGACTACTGTAGATACAGTTAATAAAGGAGGGTGGGTCCTAACCCACTCTAGCAAATTCATCTATGCTACAATAATGAATTTTTTCTGTGCCTCTCAGTGGCCGAGCAGTCAAGGGCTCCGACTTCTATCCTGATAGGCCTGGGTTCGAGTCCCTGCGAGAGTAATATTTTCCCACTCCTACTTCGCTTCAGTCACCTTCTTTTCAGCTTCTTCTCAGATGTTTATTGGTTGACTGACCGTCTGATTGATTGATTGATTGGCTGATTTTTCTAGTGCCCAATCGCCATGTGGGAGTTGATGGAGAATGAGCAGCTAGGACCGGTGACGAAGAGTCTCCTTCTCGTGTGCGGGCTCTTCATTCTCGCCTTTTTCCTCGAGTCCCGCAAAAGACTTCTCAAAATTCTCCGATTACCGGGACCGGTACCGGTCCCGTTCCTAGGAAACCTTCTCTACATCTTCGCCAATGGCTACAGTAAGTCCGCACTTTTTACTTTCTCGCCCGTATGTAATACATGTTATGTTATGCTATGTTATGTTATGTTATGTTATGTTATCGTGCGAAATTTCGATTCTGTGATTTTCATTGCAAAAGGCGTTTCAGAGGTCCTAGATACCAAAAAAATGGTTTTTAGGTCATGTCCGTCCGTACGTTTGTCTGTAGCGCGGCTAGAGGTCACACCAGTAAACCGATTTGGCTCAAATTTGGAATATAGATGTCTAAAATCAGTTCCAAGATACATTTTTAATTTAATTTTGATTACTCAAAAATTGCGCCCACTATTGTCAAAAAAGTGTCAAAAAAAAAAAAATCAAAATCGTGTTTTCATGACGCATTTCACGGTACGGTAGTCAAGTTAGAATCTTCAAATTTTGCAGTCGTGTTCCCAGATAAATGTTCCAGGATGATTTTTATTGTTTTGGAGATGGGCCAAAAATTTGGGCCAAAATTGGCCCATACGTGAAAATCTGGGCCCCATGAACAGTATTAGCCGGAATTTCACAAAAATCCATAAACTTGTGCTTAATAACATGACTTAAAGGTTTGTCGAAGAAATATTCAATCAATTTCCTTGTAATTTCGCAATAGTGTTCCCAAATAGATGCTACAGGATCACTTTTATTCTTTTTGAGATGGGCCAAAAATTTGGGCCAATATTGGCATTATCGTAGGAAAAATTTTCCAAAAACGGAAATCACGTTTTTGATTGGTTAGGTAACATTTCTAACAACACTAATTGACGGATTTTCCTGAAAATTGGTGAAAGTGGTCTCAGATAGATGCTTCAAGGGCATTTTCAATAGATTTTCATTTACTTAAAAATTAAGTCAAAATAGAAAACATATACTTTGCGCGTCGAACGACACTTCACTGTTTGACGGATATGTTTGAAATTCGGTATGCAGGTTCCTAAAAGTATCGTCCATTGTGAGGCAAAATACTTTTTAGAAAAAGTTAAAATTCGGACAATTATTCACGTAAAAAAAAAAAAAAAATCAAATTTTCGATAAAAATTGCGAGAAAGTCAAGTGCGACCATTGTCAAACCCTTTTTTATGAGGGCGTGATTATTCTCACCTATTTATCCCCAAATCATGGTTTGTCTTGTCAGTGATGTAAAGAAGAAGACCATGAAGAAATGAAAAATATTGAGGCCTTGTCTGGTTTTTAACTAAGTAGATTTTCGTCAGCTATATAGGAACTAGGAACGATAGGTAGGTACGTAAGTATAATATCATGGAATGGCAAGAAAATGGTAGACAGTTTCTACATGATATCATCTATGGGAAGGTGGCTACATACGATGCGTTTTGGACGGCGTCCTGACCCCCTGGATGGGATGCGGGTTTGGGATGTTAACTCAGGGATGGCTGGTGCCCACACACGATACTTCCAGACCGGCATCCCGGTGATTATTCTTTTGTTTGGCAGAAATTGATGAGACATTGATTTTATTGTGATAATCACTGTGTTTCGTCTGCCTCTTGATATTATTCAATAAATATTACGCCAATTTGCAAAAAATACACAAGGAAAATAAAGAACAATTATCGATAAAGTAGTGGATATAACGAATTAATGGAAAAAGGGCATATCTTCAACAAGTGGACGCCCACCAGGGATGCGTGGATTTCGGTCAAGTTGGAATTCCAAGATCAGGACGGCATCCCTTCAAAACTGTAAACTGTCCATCCCTCCCACTTCCAGGCGTCTAGGGATGCATCCTCGCCAGGACGCCGTCTAAAACGCATCATATGAGGCCACTTAAACTCAACTCCACATGGAGAAATATCATCTCTCATCAATCTCCAACTGTATCTCACAGAATTTTGTGTCCTATCAGATATAACTGCACTGCTGAAGAGAGGGGCGAAAGACTACAATGGATTCCTATGTGTGTGGGGCGGCAGCACCCCTATCGTCATCCTTACCGATCCTCAACATCTCAAGACATTCTACACCAGCACCAGCATGATTGACCGCTCAGACCAGTACAAATACACGTACGACTTCTTTGGGCCCAGCCTCTTCGTCGTTGGAGGTGAGCACCTACTTATTATATTCATATTTATATTCATAATTCATATTCATATTACTTATATATTCATAGTAGAAGTAGTAGCATTATTATAAGCAGTATCTTATTCATCTATCTTTATCTTAGCTTTAGTTTAATCATTACCTTCCCTTATCTTCATCTTCTATTGTCTTATCTTTATTTTATCTTATCTTCTCCTATCTATATCTTATCTTTATCTCATCTTTATCTTAACTTTTTTTCTCAAAAATTTATCTTAGCTTTATTTCTCAAATATTTATCTTAGCTTTGTTGATATATTTATTTATCGTATCTTTGTTTATCTTATCTTTATGTATCTTATCTTTATCTTATCTTTATTTCTCTTCCCAAGTTGAAATAATGTAAGTATCTTAGGCTCATTGGAGGTGATAATGTTCCCAGGCCACGAATTATTCTTGCAATGATTCAATAATTAATTTTCAGGTTCTCAATGGAAGAAACTTCGAAAAATGTTCATAATGAACTTCAATAACTCAACCCCGGCTGAAACATTGAAGACAAACTTCATACTTGGTGCGAATGAACTGGTGAAGGAACTGAAAACTCGAGTTAACGGTCCTGCGTTCCAGAGTAACGATCTCCTCACCTATATTACAGCTAATAATATTTTCAGTAAGTAGTAGCTGAGTGTTCTAGGAGTCAGACTTCAGTTCTGAAAAGCCTGAGTTCGATCCTGGCGTGAGTAATTTTTTACCAAAATCACTCGATCGTTATGACGTTATAAGACCAAACATACATTCGCTACTTTTTTTACGTTTTTTCAGCACACTTTATGAAGAAACTATTGGATATTTAAAGTTCTGAAATATAGTAGGTATGTCTTTTTAACGGCCGAAATTAAGAGCCTGTGTTGTGATTTCACGATCGGTTAATTTCGGACAAATTCTATTTCAGAGCAAGTGTGTAGAAAAAGCGAATGTATGTTTGGTCTTAAGCAATAGGTTCCTAGTTTTATGTAAGTACCTACTACCTGATTTTTAGGAAACTCCGTGGGAGAGTCACTTCCAGAAGAACATAGAGATCATCTACTTCATGCTGTGGACTTCCTCATGAGGACAGTCTACATGCGAAACTTTTCCATAACTCAGTGGTATGACTTCACCTTCAACCTCTATGCCGATGGACGAAAATTCTGGAGGGAAGCTGAATACTTCAACGATTTCTTCCAAAAACTGGTGTTGAAGAAAAGGGCGGAATTTCAAGGTAAGAATATTAAGAGTACTACCTGATAGGTACCTACCTGGCCTTCACTAACTCGGGGGAAATCTCGACTGTTCCAATGTCCTAGAAAGGGGCTATTATGATGGCAAGACGAAAAGTTTGGGAGGAATTGTTTTGCTCAGTAACTCCCTTGTTATGGAAGTTACCGTTACAGAAATCGGTAGACCACCTCATTATAGGAGCCAATATGTCTATTTAAAATTTCAGCGATGTGGGGGCAATCACCTCCGAGATAATTACTTCCTCAAAAACCACAATAGCTCGTAAACTGGTTAAGATGACAACTGGTCCACCCTAAAGGCCGTCTGACACTAATTCAGGTTGAAGTCGGAGAGACATTATGTTTGAAATTTGGATACCTACCTAACTCTTTTTCTCTTGTTTTTCTTCAGGTATGAAAGAAAGGGGAGAAGCCATACCAAACCTGTATATCTACAATATACTTCAAAACCATGGCAACGAGCCTCTTGATCTCCTAGTGGGAGAACTCAAAACTCTAATGGTTACTGTAAGTATTTCGTTATTAAGACCGAACTCTCCTCTATTTGTTTACGTTTTTTCTGCACACTTTATGAGAAAACAAATGAATATTTATATGCTCTGAAATATAATATATCTGGCCTTCACTGGCTGGGGAAAAACACAACTGATAGTTGTGATTTTCACCAAATAACTCCCCTATGTACAGAGCTCAGGAAAGGTGGCACCCTGTATCACTACAATATTCATTCAGCGCTGTATAGCTCCAGGGAGTATTTTTTTTAGCGAAGGGGAGAAGTGGTTTCACCGTCTCGGTTACGGTGTGAGCCTTGGAGAAGGAAGCAGGAAAAGCTTGATCCCCGGATATATATTTCCAAGAAAACTCATATTTTCTAAGCAACGGATGGGAAATGAAAAAGGTTCTATTATGCTCAAATAAAATTTTGAATCTTGGATAGATTTTCAAAAAAGCAGAAATGTAAGTCTGGGACCTACCTAAAGACAACCTCCCCTATTGATTGCAGGGTCTGGACACTACAGCTGGTACACTAGGGTTCACCCTGAGCATGCTGGGGCTTTTCCCAGAGGTCCAGGAGAAGGTTTACCAGGAGGACCTGGAGGTCCAGAAACGTCTAGAAGGCCGTGAGCTGGAAGTTGATGATCTCCAGCACTACCCGTACCTGGACCGCGTCCTCAAAGAAACTCTTCGCCTATTTCCAGTTGCTGGAACCATCGCCCGCAAACTCAACACAGACACTTACTTTGGTATGGTCATGGTTTTCGTGTCAGCAGACTCAACACAGACACTTACTTTGGTATGGTCAAAGTTTTCGTGTCAGCAGTCGTAGTAATAACAGAAAAGTTTTCTAACCAAGATCTCTATTGTCAGAACTAAAAATCGTTTGATCGAGGTATATTTTCTGAGTGGTCGTAGATGTTTCTAACCTTACTTATATACTGTTTGCTTTTAGGGAAACACCTGGTTCCTGCAGGTACAGACGTCGTGGCCCTACAGGTGTACACCAATCACAGCAAGAAATATTTCCCGGACCCGTTCAAATTCGATCCGGACCGTTTTTTGCCTGAGAATAAGCTTGCCCCGTACACCTACAACGCATTCAGCGCTGGACACAGAATCTGCCCAGGTGAGCAATGGACATAAAGAAAATATCTGACAATGGCCGCACTTTACTTTCCCACATAATAATATGGAATTTCAATTAAGAGGACGCTATAACTGACGATGCATTTTTTGCCGCCCATAAGATTAATACTGCGAGCGGCGATTCATTTTCAAGGTATACCCTTGGTTGAAAAGACACAAAATTATGCCTGTACCTAACCCTAACAATGTTCTAGGGAGTGTTTGAAGCAGATTTCCCAATTTCTCACTGGTTTCTTTTATTGCAACTGTTTTGCAAATGCTAGCATCGCATACGTCAAGAAAAGTGCTGTATCTCGAAAACCAGTAAAAAAATGGGAAATCTGCTTGGAACACTCCCTAGAACATTGTTAGGGCTAAGTACAGGCAAAATTTTGTGTCTTTCCAACCAAGGGTAAACCTTGAAAATGAATCGCCGCTCGCAATGTTAATCTTATGGGCGGCAAAAAATGCACCGTCAGGTATAGCGGACCCTTAAATAGTTCGGAAGGTGTTTTTTAACCTCATTTTTCAATGTTATTTTTTTTGTGTGCTTTTCTTATATCAATATCATCCGAAGATTTCTCAAAATCACCCATTACGTGGCAATGCTAATCTTCTGTCGATTTATTTCAGGAATGAAATATGCCTACATGGCTTTGAAAATAACAATCCCAGCTTTAGTACGGGAATTCATCATCAAAAGTGACTACAGCAGTCTGGATGAAGTCTTGAACAACGTGGATACGACTTTCACATTGAAGGACAAACAGAACCACCGAATCAGACTTGAAGCAAGGACTTGCTAGCCCAGAACAAGAACAAGAACAACATCCTGGCCAAGTCGAAATGAATATTCAGGGCTGAATATCCGCTATTTACTATTTATTTGTTCTGCTTCTCTACTGGAGTTAAGGGTGTAGAGGCACTGCTGTAGTAACATTTTCCTACGGACTATTGGTTATTTATTATTTTTCTGAAATATAATGTGTCTTTCGAACTGATTGAATATGCTGTGACTTTACCATCAAGCAGGTACCTATAATATCTAAAAAAAAATTTTAGGAATTACGAACAGCATTTAAAATTCAGTGTAAGGGTGGATATCACCAGTTAAACTTAACTATAAGATAAATTATACAAATATAAATACCTATGGGGTAGTCCCACCATGCCCAGTTAAAATTAAACTGGAGATTTAAATTTAAGAGGACGCTATACCTGACGATGCATTTTTTGCCGCCCATAAGATTAACATTGCGAGCGGCGATTCATTTTCAAGATTTACCCTTGGTTGGAAAGACACAAAATTTTGCCTGTACGTAGCCCTAACAATGTTCTAGGGAGTGTTCGAAGCAGATTTCCCAATTTCTCACTGGTTACTTTTATTGCAACTGTTTTGCAAATGCTGGCATCGCATACCTCAAGAAAAGTGCTGTATCTCGAAAACCAGTAAAAAAAATGGGAAATCTGCTTCGAACACTCCCTAGAACATTGTTAGGGCTAGGTAAAGGCAAAATTTTGTGTCTTTCCAACCAAGGGTAAACCTAGAAAATGAATCGCCGCTCGCAATGTTAATCTTATGGACGGCAAAAAATGCACCGTCAGGTATAGCGGACCCTTAACTTAGAAGTTAAATTTAACATGGTAAACATAGAACAAAATCTCCAGTTTAATTTTAACTGGGCATGGTGGGACGCACCCTTAATAAAATAAAATATCTCAGTTATGTACACCGACTTTACAATTAAATAATCATAAATCAGCAGGCGTAGAGCTGTCACGAAATTTGACGTGTACACCGACTTTTCATTTACATAATCATGAATTTGCAGGCGTATTTTATTGGATTTGAACAATAATTATTATTTGGCCTTCGTTGCTCTGTTCTTCTTTCATTCTATTACACAATTTATTTACTGATACTGATTACTGGCCGATGCCAAATGAATATTTGGTGTGACGTCCATGCTACCAACACAAAATTGCTGCTACCGGGATTCGAACCCAGGACCTCCGTCGTACGAGTCTAGTGCTTTCTCAACTAGACCACGGTCGCCGCAATTGCTGTGCCTGTTGTGGTGGCGGCAGAGCGCAGGTGCGGAGGACGCGTGCTGTGCCGAGTGCCGCGTGGCAGTGAGCACTGAAAGCGTCACGAGTCAGCTCGCGCGCGCCCACCACCGGAACCTCTTCCGTCATCTCAGCTAATTTATTTCTTCATGTCCTGTAAGTGTTTCTTATAGTTCAGATAAATAGAAGATGGTTGTATTTAGATGAACACGGAGAGTCCGGTCTGATATTTTCAGCATGTCAAGTGAAATAGCTGATCGGCACCCCAGGGGTGGATAGACTACACAAATGTCAACTACCGTTGTTCAACTCTTTTAGATCATTGTGACTCCTTCTTCTTAAGGGTCCGCTATACCTGACGGTGCATTTTTTGCCGCCCATAAGATTAACATTGCGAGCGGCGATTCATTTTCAAGGTTTACCCTTGGTTGGAAATACACAAAATTTTGCCTGCACCTAGCCCTAACAATGTTCTAGGGAGTGTTCGAAGCAGATTTCCCATTTTTACTTTCTCGCTAGCCATATATGGCGAGAAAGTATTGTTTTCGTGCAAAATTTCGAAATTGAGATTTTGGGTTTCCCATGATCCTGGGGGTCCCCTGAGTCAAAAAAAGTGGTTTCTGGAAAAAGTCTGTCCGTCCGTCCGTCCGTCCGTCCGTCCGTCCGTCCGTCCGTCCGTCAGTCCGTGCAGTGCTCTAGCGCCTATACCGTTCATCCGATTTTGATGAAATTTGGTATGGACCTGTCTAAAATCACTGCCGAGACATATTTTTAAGGATTTTTTGATTGGTCAAAAATTGCGGCCGCTTTTGTCAAAAAACCACCAAAATAATTCAAAAATCGTGTTTTTGGTTACTTAGACAAGCGCCGACGGTACACTTTTCAATCTATAACACTGAAAATTGGTATGTGTGTTGACAAATAGATGCTTCGAGGTCATTTTCAACTAAAATTGAATTGGTTGAAAATTACGGCCGTTCTGGACCAAAGTTCGATCGTTTCGGCGCCATTCACATTTATTGACCGATTGTCATGAAATTTGGTAAGTTTGTGTAGAACCATGTAACTTAAACATCTGTCGAACAGAATTTTGTTATCTTCAAAATTGCGGCCGTTGTAGTCAAAAAAGTGTCGAAAATGAGTTGAGAATGAGAAACCACGTTTTTGAATGGTCGGAACGCATTTGGGACTACAGTAATAGAATGACAGCCATGAAACTTGGTGGGAGTGATCTCAGATAGATGCTCTTGGGTAATTTTCAACCGATTTTGGATTGCTTAAAAATTACTTCCGCAAAAAAATCTCAAAGAAATATAAAAAAAAAAAAAAAAAAAAAAAAATCACATGGGGCGAGAAAGTTTAGTGCGACTGTTGTCGGACCCTTTATTTTACTGGTTTCCGAGATACAGCACTTTTCTTGAGGTATGCGATGCTAGCATTTGCAAAACAGTTGCAATAAAAGAAACCAGTGAGAAATTGGGAAATCTGCTTCGAACACTCCCTATAACATTGTTAGGGCTAGGTACAGGCAAAATATTGTGACTTTGTGACTTGTATAGCGTTCTCTTGATACCTCTTTTATTATTTATAAAAAACATATGATTCAGATTTAGAAATCCTTTTTGCTATACATTCTGGGCTTGTACGTTTCAAAAGTTTCCGCCAGTCGGGATTGGGCAATCGGTAATAAATTATTGACAGAGGAATTTGCTGTTGGAATGAGTGCTAGGCTGAATTAACAAACGCGGAATGCTCGTTGTGGCTTCGAATGTCTGCGGCCGGGGGGGCGACCCGCATGCTTTCACTGCCATTCTCCGGCAAACTATGTTCTATAGGAAGCCGGCTATGAAGCTAGATGACCCACGATCAATCCTCGGCTTGGTGAAATTTTTTCCTGGTGGGCTACACAGCATTAATGGGTACCTGGCTTGAAGAAAACACGACTGTCTGGAGGGATGACCGTAGAATACCTGCCATTCCTGAGCTGCCATTCCAGCCCCTCCTTCCCGGAAGCATAGTACCTAGCCAGTTTTCTAGAGGCAGTGGGTCACTACTGTCACTAGTCCGTGATGATGTAGTTGCATCGATTTGGAAAATCGATGGCATTGGCTGGCACAATAAAACACAGTTTAACGCACAGTCCTACATAACGTTTCTTGTTCGCACTCACTTAAGGCCGGCCATCCATCGCTATTTATTCACATTTTTTCGAGGGGTTAACCACTCGTTGGGAATCTCGTTGGGAATCATGGGAAATCTTTATGAAATCTCAGGGAATCTTGGAATTTTTTAGAGTGGTTACCCCATCGGGGTTCATCTTTCTATGAATATCGTTGGGAATCTTTGGAAATCTTTACGGAATATCAAGGAATCTCTGGAGTGGTTACCCCCTCGCATTTTTTCGGGACACTTCATGACGAAACTAATGGATATTTAAATATTGCGAAGTAGGTATGATACCTATGTCTTTTTAACGTCAGTCTATACGTTTAATCTTTTACTGACTCGATCATAAAATCACAACATAGCCAGTTAACTTCTGACATATTATATTTCAGAATATTTAAGTACAGTGTCCTCTAAATTTGTTCTGAAGAACGTAAACAAATAGCGAATGCATAGTCAGTCTTAATTACACTTTCCAACACACAATAATCGATTTCTAATTTAAAAACCACTTATATATTCATCCTCCATGGTTTTTCTTGTTTACTTAATTTTCTTCCCAAGGACGGTCACCTTGTCACCGATGTGCTATTTACTTAAGAGCGACCACGCAATCGTGTTTGTTTACGTTTTTTTATGCACACTTTATATGGAAACTATTTGATATTTAAATGTTCTGAAATATAATATGCCTTTTTAAAGTCATGTTGTGATTTCACGATCGAGTGATTTTTGTCAAAAATGTAAAAAAACACGGAGGCCAGTTGGTCGGTACCCATTTCTGCTTAAGGGTCCGCTATACCTGACGGTGCATTTTTTGCCGCCCATAAGATTAACATTGCGAGCGGCGATTCATTTTCAAGGTTTACCCTTGGTTATTGGAAAGACACAAAATTTTGCCTGTACCTAGCCCTAACAATGTTCTAGGGAGTGTTCGAAGCAGATTTCCCATTTTTTTACTGGTTTTCGAGATACAGCACTTTTCTTGAGGTATGCGATGCTAGCATTTGCAAAACAGTTGCAATAAAAGAAACCAGTGAGAAATTGGGAAATCTGCTTCGAACACTCCCTAGAACATTGTTAGGGCTAGGTACAGGCAAAATTTTGTGTCTTTCCAACCCATGGTAAACCTTGAAAATGAATCGCCGCTCGCAATGTTAATCTTATGGGCGGCAAAAAATGCACCGTCAGGTATAGCGGACCTTAAGGAAACATTAAGTGTCGGATATTTTAGTAGTAATGATGGTGTAGCTATGTCTGGTAGATTGAGTTCTGTTGAAATGGGGCTGCTAAACGATGGTTGTCGTGTTTAGAAGTTATTTAGCAAACACTTTGTCCTTCCGGCCCTAAAACCAGCCTTTTTTTCCTGCCACTCTAAACCATACAACTAAATAGGGACATATATAATCAAACCAAGGGCGTTCTCACCGCAGCCTAGTGGGAAAGCACTGGACTCGCACGACTGAGGTCCTGGGTTCGAATCCCGGTAGCAGCAATTTTCTGTTGGTAGCATGGATGTCACACCAAATATTCATTTGGGCTTCGGCCAACTATCTGTTTGTTTAATTAACATCTGTGCCTTCGGGACCTTTATTAATAATAATATTAAAGTTATACCTTCAAATTTACTATAACGATGACCTCTCTGTAACGAAATGACAAGCCCCTATACTGACTGACCTTCCCTATAGCGAGAAAATTGACATGCCAAGTCCTTGACAGTCATTACAGGGAGATTCTATTGGTCAATAATATTCCTGTAATGCCAGAAAAATTAAAAATTACGTCAAAATATTTAAATTTGAATAAAATTTTATGTAGGTAAGTACTTTCTTAATGCGAGAAAGTGAAGAGTGACCATTCGATGAACCTTATTTATTCATTTTTTTCAGTCAATGAGGGTAGAGATAGGTATCACAACGTGTACCCCCATCTTAAGAAATCAGTGTTGTTTCGGTACACGTGTTCTTAAACAAAATTTCACTAATAGAAACAAAGTAGGGTGAGCCTGAACCTTTGAAGAAGAGAAGGGACGGTTCAAAACCGAAGCCACGGCAGGAATTTAATCAGCCCCCCCCCCCATTCAAAATTTCTCCCTGGGATTCAAATTAAATATGAGGGCCAGCTGGCAACCCCCTCCTTCTTTTTGAATTCTTTTCTTCCCCCTTGACCTCGGTGCATCCCAAGAAGGGTTGCTTTTATTAGGTAAACAAATTCGAAATTGGGTGTTTTTTTACGATGAAAAATTGTGTTTTCGATCTTCGTCAATATTCTTCCAAATTGGATGAGACAATTTATAATTTCACTTCATTATCGTACCTACAGTGGTAAACCATCCTCTAAAAACCTTTCTATCGGTCTCTATTATTCTAAGAAGACAGACACTTTGTTAGAGAAAGGAACAGTGTTCTTCTCTTCTTAATAACAGGCTAAGAAGACTGATGGAGTCTATAAGCAAGCAGTTGTTACTGGCCCATCTTACAAAGTTAACCGTCTTCTTTTCGTAAGGAGACCCTATCAGACCCTTCTCTTATACACTAGCACCCTCTTCTTAGCCTGTAATTTAAGAAGCCAAGAACACTGTTTCTATCTCAAAAAAACTGTCTGTCTTCTTAGGATAGGTAATAGAGACAGGTCTGAGCTGTACTTGAACGTTTATTCAATTTATTCTTTCACCATTAAAAAGAAAAAGAAACAACCTGAAAGAAACTTCCCAGAAAGGTGTCATGTCATTAAAAAGCGTGAAGAAACAGCAGTGTGTAGCTACAGGTACTCACTGAGGAGGTTAGGAGTTTCAAGCCTCAAGGGAACGTCGGAAGTCGTTAACTCAAAAATATGTCTCGAAGATTTTTTAAATGCTGACCTAAGTATATAGTTCTCCTCATTAAACGGAGCTAACGGTTTTCTAACTTGTACTTCACCGTTGAGAGACCTGAATTCTTAATGAGAGAATGTAAAGGAAGGCGGAAAGAGTGAAAGAAGTGGCGAGGGAGGGCTCGAAAGTCGAAACCACTCAACAAGAAACCGGTCCAAGCTCGCTATATACTTCGTTAAGGCCCTGCTCAGACAATGATGACGTTTATTTTGTTCACCACAACCAAAACAAAGCATTTTTTCATATTTTATCATAGAAACTAACCTCCTTAGGCTGAATTTCACCACCTCACGATAGTGCCTCCTTAACGATCGAATAGCTATCGATTCGTTAAAGCAGACGAAAAATTTTATCCTAACGTTAAATTTATCGTGTCACTAGAATTCGTCTGCTTTGTTTACGTCAAATTTGTTTCCAATTAAAAATGGAAAATAAACCTGAAGGACATACTAATTTTTCGGAGAAATGTATTAAATTGTTGGATAGACAACAAACCCTGCCCGTTTCGCACCCAAATGATTTGAAAGTATGAAATTTATCGTTATCGGATAATCCACTCGAAAGCTAACTGTAAGATAAGAGTGCATGGTGAAAGCCGTTAACTTTTTTTTAGCGATAGGATAGCGCTATCGTGTACACGATAGTCTTCACGTGAAAGTGGTGAAATCCAGCCTTATTCACACAAAAACACCGTAAATTCTTCTAAGAACACAAATTAAGCAAAAATTTATTAAAATGACTTTTGGTTACTTCACAGTGTTTGAATTAGGTACCAAACATCAACAAACTCAAAATAATATTTAATGATATTATATTATCAATAAAACTGTTATCAAGTAAAGTAGGTAATTTGTCAATTCTTAGAAAAATTGTACAAATCTTGATACAAGAAAAGTTGTATCAAGGAAAATTTGAAAGTGTTAATGGTGCCTTACAGTGAAAAGCATAGCGGTTTTCCCTACGGCATAGCTCGAAATCACTCGACATGAAAATGTTTCACTATGCTTAGCTTATGCAATTTATCATTATTTTAATAGGTAACAGCAGACTGCATTTCTCGAGTTTTATATTTCCGGTGAAGAGCTTTGAATCAGCCACGCGAAATTGCCTGATACTTTTCAATAAGAAAATAAATAACTCGAAGATAGGGTGACATTCACATTATTAGTTATTGTGGGTGCATTGAAGCGCATCACTGGGTATGCTCTCAAAGGTTTAAAGATCCCCTTCCATTTAGCCGTGCGGCGCCGTCTATATGATACCATGGAGGAAGACAGAGAGTTTGGCGGCGTTGCCGCAGTGGAAACGCCACGGCTAGATAGAAGTAAAACTTGAGACCTCTCTACGAGGAAACTATTGGAAATTTAAATCTTCTGAAATATAATCTTCTTCTATAATTTCTATATAATATAATATATAATCTATATAATATCTAATAATATCTATATAATATATAATTGCTATATAATTAGACACTCTATAATTTATTTTTTTAATAAATTCATAAATTAATTATGAGACTATATATTGTGATTTCACGATCAGTTACTCTTGGACAATTTTTACTTTCTCGCCCGTATGTAATACATGGGCTGAGAAAGTTATGTCTTCGTGCAAAATTTCGATTTTGAGATTTTGGGTTTCCCATGATCCTGGAGGTCCCCCGAGTCCAAAAAAGTGGTTTTTAAAAAATGTCCGTCCGACGTACGTACGTACGTACGTCAGTCTGTCGCGCAACTGGACGTCACACCGTTCGTCCGATTTTGCTCAAATTCGGTATGTAGGTACCTAATGTAAATATCTAGACATGTTTTTCGATACATTTTGATAACTCAAAAATTGCGCCTGCTATGGTCAAAAAAAGGCAAAAAATCGTGTTTTTTGACAGTTAAGAAGGGCTGAAAGCTACGTATATCAAGTTGGAACCTTGAAAATTTGCGAAATTGTTTCTGCATAGATGCTTTTAGGTTTTCTACAATCATTTGGAGGTGGGCCAATAACTTGGCCCAGTTTTGGCCCAAACGCGTTGGTCGTCACTCCGGTAGCACTATTCGATCGATTTCAATAAAAATTGGTAGGAAGGTGTACTTTAATCTAGTTTGATGTTTTACCGAACGAAATTTATCCAACATAATAATTATGGCCAATATTGGCATTATCGTAGGAAAATTTTCCATAAAGGGAAATCACGTTTTTGATGGGTTAAGACGGATTTGCAACAACCTTAATTGACAGATTTCTTTGAAAATTGGTGAAAATGGTCTCAGATAGATGCTTCAAGGTCACTTTCAATAGATTTTCAATTATTTGAAAATTAAGGCCGTGACATGGAAAATAGAAAACACGTACTTTGCGCGTCGAACGACACTTCACCATTTGACGGATATGCTTGAAATCCGGTGAGTAGGTGCCTAAAATTATTGTCCAGTGTATGGCAAAATATGTTTTAGAAAAAGTTAAAATTTTGGTCCAAAAAAAATAAATTACGTAAAAAAAATCAAAATTTTCGATACCGCTGGCGTAAAAATTGCGAGAAAGTCAAGTGCGACCATTGCCGGACCCTTTATTTTTGTTGACAAAATCACTCAATCAGAAAATCACAACATAGCTAAACATAGTTAAAAAGACAAATTATATTTCAGAACTTTTAAATTTCCAATATATTCTTCACAAAGTGTGCAAAAAAACGTAAACAAACACGATTGTGGCCGTTTATACTTCTCTTTTTTTAGGGAACTGTGGTATATTTAATTGTTCTGAACTATAATATGTATTTTTGACGTCGATTTGACCAGTTCGTAAAGTCTACTACCTATAATCTCCCACTGCCACTGCACCACTAACAAAAGTCAAGATGAAATCAAAACTTGCCGGGGTGGCATAAGACCCTAAAAATATATTGCCCCAAGCTGGCAAGGAAATTTTGAGGAGAACGCTCTAAAGTTTCATCATAACTAAAAAACTTTTGAGGCTTCTAGAGCCCCTTTGGGAGCTTGCCTTTGCAGTTGGAAGTTCAGCTGGCCGAAGCCGAGATAAAGTGGGCCGAAACTGTGCATCGTCTTCGCCAGGACATCTATGTTGTACCCAGAAAAAAATTATCGTACCAGGAATCGAATCCTGAACTTCCGTTGTTGGAGACAGGGTACACCTTCTGTACACAAGGGGGTGGTTTTGAGTTTTCTCCTAGGTGGTGAAAGCCAGGTACCCCTCAAGGCTGGGTAAGACAAAGGACCGGGGAAGATTCTCCACGAAAAAATTTCATGGAACTCCGTCGTTGGAGACCCAGGGAGGGCCAGGGTACACCTCTGTACACAAGGGGGTGATTTTGAGTTTTCTCCCAGCTGGTGAAAGCCAGGTGCCTTTCAGTGCTGGGTAAGACAAAGGACTACGAAAAAATTTCATCAAGCCGGGGCTTGACCCAGGGTCATCTTGCATTATGACCATTAGAATGACAGATCGCTTTCGGTGACGAGTCGTGACAGAATCTCTCTAGAGTCTGGCAGACTAGACAGAAGTCATCCGTTTTGAGTGACAAACTGACAAATAAATAAAGCAATAGACTTTGCTAATGGCATCCTGTCACCTACTTCCATTCTGACGGACACAATTCTGCAGTTAATGCTGTGAATGTTTCACTCGGCAACAGAGATGCTTTTACATTGCGTTACCTCATTTAAAAATACCAAATAATTATCATTTTGAAACGTATCAACAAACAGTATTTAGGTACAAGTACATAATTGTTTGGACTTCAAACTTTGTGAGAAAACTATTGGATATTTAAATATCCTGAAATATTATAAGTCTCTTTAACATCATTTCTCATGAGGCTATGTTGTGATTTCACGATCGGTTAATTTTGGACAATTTTTTTGGTGACAAAAATCACTCGAAATTAAGATCACAATTTAGCCTCATGAGTAATGACGTTGCAAAGACATTATATTTCAGAATATTCAATAGTTTTCTCACAACGTTTGAAGTCGAAATGTAAAAAATAGCGAATGTATGGTGGCCCTAAAGCTTTAGAAAAAGATGGATTGCGTAACAAATGCTAGTTAACTTGCTGTCAAGTTTTGTTGAATGTTTCAAATCGGAAAAGTTTAGCCTAATAATTTACCATAAGGCTGTTTATTCACAAAAAGTTCATGCCAGACATTACCTGTCAAAAACAGGAAATTATATTTCATTTTCCATTACGGTGTATAGGTACTTGTTACAGTATTCAGCCTGAAACATTGAATTTCTCTCTTTGGTCTATTACTACGTCCATTGATATTTTTGATTGGAATGCTTTCGAACTACCTTTCTAAAGTATTTGACTATATAAGTACCTACCTACCCCATACAATATCTCTATATACCAGCACGACAAGTCATTACCGTTTACCAAGCTATACTATGGCTATAAGTAGGTATAGTCGAAGGAATCAATTAAGAGGACGCTATACCTGACGATGCATTTTTTGCCGCCCATAAGATTAACATTGCGAGCGGCGATTCATTTTCAAGGTTTACCCTTGGTTGGAAAGACACAAAATTTTGCCTGTACCTTGCCCTAACAATGTTCTAGGGAGTGTTCGAAGCAGATTTCCCATCTTTTTTACTGGTTTTCGAGATACAGCACTTTTCTTGAGGTATGCGATGCTAGCATTTGCAAAACAGTTGCAATAAAAGATACCAGTGAGAAATTGGGAAATCTGCTTCGAACACTCCCTAGAACATTGTTAGGGCTAGCCGGCTAGGTACAGGCAAACTTTTGTGTCTTTCCAACCAAGGGTAAATCTTGAAAATGAATCGCCGCTCGGAATGTTAATCTTATGGGCGGCAAAAAATGCATCGTCAGGTATAGCGTCCTCTTAACTATTAGAGATTGATAATTATTTTAATCTGTTGACCTGATTGATCAGGTTTCCATGCCAGCTGGTGCGAAAACAAAACCACTGATAGGTTTGTAAAGCGCTAATGATTTCTTCCTAATACCCCCATTATAGGTTCACTAATAAGTACACCCTGGGTGACACCCTGCGTACTTTACTGTTCTAACGGTATTTTTATTGCTCCTGGAAAACTTGGTGCTGATTTATTGTTTTGACATCAAAATATGAATTCTAGGTAATTAGGTATTTAATTAGGTAGGTTTGTTCCTTATTGGAGGAAATGGGTTTGCAGACCATGTCATACGCCAGACTAAAATCATGATAGCCACCGAGACAGTCCGAGATTTTGCTGATTTCCTGCACCCGACAATTTTCAAAGACTAAATCACTCCTAATTTTGGATTTAATCGTGATTATAGGTAATAAGTAACGCCAGTGGAAGCTATTAGCATGAGTTGTCACCTAAAGAAAATAAAGGGTCCGACAATGGTCGCACTTGACTTTCTTGCAATTTTTACGCCAGCGGTATCGAAAATTTTGATTTTTTTTTAAGTAAGTTATTTTTTTTGGACCAAAATTGTAACTTTTTATAAAAAATCTTCTGGTATACACTGGACAATAATTTTAGGCACCTACTCACCGGATTTCAAACATATCTGTCAAATGGTGAAGTGTCGTTGGACGCGCAAAGTACGTGTTTTCTATTTTCCATGTCACGGCCTTAATTTTGAAGTAATTGAAAATCTGTTGAACATGACCTTGAAGCATCTATCTAAGACCACTTTCACCAATTTTCAAGAAAATCTGTCAATTAGGGTTGTTGCAAATCCGTCATAACCAATCAAAAACGTGATTTCCATTTTTGGAAAATTTTCCTACGATAATGCCAACATTGGCCAAAATTATTATGTTTGATAAATTTCGTTCGGTAATACATCACACTAGGTTAAAGTAGGTACACCTCCCTACCAATTTTTATAGAAATCGAGAGAATAGTGCAACCGGAGTGATGACCAACGCGTTTTGGCCAAAACTGGGCCAAGTTATTGGCCCACCTCTAAATGATTGTTAATGATCTAAAAACATCTATTCAAAAACACTTCTGCAAATTTTCAAGGTTCCAACTTGATATACGTAGCCTCCAGCCCTTCTTAACTGTCAAAAAAAAACACGATTTTTTGCCTTTTTTTTACCATAGCAGGCGCAATTTTTGAGTTATCAAAATGTATTATAAAGCATGTCCAGATATTTACATTAGGTACCTACCTACCGAATTTGAGCAAAAACGGACGAACGGTGTAACGTCCAGTTGCGCGACAGACTGACGTACGTCGGACGGACATTTTTTAAAAACCACTTTTTTGGACTCGGGGGACGTCCAGGATCATGGGAAACTCAAAATCTCAAAATCGAAATTTTGCACGAAGACATAACTTTCTCAGTCCATGTATTACATACGGGCGAGAAAGTAAAAATCGAAACTAATTCGAGTCACGGAGAAACAAAATGTTTTGCAAAAACAAATAAGTTTTTGCCGTAAATGGGTAATAATAACTATTAAACAGTCATTGTTAAGGCCAGTTATACCGATAACCCTAGTGAACACCGTTAAGAATCATATTAGAGCCGTTGACTGTGAGTTAAACCCGATGAAACGGGCCACGAGCTGTGTTGTACGTTCAGTGTTGACAATATGCGTAAACAACAGAACAGGAGATCACTAATGTTAATCTACTCATCGCATCATCTCACTCGACGAATGTAAACCCAAAAGTTCCCGAAATAAAAAAGCTCCGCGTGTTGCCCGGCGTTAGTGAGGTAGCCTATTGCCCGGCTGCTGTCCCTTTGCACGCGCTTTGTTTTCTTTGGCGCGCAATATTATCAACATTACACTACTTCGAGTACTAAAACAGCGGCAAAGCAACTGTCGACGTCATATAAACGTCACACTATTTCCACTAGTGAAATAACTAACTACGTCACATTCCAGGATTTCACATTATACCTACTTCAAGTACTAAAACTCACACGAATACTACGCTACCTCAAGTATATAGGTACAAAAAAACTGACGAATTAACTAAGTATTTACCTACGTTTCATCGACATTGCACTACGTCGTCGATAAAGGAAACCATGGTAAAGAAACAGTCCCGCATTAGGTATACCTACCTACTTGAGAAGTAGCTACGTCACTTCTACGTGAGTACTAAAGCAGTGGTAAATCACCTAAGTAAGTACCTACGTCATATCACGACTTCACCACTAGCGACTAGTGATGCACGAAAATTTCTTGTCTTGCTTTTGTTCTTGCATTTCTTGCAAGCAAGAACAAGAACTCTTGCAAGAGTTCTCGCAAGAGTCCAGCAGAAACCCAGGCAGTTTTTTTCCAAAACTTCATTCATGGATTGCAGTTCATATTTTGTATGAAAAACACTGCAGACTATGCGACGATAGATTGCACTTGAAAAGGCCGTTCTTAGGCAATAAAAACCACATTATAACCGCCGAAAATTCCATGTGTTGCAAGAAATTACAAGAGTCTCGCAGCAAGAACAAGAACAAGAAAAAGAAATGCCGTTTCTTGTTCGTGTTCTTGCATCTAGCGATTTCCCCGGATATTGTATAGAACAAAAGCGGATGTACCAAATAAATCCAGGTTCAAATTTTGGCCGCTAAAAAATTTTCCCTCTGCGTCTTGCTGTCGGTTCGTTCGGTGTACGAACCGGCCAATGACGCAATCGTTCTTCAGAACGCAGGGGGGCAACCCAAGGCTTCCACAGAAATAGAGAACCTCAAATTAAGAAAAGTGGACTGGACACCGACAGGAGGTCTTAGTTGCAATGTGGGTCTTTATCTTGGGACGTGGAAGCATTATGTTGCAGGTCACATACAGCGATGACGTCACCACGGCCATGTGTTGTTTACCTGTGGAGGGGGGGGGGGGGGGGGGGGGAGGGGGGGATATCCCTGCTGGGATAGGGCGTGCTATTGTTTACATTCCCCCCCCCCCAATCCCCACATGGTCATCAGTAAAGTGCTGAGGAAAATTACCCACTATTACCTAGTCTGTATTTTTAGGGGTGGGACCTGGGATCGAGTCCGGCTTTCTTGAGATTTTTTAACGTTTTTTTCTGCACACTTTATGAGTAAACTAATGTTCTGAAATATAAAATGTCTTTTTAACGGCCAAAATTAACAGGTAACGTGAACAACACAGATTTTTAGAAAACTTTTAGATCCAGTAGTTTCCTCATAAAGTGTGCAGAAAAAACGTAAACAAATAGCAAATGTAATGTTCAGCCTTAATATTTTTGCTTTGAGCTTGCTGTGTCCCTCCGAGAAACCGCCCCCTGCTTCTTACGCCAATGGCTATCATACCTCTACATGGAGGAAATTTCTACAAAGAAAATATGCATGAAAACTGAATGGGAACATGGATGCGATCACGTCGTCTCTTGTTACCTGCTACCGAAATAACAAGATATTGAAATTCCGAGTGCAGCCATTCTGTCGTCTCTCTATTTTCGTTCAATTTTCTGATTATTTCTTATATCACTGTCAGGCACAGCTGAAAAAGCCGCGTCCCTATTATGTAAAATTCACAAGCCTATAAAAAAAATCGTTGACGCTGGAAAAATATAAGGACGATGCAGGGATGGTCCTCTGTATATAGGGGTAATTTGGTCAGAATCACGCCCGGCAGTCGAGTTTTTCCCCGGCTGGTGAAGGCCAGACAGAAATCTTATTATAAGGAATTCAGCACAGTAAACGCTGGAGAAAAACCTGTTGAATGAGACTGGTGTTGTTTATTTTTAATGTCTAGAAAATAACGGAAAACTTTCGAGGCGGCGGCATTGGAAACCGATATCCATGATTTTAAATATTTTCTTCTTGAGGGTGACTAAATTAAAATGGGATTTTTACTTTCTCGCTAGCCATATGGTGACAAAGTATTGTTTTTCGTCCAAAATTTCGAAATTTAGATTTTCCCATGATCCTGAGTCCAAAAAAGTGCTTTCTGGAAAAAGTCCGTCCGTCCGTTCCCTGCTCTAGAGCCTATACCGTTTATCCGATTTTGATGAAATTTGGTACGGACCTGTCTAAAATTGTGGCCAAGGGATAATTTCAAATAATTTACGGTTGATCAAAAATTGCGGCTGCTATTGCCAAAAAACCGCCAACCCTTTCTTAACGTAATATTCAGAATCAAAAAATAGTCAGCAGTTTGTCATTGGAAAACGTGAAAAAACAATTTATAAAAATAAAAAATTCATCAGGTATCTGGTCAACATGTCGTTAAGAAACACAAATTATCTGCAACTGAATGGCCACTCCAACGTAGGATTGTTCAAATAGACCACAGGCTGTTGACTATGATTATAATTGAATTATAGCTTAACCGTTTCCTTTGTTATTGCTTCGGAACTTGAACGACTTCACTATACTTACCTATATATACCACAAATACCACCCTCCATTCAACACCCTTGATAGCCGAGTGGTCTACGGGGTTGTCTTTGAGAGCCGGGTCACACCGGTTCGATCCCCAGCCAAACAAAATTTTTGTGATCGGGTATTCACATCTGATGTTCAGGAATATCGAGGCTGTGGTGGTTTGGAACACACCTAAAACTGTAGGTCCCCGGATAGTGGAAAATGAACAGTTTTTTTTATGAACCAGTTCCTCGAGAAAAATTTTCTTGGCCTAGACTAGCGTGGAATAATAGAATGAATCTAAAGTGGGTGGAAGTTTGAAGAGCCCTTTCGCGTGCATGCTGGCCTTGTTGTCTGCTGCCTCTATCGTAAAATCCTCAATGGGTGTTCAGACCATTAAGACCATGCAGTGTCTACTGAGTGCAAAAAACATTTACTTTCTGACGAGTTCGCATCCCCGGGCTGGCAGTTTTGAAGGGATGTCGTCCAGATTCTTCAAAATTAACGGCCACTTTGAAGGGAGGCCAAAGAAAAGTTCCCCTTCGTGCTGCAGTCGATAGTGCAGTGTAGCCAATGAAACGCTGGCAAAAACCCGAGCCACCCCGAAGGTGGTGGTAACCACCCGGCGAACATTGTGGCCATTCAACCTTTTACGAGTGTCATATCCACAATGTCATACATCACTGTCAGCTGATTCTATTATGTAGTTGCTGTTCCTGTGACACATATTCCTCAACTTCTCAAAACAATGAGTTATAATTGAGTTATGCTAGGGAACGAAGATGTAATTACATATTATGTTGCTTTACTGGTTTGTGAGCAGCATATAATATTCCTTGCCGTCTGCCCTTAACAAGGCATGGGAGCAGTGACGTCTATAATGTTTATTTTCATCATTTTAAGGGCGTCTACGCAGTCGTGTTTGTTTTTAATTTTTTCTGCACACTAAGAGGAAACTATTGGATATTTAAACGTTCTGAAATATAACATGTATTTTTAACTTCATAAATTAAGAGGCTATGTTGTGATTTTATTTTTATTTTTTTTTTGCTGAGAAAAAGTGCTTTGTTTTGGTTGAGTTGAACATAAACATCAACTCTCCCATGTCTGCTTAATAAGGCGCCCACTTGATAGGGCGTATGGGGAGAATGTGAGGACAATGCGGACTATACATGGTATTCCAATTAAACCGATCGATAGCCCACGTCCTGGGGGAAATATACGAACGTAACCAGTAGGTCAAACCCTATATACCACAAATAACACCCCCCACTCAACATCCTACATAGCCGAGTGGTCTAGGTGGTTGGCTTTACAGGACAAAGGGAGCCGGTTCGATCCCGACCCTATCAAAAAAGTTTTTCTGATCGGCATTAACTCTGATATGTTCAGCATGGTCAGGTGAAATATATCGAGGCTGTAAAATCTCAGTCAACCGTTTCGATTAACCTGTCACTTCGCGTTGCACTGACGTCACTGTGTGACCGGTGACATGAAGTGACGTAGCTGATCACCGGGGAGCACCATTACGGTGTTCATTCAGCTATCTGAATTTTCACTTTGTACCCATTTTCATTTAAAAGCTTTCACAGTTATGACACTCTAAAATCTCGATCCAGAAAAAATCCAAAACCTTTTTACAGCCCTATAGGTATTTTAAAAATTCTGAAATCCTGATGGAGGTGAAGCATAAAAAGGTCCGTACCTACCTAGATTTTTTGAAAATCTTTCTATGTCTTTCTTTATAGGTAGATGAACACGGGTCACACGTCACACCTGTTCCATCCGCATACCGTACGATCACAGTACTTTCCTATATAATTTTCAGACACGGGAAAGTAAAATTGACGCGGTAGACGGAAGGAATTCGAGGTAGGCATGAGGACAGTAATTACCAGATGGAAATGACGAAGTGATGGGGGAGGGGGAGGGGGAGGGGGGAGGGGGGGGGCTTGAGATGAAAATTCCAAAGAGTGGTGGGAGATGCTGTGGAACGGGCTAGACAGCCATAGGGGTCGATAGTAACCCCATTAAGACAGCGCGAAAACCACACTTTTTACTTTCTCGCCCGTATGGAATAAGTCAGCTGAGAAAGTAACGTTGTAGGCAAAACTATCAAAGCCAGCAAACATTCATCAACTGACATTAAATAGAGATATTATATTTCAGAATAAATAAACATCCGGCAGTTTCCTCAGGTTTTAATTTTTTTAATAGGTTAAAAAAAACTTAATTGAGTTGTGACACTGGAGAAGAGCCTGAATAAAAAAACTGCCTGAGGGGAATTTTTTAATTTTTATCTCGGCGTTTTCCTCCGTCGCTGACTTCATTTTAGCAACCCTGACATAAGTTTGCCATAAGTTTAGCATTTCAATGGCCGAGGGGTGTGTTGGCTCTTGCTTAGTCAGGGTTTGAGTCCCACGAAATGCTATATATACATGCATGGCTTAAGGCTGCAGACTGAGTTTTTTTTTTTAATTTTTATGTATGTTTTTCCCTCAAAAATTTTTAAATCCGTTCATTCATATGTATTCCCGATATTTTTTTAGGGAGACAGGGGTGATTTGTAAACCTTTCTAGATACACATGAGAAAGAGGAGTTAATCGGTAGGCACATTAGTGTGATTCCAAAAGAAATACTCGCGTTTTTATGGATTCTCGGCATGAATATGGAAATGTTGGAAATATTTTGTGGTTCAACCTTTAGAATATTCGTAAGAGTTTTTTTTGCCAGTGCGATGACGATCTTCCAACAAAAACTGCACCGTTATCGTCACCATCGCGCTCAGCTGGCAGCACTACCAAATACCAGCTCCCCACCCATCGTGTTAGTACACGACGGGGACCTACAGTTTTAGATGGGTTCCGAACCACCACAGCCTCGATATACATCTGACTTGCCATGCTGAACATATCAGAGGTGAATGCCAATTAGAAAAACTTTGATAGAATCGGGATTGCGACCCAGGGACCAATGAGCTATTTGGAAGGATATAGCGTGGACTCATAAGGCACTGGAGATATTCCGGACGCTATGAAATGGGCTATATGATGCGAGAAAATAGCACGGCAGGGTGACCCCTGTAAAAGTTTAAGAGCAGTTTTAACACGTCCGCTGACATTTGGAGACAGTTTGGCACTTAGGGTGACAGGCATTGCCCACAGGGGACGACCATAGGTTCTCCAGAGGTGCTTTTACTATAGAAAACACATTTAAGAGTGAAGATACAAAACACAATACAAATAATACTTATACAATAAATTGGATGAGGAAACTACTGGATATTTAAGTTCTGAAATATAATATGTCCTTTTAACGGCTGAAATGAACATGCTGTGCGGTGATTTTTGTCAGCAAGTAAATAATCGATCGTAACTTTCGGCTATTAAAAAGACATATTATATTTCAGAACATTTAAATATCGAACAGTTTCCCAAAAAATTGTCCCAAAAACATAAAGAAACATAATTGTGTGATCGCCCTTAAAACTGTTCATTATCTCATTACTTAGCTCTGGCAGTCTTATTCTAAGTTAGGTAGACAACATTGTTAGATCGCTCAACTTTATTGTTGAAGAACTTTCGAGAATAGGAAAACTCTGCCAGGTTTGCAAACTTTCAGCCCTGCAGCTTCACCATCCGATTTGTTTTGATTATCTAAGCAAATTTTTGCAGTCACTATTGATTACGTCAATAAACTGACAGCCCAGAACAGTGGCGGCTGTATAAGAAGTTTACAGTGGGGGCTGGGGGGAGGGGGGAATAAAATAAAAAATAAATAAAAAGGCGGTGTGTAGGTATAGAGGAGCATGTGGATTTTCATAAATGCCGGAAGTATAATTTTTAACTCCCGTGATATTTTATAATTTTCATACTAATTTTAGCTTTATTTTCAATGCGGTTAAAAATTCTGGCAGAGACTTCGACTTCTATTTTTTTTTCAGCGAAAGCGAATTGTTGAACTCATTTGGTGAGGCTTGCGTTAAAATAAATATAAAACATTTTGGAGGGAAATTCTTTTTCGGAGAAAATTTGTTTTGGCTGTAAAAATTTCCAGCGCGGAAAAATCTCAATTAACGTCACTAAAAACCCAGTTACCGAAGAATACTCCTTTCGAATCCCAGAATATGTATTTTTCCCGGATTTAAGGGTATTTGGGTGACCCACTCTCTCAAAGCGTGAGGTAGGAAGGAGGGAGGACAAAGCCGCCAACTAGACCATTTCATTGGAATCAACAGTTTTGGGTGGGTTCCGAACCACCACAGCCTCGATATACATTTCTCCTGACATGCTGAACATATCAGAGGTGAATGCCGATCGGAAAACTTTGATATATATATCCAATAGGATCGGAATAGCGACCAGGCTCTCAACCTGGACCATTCGGATATCGAGACTGTTCGGTGTCAGGTAATATTGGTTGAAGCTAAAAAAATTATTTTTCTTCTTTCAGGCGATTCTTTTCTCAACATTTCAAAAAGGTGAGTCCAATATTAAATTCAAAATTTTTGGTATTTTAATATTTTGAAAAGTGTCCGTAAAAAGTAAAATTTTGAAAGAAGTCTCGGGAAAAACGGGATTTGCTATATTCCCTTACTTTCATTCCCACTGAGGGTGGCATACGATTAAACCACAAAAATGATTTACGAATGTTTTGTTCTGGAATGTAATTATTCATCCCTTAACGTTATAAATCAGGTAGTTGCGTTTCATTTCTGTTTTCTCCCCGGAGGTACGTAACGTAGAACGTAGGTACCTAGGTAGGTACATCTGAAATTAAAAATCCTGATGTAAAAAAAAAAATAAGTATTTAAGTTGACGATTTTTATATTTAATTTACATTATTATATTTATTTTTTTCTGAAATATAAGATGCCTTTTTGCGGAGGCTCAATTTCCGCACGTCTGAATAATAAATCGTTCAAATTGTTCTGGTTGGATTATCTCAAAACGACAGAGAGACAGGGGTTTGGCGTTTTAGACAGAGAATGGCTGGCAAATTGACAAACTCCAGCTGCTATCATAGACTCTGCTATTAATCATTTATTGCGAGAAGTGGAAGTTCGGGCGTCCATGACAACTTCAACGTCGAAATCTCCGAAATCTGTCATTTCTTTCCCAGCCGATTTATGTACCAATCACCAAGAGTGGTACCCTCTGTATTAAGAAGGAATATACATTTTCAATGTGTTTACGTTTTTTTCAACAAATTTCTTATGGCAGTTTTGGATATTTAAATGTTCTGAAATGTAACATGTCCTTATAACTGGCCTTGTTGAGATTTTATAGGGGATTCGGGATCTATTCCCAACATGATTAAATTTTTTCCTTATTAATCTTTCGCTGCATGGGGTTGGATAGACTACACAAATGTCAATTGTCGTTGCTAAACTCTTTTAGATCATTGTGACCCCTTCTTCTTAACTATACCGTAACCGTTCCAGAGATTCCTTGAGATTCCATAAAGATTTCTAAAGATTACCAACGATATTCATAGTAAGATGAACCCCGAAGGGGTAACCACTCCAAAAAATTCTAAGATTCCCTGAGATTCCATAAAAATTTCCAATGATTCCCAACGAGTGGTTAACAACCCCTCGCTATACTCCTTGTTCTGAACAAAAAAAAAAAACTGGAAACCCTGTTTTTTTAGAACAATGGATCATTAGTCATTTACCCTCATCCAGAAGTAAGCTGGACTATAGCGGTCTATTCTCATATTGTTAAAAGTTTTTTAAAGCCCCAGTGCCCTTCTCTGAACTTAATATGGTTCACCGCATGAATTGGTAGGGAAAAGAATAAAGTATGAAATAGAACAAAAAGTGTTTGACTGTTTGACTGTGAGAGACAATGGAAAGGGAGCAGGTTGGATGTTTTCAATGGTAGCTCACCCCCGAAGCCATCCGGCCCATCAATAATGCACGCGCGTTGCCGACGGTCGTTCCTCCATTATTAAATAGGCTCAAGAGGAAAACCAGAATTGAGGCCAGCTGCTCAACTTCTGACAGAAGTTCTTCTGACTAGACGGCTGTATTTCGAGGAGCACCGGTTCGATCCCGGTCCTGTCAAACTTTTTCTGGTCGGCATTCACCTCTGATATGTTCAGCATGTCAAGTGACATGTACATCGAGGCTGTGGTGGTTCGGAACCCACCTAAAACTGTAGGTCCCCATCGAGTGGGGACCTAGAGAATTCTTACTATGACAATATAATAAGGTTTCCCTAGGAGGGACAAGAGACCAAGCAAATAAGTTCGTTGTAAAGAGAGTTCGCTACAGAGAAATAAAGAAATAATTAAAACGGTCTGTAAGTTGGGTCAAATAATCATTGCTCAATGATTTTTACCTTACCTACAGTATCTTTAAGGGCCACCATATACATTAGCTATTTTTTTACGTTTCCATTTCAAAATTTGTGAGAAAACTATTGGATATTTAAATAATCTGAAATATAACATATCTTCGTACCGTCATTACTCATTTCATGAGGCTATGTTGTGATTTTTGTCACCAAGAAAATTGTCCAAAATTAACCGATCGTGTAATCACAAGCATGAGTAATAACGTTAAGAAGACATATTATATTTCAGAATATTTAAATATCCAATAGTTTTCTCACAAAGTTTGAAATCGGAACGGAAAAAATAGCGATTGTATATTCAGCCTTAAGAGGACGCTATACCTGACGATGCATTTTTTGCCGCCCATAAGATTAACATTGCGAGCGGCGATTCATTTTCAAGGTTTACCCTTGGTTGGAAAGACACAAACTTTTGCCTGTACCTAGCCCTAACAATGTTCTAGGGAGTGTTCGAAGCAGATTTCCCAATTTCTCACTGGTTTCTTTTATTGCAACTGTTTTGCAAATGCTAGCATCGCATACCTCAAGAAAAGTGCTGTATCTCGAAAACCAGTAAAAAAATTGGAAATCTGCTTCAAACACTCCCTAGAACATTGTTAGGGCTAGGTACAGGCAAAATTTTGTGTCTTTCCAACCAAGGGTAAACCTTGAAAATGAATCGCCGCTCGCAATGTTAATCTTATGGGTGGCAAAAAATGCACCGTCAGGTATAGCGGACCCTTAATGGCAGATAGGGTAGAAAATAGGGAAGGACGTATAGCGTTCGCTCGTTATAGAGAGTTAGTCGTTACAGAGAGTGTCGTTATAGAGAGAAGAACTGTATATTTCTGGAACAAAAAAATTTTCAAAAGTTTTCTCTAAAAAGTGTCAAATATATACATATTCCAGATCTAAAAAAAACCTTCCGTTTTTCCATTGTAATAAATAATGTAAATGTATAAAACTGACATGGTGACCTCAAAAATACGCAAAAAAATTCGGGACAAAGTGAAATAACGCTTGAAAAAGTTAAGTGATGAATCCACCCCGTCGCGCTGCAGGTCGTAAAAAGGGGAAAACTGTCCAAAATTTGGGTTGAAGAGAGAAATTTTTGATCCGAACGTCCTTGAGACGTGCAGTAAATGTACGTCGTTACTTCGTCACTAAGCCGCTGCTGCTGTTGCTGAGTTACTTAATGGCCTGGATCATCATCACACAAAGATAACGCTAGAGCCATTACGTCAGTTCTCCAGCAGGTGTATTCCCTTTCTCGAACGTCAGCAAACCCACCCAACTAACACCTTCAATATTTATTGTAAGAAGAACTGTTTTCCGTATATTGCACGTTGGCGTGCCTTATCTTCTTACAATAAATTTTGAAGGTGTTAGTTGGGTGGGTTTGCTGGCGTTCGAGAAAGGGAATACACCTCCAGAAATGTCTGAAATGTTTTGAACCACTATAGGTGTGGAGTGAAGTTCCATGAGAATGTTGGATGTCTCCAGTAAACGGTGCTGGAATGAGGGAAATTTTTGGTTGGAAGGTTCCCCCTCTCTTCACACACTTGTTTGCAAGGTATCGTAAGTTGCCAGACGGGTGACATCAGGTGGCCATCCCGGCATGGGGTTCTAACCTTGATGAGACCAGCGCAGCCTTATAAACACCCATGCTTGGCTTACTGTGTGATGTCTTCAGCTGCTTCTTTGAGTACCGATGTGCACAAATATTTTGTGGGGTATGTAAGGTACTCTGAAATATGATATTTATGTCAAGGTATTAAAGTTGCCATTTAAAAAGACTTAAGTATTATATTTCAGAAGAATTAAATACCCAACCGTGTCCTTAAAAGCTGGTTACTATGTGGACAAGTTACACTTTGTTTTTGACTTTTAAAAAGATATATTATATTTCAGAACAAAAAACATCGAACAGTGCCCTAAGAAAAGTGTCATTAAAATTCAGGACCCACACGGAGAGAAATGAAGCCTAAAATTCTGACCTTTTTTTGTAGGTAGGGCTCGAGCACCTTAAAAAGGTCGGGTGTACTCTTCGCGGCAGGTTACCGCGAATGTTCGAAAAAGGGTCGGCGGCTTTTAGATGGGGGCGACCTTCTGTTTTCGGAAAGGGTTAGAAGCCTCAACCTTTTAGTCGCGGCGACTGTTTTCCGCGACCTTTCGGTCGCCGACAGGGGTTGCCACAACTTTTCGTACTGCAACCTTTTCGGCAAAAGTCGCAGTAACCTGCCAAAAAATCAACCTTTTCCATTCTAAAGCCGTTGGGGCGACAGTTTTTTAACAGAGATGGTTAGGGCGATCTGTGGAGCTTCGACCTGTCTAAGGTGCATAGTTGCCGTAACACAGGAGGTTTTATGAAAAAAAGGTATCTCTGACCGAGCTTACAAAATAAGATCGAAGCAACCGTTTCATTTTATTAAAAAAAATGAGGGGACCCCTCTATTTATGGATGCCAACCTAGGAACTATAGGTAATAGGTTAATGAGGAATATAGGTATATAATGAAAGAGGGCTTTTGAAATGCATATAACGGATATAGGTATATTGGAAAGGTACCCTGAAATTACAAGAGATAAAGTACCTAATTAGTGCTCTCTTCAGAACATGTTCGAATCCTCAGGGCATTACACGATACAAAGGAATACGATGTTTGAAATATAACGGGATGCATGCCAGACCCATGCATTAGCCATTTGGGAGCGATGACCTGAGGGCGAAGTTATGTACCGATTTAAGTGCGCAGCTATATTTGTATAACTTACGACAATGTACGATGGAATGCGAGGGGTCGTTTACCTGCATGGCAGGTATAACGTATATGGCGGTTGAAATGAATTTTATCTGCTTATGCATGCAGGCCCGTATCCATGCAGAAAGATTGGGGGGTTATTTGCTTCACGTTGGTATAGTACCATGTCAATTTTTCACCCCCCAGCCCCCCCCCCCCCCCCATGGATATATACGGCTGGTTTTATACCCATAAAGCATGCATTTTGCTTTACAAATGGGTCAACCGTGACCTGTTGGACCACGTGATATAGTGCAAGGTAATTAGCTCTGACCGTACATGGTCATGTGACTTGTAAAAAAAAGTTGGGGCCACCTAAGACCACGCGCCTTGTCACGTGATGAAATGAATGACGTAGGAAGCAATGTAGCGGGGACCTTTGTTATTTTACCGCGCATTTATAAAAATTCAAATAGTGAGTGACTTGAGTTTCCGAAAATTGCCAATTTTGAAGCTAGAAGCGTAAGATTTTCACTGGAAGATTCCAAATAAAAAACTGAAACTGAAAATCCAAGAGTACGGGTAAAAACTAGCAGGAAATCGTTGTAAAAAATGAAATATTGTTTGGAGTGTGCGATATGGAGTTGCGCATTTTTCCGTGCAGACGTCCATAGGTAGGGCCGGTGTTAGTCTGTACGAAGTCACCCCCATTTCTCATGCTAATTATTTTTTGAGAATATGTCAGTTAGAACTGAATTTATAAGGGGGTTTTTTCTATAGCATTTGACTGTCACAATGCATCAGGCATTTTTGGGGGACTGCTTGGGCCTATAAAAGAAGTGATGGGCATAATGAGCTGCTTAAAACGCACATACACACATCGAAATTCGAGGTTTTTGGTCAATGTAGATCCAAATTTGACATTCTATGGGTGTTTATATTGACGGCGTAGTAGCCTCCGACTCGAATGGGCTTTTTTTAATGGTATTTGAAGGCGTTGTTTCGGACTTTTCGACATTTTTGGCTTCCTCTAATCATTTTGATATCAGTGAAATCCTTTTTTGAGCGACTGCTACAATTCTTATGGGGGTAAAATTACAACTTTTCACGATTTTATTTTCATTCGGTTCCCAAGATTGCACAAAAAGCGAAAACCACCATTACTGCCCTTCAAAATACCCAAAACACCCCCCAAACAGCCCTTAAAGATGTTGTGACGTCACTGAGTTTAGACATCCCATTAGTAGCTGCGACCCTGTGTTGCGCAGGTGTCTACATCTGTCAATCATTTCAACCTTTTTTCGCGAAAAATGTTGAAGATACCGCGTAATCGCCTGCGACATTTTTCGTCAACCTTTACGGGGTGTATCCAACCTGTCCCCTCGAATAGCGTTCCGGCAACATCGCAAATAGGTTGTACCTGAAACTATTCCGCTTGGAGCGCTGGTGTCTACAGTATTCCCAACCTACTGCCCGGCGTTCTGCCGCGTCAGTTCTCGCTGAGCTTCTGAATGGTTCGTATGCCTTCCATCAGACGGGAAAAAATAACGCTCATAACGCGGTACTTTGCCCAAAAACGTGTTGTGTTTGTTTCGCGAGTTAACAGGTGTAAAATGGGTGATAAAAACAGTGACGATGAACTGGCTCGGATCTTAAAGTCCTTCAATCTCCATCATTTGATGGGAAAAATTACACGTAAGTGCCTATTTTTTTATTTTTTAAAATAAATTCAACGTGATGGTGCATTTCTCCAATGCTTGTTTTTTATTTTGATGCTCACTCTTTTTGAAAATCCATTTCCTCGAACTGAAAATTTATAAGAAGGAGAAATTGCATATAATGTCGTGTTATCCCGTTAACCCCTCAATTCGTTCAGGCCATTGTTATTTTTAAAAACTTGTTATACCTGATCTCACGGCAATTTTGTGTGGAATTGTGCTTGTACGTCATCCTGATTCTGAATGTTTTTGTATTCTTTTGTTTGCCAGAGAACGGATTGGGGCTCCATAACATGGTGTCATTGACGGAGGGTGACATACGTGATCTTGCTGACAGCATTGTAGATCGCTTCAACATTAGAAATCTAATTACTGCACTGCAGAGTAAGGTAAGCCCAACAAATGTGTCATTAAGGGTTTCATAAGCCACGTTTCTTTGTCACCATGTGAGTATAGGTACTCCAGTGAAAATTGTTGCTGTGGCCGCATGCCTTTTCTATGTTTATGGTCACGGCCACCCACCCCGCCAGTATTGGGTTATCGTTTTGATAGATCCTATCGAGGAGGTAACCACTCCAGAGATTCGTTGAGATTCCCTGAGATTCCATCAAGATTTCCAAAGATTCCAACGATATTCATAGAAAGATGAACCCCGAAGGAGTAACCACTCCAAAAAAAATTCCAAGATTCCCAGAGATTTCATAAAGATTTCCAATGATTTCCAAAAAGATTCCCAACGAGTGGTTAACCCCTCGGATCCTATTGATTCCAACGACTTCGTGTATTTACTCTTTTACTGTTTCATTTTGAGTAACGTGTGTTAATGTGTTTTGTCTAGGCGCCTGAGGCTTCCACAACGCTTTCACGTCCAGAACCTGCTCAGTACGTTACACCACCGCTGTCAGATCCTGATGAGGGGAAAATAGTAAACACCTTCACCCAACAACTGCTGGTGTCTAGTATACAGCAACCGAATCCCACACCAGGGCCATCACAATATTTTTTTGACGAGGTAAGTTGGTACCTATTTAGGTGTACGTTAAGAAAGTTTTTGGAAATATTTGACCGTATATAAAAGATATGTTTTTTTCTTATATCAGTATAATGAAGAGAAAAAGGTCAGCGCGACCCCAAGACATGGCCACAACCTATTTCAAAAATTTAGTAACACTGAACCCACTGCTTTATAAAATTAGAGTTGGGTACCTACCACCTATATGTCACTGTATGGGAAATAGGAGTTTTATTTTTGTAATTATATATTTTTTTTTTTTGGTACTTATAGCAGTTCCCGCCGCCAAGGCTCCTTGATGACCGTCAGCCGGAATTCCAGTCATATGGACCATCGTTTACCCTGCAGCGGTCGCATAATTTTTACGTCACTCCACCAATCGAGCTGCAAACGGATGCGCAGGCTTCTACCAGTGATGAACAGTCCTCTTCTTCACTTCGTGGCGTAAGTAACAGTTATTTTTATGACAGCTTGACATTATGGAATGAACCAAATTTGCAACGATGAATAAAATTTGAGTTGATTTACCTTCTATGAAGAAAGTATTGGACATTTATTGTTCTGAAATATAATATATATGTGTTTTTACCGTCATTAATTGTGAGGCTATGTTGTGATTTCTCGATTGGTTAATTTTGGACAATTTTGTTGTTGTCAAAAATAACTCGATCGTAAAATCACAACATAGCCTCATAATTTTTGACGCTAAAAAGACATACCTATAATATTTCAGAACTTTTAAATATCCAATAGAGTAGAAGTAGAAACGTAAACAAATAGCGAATGTATTGCTCCTTAAGTTCGAATGTTCTTTTTAGGGACCCTCATTGGATGCCTACCTTGAAGAGAACGTATTACAAGAAACAGTGACTACCACGGCAGTAGAGGAGAAAGCGCGGTCTTCGGAAGCGGTACTACTGACCAGTCTTCTCGGGTCCTCGGCCCTAGGGAAAATAATTCTAAAAAAAGCCGGAAAGGCAGACGGGCGGCTTTCATTTCACCAGCGGTGTTTCGTCGCCACTGTCATTATCGAGCACGAGATCCAAAGTAAAGGAGGAGCTGCAGTCCGAGCACCGACTCTAGAATCTTGGGCAAAGGGAGCAGCCGAGGTATTCCCGGCAGAGCCGAGCCACCTGTGGTACTTTCAGGGTGAGAAAGGCGCAAGTGGATACCTGTTTAACCGCCTCGGCAATTATAGAAAGAAGATTCGTACCTCCACACCGGGGTATTCACCAAAAATTGGAACAAAAACAGCATCACCTCATCGTGTGAATGAATCACTGAAGAGGCGTATGTCCAGGGAGGAACCTGCAGACGCGACAGACACGGCCCAAGAGGACACTCCCGCCCATGACGAAGATTTTTTAATTGAGGACTGCCTCAAGTGGCTGGAAAATTCTAGCAGCCCCGAGGACCAAGTCGAAAGCAAATGGTTCCGGACGCGAAAGGCACGTACTAGTCTCCTGAAGAGAGTGGACACAGTGGAGTACATCACGCGGTTTCCCCTCCTCGCCCTCCCAAACGGGTATACCTATGTAAGTATTTCATCGCTAAGAAGCGTCTTCTCCAGGCACGTTGTTCATTATTTTTATTTTACAGCCATCATTATTTTTTTCATTTCTTTTCCAGCTCCAGAGTGACTTCGCCGACAAGTACCCGGACAAGGTCGACAAGTTCGGGGAGCAATTCCCACTCCTGAAGTCAAAAGTCCTTCAACTCATTGAAAGGAAGAGAGATAGCCACTCAAAACGCGCCACCCGAGAGTACCTGACATCTCTTTTGGATGCTAGCAAAAGTAAGTTGCACCTATCAACCTAGCTACCTACCTATCTCCCTATAAAACTATTTGATTAGATCCAACAATTAAGAGTGGATATTTATTTTTTCTGAAATATTATCGGTACGTCCTATTGAAAAAACAAAACAAAGAAAGTATAAGTTGTGTATACGCTCTTCATGACTCAACCATAGCGAAAATTTTGGCATTAAAAAAAATAAAAAACACTTGATTTGAAATCACAAGACACTGACAACTGGATGTTTTTTAAATGGCGGTGGCTTATAAAGCGCTTGTTGTTTTCAGTCAGCGAGGAACAAGGTGACTTGGTTGCCCTGCGAGCGCTGCCAGACCTGTTCCAGTCACCGCCGTCGTTGCACGTTCAGTTCCAACACCCGTGGAAATTGAGCTGGCTCGACTTCCGCGAGTTCATTCCACGCGTCTCTGAACCGGACCAAATCCGGGACTACATCGAAAAAAGAACTCAGAAGATCAGCGAGAACTCCCTTCGACTGCAACCCTTTATAATAGCTGTAGGTCTGGCATGGACAGAAATTAAGCAATTCATCCTTGTAATTTCACCGCAAGTTTGGTACACTTTCAGCACTGCCCGGGAGGTAGTCAAAGTAGCTTATGAAATTTACTGGGCCCTGTTCACGGCGTACTCTCTTGATTTTGCACCAGTTTGGATGGTTATTCAAAAATTTGTTTATCAAATGAATTCATCTTATGACACCAGCTCCCTTCCGCTGCAGGAAGTGTTGAGAGATTTGGCCATCGACTTCGCCCAGTAATTTTTATCAGCTAACGCAAAAATGTATATTAAGTGCGCACTCTGCGACAAAGCATTTCTAAAATTTTATCAACTTCATAAACATATGAAATATAGTCATAACTTCACTGATTTCACTTGTGCTGACCTGAACTGCAGTCGTAGGTACGACCATTTCTCTTCTTACCGTAGACATTTCATGCTGGCTCATTTAAATAATAACGCCAAGAAGGTAACTATCACTTCCCACACTGAATTCAATGATGAAAATCTGTTAGATTCTGATGGTGATACAGTAACTCCTGGCAGTAATGATCCACTTATAATGGAAGTGCAGGACTCTGTCCTACCAACAGCTACTGGTTTTGCTAAATTTTATGCGAATCTATACAGCAGTCCTCAAATTCCTCTGGGCATTGCTGATGACATTTCAAAATTTTTGGCGATACTTTTCGATGAGTCAGTAAAACCTTTGTGTGAAAAATACGATGAACAATTTCGTAATCAACTTCTTATTTTTGGCTCTGAGTTCAGACGCATGAAGTACTTTGAAGGCATTGGAACGTTTATAAAACCTGAGAAATACGTAGTTGGGGCTCGGCAAGAATTTTCAAAGAAAAAAGGCGGCGTTCTGACAGTAGTTGAGTGTTTAGCTTATAAAATTTCGTTACGCAATGTTTTGAAAGGTTTTTTTCAACTCAGTGATGTTCTGTCACTTACTCTTCAACACATCCGTCAGCTTGAGTCGCAAGAGTCACCTCTTTTAATAACTCACTTCATGCAAGGGTCATTTTGGCGGTCACGAAAAGCTCTCCATGGCGAAAAGATAGTTCTGCCATTATTTCTTCAGATAGACGATTTCGAGCCCCTTAACTGTCTTGGTTCGCATAGCACCATTTACAAACTTGGTGCTGCATACGTCAGTCTGCCCTGTTTGCCTGACTTTTTGAAATCACGCCTAACCTCAATTTTCCTGGCATTGCTATACTTTTCGTCAGATCGAGTTCAGTTTGGGAATCGAACAATATTTTTGCCACTAATTGAAGAATTTAATTTTTTGATCGAGCAAGGCATTGAATTTGACACACCAAACTTTAAAGGAACAATTTACTTTGAACTGGCTCTTATTCTGGGAGATAATCTTGGTATTCACAGTGTTGCCGGATTTGTAGAAAGTTTTTCAAGTAATTTCCCATGTCGTATGTGCAAGGTGCACAAGAGCATTATGGCCACGCAAGTGACTGTTGATAATTCTTTGCTTAGAACCATGGAAAATTACATGGAAGACTTAGCCGTGGGTGACGTCACTGTCACTGGTGTAAAAGAAAAATGTGTATGGTTGGAGGTACGCAACTTTGACTTGTTTAATCAAATCGGTGTTGACGACATGCATGACATCCACGAGGGTGTCATGAAGTACGTCATGGCAAAGCTTATTGTTACCCTTGTTGACAAGGAAAAGTTTTTCACGCTTGAAGCGATGAACTTTAAACTAAGTAATTTCAACTTGGGTCCCGACAGTAAAAACAGACCCGTTGCACTGACTATCGAAAATTTACGTAAGGGTAACTTGCGGCTAAGCGCCGGAGAAATGGCTGTACTTTTTCGATATTTTGGTGTGATGCTCGGTACCTACGTTCCAAGGGGAAACAGATACTGGTCACTTTACACTCTTTTTTGTCGGGTCATGGACTTTGTCATGGTTTCTCGGAGTGTGTCCGCACATGAAGTTGAATTCATGCAAACACTCATAGAAGGTGTATGTGAAGAGTACATGTTACTCTTTTCTGAGAAATTGAAACCAAAATTTCACTTTTTGCTGCACTACAGTGCAGCTATATTGAAATTTGGACCTTTGCGTTGGCTTAGTTCAATGCGTTTTGAGGCAAAGCACAGGCTGGGAAAGTTAGCCTCGAAAACCACGTGTAATCGAGTAAATTTACCCTGGACCATTGCTCAAAGACATCAGTTGAAGTTGAACAATATTCTAGTACAGGGCAAACTGCCGCCTCATATCCTTATCGGCCCTACCAGTCCTCTGTCTGCAAGCACTGATCTTAAGGGTAAATTTGAAACTTTAAGCAATGTCAAGCAAGCTGAGTGGATCACTGTTGGTTCCTCAACGTACAAACAAGGGTCGGTCTTAGTTCATAAATTATTCAATATGTGCTTGTTGGCGTTTGTTCAACTTGATAACTGTTACATTGACACTGGGACACAAAAAATTGTGTTTTCTGCCTTTCCTTTGCATACCATTCAATTTGATGACCATTACTACGCATACGAGGTTACCTTCCCCACTTATCAAACGCCACCAGTACTTATCGAGTATGACAAGTTGTTAAGCCCGTACCCATGTACCACTACTTCTATAACTTGCCAGGAGGAAACGACCTCCTTTGTCATTTTACGAAAGCCTATTTAAGGTGGCTAAAATTTCTGATGTATGTTGAGCATCGAACTTGAGTGTTCTGAACGCAAAGACGTCAGTCTTACCACTTAGCCATTCCACTGTACAGTGCATATATCTTGAATCTCCATGGTACCTACCTAATTGAATTTTTAATTAATAAAAATTGTCATTGACTTGAATAACTTTTGTTTCATGGTCCGTAACTCTTGATTATGTATTTTTCTTTGCAGAGGGCCCACAGGTAACCTGTATATGGGGTTGCAGGGCTAGCTCCATGCCACCCCTTCAATTGGAGTGGTGGCTGTGGGCATCTGCACAGTCCTGCAGCCATATACAGGGGGCGCAATGCGGCTGCAGCACCATTCGGGTACTGCCCCTGCCTGCTTCCCCACCCCCCGCGCGAGGGGGTGGCAGGGGGTACCCCGGGTTGCATACCCTGCTGCACGGTATACCCCCCCCACAATGGGGGGGGGGGTATACCGTGCAGCAGGGTATGCAACCCGGGGTACCCCCTGCCCCCCGCCCCGCGGAGGGGGGGCGCATGCAGGGGCGGAATCCGGGGGTGCAGTATGTCGCTGCGACCTACCTGAGGCTCTATGCAATAGGTCGCTACGACCTAGCAGGCAGGCTAGGTAAGTAGGGTCAACCTAGTAAATAGGTAGGAGGCAACCTACTAGAGGTTGGAGCCTAAAGTAGCTGCGACCTACGCCAGGTTGGGGCCTGAGGTAGCCCCGACCTATTAGGGACCTGCTAGGTTGTGGGCATACGTAGGTGCAACATATCTACTCGGTTGCGGCTACTCTTCTTTTCGGGGAAAGGTTGTTGTTAAGTTCACTTAACGTAACAAGTACGTCGCTACTACCTAGAAAAAAGGTTGTAGCAATCTAGGCGGATGCGTTTTTGGGTAAAAATTTTATTTGCCTTGGTTGCCGCCACGTATTCTGCACGTAACACCAACCTCTTCCATGCCGGCCGTAACGTCCCTGCAACCGAAAAGAAGCGCCCTGTAATGGTTGCACCTACCCATTATCCTGGCGCCATAAAGGGTTATAGCTACCTCAACGAGCGATAGGTCGCTGCAATTGCGCATTGGAGGGGAAATTTGCAAGGTCAAATATACTTATTTGGACCTAGGTATCCCCGACCTTAGTCCCTAGAACGGTTGAAATCGTGCTCCAAAAACAGGTCGCCGCCGCAAAAATCGTCAACCTATATTCGAAAGGTTGACGCGACCGTCAAAAGGTTTTGGTTGAGCCACGACCCCGGAAAAGGGTCGTGGCCGCCAATTATTTCTCTCCGTGCATGGAGGAAACCAAAACCCCTGACAGGCTAGGGAACAATCTCTTTCCCTACCCTTCACCGCACGATAGAGGAAAGACCCTCGACAGACCGAACGATAACTCATCGGAACGTACGAGGGGTGATTTACGATGAAGAGGTAAGAAATTGTAATACGAGAATAGCACGTGGAGGGCATTGAACAGTGAGTAATGGCCTAAGTTGGAGTTGGGTCGTTTTGGTTTTAGAACCAGCACGTGATCCAGTGGCGTGTTGTTCTACAAAATTTTCCATTGGACTGACCCTTAAGACCGACTGTACTTGTAAGCGGTTTTGTAGAAACCAAAAGTTGTTCCAAAGGTCTCCTCCCTTCGTAGATATAGCGGGTTGAAAATTTTGATTTCCGGTTTCATAGTTGAGACAGTAGAGTAGCTGTGTCCTTGTCAGACTTTGATAAATCGATGTCTCTAGTTGACGGTTCCTACCGTTAGCTTACAGTGAGGTAGGCAGCAGAAGACGCGAAGCTTAGCAGAAAGTAGCCAAAGCTTACGTCACTTTCGGTATTTTCACAACTCCTACCAACCTAAAAAAAAAAAAAAAAAGTTGTCGCAATCTAAAATGCAATAATATAGTAACTAATTCAGCCATAGAGTACATAATCCAATCATTTCCTGAGCCACTGATTTTTCCCATCCCCAAAATGAAAATGTAGGAGACGCCACTGGATATGACCTAGCGTGCTGCTGTAGCCCTATTTCATTCTGTGTCCCTAGGCCACGCAGTCACGCTACTCTGCAAAGTATGACGCACTTTCGGTTTCACCCTCGTACCTGATTAAAAGGGCGAAATGAAAAATTCACGAGTTCCCTATTTTTACAGTGATCACCTATGTAGGATTCTTGTAGACCAAGTGTCTTTTTACTTTCTCGCTAGCCAGACTATATACTTTCCCTTGGAAACTGTTCGATTTTTTTAAATCTACAATACCTATATATACTTAAATAGGCAGAACCATTTCTCTTCCCCTTCTGTTGGATATTGTATATTCTGAAATATGTACAATACAAAATAACTTTTTAACGTCAAAAATTTTGATTTTCCGGTCCATATTTTCTGGACAAAAATCACTCGATCGTACAATTACAGAATATTTAAATATTCGGCAGCTCCTTCAAAAAATAGGAAGAAAAATAATTCTGAAAAGACATGTTATATTTCAGAACAACGTATCTCAAATTTAATCCCTCTGAAAATGGACATTAGAAACCATTCTTGCAGGTATGAAGATTCACTAGAAAAACTTTCAACAACTTGGGATATGAACCAAGGAGAAACTGACAAATAACCCGTTCTGTTCACTCCATTCCTTCAGGACTGTATTGCAGAGAGTTAGCAAAAGCTGTTGGGGAAAGCTTAAATCCCTTTTCAAGGGTTTCCTTTCTGTAAAGATGGTCTTATTCCACCTGAAAAGGGTTTGGTAGATGTGAAACATTTGTCTCCCAAGTCGGAGAGAATGTAAGAAGGCATCTATCTCACGTTCAAACCCCGTGTGTAGGAAATCTTCCTTCGAAGGCGCATCCGTCTTGCTAAGAAACAGCTTGAAAATGAGAAAAATAGGGTGGGTAGTTTTTTTTTTTTTTTTTTTTGAAAAAAATTTTGATTTTTTTGTTGGTTTCTGATAGTAAAGATTCAAAAAAAAAAATTGTTCTTGTTCCTATCCTTGTTGTTCTTGTTCCTGTTATTGTTCTTCTTGTATGCCAGAACTATTAAGAGGACGCTATACCTGACGAAGCATTTTTTGCCGCCCATATGATTAACATTGCGAGCGGCGATTCATTTTCAAGGTTTACCCTTGGTTGGAGAGACACAAAATTTTGCCTGTACCTAGCCCTAACAATGTTCTAGGGAGTGTTCGAAGCAGATTTCCCATTTTTTCACTGGTTTCTTTTATTGCAACTGTTTTGCAAATGCTAGCATCGCATACCTCAAGAAAAGTTCTGTATCTCGAAAACCAGTAAAAAAATGGGAAATCTGCTTCGAACACGACCTAGAACATTGTTAGGGCTAGGTACAGGCAAAATTTTGTGTCTTTCCAACCAAGGGTAAACCTTGAAAATGAATCGCCGCTCGCAATGTTAATCTTATGGGCGGCAAAAAATGCACCGTCAGGTATAGCGGACCCTTAAACAAGAATTAGAGCAATACGTGACATTCTACCGAGGAGAAGTCAGCCGATGCTAGACAGGGGTATGCATAAAACCCAGCTGTATACGAAATCGTCACAGAAAAAAATGATTCTACCGAAATTCGAACCCAGTCCTCCCAGGACAGTCAATCTCTCAGACAGTTTGGAAACTCGAAATAGCACTATACAATCCTATATTAGTAATGTCACATTACCTTTAATGTGTCAATTGTCAGGGGTGTCATATAGATAATTGGGTGTCACTATAACAAATGACACCACGTCGAGAATTATCCATTGTGCTCAGCTGGCAGCACTATAACGAATCCCACCCATCGTAGAGACCTACAGTTTTAGGTGGGTTCCGAACCACCACAGCCTCGATATACATTTCCCTGGACTTGCTGAACATATCAGAGGTGAATGCCGGTCAGAAAAATTTTGGCAGGGTCGGGTTCGAACCGGTATTTCTCTAAAAACACTCATAATAATGAAGTAAGCTGTGATTATACATAATATATGAAATTATAAACTTTGTTTGGTACAGTTGAGATGACAGGAAAATCATCTAAAAAGTTTTCTAATCTCACCTTTAAATATTCATTCATTCATTAACTACGGGTTAAATATTCACCTTTGGTGAAGGTCGACTCTTTTCTAATTTTCAGAAAATAACCCAGGGAGTTTTATTCTTTGAAATATTCGCTGAAACATTGCTGCAATATTCTGCATTATCCGCCTACAGTAGATCTAAAACAGTCGATTTTTCCCCCAGCCAGTGGTATAGGTATCACAATTCATCAAAAGACATTGTCAAGAAAAAACAGGGTTTCCAAAATTATTTTTTGTTCAGAAGGGGTCACAATGATCTAAAAGAGTTTAGCAACGACAATTCACATTTGTGTAGTCTGTCCACCCTTGGATATGACTGACGTCACTCTCACCCAAGAGAGATGTAGACTGAAGTGCCTCCAGCAAAGGTAGGTCATCATCATCATCATCATCAGTTGGTGGGGTGCGCGTAGCGGGTCATAGGCCACAAGGAAGGGCCCTTTGACCACCCCTGGCATTCTTCCTTATTCCGTAATACCGGCTGCCTCCGCGAAGGCGCCGATTTTCCCCCACCCCACCGAAGCTATGGGAACCACTCCTAGGTCCACGGCGAAGCCCAGGTGTTCCAACCGGTGCCTCCACAACGCCGGGCACTCAAAGAAGATGTGGCGTGCTGACTCCTCTTCGACACCACAGTGCCTGCACTGAGTGTCTTGCACCACTCCCAACTTGGCGAGATGCACACGGAACGGGCCGTGGCCCGTCAGCAATGCCACTACTCCGCGCACTCTTCTTCTGCTCAACGCCGTCAGCTCATGTGTCCTTCCATGGAGTGGCCCTGCTATACATTCTTTGGAATGCCGTAGATGGTCAAGGGTTCTCCAATAATTTATCCATTTCCCAATGAGACGTTTTGTCAGAGCACTTTTCACTATTTGCCGTGTAATCCCCACCATTGGTTCTGGGGCAATGGGTAACACAGCTGCCCCTTTTTTTGCCAGTGCGTCCACTTGCTCGTTACCAGCGACCCCCATGTGACCTGGCACCCAGAGTAACTGGACATGGTTTCCCTGTTTTTGAACATCTCGGCACGCAATTTTGGTGTCTCTTATAAGTTTTGAGGTGACAACAGGACTTGACAACGCTCTTATAGCTGCTTGGCTGTCGACGCATATTGTGACTTGACGGTTTTGGACACGTTCATTAACACATTGCTCCAGGGCTACCCGTACTCCCATCACTTCCGCTTGAAACACAGTTGCGTGTTTTCCCAACGGGATCGAGAGGGACAACTCCAATTGTTCACAATAAACTCCTGCCCCGGACTGCCCGTTTTGGCGGGATCCATCAGTATACCATGTCAGCTCACCCGTCAATTTGCTGTATATAGATCCTGTCGCCCATTCCTCACGGCTTGGGATGATCGCCGGGGGAAAGGAGTCGAACATAATCTCCTTTACTTGACCATCCTGTGGCATTAACAGTTCTGCAACGCCTGCGTTCCTCAGCAGACTCTCACTTCTCAGCATTCCTGTTTTCTTCAGTCGCCAAGCCGCCATTATGGCCTCACCTTCCAGAAATAAGTGCAGCGGAGGTAAACCCAGTAGCACTTCCAAGGCCGCAGTGGGGGTAGTGCATATAGCTCCAGTGGCCGCGATGCACGCTAACCTCTGAAGTTTGCTCAGCAGACGTTGTGTTCCTCCTTGCTCTGATCGACGCCACCACACTATGCAACCGTATGAAATGATGGGTCTGATTAACATAAGGTACAGCCATCTAACGAATCTTGGTTTCAGCCCCCAACTTTTTCCAAAAGTCCCCTTGAGAGCCCAAAATGCTGCTTGCGCTTTATTAACCATTTCAGTCACATGGATATGCCATCTGAGAGATCTGTCCATCCACACTCCTAGGAATTTCACCTTGTCCACGGGCACTATTTCTTGGCCATTCAAGAGAAGAGGGGGAATCTGGCGCTGGTGCTTACGGGTAAACAGCACTATCTCCGTTTTGGCAGGGTTAACCGTGAGACCTTTGTCTTGACACCAACGAACTACCAGGCGCAATGCTTGTTCCATTAGGTCATGAATAGTGCTCACTACACTTCCTTGTACCAGGATCACAACGTCGTCCGCATAAGCCTGACAGTAATAGCCTTTTGGCGTCATTAAATTAAGGAGATCGTCAATCACCATGCTCCATACAAGCGGCGAACAAATTCCTCCTTGAGGACAACCGCGACCCACTTTAGCGGTAATAGTGGTGACTCCTCTGGACGCGGAGACAGTTCGCAATGCAAGCATCTGCTGCACCCATTCGGAATTACCATGGAAAATGGTCGAGATGATAATAAGGATAAACCTCTGATTCCGGCTATTTTTGAGAGAAAGCCATTACTGCAACGGTCACCCCCGCTGCAGAGGAGGTCTTCTATTCCCGATCTTTGGACTACTAGTACAGAGGCACAGCGGCAGGCAAAGCGCAAGCGAGAAGAAGAACAGGATAAGGGACAGGCAGCTAAACCAGCGATGGAGGGTCTATGGCAGGCTCTTGGGGAGAAAGCTTCTGCACTGGAGTCTCTGCTGCAGTGTGAGGCCAACATGAAGGAGGAAACGAAGCAAGCGGTGAAAGGGCTACTTCTTTTAATTCATACTCCACAGGAAGCTGGAGGAGAAGTCCAGAATGTTAAGAAGAGTGCTAGAATGGATGTTGCCGTTGCTTCCATTGCCACGCAGACGGAAACACCGAGAGCAATAAAAGAATCCGAGGAGGCAAACAGGATCTGGGAGAAAATCTCCCATGGGATAGGTGGTGCTGGGCTCACTGAAATATTGGAAATGAAGTGGCCTAAAAAGGCATTTAGACTGACCAGAGTGGTAAGGAAGAGTCCTAACGTGCAAGGGAGACCGGGTTATCCTGGTGGATGTGGGTAAAGAAGAATCAAACCACATGCTAAGCAGTTTTGTACCCCAGTTCCCATCAATTACGACGATTCTGAAAGGTAGGTCAGGACCACCTATTTTTTCTTGCCCCTCTGGTGTCTTCGCAAAGGTATCAGTAACATTTTTATTTTCCGGTTATAATAAAGGGGAGTTCATAAACACTAGAAAGGTACCAGAGTGCTGACTGCTGAGATAAAGATAAAGGGTGGGGTAGAGATGGGAAGGATGCGGGTGAGATGTGAGTGAAGCGGGCAAATCCCGAGAAACACTATCTGTGATATTAATCACCTCAGGCAGTTTTCCACAAGTTTCAGAGCGACCACACAATCGTGTTTGTCTACGTTTGTTTATGCACACTTTGTGAGGAAACTATTGGATATTTAAATGTTCTGAAGTATAATATGTCTTTTTAACGTCATAAATTATGACGTTATGTTGTGATTTCATTACAAGTTTCATCATGAGTTTAGATGTATTTCGGTCAGGTTTAGGTTAGGTACGGACGACATTCTACAAAATGAATTAAAAAAAAAACTACGAGGGAATTTCCGAATTTCCCGGTATTTATGCATGCATGTAGGCACCAAACCCCTCTCCCCAAAAATTTGTATTCTGCATATTGGGGTTTCCAAAAAACATGACAATCGTTTGTACATTTGGCGAAGGGGGTAGGTAAGGATTGGGCGGAAAAAATTGGTAAAGCTGGGATTTGAACCTAGACCCCTTAGGACACAAGGCGGATTCCTAGACCACTCGGGTACTGATAGGCACAGGCTTGTCATTGTCCTGGTGACCTACATAACTTCCCCCCATTGATCATCGAATAAATAGTTATACTCAAATCTGGCGACACGCCACTCGCTCGTTTAATGTCTCCCCTGTAGTACAAACAATAGGTTGTTAAGTAAATAAGCATGGGCCTAGCAGGACCGAAAACCTGGGAGGGGCTTATTCAGACAAATTTTTAGTTGACTAAAATCACAACGTAGCCCGTTAATTTCAGCCCTTAAAAAGACGTTTAAATATCTATCCAATTGTTTCCTCTTAAAGTGAACAGAAAAAACGTGACAAATAGTGATGTGTGTTCGGTGTGAGAAAATATGTACGATCGAGCTATTTTTGCCATGAAAATAACTCACATTAAGTCATCCAAAAGCATAGGCGTAGCGGGGGGGGGGGGGGGGGGGGGGTCGGGGGGGCTAGCCCCTACCCAGAAACCGTTTAGCCACCGCCAGGATTTTTCTGGCCTACACATAACGTCACATAAAGTCATGCCTACACCCCCATGTGAGAAGAAGGTCAGGGGGGCTTAGCCCCCCCCCCCCCCCCCCCCGTAAGGTTTTTGGACCTGCTACGCCCATGTCCAAGAGTTTCCTGGACTGTTAAAAACGTGAACAAACAGCATTGTTTGGCAGCCTTAATGACCAAAAAAACTCAAAGAAAGTTGATGCAATAACGAGTGAAACGTTATACTTGTAAGACACGTCGTTTCTGCAGGGAAAAGCAAGGGATAATGAGGAACGTTTCAAAAAGAAAAAGTGGAGGGCAGGTTGTATGAAGAGTCAAAGAAACCGACGAGCTTCATATTTTTCTAAAACAACTAGACCATTTCAAGAATTATCCGTCGTGCTCAGCTGGCAGCACTACCAAATACCAGCTCCTCGTGATCGCACACGACGGGGACCTACAGTTTTAGGTGGGTTCCGAACCACCACATTCTCGATATATATTTGTCTTGACATGCTAAACATATCAGAGGTGAATGCCGATCAGAAAAACTTTGGCAGGATCCCGCGTTCCTCTAAAAAGACCTCTCAGCTGTTTAGTCAGCAAAAAAACCAAGATGGCGGCGGCGTCCCAGAGGTGACGAAGGTGGTTAACGTTGCTGACTGGGAAAATGGCGATCCTGCACATAACGCTGAATAAGTAAAGTCTGTCCATCCCAGGGGACGTCACGGGTACAGACAGCTGCCATTTGGAATTCTCCATGTAACTAAATGGCGTCTGGTTGGGAATTTTGGTGAAATATAAACATACATTCGCTATTTGTTTACATTTTACTATAGGTTCTGAAAAATAACATACCTATAGGTGTCCAATAGTTTCCTCATAAAATGTTCATAAAAAACGTAAACAAACACGACTGTGTATACGCCCTTAAGCAGGCAGTGCAACAGTTTGTAGTTGCAACGGGGCACATCTACTTACTTACAATCCAGCAGAAGACAGCAGCAGGGGGAACTGACAAATGGACACGTCAAGGTCCTCAGGTAGCTGACAGGTACAAGACTAATCACTTGTAATATACCAAACCCTCCCAGTCAGCTTGCCTTACCTTGTTCTCAGAACAATGTCCCTTCATCAATCAACTACGTTAATACCTCCTTCACTTAAGCAGTAGCTACTGCTGATGATGATGCAGTTCTGCCACTTGGACAGACTGAAACAGGGCTGGCAACAGTCGCTCTGGGGACTTTCTCGTCAGGTGTGAAAATGTTGTTTCGTGAGAAGAGACATAACATGTAGAACTAGGGTCATTTTCACCAAAAGAAATCAAATAAAAATCAGTTGGGTGATCACAAAATTTGAGCCCTGTCATTGGTGTTGCTAGGGGCAACATTGACAGCGTTGACTTTTCTCGCTGAAAACGACACTGACATACTTCATGACGGTCGGTCAATACCGAAATGATCGAACTTTCGTCAAAAACGACCGTAAATTCTATCTACCTATGACCGTGAAATATGTAGGTATATTAGGTCTTGACACGTGATTTTAGACAGGTAGGTACCTACATTTCAAATTTCATCAAAATCGGGTAAATATTGTAAACGCTGGAGCAGGGAACGGACAAAAACCACTTTTTCCACTCAAATATCAAGTTCGGAATTTAGCACGAATGCAATACTTTCGCGCCATTCTATGGCTAGCGAGAAAGTAAAAACAATCCACTGCCCTGGGGGCATTCTCAAACAACAACCACAGCGGTTTCGAATATTAATTTGCGGATTTTGATTCTGCGGAATTTGAGAGACAATGAAGTAATCAAATGGCAATGACATGCGGAGTCAAGGAAACCTCAATGGAATGGGTAGAATTAAATGTATCAGCGATCAGCTAGAGCTCCGTGGTTTACTGGTCTGGCAATAATTGCTATCTGGCCGCGACATAAACGCCCTATAGGGTCGACGGTGACCCCAAGACCTCAAAGCCGTAGAGGTCAGGGGTAGGCAAGAAGGGGTTGGTATTCTTGGCTTCAGGGGAAATTTTTGTCCCGAAGGTTCCCCCTCTCTTCACACACTCGTTTGCAAGGTATACTAATTTGCCAGAGGGGTGACATCAGGTGGCCATCTCGGCATGGGCTTCTAACCTTGATTAGGGCAGCGCAGCCTTACAAAACCCATGGCTTACTGCTCTCAACCCAGCACCTGTAATGTAGGTATACCAACTTACCGTAGACGCAAAGTAGATACCTATACCTGAACTGTATACTACGTAATTTCTAGTTATGATTAGAATTTGGATGTTACTCGTAGCTGAAGAAATATAATTTCGGAACTGAAATTTTCTACGTCTTTCTTGAATCATGTATAAAAAAAATATTATTACATTGAAAATCAATGGGTGATAAAATATGTAATACTGATGTAATTTCTGATATAAATTCTAATTTTGTCCACCCCTGGGTAGAGTATGCCCCCCTTCGGATAGCCGCAGGTTTGTCATTGATGTCCGATGGAGGGGGTAGGGGGTGAGATATTTCTCGTGTACAATGGATCCTCTGCTTTACCCTTTTGATACAGACTACCCCCCAGGGTTTTCATTGAATACTTCTTTCAGTAATCCCTCACTCAATCAGGTTTTATCCGAGGTTTAACATTAGGGTTTACGCGATGTATTGGATTCGGTTTTGACAACAAACACCACGGTGATCGATCGTGTCTCCGGTGCTATGATTGTTTGTTTTTCGATGTCACTGAAGCGTCTAAAGTGCTTCCTCCTCCGCTAGTGATGCATGAAGGGAGTGTAAAGAAGTTCGTCCATCCAGCCAAGTCGCGCCGCCGTCGGGTTTGGTAGGGAACGCGGTAGCGGTTAGATAGATGAATACCTAATGTGATGTTTAGCATAAGTGGAGTAAAACTCTAAGCCTAGATTTCAACAGTGGCTACAGTCTACTATAGGGCCCCCAAAAGTTCACTATAGTGTTATCCTCCCGATAAGAAAAGTTGGTGGCTTTCACCATCCTGCCGATAGCACCCTTCCCATAACGTTAGCTAAAGTTACTGTATTATCTGCACGGGAAGGGTCTGGTCTGGGCCACCCTCAGGTTCCAATACGCACCCGTCAGGAATTTTTAATCCTCTTCTTGACCAAAAATTATCGACGCATTTTATTAATCATTTTCAGATTACAGGCAATCTATTCAACTACAGTGACAACCACTACAGCCATTTTAGAGGTAATAGTCTGACCTATCCCCCTGCAGTTTTCGTTTTGGGCAGGTTCAAATCCTGACCGAGCAGGAATTTTTTTCCCCGGTATCACTATTTCCGCCCCTGTATAGATGTTTGCTCAGTAGTCCCTGAAACGTCTCAAGCCCTCTCTCTCCACCATTTGAGAATCAACAGGCGACAGCGGATAATGACGTCTGTAGCTGCTCTGCTGTGCTAAGGGAGTTGAGCGCAGCAGCCCTATTATAACAGAGCTGTTCTAACTACAAGACAACTTATCAAAATGCAAAGCAAACGTTGTTTTACCGCTTGTTATGATGACTGGAAAGCCTGGGGCGTGATTCAAGTCTGTTTGAGAATATAACGACGTTATAATTTTTCGAGAAAGAACTTAAGGGTCCACTATACCTGACGGTGCATTTTTTGCCACCCATAAGATTAACATTGCGAGCGGCGATTCATTTTCAAGGTTTACCCTTGGTTGGAAAGACACGGAATTTTGCCTGTACCTAGCCCTAACAATGTTCTAGTGAGTGTTCGAAGCAGATTTCCCAATTTCTCACTGGTTTCTTTTATTTCAACTGTTTTGCAAATGCTAGCACCGCATACCTCAAGAAAAGTGCTGTATCTCGAAAACCAGTAAAAAAAATGGGAAATCTGCTTCGAACACTCCCTAGAACATAGTTAGGGCTAGGTACAGGCAAAATTGTGTGTCTTTCCAACCAAGGGTAAACCTTGAAAATGAATCGCCGCTCGCAATGTTAATCTTATGGGCGGCAAAAAATGCACCGTCAGGTATAGCGGACCCTTAAGACTGACATGTTTCTATAACTAGACTGTTTGATATCTACCATATAAGTAACGTTCACTATAGCGTTATCCTCCCGAAAAAAAGGTCTTTGACCGTCTTGCTGATAGTGCCCTTATCATAACGTTAGCTCGAGTGGACTTTTAACGGCAAGATAACATTATCTGCACGATAACGAACTTCTACTTCAGAAATATCCTACAACAGTCCTAGTGGGAAACCAATCGTGACGTCAGCACACAAGGGGGTGATTAGGTCAGAATCACTACAGACAGTCGAGTTGTCCTCCAACCGGTGAAGGCCAGATACCCAACACTGCTGGGTAGGTTGAGGGTCAGGCGAAATCTCGATAAATCGAGACTAATAGATGTTGCATGGGTTCTCTTGCTTGGTAACCTAGTTTCTGACGGTAACGACTATAACTTTATTACCCACATTATATTTCAGAACAAAAATAACCTACCTACCTGTGTTATTGGTGGTAAATGGCAATTTCCATATTTGAACTAAAAATTCCAGTAAAAATTTTTTTGAGAACGGGTGTTAATTTGCAATAATAGGTTTTGGTGTTTTTCATATTTTTTCGTTATGGTATGAGAGCATGTTCTTTGCTGATTGCTGCGATGTTCCCCATGCTAATTTCCATACCCATTTCTGAAATTTTTTGAAATTTTTCGTAGTGAGCCATGAAGCTTATGGGGACTCTGGTTCTTGTCCCACAATGTCGACAAGAGGAAACTTGACTGTCGGGAGTGATTCCAACCAAATCGCCCACCTTGTGTACACAGGTCGTGATGGGTCACTATGGGGACCTACAGTTTTAAGTGGGTTCAATATACATTTCACATGACAGGCTAGACGACTCGGTTATTGCGGTAAGTAATGATCCATACGTGAGACGCATGACAAAATGGTAATCATTGTAAGTGGATGTATGTATACGAGTATTTATTAGGAACGCTATAGGCGTTAGTAGGGCGTCGGACTCCCCCCCCCTACCTTCGCAATCCCAATTACAAAATTACATAAATGGCCTCAAGGTGTTGCCATGGCAACCAAGCACTACTCACACTAATCACCCTGCTATCGCAATGTAAATGGACATACCTATATACATACCTACTTATCCAACCCTTAAAGTATATTACACATGCACGGTTCATATAGCTAACACCTCCCGTTATCTCACTGGCCACACCGTGGTCGAGTGGGCAAACATTGAACTCCAAAACCTGAGGTCCTGGGTTCGAATCCCCGTACCTGAAATTTTTTGGAGGATTCCGAGCCACCACAGCCTCCAGATAAGTACATGCTGAACATAGCAGAGGTGATTGCCGACCAGAGAAAATTTGGTAAGATCGGTGTGTCCGTGTTCCTCTAAAAACATTGAGGCTGTTATATTTGGGGGGTAAAAAGGGTATATAAAAGGTCTTTAAAAATTTGCTGAAAGGGTTTAACTTCACGCTATTATGATATGATTTCTATTTGAAAGATTCTGAAAAAGGTTCATTTTGCCCAACTCAGGAAAATTCAGTTAAAGGTTTGCCAGCAGAATTGTACGAAGGGTTCTATCTGCTCACTGTTCATTAAGAGTTCCAGGTCATTTTAAGATTTGTACAATAAATTTCATGTTTCTATGAAATACGACTTCATCACAATGATATTTATTATTTATTTAATTGTGAGGATTTATCTGGAAATTATAGGGGGGGATTTTGTAAGTTCTTAAAGTCTGCTATAGCGCCCGCTAAAAGTTCACTATAGCGTTATCTCCTCGATAAGAAAAGTTGGTGCTTTTTGCCATTCTGCTGACAGCGTCCTCATCTTAACGTTAGCTATAGTGGGCTTTTAACGACAAGAAAAATAAAGGGTCCGACAATGGTCGCACTAGACTTTCTCGCAATTTTTACGCCAACGCTATCGAAAATTTTTATTTTTTTTTACGTAATTTATTTTTTTTTGACCAAAATTTTAACTTTTTCTAAAAAATATTTTGCCATACACTGGACAATAATTTTAGGCACCTACTCACCGGATTTCAAACATATCCGTCAAATGGTGAAGTGTCGTTCGACGCGCAAAGTACGTGTTTTCTATTTTCCATGTCACGGCCTTAATTTTCAAGTAATTGAAAATCTATTGAAACTGACCTTGAAGCATCTATCTGAGACCACTTTCACCAATTTTCAAGGAAATCTGTCGATAGGGAATCCGTCTGAACCAATCAAAAACGTGATTTCCATTTTTGGAAAATTTTCCCACGATAATGCCAATATTGGCCATAATTATTATGTTGGATAAATTTTGTTCGGTAAAACATCAAACTAGGTTAAACTACACCTCCCTACCAATTTTTATTGAAATCGATCGTATAGTGCTACCGGAGTGACGACCAACGCGTTTGGGCCAAAACTCGGCCAAGTTATTGGCCCACCTCCAATTGATTCAAAAAAACCTAAAAACATCTATTCAAAAACACTTTCGCAAATTTTCAAGGTTCCAACTTGATATACGTAGCTTCCAGCCCTTCTTAACTGTCAAAAAACACGATTTTTTGCCTTTTTTTGACCATAGCAGGCGCAATTTTTGAGTTATCAAAATTTATCAAAAAACATGTCCAGATATTTACATTAGGTACCTACATACCGAATTTGAGCAAAATCGAACGAACGGTGTGACGTCCAGTTGCGCGACAGACTGACGTACGTACGTCGGACGGACATTTTTTAAAAACCACTTTTTTGGACTCGGGGGACCTCCAGGATCATGGGAAACCCAAAATCTCAAAATCGAAATTTTGCACGAAGACATAACTTTCTCAGCCCATGTATTACATACGGGCGAGAAAGTAAAAATTTCGGCGACTTCTGGATACCGTAAAAATGAGGCTGATGATAGTTTCACCAATGGTGCCAGGTTCTAATCTGAACCCGACGAGATTTTTTTTTTTTTGTGATGAACTTTGCCCTGGGGTTGGCTAGCTCTGGTGGGCACCGGACTTTCACAGACTATGGGGGAACACTCACCTAGACACTGGCCCGCCAAGGGTTCCAGCGCCGAGAGCAGAGTGTTTGTTTACGTTTCTTCTGCACATTTTATGAGGATCTTATTGGATATTTAAATGTTCTGAAATATAATATGTCTTTTGAACAGTCAAAAATAATAGGTGATATTGCGATCGGATAATTTCGGACAAATTTTTAGTTGACAAAAATCACTCAATCGTAAAATCTCAACACAGCCTGTTAATTTCGGCCGTTAAAAAGTCATATTATATTTCAGAACTTTAAAATATCCAATAGCTACCTCATAAAGTGTGCAGAAAAAACTTAGACAAATAGCGGAAGTATGTTTGGTCTTCAGAGGTAACAAGCTGAAGCGTTGTCTTGGGTTGGCAGGAGGGAATATTGACACCTCATTTGTCTTCATCGTGTTCTGGAGCCAGGAAAGAATTCCTCCTTCTCCGTCAGGGTAACCCAATTTACTTCATTTCATTCTTTTTCCTACTTCTGTCTCATTTTCTTTGTTAACTTTGAGGTACGTGATTTAATAGGGTTTGTTTAGGAATTTGGCAATTTCTCTACCGTGCATCTCAGTACGTATTTTTTTACTTTCCCGCTAATAAAAACGCTATAGAAAGCTTTTTTTCATGAGGAATTTTGGGGAACCTTCCTCTAGAATATTGGTGAAACCATATTTTTTCAATATTTTTAGAACTTCCGGTTCCGTCCGTTAGTCCGTTAGTCGCTAAGAATTCATAATATCAGTTAGAAAAAATTTTTAATGCGTGTACACCCACTCTTGGAAATTGCATAATCATGTTTTTGCAGGCGCTAGTAGGTACCAACTTCATCAAATTAAGAGGACGCTATACCTGACGATGCATTTTTTGCCGCCCATAAGATTAACATTGCGAGCGGCGATTCATTTTCAAGGTTTACCCTTGGTTGGAAAGACACAAATTTTTGCCTGTACCTAGCCCTAACAATGTTCTAGGGAGTGTTCGAAGCAGATTTCCCAATTTCTCACTGGTTTCTTTTATTGCAACTGTTTTGCAAATGCTAGCATCGCATACTTCAAGAAAAGTGCTGTATCTCGAAAACCAGTAAAAAAAATGGGAAATCTGCTTCGATCACTCCCTAGAAAATTGTTAGGGCTAGGTACAGGCAAAATTTTGTGTCTTTCCAACCAAGGTTAAACCTTGAAAATAAATCGCCGCTCGCAATGTTAATCTTATGGGTGGCAAAAAATGCACCGTCAGGTATAGCGGACCCTTAACTCATTAGTGCTCAGCTGTCCCTACAGGGACAGCTGACTTTGCCGAGAGATATCTCGGGACGTATTGCAGCTACGTCACTGATTCAAGAGCTGTAGGCAAGTGTCATGTTTTGACTCTATCGCTGCATTCTAAAAATGCATGCCCTGTTGTTTTCCGCAGTTTTATTCTGCGTGCAGTCATTCAATGTTCGGTTTTTTTCGAAAAAGGTCAAACATTGCTTCAAAGAAATGTATGTACCTTTTTTATTTGTTTACCTAGAGTATTATATATTTTTTTCACCATTTAAGAAGGATGTAGCTAGTAGACTTGCTTTACAGAATAAGTTTACAAGCATTAGAGCCTGAGTTATGTGAGTGAGAAGTTGGACTGTCCCTGCAGGGACAGTTGAGCACAAGTTCTGATACCGAGACAGACATAATTACTCATTGGACTTCATGTTAAATTTGATTGTACAGGCGTTATTATACTTTCTTATTATATTTTTATGTTTCTACAATTGCTTATTGTCTGATTCTCGAAAAATGCTGACTTAAACGACATCTGGGACAAAGTTAGATCTGCTGGATGATTCCCGAGATTACGTCAGAGTGTCTTGCTGCATGGGCTTCCTAGTGAACATGAAAACGCCGAAGTGGACGTGGTTTCAGAAAAATCTGACCTAAAAGATGAAGGCGATCCTGCCCATCTGCCTCATCGTCTTATGGCTGCTCCATCCCAAGTCACATGGGAGATACCAAATACCACACGATGAAGACTACTAAGAGTCAAGGATGACATGAGCCGTTCAGTGTTGGTTACTTGGACGAAAGATCCACGAAGCTGAGTCAAACTTCCCCGAAATGAAATCTCTGATGGAATTGCGAAGTGCCCCCGCAATGCATTTACTCCTGAACTACGGACAACCTGCCAAAATATCAGGTGCCATGCCGTCAACACCCACTGCAACCTTGTGGGCTGCTCCCGGAAAATCAAAGCCACGTGTTGACAGTGTAAAGCTGATCGTCCATTCGGCTGAGGCTTGCCAACGCGCAGTGAAGCGGCCGAAGCGCAGCGAGGCGAAGAAACGTAAGATATCCCATTGGGCCCCTCCGTCGTACGCCGTGCCGTTTCGGCGCTTTTCGGCACCTCGGTGCACCTCTGCCCAACGGACGGGCAGGTTAAGAAACGGACATCCTAGGTATGTCACCTGAACCTGGACTGCTTCTTCATTTCTTCGCATGCAGTTCCAAAATTGGTAAAGTTGCGTTCAGAAAAGGGCGGTGGACGACGTTATTCTATAAGAAGCTGCTGTGTGACGCAAGCTCATCACGGCAAGCCATAGTTTTTCTAAGGCTGCGCTAACGTCTGAGCTCCCACGCTAAGAAGTCTGCCGTGACAACCACCTATACTCACCCTTCCTGCCACCTTACGCTACCTTGGAAGGCCTATTTCCAGCTTTCTGGCACCGACTATACCTATAGCTGTAACTATCAAAATGATAATGGATGTAGGTACATTGTGTATATTATGTATATGTACATATGTTTATGTGTAAAAACACATGTAGGTCCTAAATGTATATAGGTATACATAATTAAGCCCATGGAAATAAAAAAAAGCACTAATGTTTGGCAGTGCCTATGTACTAGGACTTGTGCTCAGCTGTTCCTACAGGACCACCCCATTATCTCGAGAACCGTGCATCCTATCAAAAAACTTATTTGAAACTTTTTTCTTGGAAAAAAATTAGCAATAACATACTTTAAGGAGAAGTCTGAAATAATTCTGACCACTAATGAGTTAAGTATTCAAGTAAGGTATAGTGAAATTCGAGTACCTGAGGGCGCAATTAGTTTCTCGCTATAGAGAGGATTTGTCAAGGGACTGTAGCGTTCTTTCGTTATAGCGACTGTCCTTATAGTCAGTGACAAAATTTTAGGCATTAAAAAACGTCAGCAAGCTTAGTCAGTAAAAAATTTGTCCAAAATTACTCTATCGTATTATCACATCATGGCCAGTTACTTTCTGACGTTAAAAAGACATAATATTATATTTCAGAACGAACAAATAACCAACAGAGTCTGAAAAAAACGTTGAAAAAAATGTATATTCTGTCTTAAATCCAGTGTACCCCTCTGGTGTTATTGTTGTGGTTCTCTCGGTTTCAAAACTTCACAATGTTGTTAAACAACAAACACTCAGACAGATTCTCCACATGGTCGTCTACGTGCTTCACCAATATCTCATCAGTGCTGAGAAAATACATTTGCTCAGATTTTATCTCCAGAACTTTTGAGAAGAACGTCGCGTCGGTTTTTCTATTTCTACGTGTTCTTTTCCATCATCTCGTAAGTGTCGTATCTTTTGCACGAACGAGTGGGGGAAATTCAGTGCTGAAGCTCGAAGGAGGTCGCCCATCTAGCCGTGATAGCACGGGTTAGGCTAGGGGACGAGCCAGCCGGTGATTTTTGGCAATAACGGCCGCAATTTTCGACCAATCTTTTTGAAAAAACACTTTTTTTTTGGACTCATTAGTCCCCCAAGGAAACATAAAATTTCGATTTGGAAATTTTCCACGCAAACAATACTTTCTCACCATATTGGCTATAGCGACAAAGTAAAAACGTCTCAGAACTTACTCCAGTCTTAACGGCCTCGATAGCCGAGTGGACTAAATGGTCGACTTTTGAGGAGCAGAGAGAGCCGGGTCACACCGGTTCGATCCCAATCCTACCAAAAAGTTTTTCTGCTCGGCATTCACCTCTGATATGTTCAACATGTCAAGTAAAATGTATCCGACCAAAAACACTCCGTGTAAAAAACGCAGCCAAGTTTATAACCCTCCAAAAATTAGCCTAACTCAACAGCCCTTAAAAGGGTTTGATATAAAAAATATTGGCCAAGTTCTCCACATTCCCGCTATCACTCAGCCCCCAAAATTAGTGATATCACTTATTACAGGGCCAAGTCCTTGGCGCAAATCACGTAAGCGTCACAGCCGGTCATAGACACAGACTAAGGTTGGATGGGGGCTGCGGTCCGGGGGTATTGGAAAGCAGGTATATGACAAACTATGTCGCCAACATCCTTGTGATTCGCGCCAAAGACTTGGCCCTGTAATAAGTGATATCACTAATTTTTGGGGCTGAGTGATAGCGGGAATGTGGAGAACTTGGCCAACATTTTTTATATCAAACCCTTTTAAGGGCTGTTGAGTTAGGCTAATTTTTGGAGGGTTATAAACTTGGCTGCGTTTTTTACACGGAGTGTTTTTGGTCGGATATCATATAATTTTTGTGAGGTGGTTCAATAGTTTCTACCAGTAGGTAAAACATCAATTGGCTGTCAAATGGACTCAAGTTTTCTTGCCATACCTGGAAAGTACCTACCAGTACCTGAAAACCAGTTCCCTGTCAACCATACACAAATTACCAATCTCATACCTGAAATACCTGAAAAGTACCTACTCGTACCTGAAAATGAGTTCCCTGTCGAATCTCCACAAATTACCTTCCCATACCTGAAATGTACCTAATCGTACCTGAAAACAAGTTGACTGTCGAATGGAGTCAAAATACCTTGCCATACCTGGAAAGTACCTCCCAGTACCTGAAAACCAGTTCCCTGTCAAATCTACACAAATTATTATCCCGTACCTGAAATGTACCTACTCGTACCTGAAAGTAAGTTGCCTGGCGAATCTACACAAATTACCTGGAAGGACAAGAAGCAGGAGGCAGTATTTGTTTTGTAAATATCTGCCATAAGTTAGTATGGGAACTTTGAATCGAACCTGAACCTATAATACTGTAGGTACTTCGGGTTTGCGATTTTTCTGGGTGTTTTGGGGATGGTACCTACAAGTATGCCGAGTTTCAGCTCTATCGTACCGCTGGAACATGCTTATAATTTGTATAGGTGAGTGAGTGAGTCAGTCAGTCAGTGAGTGACCCTCAAAAACAGCTAAGTTTGGGATGTCACTGCTCAGGTACGGTTGGTTGTAGAAATTTGAAATTTAATTTTGGAGGTCCCGTGGGACCCTACTACAGGAGAAGGGTACCCACTATTCGAGCCACGCCCCCTTGCCTCCTGTAGAGAGGCACGAAAAGTGCACAACTCTGGATCCTGTATAACATGCTGGCAGTGCTCGAGGCTTTGTCGTGCTTTCTTTTTCTTTAAAACTTGGCTGCATGCACTGCCGTGCATGTTGATATTGAGGCTGTGGTGGTTCGGAACCCACCTAAAACTGTAGGTCCCCATCGTTTACTCGATGGCTGGGGAGCTGGTATTTGGTAGTGCTGCCAGCTGAGCACAATGGATAGTTCTTGAAAACGGTCTAGTTGCTGGACTTGTCCCCCTCAACCCTATGCTAACTAACTAACTACTTCAATCTCCAATTTTTCAATTTTCTGTTCAGTTCTGTTATTTCAGCTCCTAATTATAATTTTAAATTTATTGATGAAAATCCGTTTTTGTGATAGAGTGCAGTTGAGGTAATGACTGTTTAATGGGGTCGCTTCTACCGCAGGGTAGGTAGGGGCGACATGGGACAGGGGCAAAATGTTGACGCACCTCGCTGACATTTTATTCGATTTTTGCATTAAGATCGCTGAAATTTTAAAGTGATGTTCAATCACGAAGTGGTATAGAGACAATAAAGCTGTTAGTTTACTTTTTTAGTGGCACTTTTCTGAGTTCAGTGCGTATAATATTCATATGTTCTTTATAACGACGTTTATTTTCACACTATAAAGTTAGTTTGCTATAGAGGGGGTAACCACTCCAGAGATTCCTTGAGATTCCACTGAGATTCCATAAGGATTTCCAAAGATTCCCAACCATATTCATGGAAAGATGAACCCCGAAGGGGTAACCACTCAAAAAAATTCCAAGATTCCCTGAGATTTCATAAAGATTTCCAATGATTCCCAACAAGATACATAACGAGTGGTTAACCTCTCGTTTGCTATAGAGTTCATGTTTAATTACGTTTTTTTCTGCCTATTGGATATTTCAATGTTCTGAAATATAATGTGTCTTTATAACAGCCGAAATTGATTTTACGATCGGTTAATTTCGGACAAATTTTTTGTTGACAAAAATCATTCGATCGTAAAATCACAACACAGCCCGTTAATTTCGACCATGCATTAACAAGACATATTATATTCCAGAATATTTAAACATCCAATAGTTTCTTCATAAAGTGTGCAGAGAAAACGTAAACAAATTGCGAATGTAGGTTCGGTCTTAATATTTTAAATTTATTGATTATCGAACTGAAAATCTGTTTATAAGCTAAAGATAATGATTGTTTAATGGGGTCGGTTGTACCGCAGGGTAGGTTGGGGTGGCATGGGACGCGGGGCAAAATGCTGACGCACCTCGTTGACATTTCTATTCGACAGCATCGTTTTCCGCTTCTGTAACTCGACGCCGTACTTCATTCCCTAATTCTGTTTTAATTTAGTCATCCTTGTATATATACCTCCCTCTCCGTCACCGCTGATTTACCTGTATACGGAACCGCTAAAATAAGTTTGAATTCTGCATTAAGAGGACGCTATACCTGACGATGCATTTTTTGCCGCCCATAAGATTAACATTGCGAGCGGCGATTCATTTTCAAGGTTTACCCTTGGTTGGAAAGACACAAAATTTTGCCTGTACCTAGCCCTAACAATGTTCTAGGGAGTGTTCGAAGCAGATTTCACATTTTTTTACTGGTTTTCGAGATACAGCACTTTTCTTGAGGTATGCGATGCTAGCATTTGCAAAACAGTTGCAATAAAAGAAACCAGTGAGAAATTGGTAAATCTGCTTCGAACACGACCTAGAACATTGTTAGGGCTAGGTACAGGCAAAATTTTGTGTCTTTCCAACCAAGGGTAAACCTTGAAAATGAATCGCCGCTCGCAATGTTAATCTTATGGGCGGCAAAAAATGCATCGTCAGGTATAGCGTCCTCTTAAGGCCGAATATACATTCGTTATTTTTTTGCGTTCCGATTTCAAAGTTTGTGAGAAAACTATTGGATATTTAAATATTCTGAAATATAATATGTCTTTTTAACGTCGTTACTCATGAGGCTGTGTTGTGATTTCACGATCGGTTAATTTTGGACAAATTTTTTGGTGACAAAAATCACTCGATCGTAAAATTACAACATAGCCTCATGAGTAATGACGTTAATAGGACAAATTATGTTTTAGAATATTTAAATATCCAATAGTTTTCTCACAAAGTTTGAAATCGGAACGTAAAAAAATAGTGAAGGTATGGTGGCCCTTAAGCTCTGGTCGTTCAAGCCACTTACTTGCTCGCCAGCTAATTGGGCAAGAAGGTATTAATTAACGTACAAAATATGGTGAACATGAGTCAATGATTATTTTAAGGGAATTAAAAAAAAAAAATAACAGATTTTCTGACCTCAAAATTCTCGATTTGATTCATTTTCTCAGGGATAATACCTAAAGGTTTCGTAAGACGTAAGCAGGTCATTTTTGTTGTGATTTACCATTTATCGTATACTGAATATTATGTTCTGAATCAGAATAACACGGTCGTGTCGATAGTCTTAAAAATATTCACGATTTTGGAAACATGCATGTGTTCTTAGGAAGGGAGAAACAAAAATGTTTTTACCACACCTTCCCTCCAACCTTCTCCTTCTCATCGTGGAGAGCACTTCAGGGTGGTTGAGAAGCAGCTAAGGGTTGAAGTGCTGCGGAGGTAGTTGTCAAGGGAAGCCTTCCTATTTCTAGCTACCTTCTAAAAATAATTGTATCCCTACAAAATTTACAGGATCCTACAGTTTTAGGTGGGTTCCGAACCACCACAGGCTCGATATAAATTTCACTTGACATGCTGAACATATCAGAGGTGAATGCCGAGCAGAAAAACTTTGATAGGGTCGGGATCGAACCGGTGTTCTTCTGTAATCCCTGGTGCTTCAGGACTATGACGGTCGTAAGCGAAATAAACCTTCCCTCATCCCCTGAGGAATTGCATCCCCCCTTGATTCCCCCTAGGGGGGAGAGACACAGTTTCACCATTATCTAACTCCCCCCATAACGCCAAACTCTCATTTGCCATACAAAGCAATGCTGACTGCTGGCTTCAAATCCCTCTGTCTATTCCTCGCCGTCTCCAGGTGGAGGTACTCATCTTTCCGATCCCATTAATAGGACATGGGAGTGGTGAGGTTTATTTATATTTACATGAACTTTGAACAAAAAACTTAGTAACTCCTTAGTCATTCCTTTCATTGCCATACAAAACGAGAATGACTATACTCCTTTCAAGTTTCAAGTTATCGCACTTTGAATACTCCCCTAGTCATTAGTTCGGGTTAATGAGCGGTCTTGATCACTCGTAGCATCATCCTTAACCCATCTTTGATGCGTGATCATTAAATTCAAATCACAAATCACGTCCTTCCATGATTTAACAGTCAACTTAGCTACCAACGATAGTGGTCTATAGGTGGCTGGAGCACTGGGAGCTGGGTCACACCGGTTCGATCCCGATCCAACCAAATTTTTTCTGATCGGTATACACCTCTGATATGTTCAGCATGTCAAGTGAAGTGTATATCGAGGCTGTGGTGGTTCGGGGCCCACCTAAACTGTAGGTCCCCAGAGTGTGCTACCACGACGTGTGGGGTTTGGAACTTTCTGAAAAGGACGCCCACGTATTTTCTCCACAGAAGCAAAACTCGAAAAGGCAAAAAGAAAAAACCTTCCTGCGGTCGTTACTCGCAAGGGAAGTCTAAATTTTTTGTTTGCTAATTTTGTATTCAGTCAGCAGCGAGAGAACTGTGCTGACCACTAATAATCCTACCTGGGAGTTAACCTCACAACACGGATGCGAAAACCTTCCGCTTTTATTTAAAGGAAAAATAAAGAAATACCTCGTTTTAATGATTTTTTTCTGGGGGCTCAAAGTCATAGAAATATAAAGCAAGTTGAAGGATTGGTAAAGGTCAAGGTCAAGTTAAAGGTAAGGTAAGAGAGAATATACTGAAAAGATATTTCGATTTTTTTTTTTTTTATAAAAAAAAAATATTGGCTGAGACCTGGAAAAAATATACCTACCCAAAAAAATTCTTGGAAGGCTTCGTACACTCTACCTGACTGAATTAACAGGAAAACAAAAAAAATAATTCCAAAACAAAAATTAGAAAAATATAGCAACCCCTCCCTACTACCTACCTACCCCCACCCCAATAGAAATCACAAATCACAACAAACGATCCGATATTATAATTTTGTCCCTCGAAAACGGTCCAAAATAACTTGGATCGATAGCTACAGAGTGAAGTCTGATGAAGCTGTGACATCGATATGTATGCTTGCCTTTGTCAGCTTGAGGGTGGAGGGTAGGGGGAGGCATAACACATCACTGAGTAAGTACAAAAACCGTTATAATGATCTACAGCACACCAAAACCCATCCAGACGTATGTGGATTACTGCGGGCACCTACAGCACTAGTGCGATGCAGGCGTCACCTTTCGTGACCTCTATACACAATGGGGTGATTTAGTCAGAATCACACCCAACAGTCGAGTTTTTCCCCAGCTGGAGAAGGCCAGAAGTCCAGTCAAGACTCACCAGAGGAAAATTTGTCGGTAGTAGGAGGTTCTCTTGCTTCACAGGCTCAAGCCTTAAATTTTTAGAGTAATTGACGTCATCAAGAGACCTTGTACTTCAGACTCTATTGAGGTAATCCCGTAGAAATTGCAAACAACTTGGCAATATCTGGAGACTGGATAAGCATTGTCAAAGCAACAAATAAGGAAAATGACGGTGACCTCGTTACTTTTTATTATCGTACCGTGGGGCCGGCGTTATGGCCTACTTTCATGAAACCAGACCTCTCCTCTAGTTAAGGAACCCTCATTCTCCAGTTAAACAACCCTTAATTCCCTAGTTAAAGAACCCTCAGTCTTGCAGTATAAAATAACTCATAATTCTCTAGTAAAAGAGCCTTTCTGATAAAGGAATAGTTTCTTGGAAAAGTATACACTTGATTCCCTAGGAAAGGAAAGGAACCCTCAATCCTCTAGTTAAAGAGCCCTTAATTCCCTACTTAAAGAACCCTCAATCCTCTAGTTAAGGAATATTCCAACCTCTTGGCATATTACTATGGGTGCGTCCCACCACGCCCAGTTAAAATTAAACTGGAGATTTACCATGTTAAATTTAACTTAAAAGTTAAATTTATATAGGGAAAGGGATCTCTAAATATAGTGTCACCTAACGAGAGGATTTAACGAACGGATTTATGTTATCGTATGTTTAGCTTATGACAAGTGCTATCGCAAGGAAACCCCAGTACCCTAGTAAATACCATCAATCCACTAGTAAAGAAACCTAAGGGTGCGTCCCACCATACTCAGTTAGCGGTTAATCTCCAGTTATTGCACGGAAAAACCCGAATTTAACTGGAGATTAACCGTTAACCGAGTATGGTGGAAAAGTACGTGTAATAAAGGAACCATAGAAGAGAATTTGAAAATAGTCCAAAATCAGAACTTCCCAGCTATAGTTGCGTGCAATATACATGTGAGATTCTACAATCCACGTGCCCATTAAAACACCCGAACGCTTTTGAGAACATTTCAAAAACGTTTCAGCAATATTTCAGGATGCAAACAGGCTTCCATTCGAAAGGAAAGAGAATAGAAACGCGTAACTGACTCAGATATAAGAATAGTTGTATTGATTTCAGTATCAAGGGAATACTGAAGCAACTGCCAGCCCATGAATCAGCAATATCAGCTATATAAAGATACCTTTACCGTGGGGAGGCCAATACAACTCAACCTGGTTAAAAATAGGCCCTCGACCCAGTACGAAAAATCAATGGACTCCGAACTTATCAAACATTTATGAAATCCAACCAAGACGTGTTTCATATTTCAACTTTTTCGGCACGACATAGCTCAGGTAGTCAGGTTTTCCAAGTTCTCCAGTAATCTACTTACAAGATTTTTCCCTGAACTTTAGTATTCCACCCTCCAGTAAACGGCGATGGAATGAGGGGAAATTTTTGGTTCGAAGGTTCCCCTCCCTTCACAAACTCGTTTGCAAGGTATCGTAAGTTGCCAGTCGGGTGACATCAGGTAGCCATCTCGGCATGAGCTTCTAACCTTGATGAGACAGTTTTAGGTGGGTTCCGAACCACCACAGCCATGATATCCATTTCACTGGACATGCTGAACATATCAGAGGTGAATGCTGATCAGAAAAACTTTTGAGAGCATCAGGATGGAACCAGCAGCCTCGCATCTCCACGGAAATCTAAAAGTGTTTTGGAGAGATGTGTAGATAACCGGATATGGTTTTCATTTCAATTCTTGGCGGAAATGAACGTGGGTTATTTCCGGTAACATGTGTCATGTTCTCCGCTCTTTACTTCCGCTGTAGACCAACTTTCTCCGGAAAAAATAGATCAAAAGCCGTTTGATAGGGAGGTCAGCACCAAACAGCCTCAATGGCCGAGTGGTCTATATGGTTACCTTTAGAGCCGGGTCACATTGGTTCAATCCCGATCCTATTAAATTTTTTCTGATGGGTATTCACCCCGTATATCGAGGCAGTGGTGGCTCCAAATTTGAGAAAAATCGGTAGATTGGTGGAACCTCCATGCAGCCGTCCTACAAAAAACCCCTTTTTTGGTATCAGGGACCTCTGAAACACCTCTAAATAACTACCAAGGAGGTACAAACAAACAAACTTTGCAAGGTCTTCAGACGCTACGACGGGGAACTACCGTTTAAGGTGGGTTCCGAACCACCACAGCCTCGATAATTTCACTTGACTTACATATCAGAGGTGAGTGCCGAACAGAAAAACTTTGCCAGGATCGGGATCGAACCGTTGTTGCTCACAGCTAGAGCACTCAGCTATCGAGGCAGTTAGTTACGTGCGGGGTTAATATGGTTGTTGACTTGTTCAAGGAATACTTTCCCGACTTTGTTGTGGTTTAATGTTGGACTATAAAAAAGCTTCTCATCCTACGCCCTCAAGCTCGTTAACGTTAAAAACCTATAAATATAACACGGCTGTTGGGCTGTGGGGCATTCGCCGTTCAAGGTCTATTTATTTTACAGGTTTTTTCGCTTAATGGAAGATTTTTCTATTTGTTTTTACGAATTTTTCGACCATTTCTTGCGGACACTAATATTGATATTTGATGTCAGTTGTTAAAGACATAATATTATATTTCAGGATATTTAAATATCCAACAGTATCCTTAAAAATTCTCACAAAAAACGAAAACAATTGAATGGTCGCCCTTAAGTGTTTAATAGATCAAGCCCTGTGATCGGTCAAATAATTAACGCTATCGTGAGATACTTCTCTAATTTCAGACATGGTAACCTATAAAATAAATAAACCTTGGATATTGTCGCCAAACATCACGTAGTCACGCTAAATACAAAACGGCAGCGGACGAGTGCCCATTCAACTTTCAAAGGGATTCTAGTAACGACATTATAGCGCTTTGGTTCGCTTATGGAGACCCTCCATTCTTTATACTTCTTGAATGAAAGTCGAATAGCCACCTAGAGGGCAGCAGTCTCCCGAAACATCACGTAGTTACATTTCGTTCTTTATGACAGCTCAAGAGAGGCCTATTCACATTTCTTGATAAATATCACGTAAGGGGATTGAGGAAGATTGTTATGTTTCGTTATGCTGCATTCAGCTGCAGTCCTCGATAAAAGCGAAATAATTCTGATTATTTTTTCTGTTTTTACTTTCTCGCTAGTCAAAAAGGAGAGAACGTTCATCAAAATTTCTAAATTAAGATTAGGTTTCCCATGATTCTGAGTCGAAAAGTCGGTGACCTCCAGCCGCGCTACAGACAGCTTTTGGTAGCAAGGATCTCAGAAACGCTTTTTGCAATGAAACTCTCAAAATCGGAAATTCGCACAATAAAATAACTTTATATACTCATACTCTGCCAACTTTCTCACATACGGGCGAGAAAGTAAAAAACACGCAAATAATGGGACGAAAAAGTATCCTGACGAGAGAGGATTTGAACTTCTTCCCTGATACTCACGCGTTCGATAGATTTATCATTTATCTACCGAATATTTATATCAGTATTCACTGTGATGGTATTAAACGGTCTTAACTTGGAGAAAACTTAAGGAATGCGAGAAAGTCAAGTGCGACCATTGTCAGACCCTATAATGAACCTTTCTAATTTGGTGTTGCAGGCGGAGCAATGAGCTGACATGAGTGCGGACACGGAGGTGCTGGCGGGGGAGGCGGAGGCCAACCTTGCAGGCGAAGAAACCTCCAGCCTGCTGGTGCGGCCTGCGGACGAATCTTCACCGCTTCTCCTGCGGCGTGGGGACGAGTCTTCGCCTCTTCTCCTCCGCCCTGCGGACGAGACCTCCCCACTCCTCTTGCGGCGAGGGGAAGAGTCTTCTCCCCTTCTTCTCCGGCCCGCAGATGAAACATCGCCTCTGCTCCTGCGGGGTGGTCCTAAGCCCGTTCTTATGCGGCAGGATTGTACCACTAGCAGACTCTTCGTGTCGCAGAGGCCGCAGCTTTCGGCGTCAGCTGGCATCGCTGGCGGCAGCGAAGAAAGCACAGGTACCTTGATTCTTTGGATTGCTCTTCTATTCCACGTATTTATGCAGATACGGGAAAAAATGCCAAAAGCATCATCTATCATGAAGCGGTCTACCGATTTTTGTAACAGTATAACTTCCATAACAAGGGATTTTACTGAGGAAAACAATTCGTCCGCGACTTATTAGTTTTCCCATCACAATAGTCCCTTTCTACGTAATTGGGACCTTGCGGTATTTCACATGCTATAGCCAGCCGTATCGTCGGAAGAGTTCTGCAAAATAAGGACTGCATTCCTTTGCAAGGTATCTTACAAAAAACATTGTCCTCGAAATCCATATCTTGTTCTTATTCTTGTAACCAAAACTCAGTCTTGTTCTTAGATATAAAGAACCAACCCATCATGTAGTATATTATGTTCCAGGTGGCCCCGTCGACGACAATGGAGTCCGATCAGTGCCCGACATAGAACTTCATTGCCGGCAGGAACCAAGTGGCGGGCTAACAGCGGGGGGGTTCCCCCCCTCGGGGGGAAGTGTGTCACCATTCCGCTCTGCGGTGCAGCGACAAAGATTGTCGCCACATGTCGGGTGTTGTCGATGCGACAACGCGCGACTACCCCGATCTGTGTCGCGAGAATCTGTGCGATCTGCGGGACATCATCAACAACCTCCGACGTTACTTCTTACCGCTGCCAATAGCAGTAGAGTCATCCGGCAGAGCTCACAACCAGAGACATCACTATGTAAGTACTGAAATTATCTACAAATAGATAGTTAGTTAGATAAAATAGTCTTCTTCTAAGTTAGTTGAAGAGTATCTCAGAAAATCGTAGAGTACGCCTGCAAAAACGAGTTTATGCAATTTCTAAAAGTGGGTGTACACGTACAGTTGTCACTATACCAACCTTCTCGGTAAAGGAAGACTCTTTATAACGATCTTTCCCAAAGCCTTACTCATTTGGGAACCCTCTCTATAGCGAACTCTCTCTGTAGCGAGAAAATTTGCAAAGTCACTTGGCGCTTGACATATAGGTAGCTAGGCACTGCCCAGACGACTCGACTCGACTCTGTTTCAAAATGAGTCAGGGTATGTAAAGGGACTCGTTATAGAGAGAGACGACTTAGGTACGCCATTTTGTAGCCAACTATCCTGTTGAATAATAAAGGGTCCGACAATGGTCGCACTTGACTTTCTCGCAATTTTTACGCCAGCGGTATCGAAAATTTTGATTTTTTTTTTACGTAATTTATTTTTTTGGGACCTAAATTTTAACTTTTTCTAAAAAATATTTTGCCATACACTGAACAATAATTTTAGGCACCTACTCACCGGATTTCAAACATATCCGTTAAATGGTGAAGTGTCGTTCGACGCGCAAAGTACGTGTTTCCTATTTTCCATGTCACGGCCTTAATTTTCAAGTAATTGAAAATCTATTGAAAAAGACCTTGAAGCATCTATCTGGGACCATTTTCACCAATTTTCAAGGAAACCTGTCGATTAGGGTTGTTGCAAATCCGTCTTAACCAATCAAAAACGTGATTTCCATTTTTGGAAAATTTTCCTACGATAATGCCAATATTGGCCATAATTATTATGTTGGATAAATTTCGTTCGGTAATACATCAAACTACGTTAAAGTACACCTCCCTACCAATTTTTATTGAAATCAATTGAATAGTGCTACCGGAGTGACGACCAACGCGTTTGGGCCAAAACTGGGCCAAGTTGTTGGCCCACCTCCAAATGATTGTAAAAGGCATAAAAGCATCTATTCAAAAACACTTTCGCAAATTTTCAAGGTTCCAACTTGATATACGTAGCTTCCAGCCCTTCTTAACTGTCAAAAAACACGATTTTTTGCCTTTTTTTGACCATAGCAGGCGCAATTTTTGAGTTATCAAAATTTATCAAAAAATTTGTCCAGATATTTACATTAGGTACCTACATACCGAATTTGAGCAAAATCGGACGAATGGTGTGACGTCCAGTTGCGCGACAGAGTGACGTACGTACGTACGTACGTCGGACGAACATTTTTTGAAAACCACTTTTTTGGACTCGGGGGACCTCCAGGATCATGGGAAACCCAAAATCTCAAAATCGAAATTTTGCACGAAGACATAACTTTCTCAGCCCATGTATTACATACGGGCGAGAAAGTAAAAAACCTTAAGCAGGTTACCCTACCAACCCACGTCCTATTAAGAAAGTTGAGAAAAGAACTAACTCGAGTGCTTAGCACTTTTTCTCTCTTTCGTTTTAAAAAACACTCAAGCTCCTCTCACTTGTGAACTCGTGCATAGAGGAAATGTATCCTGAAAGAAAGCTCACTCCAACTTTTAACAAGACAGCTGTAACTCTGAGATAGCTGCCAGCTGTATCTCCAAGATAGCCCAGCAACTAGACCATTTCAAGAATTATCCATCGTGCTCAGCTGGCAGCACTACCAAATACCAGCTCCCCGCCCATCGCGTTAGTAATCAACAGGGATCTACATTTTTAGGTGGGTTCAGAACCACCAAAGTCTCAATACACATTCCACTTGACATGCTGAACATATCAGAGGTGAATGCCGACCAGAAAAACTATGACGGGATCGAACACAATTTTTTTTATTTGATATTTCAATATTCTGAAATATAATATGTATTTCTGTGTTTTTATTTTACTGTCGGTTCATTTCGGACGTAAAAAAGACATATTACATTTAAATATAAAATAATCTCCTCATAAAATGAGCAGTAGAATACGTAAAACAAACACGACTGCGTAGACGCCCTTAATAATCTGGCAAGAAAATGCAAGATCATGGAGCGCAAGCCACCGATCTATTTACTTTCCATTTAAACTTCAAGAGACGATTTTTGTGACGTTCTTATCTTCGCGGTTCGCAATATGGAAACTATGTTATTACAACGAAATTAGTACCCTATCTACTCGCGCTTTTGCAGCCTAGTAGTCTTCAGAAGAACACAGGTTCTACCTCGATGCGACCAAAACTTTTCTGTTCGGCATTCATGTTCAGTATAAGCGAAGTCCATGTCTGTCTGGTTTAGAACACACCTAAATCTGTAGGTCCCCACGTGTAGTAACTGCTTTCTGATTTCATTACAGCAATATGTACTGGGAACTGCTTGGTGGGCGGCAGTGCGTCGCTTCGTCAGCTAAGGGAGGCAGAAGCAGGCATTGCATCTATAGCTGCTGACTCAATGCGCATCAACGGCGCTATCCGCCAGTTTAAACATGTAAGTTAACACTAAGATAAGAAATATACGAGAAAAATAATTTGAAGGTTTTTTTTAATAAGAAAAAATTTATTAGTCAAAACAAAACATTTATTAGTCAAGACAAAAATTTCCGATTTAAAAAGATCATTATAGGTATAGGTAGATACTATAATTCAAAATAAAAATGATGAAAGTACCTTTACCATGTAATAATTTGATAATACCGATTTAACCTACCAAATGATTATTCTTAGCTTCAAAGTAGTCACCAAGTACCAAAAGAGATTGCCACCAGATTGGTCATTTCTTCCGGCCAAGAGAAAACTATTGGATATTTATATGTTCCTAAACATAATACGTCTTTGGAAATATCTTTTTTAGTGACGAAAATTACTCGACGGTAAAATCACAAAATCAAAACATAGCCAGTTTTACTATTCAACACTTTCCTCAAAAAGTGGTCAGAATTAAACGTAAACAAACTGGATTGTGTGGTGAGCCTTAATGAGGGAAGCTAGGTTGCTAGGCAACGCGTCGGTCGTGACGATGACGCCGTTGCTAAGCAACCATAGAAAACCGTCATCCCTCTGCTGGGTAACTCGGGAAATTTGATGGTTCTGGAAACTCCCAGCAGAGGGAAACTTATTTGAGTTTTGAACTTTGAAAGAAAAAGGATTGCATAATCAGCCACGTTTCGAATAAAGGAGTTTCTTTCATTTTCATTGCTTACAAGTCATAAGACGTTTTCTGCTTCGTTTTCTCAAAAACTGTGGACGATACCTGTCTACTTACTTCACGTATCATTTGTTAAGGGGACATGGGAGGAGTGGTCCTTATTTCTGTTCATAAATATACCATCACTTACAATAAAGAGGCACTTCTCCCCCCGTATCAAATTTCCGTTTCTTGTAATTTTTTTTACAATTTTCTTTTTTTATAACGAGCCTAATTGTTACGTAATTCAAAATCAGTTGAGAGATCACTCTTAGACAACCTCATGACTATCATTCAGTTACTGTAGTTGGAGATGCGTTCCGACCATTCAAAAAACCAAATTTTATGACAATCGTTCTAAAAAATGTGACTGGCGCGAAACAATCGAAATTTGGTCAAAAACGGCCGTAATTTTCAACGAATTGAAATCCTTTTATTAAATTAACTCTCAAGCATCTATTTTTCAACATATTTACCAATTTTCAAAGTTATAGATAGAAAACTGTGGCCTGGGCGGTTGTTAGACTAATCAAAAACGCAAATTTTGAATTATTTTTCCGATTTTTTGGCAATAGTGGCCGTAATTTTTAACCGATCAAAAAAACCTTGAAAAGGTACCGTGGCCATGATCTTAGACAGAAGCGTACCATATTTCATCAAAATCAGATGAATGGTATAGGCTGTCGAGCAACGAAGGGACGGACAGACAGACAGACTTCTTCCAGAAACCACTTTGCCAACACGATGTCCAACACTTTCTCCAGAAAATCATGAGGCGGTTATTTTTTTTAGAGGGGCAAGGTCAGAAAATTTTTCACTTTCACAGGTATTGAGCTGGGGGAAAGTGGTCTGGGGCCGAGCGCTGCTTAGCAATTATGACGGTGACCCAGTTGCGGGACATGGCTGTTTGCAATGAGCACTGGAGAGAAGACTTGAGCAAGTTTTAAGTTACTCTCAAATTCGCAACTCAATTATATGAAGGAGCAGTGCGAACTGCTGAGAGCAGCGAGAGGCACCTCAGCGCCGAGTCCCCAGGCTATGCGTCCTTCCCTTGTTTCCGAGGCATATTTAATTGCCTTCGCAACTCGCAACTACGTATCATACTGAGAGAACTTCATATTAAACCAGTTCCTTCAGACAGTTTGTCATTTTTTATCCCGAAAAAGTAGCCAAAAACCTTGCCGTTAAGGCTGAATATACATTCGCTATTTTATTACTTTCCAACTTCAAACTTTGTGGGAAAACTATTGGATATTTAAATATTCTGAAATATAATCTGTCTTTTTAATGTCAACTCATGAGGCTATGTTGTGATTTCACGACCGGTTAATTTTTGATTTTTTTTTTTTTTTTTACAAAAATCACTTGATCGTAAAATGACAACATAGCCTCATGAGTAGGTAATGACGTTACAAAGACATATTATATTTCAGAATATTTAAATATCCAACAGTTTTCTCACAAAGTTTGAAATCAGAACGTGAAAAAATAGCGAACGCATATTTAGCCTTAAGAGTGACCGCACAATCGTCTTTGTTTACTTTTTTTTTATATACACTTGTGTTCTAAAATATAATATGTCGTTTCCATAAAGAAACAAACAAACAAAAATTAAGTTCCCGAAGAAGTAGCCGAAAACTTATCTTCCTGTTAAAAGTCCACTAGCTAACGTAAAGATAAGGGCGCTATCGGCGGGATGGTGTAAGGCACCAACTTTTCATATCTGGAAGATAACGCTATAGTGAGCTTATAAGGAAATTATAACCGTTTCTTACTGTGGAGATAAAGTTAATTAATTTATCTTCATAAAAAAAAAGCGATAAAATCGTCATCTTGCCGTTAAGGGTCGCTACACAATCCTGTTTATTCTTGTTTTTTTTTCGACAATTTTTTTAGGACGCTGTTCGATATGTGGATGTTCTGAAATATAATACGCGTTTTTAACGTTAGGATATAACCCTAAGCTGTGATTTTACAATCGAGTGTTAAAATCACAACACAGCCAGTTTCGTCTTCAGAAACATATTAGCCCTTCCTAACTGTCAAAAAACACGACCGACACTGTAAAATATAAATAATGGTATAAAATACCTTATTGATGAAGGGGAAGGAAAGAAAGCATGAGCAGCACACACACATAGAACGAAAACGCACTGACTGCAAAGAACGTCCACCCCCGGAGCGCTAGCGCGGCTGACTGAGGGGAGTGAGGGGTGAGGGGAGTATCGATCGCCCAGCTGCGCGGCCCGGGGAAGCTTCCCGCGCTTTCGCCGCGCGCAGTTCTATTATGAATCTTATTATTTCATCCTTTATTTAAACCAGTGGTACCCAACCTTTTTTTAATCGACGTAATTTTTTTAAGGTAAATCTTGCGAACCAGAACACACAAAATTAAAATGTAAATTTATTAATTAAAATTATAAATTAATGAATGCACTGTCAGCATGTTATTAATCGTTACCGTATCACGGACGGGCGGACATTTCTTAATAAAGGGTCCGGCAATGGTCGCACTTCACTTTCTCGCAATTTTTACACCAGCGGTATCGAAAACGTACGTACGTACGTACGTCGGACGGACATTTTTTAAAAACCACTTTTTTGGACTCGAGGGACCTCCAGGATCATGGGATACCCAAAATCTAAAAATCGAAATTATGCATGAAGACATAACTTTCTCAGCTCACAATCTACTCGAAAGCTAACGATAAGATAAGGGCGCTATAGTCAGGATGGTGAAAACCACTAACGATAGGAAAGCGCTATTGTGTACATTATAAAGTGGTGAAATCCAGCCTAAATATCCGATGGCTTTCTGAAAACATTGTTCAAAAGTGCATTGACCGGCATGGGTCTTCTCTATTTGGCCACACGCAAAAGCAGTCGTCATTTACTGGTAGAAAATAATTAAAACGAATGGGGAAAATGAGAACTAAAAAAATTCCAAGATAAAAAATGAATTGCTGAGCACTAATTTTCACAGCAATTAGGACCCAGATAATACGTTTTGCACTTTATTCCTTTTCACCTAATAATTCTGGAGTGGTCTTTAAGGGGGCTTATACCAGTAAGGAATTTAAAATTACTTTACCTCAGCCATTCAAAATGAATTATATCGCCCTCGGAGCAATTCACGACTAGAACATGACTATTTTATCTTCAGGATAAGGTCCTGAATAGTGGGATGTACCTGCCCATTTTTGTTTCTCATCGGACGGATGTATTAATAATTTTTAATTTCCCGTTAACTCTCACTGACCAATAAATTTATCATACCGACAAAGTGTTGGAGAAGTAGCTAATAAGAAACGCAGTGCCAATAATCACTCACTTATATTATTTTTTGGTTGACTGTCATGGCACTAGACGATGCCACGTCTGTTTCTCGTTTTTCGACCATTTTTTATTTTTTTAAAGTTCTGAAATATAATATGACTTTTAACGTCAATAATTAACTGGCTATGTTGTGATTTTGAGATTGAGTGGCTTTGAGAAAATTGACAAAAATCCCTCGATCCTAAAAATTACAACCAGTTAATTCCAGACGATAAAAACACAACATAAAAACAGAACATATAAATATCCAATAGTTTCCTCGAAAAGTGTGCAGAAAAACGTCAACAAAGAGCGACTGTATTTTATCCCTTATAAAAAGGGGTTCGCCGAAATTCTATCATGGTAATATACGCAATTTTTCTAGAACGTTCAGAAGGGTGGGGGTAGAAGTAATATACTTAAGAGGGTGGAAGGTGCTTGCTGATTATTTTAAGTGACGGGTCTCATAAATAGTTAGGATAGCTGTCGGCCATTAATACCAGTGGCCCATCAATAATGCACGTGCTACGTTGCTGGTAAAGATAACGGTCCCTGATATGCCCGCGATAGACAGAGCCCTGTTAAGTTAAGTGTTAGGTTCGTTATATATAGGGTAAAATACTTAAGGCGGCTTGATACTCAAAACTGTCCACCTTCCACCTATCTCTTAGATGAGAGTTCAAAAACAAAACAGGGTTTCCAAAATTATTTTTTGTTCAGAACAAGAAGTAGACTTAAGAAGAAAGGGTCGCAATGACCTAAAAGAGTTTAGCAACGACAATTGACATTTGTGTAGACTATCCACCCCTGGATATCACTGACATTACCCTCAGAGAGGGAGACTGAGGTGGTTGAAAATAAATGTTTTGTATATATTTAAACGGCTGGGAGGAGGATGTGAATATTTGGTATGCTGTTACCCTTGCCTGTTACCTACCTAACTGTTACATAACTGGCACCTCCTTCCTCCCCCTAACTGTAACTTAGTGTTGTTAATAAATGTGTTTTTGTGTTTCCTTATAGGAGTCAATGGAATCACCCCCCTTAGGGTGCACCCCACCATACTCGGTAAAGACAACCTCTAATCTGTGTAACTGCTAACTGAGTACGGTGGGATTCAGCCTAGATTGACCTAGATTAACTAGGTTGTCGACAAGCTATGCTGTAGAGCTAGTTAATGAAATACAGTTACGCTAAAACGAATGGGACGCTATTCAGTTCTCTTCACTGACCATTAATTGCTCGATGTGACAGTGACTCCGGAAGTTATCCATACACGCATAGCCACCCTAGCCGTCCAGCAGGACATGAGTAGTGCTTTCGACCGATTGAACAATTTTCAGTGCCGTCTCCAGCGTAGTAACCATTGTTTCTTGTTGTAACTGTGTCAAGGAAGGTGCACGCCCTCCGGTGTCGCGTGTTGGTGGTATGCTAGACGCTAACTGTGCTGTTGCTGTACATATTTGGCTTCCCGCAGGGAGTGCTGCTGTGCCCGCAGACGTTGGCCCAGAGCCGCCGGAACAAGCTTCGGCGGGCCTTCACCGAAGCTGCAGGCGACACCGTCAACTTTGCGAGAACGGTACTCGTGCTATCACGTACCACCCCGCACAGCCCGTTATTTTTGACTATAAATACTAGCCCCGTTGGATATACTTCAACGGTTGCTTTTAAAGCGTCTACCCAGTAGTCTTTGTTTACTTTTTTCTGCAGATTTATGAGAAGACTATTTTTTCTAAGTTATTAGAAGAGTATTGGATAGCTATAAATATTCTGAATTTCTCTTTTTATCTTTTAAAAATGCATATTATACTTCACAACATTTAATATCCCCATAAAATGTGCAGAAAAAAACGTAAACAAACACGACCGCGTATAGACGCCCTTAAGAACACACGGGGGGAGCTGATTCTTGTTTGTGTTCATCCGGACCAAAATAAAGCACTTTTTCTCATGCTGTCATAGAAACTATAACCTCCTTATTGAACTAAAAACAGGTACGATCCTTAGTCATTTTTTTTAGGAACGTAAAGGAAGAAAACATTTCAATAAAGAGGTTGGTTTCTATGGTAATATGGGAAAAACTGCTTTTTTGTGGTCCTGGTGAACTGAAACAAATACCACTACTCCCATTTGACGTTAGCGGGGCTAGTATTGAGCATAAACTAGGTCACCGGTCTTCCCAAGGTTAAAAACAGAAAAACAAACTCGGAAAAACGAAGAGGAACTTGTGGAGACCGGGCGGCCAACAGCTGCACCACTCAGCACAATCTAGAACTTCCGACGTACAACAGGATTGAAAACGTCACTCAGTGACGAAGAGAAACGTTACAAAAGAGGCTCGAAGGCTATTCACACTGGCGACATCTCCCTCTTTTAAAACCTGTGATGAAAGGATGCATTTGTGCTGAGTCCTGCAAGCGGGACAATTGTAGCTCCTACCCCGCCCGTTGCTGAGCACCTGTTCCACAACACAGTTTGGTAAAGGAGGCCGCCCATTTTGCCGCATCGCACGCCTGGAATTTCTGTAGAATTACCTACTAAGGAATTTATCTAAATTATAAAAAACGTTTTCAAGTAAATACGCTTTTAGCATTTTTTAAATATTGTTAAATTTTCCCTGAAGAACAAAGCCGCAGGGGGGAAAGGTATCCGGAAAGGGAGGGAGAATAAAAAATTCTGAAAAAGTGACTTTTTGAATTTTAAAAATCAGCTCAATGTTTTCCTTTATTACTATCAGCTACGCGGCTAGATGGGTGACTTCTTTAATCTTGTTCCTCACTTGATTTGGCCCGCTTTTTCAGCACTTTACAGGGGAGGTAAGTTTCAGCTTATGCTGGTTCCGGCGGCATGCTTCCATGCTTTTCGAGTTTCAACCCACCAGTTCTAGTTTTTAGAAGCTTCTAGCAGTAGTTCCAGCCTCGTTCCTGGTCAGCACTGTAGATAGACAATTTTCCAATTGTTTTTTTTGGTTGATTTTACTTCATCTTTTCTACCGTCGTTCAGCAGTTAAGACAAAACTTGCTGATCTCTGGCCGTCGTTACATTACGGATGTGAATACCTACCCCAACCTGAAAACGTCGAAAAAATATTTGAAACTGTTATGTTTAGCAAGACAAATTAAATATATACCGAGGCTGTGGTGGTTCGGAACCCGCTCAAAACTGTAGGTCACCGTTGTCTGCTATCACGGTTAGGGAGCTGGTTTTCGGTAGTGGTAATAGTGCTGCCAGCTGAGCATGATACATAATTTTTGATCAATAATGACGTACCATAAAACTTCGTTCTCCGTTTTTCCAAAAAAGAATGAAACGTCTCCAAGGCGAAGAAAAGTAAAAAACTATCTTGGCTGCGATGAAAGCTGAAATGAACAACTAGGTAACGGTAAGTGGCGGGAGATACAACCCCGTCATCAATCTTACTTTCAACCCTTAATCCTACCCCCTACCTTTCTTCTAATTATTTTTTTATTGAAGGATCAAGGGATGAACCACCCTTTCGTGCAAACTCACTCCACCCCTAACTCTCCAACTAATTTTTCCCCTTTAGGGTCAAAGAAAAATACTTTTTTTTCTGGATTTTGGTAAGAAATCGGATCTATTCTGTGGTGGAGAAAGTGGCCAGAATAAACTATCGGGTATAGAAATGTTCTGAATTATATTATATCGTTTTACCGACAAAAATGAACTGGATATGTTGTGATTTTTCTCAACAAACAATTCGTCCAGAATTAGTCGGTCGTAAAATAACAACGTAGCCAGTTACTTATTGTAGTCGTTAAAAAGACACACTATATTTCAGAACATTTAAATATCCAATAATAAAAAATGGCTGTATAAAATGTCGTTTGTTGACATTTTTAAGTGTATTTGTTCTGAAATATAATCCGGGAGTCTCTTCTTATAACGACCGTAAATTTGTTCGCTATAGAGAGGATTTTCAAAACGTGAGAGTCAGAAATAACCAACAGTTTCCTCGTGTCACTAAAAAAAAATCAAAAAACAGCATTGGTCAATAATGTATAATAATAAAATAAAAAATATTGATTGAACTGTAAAACTGTTAACGTTATAGGATGATGTAAAGCAAGCAAACCTATAAAATATGTATACTTTAGATGAGTCGTTGTAATTTGTAACTTTCAATCTAGAAAGATGAAAGCTGTTTGTTTTTTCCAATAGGGATAACAGTGGGGAGTCCATAAAATTGATGGGCTATCTAACTGAACGCGATTTCATCTCCAGTTCTCCCCAATGGCCTTAGAGTTGCTCCCCTGCCTCCTCCACCTTTTCCCGAATATTAGAGACAAGTCCAGCAACAAATACCAGCTTCCCCCCAAGTACACGACGGGACCTACAGTTTTAGGTGGGTTCCGAACCACCACAGCCTCGATATACATTTGCTGAACATATCAGAGGTGAATGCCGACGAGAAATTTTTTGATATGCACGGTATCGAACCGGGGTACTCCAAAGACAACTTAAACCACTCAGCCTTGACTCTAGCCGGACATAGGTCATAAATAGGGGTGGGGGTGAGCACACAGCCCACAAATTATGGAAATTCAAACATGCCTGCGCTATCAACCCCCCCCCCCCCCCCCCACTTTGAACGTTCGCCTATATATCAGTAATTGGATCACTTTATGACCATACTATATTCCAGAACAGGGTCATGTGATATCAAAAAGACCTACTTTGGAGAAAAAATGCTTTTGTTGTGAAAAAAGGTACTTACTTCAGTACGCCTGCAAAAATATGATTATGCTATTATAAAAAGTGGGTGTACACGTGTTTTTCCATTTTAAGGCTGAATATACATTCGCTATTTTCGACTACACGTACTTGGTTCGCAATGCTAAGTACTTCAAGCCCTACTCCGAAGTTACAGGGCAAGTGGAAAGTGTTTATAGGGGGATGTAAACCTGAGACTCTTTGTCGTGAGGTAGTGTTGTATTTTTGCATGAAATGGAGTAATAAGCCCACAGGAGCGATTTTAAACAGTCAACTACCAGTCCACATGTTTTTTTGACAGATCGCGAAAACACAACACTACCTCATGCGGAATGTTTTTTTGAAAATTTTCGGACTAAAAAATGTATGATTTTATCGTCACATTTAGTAGAAAAGCTTGATAAATGTTTGTACTATTTACCGTAGCCATGTTGCATTTTGGCAATTTTTTTTTCACTTACGGAAGTGGGTAATTTCAACAGCATTTCTCTACTTTTCTCTTGTAAAAGCTAAACATAGTGTCCTACTTTTACTCGTTCGTTTCGCGTTCAAATAGCACACTATGTTTAGCTTTTAGAGTAGACACAATCAATACGATATTGCAATTACCAGTCTCCGGTTGTAGTAATATGTAAACATTAGTTTTGTCGAATATTTACTTTCGCACAGTGGTTTTGGCGGAGTTCGTCGAGAATGTATGGTGGCCGTTAAGAAAAAAAAATAACAGCTCCCTTGCCTACCTATTACTCCATGATATATAAATAAATATAAATAAGTCACTTAATGATAATAATCATATATATTATTTGACAACCTCAAGAGCTCATGGTAGAATGGCACTGGTGCCACAGAAAGGCCTAAAAAAAAGTATGTACATGAACAAACAAAAACCAACACGTAAAGAAAAAAATTACCTTCGAGAGTTTGATTTCTCATATCGCTGACTTTGCTTATTTAAACTCAATTCGAAGTTGCTGATTACTTTTTTGGGGAGGAGTAAGCAGAATATTCAGAAAATTTTCAAAGCCCAGGAGAGATGTATTGGAATCATGATTAAAGTAACATCCGCCTAAGTATTGCTTCCAAACCACTTTTCACATTTTTTCTCCACATCTTACAACTCTTGCGTGTTTATAAGAAAATTCTCGAATAGGTATCCAGGATGTTATTAAGTAATTCCAACTGTCATTCCTACGAATCTAGGTCTCTTTGTTGAAGCTGTTTAAGGGTCCGCTATACCTGACGGTGCATTTTTTGCCGCCCATAAGATTAACATTGCGAGCGGCGATTCATTTTCAAAGTTTACCCTTGGTTGGAAAGACACAAAATTTTGCCTGTACCTAGCCCGAACAATGTTCTAGGGAGTGTTCGAAGCAGATTTCCCATTTTTTTACTGGTTTTCGAGATACAGCACTTTTCTTGAGGTATGCGATGCTAGCATTTGCAAAACAGTTGCAATAAAAGAAACCAGTGAGAAATTGGGAAATCTGCTTCGAACACTCCCTAGAACATTGTTAGGGCTAGGTACAGGCAAAATTTTGTGTCATTCCAAACAAGGGTAAACCTTGAAAATGAATCGCCGCTCGCAATGTTAATCTTATGGGCGGCAAAAAATGCATCGTCAGGTATAGCGCTAGTTGAAATCAAATGTGAACAAAGTTATAGTCTACTGTCTCAACTATGAAACCTACCCCAACCGAAAGCCAAAACATTCAACCCCTTCAAAGGGGGAAGACTTATGGAATTTATGTTTTTCCATGACCGATTTGAAGTTCCTATTTGCGGCTGATATACACATTCTCCATGCACCACGCTCATTCAAGGGTGACCGTTATCGAACCCTTTATGACTCCCGAGGGAAAGTACCCACCCCACAATGGCCTAGGTACCGAATGTGGGCTCGTGGGGGGTGTAGGTACCATTGGGACTTGAGGGTGCGCAAGCGCGGGCCAGCCTCACCCCCTCCACCGCTTCAACCCCTTCAGCCTGCCGGTCGCTCCCACCGCGCTCGGTCACTTCCCGCGCGCCCTCACAGTGCCAAACCTACCCAGTGTTGTGCCTGACTGTGCCAAAAAAAAAACTACCCCTAGACCCCGATAGTGGGGAGGATGTGCCTGAATTCCTACTGCCAATAGAACCTTCTCAAAAACGGACATTTCGGACTCGAACTGTGGTTTCCCCACATGCAAGGCTTGCTGCTGGTGCAAAGTCATGGACATACCTCTCGTCTATGACCACAGTTCCAGGTAGGACACTAGATTATTTCAATGATAGGGACCTACAGTTTTAGGTGCGTTCCTCTACAAATAACCTTAGTAGACCCCTATACTAGGGTGGGTCGGACGGTCCATAATTAAATTTGACTGCAGGATAATTTCTATATCACGGTCTTTATCCCCCAGTTAGGTTAACTGACACTTAAGCCTATGAAAGGGTGTAAAAGTCTTCGGTAGGGAGGTTTATGAGGTTTGCATGTGCGGCAGGCGCTTTACGAGCAGTCCAAATTGCGTGAGGCCGTTCCTTACACCTGTCAACGGTCAACTGCTACTTAAGGGTCCGCTATACCTGACAATGCATTTTTTGCCGCCCATAAGATTAACATTGCGAGCGGCGATTCATTTTCAAGGTTTACCCTTGGTTGGAAAGACACAAAATTTTGCCTGTACCTAGCCCTAACAATGTTCTAGGGAGTGTTCGAAGCAGATTTCCCAATTTCTCACTGGTTTCTTTTATTGCAACTGTTTTGCAAATGCTAGCATCGCATACCTCAAGAAAAGTGCTGTATCTCGAAAACCAGTACAAAATTGGGAAATCGGCTTCGAACACTCCCTAGAACGTTGTTAGGGCTAGGTACAGGCAAAATTTTGTGTCTTTCCAACCAAGGGTAAACCTTGAAAATGAATCGCCGCTCGCAATGTTAATCTTAGTGGCGGCAAAAAATGCACCGTCAGGTATAGCGGACCCTTAAGATATTTATTGTTGGGTCAATCAGTGCTCAGGACACGGCGTTTTGAAGGAGGAACCAGGTTCGAATCTGGAAGGGCCAGGGCCTGGTAGGATACAGGGTGGCAGCTTTCGTGAGCTCTGTACACAAGGGGTTGATTTGGTCACTATCACCCCCACAGTCCAGTTTCCCCCCACCCAGTGACAGCTAGGTACCCGTCACGACGGGGGAGGCCCAGAAGTGGCCAAGATTCATTAGAAGAAATCCAACCCCCAGGTCCTGGACCCATTTTCTATGAAGTACCGTACTTGAATTAGACGATTTACAACTATAACGTCCAGACGCTTACGGTGGCTTTCAACAGTTCCTTATCTAACACATAAAGTTATTACTTTGAACTTACCGATAACTCAAATAGCCCTCTAAATATATCATAGCGACAAAGTGTGCGATAGCTTGTGGATCGCTCATTTTTACTAATAATTTTATCAACAATCGTGGCACTGGATGGTTTGTGCCACGACTGTTTACTCGTGCAACTTTGCTTTAAAAAAAATATATGGTTTCGTCATGATGAAAGTCTGTTTAGTTCTCCGATATTATTTCTACAGTTCACATTAGACCGCTATCGGTTGGATAATTTACCTTCTAGCTAAGAGCAAGATAAGGGCAAGGTGGTGAAGGAAGGATAACGCTATAGTGAACTTTTATAGGGGGAACTATAAAATCAACTTTAGGAACTTTTGAAAGGAGATAATGAGGACAATAAAATCAAAGTTAATTTGGAGAGTGTGATATCAACAGGTTATAGGGCTTGAAAAAGGGCGGAGGTCAACTGAAGCAAAAACCAAAATTAAGTTACCCCCAAAAAAGTTAGCTCGTCATCCCCCACTTGAAACTTAGTCAAGAACTAACCCTTTTTTACTTGGAAACTACCCCTTCTTGCTGGATGTCACCGTATAAGGGCGCTACAGCCCAACTAGGGCTCGGGACTGTCCAGAACAATTTTTTTTATGCGCCAATGAGTTGGTTGCGACAATTTTTTGTCCGAAGCCGAAGACGAAGTGGCCGAAGCCGAATATGAGTGGGCCGAAGCCAGTTTAGGAGTGGGCCGAAGCCAATACATCCATGTCGGAAGCGGAAAAGTTTTCCGTTCCGCCGGGATTCGAACCCGGACCTTTCAGGACACAAAGCGGACCCCTTGACCACTCGGCCACTGAGAGGCACGGTCCAGAACAAGAAGTAGACCTAAGAAGAAGGGGTGACAATGATCTAAAAGAGTTTAGCAATGACAATTGACATTTGTATAGTCTATCCACCCCTGCATATGACTGACGTCACTCTTATTCAAGAGAAAAGTGAGAAGGGAAAAGTAGCCATGGCCCCACGAGCTAAGTATTGTTCCAGAACCGGCAGTTTCCCCCTGCTTTAGTGACCTATACAGACGTGTCGTGCATATCTGAATATGCACTCCAATCAGATACTGTGTGAATGGCAAATTGCGGTAAGGGGCGATGGGTTTACCATATTCCTTGGCATATTCCAACGAATGACAAAATCCAAAATCCAATATCCTTTATTGGGTTGTATTGGAAAACTCACAGCAGCTGCTCCCGAATATTCTCATTAGAAGGCCCAATTTCCCTTCAAAACTCGCCCCCTTCTTCCTGTGATTATTGGTAACAGCTTATCTTAGACTTTGTCTTTAAACCCCTTTTACTTGCTACTCTAAGGGTGGCTTGTACAGGTTCTTAATGTCCACTTTAGCGTTATCCTTTCAAAAAAGAAACAAACTAAAGTGAACTATAGAAGTAACATTAGACAAGTAAACAAAGTGGCAGGAGTAAAACAGTCGTAACTATCTAGTGCCACGACTGTTGACAAAAAGTGAGTGATTACAGACACAGCGATTACAAACACTTTTTCGGTATTACAATTTGAGTTATCCCCTCGCTAAAACTTTATCTGTTTGATAAGAAACTGGGGAAATCTACCCTTGATAGGTTAATCGCGATGGGGTGGATGTGGTGCAAGTGTAATACGTGCGAAGAACAAATGTGTTTGGCATGAAAATTAGGGAACAAGAGAACTCCCATTTCGGGGGGTAACGAGGGGAGGGGGAGGGTTCCTGACCAGAATTTCTTGCGTAGAGAGGAACAGTTCTCCATTTCCATCCCCCCCCCCCGCGTTTATCACCCCCCTCCAGTGGGAGAGAGGGCAGTAGATGGGGGGGAGGCAAGTCCAGCAACCATTTCAAGAAGTGTTCATCGTGCTCGAGGGGGTAACCACTCCAGAGATTCCTTGAGATTTCACTGGCGTTCCATAATGATTTCCAAAGATTCCCAACGATATTCATAGAAAGGTGAGCCCCGAAGGGGTAACCACTCCAAAGAATTCCAAGATTCCCTGAGATTTCATAAAGATTTCCATTGATTCCCAACGAGTCATTAACCCCTCGGTCGTGCTCAGCTGGCAGCACTACCAAATACCAGCTCCCCACCCATCGCGTTAGTCAAAGACGGGGAACGTAGGTCCCCGTCTTTGATCTACAGTTTTGAGTGGGTTCCGAACCACCAAAGCCTTGATACACATGTCCCTTGACTCTCAGACCATGCAAAACACTATTTGTTACACAGGAATATTATGAAAAATCATTAAAAATTCAGAAGAAGTGCGCACAAAAAGTTTGGAGAAGCAGTACATTCCCAAGTTGAGAGATCGTTAAAGATTTCGCCAAAAGATAACATTCATGTCAAAAGTTGTGAGAACCACCATCTTTCCCCCCTAAAAAGAAAAACAGCCATCCATTTTTGAGATATTTATAACTACTCTGATATAAAAAACATTGCATCTTGCCAAAAGCCGAGTTTTTGTTATCATTATTCTTCTAAACTTGGCAAAAAAAAAAAAACCACAATTTCCCATGTTTGAGCTCAATTGTGTCTTCTGACAAAAAAAAACTAGAGCAAGAAGAGGATAGAAGGAACTGTTATCGGTTCTTTGTCCTCCCCCCCCCCCCCCCCCCCCCACTCCTCCGTAAACCCTTCTCCCTATATTCAGGATGTCCGGGGACGTCATAAAAATTTGATGTGGGATATTTGGGAAGTTTACCCAAAAACCTAAAGTCTGGGAGAAATAAACTTTGAATGTGTCTCGAGCGGTCCGGGTTCGAATTCTGGTGTTAGCAATTTTTTTTCAATCGTGATGGCTTTGGCCCACTCCCGTTTAACTAAGAATAAGACTACGGGTGGCTATTCCAGTTCCCTACCGTAGGTGCAGATAAAAACAGTGATTTTAACTTGCAGTTAAAGACCCACAAGTTTACGATAACGGCGCTATCGGCAGGTTAACGAAAGGCACAAGCAATTCTTATGGGGAGGATGCCACTATAGTGACTATAGAGTGGATTTCTCTTGTTTCTTATTGGACAGATAAAGCTATAATTTTTAACTAGCCGATAATTCCAATTCTCCTATATAAATTTAATCTACCGAAAAAAAATGCGACAGCTTGGGGATTGGAGTGTCGATTACCGCTGACTTATGGTTTCTTCTGTCAATAATCGTGGCACTAGACAGTTCGTGGCGCGTCTGTGCTCCTGCCACTTTGTTTAATTGGAGACGTGTTTTTTTTTTCATGGATAGTTTCCTAGTATTATTCCGATAGCTCACGTTGAATCGCTATCGGCAGGATGTTGAAATGTAGTTTACTTCAATTTCGGAAGGATAACGCTATTGTGGACTTTTAGAGGGAGCTAAAGTCGACTTTAGAAACTTGTGAAAGCTGAATATTGACGAAGAAATACAGATGGTACTTGGAACAGTTTGTTAAAGTGAAGCATACGAAGAGGCACCCTAAATACCGAAACTTGAAACTTTGCATCATTTGTCTTGGGCTTATTAAGCCATCATTACAGACCATTGTGTCCCCACAAGTTGTTTGTTGTTACTTCCTTCATTGAGTCCACGGCAATGTAAACCAATACCAACTGTTCAAGTTAGAACTAACACTAATTCCTATAGTTCCAGAAACTTTTCTGTTGAAATAACGGTAGGTAATAAGATAATTTTCTATCAACTAGATAACTAAGTTGACTATAGCGTTATCCTCCCGATAAAAAAAGTTGGTGGCTTTCACCATCCTGCCGATAGCGCCCTTATCATAATGTTAGCTAGTGGACTTTTAACGGCAAGATAAAGTTATCAGCTACTTTTCGGGAAGGTAAATTTACTAACTTCATCTGGGGGAAATGGTGAACTGGTTAACTATTTTCTTATGATGGAAAGGCAAATTATATTTCAGAACAAAGAAATATCCAGTGTCCAGAATTATCTATCGTATGTTTAGCTTGACGACAAGTGCTATCACGAGGCACTTGTCATAAGCTAAACAAAAACAAAATCCTGAAAAAAATTTAAAATCAATAACCGATACTTTCTCGCCATATACCTAATATGACTAGCGAGAAAGTAGATATTGAGATTTTGTTGGAGGTGACGTCAGTGACGTTTCTTGCCCCTGACCTCGAGTCGCCCACGGCGTCTTACATATTTAAACATTGGAAATCAATATACAATATTACTACCCTTACTATGTCATTAAACCTATGGCCTACGTCAAAAAAAACCACCCCCCAAAAATAGATATACAATACTCTTATACGAACGTATACCATTTCAAGAATCGTGCTCAGCTGGCAGCACTACCAAATACCAGCCTCCCTAGCTAGTACACGATGAGGACCTACAGTTTTAGGTGTGTCCCGAACGACATACAGCATACATTTCACTTGACATGCTTAACATATCAGAGGTGAAAGTCAACTAGAAAAAAATTCATGCCGAAAGGAATCGAACCTCTGGGCACTGCTCTGGGGTAACTAGGCTCGGGGTACATTTTAGTGCATAAAAACAAGCACAATCCCCACAGCACTAAAAAAAATTAATTAAAAAAATTAAAAAAAAATACGGACACTTTGGGAGTTTAAAAAATATATGGGCCAGAATTTTCCACCCCTACCCCTATAAATTAGGGGTGACATGCCTGGCCACTTGTTGAGCCATACACACTCTGCTAATCAACCGCTTTCTATGTAGGTATACGTACATCTGTATGTAATGGCTCATTGTTACGTCATTGTCACGTTATTTTTATTGCGATGACGCCACACGGAACCCACGTCAACAGTTCGCTGATATAACTCTGTTTAAAAAAGTCTCAGACGTTAAAAAAGATATTTTATATTTTAGAACAAATAAATGTCCAATTTGTCACAGAGGTAACTCTACCTTGCACCATCATGCCGATAGCGCCCTTATCTTGCTGTTAGCTGGAGCTTCAATTATCCAACCTATAGGGATCTAAAGTGAGCTTTAGGAATTATTATAGAAAAGAAAACAGTCGTTTATAATGACGCAAACGTCCAAAACCACAAAAACTTCATTGTTTTAAATTGAAAAATCAAAGTAGATAAACAAAGTGGCACGAGAAAACAGACGTGGCATGAACTGTCTAGTGCCACGGTCAGATAAATTGAATAATTTGAGTTTTCGGGAAGTTAAACGTCATATCTTTATATGTCAGATCAAGAACTGGATAAAGTCACCATTAGAAGCATAAATAAATAGATAAAATATCTAGAGTCTTGTCCACTACCTTCTTTTCATTCTGTCAGATTTTTTTATTTTCCTTACAAAGCTCTTTATATTGTTCACAGATTGCTTTTGTGCGGGTTTTCTTTTTCCCTCCAGATTTGGCTTGAAACCTGGACGGTGATAACTTATCGGACGTACAAAAATATATGGGGAAAGTATAGATTTATCATTTTGGGGAAGACAACTAAGACGTCGTCTTGGCTTCCTTCCAAGTTCGGGACCTTCACAGGAAGCGACCCATTCTCAAATTACTCCATCGATATCTCCACTACAAATTACATCCTTCCAATAGCTGAGGGGTCTGGAGGGCTTTCTGCAGAGGTATACAGGTTCAATCCCAACCCTATCAATTTTTTTTTCAGAGAACATATGCGCCGATGAGATTGTTGTTACATTTTTTTGGCCGAAGCCGAAGACGAAGTGGCCGAAGCCGAATATGAGTGGGCCGAAGTCAATACATCCATGTCGGTAGCGGAAAATTTTCCCCTTCCGCCGGGATTCGAACCCGGACCTCTCAGGACACAAAGCGGACCCCTTGACCACTCGGCCACTGAGAGGCACACCATAAAAGTTTTTATAACCGGCATTCACCTCTGATATGTTCAGCATGTCAAGTGAAATGTTTATCAAGGCTGTGGTGGTTCGGAACCCACCTAATACTGTAGGTCCCCGTCGGTAGGGAGCTGGTATTTGGTAGTGCTGCCAGCTGAGCACGATGGATAATTCTTGAAATGGTCTAGTTACAACCATGTTATGGGGAAAGTATAGACATATTTTCGGGAAAGACAACCAAGACGTAATCCTGGCTTCCTTCCAAGTTGCGAACCTGTACCGGAAGCGACCCATTCCAAAATTACTCGCTCCATTATTTCTGTTTCCTTTTCCACTACAAATTACTGCCTTACAAATCACTAACGCTATACAAATCGCCTTCATTTCCTTTTCCTACTATTGTAGTGATTTTCCTTTTTGATTGGCTCATTGCCAAGCTGTCCGATATCTTCGTTAGTAGAGGGGTGCGGGGGACAAGCCCAGCAACTAGACAATTCCAATTATTATCCATCGTGCTCAGCTGGCAGCACTACCAAATACCAGCTCCCCACCCATTGTGTTATTGCAGTTTCAGGTGGGTTCCGAACCACCACAGCCTCGATATACATTTCACTTGACATGCTGAACATATCAGAGGTGAATGCGGATGAGAAAAATTTGGATACGGTCGAGATCGAACCGGTGTGACCCATCCATCTGGACCAGTCAGCTATCAAGACTGTTTAGGTCTATGGGAGAGGAAGAATCTTCTGAAACAGAAGGGATCGTAAAAATTTTATAGCTGACAATTCAAAAACCCTTTTCCCAATATCCCGCGTTTTTCCAAATCAAAATCAATAGCGGGAACATATTCGGAAAATACTCAAGGGACCCAGGAAGCGTTGATGTTATTCATCTAGGCCTTAAGACCGAACATACATTCGCTATTTGTTTACGTTTTTTCTGCACACTTTATGAGGGAACAATTGGATATTTAAATGTTCTGAAATATAATGTGTCTTTTTAACGGCCGAAATTAACAGGCAGCGTTGTGATTTTACGATCGAGTGAGTCAACAAACAAAAAAGTCCGAAAATCGCAACACACAGCCTGTTGACTTCGGCCGTTAAAAATACACATTATATTTCAGAACATGTAAATATCCCAACGTATTCTCCTAAAGTGTGCAGAAAAAACGTAAACAAATAGCGAATGCCTTAACTTGTTCAGCTACCCTTAAGATTGGATGGCACGGGCTATTTTAAGTTTTCTCCCTAAGTGGGAAGGGTTGTATTTAAGGGTGCTTAAGTTAATCCTGTTAGGCCCTATCCCCATATACGAAACTAGTCCATTCTATTCTACACACTCAATCGTAGGGTTAAACTTACTATGTACAGTTGCCAGTCTCAAGAACGAAAACCTGCCATACCTTGACAAATTTTGAATCATTTCAACTCTCGCTATAGCGAGCAAATTTATTTGGTTCATTGGCGGTCGTTATATAGAGAGACCCTGAATCATTTTTTTCACCTCTCTATAGCGAAGTCTATTTATAACGATCAAATTTACATGACCCCTTGAGGTCGCAGAATTATTATCATTATTTTTTTTTCTTTTTTTTGGTTTTTTTTTTTCGTTTTTTCGCGCACTGCCTTTTGAGGCACGATTTTGCGCGGATGTGGGCTTGAGGTACCTATAACCCACCCTACCTACCTACCTACCTACCTAAGGTACCCTATAACCTATAACCTATACCGTTAAAGGGGGGGGGGGATTATAGGGAGGAGAATTCGCAGAATTGAGGTATTCCTACAGAAGATAGTTGTTGTAAACAATCTATCTTCCAGTAGCTTAGTCATAGAGCAACTGACTTATTGTTAGAAAGTATAGTGAGTTCGATTCCCACATGTTCCGATTTTTTTTTTTCGTCAAGTTCCACTTTGTGCTCGGTATGCCATTAGAAGTAAAATATTCGGTTTTATTGCGTATGAGAACTTTCTGAAAATGGAACATGATTTTTTATGAAAAGGGTAATAACAATAGGCATGGGAGTAACGCGAAACGCCGGAAGAGCAATTGCTTATCTCGAAACTCGTAAACTCGAAATGCTCCACGAGATGCAATCAAAATATGGCAGACGCCTGCTTCACTGTTTTACGACTCCGCCACCCAGTTGCATATTCATTCGTCATGGCTTCGTTATGCCCTTAGACTAGAATACCGCCCCAGGGTTTTGTGAATGAAGCCCTAAGGTCCTGTACTAGAAACTAGAATACACCCCCAGGTCCTATACTAGAATTCAGCCCCAGGTCTTATACTAGAATACAGCCCTATAGGTCCAGTATAATAAATTTCATGCTCAGCTTTTCAACGTCAAATATACTAACTGGCTATATCGTGAAATTTCGTCGAAAAGTATTCAAATCACAGCAAAGCCAGTTAATTTCGGACGTTTAAAAGACACATTATATTTCAGAACATTTTAATATCCAACATGATTGTGTGGTTACCCTTAACGAGATAGATTTTAGGGGGGAAAATCCAACAGTAAACAAATCATTAAAAAACCTTCTGGTGCCACTTAAATTTTCAGCTTAAGAGAGTCTGAGAGAGAATGAATAAGGGCAATTTACAGGACTGAGAATACACAGAATATAGAGGGGAGGGGGTGAATGAATCAGTGGCGGGTTGTGCTTTTTGGTTTATCGGTTTACGTAACGTTTGCAGGTGCTGTTATACGTGTTTTCTGCATACTTTTTGAGAAAACCGTTGGATATTTGAACGTTCTGAAATATAATATATCTTTCGGGCTATGCTTTGATTGTACGATCGAACAAAGAAATTGCCAACAACAGAGCCTGTTAAGAGGACGCTATACCTGACGATGCATTTTTTGCCGCCCATGAGATTAACATTGCGAGCGGCGATTCATTTTCAAGGTTTACCCTTGGTTGGAAAGACACAAAATTTTGCCTGTACCTAGCCCTAACAATGTTCTAGGGAGTGTTCGAAGCAGATTTCCCAATTTCTCACTAGTTTCTTTTATTGCAACTGTTTTGCAAATGCTAGCATCGCATACCTCAAGAAGAGTGCTGTATCTTGAAAACCAGTAAAAAAATGGGAAATCTGCTTCGAACACTCCCTAGACCATTGTTAGGGCTAGGTACATGCAAAATTTTGTGTCTTTCCAACCAAGGGTAAACCTTGAAAATGAATCGCCGCTCGCAATGTTAATCTTATGGGCGACAAAAAATGCACCGTCAGGTATAGCGGACCCTTAATTTCGGCTGTTAAAAAGACACAGTATATTTCAGGTGTGGGTGCCCCAGTAAAGCGGCTTTCGCACGGTGGCACCACCCTAAAGGCCGTCTTACACTTTTTCAGGTTGAAGGCGGAGAGTTTTTGGTCGGTATAGGTACATATTGCATATTACCGGTAGGCAATTTCTACGCGGAAGGAAATTGGGAAGCTGTTGGCGGGGACATTTTTTATTTGGGGTTACACGAGCCGCCACTGGCTTGACTAAGGGAGGGTGGGGGTGAATATAGAGAGGAGAGGGGCTGATTTGGTACAGCGAAGATCGATGGGGCGCTGTGTTCTACACTGCCGCTGGCCATATCAGCTCCCCTTACCTTTACATGTCCCTCAGGCTTCAGATACTCCCTCTACATCATACGAACGTCAGGACGTCACACGGCGCGTCCCCACTACGCCAAAATGCCACATCACAGCCTATATCAATCATTTACTGATCGGCATTCACCTCTGATATGTTCAGCACGTCGAGTGAAATGTATATCAAGGCTGTGGTGGTTCGGAACCCACCTAAAACTGTAGGTCCCCATCGTGAGCTAACACGGTAGTGTTGCCAGCTCAGCACGATGGATAGCGGTCAATTTAAATTTGATTTACTGAAAATCTATGTCGATCTTTGCTAGGAGGGAAAACTACTTGTCAATAATAGATTTTAACTGTATGGCTTCTTGCAGTAACCTACGGTTATAGGTGATCTTAATCATGTTATTTACAATGATGTATGTTTTCACCAAACAGAAATCCCATTTTCCTTGTTGATATTTGTCTATTCTGAGATATAGTACGTCTTTTTAACATCAGAAATCAACTGGCTATGTTGCGGCTTTACGTTCGAGTAATAAAATAAATTTCAGAAATAAATAAAATAAAAATAAAATAAAATAAATTTCAGAAATATCCAACAGTTTCCCCCAAAAAAGCAGTAGGTACTGGTGAGTGCTTTTGTCATGCTTCTATATTAGTAACTAAATACGGGAAAGTAAAAGTGACCATTGCCGGACACCAGTTTTTTTAGGTAGTTGATGTTTGCGCGTAAACTGGAGAATAGAGTACTGACCTCTGGAGGCTCCGGTCGATGGCTGAGTTGAGGACCGCGACCTAGTGAACTCAAATTCCTCTCAAAACTGTGACTCCCAGCTGGGAACTCCAAACAAGGTTTAAATACAATTCCATTACCTGAGGAAACTATTTTGAATATTTTTCCTTAAAGTACCCTTGCCCCGAAGGCACAGATGTTAACTAAATAAACTGATTGTTGGCCGAAGCGAAATGATTATTTCGAGCCACTCCAGAGATTCCTTGAGATTCCCAAAGATTCCCAACGATATTCATAGAAAGATGAACCCCGAACCACTCCAAAAAATTCAAAGATTCCCTGAAATTTCATAAAGATTTCCAAAGATTCTCAACGAGATTCCCCACGAGTGGTTAACCCCTCAGATTATTTGGTATGACGTCCATGTTATATAGCAACAGAAAATTGCTGATTTGAAACCAGGACCTCAGTATGGGTGTGACGTAAAACTGTAGGTCCTCAACGTCGAGGTAATATCCTCACTATAGCTGGGGGATATTGATAATTCTGCATCACCGCCAGAGAAAACTGTGGAAAATTCACGAATATGAAACTGTTTAGGTCCTGGATTTGACTCCCCCACCCCAAAAACCCTTCACCCCTCCAAACTCCCCCCCAGGGGGGTTAGCATCAAAGTTTGAAATTCCGTCCAACCCTTCTTACCGTAAGCAGGTGAAAATGACCACAAGGGACCGTGTGGTTACTGCATCAACTACTTCCAGAGTGCCTATTCTGGTTATCCCATAAGCGCAACATGGTCACCACATTCACAGACTTAAATATACACCCAGGACAAGTTATTCTGGACCTTCCTGTCCCAATTTTGTGGTTTTCTTAGCTGAGCAGTATAGGTACAGCAGCATTCAGTGAACATAGGGGACGGTAGTCTAAGTAGCGGCTTTGTGTTTTCTAAGGCTGCGCTAAAGTTGCGAGCTCTCACGCTACGAAATCTGCCGTGATGCCCACCTGAAGTTACCCCTTCTGCCAACTTACCATACCTTGGAAGGCTCTGCCCAATTTACAAAATTGTGTTGAACCGCATTCGGTCTTTGTCGCAAGGTGAACTTTGAGAGTCCTTTTGAGAACGAAAGACTCAAAAAGGAAGTGTCGGTCCTTTCTGTCCACCTTAATTAAGTTAAAAGTACAAAATTTGTACCTACTCCATATCCTGTTAAGGACGCACCTTTCATCCCTGAAGAAACCTCAATGCCTTGCTACCCTTTCACAACTTTGTTGCACTTAACTTATTAAGGGTGGATTTCTCCAGTTGCTAAAGTCTACTTTAGTGTCCCCTAAAAGTTCACTATAGCGCTATCCTTCCGAAATAGGATTCCTTCCACTTTTCGCCAATGAGGTATCGGCAAGTTAAAAATTAAGCAACCCACCCTTGTTACAGCTAACGTGACGGTAAAGGGTGCTATCAGCAGGGTGGTGAAAGGCACCATCTTTTCTTAGCGGGAGGATAACACTATAGTGAACTTTTGGGGTTTTAGGGAGAATTTAAATGGAGCAAACCCAACGTTAATATATTAGGCGGAGATGGGAGGAGACAGAGGCTGGGGGATATGGGACAGGGGCTATTGTCTTTCCTTGTTAATAAACCATTGTTGACTCTTCCCCAATTTTGGAACATCATCGTTTCCTCAGAACAATGAAGTTAACTTAGTTCGGAGGCATTAAAGAATAATGAAAAAAATTGCCGTCAATTTTTTTTTACAACTTTCTTTTTTCTTCTAGAGGGGAAACACGTCGCAAGACTGAGGTCCTGGGTTCGAATCCCGGTAGCAGCAATTTTCTGTTGGTAGCATGGATGTCACACCAAATATTCATTTGGCTTCGGTCAACAATCAGTTTGTTTAGTTAACATCTGTGCCTTTGGGCTGTATCCAAATATTACTAAGTGTTAAGTCGGAAAAAAAATCAGTCGTGTTTGTTTACGTTTTTTTCCACATTTTATGATGTATTGGATATTGGATATTGGATATTTCAATGTTCTGAAACATAATATGTCTTTTTAACGGCCGAAATTAAGGGTCCGCTATACCTGACGGTGCATTTTTTGCCGCCCATAAGATTAACATTGCGAGCGGCGATTCATTTTCAAGGTTTACCCTTGATTGGAAAGACACAAAATTTTGCCTGTATCTAGCCCTAACAATGTTCTAGGGAGTGTTCGAAGCAGATTTCCCATTTTTTTTACTGGTTTTCGAGATACAGCACTTTTCTTGAGGTATGCGATGCTAGCATTTGCAAAACAGTTGCAATAAAAGAAACCAGTGAGAAAATGGGAAATCTGCTTCGAACACTCCCTAAACATTTATAATCGCCTACTCCATTTAGAGGAAAGATCTTGAGGAGGGTTCTCATTTAATAACATGGACTGGGGATACAGTATATACAGGGAAAATTTGGAAGTTAGTTCAAAAGAAAGTGCAGGTTCCAAATGCTCCATGCAGCCGCTCGGGGCCTCACCCCATGCCCCTCTTTAAATTAGGCCTTCATTATAATGGGTAATTTCAGGCCCCGAAAAGAAAAAACCAGCTTTACGCCATACGATAAATTTTAAAATTCGTAAACAATAAACAATAATATTCCGAAACTTTTAGAACCCCCCACAGTAGCCGGGCAAGGAGTGAGATCCCGAACGACAGGTTTTTAAACCGTTACACATTGTTAGGGCTAGGTACAGGCAAAATTTTGTGTCTTTCCAACCAAGGGTAAACCTTGAAAATGAATCGCCGCTCGCAATGTTAATCTTATGGGCGGCAAAAAATGCATCGTCAGGTATAGCGTCCCCTTAATAGACTATGTTGTAATTTTACGATCGAGTGATACTTGACAAATCTTTTGCCGACGAAAATCACTCGATCAAATAAAATCACCACACAGCCTGTTAAACTTCGGCCGTTAAAATGACATATTATACTTCAGAACATTGAAATATCCTGAGAAAATGGTCGAAAATAGATAAACGAACACGACTCAGTGGCCTGAAGATACGTAAATAAACAACATTATACACGTAGGCAGATCCATATTCGACCTAACCTAACCAAACCTAATCTAACCTAAAACCTACATTATGTAAATATGTATTTGAGTTTGATAAAGGATTGTTCCAAATGAGTAGGACACGTATGTACAACTGTGTCTGCTTCTCTTTGAAATAAACGGAACAGTTCGTGCATTACTGCTGACCAGCCTAATCCTCTTTTATACAATGCACCGTCTATAAGCGGATTACATTGTCAGAACTGTGAATGAAAAACAAACGAACCAAATTCGAATCAGGCACTAACACCCGGGATATGGGTATTGAAAGGGGGTAACAATAAAAATATTTCAGTACGCTGAGAATCGATCACGGGTATCGAAAATTATCAATCAGTTCTCGAACCAAGACAAATGAAAATAAAAACATGGTAAATTAAGCAAAAATTCATTAAAATGACTTTTGGTTACTTCACAGTGTTTGAATTACCAAACATCAACAAACTCACTGATACAAAATGTTGATGTTCGGTAATTCAAACACTGAGAAATAACCAAAAGTCATTTTAATGAATTTTTTCTTACTTTATGTTCTAAAAAGAATTGACTAAGGATTTACCCTGTTTTTTTTACAATACGGAGGTTAGTTTCTGTGATAACGTGAGAAAAAGTGCTTTGTTTTGATTGAGGTGAACTTATATAAAAATCTCCTCTCCCATGCCCTCTTAAAATAACCTTTCCCATGTCTGTTTACACTTCACTGGCTTGGATTTGTACTGTGTCAGGCAATTTCTGGTATTGACTTTGTTGTTATTGAGTTTCGGGAACTGATTTGCCTTGATTTGTGTATGGTATCCGTTCAGAATATCGTTAATATTCTGACAGTTCTCGGTTACCTTTCTTCACTGTTGTTTTATATCCTTCACTTCGTTGAAAAAACTCCCCAGTACAGCACCGTAATACTGTAATATTTCTGCAACGTCTCTAAGATGTCTCAAAAAGGTATCTAAACCGAATATAGAAAGTTGTAATTTCTAAAATATCTCAAGCAACTCTCTAGATAAAATATTTCAAACTTCGGTTTCGCAAAAAAAAAAAATGGCAACATTTTAGAAATATTCGAGTGAAGTTTCTAGAACATTTGTTTACGTACGGGAATGAGCTTGTTTCATGGTATCGAATTTGGAGAAGAATCTACACATCAGCCGCGACAAAGGACTTCTAAAGGTGGCCATTCACGAGAGGGCTAGATGGCTCGGGGCCATTGGCCCGAGTCCATTTGGATCGCCCGGCAAATGCAACCGGGGCGCGAGGTGGTGCGAAGCCGCGCCACACACGGTGGATTTTGGACTGGCCCGGAGCCATTCGGCTCGTTGGCTCTCTCGTGAATGGCCGGCTTTAAAGCGGTTTTGTAGAACTCTAAATTTGTTCTAAATATATTCTCCCTTCGTAGATATAGCGGGTTGAAAATTTTGATTTCCGCGGTTTCATAGCTGAAACAGCACAGTTCTTGTCAGACTTTGGTACATCAATATTTATTTCGATCATTAGTTAATGGTTCCTACAGTTAGCTTACACTGAAATAGGTAGCAGAAGACGCGGAACTTACCAAATGGTGACGTCATTTTTGCCTCCCATACAAAACTAAAATCCGGCCACTTTAGAGTGTAATAATTTTTTATTTAGTGGTCACAATCTAAAATGCGATAACATAGAAACTAAGTCAGCTATCGGGCTGCGTAATCCAATCATTTATTGAGGTACAGATTTTTCCCCATTCGGCCTAGATGTAATTTTACGCAGAGACGTATACCTAGCAGCACTACCAAGCTCCCTACTCTGGGGACCTACAGTTTTAGGTGCGTTTCGAACCACCACAGCCTCGATATACATGTCACTTGCTGAACATATTGAATGCCGAACAGAAAAACTTCGATTGCATCAGGAGGAACCGGTGTTGTCGGCTAGCGAGGCTGTTTTAACTTTTTGTTTTTTTTCAGCTCCGGAGGCCCGTGTCGACCGTGTCGATTCCGGCGGCCATGAAGGGCCCCCCCGGGCGGGAAGGCACGCTGCCGAGCGAAGAGGCGGGCATCGCACTAGTTGGGGTACATTCCGAGTATCCCAGGTACACTGAAGAGCGGGGGCTTGGGGGACAATTGCTCAAGGTAATCTATTTTTCTGGGTCCAATTTTTGTTCTATCCAATTCTCTGAAGTTTTTTATTTCACATGAACCAAAACAAAGCACTTCTTCTCACACTGCCATAGAAATCAACCTCCTTGTTGTAATAATAAAGGGTCCGACAACAGTCGCACTAAACTTTCTCGCCCCATGTGATTTTTTTTTTTTTTTTTTTTGGATTTCTTTGAGATTTTTTTCGGGGCATAATTTTTAAGCAATCCGAAATCGGTTGAAAATGACCCAAGAGCATCTATCTGAGATCACTCCCACCAAGTTTCATGGCTGTCATTCTATTACTGTAGTCCCAAATGCGTTCCGACCATTCAAAAACGGGTTTCTCATTCTCAACTCATTTTCGATACTTTTTTGACTACAACGGCCGTAATTTTGAAGATAACCAAATTCTGTTCGACAAATGTTTAAGTTACATGGTTCTACACAAATTTACCAAATTTCATGACAATCGGTCAATAAATGTGAATGGCGCCGAAACGATCGAACTTTGGTCCAGAACGGCCGTAATTTTCAACCAATTCAATTTTAGTTGAAAATGACCTCGAGGCATCTATTTGTCAACACACATACCAATTTTCAGTGTTATAGATTGAAAAGTGTACCGTCGGCGCTTGTCTAAGTAACCAAAAACACGATTTTTGAATTATTTTGGCGGTTTTTTGACAATAGCGGCCGCAATTTTTGACCAATCAAAAAATCCTTGAAAATGCCCCTCGGCAGTGATTTTAGACAGGTCCATACCAAATTTCATCTAAATCGAATGAACGGTATTGGCGCTAGAGCACTGCACGGACTGACGGACTGACGGACGGACGGACGGACAGACTTTTTCCAGAAACCACTTTTTTGGACTCAGGGGACCCCCAGGATCATGGGAAACCCAAAATCTCAATTTCGAAATTTTGCACGAAAACAATACTTTCTCGCCATATATGGCTAGCGAGAAAGTAAAAACAGTGTACTTACTTAGTCAATTCTTTTAAGAACATAAATTATGTAAGCAAAAATTCATTAAAATGACTTTTGGTTACGTCACAGTGTTTGCACAACCAAACAGACTCCACATTTTGGTTCAGTGGGTTTATTGACGTTTGGATGTGCAAACACTGTGAAGTAACCAAAAGTCATTTTGATGAATTTTTGCTTACTTTATGTTCTTGAAAGAATTGACTAAGCAAGTACACTGATTTTATTGCAATAAGGAGGTTAGTCTCGATGATAATATGGGAAAAAAGGCTTTGTTTTGGTCCAAGTCCAGGTCATCTTAACTTCAGTAATTTCCTACTACAGGCTGAGTCTTTAAAAATTTTAAAAAAATACGGAGATCACAATGTTTATCTTAAGGGCGGAGTAAATGCCTCATCAGGATAAGCTCAACCCCAACTGACCTCGAAGGGTTCCCGCTATTGTTGGTCGGGAAACAAGAGAACATACCTACTTATGTTCCGAAGAGATTAGGTAAGTAAGCTGAGAGAGCTTAGCCTCGTGGGGCGCCGCTGAGCCAAGTAAATAGACTAGGGAAATTACCTTTGTTACAAGGATAGAAATCTCATTCCAGCTTTCAGAAAAAATAAAAAAATGCTGATTACGTTTTTGGAGTTCTGTATGAAGCAAATATAAATAACACCCCGACATTTTTTGTTCTATTTTTTGTGTGTCTAGATTTTTGGGAATTTAGTCCTTTTGGGTGGGGTGAAGCGAAAGGACTCAGGGTCCAGTGCCGGCGTGTTGAAATTTTTTCTGGGCCTACCCAGTAGTGATGCACGTATTTCTTGAATGCAAGAAAAAGAACAAAAACAAAAACAAGAGTTTATTCTGGCTGCAAGAACAAGAACAAGAAATGACTTGCAAGAACAAGAACTCTTGCAAGAGTTCTCACAAGAGATTTGAATAAACCCAGGCAGTTTTTTTCCAAAGCTTTGCAGTCCATATTTTGTACAAAAAACTCTGCAGACTATGCGACGATAGATTGCACTTGAAATGGCCGTTCGGTAGGCAACAAACCACATTATAACCGTAGAAAATTCCATGTGTATGCAAGAAATTGCAAGAATCTCGCAGCAAGAACAAGATCAAGAAATGATTTCTACTGCAAGAACAAGAGCAAGATTCGCTTTGCAAGAACAAGAACAACAAGAAATGCCGTTTATTGTTCCTGTTCTTGCATCGTGCATCACTACACCCAGACCTGGCCCAGGGAAAATTCGACAGTCGAGAGTGATTCTGACGGAATTAGGCCCGGTTTTGATTATGAAGAGAAGGAGTGTTGTGATTTTGTTTTGTTTTTGCGGGTTCAGAAAGAGAGTTGGACGGATGGGAGCGTGAAGCCAAAGTATCCCCCGCTTACTGAGGAACGCGTCTTAGGAGGCCTCCCAACCGAGGTACGTCCTTTTATTATTTCAACCCTAAAAAGTCTCCACCCCTTCACCAACCCCCTGGGTGTTCCAGGTCGGTAACACACGTTCACTTTTTTGTTGATTACACTTAAGGCTGAATATACATTCGCTAGTTTTTTACGTTTGGACTTCAAACTTTGTATGAAAACTATTGGGTATTTAAATATTCTGAAATATAATATGTCTTTATAACGTCATTACTCTGAGGCTATGTTGTGAGTGTGATCGGTTAATTTTGGACAATTTTTTTTGTGACAAAACACTATTATATTTCAGAATAGATAAATTTCCAATAGTTTCCTCACTTGAAGTCCAAACGTAAAAAAATAGTAAATGTATGGTGGCCTTTAAATGTTCTGAAATATAATATGTCATTTTAACGGCCGAAATTGTGAAATCAGTCAATCACAAAATCACCACACAGCCTGTGAATTTCGGCCGTTAAAATGACATATTATATTTCAGAACATTTAAATATCCAACAGTGTCCTTAGAAAATGGTGAAATATTTTAAATGAAATAATTTAAGCGTGTAACACCGGCCTAATCATAAGCGTGTAACACCGGCCTAATCATAAGAACCCCTGCATATTATTGACGGTGACTCAACTAAACAGTTTTTTTCGAAGACCTATAGACTATAGTCCAAGTCAGGCTGGGAGCATACCGATTAGTCATAATTTCTTGAAGATTTTCAGTTGATGAAGATCCGGATTTGGGTTCCATATCCTACCATACGCTAAAAATGCCAATCCGACCCTGAGCAGATATTTCCCTGATCAAGAAGAAGTTTTGATCAGCCCTAGATTTACAAGAAATTATGACTTATCGGTATGCTCCCAGCCTGACTTGGACTATAGTCGCATATTGAGGTGTATTTTCATTCAATAATTTTAACAATTTTCAGTAAAGCCAGGTTTGTACCACACCTACGTATTAAAGATAATTTTAAAAAAATACAAAAAATAATCGTGCAATGGTAAAAAATGTTGTACGACATTATTTATTTAATTTGTCATTAGCGATCCGAGAATGAGTTTGGCCGAAGTCGACGAGGAGTAGGCCGAAAGCTTCAATAAACTTCAATAGTATGCAGGGGGATTTAGACCCAGAAAACTCAAATCCGGCACTCTGGCTGCTATTCTTTACTGTGCAAAAAGTTTCTAGCCAGGATGAGGACCTACAGTTTTTGCATTGTAACGAAAATTTTCATTTTTGAGGCCAAAATTAGAACCTGGATTTTATTTGTGATGGAAAGGGTAAAAAAATGAAATCCTGTCTCAAATACGTAGGGACTATATTATTCTCTCACTGTCTTTAAGGCTGTAAAAACACAATGCTGTTTGTTTACGTTTTTTAAAGGCCCTTTTCCTGAAGAAACTGTACAGGATATTTATTTGTTCTGATGTATAAGATTTTTTATTACGACGTTAAAACTAGTTGTAAACTATATTTGGAAAAAAACATAGGTAGGTACCTACATACCTACAGGTCGATTCAGAACATATCCAACACTGTCCTCCAAAGGAAGAAAAAAAATCTGCTGCTTCTTGTGACATAATTTTGTGGAAGTAAGGTAGTTTTTGGAGTAGTTTTTGATGTTAAAAAGACATACCTATTATATTTCAGAACAACGGAAAAAGGAAACTAAAAAACGTCAACAAACAGCATTGTGAAGTGAGGCTTAAGTTGACCATGTTATTTTTCTATGTTTGCTTGCGGAACTTTAAAAACACGATTCGAAAACGGTAAGTTCAAATCCAAGCTTCAAAAAATAGAAATTTGATACAGAAAAGCTTAGTAGACAATTGTGCTGGATCCCCTTGATTTTAAATTAATCCTCCAGTTAAATCCTCCAGTTAAACATAACCCTCGATTCCACAGTAGACGCTATACCCTTGTCCAACCTATTGCGAAAAAAATTGTAGAAATAACTAACTGCTAGTTGTTTAATTTTACAAATTTGTAAGAATTATACATCATTATGTATTATTTGTTCTAGAAATTTCTAGCTTCAATACTGTAGAATTATTTCCATTGTACATATTATTCGTATACGTTGGGCTACAATAAATATCAAGTAGAAATCTTATGTTCTATTGGTAGGTTTAAAAAAAAAGGCCGAAAAGCGGAAAATATTTCTTATGCCGGGATTCGAACCCAGGCCTTTGAGACACAAGTGGACCCCTTGACCGCTCAGCCACTGACAGGCTCATTTACGTCTGTTCTTGACTGACATTCAGCTTTAGCAGAGAGGCGTGGCTTGTTGTACGGGGTAGTTCAGTTAGACATACACAAATTGAACGAGAGTATTTAGAGTGGTCTCTCTCTTTATAACGGCCATGTCAATTTACTCGTTATAGAGAGATATTTTTTATAGTCACCACTGCTGATCGCCAAATTCGTTCCACGTATAGGTAGGACGCCTAATGGATTTTTGAAGGACTGTTTGATGGGCCGGAGACATAAAACCGGAAGTCCAATCAAAGGGGTGGAAGAAAATGGGGTGAAATCAAAAAGAAAATGATGGTAGAGAGGGAAGGGCGGGAGCTAACGACCTGTTTGATTAGTTCTCATCCCTTAGGACACCCTTTTCATGGTTAGGGGTGGGGGTGTTACCGAAGAAAGGCATAAGCCTTTAAGACCGAACATACATTCGCTATTTTTCTGTGATTTTATGGTTGGATGATTACGGACAAGTTTTTTGTTGACAAAAATCACTCGATTGTAAAATCACAGCATAGTATATTAATTTCGGCCGTTAAAAAGACTTATTATACCTCAGAACATTTAAATATTCAACAGTTTCCTCATAAAGTATGCAGAAAAAATTTGCTTGCCGGGTAGATACCTACCTGGCCAGTATGGCCCATTGCCCTTGGCCGAAGCGAAATGAATATTTGGTGTGACATCCTATCAACAGAAAATTTCCGCTACCGGGATTGGAACTCTCAACCTCGGTCTATGAAATGATATTAACCGGGTGCTTTCTTGCAGGGATCACCAACCGGCAAACAGCGTCCAAACGTAGGCTACAGGCTGGGGCGGCGGAAAGCTTTGTTTGAAAAGCGAAAACGCATCAGTGACTACGCACTGGTCATTGGCATGTTCGGCATCATCGTCATGGTCATCGAAAACGAGCTTGCCAGTGCCGGTCTTTATACTAAGGTACGAACTATACCCGGGATCGAATCCCGGAATGTCAAGATTTTTTTTCCCCATTTTCTCCTGCCCTATTTGGGGGAAAATCACCCCTTTGTGTTCAGAGCTCACCAAAATGGCACCTTACTGTTCTATGGTATCTTGATAATACAGGTATAACCGCGGCCATCTTAGGGAGTGTCGCTTGAGTGAAACTTGTTCAATAAACAAACCCTGTGGCTAGTGCGACGATACCATAGGTACAAAAAAACAGCGATTACCATAGAACTACGATATATCGATATATTCTGGTACATGCGCCACCATTAGCAGCCATCTTGAAGTGACGCTGGTGCCACGTGCTGGGCAATGTTTATAAACAAACCCATGCAGCAATCCACTGGTAATTGCAATGGCGTCATTTGCCGTGGTTACCATGGAAACCATACAGTAAGCTTTTCATATTATCGATCGATTAGTGACAAAATGGTGGAGAACGTACCGCTATCTATCGATCTGCCATGTTTAATGTTTAGCAAACGTGTCTGCAAACAAGGTTTCAAAGCCTCCTTAATATGCAGAAGGATTGAAGTCAAGATGGAATAGTCGCAAGTCTATAGAAAGGCAGACGAAAGGATAAAAGATCCATTATGAAAGGCAACGAAAGGTTCTAAAGCGTTTGGTGGGATGTGCGACTGTAGAAACCATCTCCAGATATTCTATTATTCATGCTGAGGCCAGCGGAAATGTACCACCTGTCTCATGCTATTAATTTCCTGGTTGGTAGTTTGATCTCTAAGGCCCTGCCTACACGAAATATAGAACAGGGGCAAATTCAGCAAGATTAAGGGCCTGTGATTATAGTCGTCAAAATACTTGACATACAATAATCAACAATAAATAAATAAATAATCTCAAGAAAGGAATACCCCTTTCATTTTTAACTTATTCAACGTAGGTATACCAGTGTTTTGTACACGGTCTTTCCAATCTAAAATGTACACCTTATCAAGGTATGTCCCTTCCAATTGTGAGAAAGTTTACTTCCACCATTGTCGTATCATTTATTTTCATTCACATGCTTCTTTAGCTAACCAGCCTATACCTACGAAATGGTCCATGAACTGAACCTGACCAACAATTGTTGAGGTTTTTTACTTTCTCGCTAGCCAATATGGCGAGAAAGTATTGTTTTCATGCAAAACTTCGAAATTGAGATTTTAGGTTGCCCATGATCCTGGGGGTCCCATGAGTCGAAAAATGTGGTTTCCCTGTTCCAGAGCCGGTACCGTTCATTTGACTTTGATAAAATTTGGTATGGACTTGTCTAAAATCACGGCCAGTGGGTAGAAAACTCCATTCTACTGCCATGTTTTTTACTTTCTCGCTAGCCATATATATGGCGAGAAAGTATTGTTTTCGTGCAAAATTTCGAAATTGAGATTTTGGGTTTCCCATGATCCTGGGGGTCCCCTGAGTCCAAAAAAGTGGTTTCTGGAAAAAGTCTGTCCGTCCGTCAGTCCGTCCGTCAGTCCGTCCGTCCGTCAGTCCGTGCAGTGCTCTAGCGCCTATACCGTTCATCCGATTTTGATGAAATTTGGTATGGACCTGTCTAAAATTACTGCCGAGGGGCATTTTCAAGGATTTTTTTATTGGTCAAAAATTGCGGCCGCTATTGTCAAAAAACCGCCAAAATAATTCAAAAATCGTGTTTTTGGTTACTTAGACAAGCGCCGACGGTACACTTTTCAATCTATAACACTGAAAATTGGTATGTGTGTTGACAAATAGATGCTTCGAGGTCATTTTCAACTAAAATTGAATTGGTTGAAAATTACGGCCGTTCTGGACCAAAGTTCGATCGTTTCGGCGCCATTCACATTTATTGACCGATTGTCATGAAATTTGGTAAATTTGTGTAGAACCATGTAACTTAAACATCTGTCGAACAGAATTTTGTTATCTTCAAAATTACGGCCGTTGTAGTCAAAAAAGTGTCGAAAATGAGTTGAGAATGAGAAACCACGTTTTTGAATGGTCGGAACGCATTTGGGACTACAGTAATAGAATGACAGCCATGAAACTTGGTGGGAGTGATCTCAGATAGATGCTTCTGGGTCATTTTCAACCGATTTTGGATTGCTTAAAAATTACGCCCGCAAAAAAATCTCAAAGAAATCCAAAAAAAAAAAAAAAATCACATGGGGCGAGAAAGTTTAGTGCGACTGTTGTCGGACCCTTTATTTTGTATCCCTTAGAAGAGAAAACGGCGCCTTTTGGCAGTAAAAAAGGTTGATTAAAACAGAATGCGGAGCTCGAAACTGGAGCTTGAGAAAGGTACAAGCATACACATAACCTTTCCTCTGGATAGCCTCCAGGGCAAAATATCCTGCTTTCTCTTTTTTGTGTAAAATACCGTTGTTTATTTGGAAATAAAAGTAATCTCCAGGCTACTAGGTCCTACAGGCGTCGAGGTATTTCCCTAATTTTTATTTGTTAAGGATCAGCACACTGTTGGTGCTTACAGCCCTTAACCATAAATGAATATTTGGTGTGACATCCATGCTACCAAAAAAAATTGCTGCTACCGGGATTGGACCCCAGGACCTCAGTCGTGCGAGTCCAGTGCTTTCCTACTAGACTACGGAGAGCGCTATGTAATAATGTATTATCACAATAATAACGCAATAACAGAGTTGACCCGTGCAAATTCTTCTTTCTCATAAGAGTCATAAGCTATGCATCACTTGTTTCACTGAATCAGCAGAAGAAAAATGCTTGAGTTGCCAATTTAATATAGCCGGAACATGGAAGCTAATAACTTTTTGATTAGCGAGGAGAATGTACAATATTAAATTTCAAAAATTAAGTCCGGTATCCGGTTTACAATTTCTGGGAACTTCCGCCAACATGGTAGCAACCTCATCACTGTAGAGAACAAGCCCAGCAACTAAGCCATCTCAAGAATTATTCATTGTGCTCAGCTACTCAGGACCTACAGTTTTAGGTGGGTTTTGAACCACCACAGCCTCGATATACATTTCACTGAACATATCAGAGGTAAATGCCAATCAGAAAAATTTCTGATAAGGTCGGGATTGAACCGTTGTGAACCAACTCTCAGTGTTCTTGTAAAGACGACCATTCGAGGCAGTTTTGGGAAGTGACCGGAAGTAAATGAAGCGTCCATGAATCGTTAACGGTTCCGATAACGACTGTCAGTTGCCAAACTTGTTTTAACCGTTCAATAGCTGAACTTTATCTCTCTATTGTGATATTTTTCCGATTTTGAACGACTTTTCTCTTCGTCCCATGGAAGGTCAAAAAGAGCTTTTATAATCATTTCAGGTTATTGCGAGTTATACCGCGATATTTCTTTTTCTGAACCCATATAAACGTCTTCAAGTTTTCTTTACAGTTTATACTTTTTATACCATCGCTCGTTATACTATTTTTCATCGTTTCGGTCTCAATAAACAACTTTTTAATAAAGTTAAGGCTGTATATACATTCTCGACGAACTCCACCAAAACCACTGTGCGAAAGTAAATATTCGACAAAACTAATGTTTAAATATAAGTACTGCCGGAGACTGGTAATTGCAATATCGAATTGGTTGTGTCTACTCTAAAAGCTAAACATAGTGTGCTATTTGAACGCGAAACGAACGAGTGAAAGTAGGACACTATGTTTAGCTTTTATAGTAAAAAAAAGTAGAGAAATGGTGTTGCAATTACGAACTTCCGTAAGTGAAATAAAAATTGTCAACCTGTAACATGGCGGCGGTAAATATTACAAACATTAATCAAGCTTTTCTACTAAATGTGACGGTAAAATCATACTGTTTTAGTCCGAAACGTTACAAAAAAAATTTTCGCGTGCAAAAATACAACACTACTTCACGACAAAGAGTCTCAGGTTTACATCCCCCTATAAACACTTTTCACTCGCCTTGTAATTTCGGAGTAGGGCTTGAAGTACGTAGCATTGCGAACCAAGTACGTGTAGTCGACCTTAAGTCATATGCCTATTCTAGTCAGTTATATAATAACAATAACCCTGGCACGATTTAATTGATTTCCTTCAAATTTTGTAGCCATGGGTCTAAAATTCTGTAAGTGGCGAAAATACCTTTTGGACAATTTTAAAGATACGACCGTTATGAATTTTTTTTCTTTTACTTTCTCGTGTATCAATAATTGTACCATATTGTTTTCGTACAAAATTTTGAAATCGAGATTTTATGTTTCTGAGTTCTGGAAAAATTCTGTCAGTCCCGTCAGTCCCGTCAGTCCCGTCAGTTCGTCAGTTCTTTCTCTGCTGCCAACCCAAGACCGTTCACCCGATTTTTATAAAATTTGGTAGGCACAGGCCTAAAGTTACTGCGAAGGTACTTCCAAAAGATAACTTAACGCAACAGAAGTTATTTTACAAAAAAGTTTAAAAAAAAATATTTCAACACGCCTGCAAAATCATGATTATGTAATCTCAAAGTCGGTGTACATGTATTTCACTGAAAATCTTTAGTCAGCCAATGGCCGTTGCCGCTCTAAAAGCTAAACATAGGGTGCCATTCGAACGTGAAACAATGACTTTGAACAGGACACTATGTTTAGCTTTCACTGAAGATAGAATTTGAAAGTACCGTACTAACACAGTAGATATGCCTCAAGTTTTTCATTTGCCTGTAAAATATTGACTTTCGAACAGTGGATTTGGTGGAGTTCGTCGAGAATGTATGGTGGCCCTTAAGAGCAACCACACAATCGTGTTTGCTTACGTTTTTTATGCACACTTTATGAGGAAAACTTTGGATATTTAAATGTTCCGATATATAATATGTCTTTTTAAGACATATTTACATTTTATTTCAGAACATTTAAATAACCAATAGTTTCCTCATAAAGTGTGCATTAAAAACGTAAACAAACACGATTGTGTGGTCGCTCTTAACGGCCACCATACATTCTCGACGAACTCCGCCAAAACCACTGTGCGAAAGTAAATATTCGACAAAAAGAATGTTTACAAAATAGTACAACCGGAGACTGGTAATTGCAATATCGTATTGATTGTGTCTACTCTAAAAGCTAAACATAGTGTGCTATTTGAACGCGAAACGAACGAGTATAAGTAGGACACTATGTTTAGCTTTTACAGGAGAAAAGTAGAGAAATGCTGTTGAAATTACCCACTTCCGTAAGTGAAATAAAAATTGCCAAAATGCAACATGGCTACGGTAAATAGTACAAACATTTATCAAGCTTTTTTTACTAAATGTGACGATAAAATCATACATTTTTTAGTCCGAAATTTTTCAAAAAAATATTCCGCATGAGGTAGTGTTGTGTTTTCGCGATCTGTCAAAAAACATGTGGACTGGTAGTTGACTGTTTAAAATCGCTCCTGTGGGCTTATTACTCCATTTCATGCAAAAATACAACACTACCTCACGACAAAGAGTCTCAGGTTTACATCCCCCTATAAACACTTTCCACTCGCCCTGTAACTTCGGAGTAGGGCTTGAAGTACTTAGCATTGCGAACCAAGTACGTGTAGTCGAAAATAGCGAATGTATATTCAGCCTTAAAACCCAATTTGCATTTAAAACAAGTTACAATCAAGGGATTTCTTATGTTCTGAAATACTTCAAATGCATTGTTAGAGAATACTGAAGAGAAATCTATTGACTTAAGTGACGGAGCAGGGTCTGAGAACAAAGTTTTCTATACTCAATATAAATCTTTACTTGGCTCACACTTGGCTCAACAGTCAATAATACTTCTGTTCAGACAAAGCTGAAAGCGCTTCCAACGTGAGAAGGAAACTGAGAACTCGCGATCAGTCATTTCCTTTGTGTTTGGTACACACGTACGTACGAGTGTGCTTACACTTCCAACACTATTGTTTTTCCCGACATTCAAACCAATATCTGTTGTTCTGCATATGGCATATTGTATTTAGTACGGTGATTGCACCACCATATCTTTCAAAGGAATTCGTTCTCCAGTGAAAGCTAAACTAAGGCTGATTTTCACCACTTTATCGTGTACACGATAGCGCTATCCTATCGCTAAAAAAAAAGTTAACGGCTTTCACCATGCACCGTTATGTTATCGTTAGCTTTCGAGTGAATTATCCGTGCGTTAACAATAACGATAACTTTCATACTTTCCGAGGGGGTAACCACTCAGGAGATTCCTTGAGATTCCCTGAGATTCCATAAAGATTTCCAAAGATTCCCAACGATATTCATAGAAAGATGCACCCCGAAGGGGTAACAACTCCAAAAAATTCCAAGTTTCCCTGAGATTTCATAAAGATTTCCAATGATTCCCAACGAGATTCCTGGAGTGGTTAACCCCTCGATACTTTCAAATCAGTGCGAAACGGGCAGGAATTGTTGTCTACCCAACAATTTAATACATTTCTCCGAAAAATTTGTGTGTTTTTCCCCGTTTATTTTCCATTTTTAACTTGAACTTGTTGAAATGTACACCTAAACAAATTTGACGTAAACAAAGTAGACGAATTTTAGTGACACGACAAACCTAACGATATAATAAGTTTTGCGGCTACTTTAACGACAAGATAACAATTTGATCGTTAGGAGGCACTATAGTGAGGTGGTAAAATTCAGCCATGTGTCCTATTCGCAGTCAACTCGTTCGAATAACCAATTACTAGTGTTATCCAGTTCCGTACCTTAGCTTCAGGCTGGTAACACGACGAGGACCTACAGTTTAACATGGTGTTCGAGTCTCAATAAACATTTGATTTGACTTGCTGAACATATCAAAGGTAAATGCCGATCAGAAAAATTTTCATACGTTTGGGATCGAACCGCGGTATTCCTCTAAAGAGGCGGATTCTCATTTACCGTAAAAAAATATACGGATGAGGGTTGCAAAAAAGTCAAAACCCTGTTTAACTTAAGTACATATGCAGGAGAAAAAGTGCAAATACCGACGGACATTTACTAAAGCGGGCAGGCGGGCGAACTTCAGTAAAAAATATCGGGTAATGGCTTTTACCGTGCTACAAATTCTCTCTATAGGGGAGGCATATAGGGGTAAGTGCTGGAATACGGTGAGGGGTAGTCCAGTGGCGTCTCGTGCTTTTTTGGTCCAAAGTTTTAGTGTAATGTTTGTGCCGTTAAGGGCGTCTACACAGTCGTGTTTGTTTACTATTTGACATTTAAATGTTCTGAAATATAATATGTCCTTTTAATGGCCAAAATGAACAGACTGTGTTGTGATTTTACGATCGGTTAATTTCGGACAATTTTTTTGTTGACGACAATCACTCGATCGTAAAATCACGACCCAGCCTGTTAATTTCTACCGCTAAAAAGACATATAATATACGTCAGACTATTGGGAATTGTAAAATCAGGTAATTTTTAGCACAAGCCGCCACTGGATGGGAGCATTTTCGCTGAGGCAGCTGCGGCACTCGTCCAGTTTTGCCTCAGCACTATGGTCCAGTGCTCACCAATCAGTCTGCCAGCTCGGCAACTTTTGCTGGATTCATTCACGTTGAAAAGGGGCTACATTGTTTTCGTTTTAGTAAGAGAATAGGAGAAAATGCACGGGAGGAATATATGGGGAATTTCATGCCCTAAGTTAAGGCGGAATGGGAGAGGTGTTTATGTATGTTCACTTGGAACAAAACAAATGAATTTTTTCTCATGTTATCATAGGACCTAACCTCCTTTTGAAATAAAAAATTTAAGAACATAAAGTACGCAAAAATTCATTACAGTGACGTTTGGTTACTTCGGTACAGTGCAGTGTTTGAACCCTCTTAAGGATTTTTGTTCTCAAATAGTCCCTGTACTGTATATGTTCCATACACTTTGTATACGTGTGAATAAATGCGACAGTGAGGTAGCCATAAACGAGAACCAAGACGTGATGTGGGACGCAGTTTGAGACGTGGTCTAGGCCTGGCGCAGGACGTGGTCTAGGACGCGGTCTTAGTCACGTATAGACCACAAAGCACACGGCCAACTTTTATTTGACAAATTCACAGTCCCACTTTTCATTATCCCTTTACCTAGCTGCTTCGGTAGCCTAGTGGTGTTGATAGTGGTCATTATAGGAACACAAGGGTTCGATCCCGGTCCTACCGAAGTTTTTCTGCTCGGCATTCACCTCTGATCTCTTCAGCATGTCAAGTGATATGTATATCGAGGCTGTGGTAGCTCGGAACCCACCTAAATACAAGCAGTAAATAAAATTTTTTTTAATGTTTTTATTCTTCCCCACCCGCAACTTACAACTGAAATGGGAATATGTCCCACAAGAATAATACCACCAACTTCGGTAGAGTGGTTACAATTTCAATTTTTTTAAATTCTCGCGGTACGTACATATGTCATGATTACGTTGGCTCGGGTTGCTACGTTTGGGACCTTTTGTTTTTTATTTTTTTATTTTTCATTTTTTTTTAAATTTATTGCGGTTTTTACCCTTCTCCTGTACTAATTCACAACTTCATTGTTTAGGGTCAGGTTCATACAATAGGTATTCTTGGCTTTGGTTCGAAGGTTTCTCCTCTCTTCACACAAACGTAAATTGTCAAATGGGTGACATCAGGTGGTCTTCTTACCTTGATGAGGGCAGCGCAGTACCGATGCGGACAAATATACCTTGTGGGGTCTGTCCTGTACTCTAAGAAGCTGCTTAGTGAAGTCAACACACAGTAAGAAAAAATTCATTACGGTCGGGATCGAACCGGTGTTCTCAGTGTTTCTCTAAAGGCAACCATGCAAACCACTGAGCTATCGAGGCTCTGGAAGAAATAGGTACATAAGTTACCTATTCAATGATCGAGACGTTCCGTAAGGAATTGATAAGAAGGAAGACGAGGTCGAGAAAATTAAATTCCTAGCATTCCTCCTTTCCCAATAACCAATACCTCAAACCTTTAATCACCTCTCCGCCATATGACGTATACGCGAGTCCCTAGACAGCCGCGAGCTGTCTAGCCGGCAGTCTTTATACAGGAACACTGAGGGTCACACAGGTTCCATCCCGATCCTACCAAAGTTTTTCTGATCGGCATTCACGTCTGGTGTCTGGTATGTTCAGAGAAAATGTATATCGAGGATGTGGTGGTTCGGAACCCACCTAAAACTGTAGGTCCCCGAAGAGTAGTTACACGATGGTTGGGGAGCTGGTATTTGGTAGTGCTGCCAGCTGAGCACGATGGATAATTTTGTAATGATGAATAAGAACGAGAGCAATAACAAAAATAAGAGCAAGAAGGAAATTTTCTGCAAGAACGAGAGCATGAACTAAAGCAGGAACAAGGAATGATATTTGTTGTTCTTATTCCTGCATCGCGGACAACAATATTTGGGGTCAAAACCGGAAAAAGAAAAAAAGTTGAAGAAACAGGAGAAGAGGTTCAGGAAAAAAAGGGTTGATGATATCCACCACTTTGTGAGGCCTTCAAAGTTGAAACGGCTGCCATTATACGGACTTACACAGTTACCCTCAGTCCTGTCAAAAACATCACGCCCCGAACTATCCATCAATTCTTTTTTTCAGCACAAAGAAGGGAAAAAGGGAAAATGCTGACGATTGGCAAAAAAAAGCTGGCAGGCGATAGTGTATGAGCTCTTGACTTTCTCACATTAAGTCATTTTTTTTTGCACTTTTTTTTGTGATTACCAGAGAAAATTTATAGTTTCCGATCACACGATCACCACACAGTCTATTAATTTCGGTCGTTAAAAAGTCATATTATATTTCAGAATATTTAAATTCCCAATTCAGTTTTGAATTTATGGTTACAGACAGGGTATGATGGGTACCTGACTTAGAGAAAACTCGACTGTCAGGCGTAATTTTGACAAAGAAGCCAGAAAGGTGCCACCCTAAAGACCACTTTCTCGCCTTATAGTTGGTATGGCTAGCGGGAAAGTAAAATATCGGAACATTGTTAGAAGTGCGAAGAATGGGAGAGTTATCTCGCCGACTCGAGATGCGAATTCTCGTGATCAATCGCTCCAATAAGAAACCCATAAATTGTAGAACAGAATCGACGCCTCAACGCCCTATGGGAAAAGAGAAGAACGCAAAATTGCGAAATTCTACTATTCGATTCTGAGACTTTCTCTCTGCTTCCTCATGATATTATTTAGCGACGTAGGTAAAGTTCCAAATTCTCCAGAAGTATCGTTGCGTTCAATTCTATAGGGTAATTTCCGTTTTTGGGTTTGCCCCCCCCCCATTTCCTCCAGATAAAAGCCCCTCCAAAAAATTTCGGCACATTTCTAACTACGTACTGTACTCCCGCTCTTTGTTCGTTATAGAGAGAGTTCGTTATAGAGAATGCTTCAAAATGTCAAGAGGCTGTAGGGCAAGTAACATTTTGTTAATGACACCTTTCTTACAGTTCAGACGGAATATACAATTGCTATTTGTTTACGTTTTTTTTGACTATTTTTTTTGGACTCCGTTGGATATTTACATGTTCTGAAATATAATATTTCTTTTTAACGACAAAAACGAATTGGCTATGAGGTGATTTTACGATTTATTGACAAAAATAACTCCATCGTAAAATCACAACATAGCCCATTAGTGGTTACGGTGCAGCCCATACCCTTGGCCCGAAGGCACAGATGTTAATTAAACAAACTGATTGTTGGCCGAAGCCAAATGAATATTTGGTGTGACATCCATGCTACCAACACAAAATTGCTGCTACCGGGATTCGAACCCAGGACCTCAGTCGTGCGAGTCTAGTGTTTTTCCACTGGGCTATGCAGAAGCTCTACCTAACTGAGTAATTTTTTTTTTTTTTTTGCAGGCGTCTTTCTACTCAACTGCACTTAAAACGCTGATTAGCGTGTCGACTGTGATTTTGCTTGGCCTCATCGTCACTTACCATGCCCTAGAAGTTCAGGTGAGTTCTTTAAGAGTCAGTTCAACTAGCTTCAGTTAATTGCATAAGAGGAGGTTAAAGAAGGTTCCTTGAGGTTCCAAGTACACACTCATTTTTTGTATTAAATATTCTATCAACAGAGAAGGCATACATCCACAATACTTGTTTACGTTTTTTCCGCACACTTTATGAGGAAACTACTGAATATTTATATGTTCTGAAATATAATATTTAAAACAGACTGTGTTGTGATTTTATGATTGGTTAATTTCGGACAATTTGTTGACAAAAATCACTCGATCGTACATTCACAACAAAGCCTGTTAAATTCGGACGTTAAAAAGACGTATTATATTTCAGAAGATGTATACATATCCAGGAGTTTCTCTATATACTTTGCTGAAAAAACGTAAACAAATAGCGAATAAATTGGAAAAATTGTGTCAAAAAAAATATGAGCGTGGATTTTGGGCCTTTAGCATATCTCGTACAATAACCAAAAACTGAGAATTAACGAATTAAGGCGCTGCCTCACTGGCCAAAGTGGAGCAGCACCTTAAAGGACTATTTTTATATACCTACTGGCAGTCTTGCATCGGAGCTTTTTTCATTCTTAAAAAAACTATGGGTACATATTTCATAATAATTATTTATTTTAAATATTTAATTAACTTAAAAATTAGGGGTGCAAAATAGTAGGTACGTAAAAATTCTATTAACTTTTTAGAGTTAAAATCGAAAAAGGGAAAAACTGCATTGTAAGATGGGTGGTAGGAATGCACCGTCAGCGAAAGCTGAGCCTTAACTGGGATGACTTTAGTCTGAACTAGGATTATTTTGGTTTCAGTACCTACTGTCGTCCTATGGTTTTAACAAACAAAGGGAATACTCCCCCACACTCCGATTCAAGGTTGGCGTAGACGTTGTAGACATTAGATTGTATGCTACTTTTAGTTCTGTCATAACTTCTTAAGGGTCTGCTTAACCTGACGGTGCATTTTTTGCCGCCCATAAGATTAACATTGCGAGCGGCGATTCATTTTCAAGGTTTACCCTTGGTTGGAAAGACACAAAATTTTGCCTGTACCTAGCCCTAACAATGTTCTAGGTCGTCATCGAAACAGATTTCCCAATTTCTCACTGGTTTCTTTTATTGCAACTGATTTGCAAATGCTAGCATCGCATACCTCAAGAAAAGTGCTGTATCTCGAAAACCAGTAAATAAATGGGAAATCTGCTTCAATCACTCCCTAGAACATTGTTAGGGCTAGGTACAGGCAAAATTTTGTGTCTTTCCAACCAAGGGTAAACCTTGAAAATGAATTGCCGCTCACAATGTTAATATTATGGGCGGCAAAAAATGCATCGTCAGGTTAAGCGGACCCTTAAGAACTCCGTCCATATATCTGTGGCCCTGTTCCCTTTCTTCAACTATATTGACAAACATTTTGGATATTTTTTTTAAGCCTCGGCTTTTGCTGATGGTGCATTTCTTTCTTCCATAAGGTTAACATTGCGAGTGGTGAGTTATTTCTACACGATAAAGTAGTATAACCCCGCTCGTTATTTTAATCTTACTTTGTAGCAGATAAAGATAAGATAAAACGGAGCCTTAAACTAGAACATAGGAAGGGGAAAATAAAGTTCCTAATAGCGAGAGCCCATTGTTGTAAGCTAATTATGTTTTCATGCCTTAATTTATGTGTTTACATTTGTTCCTAACCCCATACAACATAAATAGGATAAAAAACAAATCCTTCTGCCAACAGTCCTTAGAGGAATACTGGGGTTCGATCCCGATCCTTTCAAAAATTTTCTGCTCGGCATTCACCTCTGATATGTTCAGCAGGTCAAGTGAAATGTATTTCGAGGCTGTGGTGGTTCGAAACCATCCTAAAACCTTCCTGAGAAGACAGGGGCTTTGTTTGAGAACGAAACAGTGTTCTAGTCGTTTTAAATAACAGGCTAAGAAGAGGGTGCTAGTGTATAAGAGAAGGGTCTGATAGGGTCACCTTTCGACAAAAAAAACTGTTGCCTTTGTAAGATGGCGCAGTAACAACTGTTTGCTTATACACTCCAACAGTCTTCTTAGCCTGTTATTTAAGAAGAGAAGAACACTGTTTCTTTCTCAAACCAAGTGTCTCAGGAGAATAGAGACAGATAGACAGGTCTGCGCTAAAGTTGGTTCCACCATAGTTAAATCTAGCTGATGGGAATGGGAGAATCCCAAGGCGTATAACAAGTGATAAAGTGTCAGAGTTGGCTGGGATTTTCGTGTAAGGTATTGAGAGGTTGAGGGCCCCTTGAGAACGATTTCAGCGAGGGTGCTGACAAATATTTCAGGATTATTCATTCTCCTCTTCGCTGAGAGTCTAAGCTTGTGTACCAATTTATTTTCCTGTTCCAGAACTTTCCCTAACGTAATATTAACCGGAAATGGGAGCAGTGAGGTTTATTTTTGTTCACCTGAACCAAAACAAAGCACTCTTTTTCATGTTATCATAGGAACTAACCCCCTTATTGTAATAAAAACATAAGTAAGCAAAAATTCAAAAAAAAGTTCTGATGGGTTCCTGGCTGGGGGAAAACCCGACTCTCGGGCGTGATTCTGACGAAATGACTCCCTTGTTTACAGGTAGGACCGTCTACCCCACAAGGCCCTGGCCCTTCAAGGCTGCAAAACCTACAACAACTAACCCTGATGGTGTTACTTTCAGTTATTTACGATTATGATAGATAACTAATTTTAATGGTGTTGGGTTCAGTTGTTTATGATAGATAACTGCGCGGACGACTGGAGAATCGCGATGACGTGGCAGCGAGTTTTTCAGATCTCCGTGGAACTTGTCATTTGCGCCGTCCACCCCATTCCGGGGCAGTATCACTTCCTGTGGCAGGCAAAGCTCGCTAACCGGGGTAAGTTTATCTCAGTTAAGTGTCAGTTAATCTCATTTAAGTGTCAGTTAATCTAGCTAAGTGTCATTTGATCTCAGTTAAGTAACCAAACAAAAGTAATAATTTCATAAGGTAAATATTGTACACACCATCACTTAGGCTTAATTTCACCACCTCACGATAGTGCCTCCTAACGGTTGAATAGCTATCGTTTCGTTAAAGCAGACGAAAAACATTATCCTATCGTTAAATTTGTCGTGTCACTAGAACTCATCTGCTTTGTTTACGTCAAATTTGTTTAGGTGCACGTTCATTATACGTTTCAATAATTTCGAGTTAAAAATGAAAAAAAAAACGTGAAAAACACACTAATTTTTCGGAGAAAGGTATTAAATAGTTGGGTAGACAACAATCCCTGCCCGTTTCGCACCAAAACGAGTCGAATAAGGTATGAAAGTTATTGTTATTGCTAACGCATGGATTCACTAACGATAAGATCAGGGTGCTATCGTCAGGCTGGTGAAAGCCGTTAACATTTTTTACCGAAACGATAGCGCTACCGTGTACACGATAGTATTCACGTTAAACTGGTGAAATTCAGCCTTAAACGTCCACCCTATTCCTATCACTTCCCTAATCTCAGTTAACAATAATTTCATCTTGCTATCAACTCCATTAGGAAAACGTTCTTAGGAAAACAAATTAGCAGTGATAAAACCACGCATCGGATCCTGGCGTACAGCATCTCAACCGCGCAGGCGTGATGAGGTGCTGCTCGCCAGGCTCCGAATTGGCCATACCCACTACACCCATGGCCATCTGATGGCCCGCGACCCACCCCCCACCTGTCCGTCCTGTTCCGTCCCTGTCACTGTGTCCCACATCCTCCTTTCCTGCCCACTCCACTGTAATACTCGTCCTCCCCTACCCACCCCACCTCTTCTCTCACATCTCTTAGGGGATAACCCAACACACCTTGCCCGCCTCTTCCCATTCCTTCGCACCACTCCCTTCCTTTCCTCCCTATAATCCCCCCCCCCCTTTTCGCGGTATAGGGTATAGGATAGGCTACAGGTTGTAGGTTGTAGGTTATAGGTTATAGGTATCGGTTAGGTCAGGTTTTAGGTTAGGTTCTTTAAACCCACCTCCGCGCAGAAATTATGCCTTAATAGGCAGTGCGCAAAAAAAAAAAAAAAAAAAAAAAAAAAGGAAAACGTTCTATACAACACAACATACTCTATAAACTTGCCAGAACACCACGAATATTGCTATAACGTTGCAGCTATTTATGAATAAAATAGTCTGTACTTTTGCGCGATCGTTTTTTGCAATATTTGCGTGCAACTTGCGTGAGATATTTTTTTGGCGTTTCTGCTGTGCGGAAATACACACTATCTTAACCAGAGGTAGATTATAAATTAACCCGGGTTAAAAATAACAAGGAGATAACCAATGAATGTTCCTAAGCCTAGTTTAAGTAAAAGTTTGACTTATGGAAGCCTTCAGGCGGGATTATGGAGCTGTATGGTTTTAATAGGTAACGGTAAATCCCGAAATTAATTAGAACGAAAGTAGAGGAATGTAGAGCTAGAAGAGAAAGGATTAGAGACAAGCTTTGCAAAATTAATTCCCCCTGGGTTACGTCCGTATGCAGAGGCGTGACCCATTTAAATTAGTAGGCAAGTGAGGAAAATAATGAGAGAGAGCCGTCGAAAATAAAGGGGGTGACAACGGTCGCAAGAAACTTTCTCCAACATCTGTCTCTATTATCTTAAGAAGACAGACACATTATTTGAGAAAGAAACAGTGTCCTGTCTTCTTAAATAACAGGCTAAGAAGACTGATGGGATGTATACGCAAACAGTTGTTACTGGCCCATCTTACAAAGGTGACCCTATCAGACCCTTCTCTTATACACTAGCACCCTCTTCTTAGCCAGTAATTTAAGAATACAAGAACACTGTTTCATTGTCAAACAAAGTGTCTGTCTTCTTAGGATAATAGAGACAGATAGGTCAGCGCTTAAGTTCGTTTCATCATAGATTTTTTTCTGATCGGCATTCACCTCTGATATGTTCAGCATGTCAAGTGATACAGGTATCGAGGCTGTGGTGGTTCAGAACCCACCTAAAACTGTAGGTCCCCGTCGTGTACAAACACGATAGCTGGGAAGCTGGTACTTGGTAGTGTTCCCAGCTGGGCACGATGGATCCCTAAGCTAAATATGGTAGCTGTAAAACGCTCATTTAGAGATAGGAGACCAGCTGTAACGTAATATGAGCGTTAAAATGGCTCTGCAGTTACTTTAACGGTAATGTTATGGAATAGAGAACAGTTATAATAACTAACTCTCATTACCATTTCTATTTGCAAGTCGCGTTCCACTAGATATGCAGAGTTCGCTTATGACAACATTCACATTCTGATTCATACTGTCATACTGTAGGTATGTATGAGGGTCCGATTACACCTTACAATAAATATATGATCCTATTTTTTTAGCATCATAAAAATTTTAGAAAAACTGTAATACACTTTACAATAAAAATAGGATCATGTTTATCAGTGACGCCAACTTGGCATGGTAAAAAAATAGAATTTTGAAGATTTTTAGGGTCCTTTTTTGAACCGTTTTAGGTTAAATAATTTCTGCTATATTCTTTCAATTCATCGTTATAAGAAATTCGGACTCCTCCACATTTTCCATTAAAATACGGGTCATTTCCATTCCACTTACCTCAGCCGCCATTTTTAACGGACAACAACAAACACATCGCAGCCTAGAGGAAGGTAGTCGCAGCAGTTATGATACAATTTGTACCGGCCGATACAAATTGTATCATAATTGACTCAATTCACTTTACACCTTACAATTTTTCTTGATCATATTTTTTTATGATCCTATTTGGATTGGAAATTGTAAGGTGTAATCGGGGGCTAACAATGCTTACACCCACGCTGTAAGCGGAAAATATTGGTTACACCAGGACTCGAACCTAGACCTTTCAGGACAGAAGCTGGACCCCTTGACCGCTCGACCACTGAGAGACGCAAGAGGCTAATGATACTGGTGTCTACATAATTTGCATTCCGAGAGTTGTACCTACATACTGGGCCCATGGGGATATGACCTTTTTACCGGCTGGGGGAAAACTGCACTGGTGGGAGTGATTCTGACGAAATCACCCCCTTGTCTACAGGGGGTTAACAAAGGTTGGACCTTGTATCCCAATAGGCCCTAGTTCAGTAGACGACATGCCACTCCGCTCCAAACTGTTCCCGAAACAGTTACAACAGTCTCTCCCTATAACGACCATGCATATTTGCTCGCTATAAAGAGAACTCACTATAGAGAGGGTTTGCCAAGAGACCCTTGACACTGCCCATAAAAAATATATTATATTTCAGAGCATGTCTCTTATTTTGATCCAGGGGGAAGCGTGCGTTCTAAATGGGTCCCGTACGACGTGACCCTGTCTCTGCCTATGTTCTTCCGCCTGTACCTCATCTGTCGAGTCATGCTGCTCCACTCCAAATTGTTCACCGATGCCTCTTCGAGAAGTATAGGTGCTCTCAACCGCATCAACTTCAACACGCGCTTCGTCCTGAAGACCCTGATGACCATCTGCCCAGGCACGGTCCTCCTGGTCTTCATGGTCTCCCTTTGGATCATTGCAAGCTGGACGCTCCGTCAGTGCGAAAGGTTCGTCCTTTCTTTCTTTTCTTCTGCTTTTGGTGTTGTCTGCTTGTAATTATTTGGTATCTATGCCTCTTCTGCGTAATGACCAACGCAGCTACATCAGTGGTTCGTCGTGAGTGATAAAGAGAGAATTGAGATTTCATTTTTTTTTGGGAAATATTATTTTTTGGGAATTTTCCGAGAAAGACCAGAAATCAACTATGTAGGCAGTATAGATACAATTGTGATTATTGACTTTTGATTGCACGTTTTTTAGCAAAAAAAAATAGTTAACCGCACAAAAACTACGTACGAAACTAGTCTCAAACGTCAAAAAGACATATTATATTATAGAACTATTAAATTTCCAATCAATTTCTTCAGAAACGTGTGATTAAGGAACGTCAACAAACCGCATTGTATTTTTTACAGTCGTAACACTTATCAAGTACTTCACTTTGTACGAAATTAAGTAGATTTTACTTAGCAGCAGGTTTCATCACAGTTCTGGAGTAATTTAGACTTGCTATAACCGTAAATGTCAACTAAATTGACAATATGGGATACTCAGGAGTCTGAGTACAAAATATGGTTATACTTACTCTTGCACGGTAGCGGACGAGACAAGTCAAAAACCAACAAAAAAGGAAAAGAACAATATAAAGATACAAGCAAGTTGACCTTAGTTTACAATTTAAACATTGAATTAACCCACAATTAAATGTAATGATTAGGGTCATCCAACGGATTCAACCAAAAAAAAAACAAAAAATCTGATCGGCATTCACCTCTGATATGTTCAGCACGTCAAGTGAAATATATATCGAGGCTGTGGTGGTTCGGAACCCACCTAAAACTGTAGGTCCCCGTCGTGTACAAACATGATAGGTGGGGAGGTGGTATTTGGTAGTGCTGCCAGCTGAGCACGATGGATAATTCTTGAAATGGTCTAGTCTGAGCATGTCCCTCACCCCATTACTTCTTCATAATATCGTGTCGTCGCGTCGTCGTCGTGACACAGTTCTCAGTTTTTATTGGTCGGTTGCCGATCAGCTGAGCTGACCTTTGACCCAAATGAACCAATCAAATCAACGTCTGTCCCCTGACGTCTGCCAGGCATGCTGGCCTTATGAAGACTGACATTTTCATTTCCTTTTCAATTATTTACGTCAGCAGACACAATTTGAAACCTGAAATAGCGCTAAGGCCCCATTCACACGCCATACATTTTAGATTATTTGTTTTATAAATAAAAATTGTACGAAGAAAATTTAATCAGCGGTGATGTAGAAACCTAAATTTGTTCCGAAAGTTCTCCCCCTTCGTAGATATAAACGATACTCGATAGAGACGGTAATTGAAACGACATTTCTCTCGTTCGATATTATTTTTTCTCCCGTGAAAGCTAAACATAGGGTCCTACTGGGAGTCATTTGTTTCGCGTTCGAATAGCACATAATGTTTAGCTTTTAGAGCAGCCACGACCAGTCTTATTCAGTACCGTAGTAAATATTGGGGTTGCAAATTTTGGCTTCCGTTCTGGGTAGGTTTCAATCAGGTACAAATAATACAATAACAACTAGCCTGCCATCAGACTATACAAAATCCAATGATTTTCAGAAATACTGATCTTTTCCCATTGCCTGAACTTTTGTCTATGAAGATAAATGCCAGTCAATGGCAAGAAGCTATTTGGGAAAACAGCCGGGTCAGGAGACAAAAATCGTACCACGAAAAAAAAAGAACGTGTCACCAGACAGACGTATAGGAGAAGTGGGGAATACATTGTTACTGGATTTGTAATGGCAGTTTTATGGAAATTACGAAGCAAGTCATAATGACCCACGAATGACGTGCCATTAGACAACTGGAACAAATGACGCGGGTTGACATTGTCTGGTACCACGATTCTCTGTCTTATCCAGGAAGTTAGCATTAATATTCACTTTTTTTGAGGTTCAAGGGATTATGGAAATGGGTTCCATCCCTCAGAGTTCTAATGGCTTAAAAATGCTGGAGCCAAATGATCTGGAAGTGATTTAGGTCCTCGCTATTTATAAAGTCACCTTTAGAGTTAAATGTTCCTGGAGGCATTGCGGGTGACTTTCTCTACAGCCCTTAAAAATTCACAATAGCGTTTTCCTTCATGCTGTAGTCAACTTTTTAGTCTTTCCCCTCAGGGCGGATTTAAGGGTCCGCTATACCTGACGGTGCATTTTTTGCCGCCCAAAAGATTAACATTGCGAGCGGCGATTCATTTTTAATGTTACCGTTGGTTGGAAAGACACAAAATTTTGCCTGTACCTAGCCCTAACAATGTTCTAGGGAGTGTTCGAAGCAGATTTCCCATTTTTTACTGGTTTTCGAGATACAGCACTTTTCTTGTGGTATGCGATGCTAGCATTTGCAAAACAGTTGCAATAAAAGAAACCGTGAGAAATTGGGAAATCTGCTTCGAACACTCCCTAGAACATTGTTAGGGCTAGGTACAGGCAAAATGTTCTGTCTTTCCAACCAAGGGTAAACCTTGAAAATGAATCGCCGCTTGCAATGTTAATCTTATGGGCGGCAAAAAATGCATCGTCAGGTATACCGTCCTCTTAATGTTTCATTAGAAAGGTGTCATAGTGCCGACAGCCTTCTCCTGGCATAGAAAACCACATAAGGCACATGATTATTTCACCCTCGTAAAGTTTCAGAAACGTTTCAAAATATTTAGCTGCGAGTGGCAATGTGCCCCTCGCCTGTCAACAGCACTCTCTCTCATTCCCTTCTCGTACCTTTCAAAACTTTCAACTTCACTAAATATAAACAGAATAACATTATCCAACTGAGTCGTCTACATGGATGTCTTTAGGGGAACAACGGTTCGATCCCGATCCTACCAAAAGTTTTTCTGAACGGCATTCACCTCTGATATGTTCAGCATGTCAAGTGAAATGTATATCGAGGCTGTGGTGGTTCTGAACCCGCCTGAAATTGTATGTCCCTGTCGTGTACGTTCGGAAACTAAGTATAGTACAGGGCACATTATACATTCGTATTATATTTTCAGAACATTTAAATATCCAGTAGTATCCTCAAAAAATGTGTGCAAAAAACGTAAACAAACACGACTGTATGCGTAGACGCCCTTAACTATATGAAGGACGAGGGCCCAGATTGTCGCGATTTTTTCAGGTGAATCTTGGTAGGTACCTGGCTGAGGGAAAACTCGATTTTTAAGAGTGATAGTGACCGAATATTCGAGGAGTTAACCACTCCATGAATCTCTTTGGGAATCTCGATGGGAATCTCAGGCAATAATTGGAAATCTTTATGAAATCTCAGGGAATCTTGGTATTTCTGGAGTAATTAACCCTTTGGGGTGCATCTTTCTACGAATCTCGTTGAGAATCTCAGGAAATCTTTGGAAATCTCAAGCAATCTCTAGAGTGGTCAACAACTCGCGATTTTTCCGGGTGATTTTTGGTACCTGGCTGGGGGACAACTCGACTTTGAGAGTGATTCTGACCTCTTATGTAAAGGCGGCACCCTGTATCCCAGTACACCCTAGCTCTTCCAGAGCTGACGCTGGAGTTTTTTTAAAAGAACGCCATTAGTGAGACTGATGGCAGTCAATGAGGCAACTCTTTATGGTTCTTTCACAAACATTCCTACAATGGACTGTTCTCAGTTTCTTTTGGCTCAAACCATTTCCACTTTGGAGATTCCCACTTCTTGCCTCATTTGCGTTCTCCATCATTCTTGAGATTTTTTTAATAAAAATTTTTACCAAACCAATTTAAGAGGACGCTATTCCTAACGATGCATTTTTTGCCGCCCATAAGATTAACATTGCGAGCGGCGATTCTTTTTCAAGGTTTACCCTTGGTTGGAAAGACACAAAATTTTGCCTGTACCTAGCCCTAACAATGTTCTAGGCCGTGTTCGAAGCAGATTTCCCAATTTCTCACTGGTTTCTTTTATTGCAACTGTTTTGCAAATGCTAGCATCGCATACCTCAAGAAAAGTGCTGTATCTTGAAAACCAGGAAAAAAATGGGAAATCTGCTTCGAACACTCCCTAGAACATTGTTAGGGCTAGGTACAGGCAAAATTTTGTGTCTTTGCAACCAAGGGTAAACCTTGAAAATGAATCGCCGCTCGCAATGTTAATCTTATGGGCGCAAAAGATGCATCGTCAGGTGTAGCGGACCCTTAAAAGAATTTCGACTTTTGAAGTCGCAGTGGAATTCGTGTACACCCACTTTCAAATTACATAATCATGATTTTTGCAGGCGCCGTTCGTCCCCTTAGTAAGAATCCCTTATGCCCTTATCGTAACTGTAGGTCCCCGACGTCCATATCTCGCTACAATTTTTTTTAGAAGACAGACACTTTGTTTGAGAAAGAAACAATGCTCAGGTATTGTAAAAACACTAAAAAATAAACAGGCTAAGAAGATGGTTGTGGAGTATATAAGATTATGGTTCTTATAGGGTCTTCTTATAAAGTTAACTGTGTTTTTTCTATGTAAGGTGACCCTATTAGAATCATCACTTATACACTCTAGAACTGTCTTCTTAGCCTGTTATTTTAGAAGATCAGAATATTGTTTCTCTCTCAAACAAAGTGTCTGTCTTCTTATAGACATTATAGAGACAGATAGAGCTGCAATAAGTTTGGTCTTAAAAGCTATAGATGTAGTATGAAGTAACTAAAAAGTGGAATATTTTTTTATAGCGTTGCTCGCAATAGCGGACGTGTCAAAAGAAACTAATCAGAAGTTAGATTGTGTTTAAAATTCTGCAACTCATATCTCTGGTGCAAAGTATATGACTACCTATATACCTTCCAAGAATTATCCATCGTGATCTGCTGGCAGCACTACCAAATACCAGCTCCCCACCCATCGTGTTAGTCCACGTCCACGACAGGGACCTACAGTTTTAGATGGGTTCTGAGCCTCCCCAACCTTGATATGCATATCACTGGGCATGCTGAACATATCAGAGGTGAACGCCAGTCTGAAAATATTTGATAGGCTCGGGATTGAACCCGCTCCTCTCAGCTCAAAATACTGAATAATGGTGAAGGGTAGAGGCTAAGTCTTATGAGTTATGAAGATAAATATGGCAAAGGGAGTTGTAGGGTAGGGCTGGGCCACTTGGGACCATCTCGCTCATTTCAAAATTAAATTCAAATAGCCGCACCGATGATAATTGCTTGGGGGTCACCGTCTCCCCACTCTACGGTAAAGTACGAAATGCCCCAATCTCACTGGAGGCTTTCCAGAGTTTACTTCCTCTTTCAACAAAATTTTTGGAATTCTTTCAAAATTACTCTTCTTAAAAAATGGGAAAATAGAAGAAACAATCCAAATTTTGGTACAAAATAATAAAATAACTAAAATATACATATGGCCACAATATCAGCTACCCTATCTAGGTGGCTTTCGAACCGCCTTAATGTGTGTATGGGTGCTAGGTTTCATGACGAGGACCATGCCAACTTACTTAACACGATGTGGCTGATAGCGATAACGTTCTTATGCATCGGCTACGGAGATATAGTGCCCAACACATACTGCGGCCGGGGCATCACGCTAGCTTGTGGCATTACGGTGAGTTAAGGGGGCTCGAAACTCATTTCACACCACTATTTTACTGTTCCTCTTAATCAAATTCAGTAAAATAGTTGGTATGAGTTTCTTTCAGCTGTTGACGCAATGACGTTTGTTGATGGTTTGTTAAGAGGACGCTATACCTGACGATGCATTTTTTGCCGCCCATAAGATTAACATTGCGAGCGGCGATTCATTTTCAAGGTTTACCCTTGGTTGGAAAGACACAACATTTTGCCTGTACCTAGCCCTAACAATGTTCTAGGGAGTGTTCGAAGCAGATTTCACAATTTCTCACTGGTTTCTTTTATTGCAATTGTTTTGCAAATGCTAGCATCGCATACCTCAAGAAAAGTGCTGTATCTCGAAAACCAGTAAAAAAATGGGAAATCTGCTTCGAACACTCCCTAGAACATTGTTAGGGCTAGGTACAGGCAAAATTTTGTGTCTTTCCAACCAAGGGTAAACCTTGAAAATGAATCGCCGCTCGCAATGTTAATCTTATGGGCGGCAAAAAATGCACCGTCAGGTATAGCGGACCCTTAATGACGCTTTTATCAGGAAACTGTGATATTTATTTCTGAAATATAATATACCTTTTAAACGGCCAAAATTAAGAGGCTATGTTGTGATTTTTGTCCCAAAAAAAGTGACCAAAATTAACAGATCGTGAAATCACAACATAGCCTCTTAATTTATGACGTTAAAAAGACATATTATATTTCAGAACATCCAATAGTTTCCTCATAAAGTGTGCCGAATAAAACGTAAACAAACACGACTGAGTAGACACCCTCAAGTGGGGGTGCAGGCAGAGTTTTTTGGGGCATGCTCATCAACCCCCGGTCAATCCCTGGTGGGCGTTTTGATGTTTCGGTGTTCTGGTTGTTTAATTAGTGCATGTCCCTTTGTTCCTTTGTCAGTTTCATATTAAGGGGACGCACTGAGTGACGTCAGAGAGAGACCTTCCGCCTCGCTACACTAGTAAATTACTCTCCCACCAAATGTTGGTAAAAAAAAATCGTTTATTTCGCCTAACAAAAAAGAAAAAATTTACATTGACATTTTTAACGAATGTAAATAATTTAAATAAATCTTTTGAACGATATAGGATCCCCACCTGTCGTTACCTCTGTGATTTGGTATAGAATCACAACCGGCAGTCGATTTTTCCCCCAGCCGGTGAAGGCCAGATCCTGTGATCTTGTGATTCATACCTCTGTGCTCTAATAACTGAGTGAATAAGGGTCGACCATTTTTTGAGGAAACTCTTTGAATATTATAAATATTCTGAAATATAATATGTCTTTTTAAAGTCAGAAAATAACTGAGCATGTTGAGATTTAACGATCGACTGACTTTTCTCAATACTTTCTTTTCCAAAAATACTAGATTAATCACAACATAGCCAGTTACTTTTTGATAAAAAAAATAGCTATTATATTTCAGAACATTTAAATGTCCAACAGTTTTCGAAAAAAGTGGGAAAAGAATCATTCGACAGCCACGTGTTTCACGACTGTGGATTCTGTCACTCGATAAGTAGGTATTACTTTGCTTTTAGCCAGTTTCCTAGAACCTAGAAAACCTAATCTACTTCTTTTGAATTTAAAAGAAGTAACCATAAAATATGATAATAATACATTCCCACCCTGTGGCGCCACAATTGAAAATACCATACGTACAGATAAACTAAGTTAAGTCCCATAATAACTAAGGGTGCGTCCCACCATGCCCAGTTAAAATTAAACTGGAGATTTACCATGTTAAATTTAACTTATAAGTTAAATTTAACATGGTAAACATAGGACAAAATCTCCAGTTTAATTGTAACTGGGCATGGTGGGACGCACCCTCAGAATTTTTATTAACAAAACGGGAGAAACCTAGGACCCAGGGTAAAAAATAAAATCTAATTACAAACATAAACAAATTAACGAAATTTCTATTCCAAATTCCACCAGAACAAACTATCCAGAAACAAAGACATTTTTTACATTCAGACATTACGAATGTAAAACTGGTAACTCGTGATGAAACCTGCTAACCTGCACAATGTACGAACCTTAAAAGCACGACTAGAAACATCTAGAATTATTGAATAAACAATATACTTTAAGGAAGTTCAGGCCAAGGGTAAACATCCTGAATGGAAATTCTATAATTTCGGAACCTTGAAATATGTATACCTACATTAGAGATAACGCTATTTGTTGACTGAGACTGCGTCCCAGCAAATGTTCCGGTTAAAAATTGGCTAATCTCTGGTTAAAAGCAGAGGTCAAAACAAAACAATAACCTAAAAGTCAAAAACTTGCGCCCCACCAACGCCCAGTTAAATCCCCAGTAAAGTCCCCGGTTAACTTCGTCGTCATTGTGAAGGTGTCCCCAAAATGGCTATAACGGCTTATTCTTCCTTTCCCGAATCATCAGGATCTTTATTTTCACAAATGCCAGTTCCTTCCTCTCCAAAGCCTATATTTTTAAAATTTAAAAACAATAAATACATTTGGGTAGGTACCTATACTGGGCATTGTGGGCAGCAGCCTGAAAGTTAATATACAATCCTGAAATACTCGGCAGAATGTTCTGAAATATAATAGGCATTTTCAACGACCAAAATTAGCTGGCTATATGTTGTAATTTTACGATCGAGTAAAACTTTTTACCGAAAAAATCACAACATAGCCAGTTAAATTTTGACGTTAATAAGACAAACTCTTATATTTCAGAACATTAAACCTCGAACAGGATTGTGTGGTGGCCCTTAAGAGGACGCTATACCTGACGGTGCATTTTTTGCCGCCCATAAGATTAACATTGCGAGCGGCGATTCATTTTCAATGTTTACCCTTGGTTGGAAAGACACAAAAATTTGCCTGTACGCCCTAACAATGTTCTAGGGAGTGTTCGAAGCAGATTTCCCAATTTCTCACTGGTTTCTTTTATTGCTACTGTTTTGCAAATGCTAGCATCGCATACCTCAAAAAAAGTGCTGTATCTCGAAAACCAGTAAAAAACGGGAAATCTGCTTCGAACACGACCTAGAACATTGTTAGGGCTAGGTACAGGCAAAATTTTGTATCTTTCCAACCAAGGGTAAACCTTGAAAATGAATCGCCGCTCGCAATGGTAATCTTATGGGCGGCAAAAAATGCATTGTCAGGTATAGCGGAGCCTTAATGACGCTTTTCTGAGGGAACTGTTCCTATATGTTCTGAAATGCAATCACTGAAGTATATGATCATCGCTGGGGACGGTAAAATACATCTTACGGTGGAAAAAAAAAGACGCAACCTTCTGCATACATGAACCTTGGGCCGGGATGTTTACCCTTGGGTGTTGGTGTTGCAGGTTCCATGATGAGGAGCATGCCAACTTACTGAATGCCATGTGGCTGATAGCCATCACGTTCCTGAGCGTTGGTTTCGGGGACATAGTGCCTAACACGTACTGTGGTCGAGGCATCGCCGTCAGTACGGGGATGATGGTAACTATCGCTCAAGATCTATTTATTTTAGAGGTTACCCCGTTTAAAACTCATTGGGGGGTTCCCTGGCTTTTGGAGCACCTAAAAAACGAGAAAACCTGTAAAATTTATAGATCTTGAGTATATGAAAGTTATAGTTGCACCACACAGTAGACGAACCTTTAAGAATTAGAAACAAATCCACTGGAAATAAAAAAATCAAGGAAAAAAAAAATTTTGTAGATTTTTTTAGCTGACTGAAGGCTGTATATACATTCTCGACGAACTCCACCAAAACCACTGTGCGAAAGTAAATATTCGACAAAACTAATGTTTACATATTAGTACTGCCGGAGACTGGTAATTGCAATATCGTATTGGTTGTGTCTACTCTAAAAGCTAAACATAGTGTGCTATTTGAACGCGAAACGAACGAGTGAAAGTAGGACACTATGTCTAGCTTTTACAGGAGAAAAAGTAGAGAAATGGTGTTGAAATTACCCACTTCCGTAAGTGAAATAAAAATTGTCAAAATGTAACATGGCTACGGTAAATAGTACAAACATTTATCAAGCTTTTCTACTAAATGTGACGATAAAATCATACATTTTGTAGTCCGAAACGTTACAAAAGAATATTCCGCGTGAGGTATCTAGTGTTGTGTTTTCGCGATCTGTCAAAAAAACATGTGGACTGGTAGTTGACTGTTTAAAACCACTACCTCACGACAAAGAGTCTCAGGTTTACATCCCCCTATAAACACTTTTCACTCGCCCTGTAACTTCGGAGTAGGGCTTGAAGTACGTTTCATTGCGAACCTAGTACGTGTAGTCGACCTTAAAAAAAATTGCTCAAAGAAATTTTAGGGACTTGAAATAAATAGTACCCCCACTTTCAAATTACATAATCATGGTTTCGCAGGCGTAGTGATATACATGTACAGCCAATTCTTACGACTTCTACTACGGCACTGCTTTTCTGGGAAAACTAAACAACACAGGACATATCCCGATCCGCTATTTGTTTTCAATAATTCCTATGACCCTCAGTACTATTCAAAAATTTAGTGCGCAGGGTTGTAGTCGAGGGGGTAACCACTCCAGAGATTGCTTGAGATTCCCTGAGATTCCATAACGATTTCCAAAGATTCCCAACGATATTCATAGAAAGATGAACTCCGAAGGGGTAACCAATCCAAAAAAAATTCCAAGATTCTCTGAGATTTCATGAAGATTTCCAATGATTCCCAACGAGGTTCCAAGCGAGATTCGGAGTGGTTAACCCCTCGGTTGTAGTCAGTATAGGAAAAATCAAATCCACCAAGTGGGCCTGTAATATTCGAAACTGAGCTGCGAAGTACAAACCATGTTTCTCATACCGACATGTCTGTGAATTTTAGCTAGCCTGAGGATTTTCCAGGCTACCTAGCTTTCACCGACTTGGGGAAATCTCGGCACCAGGCCCTCCAAGTGTATTAGCACCATATAAATGATATATCTGAAACTACAAACCTCAACTCACTAGGTTATTGGGAGTTTTTAGAATTTTTCAAACAATCCATGGGTTACTAACTTGCTAGAAAAGAACAGTACATTGTAGCAATGTTCGTGTTCTAGCCTAACCTAACAAAAGCTGCTAGAAGGGTTTACGTTGTACGGCTTGAAAAGACAAATTTCGTCGTAGCACGACGAAGCGAAGCGAATGTTCTGTGCCGCTTCATGTCCCCCAGCCTGATCCTATTTGCATTTTCCATTCTGGTTTAAATCACGAACCAATGGAACCCCCAGGATGCTTCTAAAGCTTCGTTAACAATAAAGGTTGCCGTCATTAGCTGCTTCTGTACCTGTTTGCTCGCGACTAATCCCATATCACTCCCTACACCAAATTTCATTAGTAAGAAAATTCAGAAGCATGTTTCCTACGTTTTAAATACCTTGGCATGAACTTTATCTCGCTTATTAAATTGGATCGATGACGTCAGTCAGAGTCCTTGACTGCATTATGTAATTGGTCACAGTCTGATGTCATCGAAAGAGCTTTACTAAAAGGTTACGCTGACGTGGAAGAGGGACGTTTGTTTATGTTCATCTGAACCAAAACAAAGCTGCTTTTCTCAAGTCATCATCGAAATTAACCTCGTTATTGCAATAAAAACAGTGTACTTACTTAGTCAATTCTTTTAAGAACTTAAAGTAAGCAAAAATTCATTAAAATGACTTTTGGTTACTTCACAGTGTTTAAAATACCAAACATCAGCAAACCCGCTGACCCAAAATCTGGAGTCTGTTCGGTTGTGCAAACACTGTGAATTTTTGCTTACTTTATGTTCTTAAAAGAATTGACGAGGGTACTAATACTAGTACTAATACTGTTCTTATTGCAATAAGGCTGAATTTCACCACCTCACGATAGTGCCTTTTAACGTTCGAATAGCTATCGATTCGAAAAAGCAGACATCCTCTCGTTAGGTATTGTTGTGTCAATAGAATTCGCCTGCTTTGTTTACGTCAAATTTATTTCAACAATTTCAATCTAAAAGTGGAAATAAACGTGAAAAAACCCCTATTTTTTCGGAGAAAGAAGTTAAAATGTTGATTAGACTACATTAGACTACACCAAATGAGTCGCAGGTATGAAAATTATCGTTTTCGCTAACGCACGGAAAATCCAGTCGAAAGCTAACGAAACGGTAACGGTGCATGGTGAAAGCCGTTAACATTTTTACTTTCTCGCCCGTATGTAATACATGGGCTGAGAAAGTTATGTTATCGTGCGAAATTTCGATTTTGAGATTTTCATTGCAAAAGGCGTTTCAGAGGTCCTAGATACCAAAAAAATGGTTTTTAGGTCATGTCCGTCCGACGTACGTACGTACGTACGTACGTACGTACGTCCGTTTGTCTGTAGCGCGGCTACAGGTCACACCAGTCAACCGATTTGGCTCAAATTTGGAATATAGATGTCTAAAATCAGTTCCGAGATACATTTTTAATTTAATTTTGATTACTCAAAAATTGCTCCCACTATTGTCAAAAAAGTGTCAAAAAAAATTCAAAATCGTGTTTTTGTCTACTCAAGACGCATTTCACGGTACGGTAATAAAGTTAGAACATTCAAATTTTGCAGTCGTGTTCCCAGATAGATGTTCCAGGATCATTTTCATTGTTTTGGAGATGGGCCAAAAATTTGGGCCAAAATTGGCCCATACGTGAAAATTGTGGCCCCATGAACAGTATTAGCCGGAATTTCACAAAAATCCATAAACTTGTGCTTAATAACATTACTTCAAGGTTTGTCGAAGAAATATTCAATCAATTCAAAATTGCGGCCAATATAGGCAAAATAAAGTCAAAAATAGGAAAAAAAACTAGAATCTCGTTTTTGTCTACTCAAGACGCATTTCACGGTACGGTAATAAAGTTAGAACCTTCAAATTTTGCAGTCGTGTTCCCAGATAGATGCTCCAGGATCATTTTTATTCTTTTTGAGATGGGCCAAAAATTTGGGCCAATATTGGCATTATCGTAGGAAAAATTTTCCAAAAATGGAAATCACGTTTTTGATTGGTTAGGTCACATTTCCAATAACACTAATCGACGGATTTTCTTGAAAATTGGTGAAAGTGGTCTCAGATAGATGCTTCAAGGGGGTTTTCAATAGATTTTCATTTACTTAAAAATTAAGACGGTGACACGCAAAATAGAAAACATATACTTTGCGCGTCGAGTGACACTTCACTGTCTGATGGATATGTTTGAGATTCGGTATGCAGGTGCCTAAAAGTATCGCCCATTGTGAGGCAAAATACTTTTTAGAAAAAGTTAAAATTCTGACAATTATTTACGTAAAAAAAAAAATCAAATTATCGATAAAAATTGCGAGAAAGTCAAGTGCGACCATTGTCGGACCCTGTATTTACCGATACGATAGCGCTATCGTGTACACGACAGTCTTCACGTTAAAGTGGTGAAATCCAGCCTAAGGAGGTTAGTTTCTATAATAAACATCAGGTAGCGCGTTGTAGTCAGTTATGTAGTAGGAATATCTGGAATATAAAATATAATATATTCCCGAACTGATATAATATTTTTGTTTAGGGAGCGGGGTGTACGGCTCTGTTGGTGGCCGTGGTGTCTCGCAAGATGGAGCTCACCCGAGCTGAAAAGCATGTCCACAATTTCATGATGGATACACAACTCACTAAGCGCGTAAGTCTCAATAGCCCAGTGGTCTAGAAGGCTGTATTTAGAGCCGGATCACAACAGTTCGATCCCAATCCTATCTAAAAAATTTTCTGCTCGACATTCACCTCTGATATGTTCAGGGCGCGTCCCACCATACTCGGTTAGCGGTTAATCTCCAGTTAAATTCGGTTTTTACCGTTGAAGTTTAACTGGAGATTAACCGTTAACCGAGTATGGTGGGACGCACCCTCAGTGATATGAGGATACTATTGGATATTTAAATGTTCTGAAATATAAGTAGTAGGTATGTCTTTTTTACTGCCGAAAATAACAGGCTGTGTTGTGAGAGTCAGTTCATTTCGGACAAATTTTTTGTGGACAAAAATCACTCAATCGTAAAATTACCATACAGCCTGTTCATTTCGGCCGTTAAAAAGGCATATTATATTTCAGAACATAATATAAATATCCAATATTTTCCTCACGAAGTGTGCAGCGTTCGGTCTTAACGGGACATTCTTTTTAACAGCTAAAGAATGCAGCCGCGAATGTTCTTCGTGAGACGTGGCTGATCTATAAGTACACACGGCTAGTGAAGCGCGTCAACCCTGGCAGGGTGAGAACTCACCAGAGGAAGTTCCTACTAGCCATATATGCGTAAGTACCCGGTTCGATCCCAGATCTATAAAAAATTTTCTGATCGGCTTCCACATCTAAATCGAGGCTGGGGAACTGGCCGCCATTTTTTTTGCCAGAGCTACAGAAGTAATTTGTCTTCCCCCGCTGGCGCTAGAACAGTAAACAGCCTCTATAACAAAGCCTCATAATGATTCATTAACTGGCCCCCTTCATTAAACACAAATCACCCTCCATAACTCTTTTCCTTTTGTGCTATATTATCGTTTTTAACAGGCAATTTGCATTACGGGTTAGGCATCTATTGTGGCTTTCCGGGGTGCTGAGGTTCGAAAATAGGGGGTTAATTTGTACAGCCTTCCCCCCCCCCCCACACACAATAATCCCATACATACCTTAAGGGGTCACTTCCAGTGCTGGATTAACCATTAAGAGGACGCTATACCTGACGATGCATTTTTTGCCATAAGATTAACATTGCGAGCGGCGATTCATTTTCAAGGTTTACCCTTGGTTGGAAAGACACAAAATTTTGCCTGTACCTAGCCCTAACAATGTTCTAGGGAGAGTTCGAAGCAGATTTCCCATTTTTTTTTACTGGTTTTCGAGATATAGCACTTTTCTTGAGGTATGCGATGCTAGCATTTGCAAAACAGTTGCAATAAAAGAAACCAGTGAGAAATTGGGAAATCTGCTTCGAACACTCCCTAGAACATTGTTAGGCCGTACAGGCAAAATTTTGTGTCTTTCCAACCAAGGGTAAACCTTAAAAATGAATCGCCGCTCGCAATGTTAATCTTATGGGCCGCAAAAAATGCACCGTCAGGTATAGCGGACCCTTAAGCTAAATAAGCTATAGCTTGGGGCCTACGCTTTGAACGGTAGGTACTACAAAAACTGTAGGTCCCAACGTAATAAACAATTAGGAAACATGGAGATGGAAAACATTGTCGAGTAAATACGATTTTAACCATTTTTTTCTCAATATTTTTCTTTGATTGTTTTCAGCTTGCGGAAGGTGAAGATGGACCAAAGGAAACTCATGGATAACGCCAACACTGTCACTGACATGGCCAAGGTATTGCATTACGAGAAAGTAAGAAAAGCCTATGGTCAACCTCACTCTTCGATGAGAGGGTTTCCAAAATAATTTTTTGTTCAGAAGAATTAGACTTAAGAAGAAGGGGTCACAATGATCTAAAAGAGTTTAGCAACGACAATTCACATTTGTGTAGTCTAACCACCCCTGGATATGACTATGACGTCACTCTCATCCAAGACTGAGGTGGAGAAGATGGGGTCTCCCATCGAGGAGGTGACCATGAATAATGTTGCTTAAGTTCGGTCATGAGAGCGACCATTGTAATATTGTAAGGTAACTGCTGACTAAGCAGGGAAAATTCTGTTAAGAACCGGAGAGCCCAGCGTTTTTAATTTAATCGAGTGCCTCCGAAAGACGCTTGATAAATTATGTTAGTGATTAATGACAAAATGGTGCGAAGAGTCCTGTTAAAGCGACAGCCGACAGAGGGAAGTCCTGACGCCTTCCTGATGCTGCCAATTCTTTATTTACTGCTGCCACGTGATTGATCACTATTAAAACTTAAGGGAAACTTTCGCCCTTCATTTCCTATATTTAAATACATGATAAATAAATCCTTCGCAAGATGAACAAGTTAACATACATCCGCTATTTGTTTACGTTTTTTTCTGCACACTTTATGAGGAAGCTATTAGATATTTAAATGTTCTGAAATATAATATGTCTTTTTTGTCAAAAAAATATTTGTCCGATCACAAATTTACCACACAGCCTGTTAATTTCGGTCGTTAAAAAGACATATTATATTTCAGAACATTTAGTACTCAATAGCATCGTCATAAAATGTGCGGAAAAAAACGTAAACAAACTCGACTGCGTAGGCGCCCTTCATACGTCTTTATCGAGGGGTAAACCACTCCAGGAATCTCGCTGTGAATCTCATTGGGAATCTCAGGCAATCATTGGAAATCTTGGAAATGTTTGGAGTATTTAAACCTTCGAGGTGCATCTTTTCACGAATCTCGTTGAAAATCTCAGGAAATCTTTGGAAATCTTCATGCAATCTCTGGAGTGGTCAACCCCTCGGCCTTTATCAATGCCTTTTTCTGTTCCACAGACGCAGAACTCGGTGTACGAGATAGTTTCGGACATGAGCAGCCGGCAGGACACGCTGGAAGAACGGTTGGCGGGGCTGGAGGAAAAGCTAAGTTCCTTGCAGGAGCAGATCGAGTCCCTTCCCGATGTCCTCACCAGGTTCGTTCTCTTTCATAACACGAGAATTCGGTACGTGATACGAGAAAATAAAAATTTGGCTTGGCCACGCGCGCACCTACGCACAGCTTGCAGCGTACGTCCAGTAAGCGATAGCTTTCGTTTTTGTTTGGCCTCATTTTTTTTGGTCAAATTAGTCGGTTACCAAAATGTATGTAATCCTGTTTGTTTACATTATCCTCTACACATTTTATGAGGATGCTATTGGATATTTAAATGTTCTGAAATATATTACATAAATATAGGTAGGTATATGAAATATATGTATAAATTATACTTCAGAACAACTATCCAATAGTTTCCTCATAAAGTGTGCAGAAAAAACGTAAACAAATGGCGAATGTATGTTCGATCATAAGGTTACACACATGGGATTAAAATGACTTTCTTTTCACATTTTTGAGGAAATTGTTGGATATGTAAATGCTCTGAAATATAATATGTTTTTTTAGGTCTGGTATTTTGTGATTTATATCAATTAAAAATTTCTCACCAATTTCTGACGTTAAAAAGGCGTATCATACTTCAGAACATAGGTATCTAATAGTTTCCTAAAAAATTAAAATAAATCTGACAAAAAACAAATTGTCTGACAAGGCTGCTGGAACCTTCAGTCATAAAATCACAACAAACTATACAGCCTAGAAAGCGTTCAAACTATTGCAAAAACATGTCTGATAAGAACCGATTTCAAGCTTAATACTTTACGACTACCCCTCGTATGGCCACCAAAAACAACGAAACCTCTTATATGTTCCATCAATAAGCTCTCGCAAGTAGTATATAAGCCGCAATACAGTTACTAAATTCGTTCGCCAGGTTCCTCGTACCTAGATAAGGGGACAACCCGAGGGTGATGTTTGTTTACGTTCACTTGAACCAAAACAAAGCACTTTTTCCCATATTATCATCGAAACTAACCTCCCTAGGCTGGATTTCACCACTTTAACGTAAAGACTATCGTGTACACGATAGCGCTATCGTATCGGTAAAAAATGTTAACGGCTTTCACCATGCACCGTTACCGTTTCGTTAGCTTTCGAGTGGATTTTCCGTGCGTTAGCGAAAACGATAATTTTCATACCTGCGACTCATTTGGTGTAGCCTAATGTAGTCTAATCAACATTTTAACTTCTTTCTCCAAAAAAATAGGGGTTTTTTCACGTTTATTTCCACTTTTAGATTGAAATTGTTGAAATAAATTTGACGTAAACAAAGCAGGCGAATTCTATTGACATAACAAAACCTAACGAGAGGATGTCTGCTTTTTCGAATCGATAGCTATTCGAACGTTAAAAAGCACTATCGTGAGGTGGTGAAATTCAGCCTTATTGCAATAAAAACAGTGTACTTACTTAGCCAATTCTTTTGTGAACATAAAGTAAGCAAAAATTCATTAAAATGACTTTTGGTTATGTCACAATGTTTGCACAACCAAACAGCAATAAACCCACTGATTCAAAATGTGGAGTCTATTTAGTTGTGCAAACACTGTGAAGTAACTAGAAGTCACTGTAACGAATTTTTGCTTACTTTACGTCGACATCAGAATCGTGAGATAAAGAGTTTCATTTCGAAAAAGTGAGATAATTTCTATATCACCAGTGAGATAACTTACATCACCTCTATCACCCCCTTGGTGTAGTGATATTTTATAGTATATCATATCGTATACTTATCGACAAAAAAGTCACAGTAGTTTGTAGTAACTGTCGAAAACCGCACAGTATCGCTAAAGTGCAATACCGGCTTAAATTATACCTATTTATATTATTTATTTGTATTATTGTCGTCTCATTAACCCAGTTCCACACGCTGTTGATTGTTGACGAACCAATTTTCAAGGAAACTATTGGGTACCTATTTATATAAGTTCTGAAAAGTGTAAAATTACTATGTTAACTAGATTCTAATGTTAAAAACCGAGGGGTTAACCACTCGTTGGGAATCATTGGAAATCTTTATGAAATCTCAGGGAATCTTGGAATTTTTTTGAGTCATTACCCCTTAGGGGTTCATCTTTCTATGAATATCGTTGGGAATCTTTATGGAATCTCAGGGAATCTCTGGAGTGGTTTTCCCCTAGTTAAAAACATATATTACACTTCATAACATATAAATACCCAACAGTTTCATCAAAATTTTGTCAGGAAAAAAGTCAAAAAACTGCATTGTATGGAATGATTTTTGTTTATTTTTCGATGAGAAAAAACTTTAATAGGATCGGGATCGAACCAGTGTGACCAGGGTTCCTGTAAAAACAACCATTTAAAGGTACACATAGAACAGGTACAGGGAGAAATGAAGAAGGAAACAAGAGAAAGCTGTTAACTTCTCAATCCCCGCGTCCGGTCATAAAAGGGGAAAATTGCAAAACCGACCATTAAAAAGTTGCTGAGTCGGCGAACTACGTACACCTACACAACAGTGGATGATTACCCTCAGGCTCGAGGGATTTCCACCCCGCTTTACGAATAACAACTTCCGAAACTAACTGTAACTATTTAATCTTTTTAACGGCCGAAATTAACAGGCTGCGATTCTACCATCGAGTGACTTTTGTCAACAAAATCGTAAAGTCAGAACACAGCTTGTTAATTTTGGCCGTTAAAAAGGCGTATTATATTTCAGAACATATAAATATCCAATAGTATCCTCATAAAATGTGCAGAAAAAACGTAAACAAACGGACTGTCCATTTGTTGAGAATACTATTGGATATTTGTTTGCTCTGAAATATAATATAACTTTTAAAAGTGACACCTTAAGTTCTGATAAATCATTTATTGACCAAACTCTATAGTTCGGAATACATTATATTTCAAAGGAAATAAATATCCCACAGTTCCTCAGTGGGACGACGAAAAACATTAAGGTGCCCGCCATCCCTGGGATGCCATTCCACCCCCTCCATCCAAGGACGCATAGCATGTGGCCAGCTTTAGAGTTGTCGGGCTGGGGGCTTTAGGATGGGGGGTTGTTGTATATTGAGTGAACGGTCTTAGGCTGAATTTCACCACCTCACGATAGTGCCTTTTAACGTTCGAATAGCTATCGATTCGAAAAAGCAGACATCCTCTCGTTAGGTTTTGTTGTGTCAATAGAATTTGCCTACTTTGTTTACGTCAAATTTATTTCGACAATTTCAATCTAAAAGTGGAAATAAACGTGAAAAACCCCCTATTTTTTTCGGAGAAAGAAGTTAAAATGTTGATTAGACTACACCAAATGAGTTGCAGGTATGAAAATTATCGTTTTCGCTAACGCACGGAAAATCCACTCGAAAGCTAACGAAGCGGTAACGGTGCATGGTGAAAGCCGTTAAAATTTTTTACCGAAACGATAGCGCTATCATGTACACGATAGTCTTCACGTTAAACTGGTGAAATTCAGCCTTAGCGTGCTACCGTATCGGAGAACCGACAAAGGAAGGTGTGTTGGCATCCAGTTTTTGGTGCGTTTTTTGAGACACTGACTCGGTAAAGTGCGTTCGACCGGATATTGGGTTGCTTCTCCCCAGGCCTATAAAGCCCTGACTGTTGGGGGTGATCTCACCAATTCACCTTTTAGGTACAGAGGTCATGCAAGGTGGAAATCAGTACCTTGGATTGTCTTGGCGTAAATGAGGCAAACAAAGGTCATAACAAAATAGTCATTTATTGACTGACTATACTGCTTACCGAGAAGACGTCATAGACTTGTCGTAGACGTACAGTAGACGTGAATATTGGAAACTTCGGTTCTAAAGCGTCAGCGTTATCATCGATTAATCTGTCTCACTGTCTCATTTTTTCAGACATAATTTTCTTATAAAAGCTTCTTTTTGCGGTTACATTTTTTGGAGAATCGAAAAAATGACCACGCCCCTTATACCGGGATGTCTGGCGGGGGGGGGGGGGGGGGCTTTGCCCCCTCAGCTTATTGAGTTATGCCGGGGGGTGGCGGGCGGGGTGTCCCCCTTTAATTTAAATTGACGAAGTAATTTTTGTCAATAAAAAAAGTTGTCAAAAATCACTCAATCGTAAAATTTTAGTCAGCACTTCTCACGCCCCTAATGTACAATGTATACCCTTATCACCTAAATAGCACCCGGATACATGTGCGCTAACTGGGCGCTAAGAAAACCAAAACAATCCTCTGTTTTCAGCGTTCATCCCCTAGCGTAATATTACATTACCCCGTGCTTTCAGGTGTCTATCGCAACACATCGAAAAAGTAGAGCAGCGTCGCAACTTTCTGCACCCAGGCACAGCAGCGGGATCGAACCCCGGACCTTCACCGTCTCCGCAGCCACCACACTACCCTCTGCCCCCTCCAAGCCTCACAGCCTCGCCCCTTCTGCCACATAGCCGCAGCGTGCCTGGAGGTCCAGGCTCGGGGGGTGCGTACCACTGGCCCCCCTCCCCGGTGTTGCCCCCCGTCAGCAGCCGCACTCCCCACCTCGTCCCCGAACCGCTTTCTGATAGCTGAGACAGCCCGTTATAATAGTAGCGCCCGTGCAAGAGCTGTTGGTATGAGCGCTCCTGCACGGGGCACCTTGGACTCTCGCTCAATATGATTATAGTATGACCATTTTTTAAAAGCCAACGTTGCACCATCACATTTTTTCAAGGAATCGACAGTAATAATTACGTTGCGTAATTTCACATCCCGACTTACATTTTGTAATTCCAAATAAGGGACAACATTTTATATTTTCAAGTTACACATTACATTTAGTAGTTTGAAATTACGAATTAAATTTTGTAGTTTGAAATTACGAATTACATTTTGTAATTTGAAATTACGAATTACATTTTTTAATTTGAAATTACAAATTACATTTTTTAATTTGAAATTACAAATTACATTTTTTAATTTGAAATTACGAATTACATTTTGTAATTTTAAATTAAGAATTACATTTTGCAATTTTAAATTAAGAATTACATTTTGTAATTTTAAATTACGAATTACATTTTGTAATTTTAAATTACGAATTACATTTTTTAATTTGAACCTACGGTCTACATTTGTTCGAAAATTACATTACAGTCACAAAACCAGCAGAACCTGCAAACCAAAACAGAGAAAAGTATCTACCTAGTAAGCCCACTCGGTATTTTCAAATGTATCTATGGTATTTTGATTTCATTTTCCTAAAACTCAAGTGCCAGACTTACCCGCAGCGGTAGTTGCCTCTTAAGTGAGCGTCCTAAAGTGTCTGGGGCATTTGCGACCTGAAATAAACACAAAAAGCATATATCAGTTACTAATTACCAACGTATTTTATTTAAAAGATGGCTGACGATGCCATCGAAAAAATGTGAAGGTGTAATATTCGCGTCGTGGCAACAGACAGTGACATCTGTGTTTCGACTAAATAGCAGTGCCAGTAGGAACATTCCTTTGTTGCAAGTTGTATTTCTATTTGTACATTAACTTATTGGACATTTCAAAGTTTGCCTTAAGCGCACTCGTTGATGTTTGACCAAAGCAGGCTCTGTAGTGGGCAAGGTCTATTTATTCTACAGGTTACCACGTGATGACGCATCTCTAGAGTTCATAGATCTTGTGTAGTAAGGAGCAGTGGCGACTCCTGCTTTTAAAGTGAGGCTTAAATAAATATGTCACTGAAAGTCTCACTAATTCTCGGAAGAGAGTGATATTCTTGCCTCAAAAATGCCTGCCACGTTATTGAAGTAATCAGATTTTAAACGGAGGGCTGCCTAGCTGAGTTGTGAACCGTACTCTCCGGGCATAACAGAGCAATAACGGGACAATTTCTCACGGATGAAGATTGGGGGGCCCACAAAGCACGGCACGAGCCGCCACTGGTAAGGAGCTTCAGCTTGCTGTACCTGAGCCTTACAAACGTGTAGGTAGGTAAACGTGTCTACTCCCCTTTAACCATAAGGTTACGTTGAAAATTTCAAGCCTCCCGTACAACACCGAAATATTGTTGCAACGTCTTTGCGATGTCTCAGAAAAGTTTCTAAAATATTCTAAACGGGTTGTCATATACATTGCAACCTTACAGCAATATTCGCGGTGTTCTAGCAATTTTCTAGAATATTTGGTGTAGTACGGGCTTTTTTTTCTCCCCAAAAAATATTGAAACAAGAAACCAAAACGGAAATATCCAGCAAGGTATTTTACACTTGCCAACTTATCCTTGCTCAGCTGATTGCCGCATTAGTTTCTTACGATATTTTAGAACAGCTACTTATTGTAAACCACTCGAAATATTTAACATGTGTTGCTTGGAACATTTATTCTGAAATTTTTTGAAAAGCCCTGGCACCTATTAGCTGGTACTGGTACCTGTAACGGTCGCCAAAAGAAAACTAAATGTACTAAATTACAGTCATTATTATAATTTTTTTGTCCTGAAACATAATATACCTATTGTGTATTGGGCAACCAACAGGTAGAATTTTTTTACCGATTGATAAATTTTTTCCAAAAATAGAAACTTAATTTCAGTTATACCCCGGCGTAGAGTCTAATGTTCAAAATACGTATTTATTATATTTCAGAACAAAAAAAAATGATGTCTATTATCTGCAGAATATGTTCCAATGCAACGTCAAAGCTAGGAATACGATATTTTTTGTACTTAAAAAAAAAAAAACATGTTAAAAGTTAGCAGTAAAATTGCTATTGAAATGTTTTCTATTTTAAACAGGGTTGTTTCTTAAAGATTTATATGTGAGAAATCGAAAATCAGTTGCTGGCAACTGAGTTTCCATCCAATCATGAAGGAATGGAACCTGGTGAACCCCAAGATCTATTGATTAAGGTTGTGGGTGAAATCCTGTGTGACCAATCACAGAGCCTATTCAAAAGAGACTACCTCAAGGAATCTATAGTTCTTGGACGAACCAAAAAAATGTGATGGTTATGAATTTGAAATTTTTGCCCATATAATCTCCACTACATGAAAGTAAGGAGAAAACCTGTTTATTGTCTTTTATTTTGATTTTCGGGTTAAGAGTTGACCGCAGAGAGATGAACAGTTAGGTCAAAGTTAGCGTCACATGCTACAATGTCCCAGAGACTTTACAAAGATGGTGTTTACCTACTATTTATATTGTTACTTTTAAGGTAATTCAAAATGTCGCACTATGTCTATGCTAAAAATAACAAGAAAACAGTTCAAATTTCTTTTCGAGACTAGCCAACTAAGTAACTTCTAGCCAGGTTAACAGTGCCAACCTGTACTCAACTTTTTCTGAAAGCGAAATGTTCAGCCAGTAAGACCGAACATACATTCGCTATTTGTTAACGTTTTTTCTGCGCACTTTATGAGGAAACTATTGAATATAACAAGTATGTCTTTTTAAAGTCATAAACTAAGGCTTTGTGGCAATTTTACGATCGGTTAATTTCAGACAAATTTTCACTCGATCGTAAAATCACTTGTTAATTTCGGCCGTTAAAAAGACATGCAATATTTCAGATCATATAAATATCCAATAGTTTCCTCATAAAGTGTGCAGAAAAAATGTAAACAAACCGCGAACGTATGTTCGGTCTTCGACGAACCTGCTCATAGGATTTATATCTGGCAGAAATTATTCATCATTAACAAGTCGTTCATTACCCAATAGCCCTGCTGAAACTCATAAATAAATACTGGTATAGTTAGGAACACGAGAGAAGAACCAACTAAGCACTCGCTTTCATTTGTTTCCTATGTTTAAGGCCGAATATACATTCGCTATTTGTTTACGTTTTTTCAGCACACTTTATAAGGAAACTATTGGATATTTAAATGTTCTGAAATATAATATGTCTTTTATTTGTTAAAAAGGCACTTTATATCCAGAATATTTAAATTCCCAACAATATTCTCATCAAATGTGTAGAAAAATTGTAAACAAACATGACGCCCTTAACGCAAATTTCAAGTTCATGTGACGTCAGTGATATTATTTTCTCATGTCCATGACATTGCCGTAGTCCTAGAACCATAGACATAGCTACGGCGACGCACTACATTATACACCAAATAACTGGGAACACTACTATTGTCATAATCGCCCTTAAGAAAAAAGTAGAGTAGAATTCACGGATTGATAACGCAGAGTTTATAAGTAGAGACTATATTGAATGCTTTCTATTTTACGTAGGCGATTTCACCACTTATAATGTACACTTTAGCGTAACCAGATATGTTTAGCCTATGACAAGTGATATTGCAAGGAAACATGCGCTATTTTTTTTTTTTTTTTTTTTTTACGTTTTGTTGACCTTGTCCCGCCCAAAATAGCTGGAACTAAACTATAAAACACCTGCTTGTCCAGTTAAATTACAAATTGAGAAATTCCTCTAAACTATAAAAACATTTTCAAGTAAATATGATTTTAGCAATTTTTTAAATATTGTTAAACTTTCTTCAGATTTGATTTCAACCGGGAGAGCGTTATATAGACGAAAACCTAAAATCGGAGGACTGTTTAAACGAAGGGAGGTAGCAAATTTGCCTACATGTATATTTGAACACGACCGAGTTTTATAAAAGTGAAAGTTTGAATTAAGAGGGAAGTGTTCCGGATGTTCGCGAACAAATAATAAATCGCAAGGCACTTGTCATAAGCTAAACACATGATAATAATATAAATTCGATCGTTAAATCTGTTCGTCATCGTATGTGTAGCTTCCTTGCAATTTCTTTTGTCGTAAGCTAAACATATGATAACATAAATCCGATAACGTTTATAGTGTACATTATAAGTGGCGAAATCCAGCCATAGGCGATTACCTACCTAGACCAAGGTTACTTACCCGATGCATTTTTTAAATGTCGCATCTATAACTTGAAACTGAAATGTGCAGAATTTGGTGGTTATTTTTTGTTACTGTATTAGTGCGTTTTGTTGACGTTGTCCCTGTCCCCCAAAAAAGCTGGATCAAAGTATAAAACCCCTGGCTTTCCAGTAAAATTAAATTTAAAAAATTCATCGAAACTATAAAATACACTTTCGTAAATATTAAGACCGAATATATGCATTCGCTATTTGTTTATGTTTTTTTCTGCAAACTTATGAGTTATGAGGAAGCTATTGGACATTTATATGTTCTGAAATATAATGTCTTTTTAAGGTCACAAACTAACAGGCTTTGTTCGGATTTTACGATCGGTTAATTTTGGACAAAGTTTTTGTTGACAAAAATCACTCGATCGTAAAATCACAACACAGCCTGTTGATTTCAGACGTTGAAAAGACATATTATATTTCAGAAACTTTAACCATCCAATAATTTCCTTATAAATTGTGCAGAAAAATATCGTAAACAAACACGACTGCGTAGACACCCTTAAAGGCCGGGTTCCGACGTATGGTAGCACCAGGTATAGTCCAAGTCAGGCTGGAAGTGTACCGATTACTCAAAATTTCTTGCAAATCTAGGGCTGATCAAAACTTTTCTTGATCAGGGAAATATCTGCTCAGGGTCGGATTGGCATTTTTAGCGTATGGTAGGACATGGAACCCAAATCCGGATCGGCGTCAACTGAAAATCTTCAAGAAATCGGTACGCTCCCAGCCTGACTTGGACTATAGTAAAGCAATGTCACAATTTTCGAATGTGAAATTTGAGCCTGCATTTGGTGGTAACACACCAAGCTATCCCCCTAGGCTTGTTCCTGGGGGCCTAGGTTCGAATCCCGGTCCAAGCAAGTTTTTTGCTTGTGATGCCTCAGAATCTGCACATTTCTTTGGATGTTATAACGACTTTCGCCTTAAATATTTCTAATAAATTTTAACTGCAACTTAAGTAGAGATGGTTTGGCATCAGTCACGACTATTAGCTGATACATTACTTAACGGCGACCACACAATCGTGTTTGTTTACGTTTTTTTCAGACCATTTCTTGGGGACACTGTTGGATATTAAAATGCTCTGAAATATAATATATTTTTTGGGTCGGAAATGAACTTGCTGTAATGTGATTTTTCAATCGTAAAGTTACAACATACCCAGTTAATTTCTGACATTAAAAAGACTTACTATATTTCAGAACATTTAAATATCCCATAGTTTCCCCGAAAAATGGGAAGAAAAAAATAATTCTCCTGCCGCGTTTTTCACGATTGTGTTCTTGCCCTTAATTACTGGTTAACTTTCAGTAGTAAATTTTCAAAACAAGTTGAATTCCCTATCGAAATACCTTAACCAATTTTTTAAATTAAATTATTACTCAAATAAGAACTAAATTTGTAACGACCTAATAACATTAAGAGAAACGCCTTTGAAAGTCGTTCAGTTGGAGGTTCTCAAGTTTTTAGAATAAAAGAACCGTATTTATCAATACAAATGTCTTTTCTTTCCATTTTCCGTAGAACATAAGTAGAATTATCCATCGTGCTCAGCTGGCAGCACTACCAAATACCTGCTCCCCACTCCACGAGGGGGACCTACAGTTTTAGGTGGATTCCGAACCACCATAGTCTTGATATATATATTTCACTTGACATGCTGAACATATCAAAGGTGAATGCCGATCAGAAAAGCTTTAATAGGGTCGGGATCGAACCTGGGTCTCTCAAGACGCTCAAGACAACCGTCTATACCACTTGGCTGGTTGGGACATACGTAAGTATGAGTTTTGCGGTCACATTGGGAGAGGGAGCTGGCCACTTGTTTTGACAGTAAAATTTGGTCGCAGAACTTGTTCCACGTACAAGAATCTTCGAAAAACATGGCTGAGAATCGGAAACTATGTTAAGAGGACGCTATACCTGACGATGCATTTTTTGCCGCCCATAAGATTAACATTGCGAGCGGCGATTCATTTTCAAGGTTTACCCTTGGTTGGTAAGACACAAAATTTTGCCTGTACCTAGCCCTAACAATGTTCTAGGTCGTGTTCGAAGCAGATTTCCCAATTTTTCACTGGTTTCTCTTATTGCAACTGTTTTGCAAATGCTAGCATCGCATACCTCAAGAAAAGTGCTGTATCTCGAAAACCAGTAAAAAAAATGGGAAATCTGCTTCGAACACTCCCTAGAACATTGTAAGGGCTAGGTACAGGCAAAATTTTGTGTCTTTTCAACCAGGGGTAAACCTTGAAAATGAATCGCCGCTCGCAATGTTAATCTTATGAGCGGCAAAAAATGCACCGTCAGGTATAACGGACCCTTAAAGGTTAACACTTTTATTGCATAACTCATCCACCCTTAATAGCCTAAAAATAAACTTACACCCCCGAAGTCGTGTAAGGGCTGCTACTTGTCCGCTATCGCATCCAACTGTGCCTGAATGGCGGTGAGCTGGGAGTGGAGGTGGAACAGCTCCTCGTGCGAGAACTCGAGGTTAAGGTTCGGCTCGTTACAACCTTTCCCCTTAAGGCCCAGCTGAAGGTGAGCTTTAACATTCTTCTCTCCTGTCGCGGCATCTGAGCCTGCTGACACTGCTAGGTCGTACGCTATGTGACTGACCTGGAAGACAATCAGAGGATCAGAAAAACTTTGGAGGATCAGGATCGAACAGGTGTGACCAGCTCTCGGTGTTTTTCTAAAGACCACCAACCATCTAGATCACTCCGATATCGAAACTGTTGTTGTTGCCTACCGTGAATAGTTTTCTCTTTTTTACTTTCTCGCTAGCCATATATGGCGAGAAAGTATTGTTTTCGTGCAAAATTTCGAAATTGAGATTTTGGGTTTCCCATGATCCTGGGGGTCCCCTGAGTCCAAAAAAGTGGTTTCTGGAAAAAGTCTGTCCGTCCGTCAGTCCGTCCGTCAGTCCGTCCGTCAGTCCGTCCGTCCGTCAGTCCGTGCAGTGCTCTAGCGCCTATACCGTTCATCCGATTTTGATGAAATTTGGTATGGACCTGTCTAAAATTACTGCCGAGGGGCATTTTCAAGGATTTTTTGATTGGTCAAAAATTGCGGCCGCTATTGTCAAAAAACCGCCAAAATAATTCAAAAATCGTGTTTTTGGTTACTTAGACAAGCGCCGACGGTACACTTTTCAATCTATAACACTGAAAATTGGTATGTGTGTTGACAAATAGATGCTTCGAGGTCATTTTCAACTAAAATTGAATTGGTTGAAAATTACGGCCGTTCTGGACCAAAGTTCGATCGTTTCGGCGCCATTCACATTTATTGACCGATTGTCATGAAATTTGGTAAATTTGTGTAGAACCATGTAACTTAAACATCTGTCGAACATAATTTTGTTATCTTCAAAATTACGGCCGTTGTAGTCAAAAAAGTGTCGAAAATGAGTTGAGAATGAGAAACCACGTTTTTGAATGGTCGGAACGCATTTGGGACTACAGTAATAGAATGACAGCCATGAAACTTGGTGGGAGTGATCTCAGATAGATGCTCTTGGGTCATTTTCAACCGATTTTGGATTGCTTAAAAATTACGCCCGCAAAAAAATCTCAAAGAAATAAAAAAAAAAAAAAAAAAAAAAAATCACATGGGGCGAGAAAGTTTAGTGCGACTGTTGTCGGACCCTTTATTTTTATTAACGAACTCACCTGGGGCAGTACTGAAGTGTTACGAAGGGCTTCACATACAGCAGCCATGGCTTTGGTCCATACAGCCACCAGAATATCTGTCTTTGACTCCTGAAGCTGCTGATGAGATTTGAGACGCGACTGTAACGCAGCAGGAGACAACCTGTGGTACCCTGCTTCCTCCAGAACCTGAAAGCAAACTCATTATTACCACTCACACAACACTATACGATTTTCCTCATGTTTGTGTATCGGAATGACAAATTTCTGAGGAATCTATTTGAATATTTCTTTGCTCTGAAATTTTAAATACCCTACACCACGCTATTGTTGCCAGTGTTTCTTTCAGGCATACCCTCGGGAGGCCCCCCCCCCCCCCCAGAATGAACCTGCAGCCCCCGGAAATAAATTGTCAGCCACTTATTTTGTACTTATAATTATCAAAATTCAGTTAGTCAGGTAAAAATAAATAAATTCGATAATATAGTCCAATCAAATTGTCGGCTGTAGTCGGTTGTCGGTAAATTGTAGCTAATTTTGTCGCCTTTCAAAAACTGCTGCGATGTTGCTGCCAAAAAACTAGTCCTTCAGGGTAAAAATCACCAAAAACTAGAAAAATGTCGAAATTTTCGAAGTTTTTTCGATTTTTGAAAAGGTTGCGTTCGGAGCTCGAGGTCGAAAACTTGGATTACACATCACGGTAACATCCTAAACAACTCTGCAAAAAATCACAACTACCGGTTTTCATGCATACGGTGAAGTCTAATTTGACTGGACTAATAAACCGAAAATAAAGAAAACCTGGGGTACGACAATGGTCGCACAAACTTTCCCGTCCTATATGTGTGTGGGCCCTTGGAGAAACTTCTAGACGAGATAAATAGCATGAGGAAGTCTCTCCGAGTATTCTGAGTACCCACATGGCATATTTCGTAAACCACCAAAAACTCAACCGGTTGGGGCGGGGGGAATACTTTGAGAATTGTAAGGAAGTCTCTCCAAGTATTTTTAATACACACATGACATATTTTGTGAACATCAAAAAACAAACCCCATGAGGGGTCTTATGTGGTATCTCAAAAATTCGAGTTTTCCCAGATATGCCGCTAATGGGATATTTTATCCCATAATATGCACTATTACTCCTGAGAAAATGAACGAAATCGTAAGAGCCAACTTTGAGAAAAAAATTAAAAACCTGTTTTTTGAGGTTTTTGGGGGGCAGCGCCCCCAATTTTCCCCAATGGAAGATCAGAAAATAGTGAGTCTGCGGATTATTTTTCTACACCCGTCTACCAAATTTGAACAAAATCGCCCGGACGGTTTGGGCCCTGGCTCTCCGTACAAACATGTGTGTTTTGTTTGTCCTTCCCACTGAACCCCTCGGAGGGTCCCCAGGGCCCCCCCCGAAATCAACAAGTCTGAAAGAAATCCTGATTGTTGCCGTTGGTTTTCTGAATTTTCATGTGGTGGACACCTGTCCTGGAGGGAAACATAGGTCGCTAGTCCGTTAGCCATCCCATACCTGGCCAATCCCTTGGACCACAGCATGGACATCTTCCCGGCCCATCTCCAGGGAGGCCTCCAGCTTGGCGAGCTCTTGCTCAGTAAAGGGATCATCAGCGTTGCCACAGGTAACGAGATGCTGCGCTAGCCTCGTCGCTAGCAGGCTTAGCTTCGTGTCTTCAATGCAGTTAATACCGCTTACCGCGCTCTCCACCCTAAGAACATACAAACGTCCGTAAGAAAGACTAGAAGTGGTTAAAGAAATTTTAAACGAAGAAAACGTAGGGATATCCATTGTTCCCAAATAAACACAGGGTTTCTAAAATCTATTATTTTTAGTTGAGAACAAGTAGACTTATGAAGGGGTGACAATGATCTAAAAGTGCGGTGGGCCATACAAGGTAAGGCTTCGATTTCCTCTTGTTTTTAATTAATTAGAAAACACTCTAAAACATTAGTAAACATTAAAATCCACAAAACACAGTACTGAGTACCTAAAAATGTCAAATTTAAAACTTACTTGTGTGCCGAGAAGTGCGCCATCTTTGTTGTTATATAATGTCGTGGCAGGAGTCTCGATGTAAACACACCAGCAGACGACGTTTCTAACCTCTCCTTGTGTGTTTTGGGTATCACAACTTTGGCATGAGTTACGACGGGCCGTTAGATTTTTCTGGTGGGGACAGATTGGGGGGTGCAACCCCCGGGCCCACCCGAAAAGACCTTTCCAAACTATCACCCTATTTAAATTTTGATCCTGGATATTTACCCCCCTCGCCGCCTGAGTTTATTTTTCTCGATGAATCTGCAAGGACGAGGGGTAGAATGGAACTTGCGTTTTCTCAGGTAAGTTAAATAAATAACTATTTCTTTAGTTGATTGATAGCTGAGTGGTCTGCATAGTTGCCCTAGGTACCGGTTCGATCCCGATTCTGTCTAAGTTTTTCTGATCGGCATTCACTTCTGATAATATGTTCATCATGTCAAGAGAAATGTTTATCAATGCTGGTATTTGGTAGTGCAGCCAGCAGAGCACTAAGATGGATAATTCTTGAAATGGTGTATGTGTGTTTAGATTGGTGGAGCCTGCATGGCAGGGGCTGCCATTGGTGGAGTTGGCGGATTTTTCTCTGGACTAAAGAGTACGACCATGCTGGGGCAAAGCGGGGCTCTTAGACGGACGCAGATGCTCAACTACGTCATGAAGTCCGGAGCAGCTAGAGCCAACACGCTAGGCACTATCGCCGTTATGTACAGCAGCTTTGGAGTCATCATATCCTACCTAAGGGGTAAGCAACACCGGTTCGATCCCGATCCTGCCAAAGTTTTTTCTGGCTAGTATTCACCTCTGATATTAATGTATTGTATTAATAATATTTTTACAGTATACAGTAAGTGTGAGGCCCACTAGGTGTTCCCGTGTTGGGCCTCAACTACAGAATTAAAAAATGAAAAATATGTTCTTCAGGTCCTTAACTGGGTGGGTGGGGAGCTGGTATTTGGTAGTGCTGCCAGCTGAACACGATGTTTACTTCTTGAAATGGTCTAGTTGCTGGGTCCCCCTGCCCTTCTACTAAACCATCCTCTGTTGATCGCTCCCGAAGAAACCAATTTTTCAGCTGTAACAATTTCCCCACTCCGAGCTATCATGAGGACTTGCTTGATGATTTAATTCTCTTTACAGGGAGTGATGACGAACTAAACACACTAGCAGCAGGTACAGCTACAGGTCTTCTCTACAAATCAACGAGTGGTCTCCGGAAATGCGGGCTAGGGGGGCTAGTAGGACTCTCCATATCCGCTGCTTACTGTCTGCTCACTTCTAGAGACAAAATCGCCTCCCTCATGGACAGAAGGGTCTAAATCTCAAGCACGGTGCTGAAAAAATGTCTAGCCCTTAGTAGAAAAAACCGCAGGTCGGCAGTGCCATTCGGTAAAAATAGAAAGTGACTCATTGTTGACGTTTCTTTCAATGACACTGAAGAAACTGTTGAATATTTATTGTTCTGAAATATAATATGTTGTTTCTGGTATTAAATATGTACCTATTAACATCTAAGAACAAATAAATAACCAGAAACTTTCTTCTTACTTCTTCTTTACGTGACTCTGGCCAACTCCAACGCCTTATAAATAATCATTTTCGATTTTTGACTCATTTGTTGTACTTCTTAGGTACTTAGATACCAACTGGACAACTCAGCTATTTGGCAGAATGTTCGAAAACTGTTTTTACGGCGCCTCCGCATTACTCCAAATTATCAATCTCAAACCCAGCCAGTTACGGCCAAGAACCCGTCAAGACTATGTGCAGGAATCGCTTGGAAAACGAATTGAACCCATAACCTTGAGAAAACTTCATTGGAAACAAATCGTTTTCAATTGTCACACGTCATATTATTCTGGAAGTAGAATATAGTCTAGCTAGAGAGGACGTACCAAATAAATTTTATTGAATTATAAAATAGCTTGTATTGGATTGTGTTGCCTACTTTGCAATGGTTGCGCAAAACGCGGACTCGCTTAAGGCTGGAGAAACAATGTCGTTTATTTACGTTTTTAGTGACACTTTCCGAGGAAACTATTGAGTATTTACCTGTTCTCAAGTATAGTATGTCTTTCAAACGTCTGAAACTTGTTTAAGAAGCTGTGAACTCACTTTCTGGCGTTAAAAAGAAATATTATAGTTCAGAAAAAAGAAATAGCCAACAGTTTCCTCGGAAAACGTCATCGAGAGCCCTTCGTTCGATTCCTACCCATCCGCACAATTTTCTCCCTTTTTGTACCAATTTAAGGCCTCATCTACACGTTCATATATTTCTTGTATCAATTTTTCTGATAATCGACTGTCAACGTTGTTGCCATTTCAGTTTTTGTCTGCTAAATATTTCCAAATAGACAAATCTTACAAGTTAAGGTGGCCGAGCGGTCCGAGTTTCGGCTTCGCCTACCGGGCGCTCCCGCCCAGAAAAAATTTATCTATAATATTATTTTATTCAACCTCAAAATATTATGATTAATTGTACAACTTGATAGTATAAAACGTTATCATGTTTGAGAGAGGAACTTAATTAATATTTCTCTTGATACAATTTTTATTTAATCGAAAATATGAACGTGTAGTTAGGGCCTAAGGTCTTCTTACTATAACTAAACTTATAATCAGCAAACTTAACATATCAGCAAATATCTGAACGCTAGCGTTCACAAAACAAGGTCACAGTTTTGTTCACCCTAAATGAAAAGTGTTAAAGACACCGTCTATCTAGCCGCGCCGGAGTAGGATCGAGAGCGTAGCACGGCGAGATAAACGGGATTCTTTACGAAGACTTTAAATGTTGTCAACCAGAGACTTGTGGGCTTTGGAATGTAACGGCTGTTTCTTGGTGTAGTGATGCCTTTCTGATGAAACTGTTGGCATTTGTTTCTTCTGAGATGTAATATGTGATATGTCTTTTTAACGTCATAAATTATTATGAGACTATGTTATGGTTTTACGATCGAGTGATTTTTGTCAACGAAAAAGTGTCCAAAATTAAGCGATCATGAAATCACAACATGGCCTCATAATGTATGACGTTAAAAAGACATTATTATGTTTCTTAACATTTAAATGCCCAATAGTTTCCTCATAAAGTTTGCAGAAAAAAACGTAAACAAACAATACATACTACCCATACTCTTCTGGTTTCCAATGTCCAAAGTCAGCGATTTTGAACGCAACTGTGCACAATTTTTAGATTTGATTTGTCAAAACGGGAGCCACCATTGATACCCAAGGCTTCTTAAGGCTGTGCTGTACCTGATGATGCATTCTGCCTCCCGAAAGATTCCGAGCGCCCAATTATTTTTCATTTTTCCCTTAGTTGAAACTGGGGAAACCAATGGGAAGAACTAAAAATAATTCCCAGCTCGCAATGTTAATCTTACGAGCCACAGAAATGTATCATCAGGTAATGCAGAGCCTTAAGGGTGACCACACAACGTGTTTGTTTACATTCTGCACACTTTATGAGGAATTTATTGGATAGTTAGGTAAATGTTCCGGAACATAATATGTCTATTCAACGTCATAAAATACCTGACTTCGTTGTGATTTCATTTCGGACAAATCTTTTGTTGATCAAAATCACTCGTAAAATCACAACATAGCCTGTTACTTTTGGCCGTTAATAAGACATATTACATTTCAGAACATTTAAATATCCAATAGTTTCCTTACAAAGTATGCAGAAACACGTGAACAAATAGCGATTGTGTGGTCGCCCTTAACTCTGGAGGTTGCCACCCATTTGTAGGTATGCACTTACAAATGACGCAACCTGAAGAATTGAAAGATCTTGGTTGGGACCTAAATAGCACATACGTAATTGCCACTGTAGTGGGGTGAAGCGTTGAGATTTGTAATTTTTAATGACGAATGAGCCAATAAGCTTTGAGAGCAGTATAAGCGTGTCAGGACCGAGTGTTACGACCTGGTGCCTGTTCTTGAGCCAGCTATCAGTTTCGTTTCTTCTGTGGGAGAACTGTCCTCCATAGGCGGCGGAGGGGGGCAAATGTAGAGCGGGGGGAGCTGTGAGGAACGATTGCTACTGGAGTCACCTGGAAAACAGAACGTTAGGTTAGGTCTCAATGGGGCTGTTGTATGGTATCGAATATGGAGAATCTGCATATCAGCCCCAATAAAGGACTTCTTAGCGGTTTTGTAGAACCTTAAATTTGTTCCAAAGGTCTTCTCCCTTCTTAGATATAGCGGGTTGAAAATTTTGATTTCCGGTTTCATAATTGAGAAGTAGAGTAGCTGTGTCCTTGTCAGATTTTAACATATCGGTATTTATATTGATAGCTTTTGTTTATGGTTCATACAGTGAGATAGGTAGCAGAAGATGCGGAGCTTCCGCCAAAGCTTACGTCACTTTCGGTATTTTCGCCTCCTATACCACCCTAAAATCCGGTCACTTTAGAGTGTTTTATTTAGTGGTCAGATTCTAAAATATAGGAAGTCAGCCATCAGACTTCAAGATTCAATGATTTTTTCCCATTGAGGTGCACGTAGGTACCAGTAGGTACTACTACCGTACTACTAACCAGGGTAAGCGTTGGGAGACTCTAGACGCTCCTTGAACCTGTTCTCAGACACAGCCTCATCCCTAGCGTGCTTCTCCTGCTTCTCTCCCCCCCACCAGTCCTCCAGGGGGAGAATGGGCGACTTGAGACGCGGCTTGGCCTCCCCTTCGCCGCCCTCTGCCGGCAATCCCACGAACTTGATGGGGAGAGGCTTCATACCTGCCTTCGAGCTTTTGGGCCCGATCCCTCGGAGTCCCTGAAGAAAAGAAAATAGGAGAGGTTATCCAAAACCCTCTCCATAGCGAGCAAAGTTTCTCGACGTTATAGAGAGATGGGTAATAACTGTCCCACCTGAGTTTGGCTAGCCTGGCGCACCAGAGCAGCGGCAGTGTAGGGCAGTTTATTGGGGCTGCCGTCCTTGCCACTGTGTAGCGAGACACTGGCCCCGGACGTGCTGTCCGAGAGAAGCTTCTCCGTCTCGGGGTCTTGGACACCCCTGCTACGGTAGACAACTTTCTCCACTTCAGAGTCTTGCCCACTCCTGCCACGGTGCAAGAGCTTTTCTGTCTCGGGGTCTTGACCACCACGCTGCCCAGCCTCAGACTTCTTCAGGATGGACTTTGATCGGCGATGCGTCTCCAGGTTAGGACTGTTGCGACTGTCGCCCGACTCAGACAGGGACGAACGGCTGTCGCTTTGCTTGCCTAGGTAAATAAATAAATAGTTTTCTGGTCATCATTTACCTCTGATATGTTCAGCTTGCCAATATCGAGGCTCTGGTGGTTCGGGATACACCTAAAACTGTAGGTCCTCGTTATGTACTAACAGGAAGGTTTATTTGCTGTACCTGTTTTTGAGGCACCAAGTGACTGCAGGCCCAGCAGGTGCTGGTTGATTATCCTTGTAGCAGAGGCCAGTGTGCGGCCTGTAGGCAGGTATCGCCTCTTCTTCCCCTCCAAACTTTCGTCCGAACTCTGTTTTGCCGCCTCTCGTATTGGCTTCACTCCCTGAAACACAGACACAACTGTTAGGAGATTCTCATTCTCTGTACTTACGTAATCATTTCTGCTTTTAGAGACGCAAGTTTTGGACGGCCGTTCTGGTGAAATGGCATGCCCGGACCCGGACGTACAGGGGAGGGAGGTCAATTTTTTTTAGGGTACCGGCTATCTCTGAAGTGTCATTGCAAGCCCATCATTCCAGCCAGCTTAATGTATATAGTTAATTGGGAATTTACCGGCAGTTGGCAGAAAATTCCCAGTGAAACACTAAAAAAAAAAAAAAAAAAAAAAAAAAATCCGATAAATTCAGTCACTTTGAAGGTGAAAAACAAAAGATTAGTTGGATTATACAAAATGATCATAGGAAAGATAACCCTCACAAGACAAACATTTTGTTTGAGAAATAAACAGTGTTCTTGTGTTCTTATTAACAGGTTAAGGAGACTAATGGAGTGAATAAAAAAACAGTTGTTACTGGTCCATCTTGCAAAGGCAACCTCTTTTTACTTTCTCGCTAGCCATAATGGCGAGAAAGTATTGTTTTCGTGCAAAATTTCGAAATTGAGATTTTAGGTTTCCCATGATCCTGGGGGTCCCCCGAGTCCAAAAAAATGGTTTCTGGAAAAAGTCTGTCTGTCCGTCAGTCCGTCCGTCCGTCCGTACCTACACTGCTCTAGAGCCTATACCGTTCATCCGATTTTGATGAAATTTGTTATGGACATGGACATGTCTAAAATCACTGCCGAGGGGCATTTTCAAGGATTTTTTGATTGGTCAACAACTGCGGCCGCTATTGCCAAAAAACCACCAAAATAATTCAAAAATGGTGTTTTTGGTTAGTCGGACAAGCACCGACGGTACAATTTTCAATCTATAACACTGAAAATTGGTGTGTGTGTTGACCAATAGATGCTTCGAGATCATTGCAATTAAAATTGAATTGGTTGAAAATTACGGCCGTTTTGGACCAAAGTTCGATCGTTTCGGCGCCATTCACATTTATTGACCGATTGTCATGAAATTTGGTAAATTTGTGTAGAACTATGGAACTTAAACATTTGTAGAACAGAATTTTGGCCGTTTTTGTCAAAAAAGTGTTGAAAATGAGTTGAGAATGAGAAACCACGTTTTTGAATGGTCGGAACGCATATTTTTCTCGTAAAGCGACCCTATCAAACCCTTCTCTTATACACTAGAACCCTGCTCCTTTTGGCCTGTTTTTTTAGAAGACAAGAACACTGTTTAATTCTCTAACAAAGCGTCTGTCAGAGACAGATAAACTGGTCTGCGCTAAAGTTGGTTTCATCATAGAAACTGTTATGGTATAAGTGAAAGTAGCAAAAACTCAGGGTTAGTAGTTTTAGGTAGCGACACACGGTTTATTGGTACCGCTTACTCATCGGGGTCTTCGATAACTGTGAAAGACGAATGCCAGAGGCTATGTTCAGCGAGCCGGTTACATTTCCAGCACAGATCGCCTGGACATCGGACAGAATGCTGACCAAATCGGTGGAGACCTGCTGGCAAAGCCCCGCAGTAGCGATGGTCATGCTGAACCCACTGCGTCGAAGGCTAACAACCCAATAACACAATATACACCTGTTTTCAAGTGGCCTCACCGTGGTCTATTGGGAAAATACTAGACTCGCACGACTGAGGTCCTGGGTTCGAATCCCGGTAGCAGCAATTTTCTGTTGGTAGCATGGATGTCACACCAAATATCTATTTGGCTTCGGCCAACGATCGGTTTGTTTGATTAAAATCTGAGCCTTGAGGCCAAGGGTATCGGGCTGTAAGCCCTTAAATTGTCGTAGGTATCAGTCAACTGAGGTAAAAAAAAACACATTATATTTCAGAACATATTTATATATCTTATATAAATATCCAACCGCTCTTCAAAAAATGAAAAGAAAAAAAACCATTCTGGTGCCACGTGTAGGTATGTACTCGTATACATACATATTCCCTTAACTTACCTGAAAGCGGGCTTTGCGGTGTTTCGGGACCTGGGAATCGTTGAGACTGCCTCTGCTGCCACGTGTGGCCGCGCCGAACCCGACCGTCGTCTGCTCCTCCATGGGAGACACCCCTAGGCTGCGGAGTGCCGTGTCACCAGACGCTGACTTCTTGACACGTCCTCCACCCCCGTCCAGCGGGTTCACGTACAGGTTGCTGTCCACAAGGTCCCCCTCAGACATGAAGGGGTGAGTGTTGCAGCTGGCGAAGGTATCAGAACTATCCACAGAACCCCGCTCCAAAGGCTCCGGTGCCACCATGGGAGGTCCTAGACAATATAATCAAGGTAGAGGGTAGGTACGATATACTAAAGGGATGGAGGAACAAGCCCAGCAGGTGTATTCCTTTTCTCGAACGCCAGCAAACCCACCCAACTAACACCTTCAAAATTTATTGTAAGAAGAACTGTTCCCCGTATATTGCATCATGGCGTGCCTTATCTTCTTACAATAAATTTTGAAGGTGTTAGTTGGGTGGGTTTGCTGGCGTTCGAGAAAGGGAATACACCTCCAGCAACTTGAACGGACTCCGCCTGCAGTTTCATGATTATGTAATGGACGAGTCGGTGTACACCATGATTACTAAAATTGGTGTACACCGACTTTTGCATTACATAATCATGAATCTGCAGGCGTAAGCCGTCAACATTAAGAAAGGTGCTCTTCGCCTTTAGATTCATGTTTATGTAATTTAGAAGTCGGTGGACACGTGAAATTTTCCGACAACCGAGTTGTCAGTGAGCTCTGGGTTCGACCTAAAACTGTAGGTCCCTATTGTATACGGGGCAGCCGAGCACTGTGGCATTTGTTTATTTATAAGACTGTAGATGCAATGCAGGTTAAGTAGAAGAAAAAGCCACATGAGATGAAAATTTAACAAGTAATTCCGAAAGTAGAACCCCAAAAGCGTCATTCCCATACAGCCTTAAGTGATACCATCACATATTCGGATGCATTCATTAAATTCGTAATTTCTTTCTTCCCTCTTACGTATTCTTTTCCCCTTTTTCTCTCCCCTACCTTCGTTTTTGAGAGGGGGATGATATGTACCCCTTGGTACAACTGCCATCTATCATAGTGTGGCTGGTAGGGATGGTGGGATTGTTTACCTGTGGTTGGGACACGCTGCGGTTCCGAGCTGGGGCGGCGGCGCACACTCGTGAGGGCGGGGAGAGGCGGCATTGGCGGCACGAGAGGCGGCAGGAGAGGCGGGAGATCAGGCGGCAGAGGCGGCTCACGATCTTCCATATAGTCTGCGTCGCGCATGCGTCGCATCTCCATACACACCGGCAGACGGACATCGCTCGTCGCCAGTGGCATGGAGTTCTCAGCGTCAATGAAATCTTTGAAATCCTACAAGGAACGCTTGGTGTTAACTACCCTCTTAAACCTGGTATAATTTAACACCTGAAAGTGCCCACACACTCTCAGGTTCACTGGCATTCGCCTCGCCGGCCCAGACCTCGAGGTATAGAAAGGATCGTGTGTGGTGCACCTTTCCGTCCCCATTACAAAGACAGAGACATATAGACGAACGCCACTGATATAAACTACGGTGTGGATTCGTCACTCCCTTTGGCATGCAAATATTCGGACGCGCCAATGCCGTGATCGCAGCCATTAACTCGGCCAATTGATCACTGTCAAACCCAAGATTTGCTATTTAAAATAAATTCCGTTTTACAAGCTGTAGCTGCTATACGTGAGCGCGTGAGACAGCCAATAGCGAAGCTGAATAACAGGTAGATCCTATTGACGCAGCACACACAGCCAGAGTAGCGAGACAGGAAACAATCATTCTCCGGGTGGTCCTTCTACGGGGCCTACCATAGACAAGAGAGAAAAATGAGGTAGTACCCAGCACGGGCGAAGAAGCGTACAAGATTAGGTACAGGTACACTGAAGTGGTACTTACCTTTAGGTATCGGACAAATCCTCAAGATGAAAGAACAAAACATGCGATCATGCACATTTTTGGTAGCGACCAACCTCAGCTTGAATCGTACGTGGGTTCCGAACAACCACAGCTTCTACGTAAGTCTCACTTAAGAGGACGCTATACCTGACGATGAATTTTTGCCGCCCATAAGATTAACATTGCGAGCGGCGATTCATTTTCAAGGTTTACCCTTGATTGGAAAGACACAAAATTTTGCCTGTACCTAGCCCTAACAATGTTCTAGGGAGTGTTCGAAGCAGATTTCCCATTTTTTTACTGGTTTTCGAGATACAGCACTTTTCTTGAGGTATGCGATGCTAGCATTTGCAAAACAGTTGCAATAAAAGAAACCAGTGAGAAATTGGGAAATCTGCTTCGAACACTCCCTAGAACATTGTTAGGGCTAGGTACAGGCAAAAATTTGTGTCTTTCCAACCAAGGGTAAACCTTGAAAATGAATCGTCGCTCGCAATGTTAATCTTATGGGCGGCAAAAAATGCATCGTCAGGTATAGCGTCCTCTTAAGAGCTAACCAGAAAAACTGCACAGAAGGGCCAAGTAAGAAGCAGAGTTCGCAAAAAAGTTTTCCTCCGCTATGTCTTGATACCCTGACTTGTTCTACTTATCAACTCGAGATGTACGATTCTGGCTGGGAAGGACAAGACAGTAACAGGATGAAAGTAACTTCAGTTTCGTCCAAGGGTGGACAGATTTTCTTTGAGTGTCGTTACCATCATCGAAGAGTGGGGTGGTAGGTAGGTAAAGTGCTGAGTGGATGACTTACCTAGCAAAGATGGGTGCGGGGACATGCTTCTACTCTACAGAACACACTCTATACGGCTAGGAAGGTGCGGTAGGTACAGCAGCATCAGCTCACACCGTTCGGTTACGACGACGTCCCTGAAACCGTTCCGTTAGTCACAACAACAACACCCCAAACGGTTACCGGTTACCAAGGGTAAACCTCAATTGATTTCAACACCCGAAACTGCTGACACCGCAGAGGTGTTAGTTTTGTTAATGGCGCTCCGTGGCAGTTAAATGGATTTACTATAGGGAGTTTCGCGGAGGAACTTTTTTTAAAGCGATTTAGAAAGCACGCAATCCGGGAGAAAGTTTTCAAGGAAACGCTTTAGGGATTACCTAGTAACGAAGAAACACGTTAAGAGGACGCTATACCTAAAGATGCATTTTTTGCCGCCCATAAGATTAACATTGCGAGCGGCGATTCATTTTCAAGGTTTACCCTTGGTTGGATAGACACAAAATTTTGCCTGTACCTAGCTCTAACAATGTTCTAGGGAGTGTTCGAAGCAGATTTCCCAATTTCTCACTGGTTTCTTTTATTGCAACTGTTTTGCAAATCATACAGAACATCGCATACCTCAAGAAAAGTGCTATATCTCGAAAATGGGAAATCTGCTTCGAACACTCCCTAGAACATTGTTAGGGCTAGGTACAAGCAAAAACCTTGAAAATGAATCGCAGCTCGCAATGTTAATCTTATGGGTGGCAAAAAATGCACCGTCAGGTATAGCGGACCCTTAAGGAGCAAAGCTCAGTTCTGACGAAAATTTACCGGAAGAGTATAATACGAAGAACAGTTTCTGCATCTTCTAAATTATTTGGAGTCCTGATGGAAGGAACAAATTCAGTTCGATTGGAGTTCCGGGAGATAAACTCTATTTTAGGTGTAGTGGAAACGTTTTAAAGAGTAACTTTACATGATATATATTTTCAAGAAGAAGAATGAATCTGAATCTGAAGAAGAAGAAATTGGAATCTGGAACTCCATGATGATGATTGATGATTCACACAGACATACGGAACAATGTTAGACCCGGTAGGAGGGACCACCACTTCTTGGATTTTCAAGGAGTACTGCCCAGCAGTGGCAGTGTTTCTTGAGCTTCATTTTAGGGAGACTTTTAGCTTATTTGTCGTTTTTGAGGGGGGGAGTTTGGGAACCAGTCAGCAATGTTAGTTATTGCACAAGCGTCAATGACCAACAGCACTTCACTATGAAACTTTATAAAACTAGCTATGGTATAGATATAGTTCTCTAAGGGAGCTTTCACAATCAAACTTAACTAGAAGATAAACTGTATAGCTAAACGTATGCATGAAATATTTATTTTATACAATTTATCTTATCAATAGGACTTAATTTTAGAGATGAAAATTTCTAGCTATATTCTAGTCTAATCAATAAACATATCTACCCGATAAGTAAATAACAACCTATCTACCAAAATATCTAAGGGATAAGAATATCTAACCTCCACTTAACAACAGGGGATTAGGGCCAGTTACTTATTTCCACCCCTTCCTTTCTAAAGAAGTAAACTTGATTTTGAGGGGAAGAAACCCCTTGAAGGAGGCTTAGTCAGCTATTCAGCTAACAAGGGACTAAAAACTCTAGCAGACTATGGCACAGCTCTCAAACATCGCTCCGCGGAGCCCCTGGATTCCAAAAATTGCTTGAAATATTATTCAAATAAAACAGCGGTATTGCAGGTACAGCAAAATAAGTGTATACCCACTTTCAAATTACATAATCATGATTTTCGCAGGGGTACAGAGAAATTATTTTTTGTAACAGAGCTCCACGGGCCAAAACATTTGAGAACCGCTGGACTAAAAAGATTTGTCGACTAGTGACTTGTCCTAACCTGACACGCCTGTTGCTGGCGGTAGAAAACATCGAGATAGAGTCAGCGACACAGACAGCTGCAAACAGACAAAGCGAAGGTTAGTCAGCAGTGGTAGACACACCAGAGAAAAATAACAGAATTTAAATGCTCAATGCGGACCTACAGTTTAAGGTGGAATCAGAAGTTTTATTTAAGTTTATTGATGCATCTAAACTCGGTTATTCTTCTCTACAGTCCGCAGCAAACATATTTAGCAATGAAACCATGCAGCCATGCAATTCAACGCCATGCTGCCGCTCGAAAAAATCATTCACACGTAATGCGACCTCCTGCTTAAACATTTTTTTATTCCACAGCTAAAATTAATTCAACGAAGTTTGTTTACATTTATAAATGACACAATTTTTTGGAATTTTTTCTTCTGAAATATAAGATACGTTATGAACATCAGAAAATAGTCAGCCAAGTTGAAATAAGGTGTATTGATAAATTCGCTTGAATATTCAATCCTGACGAAGGAAACTTGTTTTCAGTGTTAAAAATAAATGTAATAATTTAGATGAAAATTGTCTCAGAACCTTTCCGGAGCCTAGCTGAGGATAAGAAAACACTCAATGTTATAACCAGAAAGTTATCATTAAAAACCATTTTAGGACCAAACAGCTACTGCATGGTACAAAACTTTAAATCGAAAAGTGTATGAAAATGGTCTTTTTTTTTAATTCGATTTTTCTGGGAAACTGTCGGATATTTATATTAAACTGACGTTAAAAATACATATTATATTTCAGAACAAATAAATATCCAACAGTGGGATTCCATGAACTTGAAACTATAATACGTCTATCGCCTTTCATAAGTTGCTAAAACTCACTATAGCGTTATCCTTTTGAAATTGTTTTTAGTGCCACAGTAAAGTCAACTTTAGTGGTGGCTTTAGCAACTTGGTTAAGAGGATTCATTTTCAAGGTTTACCCTTGGTTGGAGAGACACAAAATTTTGCCTGTACCTAGCCCTAACAATGTTCTAGGGAGTGTTCGAAGCAGATTTCCCAATTTCTCACTGGTTTCTTTTATTGCAACTGTTTTGCAAATGCTAGCATCGCATACCTCAAGAAAAGTGCTGTATCTCGAAAACCAGAAAAATAAAAATGGGAAATCTGCTTCGAACACTCCCTAGAACATTGTTAAGGCTAGGTACAGGCAAAATTTTGTGTCTTTCCAACCAAGGGTAAACCTTGAAAATGAATCGCCGCTCGCAATGTTAATCTTATGGGCGGCAAAAAATGCACCGTCAGGTATAGCGAACCCTTAAGTCCACCCTAAGCTAAGTAATATGACGCATTCACACATCTATGTTAGGTCTAAGAAATCAGTATACTACCTTTATAGTGCAAAAGCAACATTCGAACTCACTGGGCAATTCGACTTCGAGCTTTTCTGCCAGTCGCTTGCCGTCAGAAAGCTTTGAAACCATATCCTCCTGGATCCCGTAAGCGCAACATACAAATTACAAACACAACAGTCCCAGCATAGATTCAGAGGCAAACGGACAGAGACCCGTACAACACAAAACATGGCTAGCAACGAGGGGGTAAACACTCCAGAGATTCCTTGAGATTCCCTGAGATTCCATAAAGATTTTCAAATATTCCCAACGATATTCATAGAAAAATGAACTCCGAAGGGGTAACCACTCCAAAAAATTCCAAGATTCCCTGAGATTCCATAAAGATTTCCAATGATTCCCAAAGAGATTCCCAACGAGTGGTTAACCCCTCGGCTAGCAACGACTTTCTACAAGACCGAACGTATACACTCGCTATTTGTTTACGTTTTTCTGCACTTTTTATGAGGAAACCAATGTTCTGAAATATAATACGTCTTTTTAACGGTCGAAATTAACAGGCTATGTTGTGATTTTACAATCGAAAGACTCTTGTCAACAAAAAATTTAATCCATGTTTAGTTAAACGTTAGTGGACCCAGCACCGCCTCAACCTCAACCAGAGTTAGTATTAGGAACCACCACCGAAAAACTGTCAAAAATAACTTAGTCAAAACCCACGAAAAAGTAATAATAAATCCTAAGCGCTTTCGACCTAGACGGTCATCATCAGAGGGGTACAAGAAAGGAAAGAGACAGATAAACCTACTTGGGTGTTAGCCGGCCCGAAGCACAGATCAACTTACTTCGGGCCGGCTAACACCCAAGTAGGTTTATCTGTCTCTTCCCTTCTTGTACCCCTCTGATGATGACCGTCTAGGTCGAAAGCGCTTAGGATTTATTATTACTTTTTCGTGGGTTTTGACTAAGTTATTTTTTACAGTTTTTCGGTGGTGGTTCCTAATACTAACTCTGGTTGAGGCGGTGCTGGGTCCACTAACGTTTAACTAAACATGGATTGCAGAAAATACCACAAAGTTACGAATTCCCTCTTAAATCAAAACAAAAAATTTGGAGGTATGAAATTAACCGATCGTAAAATCATTGTTGATTTATGACGTTAAAAAAACACATTATATATCAGATCATTTAAATATCCAATAGTTTCCTCATAAAGTGTGGAGAAAAACTTATACAAATGGCGAATATCTATGTTTGGTCTTGTAGAAAGATCCGAGTCAAACGATTTTCCAATGTTTCACGGGTTCTCAACATTGTAGCAATATTCGTTATGTTCTAGAAAGGTGCTAGAATATTTTCGGTTGTACGGTAGGCGAAGTAGGCACCTAAGAATTTGGGATTTCACCTTTAAGTCAAGCTGGAAGAAGATTAAATTAGGAGCCTGGGAAAATTCAAAAGTGAAAGGAAGAATGAAGAAAGTGAAATTGGAGAGAGATCTTAATTTCTGTTCACCCGAGGGGGTAACCACTCCAGAGATTCCTTGAGATTCCCTGAGATTCCATGAAGATTTCCAAAGATTCCCTACGATATTCATAGAAAAATGAGTCCTGAAGGGGTAACCACTCCAAAAAATTCCAAGATTCCCGGAGATTTCATAAAGATTTCCAATGATTCCCAACGAGAACGAGTGGTTAACCCCTCGTGTTCACCTGAACCAAAACGCAGCACTTTTTCCCACTTTATCGTAGAAAGTAACCTCCTAATTCAAATAAAAACTTTGTAAATCCTTAGTAATTTTTTTTTTTTAAACAAAAAGGAAGTAAAAATTCATTATAATGACTTTTGGTTACGGTTACCTACCTATACTTCACAATGTTTGGCTTACCAAACATCAAAATGTTGGAGACTGTTGGTTCATCTTTCGTTTTTCAAACACTGTGAAGTAACCAAATGTCATTTAAATAAATGCTTGCTTACTTTATGTGCTTAAGGGTCCGCTTAATCTGACGATGCATTTTTTGCCGCCCATAAGATTAACATTGCGAGCGGCGATTCATTTTCAAGGTTTACCCTTGGTTGGAAAGACACAAAATTGTGCCTGTACCTAGCCCTAACAATGTTCTAGGTCGTGATCGAAGCAGATTTCCCCATTTTTTACTGGTTTTCGAGATACAGCACTTTTCCCCTTAAAAACTTGAGGTATGCGATGCTAGCATTTGCAAAACAGTTGCGATAAAAGAAACCAGTGCGAAATTGGGAAATCTGCAGGGGTAAACCTTAAAAATGAATCGCCGCTCGCAATGTTAATCTTATGGGCGGCAAAAAATGCATCGTCAGGTTAAGCGGACCCTTAAAAGAGTTGACGAAGGATCTTATATATTTTTATTGCAATAAGGAGGTTAGTTTCTATGATAATATGAGAGAAAGTGCTTTGTTTTGGTTCAGGTGAACACAAATATCTCTCCTCCCATGTCGCTTTAACTTTAAACATATACCGGAAGTGACCCTGAAGACGTCGAAAGCACAAGGCCGTTTGATCATGCCCTTAACAATGATACCGCCGCGGCTACACCAAGGCCCGTATCGCACGCTCATATCAAATTAAATATATTAAAAATAAAAATTATATCAAGAAAAATGTTAAATCAGTATAATATTAATTATGTGTCTATAGTTAGATATTCCAGCCAATGGCAAGAAGCGATTTGGTCAGGAGAAAAAACTGAATCAATATGAGTGTATAACTGAGCCTTGTGTAAAAAAAATGCATGTGAAGTAGGGTCTCGAGGTGACGTCATTAACAATCCACAGCCTTGTAGAATTTCACTTACTGGTCATAGTGATATGATGTCATCTCGAGACCATTCTATTTTATTTTATAAATCCAATGCAGCGAAATCCCCGGTACAGATTAAATCTGTATATAGAAATTATTATGAATTACACGGAGGGATAAGTACCTAACTGTCAGTTAGTGACAATAAACTAGTATTTACTAGTCAGTTAGCTGTTAGTTTAGGCAAGGTTGGGTTGTACCTACCTAGTACGTACATTTGACATTAAGGGCAACCACACAATCGTGTTTGTTTACCTTTTTTCTGCACCTTTTATGAGAAAATGTTCTGAAATATAATATGTAGGAATTTTTAACGGCCAAAATCAACATTTTACATATAAGATCGAGTGATATTTGTCAACAAAAAAACTTGTAATAAATTAACCGTAATTTCGGCCGTTAAAAAGACATATTATACTTCAGAACATTTAAATATCCAATAGGTAGTATTCTTATATAAAATGAGCAGAAATAACGTAAACAAACACGACTGCGTAGACAGAAGTTATTTTTAGTGACAACAGTTTTTTCAGAAAATTGTCAACAAAAGACGTTAAGAGGACGCTATACCTGACGATGCATTTTTTGCCGCCCATAAGATTAACATTGCGAGCGGCGATTCATTTTCAAGGTTTACCCTTGGTTGGAAAGACACAAAATTTTGCCTTTACCTCAAGAAAAGTGCTGTATCTCGAAAACCAGTAAAAAAATGGGAAATCTGCTTCGAACACTCCCTAGAACATTGTTAGGGCTAGGTACAGGCAAAATTTTGTGTCTTTCCAACCAAGGGTAAACCATGAAAATGAATCGCCGCTCGCAATGTTAATCTTATGGGCGGCAAAAAATGCACCGTCAGGTATGGCGGACCCTTAACAAAAAATTTCTGCTTATTGTTTCTTCAGGTTAGGTTAACTCACCGAAGACGAGTAGCCAGGAGGTGACCTGGTTAGAGGCATCTGGTCACTCTCTTCAGCTTCGTCAGGGTTGTAGTCCAGCAGGAGTGACCTGGAGGGACCCATGGGACCCATAGGGTCATAACTTCGGTACCCTGGCGGGGGTTGGTGCCCCCCACTCCCGCTGTCTCCATCTTCACTGCCCTCCCCTGTCGGAATGCTGTGTCCTATAGAGAAATACAAAAAATGAATATCTCGGAGGTCCTTGCCCCCGCATTGCTGAAAATTGGTACACACGATACTGGTTTTGGATTTAGACCGTACACTGATTTTTGTAGAGTTCGGTTACATAGAAAGGGATTTATCATGGAAAATAATTCGGATACAATATCTGGAAGACGACCATAATACTTCTACACTATCTAAAAAGAAAAAAAAGAAAAAAAAACTGCTTCAAAAAGATGTTCAGCCATAGTCTCTCTCTGTAACGATCAATAAGGGGCCATGTCAATTTTCTCGCTATAGAGAAGGTTTTGAAATGAGTCAGGGGTCAGGGGTTGTCAAGGATCGTTTTAGAGACTGGCTGTTATAGACAGAGACCACTGTATTATATTTCAGACCGAACATACATTCGCTATTTGTTTTGGTTTTTCCTGCACACTTAATGAGGAAAATTTTGGATATTTAAATTTTCTGAAGTATAATAGGTATTTTTACTGGCCGAAATTAACCGATTGTAGGATCACCACACGGGCTGTTATATTTCACAACAATTAAATATCCAATAGTATCCTGAGCCTGAGCAGAAAAACGTAAACAAATACGACTGCATATAGACGCCCATAAGAAAATCAGTTTCCCTAGAAAGGTGTCATTAAAAATCACTTAGGTCCTTTTGTGATTTAGCCTTAACGAGGTCACCTCAGTCAAAGGAAAATGACCCTCGAAAAAGGTAATGGTAACAAAAGCCTAACGAGGGCCTGGCCATGCGGGCTATGCAATTTCCTTTGTCAAAAAACGCGACTCGACAATCTCGTCTACATCATCATCTTCTCCCTTATTTTCAATTCTCTCAAAGGATGACAAAAATAGCCTTTCGCCATTTTCCAAACTATAGCGCTATATCTACATCTAACGACATATATTAAGAGGACGCTATACCTGACGGTGCATTTTTTGCCACCCATAAGATTAACATTGCGAGCGGCGATTCATTTTCAAGGTTTACCCTTGGTTGGAAAGACACAAAATTTTGCCTGTACCTAGCCCTAACAATGTTCTAGTGCGTGTTTGAAGCAGATTTCCCAATTTCTCACTGGTTTCTTTTATTCCAACTGTTTTACAAATGCTAGCATCGCATACCTTAAGAAAAGTGCTGTATCTCGAAAACCAGTAAAAAAAATGGGAAATCTGCTTCGAACACTCCCTAGAACATTGTTAGGGCTAGGTACAGGCAAAAGTTTGTGTCTTTCCAACCAAGGGTAAACCTTGAAAATGAATCGTCGCTCGCAATGTTAATCTTATGGGCGGCAAAAAATGCACCGTCAGGTATAACGGACCCTTAAGTACTATAGACCACCCATCGGTACCTAGACATTTTCCGAACCCATTTGGAGATTTTGGTTTGGTCCCTATAATTTTTCGAATCTTTACTTTGGGAATTATTGTCTAGACTGATTTGACCCCTTGACCTTATCTTATTATCTTATGAAATTTACTTGAAGTTGCTCACTTGTGAAAGGATGCATTCAAGTTCTTTTTAGCCACCCAATCGCAAAAATGTACGGTACAACAAGGATTTTTTTTTGTTGATGTTTACAAACTTTAACGTCGTTGCTATGACGATTTGTAAATGATACTGCTGCCACGGTCACTGGCTGCTCTAAATGCTAAACATAGTGTGCTAGGCACACTAGATCTCTGGTTGCCATGACGATGGCACCCCCAGTTTAGTCCCAAATTATTTAACTTGGTATAAGTGGATGTTTTTCTACTTGGGTGAGCAGTCTATAGTAATATATAAGTCGTTGGTAGTACCTACAGTCCCATTGACAACTTCTTCAACTTACCCAGTTCATTAGGGTCTCCTATCGAACAGATTTATCTTATACGTTTAGCTTATGGCCAATGCTATCACAAGACAAATCTGCTCGATAGGAGACCCTATTGTATACTTTAAAATCCACCCTACGAAGTTTGCACTAATCTCAACCAGGGGTGAAAAAACAAACAAGCGATGAAAAAAAACACAAATGAACCCGTCAAATTCAAGGCATGGCACTCAAGTAGGGATAAATCAGTGGGGATAACTGCAAGTTAGTTAAGGGTCCGCTATACCTGACGGTGCATTTTTTGCCGCCCATAAGATTAACATTGCGAGCGGCGATTCATTTTCAAGGTTTACCCTTGGTTGGAAAGACACAAAATTTTGCTTGTACCTATCCCTAACAATGTTCTAGGGAGTGTTCGAAGCAGATTTCCCATTTTTTTACTGGTTTTTGAGATACAGCACTTTTCTTGAGGTATGCGATGCTAGCATTTGCAAAACAGTCGCAATAAAAGAAACCAGTGAGAAATTGGGAAATCTGCTTCGAACACTCCCTAGAACATTGTTAGGGCTAGGTACAGGCAAAATTTTGTGTCTTTCCAACCAAGGGTAAACCTTGAAAATGAATCGCCGCTCGCAATGTTAATCTTATAGGCGGCAAAAAATGCATCGTCAGGTATAGCGTCCTCTTAATGACACAATAGATTTAAGTAATAGGTGGTAATGAAATATTTACAAAGCACCAACGCATAGGTAAGATACAAAGGATAAATATGGCAATTGTTTAGTTCAAACGGGCGGGCTGCAACGGAAACTAAGAGACACCTGTTTTGGCTGTTTTATTGGGTTTGTTTGAGATGGTCCCCATTTCGAAGTCTAGTGATTTTGAATGCCCTTTCTTTCTGAGACCAGAAAGTTTTACTTTTTTCGCTCCTGAAATGATTACAAAATATTCCTGTCAGGGAAGGACAAAACAAAACAATCAAATGAAAGAAAGGAAATGAAGAAAGATCTGAAAAAAGACGACACTTCTCCATTTGAGGTTGCTTCCAGTAAATTATTTTCGCACCTCTGAAGAACAGCTGAAGAACAAACTGACATCATTAGTGTGATACAGAGGGAAGTTGTTCGGAATCACGCCCGACAGTCGATTTTCCCTCGGCCGGTGAAGGCTAGGTACCATAAGGGAAAAATCTCCACAGATCAGGTCTAGCCTCTGAGTCCTCCTGCTTCATAGCACAGTGCATGGCCTCTATTATCTAAAACTGTATTTATAACGAAGGGTCGTCCATTTAGCCACGCCGCGTCGCCATTTTCGATGACACGGGGTAAGATAGGGAACGCAGTGCAGCAGTGCGCAGTGCCGCGGCTACATGGACGACCTCCTTAATTGCTATGCCTCAAACGTGGTATAAATTTAATTACCTGTGTCGACAATGACGTCGATGAGATCCATGCTCTTGGCGAAGGCGTCCCTGAGGTTGATGTGGTGGAAGCTGACTATGGAGCCCTCCCGCTTCGCTCTCTCCAGCGCCTCCCGCCGCTTGAGCGCCTTCTCCCGCCTCATCTGGTTCTTGTAGAACTCGGCAAAGTTGTTGACAATAATGGGGATGGGCAGCGCAATGACCAAGACACCACAGATACAACAAACGCTCCCGATCACCTTACCCAACACAGTGGTGGGGCATATGTCACCGTACCCCACCGTGGTCATAGTAATCATGGCCCACCAAAAAGTTTCTGGAATGCTCGAGAATTTCGTGTGGGGCTCCTCCTTTTCAGCAAAGTAGGCGAGGCTGGAGAAGATGAGGACCCCCATGGCGAGGAACAGCATGAGCAGCCCCAGCTCTTTGTACGAGTTGCGAAGCGTAAAGCCCAGACTCTGGAGCCCGGTCGAGTGCCGCGCTAGTTTCAGGATTCGAAGGATTCGCATGATACGGAAAACTTGAACCACTCTTCGTACGTCTTGGAACTGGTCATTGGCGTTCTTGTTGGTCTCAAGAAGGAACAAAGACACGAAGTACGGCATGATGGCGAGCAGATCGATGACGTTGAGGCCGCCTTTGAAGAACTTCCACTTGTCGGGCGAGGCGGAGAAGCGCAGGATGTACTCCAGCGTGAACCAGGTGATACAGACCGCCTCGACGAGCGCTAACTGGGCGTTATCTTGGCTGCCACCTGGCTCACCCTTGCCGTCCTGTAGGGCTGGGATGGTGTTGAGGGTGAGGGCGATGGTGCTCAGTACGATGAACAGGATGGAGATGACAGCGATCACCTACGCAATAGCGTTGACTTGAGATGTAGACCACAGGGTACTGAGCGGTACAACTTTGGGACGAAAATAGGTCCAGAGACATCTTTCAGGATGTAGTTTTGGACCCTAACGTTGAATGGCGGCGCTGCATACTCAAAATTAACTAGGTAATCCAAGCTGCACCTCAAAGTTCCCGGTGTATCTATCGAAAGTCAATGGCCACAGCCATCCTACTACAGTATCATATTTACATATCACTGTATATGTATGTAAAACTATCTATACAGTTTATACATGACTAGACAAAAGATGTAACGATCTGCATTAGAAAAACGGAGTAAACACGTCACGGGATCGCTGAATTCGGGAAATCGCTGACACCGGATACCATTGTCCAAGCGTCCTACGAGTAGATTTTTTAGACTCGTCAAAATGAGTAATTCCAGACCTTCTTTACCCAGTACCTATGCTGACCTAAACATTCAATTTCTTATCTTATATAATATATAAGAAAGAGAAAAGTAGCGCAAGAGCGACGGCAAGAAGCTGAGACTTGGACATGATTTATACAGATAAGCGAAACTCACACAACACGCCACAACAACACGCATCAGCGTCAAAGTCAGCATCCGTGCTTAGCTTAACAATGGACACTTTAAATCGATAAAAAAAATTGAAAGTCAGTTTCCATATCGATATTTTTTGTCGGATTACTATCGATATATTTTTAAGGTGTTTCGCCCATTTGTATAGCTAAGCTGGCGCAAGTACAGTTGGCAGCCTGCAAAGCTGCAGTCTCCGGAGAAGCAAAAACCAGTTCCAAGCTGTTTCCTGGCTGTCTGTCTCGCCAATCCTTAGTATGGGTCCAAGCCAACGACGTAAAATATTATATAGACCACTCACTGGCAGCCATTTTGGATCCGAATGCCGCCATGACACTTTGTTGCTGAGAAACATGCCAACAATACAAGTAGATACCTACTAGATAGGACGAAGGAAGTTGGCGCATAAATTTCCAAACTAGTGTAGGTAAACATTCATAACGCTGAAACTATTAATGAATTTTCACGGTCCGTCAAACGGAAAAGTTTGTTTGTCAACAAAGTGTCACGGTAGTTCCGAAAACGCCCGTCATCGGTAGCACAGGTGTGGGGACCAATAGTGTCTACCTATAGATGTATGTTTGAAAGTGCATGGTCTACAGTAATATAGGTTGTTGGGAAAACGCCAATAGATCCTAGTCAGCCATTTAAAACAATGTGTAAAAAGAACGTGACATGGTAAAGAAACAGTTGCGAGCTTTCGGCTATCGATTCTACAATTTATTATTGATAGAAGGACCCACACGAGGGAACGTGTCGTCATAAATAATGCAGAAAGTACAGGGTGGTTCTTCAAGTCTTCAGCGACTCAACAGTCCAATGTTGCGTTTACCAAGACACAGCTATCAGTGAAGACTTGAATGCCCACCTAGTGGCGCTGTTATGATTCTCAGAGCGTTTGACCAGAGTTTTCGCCACGTTTCAGCGATAATTTCAGGCGCTAGTTAACGCTTAAAGAACCATAATAGAGCATCAGGACTATATACAAAGCAGCCCGCCGAGCGAGGTGCTGGCAGAGCCACGGGGGGCACAGGCCCAGAGCGGGCGCGCTAAGATAGCACCAGTACAACACGAAATGTCCTAGGAACTTGCCAGGGACATCTTTTGAGACATTGCAAAAAACGGTGTTGTACGGGGGTTAAGCCCCTGGGGTGCCCCTCGCTCGCTAGTGCTAGCGCCTGGCGCGGGGAGCGCTGCGGTGAAAAGGTCGTTGGCTGCCCAAACGTGAAAATCAAAAAAGGGAACATTCGAGGAGAGCAAGCTGGAAAAATAAAAGCCAGTTATCATGAGTCGGTCAACTGCAATGTACACAGTCTGTCTGAAGTAGCCCGCCCACCTAGCGCGGGGAGGCGCGGTTGGACGGGCTACTTTATAGTGCGCCCAGCCTAAAGCTAGATGCAACATTTACAGCGGGGTCCCAACCCCTCAGAGAAATAATAAAAGTAAATATGCAAAACCAAAACCATTCCTGTAAATGTCTAGACAAAATTTTGGTTAAGTTCATTTATACTCACTCGGTCAAAATTCACAAACCATATACCAGTCCCGGTGTATAACCAAATTAAAATAAAATTACTCTTTCCTGCTACCTGGTTCCAACTAAGAAAACTCTGACGCAGGTTAGATTCCCCCAGCTGTACAAATAATTTATGCAACAGTACACAGACGTCAGACACCCCAACTATAGCAGGCGAAATTATACAAATCGATAAGAAAGCGCAAGAAGAGAGAGAAAATAAGCACCAGTGATACACACAACATTTCTTGTCCTCACATTTCCGCTTGAAAGAACAAAAAAAAGAACAAGGAACTGTAGATTTTTTGCTCCGGAGAACGGCGTCTTAATAACGACAAATTGGCGACATTCACTTCAGGCGTTCCACAAATTTAGAAATACCTCCCTTCGTAATTTGAGAGACTAAAACTTCCTACATGGAATAAGAAGGTCATAGAAAAAACAGGAGCACAAGGAAATGATGTACTGTAGATGTACTGTAGATGTACTGTACATGACATGTACCTAAATGTACAAAAACACCTGTATCGACGTCGTAGATAGTTCGGAAGATTAGCCAAGCAATAACGGAAAACATTCCGCTGCGGACGAATTCGAGTTTTGGCCACGCCCACTCTACGTCTAACACTGACCCCCATTCACACGCCACCCCTCAGCTTGTCCTTCATCGCAGAACCAGCAGCGGTTCGATCCCGATCCTATCAAACTTTTTCCGACAGGCATGTCCGACAGAATGTCGGGGCTGTGGTGGTTCGGTACCAACAGTTGGTACCGCTGCCAGCCAAAGAAGATGGATGCTTCTTGAATTGGTCTAGCTGGTAGACTTGTCCCCCTTTAGCTGTAGGCAGCTTTCATCCCCTAGATGAAAATTACAGAGAAGACTCTGGAAAGATTTGGCAAGTTGAAGGAGTGAAGGAGCAGCAGAGCAAATCAACGAAGCAGGCAAGCTTGCCAACTGCCACGGGAGCCTGAGCAATAGTCCCAACTGAGAATAACTCACCCAAAATCTTTACAACTCAAATTAAACCAAGTTATCTCTCGTAAGGAACGCTCATTGTTTGTTGAACGGGATCCAAAAATATTATCAACCCCCGTGAGCCTTTTCCCCGCTTTTCCTTTTTTCCTCACTCGGATTTATTCCAGAGTTGTTGGCAAGGAGTTGGCTCCGCGGCCGAGTCGCAACGTACGCTACGGAACGCGGGTCTTGCCCGATCGATGCCCGCGAGATGCATCTTTGTACCATCGACTCAGTGAGATGTAATTATCTCTTGCACTATTTATGCTGTGAGATGCATCTTTGTACCATCTACTCAGTGAGATGTAATTATCTTTTGCACTATTTATGCTGTGAGATGCATCTTTGTGCCATCTACTCAGTGAGATGTAATTATCTTTTGCACTATTTATGCTGTGAGATGCATTTTTGTACCATCTACTCAGTGAGATGTGTCTATCTTTTGCACTTTTATTTCCACGAGGTGAATTTTTGCATCACCTATTCAACGAAATAGATACATCTTCGTACCATCTACTCAGTGAGATGGGTCTTTTGTACCATCTACTCAGCGAGATACATCTTAGCACTTGCACTCTATAGCGAATAACGAGGGGGTAACCACTCTAGAGATTCCTTAAGATTCCACTGGGATTCCATAATGATTTCCAAAGATTCCCAACGATATTACCCCGAAGGGGTAACCACTCCAAAAATTCCAAGATTCCCTGAGATATCATAAAGATTTCCAATGATTCCCAACAAGATTCCCAACGAGTGGTTAACCCCTCGGCGAATAATGATGTTAGAAAATGAATAAGAGACAGCCTTTGTTGCTGTGGTTTTCGAAGTTAATTATTCGATGACACTGTCGTGACGAAATAAGATTTGGCGGAAGTACAAAACTCTTCAATATCCACTAAAAAATCATGATCCGAAAAAATCCGAAATTTGTACCTGTGGTCTATTTTTATTACATCCGAAAAAACGCAACAAAAAAACGTGAAAAACAAGAAGAAATTTTTGCGAAAAAAGTGACCAACAGGACGAGGGAGTGGGTGGATCGATTGCAACGAGATGCAACTCTGCTGTACCGACTCTGCGAGCCCCGTGCCAAATGAGCCACTGCTCGGCTGCCTCGCTTATCCGGACTCTCTTTGTCCTAGGCGGAGACCCGCTGGCAGCTATCACGGACCGTGGCCATAATGAGACCATAAAAATAAAAGTAATTGCCATTTGCCAGCTGTTTGGATAACAACACTGCCTCCCCTCCCATGACCTGCTTTCTATTTAACGGCCCCTGTCTCGAAGGGTTGATGGACCGTTAACAGGTACTCAGCATGGCTTTTACTAAAAATCTGTCTAGCTTCAGGCAGTCGATGCAATTCGCTATATCTCGGAAACCCCAGTGACGTTGTAACGGGGTTTGAGATATCGATATCGTACTGAGCAGTCATCTTGTATTCCCGAGGGTTGTATCGGTTATCCGAAAAATGAAACGCTTTTATCCGTTTTCCGGTAAACCGCTCTTGAAATATTTAAAAACATTAAGAACCTCTGTTATATACAATTGTGAAGTCACTAAAAGATTTATTGAGAAGTAAAATACTTAATTGCGAAGAAATAGGTGGAAAATCAAAATCCAATATGGCAACCTGCTATGTTAAGCGACTATTAAGCGGTAGACGACAGATGAAGGTGAGCTACCCAGGGGTCCCGGGATTAGTGCGTTTGGCAGGCCAGCGATTCCACGGATCAGCGACATCAAGGTCTTGGCCGTTGGACTCAAATTGGCCATTAGTGCCGACTTTGACACACTTTGACAAACATATTACAATGGCCTTGAGCCAAATTGGGGGTCCAAAATTTCCTCACCCGCAGCAACAGAATTCACTTTCGTCGGAGCACAGACATCATCAAAACAAAAAATGTATTGCGAGGACTTTCTGAAGTTGGAACTACTCACAGCAAGAAGGAAGTTGAGGCAGCTTGAGGTTACAAGAAAAAGAGTTAGAAACTGGAAAGTTTACGGTAGGTTATTCCCTTTTGACAGCCAGCAAACCCTTCCGACGTCCAACTTTGTCATCTTTGTTTGCCGAGTAAAGAGATTGAAAGACAATACCCTACCCTTTTCAATCAGTTACCAGCAGGTTCGCAACCCTTTTTTGAATGTGTCCTTTTCCAGCCATTCATAACTAACCAAGCTCCTCTTGTCTTCATCACATCGGAACCTCTGCTCTATAGCAAAATTTACACTGCCCTGTCCAGGAGACGTATTCCAGTCCTCCTAACGCGGAACTTAGGTCAAGATAACGACAAGAATTGGGTGAGATTAGCATCAGGAGCTCAATCTAGGAGGACCCCAAGTCAAGAAATATGACTTTGGAAGCCACGTGACATTTCGAATATTTAAGTCCAATTTTAAGACCTCGTACTGGACGCAGTCACGCAATGAACCTAATAAACAAAAGCTATAAAACTCAGGGATGGACTGACCCTCACATTCCCTACAAGAGCCGTCACACTCCCGGTCGATGAGAATCATAAGGCACTCTCATAAACAACGATGAACTTTCAAGCTGAGCGTAAAAGGTCAGCCTAACCTTACCTACTGGCCTCGGTCCTAAGGGACATTGGCGAGGAATGAGACTTACCCATGGGTGGGGATGGGACTTCCCCACCGTAGTCAGACTTACCCTCGCAGCGATGGACGTCGTCGGTTTCTCCAGTAGGTCCCACAGCCACTTCTGGTACTCGGAGCATTTGCCTTCCCCGAACTCCTCCTCCTCCCGCTGTCTTAGCGATTCCGCCTCTTTCCGCATCTCCTCATGGACGTTTTCCTTCCTCTGGTGGTACTTGTGTTGACAACACGACTCGAGGTAGAGCTCGTCGACGCCCCAGTACTCCAGGTCATCGCTGAACGCCAGCACGCACATCTCGTCCACTAAATGCAACTTACCCGTCCGATAGAAATTTAAAATTGAGCTGAATGATCTGGGATGTCTATCAAAAAAGTATTCGTTATCTATGAGGGAGTAGTCGTCGCAGATTTCGATGATGGCTTCGTGTGTGTTGCACTCGCGCAGGCGGCCCAGCCGCGTGTGCGGCAGCCGCTCCAACGTCCGCCACAGCACCTGCAACGTTACAACAGACGTCGGTCAACTGCTAGGAGAGACTATACCGTGCCTAGAACGAATCTCTTTGGAAGGAAACGATAAATCACCCTGTGAAATAGCCCAAGTACGTTAAAAGGCGATAAAAGTCTAATTAAGGTCCGAACCGGATGGGGTGTTCACTGAAAGGCAAAGTCGCTGATACTATCAAGAGTATTAGGAAGACACAAACACTCCCACGCTGAAAACCAGCTTTCTTGAATCTTCAAAATTGCTGTACGCTACAAGCGCCCAGAGAAGTTAGAGAACTAGGGAGCAGAACTTTGGAAGGGCCGGGAGCGTTGTCCTCACATGTCAGTTAATTGTTTGTCAGCGAAACAATGTCTACAATGTGTTGTAAGTTTGCCAGGATGAACGTCATCTTCTGTAGTCAAGAATCAAACAGGGAATCACGTTGGATTCCATCTTAGATGCGAATGAAAATATGGAAAATTGTTTTCCGTTTCAAGGTTCCAGTGGTGACGTAATTACCTGGTTCGAATAGTATTCTGGAATTCCTTCTCTACCGAATTCCAATAAGCATGAAATGCGTCAATTATTGATAAGTCGTGTCACTAGAATGTAACAACATGACCTCCGCTCTTTTGTTTTGATTTTGTTTTTCATGGAGGCAGAGGCGCGGGGCTGGAAGTAACGCCGCCGTCTCTGCATGAGTTGCCACAGCCCACCCACTCCCGGACGCGCATCGTGTGCGGCCACCTTGACAGAAGCGTCACAGCTTACGTCGAGTCCTTGACAGAAGCGACACATCTTACCTCGTGTTTGACGCCGCCGACGTTGATGTTGACGCGTCGGTTGAGCGCCTTGGAGCGCATGATCATGAAGGGCTCGGGCGGCAGGGAGAGCATGCTGCGGGCGCGCTGGTGCTGAGCCAGCGGCGAGGTCAGCGGCTCGTCCCATCGCACCCCCACCCCGTCTGTACCCTCCCCCTCCGAGTCCCCCAGCATGGGGGGTGGCCACTAGGACCCCCTCATGGCCTCATGTCGCCAAGCCAACTGACGACTGACCCATCTGAAACCAATAGTAGCCATGAAGGCACACAGAAGTACAGGAGACTGCTGAAGGACTTAAGACTTCAAGAAGCGCAAACGCCATGGTACCTATCATGTACCCAACCAAAAAGGAGGCATCAGGTACATTGATGCCCTTTTCGACCCCAACAGTCATGTCTCTAACCTGCTCAAGGGGTCAGCACGGAGGGGTCACCTTCAATATTTACTATCCTCCATATAAAACTGGTCTTCGCGATGTTTACGTGACCACGCAAAGTCCATAAATTCAGCTGTAACCTCTGCCGTTGACAAACCCGCAAGCCTTTGCTTCCAAGTTAACGGCGAGGGATCGCAAATAACGCATCAAGCATCAGGGCATCCGGAAAAGGCCCATTCGTTTTGATAAAGGCGGAGGAGCAGAGGGAGGAGTTAACTTGGGCGAGTTACTGCTTCCGCGCTGAGGGGGGCGCACAATACAGCAGTGTACGGAACCTAACCTAAATACGGACAGTTTGCTGCCAGTAGTCATGTTTATTTATGTTTACATTGATCAAAACAAAGCGCCTTTTCTCAAATTATCATAGAAACTAACCTTCTTAGGGTGCGTCCCACCATACTCGGTTAACGTTAAACTCCAGTTAAATTCCATTTATTGCAAGATAAAAAACGAATTTAACTGGAGTTTTACCGCTAACCGAGTATGGTTTACTTGAGAGTTTGTCCTATGTTTACCATGTTAAATTTAACTTTTGAGTTAAGGCTGAATATACATTCGCTATTTTCGACTACACGTACTTGGTTCGCAATGCTAAGTACTTCAAGCCCTACTCCGAAGTTACAGGGCGAGTGGAAAGTGTTTATAGGGGGATGTAAACCTGAGACTCTTTGTCGTGAGGTAGTGTTGTATTTTTGCATGAAATGGAGTAATAAGCCCACAGGAGCGATTTTAAACAGTCAACTACCAGTCCACATGTTTTTTTGACAGATCGCGAAAACACAACACTACCTCATGCGGAATATTTTTTTGAAAATTTTCGGACTAAAAAATGTATGATTTTATTGTCACATTTAGTAGAAAAGCTTGATAAATGTTTGTACTATTTACCGTAGCCATGTTGCATTTGGGCAATTTTTATTTCACTTACGGAAGTGGGTAATTGCAACACCATTTCTCTACTTTTTCTCCTGTAAAAGCTAAACATAGTGTCCTACTTTTACTCGTTCGTTTCGCGTTCAAATAGCACACTATGTTTAGCTTTTAGAGTAGACACAATCAATACGATATTGCAATTACCAGTCTCCGGTTGTACTAATATGTAAACATTAGTTTTGTCGAATATTTACTTTCGCACAGTGGTTTTGGCGGAGTTCGTCGAGAATGTATGGTGGCCGTTAAATTTAACATGGTAAATCTCCAGTTTAATTTTAACTGGGCATGGTGGGACGCACCCTAAGGGTGCGTCCCACCATACTCGGTTAGCCCAGTTAAAAAACAACTAGAGATTTTCTGAGAAAATCTCTAGTAAAAGTTAAATTTAACATGATAAACATAGGACAAAATCTCCAGTTTAATTTCAGCTGGGCATGGTGGGACGCACCCTTATTGCAATAAAAACAGTCACTAGTCAATTGTTGTAAGACCATAAAGTAAGAAAAAATGTATTTCAAACACTGCAAAGTAACTAAAAGTCACTTTAATGAATTTTTGGTTACTTAATGTTATTTAAAGAATTGACTAATGATATTATATGTTTTTATTTCAAACATCACTGCTCCCATGTCCTGTTAATGTTGGTAACAGACACAAATCAAAACAGACACGAAGGTTCTTAATTCCTTTTCACTTAGATGAAATTATTCACACTGTAATCCAATTATAAATTATAAGTTTATAATTTTCACCCCTAAACCCCAAACTATTGTATTATCCAAGGGGTGAAAAGAGAAACTAACAACAAAAAATAAATGAAAGTTTCAAACAAAGTTGAGATTGGAGGAACTCGGCTGTGTCCAAACTTTTGTTTATTTTGAAAATTCCCCCCCCCCCCCACTTTTACCACTTTTACAAAAAAATATACCCACCCCTTAACATCCCCCTTCCAATATCACAACTATAGGAAACTCAATCTCCAATAGTTTCCGTGGAAGGCAGTATCTTTATTTAAGGGTAGACTGCACTACATCTCTGAAGTAGACTATAGTGTCTCCTATCCAACAGATTTAACGAACAGATTTAACTTATCCTATGTTTAGCTTATGACAAGTGCAATCGCACTGTAGTAAGAAGAAGCATCCGCCCTTATTCTATTATATTATTTGTTATGGTGTGGTGTGAGGGCAGGTAGGGAAAATATTGGCTACGCTGGAATGCGAACCCTCACATCAGAGGACAAAAGTCGCACCCCTTGACCTCTCGACCAAAGATAGGCAAAATGGGGGTAGGTGAATAAAAACAAAAAATTTCACTTTTCCAACAAAATTTAAATAGTCTGGCGTTCCCCCTCAGGCAGGGATCCACACAGCATGGGGGAATTCAAGTGTTCCCCCCAGGGGGTCATCATCCCCTCAATCTCCCACCCCCTCATTTACATACTCCCACACCCTGTGTACACTACCCTTTAAACCCACTTTACACTCGCACTGTTGAATAGCAACAAAACATCCCTTTAAGTGGACGACATCCCATCTCCCCAACTAATTTGTGGCTAGTTAGTGCGTTGTTGCGTGGAGTCCATCCAATGTTTAACTTATACGCATATGCTAAGTATGCAATTCTGTCTACCTAGCGAGCCTGGTGGGTGCCTACATACGAAGCAGCTGGCGTGATAGTTGATTGCCTCGTCAGCATTCGCTGTCTGTTCATTATGATTATTTCAACTTCTGCCTGTTCAGTCTTTATGGCGCGAAGATAGCTATGGAAGTTGGGGGCTTGAGAAGGTTTCAACCACGACACCACCCTTGAAATAAAGGGTCCGACAATGGTCGCACTTGACTTTCTCGCATTTTTTGCGCTACTGAAAAACGAAAAATGTAATTGTTTTTTTTTGGGCCACAATTGTGATTTGCTCACAAAGATATTTTGCACACCCCTAGGCAATAATATTACGCATATGCATACCGAATTTCAAGCATATCCATTGAACGGTGAAGTTTCAGCTTACGGGCAAACTACATGTTTATTCTTTTATTTATAACGACCGTAATTTTTGGAAAATCAAAATTCTGTTGAAAAAGAGTCTTAAACATCTATCTGAGATCACTTTTACCGATTTTCAAGATTATCGCTCCGTTAGTGTACTGTCAAATCCGTTCCGACCAATCAAAAACGCGATTTTCGTTTTTTCCACTTTTCGACATTATCTGACCTATATCGGCCGCAATTTTGAATCGACTGAAAAGTTCTTCGACAAATATTTAAGTAATGTTATTTAGCACAAGATTATCGATTTTTGAGAAATTCCGGCGAATACTGTTCCCGGGGCCAAGGTTTTCACGTATGGGCCAATTTGGGCCCAAATTTTCGGCCCATCTAAAAAAAAAAAAAAAAAATTGACCTGAAACATCTATCCGGGAACACAACTGCCACACTTGAATGTTCTAACTTGATAAATGTACCGCCAAAAGCGTTCCGAGTAATCAAAAACACGATTTTTAATTTTTTTTTTTTGACACTTTTTTGACAATGGTGGGCGTGATTTTTGAGTTATGGAAATTATATTAAAAATGTATCTCGGAACTGATTTTAGACACACATATTCCAAATTTCAGCCAAATCGGTTGATTGGTGTGACCTCTACCCGCGCTAGTGACAAACACAAACCCGTACGTACGTCGGACGGACATGACCTAAAAACCACTTTTTTTGTGATCTAGGACCTCTGAAACGCCTTTTGCAATGAAAATCTCAAAATCAAAATTTCGCACGATAACATAACTTTCTCAGCCCATGTATTACATACGAGCGAGAAAGTAAAAAGTGGGGCAGTGGGAAGGGGAATGTGGCAGTGGAGGGGGGGGGGGGGGGGGGGAAGGGTGACCAGTCGGGGGGGGGGGGGGGGGGGGAGCTGACCACGGGCGTAGTCAGATTTTCATTCAGGGGGAGCTTGGTTTTTCCTGACATGATTCATTACCATGCAAAACTCACTGAACCTCTTGCCTATATCCCACCGCCAGGAGGGGCAGCTGCCCTCACTGCATGCGTAATATGTATAGGCAGGGTCACGAGAGTATGCGCTCAGGTTGATACATCTACCCTGTCATAAAACTTTACACTTCACACACATATGTAGGTACCTACCTAACTATAATCGCCAGTGGCATGGCCAGAGGGAACTCAAGCCCTCCTAGCTGGGTTGGGCACAGGTCTGGTCCAAGTTATGTACCTACATAGGTACTTACATACCTAAATAAATGGGTGTGTTGATTTTATTTCGCGCGCAGGGTGAGTCCACTAACGCGCGACGGCTTCATTGATGACCACAGATGACCTCATTTTCATTTTGTGTAGTTATAGCCTATTTTGCTGAACTCCAGAATATCGCACTTCAAAGTAAGGAGTGTCTGCCACACATGCAAGATAATTTATTGTTTGTCCGGCATAGCAAACAAACATTTTATAAGGCTATACCACCAGCAGCATGGAAGAGAAGGCCAAGAAAGGCCAAAGTATCAGATAAAACCAGCCCCAGCGTATGGGTTTATGAACAACCGTCGAAGTTAGTGTACTGATTCTTAGGTAGGCCAAAGTGATAACTGGTGGTATGTTGGAGCACGAGTACCTTCCCTTTTCGAATGCCAGTTCTTTAGAACATTTTTTTTTTTGCTCCCATGCAAACAGGTTGCAAACGAGCGTACTCCCTAGGAACTGGTGTCCGAAAATAAACGGTACCCTTGCTCCAACCATACATTCAATTGAAGTGTTGGTCGGTGAGGTATACACAGGTATATATTTAAGGCTGTATATACATTCTCGACGAACTCCACCAAAACCACTGTGCGGAAGTAAATATTCGACAAAACTAATGTTAACATATTAGTACCGCCGGAGACTGGTAATTGCAATATCGTATTGGTTGTGTCTACTGTAAAAGCTAAACATAGTATGCTATTTGAACGCGAAACGAACGAGTGAAAGTAGGACACTATGTTTAGCTTTTACAGGAGAAAAAGTAGAGAAATGGTGTTGCAATTACCCACTTCCGTAAGTGAAATAAAAATTGTCAACATGTAACATGGCAGCGGTAAATATTACAAACATTTATCAAGCTTTTCTACTAAATGTGGCGATAAAATCATACTGCTTTAGTCCGAAACGTTACAAAAAAATATTTCGCGTGAGGTATTGTTGTGTTTTCGCGATCTGTCAAAAAAACATGTGGACTGGTAGTTGACTGTTTAAAACCGCTCCTGTGGGCTTATTACTCCTTTTCATGCAAAAATACAACACTACATCACGACAAAGAGTCTCAGGTTTACATCCCCCTATAAACACTTTTCACTCGCCCATGTAACTTCGGAGTAGGAACTAGTAGTGTACCTAATTATGTAGCAGCCAAATGGTGCAGCATGTGCTCCATATAAAATCTGAAAGGAAAAAAAAGAATTTTTTTAGTATTTTCAGTAAGGCCTAATTTGCAATTTGAAAACACTGTAGGAAATGTGAAAAAAGCGACGTACCCTTGTAGTGTCTTTACATTTTCTTCCCATAGAGGGTCTCGTGGCACCGGTATTGTGACCGCCCAGTTTTCGGTCCACACATACATGTAGCACAAATTTTTGTTTGTGGCAAACAACTGCCCTTGAATCTGATGATAATAATTATCCTTTTTTCGGAGTGTCACCTCTCCATTCCGAATTTCAAGGTATTTTATCTGGAAATTTAAATACAAAATAAATAGCATCAGCAGACATGCTTCTCTCAGTTCAAAATGTTTCTGTCTCTACATCTAAAGAAAACTTACATAATTTTGTTGTTTTTTTATGATTTTTTCGTATCCTCATTATCAGCTACTGAGTACATACCTAAAGCTAACTGAACACAAAGACACTGACGTTATTCCACATGCCCTCCTTTTGCCCTAATTATAGCCGTCAGTCGGTCCCAAAAACAAGCGGCACGGATGTGGTTTTGAGGGATCTTGGGCCCATTCTCGGATGAGACTTTCTTTCAGGCTTTTGAAGGTGGCACGCCTTGTAGTACAAATCTTCGCTTTTATCATGCTCCATATAGAAAAGTCCAGAGGGTTTGTGTCGGGGGAGTACAGGGGTGAGAGGTCGGCAGAAATGAAATGGGGCACCGGGGCCGGGGCACATTAGCAGCCAGCCATTCCAGCGCTTCACTACCCTTATCCGTGCCACGTGTAACGCGTTTTGGGTCATACTGACGGCGATAATTTGGGCAAAAGGGGGGCATGTCGAATAACGTCAGTGGTTTTGTGTTCAGTAACCTTTACTCAATAGCTGATAATGAGGATACGAAAAAATCATAAGAAAACAACAAAATTAAGTAAGTATTGCCTGGTTACACTTCAAATGGTTCACCGTGTACCTACATATACTCATGGGACAGACTACAAGAAAGTGCATTTATTTTATAAATAAAAGGTATGCTAACCTTCCTGTCTCTAACCAGTGGCGCGCTTATGGCAGCACTCAGCGAAGGTGTGTCCCTTGCGGTGTAGGGGCACTTTATTTCAAGCAAGGAGTCCCACACAAGGCCGTCTAAAACAAACATTCCGATGGGGTTCAGGTTAAATTAATGTAATATCTCTTGATAGGACGTCTCCAAATTATTACATTCCTAAGAAGTGCTTTAGAAATGTCATTTACCGGGACTGGCTGCTAAGCAAGGATGGTCTTCACTGACCCACAGACCAGAAGGTAATACATCGACGTCCCACTCCCGAGCGAAGTCCTTTCTCGCCTCTTCTTCGTGGTCCTTACCCCATGCTATAGCTGCATTCTTGGACAGGTCAGTGACAGTGAGTATCCTTTTTGCCATTTTCGATTTGTCTGCCCTTCTTGCCTTCAAAATAACCCCGAAGTTACTGGCAGTCAGTCTCTTGGCCCTTTCCTTCAACCAAAAGCTATTTTCTGCCTGCCCCCTCGTGCGCCTTTCGATTGCTTCTCTGTCTCCTCTGGGGAAAGAGAAGATACAGGTACAGGTACCATATACCATAATAACAGACCAGTTTTAGGATGATCCTGAACTGATTTATGACCTCACTTCCCTTTTCATTGAAGAGTAGTAGGTAACTGAAGTTAGCAGGAACACGAAATGACACAACCTGTGGGCCGACCGGGAAAGAAATTTCTATTTCTTCGGACTGTTGCTGATCATCTGTGTCATCATGCGTCAGAGTGGAGGCAGGTCCCGCTGCAGAGTATCGAAATGGGAATTATGAATTACATCTGCAGGTTTCGCTTTTTGATAACTTGATAAGCAACTACCTACCTATAGGATTAGGATGACAGTGCTCACTACCTATAGGATTAGGATAACAGTGCTGTCAAAAACAAAATCAGAGTAGGTAGTCACCACAGGATTTTCCTTTGTTTCAGTTGGTACCTACACCCTCCTTATATGTAGGCAGGCACTTAGGTAGGTACCTACCTACCTTCTTTTTCTTTCTTTCTTGAGTTACCTACGTTCGGTAGATAGGTGTATAATATGTAATGTAGGTAGGTAGGTATGATATACAATATACTCACGTAATGGTGAGTCGACTGAGTGGTTTCCTTGTTCACCCCTAGCTTGTTTCCTTCTTTGTCGGTTCAGTTTTCTGTACGGAAAGAAAACCCATCATTTTCAACCTTCTTAGCTAAAGGCCAAGTCTTTTTTTTACGCCCATGGGTGTATGCACCAGCTTTTTTGTCCAAAAACACCACGAGAGGCAATGTACCCAGGAGCCAGGATAACCTGTATCCAGCTCTCATTATAGGTCAAGGTGCCCATAGGAGCTGGTATAGCAAATGCATACTACAACATTTTGAACCTAACCTATCACAGACACTGTAGGTTGGTAGGTAACCTACTTACCTGCTAGCAATGAACCGCTTTTTTTCCCTTACCGTATATTGGAACCAAGTTTCTTGTTACTGCGGCCTCGTCTAGAAGCCCGGCCCATCTCGCACAGTAGAACACTATTACACTAACACACTTTACACAAAAATTGTCACTAAACAACAAAAATAAATATCAGAATACGGCACGCGGCGCGTAACGCTTTGCGCGGTAGATTAGCATAACCTCCCGCTGCCACTCGCTGAAGGGTACTAAACGCTCCAACCGCTTAGAGTTAGAACGGCATATATCCATGTTGACGAGCCGTTGCAATTTCCGAAGCGAATTTGAATATTTTTTAAAAATATTTTGGCGTACATTTATAATTTAAATAACTACCACATTCCATTACAATATCTTTTGGCAAATTAAAATCGTTTTTTTCACCCTCGTAAGGATAAATGCTTAGGCTGTAGAGGCCGTAATACCTGGGAGGGTGTAAACCACCCCTGCGTCAATGGCATCAGGGTTTCTTTTATGTTGGCGACAAGTTTCACACCAAATCAACTTTATACACACGTACTCCACGAATCGTATCAAGATTCGTAAAATTCTGGGAGCAGCAAGATTTCTAAGAGAAAAAAATCTACTTTTCACCCCCTAACTTCTCAAGGGGGATGAATTTCACAATTTTACCAGCAAAATGAACTAGCTATACATTTTCTTAAATTTATGTAATTTTTTTCGTGGAATTTCCTCCAAAACTAAAAGCGTAGCAACGTCCTAAGTCCCCCAGCTATGGATGTCGTCCACTTAAGACCGCACGTATATTCGCTATTTGTTTACGTTTTTTCTGCATACATTCTGAGGAAACTATTGGAAACTTAAATATTCTGAAATATAATATGTCTTTTTAACGGCCAAAATTAACAGGCAGCGTGGCAATTTTTGTCAACAAAAAAAAAAAAAATGTCACATGCATGTCAAGTGAAATGTATAACGAGGCTGTGGTGGTTCGGAATCCAACTAAAACTGTAGGTCCCCGTCATGAACTGACACAATGGTTGGGGAGCTGGTATTTGGTAGTGCTGCCAGCTGAGCACGATGGATAATTCCAGAACTGGTCTAGTTGCTGGGCTTGACCCCCCACCCTGCCTTATGTAGTGCTCACCCCCACCCTTGTTAGCTTATACATCGCAGCATGCAATTAAGCTAAATTAGAGGAAATAAGCAATTATAGTAAGAGACAGCTGCAAGCGACTCAGCACGGAAAGCTAGGTTCAAGCCCAGGGATATCGAAAATTTTTCGGTTAGGCTATTCCTAATTAAATTAGGATATAACATATCCTTTAGAAAAGTGTCATAAAGAAACATCAACAAAAACATCATTGTACCTATATGAATAACAATAAAAATGATACAACAGCGTTTTGAAGTGCACGAGTAGGTATTGTCATGCTAAATCTATTGTGGATGTATTGTAGACGCATCATAGAAACATTATACAATAAATAAAAGTAACCAATAAATAAATCATGATATAGAAAATGCAATTCTGATTTTGTCACCAACATATATTTTGTCACCGGTTCGAACCCGGTCCTATCAAAAATTTTCTGCTCGGCATTCGCCTCTGATATGTTCAGCATGTCAAGTGAAATGTATATCGAGGCTGTGGTGGTTCGGAACCCATGTAAAACTTTAGGTCCAGAAACGGGATGCTGTATGTGGGGCAAACAGATTTACCGTTATTCTCAGGGGGGGGGGGGGCAGGTGAGTTGTCATTCCAGTGATCTGGAAACCAAGTCCCCCCCACCATGTTCCGGATCCGTTCTGGAGAACCGAACGGTTCCGGAAAAACCCGAAGTGCGTTCGATCCGTCCCGCCCACCCTCCCTCCCCATGTACTCCCTGTAATGTGTTCGAGTGGATACCTCCAACTCGATTCAAACGACATATCAGCGTTATCTAGCGCGTAGTTATCGCTAGTGTATCGGAGACATAATGCTGTTGTTTCTTACGTATTATTTTGTATTTCAGAACATTTAAATATCCAATAGTTTCCTCATAAAGTGTGCAGAACAAACGTGAACAAAAATAGCGAATGTATATGTTCGGCCCGAGGGGTTAACCACTCCAGGAATCTTGTTAGGAATCTCGTATGGAATCTCAGGGAAACTTGGAAATTTCTGGAGTGGTTAACCCCTTAGGGTGCATCTTTCCACAAATCTCGTTGAGAATCTTAGGAAATCTTTGCATGGAAATCTTTATGCAATCTCAAGCAATATCATGGAGTGGTTACCCCCTCGGTTCGGCCTTAACAAACAGCACTACGTTCAGATTCAAATCGTCCTTTCTTCGGTCTGACATTGCTCTTGGTTGGTACAATAGAAGAACCAAGTAGTCACATAAGTACTTTTTAAGGGTCCGCTATACCTGACGATGCATTTTTTGCCGCCCATAAGATTAACATTGCGAGCGGCGATTCATTTTCAAGGTTTACCCTTGGTTGGAAAGACACAAAATTTTGCCTGTACCTAGCCCTAACAATGTTCTAGGTCGTGTTCGAAGCAGATTTCCCATTTTTTTTTACTGGTTTTCGAGATACAGCACTTTTCTTGAGGTATGCGATGCTAGCATTTGCAAAACAGTTGCAATAAAAGAAACCAGTGAGAAATTGGGAAATCTGCTTCGAACACTCCCTAGAACATAGTTAGGGCTAGGTACAGGCAAAATTTTGTGTCTTTCCAACCAAGGGTAAACCTTGAAAATGAATCGCCGCTCGCAATGTTAATCTTATGGGCGGCAAAAAATGCATCGTCAGGTATAGCGTCCTCTTAAGTGTTAAAAGACAGACACTTTGTTTTAGGTGGGTTCCAAAACACCAATGAATGGCGATCAGAAAAACTTTGACAGGATCGGGATCGAACCTATGTTTCTGTAATGACAACCATCGAGACCACTCGGGTACCGATTCTATTCAAAATTCACCCTAAATAGAATCAATCAAATAAAAAGTAGGCCCCAATGCAAACAGTCACCGTTAACTAATAAATTTTGCGGTAGGTCAGGTTAAGTAAGCAATATATTAGGGGAGGATAACATTTCAAAAATATTTTGATAGAGGGGAAAACGAGGGCAAGAGGGAGGAGAGTCAACGCACACCCCCCCCCCCCCCCCCACTCAGGACCTCCCCCCCCCCCCCATGGGACATCATTAGTGCCAACCTACCCTTATAATATGAATCGTAGAAGAAAAAATTCTTAAGAAGTTAACTCATCCGGGTAATCAAATATTAAGACTCTTTTCACGAGTTTAGATGAATGTTTTTTGACGAACACTGGTTCCATCCCGATCCTACCAAAGTTTTTCAGATCGGCATTCACCTCTGATATGTTCAGCACTGTGGTGGTTCGGAACCCACCTAAAACTGTAGGTCCTAACACGATGGGCTGGGGGAGCTGGTATTTGGTAGTGCTGCCAGCTGAGCACGATGGATAATTCTGAAAGGGTCTTTCGCGAGGGAGTTTTTTAGTTAATGCATACAACTGCAATGACCGGGGAACGCACATTACTATTTCAGATGGGTCACATGAATTTCAGCGGTTTTTCTCGAAGGGCGGTGGAATTTTGGCTGTGCGCCCAGCTCGGGCCCTTGCCGTTGCCGAGATGCCGCTAGCGGCTAAACGGTTTGTTGTTGCGGCGTTCAGGCCCTACAGCATTAATGAGCTAGCTTGTTTGTTTGTTTGTTTGTGAACACTTTGTTCATGATTATGAGGACGTGCGCTGTTCGGATGCATTGTTATGACACCTGTCGTACTTAGTGAACCACTCTTAATAACTCTGTTTGTTTTCGGTTCTATATTACATATAGGTATGCAGTAAAGAAAGCATTTGACTGGGATCTGTGTATCTATGTCCAACCACTGGTACAAGGGGCTTTCACTGAAGTTTTAGGTGGGTTCCGAACCACCACAGCCTCAATATACATGTCACTTGACATGCTGAACATATCAGAGGTGAATGCCGACCAGAAAAACTTTGGTAGGATTGGGATCGAACCGGTGTGACCCAGATCCATAAACACAACTATCTAGTATGTATGTTTCATGGCATCCACAATTATAGGAATACCAAGGAATTCTTTCTCCACTGAAAGCTAAACATAGTGTCCTATTGGAATAGCACACTATGGGTGCGTCCCACCATACTCTGTTAACGGTTAAACTCCAGTTAAAGACAGTTTTTACCGTGCAATAATTTGAATTTAACTGGAGAGTAACTTTAAGGGTCCGCTATACCTGACGGTGCATTTTTTGCCACCCATAAGATTAACATTGCGAGCGGCGATTCATTTTCAAGGTTTACCCTTGGTCGGAAAGACACAAAATTTTGCCTGTACCTAGCCCTAACAATGTTCTAGGGAGTGTTCGAAGCAGATTTCCCATTTTTTTTTACTGGTTTTCGAGATACAGCACTTTTCTTGAGGTATGCGATGCTAGCATTTGCAAAACAGTTGCAATAAAAGAAACCAGTGAGAAATTGGGAAATCTGCTTCGAACACGACCTAGATCATTATTAGGGCTTGGTACAGGCAAAATTTTGTGTCTTTCCAACCAAGGGTAAACCTTGAAAATAAATCGCCGCTCGCAATGTTAATCTTATGGGCGGCAAAAAATGCATCGTCAGGTATAGCGTCCTCTTAACCGAGTATGGTGGGAGTATGTTTAGCTTCTGGAGCAGCCACGGCCATTGGCGGTCATGCACTTACCAGTCCCGTAATATTATGTTCTACCTGTTGTGTATTCGAAATTAGACCACTACAGAGATAGGTATGTACTGCTCCCTATTGAGCGAAGGGGGGAATAGTTAATGTCCAAGAGGAGCACGCGATCCCCCAATGCCCACCCCCTCCCCCACCCCCACCCCTCACTATCCCATTAATCTCCCTTAACTACCATATGTCGCCATCTTGGCTCCGCCATTTGTAAAATTAATTTGGTAAAAATACAAGAGATAAGACGGAGGCAACGGAGAGCTCGTATAATGAGAAAGCGCTCCGCAAGTGCCAGACTATTTATTTTGCAGTTTTACGAAATGGACCACGAAAATTCCTTCTTGCTTTTTTCTTTCGTTTCTTTCGCATAAGAAAGGGAATAAAGGGTTCGCACTTAACTTTCTCGCCCCGTATAAAATTTTCGATTTTTTGCAATTTTTTCCCAGATATTTTCTTGATCGAAAGATAACAGATCGCATATTTATAATAAGTAAGAACCGTTATATGTTTACGTTTTTTCTGCACACTTTACGAGGAAACTATTGGATATTTAAATGTCCTGAAGTATAAAATGTATTTTTAATGGCCGAAAGTAACAGGCCGTGTGGCGATTTTACGATCGAGTGATAGGTACTTTTTCTCAACAAAAAATTTGTCCGAAATTAACCGATCGTAAAATCACGTACCTACCATGCACAGAGCCTGTTAATTTCAGCCGTTAAAAAGACACATTATATTTCTGAACATTTAAATATCCAATAGTATCCTAAAGTTAAAATCCAAGTGATTTTTGTCAACAAAAAATTTGTCCGAAACTAACCGATCGTAAAATCACCAAGCCTGTTAATTTCGGCCGCTAAAAATACCTAATTTCAGAACACTTAAATAGCCAAAGAGGGGATAACCACTCCAAAAAATTCCAAGATTCCCTGAGATTTCGTGAAGATTTCCAATGATTCCCAACGAGTGGTTAACCCCTCGATGGCCAATAGTATCCTCACAAAATGTTCAGAAAAAACGTAAACAAACACGACTGCGTAGACGCCCTTAGCGAAGGATAAAAATACGAAATGAGGACAGTTGAAAAGTAAATATTGCGCATTACGAATGACTAACAAATAAGCTATTCCCATCACACACCCATCACTCACAAGTCGCAGCTCTAAACGCTCCAAACCCTCGATAGCCGAGTGAGCTCGATGCGGCTGTGTTTAGAAGAGACCCGGGTTCGATCCCGATCCTATCAAAGTTTTTCTGCTCGGCATTCACCTTTGATATGTTCAGCATGTCAAGTGAAATGTATATCGAGGCTGTGGTGGTTCGGAACCCACCTAGAACTGTAGGCCCTCGTCGTGTAGGTACTAACACCCCTCTACTATATACCCTAGGTTGTTGTTAATGAAACTTTGGCTCGGCAAGGAAGGTAAAAGTCCGGGGATTGTGAGGGAATGTGACATCTTTATAAAGAACTAAGAACTTTATATCACAATCGTGCAGCCATTCGAGTAAATCGGATTATTTTTGCTGACCTCACCCCCCCCCCCCCCCCCCCACTTTTTCTTTGCTACCTCAAAAAAGGGCAACTCTCTTTCTATAGGTATAAAACATTGATTATGAACCCTGATCGTGCAAGGTCTGTGCACTATGAAGGTTGCTTTATTTCAGATGACGTTGCTGAGCTTCAGCAGGAGAATTACTGCATGTGATTGGTCAGTTCTCTCAAAATGACGTGACACCTATGGAGAAGTCTCTCTCTATAACGACCAAATAAATATCCTCCCTATACCTACTTAGAGTTCGTTACAGTGAGTCAGGGTTTGTTAATGGACCTTTATCTCGTTACAGAGAGGTGTTCGTTACAGCTATAGAAAACAAATATTTTGAGCACTTGCCTGTCAAAGCTGCTGAGGACTGGTCTTCATATAGGGCACACACACTTCACAATTTTGGCGATTTCGGCACTTGTCCACCCTCTGAGCACTCGCCCGATTTGGGACGCGTCGCACGCACGGCACTGACCGGCAGCCCCGTGGACTTGGCGCTGCTCGAGCTCTCGAGCTAACGGGCTAGCGAGCTTTCGAAATGTTGGGTCGGGAGCGCTGGCGCCCTGCGCCCTAGCGCCATGGCGACGGCGCCGGCCAAACCCCCCATCAATACACTTTTCCTTTCCCTCGAAATTCCCTGCTGCTGTGTACCTGAAAGAAGGCGCAACACTAAAAAGAAATTCCGAGGCGCTTCACCCCTAGAAGATACAGATCCCTGTACACTAGGTTTCAACCAAATCACCCCAAGCAGTCGTGTTTTCCCCCATCAGGGCTGGGTAGGCCCAAGGTCGGGCAAAATTCTCCAGAAAAAATCTGGACCAGACGGGACTTGATCCTGTATGGGTTCTCGGGAAGCTATGTACCTATAGAGCCTTTCCAACTAAAATAAAAAAAAATAATAAGGAAAATGTTTACTTATCCTCAGTGAGCAACGGTAGTCTAAGTAGCCGCTTTGTGAAGGCAGCGCACAGCAAGCCATGGGTTTTCTAAGGCTGCGCTAAAGTTGCGAGCTCTCACGCTAAGAAATCTGCCCTGGTGCCCACCTGAAGTCACCCCTTCTGCCAGGTCACCATACCTTGGCAGGCTCTGTTCCACCGCGGTAGTAATGGAACCTGTGCTATTTATTGGTACACAAAATTGTAGATTCAAATATTTGTAATGATTTTCAAACATCTAGTTTTCACTTTCCCAAATATACGAAGAATAATGGGAAGTATTAAAAAATATCAGTAGAATACTTATAGGTATATTGTCGAAGGAACAAATTAATGGCCACAATGGCCGCCGGGGGGTTACCACCACCACCTTCGCAAGAGCTCAGGGTGGCTCGGGTTTCTGCCGGCCCCTCATTGGCTACACTGCACTGTCCACTGCTACCTGGAAGGGACTTTTCTCGGAATGCCTCCCTCCAAAGTGGTAATTAGTTGGTTCCTTCGACAATACCTACTGAATCTAACTTCAGTTTTTTTGGAAGAATTATCTTAAAAACCGGCATACCAGGTGACGTGACGTCTTATTTCGTTGATTTGGCCCCTACGAGAACATACAAAAGTACAATCACTGTCGTAGTCGGGAGAACCATATTTTTGTTTCAACAATACAGAAAAATTCTGCGGTGTATATTAAATTTTCGCTCTACTACGTCTTCTTAGCATTCAAGCCGTCATCACCATTTCGGCATGTAGGTTTTTAAGCCTGTAAACACAAAATGTTGTTTGTTGACGTTTCTTAAGGCTGAATATACATTGGTTTTTTTTTTACTTTTGGACTTCAAACTTTGTGAGAAAATTATTGGATATTTAAATAAAATTCTGAAAAATAATACGCGTTTTTAACATCATTACTCATGAGGCTATGTTGTGATTTCACGATCAGTTCATTTTGAACAATTCTTTTTTGTGACAAAAATCACTCCATCGTAAAATTACAACATAGCATTGACGTTAAGAAGACAAATTACACTTCAGAATATTTAAATAGCCAATAGTTTTCTCACAAAGTTTGAAATCGGAACGCAAAAAAAAATAGCGAATGTAATGTAATGGCCCAGAAAAAGACATCAGGAGAGGTTTGTTTCCTCATATTATCACAGAAACTAGCCTTTTTATTGAAATAAAAACATAAAATATCCTTATTTGATACCGATAATTGCACCACTATTTCTCTCATTCGATAGGATTCGTTCTCCAGTGAAAGCTAAACATAGTGTGCTATTATTTTGTTTCGCGTAATGGTTTAAGTTAAATTTAACATGGTAAATCTCCAGTTTAATTTTAACTGGGCATGGTGAGGGCGTCCCACCATGCCCAGTTAAAAAACAACTGGAGATTTGATCTCATAGTCAAAGTTAAATCCGTCCCACCAATAACGATTACCGGAATTTAACAAATATCTCCAGTTTAATTTTTAACTGGCCAATATTGGCGAGTTAAAAATTTAACCGCTGGTGTTCTATCATCCAACACTCACCAGAAATGGAATTTTAAATGAAATATTTGTGAAAATTGGAAAATAAAACAATAATGACGCAATTTTTTTTATTTTTTTATTTGTTGTGATCTTCAACCAGTTCTACCACCTTATAAACGGCAAATCCCCCCCGAAATCCAGCCAAACTTAAAATAGCCGCAATAATTTAAAAAAATTTATATTCTTTTTAAATTTTAAAAATGGATGCTATGGAGAGGAAGGAACTGATGTTTGTGAAAATAAAAAAGGTCCTGCTGATTCGGGAAAGGAAGAATAAGCCATTATATAGCCATTTTGGGGACGCCTTCACAGTGAAGACGAAACTAAACTGGAGATTTAACTGAGCTTTGGTGGGACGCCAGTTTTTGATTCTTTTAATTTGATCCCTACTTTTAACCAGAGGTTAGACAATTTTTAGTCGGAACTTTAACTGGGCATGGTGGGACGCACCCTTTGTCAATTCATTTAAGAACATATAGTACACAAAAATTCTTTCATCTGACTTTTGGTTACAGTGCTTGAAGTACCAAATGAACCCCCTGATCCAAAACGTAGGGTCTGTTTCTGATATTTGATATTTGAAACACTGTGAAGTGAAGTAGTTTAATGAATTTTTGCTTGTATCATGTTCTGAAAAAAATTGACCAGGATTTAATATGTCTTCATTTCAATAAGGAGGGAAGTTTCTCTTTGGATCGTCAGGGAACACTTGTTGTACGACTGCCAATGGCAGTGGCTGCTCTAAAAGCTAAACATAGTGTGCTACTCGAAAGAAAAAAAATCCCTTTCGGCAGCCCCGAAAGGCGTAGGTAGATTTCGAAGATTACTTCCATCCACTAAAAGCAGTCTAAAATCATTTAGAAAGACGGTTAAGAAGATTTTCAGTTGACCCAAATGCATTCTCTACAATAACAACGGAGGAATTGAGTTTTGAAATTTCACCCCCCCCCCCCCCCCTACCAAGAAAATGAAAGTGATTTTAAAAAAAACATTTTCAGACAAAAGTTGTAGATATTATTAATAGGAACTCATAGCAAAAAGAATAAACTCAATATCTCACCAAATAAGTGAGTTATGACGTTTTGAAAATTCAACCCCCACCCCCTGCCTAAACGGTGCGTTGGACGAAAAACTTTTTCAAACAAAAGATGTAGGTAATATTGAGGCAAATGCATTACAAAACAAAAAAACTCGATAACACCCCTAGGGCACAAGTTATGAATTTTTTTGTGCGCAAAACCCTGTTTTTACACCCTTATTCAACCATTAGGGGTGGGATCAAAAAACGTTACAAAGAAAAGTTGTAGGTAGTACTGTGAGACGACCCTCAGAGAAAACCACGTTTCATTAGTTGCAATATTAAGGGAGTTATGGCCAAAAAACCAGATTTCGAAAAACTTCGCCCCATTCCCCCCCCCCCCCCCCCCCCCCCCTTCGTCCGATTTCCCCCATTAACGAACTCGACCGAGATTCTAGTCCCTTATATTTTATTAAATAGTCAAAACCAATTATGTTTCATAAGTACGGCTCCTAGCGTGTTCACAAGAAAGTGAAAATGATATATATATATAGGGTGTTTCAGACCACCCGTGCAGCTAGTTTTCTAGCGAAACCGGACAAGATAGAGGGATGAAATAAAAATTTTGCGATCTATGTTGAGGATGATCTATTTCTGGAAATTAGTCGCGTTGACCATAGGCGCCATTTCGAAACTAAGGGAGCTAAGTGAAATCTGACAAGTGATGTAAGTTAGGCTTTTCAAGACCTTTCTTATGATGTGTCACATGACATGCCTTTACATTTGAAAATTCCGAGATCTCACCAATGACCCCCCTGAAACTCCCCCATACGGGCGCCTATGATCAACGCGACTAATTTCCAGAAATAGATCACCCTCACTATAGATCGCAAAATTTTTATTTCATCCCTCTATCTTGTCCGGTTTCGCTGGAAAACTAGCTGCACGGGTGGTCTGAAACACCCTGTGTATATATATATATAAACTTTTGAACTGACGGTGTTTGGGATCCAGGGGTCATAAAAAGAAGTACTGTGAAGAAATTTTTCAAAAGTGAGACTACTGGTACGACTACAATAGGTAGATTTTTCTTCGAGATCTACCTAAAATGACTGCGAATAGGACACTATGTTTAGCTTTCACTGGAGAACGACCTTCGAAAGATAGAAATGGTGGTACAACTAAAGTACAATACAGTATGCCATAGGTTCATTACATTTCAGAACAAGAAAAAAATCCAATAGTTTCCTCGAGAAACCTTCAGAAAGTGACAAAAAATAAGAGAACTACCTAACTAGCTGTTACTAACTTGTGAGTTTACGAGTATGTGTTACAGATTAGCGTTACTTGCAGCTTTACTGGCAGCGTTACTGGCAGCATTACTGGCAGCATTCATGGCAGCATTACTGGCAGCATTCATGGCAGCATTACTGGTAGCATTACTGGCAGCATTACTGGCAGCATTACTGGCAGCATTCATGGCAGCATTACTGGCAGCATTCATGGTAGCATTACTGGCAGCATTACTGGCAGCGTTACTGGCAGCGTTACTGGCAGCATTACTGGCAACATTCATGGCAGTGTTACTGGTAGCGTTACTAGTAGCGTTTCTGGCAGCATTCATGGCAGCATTACTGGTAGCGTTACTAGTAGCGTTTCTGGCAGCATCACTGGTAGCGTTACTAGTAGCGTTTCTGGCAGCATTACTGGTAGCGTTACTAGTAGCGTGTCTGGCAGCATTACTGGTAGCGTTACTAGTAGCGTGTCTGGCAGCATTACTGGTAGCGTTACTAGTAGCGTTTCTGGCAGCATTACTGGTAGCGTTACTAGTAGCGTGTCTGGCAGCATTACTGGTAGCGTTACTAGTAGCGTTTCTGGCAGCATTACTGGTAGCGTTACTAGTAGCGTGTCTGGCAGCATCACTGGTAGCATTACTGGTAGCGTTACTAGTAGCGTTTCTGGCAGCATTACTGGTAACGTTTCTGGCAACATTACTGGTAGCATTACTAGTATCGTTTCTGGCAGCATTACTGGCAGCATTACTGGTAGCGTTTCTGGCAGCATTACTGGTAGCGTTTCTGGCAGCATTCATGGCTGCGTTTCTGGCAGCATTACTGGTAGCGTTTGTGGCAGCATTCCTGGCAGCATTACTAGTAGCGTTTCTGGCAGCATTATTGACAGCGTTTCTGGCAGCATTCCTGGCAGCATTTATGGCTGCGTTTCTGGCAGCACTATTGATAGCGTTTCTGGCAGCATTCCTGGCAGCATTATTGGTAGCATGTATGGCTGCGTTAATAGCAGCATTATTGATAGCATTTCTGGCAGCATCCCTGGCAGCATTACTGGCAGCATAACTGGCAGCATCGAGGGCCATGAAGGCTGCGTTTCTGGCAGCATTACTGAAAGCATTCCTGGAAGCATGACTGGTAGCGTTTCTGGCAGCATTATTGACAGCGTTTCTGGCAGCATTCCTGGCAGCATTTATGGCTGCGTTTCTGGCAGCATTCCTGGCAGCATTATTGGCAGCATGCATGGCTGCGTTAATGGCAGCATTATTGATAGCGTTTCTGGCAGCATCCCTGGCAGCATTACTGGCAGCATTACTGGCAGTATTCATGGCTGCGTTTCTGGCAGAATTCCTGGCAGCATTACTGAAAGCATTCCTGGAAGCATGACTGGTAGCGTTTCTGGCAGCATTCCTGGCAGCATTATTGATAGCGTTTCTGACAGCATCCCTGGGAGCATTACTGGCAGCATTCATGGCTGCGTTTCTGGCAGCATTACTGGAAGCATTCCTGGCAACGAGGGTAATTTGCGTCCGTTTTCCTCTCTTCTTACGTATCTTTACAACAGTCGCCGGGGGGCACCCCGACTTAAATTTCCAGCAGTCTTTCTTGGAGTGTCCCAAAGCACGGCAATGTTGACACGGCGGCCCTCGAAGCTCCACGCAGTGTTTCAACTCATGAGGACCCTCACAATAGCGACAACAATAGGGCAACCTGTCAGTCTGATTTCGAAAGAATCGTCGCGCATACTTCGACTTTGCTTTATAGCAATCTTTCCCAGTCTTGTGATCAGAGTACCCGCAATACTCGCAAGGGATAGGTCTAACCTTGAGGTTACCAATATTTTTCTCAAATTCGAGCCCTATTGCATGTCCTTTTGCTTCTTTGTAGGTCTGCGGGTGCCGATTTTTGACACGTTTTCTCAAGCCAGCTTCCAAACCGGTGACAAACTGCTTGAGATAACATGCTTTTAAAGTGTTTACTACTGTTTCGGCTTGTGCGTTGGTTTTCCCAGGAAAGTTCACTACCCGGGTGACACACAGCAGTAAAGTCTCCTCGAACCTGTCTCTAAACATTGATACTGACTCTCCAGGTTTTTGACTCATGTGTTTAAGTTCCCGAAGCAAGCGATCATAGGACTGAGTATTGGTGAAAATACTCTTCAGGTACGCTTTGAGCGGCGCCCATTCGGTAAACCCTCGCTTTCGAACCAAATATCCAAAATATCCCGTAATGTGCCATTGGATGACTTTGAGAACGGAGTCATCACCCCAGGCAGACGTCGCTAACGAGCAAGCGACCAAAAACTTGTCAAGTTCTTTCCTCTTTCCACTGAAGTAAGGAAGTAGTTTGTGAGCCTTCAGAAGATCGTCCCTCATTTTTCAGGTGTCAAAGGTGACGTATGGCTCCGAATCAGGTACACAGCTGGTGCAGGCAGAAATCTGAAATCACAACCTTTGTGAGCTTTCTAATAGGCATTCACCTCTGATATGTTCAGCATGTCAAGTGAAATGTTCACCAAGGCCCACCCAAAACTGTAGGTCCCCCTAGCACAATGGGTGGAACACTGTATTTTGGTGGTTGATTCTTGAAATGGTCTAGTTGCTAGCTATGTAACGCGTAGCATGAGTTCAGACCGGCTTCTTGTTCCTTACCTTGCTGAAGACCTCGAGCATAGCATGTCTCCATATTACCAGACCATTATTTCATAAAATCAGCAGTAAATATAACTAAATCAACGATATTTCCCAAAGAATATACAATCAAAGCTTTGTTGTTACTTTTTACTCGCCGAAAAATCAATGATAGGTACGATGGCGACAGTATTGCTACTCTGCGACAAACATAATCCGGATTAAGCGGACAGTGGAAACAGAAAAGGCGCCAATTTCAAAATTGGCTTGTCTCTTTAGCAACCAAGTTATTTATTGAATTATTTTGTATTCTGAGCAATTAAATAAGTAGCTAAATTTTTTATACTATGTTTCTATATCTAGACTAGATATTTATGGTTACCTACCTATATAAAATTAACTGACAACCTATTTAAAACGCAAACATACCTACTTAGTACCTAGTGTTTTCCTTGTAAGTAGGTAGGTGTAGATTGAAGAATTTTGCTATCACGTAGTTTGCAAAGCCGAAAAGGCTGGTTTATATTTATTACACATTTTTTGATCGCAAAATTAGTTCCATCTACATTTTTATACGATATAAAATAAGAAAACGAATAACTGCACGAAGAAATTGGGTCTAATTATTGAAACCAAACGATTGGATCAACTACTTATCTCGACTGATACTGGTAGGTACATGCACCACCACTATACCGGCCATTTTGAAATGACGCTGGCTATGTTTATAAAAAACCCATACATCAAACCACTGCAACACTCACTTGTTCAATAAACCCTTGCGACCAGCAAAACCCATGGAGTAATCGATATAATCGATCGATATTGCGACAAGATGGTGGTGCACGGTATCAGCAGAGATATCATAGGATCAACGGCAGAGAAACAAAAGAGTGTTGCTTTAAAATGAACAGAATACAGATCAACAGATAGACACTTAAACACTAATTGCATTGATGAACGATCATCGAGACACAAACAACAATAACTTACTTATGTAATATCTTAGCGCTATATACAGTTACAAGGAACACCAGGTCGGGCGCTTGACTACCTATCTAACCTACCTGCAAGGAATGTTTTCGTCAACACCCGACCATCGCATTATCAGGCCAAGACGATTTTTTTTCTCCACGTTATTTACACACAAAAAGTACACTTAAGAGGATAAAGGAAGAGGTAATGGTTGTTTAATTTTACCTGAACCAAAACAAAGCACTTCTTCTCATCGTAGAAATTAACCAAGTTAGTTTCTATGATAATATATGAGAAAAAGTGCTTTGTTTTGGTTCAGGCGAACATTAATAAACATTAATAATAACTCCTCCCATTTCATCTTAAACGGATTTTAAAAATCATGTCAGCACAAACAATACAAGGGAATTTAGCTAAAGAGAGTTGGTAACATTTGTTTTACTACAACAACAATAAGTTAAATTGAACTAAACGCAAAATTTGGGCTAATAAAGTGTGATCATGAGCTCGAGGTGCTCGCTCCGTACGTGTGAACTCTCATTTCTTCAATGGCTCGACACCACTCCAACGCGTACCCCTCGGGGTCTTGCAGATAATACGTGCGGTTCGGGGTGTGTACAAAAAATATTTTAAAGTTTTTGGGTTCGACCCGCAGTTCGGGGCTCCAAGGAATCTCTCCCTTAAGGGTCATGGTGTCGGGGTCGGCGTAGTACAGACGCGGGCCTGTCGTCAGCATCAGCATACGGCGCCGCGCGAACAATCCCTTGCGCTTGTGAACTAGTCCTCTCTTGAGAATGAGGTGCCCGTCACACAGGGAGTGCCAGCGAGGCTCGGCCACCCGCTGCTCGGCCAGCCTTCGCTCAGTTTCGGCCGGGGTGAGGGTAGCGAGCGCTAACAGTGAGCGCTGCCGACGCTCTGTTGGCTCCGGTGACGCTGATTTGGGGGGCGAGCAGCCCTGCAGCTCCAAACCCAGCAGCCGGGTGATCTGCCGATCGTCCAGCCCGGGTTCCAGATGGTCAGGCACCTGCGCAACCAAGACAACACCTTTATTAGTCATCATCATAGAAGAGAAGGAAATTGATTGGAAAGTCAGAGGGATAGACAATTCTCCTTTTTGCTGTTCAGATTTTAGAAAATGATTTATCGGAAACACTGGAAAACTGAGAATAGGTGGTGTTTCTCTAGCTGAGGGCCCTGGATCTTTAACACCATTGTTTGAGAATGAAATCTTAGTTTGATCTCCAAAAAGGTATATATTGTAGAACTAGTTGTCAGGTACATACCCGATAGTGACTTCTAAGTTCCTCCTGTGCGGACGAGCCTGGCAGGTAGGGGTAGATGGCCGGGGGTTCCTGCGTGTGCAGCTCCTCCAGCGGCATCCCTTCAAAGAAAGGATGCTCCCTGATGGACGTGTAGAGAAGACCATCATTCGCACCCAGACGCTGCCTCGGGTCCAACACCAGCAACCGCTCAACCAGGTCCCGCGCCTTAGGGTGGAACCCATCAGGGAACTCGTACTCCAGGTTTTTAATCTTCCTGAAAATCAGGTACTCGGAGCTTGAGCGGAAGGGAGGAAGTCCTGCCACCATTTGGTACACAATAGCTCCAAACGCCCACAAGTCACACGCGCGCGAGCACTCTCCTCGATCAGACAGAAGCTCGGGCGAAATGTACTGCGCAGTCCCGACAAAACTATTTCGTCGCGACGCCGACTCGTCGGCATCGTCCGCACGGCAAAGCATCTTCGCCGAGCCAAAGTCTGTGATTTGTATATGCATGTCGTGGTCGAGGAGAATATTTTCCGGCTTGAGGTCGCGGTGAACGATTCCGAGCCCGTGCATGTGCTCCAGTGCGTGCAGAATTTCTCCGGCGTAGAACCTCGTGCAGGCCTCGTCGAAGCTGCCGACTTTGTTGATATGGGAGAAAAGCTCGCCGTGCTTCGCGTAGGAGAGGACGAAGTAAAGACGCTGCGTGTCCTGGAACGAGCTGAAGATCTTGACGAAGAAGGGGGCGGTGGCGCGCTGCTTGCTGGTCAGCAAGGACAGAATTTCTCGCTCACGACGGATCTGCTCCACCTTCTTCTCGCGAATTATGTGGTTCTTCATACAGACTTTTACTGGAACAAAAGAAAGAGACTGATTAGATCTCAACAACAAACTAATATCCAAGTTATCCAGAAAACTGTCGCTAAGGAAAACCACCAGCATTTGCGTCTCCAGTCTTACCTCAGATTTGCTAACTCTAGTTAAGTATTTAACCTCTCGAGTGGGTGACCCTTAAGAAAAACCCCAGTTACTTCTGATGGTAGTTATAACAAGTGAGTCCGCACAAAAATAGACAGTCGCCATTACGTCGCGGGCAACGTTCAAAGCTCAAGGCTGCGTCTGTGTGTGTGTGTGTGTTCTATGTAATCAAATCGGTCAGTGACTCGGTCTCAGCAAACAAGAGATTGCGGTGGCCCAACAAAATAATCGCCCGTTTTTCCGCCATGTCATATCTCTCAAATCGGGACATAGGTTTACTGATTCTTTATTAAGAGGAAAAACACACGTGGCAGTAGAATGATTCTTCTTCCCATTTTACAAGGAAACTGTTATGGACATTTAAATGTTCTGAAATATAGCACGTCTTTTTAATGGTGCCTAGGCAGTCTAGATTGATTACGTTTTTTCTACACATCTGATGAGGATACTATTGGATATTTCATTGTTCTGAAATATAATATCTATGTCTTTCTAACGGCCGGTTTTACGAACGGTTAATTTCGGGCAAAATCACTCGATCTTGCGAGCTTGTAAATTTCGGCCATTGAAGGGACATAATATTATATTTCAGAATATTTAAATATCCAATAGTTTCATCAAAAAGTATGCAGTAAAAACGTAAACAAATAGCAAATATATGTTTAATCATGAGCACTGGCGACAGGTACTATCGTTATCATCACACGCCATGAGTTATCACGTAACTTATCCACCACGTAACAAGATTCTGATAAAGTGATAGTGATGCGCACTTTCTGGACTACAGTAACATGTCGCAAGAATGTAAATAACTAGCGGCGCCAAAAAGGCACAACACAACTTGCAGGGAAATGGCCTATGAAGCGAGAGGGCACAGGGGCACAGGATCTGATCCCGGCTTGTAGAGATATTTCCTGGAGAATCTGGCTGGGGTGGAAATTTTTTAGGCTCAGACAGAATGCTGTTTGTTGACCAGGAAACTGGATATCTATCCGACCGTCCGATAGCTATCTGACACTTTTAGGGTGGCCTTAACTTGCAGATAAAGTTAACAAATTTATCTCGCCGTTAAAGGTCCACTAGTTAACGTTATAAGGGCGCCACCGGCAAGACAGTGCAAGGCACCAACTTTTCTTGTCGGGACGATAACGTTATGGTCAGCTTTCAGAGTATACTAAAGTAGACTTTAGGAACTTACTTGCATACTCCCGTTTGGTGTGGATATCCTTGGCTAGGTAGACAGTCGAGAAGCTTCCTTCACCAATAATTTTTCCAAAAATAAAGTCAGTCGCTACTCTTTTTTCCACTAAACTTGGCCGTTCCACAGTACAGTCACTGGCGCTGGTGCCACTTCCACAACTGTTGGTGCCACTTCCACAGCTGCTAACACTACCTACACTTGACACTCCACTGCTGCTGACATCGCTGCGCGTGCTAGCAATACTGGCGGCGTCCACGGTGTCTTCGCTGCTGGTCCTGCGGGTTTCCGTACCGAAGCGGGATTGACCGTTGAGGTAGGTGCTGGCTAGTGCGGGAAGGGTAGGTAGGGATGCCCGGAGGGACGTTGGGGGGACCAAGACGGCCGCGGGGTTGACGAGGCTCGCCATTGGACTGTCTACAAGTTTGTCCGGCAGCGCTGCTGAGTTTACCACTTTCTGGAAACAAAAGAAGACGATTGTTAGGGATCAAGAAAATTATTCTTGCACAAACGAAGGTAGTTCTCGTAGCCACCATGGATGGTAGTTCATACCTAGGTTAGGTTAGGGAAAACTGAAAAACGTTTCGTTCTATTTTTTACCGGCTCCCCAGAGAAGGGACACGGGTTCCTTCATTGTATATATAAATAATTTATAAGCTCGTCGCCATTAGATTTGTAAATGTGTGTGTAGGTAATGTTCTTCGTTTAGGGTAAGTATACCGCTATTAAGAGGACGCTATACCTGACGATGCATTTTTTGCCGCCCATAAGATTTACATTGCGAGCGGCGATTCATTTTCAAGGCTTACCCTTGGTTGGAAAGACACAAAATGTTGCCTGTACCTAGCCCTAACAATGTTCTAGGGAGTGTTTGAAACAGATTTCCCAATTTCTCACTGGTTTCTTTTATTGCAACTGTTTTGCAAATGCTAGCATCGCATACCTCAAGAAAAGTGCTGTATCTCGAAAACCAGTAAAAAAATGGGAAATCTGCTTCGAACACTCCCTAGAACATTGTTAGGGCTAGGTACAGGCAAAAATTTTGTCTTTCCAACCAAGGGTAAACCTTGAAAATGAATCGCCGCTCGCAATGTTAATCTTATGGGCGGCAAAAAATGCACCGTCAGGTATAGCGTCCTCTTAAGAAGATGGGGTGACAATGATCTAAAAGAGTTTAGCAACGACAATTCACATTTGTGTAGTCTATCCACCCCTGGATAGGACGGACTCTCCTACCACAAAAAGCTAAATTTGAGTACTTACAATGTATCACAATATGGTTACGTACTGATATGGCAATGATAAAATAGCAAACCCACGAATTGCACCATATTGCATAAACACAAATTCGCAGGCGCAGGTCGCCCACCCACTACTCTGTCTACCCACTAACTTCAACTCCTACTAAACTAACAAGATAGTTATTTCCTCATCAATTTACGAATTTTAAACCTAACTTTAGGTCATTGCGCCAGAAATTTAAAAATACAGAGTTGGCGGGAAATAACAAACGAGTCGCAGTTTGGTGATTTCACCATGTTGGATCAGATTTTTAATTTTTATTTTTTTAAGTGTCAGATTAGCAGGGAGATCAAAGAAAATTTTAACCTCGGGATAAGTCGTCGCCTTTCACCACCCTGCCGATAGGGCCCTATTCACAACGTTAGCTATAGTGGATTTTTAACGGTAATATAAAGTTTTCGGCTACTTTTGAGGGAAGATAAATTTTTCAAACTTTATCTGGAGGGTAAGAGACTGGTGAATCCCACCCTTAAAAATTCGAAATCCGACACCCCAAGTTATTGGCGGGTAAAAGTAAAAAACCGTTACCTTAAATTTGGCCAAAAAAGAGTCGATAATCCTTGAACGATGGGCGATATTTTTATTCTTCGACCCCATCACAGGGTGGAACTTAAAACTCAAAACAAACACAAGTCACCACTGAGAAGATCATGCTAAATACGACCGAACGAAACACATCCGATTGGAAGCTAGCGTGAATGACAACTGAGGAGTCTCGAGTAGAGCTGGGCTGGTGGTGGGGATGCTATGGAATGGATATAACGGCGCACAGTTTGGCGCCATACTCGCATGCTTAGCTTACGGCGCCAACAGCCACGGCGTGACGTGTGGACGTGGTGACGTCACGGCGCATCGACCGAACGTCAACCGTCGTACTATAAACTACAAGATCCGTACACGGCTTCCAGACAAACATCCCGCTCCATTCCACTCTTTTCTCGCGAATCGCGAGGATTCTGCTGCATGATGCGAGAACAAGAACGAGAAATTCCAAGTTCTTGTTCTTGATTATAGTACTGCAATTATTGTTCTTGTTCTCCTGTGCCAATCAGAATGCAGAAGAATTCTTTCTTTATTTATTTTTAAGGGCTGATCACTCCGGAACAAACCAATCCCTCTGCAGTTTTTCCACAGCATGGCCATCATCACTCCCTGCGAGAATTTATTCAGCTCAATCCCTGGTGTGTGTTGTATAGCCATGGGGAGCACTCCCGAGACCAACTAATTATATCTAGTATATTATGTGTTCAAGCTGTATCAAGCAACCCAGACAGACTTTGATGGGGACCTACAGTTTAAGCTGGGCTCAGAACCACTGGAAAACGTAAGATGAAAAATCTCCGTCCACCTGAGTTGGAATTTTCACGGTGTTTCCCTGTTTTCCTTTCTACATTGAGTACCATTAGACAGGCACACGTAGGGTGCGTCCCACCATGCCCAGTTAAAAAACAACTGGAGATTTTCTCGGAGAAAATCTCTAGTAAAGGTTAAATTTAACATGGTAAACATAGGACAAAATCTCCAGTTTAATTTTAACTGGGTATGGTGGGACGCACCCTTAGGGCATGGAGAAAGGTCCCAATATAACCGATCGTAAAAACTTAACAGAGCCTGTTAAGAGGACGCTATACCTGACGATGGATTTTTTGCCGCCCATAAGATTAACATTGCGAGCGGCGATTCATTTTCAAGGTTTACCCTTGGTTGAAAAGACACAAAATTTTGCCTGTACCTAGCCCTAATACAATGTTCTAGGGAGTGTTCGAAGCAGATTTCCCAATTTCTTACTGGTTTCTTTTATTGCAACAGTTTTGCAAATGCTAGCATCGCATACCTCAAGAAAAGTGCTGTATCTCGAAAACCAGTAAAAAAAATGGGAAATCTGCTTCGAACACTCCCTAGAACATTGTTAGGGCTAGGTACAGGCAAAATTTTGTGTCTTTCCAACCAAGGGTAAACCTTGAAAATGAATAGCCGCTCGCAATGTTAATCTTATGGGCGGCAAAAAATGCACCGTCAGGTATAGCGGACCCTTAATTTCGAACGTTAAAAAGACACATTATATTTCAGAACATTTAAATATCCAACAGTATCCTCATAAAATGTGTTGAAAAAGACGTAAACGCAAACATGGGGGAGGTGACATTAATTTATTAATGTTCACCAGAACCAAATCAAAGCACTTTTTCTTTCTTCTTCCTCTTTTTCGGATATTATTTATTTGTTCTGAAATATAATCTGTCCCTCAGGAATAAAAATGTCACTCCGACCCTGAGAGCAAGAATAACTGAAAAGATATTTAATTCCGCTGCGGTCGTTAAGTCAGGACTAATGACGCAAGCAAGTCATATGTCATACGTTAAAAAAACAAAAGCTAATGTCTACATTTCTACACGTCTCTCTGTTGTTTTGTCTCTATGACGTCTGTACCTGTCATCTACAGCCACAATACAGCAATGATCGTCACTTATTTCTTCCCTAGTCTAAACAATTCCCAGCAGCCTCGACAGCCTATGGTGGTCTGAGAGCCGGGTCACACCGGTTCGATCCCGATCCTACCAAAGTTTTTTAGATCGGCATTCACCTCTGATATGTTCAGCATGTCAAGTGACATGTATATCGAGGCTGTGGTGGTTCGGAGCACATCTAAAACTGTAGGTCCCCGCGTTCTTGTCTTCTTAATAACAGGCTATAGGGAGACTGACGAAGTGTATAAGCAAACAGTTGTTACTGGCCCATCTTACAAAGTTAACCGTCTTTTCTTCTTCTAAGGGCGCGTCCCACCATGCCCATGCAGTTAAGGGTCCGCTATACCTGACGGTGCATTTTTTGCCGCCCATAAGATTAACATTGCGAGCGGCGATTCCTTTTCAAGGTTTACCCTTGGTTGGAAAGACACAAAATTTTGCCTGTACCTAGCCCTAACAATGTTCTAGGGATTTCCCATTTTTTTACTGGTTTTCGAGATACAGCACTTTTCTTGAGGTATGCGATGCTAGCATTTGCAAAACAGTTGCAATAAAAGAAACCAGTGAGAAATTGGGAAATCTGCTTCGAACACTCCCTAATAGAACATTGTTAGGGCTAGGTACAGGCAAAATTTTGTGTCTTTCCAACCAAGGGTAAACCTTGAAAATGAATCGCCGATCGCAATGTTAATCTTATGGGCGGCAAAAAATGCACCGTCAGGTATAGCGGACCCTTAAAAGTTAAATTTAACATGGTAAATCTCCAGTTTAATTTTAACTGGGCATGGTGGGGGTGGGACGCACCCTTAGGATAATAGAGACAGATAGACAGGTCTGTGCTAAAGTTGGTATCATTATAATTTTTTACGTCATTTAGGTCTTTTTGGCCTCGCTGACATTTGGCTGAGTGTACCTATACCTGTGGCATTGGGAGTATAGTACAGCCAGTTTGAGCTGCCTGCCCTGAGGGCATTCCGTTCACTCATGTGGAAAGGAAGATCATGTTCTTGTAATGGGTCTATTGTTATTTGCTTGTTCCATGTACAATCTATTGAAAAATGGTTTAGGTACAAAAATGGTACCAGACGTTTCATCGTCGACAATTTCATCCAGGACTTTTCAGTGTGGGGTTGGTAGAATTTTTTAAGCTTATAGGAAAATATTAACGTTCCTATACTAGGGTGCAAGGGATAAGGAAATGCCTCAGGCGGCGACCCAGCAAGAGGCAGGGTGACCAAAGTGTACCGCAATGTAAAAGGAATAACCGGTGGTGACGTCACCAGCCTACACAGGGGTGGAGTTGTTTTGGTCACCCTGCCACTTGCTGGGTCGTCGCCTGAGGCATTTCCTTATCCCTTGCACCCTAGTATAGTTGTTATGGAAAGTTGACAATTATACAGCTAACAGCTAATACAACACTAGAATGATGTTATTGATATGATTTTAGTGACACGATCTACTTTTAGAAATAACTCAACGACACGTAGTTCGCTCGCTATTATTAATTAATAATTTGATATAAATATGTTGGTGAGCGGAGATGGGGTTAACAATGACAGAAATATTAGAAACCCAATCTTCTAACAATCTATAGGTACTTAAGTTAAGTGTGATACCATTGGCGACTGCAGTTATTATTTGTCTCAATTTGGGAATGTTCACTGAGGGACCACCCTGAACCTTGCTACCTGCATTGAAACGTTACGCTATGAAACGGTAGGGGCTGTTTCACGCCTGATTACACAATTACCGGAGCTTAGGTAAAGGCAGCTCAAAGTGGCTGTACTATACATGTGACGCTATCAGGGCATACATACCTATGTAATACCTGTTCACTTGCTACTGTAGTATAGAGTGCTTGTGGGCACGTGTAGTGCATAGGTATGTAGGTACTGTACAGTGGATAGGTCAAGGCCCACATACTACTCACGGCGCGTGCAAGGCTTTCTTAATAGCCTATAACTGAAGCTATTAAGACTGACGGTGACAATGCCATTTGTTGACGTTGACATTTTTATGAGGAAACCTATGAATTATCCTGCCAGCACATCCAAGGGACCTACAGTTTTAGGCGAGGTGACTGCCGATCTGAAAAAGTTTGATAGGATCGGGATCGAACCGGTGAGCTTCCAACATTAAAAAAGACATTATATTTCAGAGCAAATAAATTTGAAATTATAGCACAACTTTTTTCTGCGTGGTCATCATTCGATTGGTGGAAATTTTGTAAACAAATCAAGATATCCATATGGTGCAACTGCCCGCACGCTCTCCGTCATTTTTTGTCGGACGCTGACCTAAAGATGACCCAAATAGCCAACTGCGAGTCATTTTCAGTCGCCGGTGCTCTACAGCCAGGGGTGGGCAGTATCTTATAGTCCAGATGAAGTTTTCAGGATGTGGTTATTACTGGAATGCCAGGAGTGCCAAGGTCAACTAGGTAGGTACATACTTATACATTTTAATTATATAACTGTATATTTTATTTTTTGTTGCCGGTTTGTCTCTTTTGGACATTTTTCTGAAATACAATACAGTGAAGCTTGTCTAGATGTAGCCAGCCCAGACGGGAGGAAAAATTCGACTGTTGGGACCTTTGTTGAAATTTGTAGGTATGCGCCTATTTCCACTCCTACATCTACTTTGTGCATCCCTGTGTACAGCTCAGTACCTACTGCTGATAAGTTCGTACTTTCACACACGCGCCGGCGCAGAAAAGCAAGTCAGCACATTCGTTGCCCTCTAAGCAAACTGCTGACTGTCCAAACCGGCTATACCCTCCACGTGTGTCAACTACTGCGTCTTACGAGTCTCAGGACGCGTCTCCACTCGAGGTAAGTGTCGAATCGCTATTTCTTTTTCATTTTCCCATTAGAAGGGCGGGGGGCGGGGAGAATTAAGGGTCCGCTATACCTGACGGTGCATTTTTTGCCGCCCATGAGATTAACATTGCGAGCGGCGATTCATTTTCAAGGTTTACCCTTGGTTGGAAAGACACAAAATTTTGCCTGTACCTAGCCCTAACAATGTTCTAGGGAGTGTTCTAAGCAGATTTGCCATTTTTTTACTGGTTTTCGAGATACAGCACTTTTCTTGAGGCATGCGATGCTAGCATTTGCAAAACAGTTGCAATAAAAGAAACCAGTGAGAAATTGGGAAATCTGCTTCGAACACTCCCTAGAACATTGTTAGGGCTAGGTACAGGCAAAATTTTGTGTCTCTCCAACCAAGGGTAAACCTTGAAAATGAATCGCCGCTCGCAATGTTAATCTTATGGGCGGCAAAAAATGCACCGTCAGGTATAGCGGACCCTTAACCGATCGTGAAATCACCACATAGCCTGTTAATTTATGACGCTAAAAAGACATATTATATTTCAGAACATTTAAATATCCAATAATATCCTCACAAAACGTGCAGAGAATAACGTAAACAAACAGGACTGCGTAGACGCCCTTAACCGCCATGGACTTCCTATTTGTAGAAAATACTGGATTATCCAGCAGACGTCTCTGTATAGCAGTAGAACTGTTGGGGTAATCCATACGTACATTACGAAGGGGGGGGGGGGGGGGGGGGGGGCGCATGCGTCAGCCATTGCTGTCGCGACGCTCTGTCTCGACCGTAGCTGCCCTAGATTTCGAATCAACCAATCTAGGTCACCTACTCCAAAATTACAAACCATTCAGCACAGCTGCAACGCTACTACCGCAAAAACTCAGTGGCCCTAGCGTCGTGTACACAAAGCAGAATCACGACCGGCAGTTGTGGAAAAAAATCTGGGTATGTCGGGAATAGATCTCGGGTCCTCTCTTGCTTCATAGTACTGACCTATACTCAAACAAACTTTAGCTCAGACCTGTCTCTATTATCCTAAGAAGACAGACACTTAAGAGGACGCTAAACCTGACGATGCATTTTTTGCCGCGCATAAGATTAACATTGCGAGCGGCGATTCATTTTCAAGGTTTACCCTTGGTTGGAAAGACACAAAATTTTGCCTGTACCTAGCCCTAACAATGTTCTAGGGAATGTTCGAAGCAGATTTCCCAATTTCTCACTGGTTTCTTTTATTGCAACTGTTTTGCAAATGCTAGCATCGCATACCTCAAGAAAAGTGCTGTATCTCGAAAACCAGTTAAAAATTGGGAAATCTGCTTCGAACACTCCCTAGATTGCCCTAGAACATTGTTAGGGCTAGGTACAGGCAAAATTTTGTGTCTTTCCAACCAAGGGTAAATCTTAAAAATGAATTGCCGCTCGCAATGTTAATCTTATGGGCGGCAAAAAATGCACCGTCAGGTATAGCGGACCCTTAATTTGAGAAATAAACAGTGTTCTTGACTTGTTTAATAACAGGCTAAGAAGACTTATGGAGTGTATATGCAAACAGTTGTTACTGGGCCATCTTACAAAGTTAACCGTTTTTTTTTTTCGAAAGGTCCGACCCTTCTCCTATACTATTTAAAAAGACAAGAACACTGTTTCTTTCTTGTAGAAAGCGGAAAATATTGGTTACACCGGGAATCGAACCCAGGACACGTGCTGAGCGTGCATACACAGGTGATAGGGCGTTAATGGGATCTAGAGGACGTAGACGTAGGCGTGCAAAGCATGGACATAGGCGTGCAAAGCACGGACGTATGGACGTATGGGTAGCGGCGGGCGAAGGTTGTGACGAGCCACGTGCCCTTAAGCCCAAAGTCCACGTCCGATTACAGTGATCACAATGTTTGTGTTTACATGTGGTTATTGTGATAGGCCAAATGGCGAAGTACACAACATCGGCGCCAGCGCTGTACATTATCTACACAACATCGGCGCCAGCGCAGTACATTATCTACACAACATCGGCGCCAGCGCAGTACATTATCTACACAACATCGGCGCCAGCGCAGTACATTATCTACACAACATCGGCGCCAGCGCTGTACATTATCTACACAACATCGGCGCCAGCGCAGTACATTATCTACACAACATCGGCGCCAGCGCTGTACATTATCTACACAACATCGGCGCCAGCGCTGTACATTATCTACACAACATCGGCGCCAGCGCAGTACATTATCTACACAACATCGGCGCCAGCGCTGTACATTATCTACACAACATCGGCGCCAGCGCTGTACATTATCTACACAACATCGGCGCCAGCGCAGTACATTATCTACACAACATCGGCGCCAGCGCTGTACATTATCTACACAACATCGGCGCCAGCGCTGTACATTATCTACACAACATCGGCGCCAGCGCAGTACATTATCTACACAACATCGGCGCCAGCGCAGTACATTATCTAAACCTCTTATCATTCTCTATAACGAGGAAACACAACGGTCCCTGGACAAACCTTCTCTATATAGCGAGCACATTTACGTGATCCCTTGACAAGTATTAAGGGTCCGCTATACCTGACGGTGCATTTTTTTCCGCCCATAAGATTAACATTGCGAGCGGCGATTCATTTTCAAGGTTTACCCTTGGTTGGAAAGACACAAACTTTTGCCTGTACCTAGCCCTAACAATGTTCTAGGGAGTGTTCGAAGCAGATTTTCCATTTTTTTACTGGTTTTCGAGATACAGCACTTTTCGTGAGGTATGCGATGCTAGCATTTGCAAAACAGTTGCAATAAAAGAAACCAGTGAGAAATTGGGAACTCTGCTTCGAACACGACCTAGAACATTGTTAGGGCTAGGTACAGGCAAAATTTTGTGTCTTTCCAACCAAGGGTAAACCTTGAAAATGAATCGCCGCTCGCAATGTTAATCTTATGGGTGACAAAAAATGCATCGTCAGGTATAGCGTCCTCTTAAGGCTGAATATGCATTCGCTATTTTTTTACGTGCGGACTTCAAAACTTGAAAGAAAACTAATTGGATATTTAAATAATCTGAAATATAATATGACTTTTTAACGATGAGGCTATGTTATAATTTCACGATCGGTTAATTTTGGACAATTTTTTTGGTGACAAAATCAGCTATGACGTAAACCTGGAAGGACACAGCTACTCTACTGTCTCAACTATGAAACATACCCAAACCGGAATTCGAAATTTTTCATCCCCTATATTTACGACGGGGGAAAACTTTTGGAAAAAATTTAGGTTTCGACATCAAGTTCTTATTCGACGCAGGGCAGAAAAACGAAAAATTGTGGTTGCTATGCCATTGAGGATTTCGTGACCCCGGTGGCGACCTATTTTCGCAAAAGTGTCCTCTCTCCTCTCTTTGGAAGGCTGTGGCGACAGCCGATATTTGATAGCCTGGCTCTCCGATACGCGCACTTAACCCACTGCTCTGCGACCCGCGACGTCGCAATAATCAAAACCTCCGCAGTCGCTATGGCGGAACCAACTTTACCTCAGACCTTATCTTATCGTAAGAAGACAGACACTTTATTTGAGAATGAAACAGTGTCCTTGTGTTTTTAAATAACAGGAAAGACGGTTAACTTTGTAAGATGGGCCAGTAACAACTGTTTGCTAATACACTCCGTCAGTCTTCTTAGCCTGTTATTAAGAAGACAAGAACACTGTTTCTTTCTCAAACTAAGTGACTGTCTTCTTAGGAGGGTAAAAGACAGATAGATGCTGTTTTGGCCATAGATGGGTGTTTTCAGAAAAACACTGAGAGAGCTGGGTGACAGCGGTTCCATCCCGAACCTACAGAAATTTTTCTGATTGGTATTCACCTCTGACATGAACCTACCCCAAACTGTAGGTCTCCAGTCTCCACAGTGGATCAAGCAGACCGCTGAGGAGCTTCTTGAAATGGTCTAAGTTGTTAGGCTTTTCCCCGTACCTGAGAGGGTATTTTCTTGGTTGGAGCCTTACACATCCAACCTTTTAAATGCATGAACCTTGGGAAAAGCTAGGAGGTGGGAGATGTGCGATGGCGTCAAAACAAAGCGATGTGGCGCAATCGCTACCGCGGCCCGAGGCGCCAGCTGGCTGTTGTGTTGTGTTGCACAACCAGCGAACTCATGATCCAGATCATTCAACTACTCTCCTTGGGGGACACTCTAAGGTCTATAGACTACGAAGGTAGTCTCTACAGAAAGTCACATGTTTCCCTTTGACGTCAACGACAAATCAGAGTCTCGAGAAATGCGTTACACAGCGATCGGATCATTCAACTATACTCTCCTTGGGGGACACTCCACGATCTATAGACTATGAAGGTAGTCTCTACAGAAAGTCACATGTTTTCCTTTGACGTCAACGACAAATCAGAGCCTCGAGAAATGCATTGCACAGCCATCGAACTCACGATCCCGATCATCCAACCTCTGGGGGACACTCCAAGGTGTATAGATTAAGAAGGTAGCCTCTACAGAAAGTCACATATGTTTCGCTATGACGTCAATGACAAATTAGAGCCTTGAGAATTGCGTTCCAAAGTCAGCCGACTCACGATCCAGATCATTCAACCTCTGGGGGACACACCAAGGTACATAGACTATGGAGGTTGTGCCGAGAAGGGGGTCTATGTCAGTGCAAGCTGGATCTAGGTGAAAATCTGAGACTTTCCACTGGAGAATGCAGTGTTCTTTTTATGGATATGTAATAGAAATGCATCGTCAGGTGGTGCACAGCCTTAATTTCTAACTGAATTCCGAGAGACCGCAGTCTGCCATATGCAAGGAATCAGGTACAAATACCTCAGAAAACCCCAGCCAGCCGTGTAGGCCGTCCACGACCTCTCAAGGTCTCAGCTTATTTCCTCCGATTTTCCTCCATCTAGCCAATCAACTTATTTACAAGCTGTTTAACGCAGAACATAGTGTTCTTTTATCGTATAATATCCATAAAAATACTCCTGAGAACTACTTAACGACTATTATAGTCCTCCTCAGTCTTGGATGAGAGTGACGACAGTCATATCCAGGGGTGGACAGACTACACAATTGTGAATTGCCGTTAATAAACTCTTTTAGATCATTGTGACCCCTTCTTAAGAGGACGCTATACTTGACGATGCATTTTTTGCCGCCCATAAGATTAACATTGCGAGCGGCAATTCATTTTCAAGGTTTACCCTTGGTTGGAAAGACACAAAATTTTGCCTGTACCTAGCCCTTACAATGTTCTAGTGAGTGTTCGAAGCAGATTTCCCAATTTCTCACTGGTTTCTTTTATTGCAACTGTTTTGCAAATGCTAGCATCGCATACCTCAAGAAAAGTGCTGTATCTCGAAAACCAGTAAAAAAATGGGAAATCTGCTTCGAACACTCCCTAGAACATTGTTAGGGCTAGGTACAGGCAAAATTTTGTGTCTTTCCAACCAAGGGTAAACCTTGAAAATGAATCGCCGCTCGCAATGTTAATCTTATGGACGGCAAAAAATGCACCGTCAGGTATAGCGGACCCTTAAGTCTTCTTCTTGTTCTGAACAAAATTTTGGAAACCCAGAAGAATGGGTACCAGCCCACTACCACCCACCATCCTATCAGCAGGGTACCTTCCGAGGATGTCACCACAGTAATCAGACAAACAACTGGGAATTTGAAATTGGAACCCGAACCGGAAGGCGGAGATAAGCGTTCCCTAGGGCGGATTTCGCTAGTTCGTAAAGTCTTCTATAGTCTAAAAGTTCACTATAGCGTTATACTCCCCTTTCAGTGCCATTATTATAACATTAACTAGTGGACTTTTAACAGGAAGATAAACTAAACTTTATCTGCACCTTGTGAAAGACAACGTATGTTTAGAAGGAAGACACATATGCCCACACCCACTCGACAACCACGTGCTTCCTCCACCCCATGTAACAAGAAGATAAAGAAGATATCCAGAACACGTGACGTCACATTCACACTCTCGAGGCGCCGGCAAGTTATTCCCACCAATCACGGTCTGATTACAAGGTATATTTGATTACAAAAGGTGTACATAACTTAAGGTCGACTACACGTACTTGGTTCGCAATGCTACGTACTTCAAGCCCTACTCCGAAGTTACAGGGCGAGTGAAAAGTGTTTATAGGGGGATGTAAACCTGAGACTCTTTGTCGTGAGGTAGTGTTGTATTTTTGCATGAAATGGAGTAATAAGCCCACAGGAGCGATTTTAAATAGTCAACTACCAGTCCACATGTTTTTTTGACAGATCGCGAAAACACAACACTACCTCATGCGGAATATTTTTTTGAAAATTTTTGGATTAAAAAATGTATGATTTTATCGTCACATTTAGTAGAAAAGCTTGATAAATGTTTGAACTATTTACCGTAGCCATCTTACATTTTGGCAATTTTTATTTCACTTACGGAAGTGGGTAATTTCAACAGCATTTCTCTACTTTTTCTCCTGTAAAAGCTAAACATAGTGTCCTACTTTTACTCGTTCGTTTCGCGTTCAAATAGCACACTATGTTTAGCTTTTAGAGTAGACACAACCAATACGATATTGCAATTACCAGTCTCCGGTTGTACTAATATGTAAACATTAGTTTTGTCGAATATTTACTTTCGCACAGTGGTTTTGGTGGAGTTCGTCGAGAATGTATATACAGCCTTAAGTGTTGATTTTTTTCTGTTAGAAATCCCCGACCAGTGCAGTGTTAAGGGCGTCCACGCAGTCGTGTTTGTTTCCGTTTTTTCCTGCACATTTTATGAGGAAACTATTGGATATTTAAATGTTATGGAATATTAAAAAGACACATTATATTTCAGACCATCTAAATATCCAATAGTTTCCTCATAATGTGTGCAGAAAAAACGTAAACAAATAGCGAATGTATATGTTCGGTCTTAAAATACAAAGGTCGCCCATCGGAGAGGCTAATGTTGCTTGAGTTAGGTCTTGAATTTACTAGCATGGCTGCCATGCTAGCCTATACCCTGGTTTGAGGAAGGTGCCATGCCATGGCACCTTCCTCAAACCAGGGTAGAGGCTACTCCGAGGGGTTAACCACTCCAGGAATCTCGTTGGGAATCTCAGGCAATCATTGGAAATCTTTATGAAATCTCAGGGAATCTTGGAAATTTCTGGAGTAGTTAACCCTTCGGGATGCATTTTTTCAAGAATCTCGTTGAGAATCTCGGGAAATCTTTAGAAACCTTCACGCAATCTCAAGCAATCTCTGGAGTGGTTACCCCCTCAGGCAACTCTATGTCAAATACCTATCAAAATTATTAAAATTTAAGACAAAAATACATTTTCTATTTTGTTCCTTTTTTCTGCCCCGAGGAGAAAAACCCTGTGGACGCCACTGATCCTCTTCGTCCTCAATTTTCTCACCACAGATGAAACGTCGTAGTCAGCTGAAGATCGTGAAACTGTTGGAATTCCCAGGGGAGAAACAGCAAGTCATGGATAAATTGCGACGCAGTAGCGCAAGTGAAAGCGAGGAGTGATGCAAGCCTGTCTGCGCGGTGATACCACCTTCCACCGGCAACCAAGGGCAGTGGGACAGCCACGGGGTCACCCAGTGTTTACAAATAGAGACCCAAACAACAACAGAACACCCGGTACCACACGCAAGGGGCATATACACGCACACGACGGGGACCTACAGTTTTAGGTGGGTTCCGAACCACCACAGACTCGAGGTGAATGCCGGGCAGAAAAACTTTTGGTAGGATCGGGATCGAACTGGTGTAACCCGACTCTCAATATTCCCACCACTATACCAGAAGGTCTATTCCCTTTCTCGAACGCCAGCAAACCCACCCAACTAACACCTTCAAAATATATTGTTAGAAGATAAGGCACGCCATGATGCAATACGGGGAACAGTTCTTCTTACAATAAATTTTTAAGGTGTTAGTTGGGTGGGTTTGCTGGCGTTCGAGAAAGGGAATACACCTCCAGGGATTGAGCTGAATAAATTCTCACAGGGAGTGATGATGGCCATGGTGTGGAAAAACTGCAGAGGGATTGGTTTGTTCGGGAGTGATCAGCTATGTGATCATCTCCACACGGACTGGGGACGTTACATAGTAAGGGGGGGGGTCTGGGGGGGGGGGGGGGGGACTAAGCCCCCCCAGGATTTTTCTGACCTACACATAACATCACATAAAGCCGTGCCCCCTCCCCCCCCCCCCCCCAGGTTTTTGGTCCTGCTACGCCCATGGCACCCATGTCAACAAACAACATTGCGGGGACAAGGTTAACAATCTATTAATTGTATCTGTTCAAAAATAAAACACACGCTACCGCACGTTACCACTCCATATGCAGAAAGTCACGCCAATAGCACAATGGTGTCTCAGTGAACACTATGGCTTCTATAGGAGCCATACAGACGGCCAAGAGTTTCTATTTCGAGAACGTCTAGAACAATCTACAGACGCCATTTAGGGGATCACCAAGCCTTAAGGGCGTCTATGCAGTTTGTTTATTTTTAGATATTTAAATGTTCTGAAATATAATATGGCTAAAAAGACATAATCTCATAAAAATACTGTTCCACGCTTGTCGTAAGGCGTCGGTTCAGAATTTGGGCACACCCCAAAGAGGTATGCATATATAAAGCTTCATCCTGTTCTAAATCCAGCGGGAAACCTAACTTGGCACGGGCGCAATGAGCTATTTCCAGTAGCAGGGCACAGGCGTTGGCTAAAAATAGCAGAAGTACCCGAGAGTGACGCCCATATGACTAGGTAACCAGAAAAAAATGCAAGTTCCGCCCGACAAGGTCGTGCAGTTCCGCAACATGTCTATTATTGCTTTACCCGCCAGTACAATGAAGGGTGTCGCCCATCTAGCCGCGCTGCGCCGCGAGTACATAAACCCTGACTCACTTTGAAACCCTCTCTATAGAGAACTCTCTATATAGCGAGCAAAGTTATACAGCCCCATAATTGTCGTTACAAAGAGAGACTGTGTTATTGTTTGTAGGAAATATTTTCTTATGATATATTTTGTGGAAACTGTTGGATATAATGTTCTAAAATATAATATGTATTTTTAATATCAGTTAAATTATAGAAAGAATAATTTTTGACTGGCAAAAAGCAGACAGGATTGTGTGGGCGGTGTCAACGCCCACATGCACCAAGCACCAACACAGTATAGTGTGATTTTCCGTAGATCTCACGAAATGTTACAGCCAGGCGACTGACAGTCAACTGGCAACGATGTACGGTCATTCTGGAGTCGGCAAAATGAGTACATTTGGCATTAGCCACACATTACTAACTCCAACAGACAAACCCGCCAGACCGGGGGCGTGAAGGTGTCACGGGCCAAACGGCCCCCGTCACGGAAATGACCCATTGGCCCGATGGCCCATCTTCCCCCAAGGAGGGCCAGCAGGGGCTAGTGGGGTACAGGGTGCCACCTTTCGTCACCTCTGTACACTGGGGGGTGAATTCGTCAGAATCACGCCCGAAAGTCGAGTGTTTCCCAATCATGTCCGAGGGGTAGAATGAGGCATGGTACCGAATATGGAGAATCTGTATACCTATACCAACCGCAATAAAGGACTTAGGACTTCTAAGTGGTTTTGTAGAAACCTAAATTTGTTCCGAAGGTCTTCTCCCTTCGTAGATATAGCGGGTTGAAAATTTTGACTTCCGGTTCCATAGTTGAGACAGTATAGAGTAGCTGTCTCCTTGTCAGACTTTAGAATTTTCACCTCCTATACCAACCTAACCTTGTCAGACTTTAGAATTTTCACCTCCTATACCAACCTAACATCCGGCCACTTTAGGGTTCTATAAATTTTTATTCAGTAGTCAAAATCTAAAACGCGATAATACAGAAACTAAGACAGCCGTCAGATTACAAAATTTGATGATTTCCTAAGGTACTTTTTTCACAAAAAAAAAAAAAAAAAAATCGACACTGGGTCCCCTTTCGTCGTGTAGCTGACAAACGGTATTATTTCTACGGCCTTACGACTCAACCAACCTTGACCGAACCTTTTGTAACACGCAGTAAGGGCTATTTTAGTGCCGAGTGCTCACCATCGGGGACAAAACGATAGGCGGCAATGACAATAGCCTGTCCGAACATCGATTGAGCTATGAATAGAAACTCAATAGCCGAGTGATGGTTGTCTTTATACAGGGACTGGTTCGATCGCACCTAAAACTGCAGGTCCCCAATGTATACTTGGGAGCTGGTATTTGGTAGTGAGCACGGGAGCTATGTATAGTGTTTACCAACAATGACGTTCAAGGTTCAACACACAATTGCGACATTGACATGAAACAATTCCCATGCACTGCAATTACTGTCGAATGCCGCAGTGTACATACACATGCATGTATTATAGACAACCTAGCCGAGTCCTCGATGGGGACCTACAGTTTTAGGAGGGTTCAGAACCACCACAGCCTCGCTATACATTTCACCTGACATGCTGACCATATCAGAGGTGAATGCCGTTCAGAAAAACTTTGATTAGGAACGGGATCGAACCGGTGTCCGTCTAAAAACAACCATATACCACTCGGCTGTACCTAATAGAGGTAGGTATACGGTGTAAAACCTATGAATGAAGCTGGCGATAAGCATGCTGGTTGCCATTAAAACAGTTCGTCAAGCCTCGTGCGCCCGCGTATGTTTGACGTACGTTGTGTAGAGCTGGCGCATGTAATGCTCAGTCGCAATGAATGGCAAACTGCAAATGGCAGAGCAGCCGACTTCCGACTCCCATTAACTGTAATGGAGAATCAGTGCAAGGACGCGGTCGGTGAAGAGCACAGCGCGGCTTAGGAGAGCCAGGGCCTAATGACCTCTGGAAACTGGTCAGAATCACAACAGCGACAGTTGAGTATTCCCCCAGCCAGGCAGCAAGATTCACCAGGAAAAGTCTCGAGTAGACAGGAATATAACCTGGGTCCTCTCCTCCAGTCTCCACGATATTTTAGCCCAAATTTCGTAGAAAGACGGAAAGTTTGGGAGGAATTGATTTCCTCAGTAACTCCCTTGTCATGGAAGTTACGGTTACAAAAATCGGTAGACAGCCTAATTATAGGAGCCAACATGTCTATACAAAATTTCAGCGATGTGGGGGCCATCAGCTCCGAGATAATTCCATCCTTAAAAACAAAAATTTCGCACAAAATTTGAACACCCGTAAACAGGTTTCAAGGATGGGAGACCCCACCCTCTATGTGCTTTCGCACGGTCGCACGACCCTAAAGGATGTCTTACACTGTTTCAGGTTGAAGACGGACAGTTTTTGGTCGGTATAGGTACATATTGCATGGTACCAGTAGGCAATTTCCACGCTGAAGGAAATTGGCACTTCCTCGCTGTTGGCGGGGACATTTGATTTCGTCCTATATATACTATACGTTAAGAGGACGCTATACCTGACGATGCATTTTTTGCCGCCCATAAGATTAACATTGCGAGCGGCGATTCATTTTCAAGGTTTACCCTTGGTTGGAAAGACACAAAATTTTGCCTGTACCTAGCCCTTAACAATGTTCTAGGGAGTGTTCGAAGAAGATTTCCCAATTTCTCACTGGTTTCTTTTATTGCAACTGTTTTGCAAATGTTTTGCATCGCATACCTCAAGAAAAGTGCTGTATCTCGAAAACCAGTAAAAAAATGGGAAATCTGCTTCGAACACTCCCTAGAACATTGTTAGGGCTAGGTACAAGCAAAATTTTGTGTCTTTCCAACCAAGGGTAAACCTTGAAAATGAATCGCCGCTCGCAATGTTAATCTTATGGGTGGCAAAAAAGCACCGTTAGGTAAAGCGGACCCTTAAAACCACATATTATAGTTCAAAACAAAAATCCAACATCGCAGTGCGTCACTAAACGAACAGCACTGTATCTTCCGTCTGAAATTCAAACACAGCGAGTTCGACGAGTTGAGCCAGAGGTCATGCACTTTGGCATGAGTAAAGTGAGAAATAAAGAAGTGTGCCGAGTGCCAGGCTGACAAAATTTAGCGACGATGTCGATGGTCCAAAAATAGCCCTGGCTCTCTAATATTGGCCGAGCGTGTTTTTGTCTGGGTGCACTTCTATCAATAGCCTTCATTGCGACACTACTGCAAACTATACATTTCCATACTGGTGGCTCCGAATGGCCGAACGGTCAAAGGGTTCCAATGTATGGGTTCGAATCCTGGCGTAAGCAATTTTTTCCTTTTACCAGTTCCTTACCTTCCAGTAAAGCTATAGTAAAATTTTCTTAAAAAGTAGCCGAAAACTTCATCTTTTTAAAAGTCGATTTTTTTTTTTTTTTTTTTTTTTTATAACGCGCGAAGTTCAGAGAACAAATGCGCCGATGAATTGGTTGTTACATTTTTTTGGCCGAAGCCGAAGTTGAAGCGGCCGAAGCCGAATATGAGTGGGCCGAAGCCAGCTTAGTAGTGGGCCGAAGCAAATACATCCATGTCGGAAGCGGAAAATTCGAACCCGGACCTCTCAGGACACAAAGCGGACCCGTTGACCACTCGGCCACTGAGAGGCACAAAAGTCGAAATTAACAGGCTGTGTGGTGATTTTACGATTGAGTGATTTTATCAACAAGAAATTTGTACGAAATTAACCGATCATAAAATCACCACACAGCCTGTTAATTTCGGCTTTTAAAAAGACATATTATATTTCAGAACATTTATATATTATCTAGTATCCTCATATAATGAGCAGTAAAACACGTAAACAAACACGACTGCGTAGACGTCCTTAAATGTCCACTAGCTAACGTTATGATAAAGACGCTATCGGCAGGATGGTGAAAGGCACCAAAAGGATAACGCTATAGTGAACTTTTAGGGGACACTAAAGTACACTTTAGCAACTAGTGAAACCCACAATGTCTTAAATGCTACCTCACTAGTATTTCCAAGTCTTCGCAAGAAAATTCGCCACCCCCAAAATATCCAACCTTCCCTCACCTCAATTCTGGTGGTGGATCAACCCCCATTGGTCCAAAAATAAAAAGGTAGAAGTCATTTGTTCAAAAGGACATTAAACTAACAACAATTTAAACGAAAAATCTAGACAAAAACCATTAGGTTTATGTAATTTTTGAGAGAAGGGTATTTATTATTGCGGGGCAAATGGATTGGAATCGAAGCCTCTGCCCTTTGGAGGTTCAGTAGGGGATTAAAGGCAGCCCATTTCACTGATTTACTTAATTAGTGCTTTGGCGTTGATTTTTGATAATTTTGAAAGCGGGAAAAGTTCTCATATCGATCGGCATTCACCTCTGATTTATTCAGCATGTCAAGTCAAATGTATATCGAGGCTGTGGAGGTTCGGAACTCGGAACCCACCTAAAACTGTAAGTCCCTGTCATGTACTTATACGATGGGTGGGGCGCTGGTCTAGTCTCGCCGAAGGGCAGACAGATTACGAATTTCGAAAATCCCAGTGGGTAAGGGATAGCCAATGAGCGTGAAGGAGCCAAGGGCTGATGCAGACGTAGGGACAAGGTCAGTCTCTCCCCCCCCCCATCCCTAGCTATGACGTCAGCACGCGATCGACATAAGTGGTGCAATATCCATCGTGCTCAGCAGGGACCTACAATTTTAGGCGACATGATGAACATACCGATCTGAAAGTCGGAATTGTTTGATTGTTCCAGAAAAACTTTGAGAGGATCAGGATCGAACCGTGCTCCTCTAGACGCCTGTTACTTTCAGACAGGATAGAGAGGAATGCTGTATCCGGCACTGGAGCCGCGCACTGAGTGGCGCCTATGCTGTTTACGTGCGGCTATGACGGAGCGATTGTTTGATTTAGCGGTGACGTAAAGCCACATTCGCAAACAGGGAAAATGGCAAATGAAGACATGAGCGCATGCCGTTCCGAGAACTCTCGATTAGAGCCCACTGATAAATCCTTCCTGGAACTCTCCAGATATTCCTGGATATGACGAGGAAAATCTCACATTAACCGCCTCACCGCAAACATAAACAAACAGTATACGAAGAAGGGACAAGCCCAGCAACTTTCGAGAATTATCCATCGTGCTCAGCTGGCAGCACTACCAAATACCAGCTCCCCACCCATCGAGTCAGTACACAACGAACACCTACAGTTTTAGGTGGGTTCCGAACCACCACAGCCTCGATATAAATTTCAATTCATATGCTGAACATATCAGAGGTGAATGCCGATCAGAAAAACTTTGGCAGGATCGGGATCGAACCGGTGTCCATCTAAAGGCTCGAGGCTTGTCTATCTTGTTGACGCTATTTCGGTTCTGATTTTTCCAGTGGGTATTTCTTATCGCCTGCGAGTGTCATCACTCCAACAAATAGCATGTAACCGCCATGTGCGGCGGAAGCAGCTATCGGAAGAGTTCAAACCAGAAAACCAGCCGGTTTTTCCACTGTTTGAGGCTGAGTTTATTTTAGATAATAGATTATGATTATATCATCTCCTGTGTGGGTTTTAATATATAACCAAGTGCGGAGAATAGTCATCACGTGTCAGTTTTGGAGTGTGCCGAAGCCAATGTCGTAAGCGAAAAAGTTTTCCCTTCAACGGGATTTGAACCGGGACCCAATGACCGGTCGTCCCCTGAGAGGCACTTTTAGCATCTGGTATTTTCAAGAGTTTCGTTACATAAACAAACTGATTGTTGACCGAAGCCAAATGAATATTTGGTGTGACATCCATGCTACCAACAGAAAATTGCTGCTACCGGGATTCGAACCCAGGACCTCAGTCGTGCGAGTCTAGTGTTTTCCCACTAGACCACAGTGAGATCGCTCCTCATTTTTTGAAACAGAGGATTCCTCTGAATGAAAGGAGACTACCATATTTTTTCTTCTAAACTCTAATACAACTTTTTAACATCAGAATGAGACTTAAAAAATGTGTAAGAAATTTTGGTTTTTAAGGATGTAATTATCTCGGAGCTGACTGCCCCCACATCGCTGAAACTTTATATAGACATGTTGGCTCCTATAATTAGGCGGTAAACCGATTTTTGTAACGGTCACTTCCATAACAAGGGAGTTACTGAGGAAAACGATTCCTCCCAAACTTTTCGTCTTGCCATGAAATTGGGGGAAAAAAACCGTACTAGTGCCACGTTTTTTTTTTCAAATCTATCTAGAACCACGACGTTAAAGGTAAACAGGAAAAACCGCCGGGGCATTCCCTGTATTTGAGGCGTCACTTGTCACTGTATTTCAGAGACTAGATTACGTTATCCTAGAGAGGTAGAGAGGTATTCAAACTATGGACAACGCTATTGACTTGCAGAATAGCTGTCTGTTATCGCGCTCTGATAGCGCAGAGTATATGCAATTTCGCAACAAAATACTTGTTGTGTTGTGCATACAAATTCTAACGCTATCCGCATATCTGTTCATCACAGGTTTTTCCTCGTTGGCGTTGAACTGATGCCAGCAGGTAATAAATTCTGATTTACACTCATTGCCTATATGAAATTGCCCGAGACTTTTCCTCTCGTCAGGCGTGATTCTCACTAAATGTCATTGCGTTAGTACATGACGAGGACCTACAGTTTTAGGTGGGTTCCAAACCACCGTTTTGGACGCCGTCCTGGCTTCCTGGCTGGGATGCGGGATTTGGGATGTTAACTCAGGGATGGCTGGTGCCCACACACGATATATCCAGCCCCGCATCCCTGTGATTTGTCTTTTGTTTACCGGAAATTGATGAAACCTTGATTTTATTGTGATAATCACATGTAGCGTTTCAACTGGCTCTTGATATTTTTCAATAAATCTGCCCAAAACACAAGAAAAATAAAGAACAATTTGGAAATATAACGAATTCAATGCAAAAAAGGCATATCTTCAACATTTGGACGGCCATGTGTGGAATTCGGTCATGATGGAATTCCAAAATTGGGATCACATTCCCTCAAAACTGTCCATCCCTCCCGACTAACGAGGCGTCCGGGGATGCATCCTCGCCAGGACGCCGTCCAAAACGCATCGTATGGGGGCACATTAAGGGTCCGCTATACCTGACGGTGCATTTTTTTCCGCCCATAAGATTAACATTGCGAGCGGCGATTCATTTTCAAGGTTTACCCTTGGTTGACGCAAAGTTTTGCCTGTACCTAGCCCTAACAATGTTCTAGGGAGTGTTCGAAGCAGATTTCCCAATTTCTCACTGGTTTCTTTTAGGGCCCCTTTAGACGGAGCGATTGCTTGCCGCGCAATCGCGGGTTGGGGTAATAAATCACTCAAAAATCTTGACAGGAAAACGCACTAGCGATCCGCTCCCAATGCTACCTTATGGAGCCCTTTACACGTAGCGACTGCCAATCGTCGCCCGCATTAGTCGCGACTGCGACAGCTGCAAATCCGCAAATCGCGATTGCGACCGCGTTTCCGCTGGAGGGCTGTTTGTCTAGTTAGCTTATGGAAGCCGTAAACCCCTTTACACGGAGCGACTGACTGCAGCGATTTTTCTATTGTTCTCTATTGTTTGACACAGTTTTCTGTTGAGTAGGTATATGTGAAGGGGCTATATTATGATATTAATGTTATATTATAGTTATCTACACTTGATTTAAGAGGGAACTCGTAACTTTGTGGTATTTTCTGCAATCCATGTTTAGTTAAACGTTAGTGGACCCAGCACCGCCTCAACCAGAGTTAGTATTAGGAACCACCACCGAAAAACTGTCAAAAAATAACTTAGTCAAAACCCACGAAAAAGTAAAAATAAATGCCACCCCAGGACCCCAATAGATTTTCTCAGGTCCTCGTAGATCGTGTGGAAAACCCCCTTCTGCGCTCTTTTTTGTAGGAGCCGACGTACCCACACCCTGTTTTTCCTCTTCCTTCTTTTTTTGGTAAGGTAATAAGTAATAATACACGCATGCTGCCTCTTCGTACTCCATTGTGTCACTGGACTGGTCATTGGCAGTCCTGCACCCTCTCCCTAGCACCAGTCACATTCCATTTTCATTCATACAAGTTTTACAAGTGCAAAAAAATTGGAAATGTCAGAGAACCTCCCAGGTAAATTTGGTTTGAAAGGAACAATGTGCTCCCAACGGTACTCACTGGATAATGGGGTGATAGCTCTGCTATACCCAACCTGCTTCACCTATCCTGTCATCACCACAATACGTAGTATTTCTATTTTTCTACATCGAGGCCCACTCCTACCACACTCTGAATACTAAAGCAGAATTAAGAAAAAAATATGCCTACAGTTAACCATTGATGAGATCCAAGTACCATGTATCAATTACCTTTTAATTAAAGAAATTCGGTTAAATGAACTCCTGATTAAATAAAAATCACTAGTTTTGACATTGCAGTAGGTACAAAATCCATGGTGATATTGGGGCGGACTCGCGATTTCGTCGAGTGAACTGCGGTCGAATCGCTCATCCCTTTACACGCACCCGCTCGAAAAAATTCTGTCAACTAGTGTCAAAATTTGTGAGTTATTTATGACCAACCCGCGGTTGCGCTGCAAGCAATCGCTCCGTCTAAAGGGGCCCTTAAGCGTCCTCTTAACGACAACCATCTGGACAACTCGTCTATATGTGTTTAGTACATATGTTGGAACGACGGTTGGTAAGTAGGGCAGTAGTCAGTTCCTGGATGCCTTGGCTTGCAATGCGGCGTAGTTTGCTGGTACTGCGCAGTACCAAACCACTTTTACTTTCCCGTCTACCCAGACATCCACTTTCACCATTACCACTTCACTATACCTACTTTTGTATACACCTGCGTGTAACAGTCTACTTGCTACATGAGAGAGAGCCACGAGCTATCAATAAAACGTTACTGCAATTATTATTGTCTGGCTAGTGTCTTGTTTTCTTTTGCGGCGGCAATCTCAACCAAAACAAACCACTTTTTCTCATATTATCATCGAAACTAACCTTCTTATTGCAATAAAAACAGTGTACTTACTTAGTCAATTCTTTTAAGAACATAAAGTAAGCAAAATTTCATTAAAATTATTTTTGGATACTTCACAGTGTTTGCACAACCAAACAGACTCCACATTTTGGATCAGTGGGTTTACTGGTGTTTGGTATTTTCGAGGGGGTAACCACTCCAGAGATTCCTCGAGATTCCAATTAGATTCAATAAAGATTTCAAAGATTCCCAAAGATATTCATAGAAGGATGAACCCCGAAGGGGTAACCACTCCAAAAAAATTCCAAGATTCCCCGAGAATTCATAAAGATTTCCAATGATTCCCAACGAGTGGTTAACCCCTCGGGTATTTTAAACACTGTGAAGTAACCAAAAGCCATTTTAATGAATTTTTGCTTACTTTATGTTCTTAAAAGAATTTACTAAGTTAGTACACTGCATGTTTTTATTGCAATAAGGAAGTTCGTTTCTGTGATAATATATGAAAAAAAAAGTTCGCTGTTTTGGTTCAGGTGCACTCCTCGAGTGTTGCACTGCCCTAGTGTGGTGTACCCAACAAAAACTGCCTCAGACTACGGCCATGGTAAGGCCTGAAAGATATAAACGTTCGGTGTGGTTTTCCATAGAGTGTTTGGGGTTTTTCCAGCCTATTGCAACAATGCCTAACTCGTACCTACAGGTCCTTAAAAAGTAGGTAGTGTTGTTTTGGCATTGCAGCTTTGCACGCAAACCTCAAGGCAATATAAACACTCAACAACAACTTCCATGGAACCTAGCGATTTCTATTTCCTACACTGGGGATCCAGTGCATGCAGCCCGTGTGGATATTTTTATTGCAGCACGGAAGTTGTAACCGTTCAGCTATTTCTGCACTAGGTCAGTGCAGTTTTGACACGTGGACCTTTTCGGTAAGGACAACAGTGGATTTTATCAGTTCCTAAAGTGTACTATAATGTCTCTTAAAAGTTCACTATAGCATTTTCCTCCTGAATGGAAAAGTTGGTGCCTTTCACCATCCTGCTGATAGCGCCCTTATCATATCGTTAGCAAATGGACTTTTTAAACCGAACGTAATACATTCACTATTTGTTTACGTTTTTTCTGCGCAAATTATGAGGAAACTATTGGATATTTAAATGTTCTGAAATATAATATTATGTCTTTTTAACGTCAGAAATTAACAGGCAATGTTGTGATTTTACGATCGGATAATTTCGTTCAAATTTTTTGTTGACAAAAATCACTCGATCGTAAAATTACAACATTGCCTGATAATTTCAGCCTATTCAACGACATATTTTTCAGAACATTTAAATATCCAGTATAGTTTACTCAAAATGTGTGGAGAAAAAACGTAAACAAACACGATTGCGTAGACACCCTTAACAGCAAGTTAAATGTAATTTTGGAATTCGTCGTGGGAGTAGCCAGTCTACCTGAAAGGGGGGGGGGGGAATTCTTCTTCTTACGCCCCTGGCCTCAAAGCCCCCCGAATTCGCAAGGAATGTCGGAGGTCCGGCAGGTATTGTATAGGTCCGGGAGTGCGACCTTGTTGGGCAACTTCGCAAGCCCTGACCGGGAACTTGTGTGCAGGCTGCGGCGGCTGCCAGCTTGGCATCTTGCATCATGCCTTCCGAATGTAGGTCACTGTCTATTCCCCCATCTACAGACTTCGCCAGGTTGACCCACATTTGGAGCTACTGCGCACTAGCGCCACGGCCCCATGCCCTCATTCCTAAGTACCAATATCCATGGGAAAACGACCCATTAACAGCACATGGGACAGGTGACGTTTGTTTACGTTTTCGTCCGCACACTTAATGAGCAAACTATTCGATATTTAAATGTTCTGAAATATAAAATGTCTTTTAAACGGCTGAAATTAACAGGCTATGTTGTGATTTAATGTCAACAAAAAAATCGTCCGAAATTAACGGATGTAAAATCATAAAATATCCCGTTAATTTATGACGTTCCTCATAAAGTATATGCAGAAAGTGTTCCAGAACGTGAAATTATAGGTGAAAATTCATTCAAATGAGTTCTGGTTACTTCACAGTATATTTGAAATACCAAGATATGTTTAGCATGTCAAGTGAAATGTATATCGAGGCTGTGGTGGTTCGGAACCCACCTAAAACTGTAGGTCCCCGTCGCGTACCAACACGACAGCTGGGAAGCTGGTAGTGCTGCCAGCTGAGCACGGTGGATAATTCTTGAAATGGTCTACTTGCTGGGCTTGTCCCCCCCCCCCCACCACCCCTTGAGCAGCCTAAACTGCTGAGGGGTGAGAAGGTTGAGGCATGACCTACTTTCCTCCCCCTCAGAGTCTGACCCAGATTCAGCCTACGCTAACCACGGTCAATACTGGAACAAAGCCTACTACTTTACCCGACAGTGATAAAGAAACCTCCATTTTCCTTCGGTTGAGGCTGTTCAACCACAATGCTGTTTGTTTACGTTTTTAACGTATTTATTTTCTGGGAAACAGTTGAATATTTATTTGTTCTGAAATGTAGGGTGGTTATCAAATGGACCTGGACCAAAATAAAGCACTTTTTGTCATATTATCATCGAGAGTAACCTCCTTATTGCAATAAAAACAGTGTACTTACTTAGTCAATTCTTTTAAGAACATAAAGTAAGCAAAAATTCATGAATATGACTTTCGGTTACTTCACACTGTTTGAAATGCCAAACAACAACGACTGGACATTTTGCATCAGTGGGTTTCTTGATGTCTGGTAATTCAAACACTATGAAGTAACCAAAAGTCATTGTAATGAATTTTTGCTTACTTTATGTTCATAAAAGAATTGACTAAGTAAGTACAATGTTTTTATTGCAATAGGGAGGTTAGTTTCTATGATAACAAGTGCTTTGTTTTGGTTGAGTTGAACACAAAATAGTTGAAACACGTGGAATCTGTGGTTCGGAACGCAGCATTGATTGATAGGACGGAACGCTTTGATTGGTCCGTAGCTGACCCACTTTCCGGTTGCAAGGTGGGAGTGGGACTTGTTATGGCATACTGTACTACGGTTATTGCACCATTCCAAGGAATTCGTTCTCCAGTGAAAGCTAAACATAGTGTCCTAATCGCAGTCTTTGTTTCCTTGTTCGGAGAGCACACTATGTTTAGCTTTTGGAGCAGCCATGGTCATTGGCGGTCGTGACTTGTGGGAGTCCCGTGGGGAATGTTGTGATTCATTCCGAGGTAAACATCAACTCTCGCTATGTGTTTCTATGTCAGAATCACTGCCAAGGCTGCCGCAAAACGTTCTTTTTACGACGCTGCAACATTCCAAACAACATTACTCCTACATACTTTGTTACAAATGGAACAGAATCACACCCACAGATGGACCTGCAAATCTATTTTTGGGACCGGGAAAGATTGGCGACAGCTTCGTTTGCCGAGCTGTTATCTTTTGAGGAAAACTGAGAGCCGAGTTCGATCCCGCTCCTATCAAAGTTTTTCTGACCAGCATTCACCTAGGGTAAGTTCAGCATGTCAAGTGAAATGTATATCGAGGCTGTGGTGGTTCGGAGCCCACCTAAAACTGTAGGTCCCCATCGTGTACTAACTCATGGTAGGGGTTACTTTTTTTAAAAGTGATTTTCAACAAAAAGAAAAATAACTTCTTAAAACTTATCTCGTAGTTACTTAAATGAGATTTAAAAAGTTTTTCGGGCCAGTGAAAGAATTAAAATTGTTTTATCTCAGCATTTCTATCTTGCTCCCAGTAATTAATGACTATGGCACGTGATAATAAAGACTATTACATTTTAGTGACTATATAAGGTCCGGAATAATAAGATACAGTCATTTTTAGATATTTCATGCAATTAAGGGTCCACTATACCTGACGGTGCATTTTTTGCCACCCATAAGATTAACATTGCGAGCGGCGATTCATTTTCAAAGTTTACCCTTGGTTGGAAAGAAACAAAATTTTGCCTGTACCTAGCCCTAACAATGTTCTAGGGAGTGTTCGAAGCAGATTTCCCAATTTTTACTGGTTTTCGAGATACAGCACTTTTCTTGAGGTATGCGATGCTAGCATTTGCAAAACAGTTGCAATAAAAGAAACCAGTGAGAAATTGGGAAATCTGCTTCGAACACTCCCTAGAACATTGTTAGGGCTAGGTACAGGCAAAATTTTGTGTCTTTCCAACCAAGGGTAAACCTTGAAAATGAATCGCCGCTCGCAATGTTAATCTTAAGGGCGGCAAAAAATGCATCGTCAGGTATAGCGTCCTCTTAATGGCTGGAAAAAGCGTAAACAAGCGTCATTGTATCTTTAGCTTGAAGACGACACCTCCAGAACCAGAATCCATCCAGACTTGCAACACAGGTTACGTCACTGTCACCTGTCACTATCCATTCTTGTTCCAATCAGACATTAGACGACATTAACTATGGATCGTTGTTATGGAAAATTCCATAGAAATAATGTTTAATTCCACTATCAGAAATACAAACAGAATAAAGGGTCCGACAACAGTCGCACTTAACTTTCTCGCCCCATGTAATTTTTTTATTTTTTGGAGATTTTTTTGCGGGCGTAATTTTTAAGCAATCCAAAATCGGTTGAAAATGACCCAAGAGCATCTATCTGAGATCACTCCTACCAAGTTTCATGGCTGTCATTCTATTACTGTAGTCCCAAATGCGTTCTAACCATTCAAAAACGTGGTTTCTCATTCTCAACTCATTTTCGACACTTTTTTGACAAAAACGGCCGTAATTTTGAAGATAACAAAATTCTGTTCGACAGATGTTTAAGTTATATGGTTCTACACCAATTTACCAAATTTCATGACAATCGGTCAATAAATGTGAATGGCGCCGAAACGATCGAACTTTGGTCCAGAACGGCCGTAATTTTCAACCAATTCAATTTTAGTTGAAAATGACCTCGAAGCATCTATTTGTCAACACACATACCAATTTTCAGTGTTATAGATTGAAAAGTGTACCGTCGGCGCTTGTCTAAGTAACCAAAAACACGATTTTTGAATTATTTTGGCTGTTTTTTGACAATAGCGGCCGCAATTTTTGACCAATCAAAAAATCCTTGAAAATGCCCCTCGGCAGTGATTTTAGACAGGTCCATACCAAATTTCATCAAAATCGGATGAACGGTATAGGCGCTAGAGCACTGCACGGACTGACTGACGGACGGACTGACGGACGGACAGACTTTTTCCAGAAACCACTTTTTTGGACTCAGGGGACCCCCAGGATCATGGGAAACCCAAAATCTCAATTTCGAAATTTTGCACGAAAACAATACTTTCTCGCCATATATGGCTAGCGAGAAAGTAATAACGCTTGCGTAACAGTTATACACCACCTACCCTTGCATAAGAACCCGATAGCCGAGTGGTCTAAATGGTTGTCGGGTCTCACCGGTTCGATCCCGATCCTATTAAAGTTTTTCTAATCGGTATTCACCTCTGATATGTTCAGAATGTCAAGTGAAATGTATATCGAGGCTGTGGTGGTTCGGAACCCACCTAAAACTGTAGGTCCCCTTCGTGTACTAACACGGTCGTCATAAACCACGTACCTCATACCCACGTGTCCTCAAAAACGTCAACAAACCGCATTTTGTTTACAGCCTAAGTCAATGGCACTATAGTGACTAGTGGGTGGCTTACTTTGTATGGCATGCGAGCCAAACGTGTGAGTCACTCCTGGCGCAAGTCAGGTCCGGTACCTGCATAGAGTGATAGTCCTTTTACTAGAATTCTAGGTAGGATATGCCAACTGTATGGCAAGAGACCGAAGGCTCCTCACCTTGTATGGCAGGTAGGCCAAACCTGTGAGTCACTGTTCCGTACATGGCCACCCATGCTGCTTCCTTCCTCTATTGCCACCATCCATTGCCAGAATGGTAACTTGGAGGCTAATTTGAAGCCATCTCCTGTTCCTTTCATGCTTAACATGGCAGGAAGGGTACGGCGCCTATATAACGACCATTAACGGACTATTTTCTCGCTATAGAGAGGATTTCAAAACTTCATTTCGTCACAAAGGATGGCACAGTGACCTGACGTCAGCTTATGTAAGCCAGTTCAAAAATTTCTCCCTACATATGTATCAGTTACACAGTAGGAGAACAAAAACATATCGAACCTTCCAGAAATCATTCTGCTGGCAGAGCCCTCCTCCCAGGGGTGATGGACACCCCTGACTTTAGGTAAACATCCCTCTTCGACCTGAATTCCGAGTTCTCAGAACTACATAGACATTCCAGCGCCAAGGGTGAGTTATTCCTGGTTTTCAATGGGTTCTCAGAATATCAGGGTCCACCAGGACCACCCCCAGATAGTCCAAGCCGGCAAGTAAACAAAAACAATAAACAAGTTCGGAATTATACACTCATGCATGTAAACAACTAATATCACTGTTAGAACAACAGCAGAGCTTATCGGGACAGCACTCAGCCAGTCAAGGTTTTTCTAATGCTGCGCTAAGGTTGCGATCTCTCACGCTAAGAAATCTGCCGTGATGCCCACCTCAAGTCACCCCTTCTGCCAGGTTGCCATACCTTGGAAGGCTCTGTCCAGCGAGGTTTGCACCGGTAGGGAAAAACTGTAAGCCCGCTGAGAGGCGAACCTTTGGAGGTTGACATTGTGGATTTCTAGACCCGAAAGTGCCCATCACGCTGAATGGTTTACCCGAGAGGGTGTGGGACTCCACGGCGTTTGCCTCTCCGGAAGCTGGAATGGTGGGCTAGGAATGGCAACTCAGGGATGGCAAACTAAAACTCCCATCCCTCGCCACAAACCATACGTCCAGGGATGCCAACACGCCAGACCGGCCGTCCAGGACGTAAGGTAATGAGGCCGGAACAGAACCTGGTCCTCGTGGTACAATGCCCTGCCCCTGAGTCTTAACTAAAGCTCACCCCAAATTCAAGGTTTCCTAGGGGTGAGGAGCCGTCCTTAGGGGATGAAATGCCATCTGCCGCGCCAAAACCTTTGTCTCAAACAATAGCTCTAAATGCATCACTTTCAAGATTTGGCGGAAGAAAAAGAAGTCGTAGATGCACAGCGGACAATGTCTGTTGTTCAAGACCAGGTGCCGCACAACCTAAAGTCACTAAATTTCACAGGTTGTTGTGTTTCGAGAAGGTCATCCATCTAGCCGCGGCGTTGCGTAATAATGATAATAAAATAATAAGCCCACCAATCACAGCCCTTGGCATCTATAAGGTAAAAACGTTGGGTGTGACAGTCCTATACCTCACTATGGTAAAATATAACATCACCCAGGTCAGTACTCGTAGGGGACCTACAGTTTTGGGTGGGTTCCGAACCACCAAACTCTCAAAAGTACAAATTTTTTAGTTCTTAAAAAAAGTTGTGGCTACAATTTTTTTACAGAAAAAATTCTCCAATCCACAACTCTGTTTATATTATATGAAAGATAACTTTTCAAATAAACATACCTTGGTGCAATACCAGGTGCAATAAAAACCTAGGTACAGAGCAGATGTTTCGAAGCGCCAGTGTCGGCGGTAAGCTAAGTATGGGTGTGAAGTGGAGCGCGCGTGCCAGCTGCGGCAGGCAGATGCTCTGTCTCTCCACCTGTACAACTGTACAATGTCCATTATATACCTATACCTGAGCTTGTATATGTTATATAAAACAAGATAAAAAGCAGGGACGTAGCCAGGAAACTCGTGCAAACGAATCTGCGATGAAAAACACATATTTTCTGTCGATAAGGGCGTCTACGCAGTGATATTTAAATGCTCTGAAATATAATATGCCTTTTTAACGGCCGAATTTAACAGGTTTGTTGTGATTCTAGGTTCAGTCAATTTTTGGTTGATAAAAATCACTTTATCGTAAACTCACAACACTGTAAATAAAGGGTCCGACAATGGTCGCACTTGACTTTCTCGCAATTTTTATCGAAAATTTGATTTTTTTACGTGAATAATTTTTTTTTGCCAGAATTTTAACTTTTTCTAAAAAGTATTTTGCCACACATTGGGCGATACTTTTAGGCACCTGCATACCGAATTTCAAACATATCCGTCAAACAGTGAAGCGTCGTTCGACGCGCAAAGTATATGTTTTTACTTTCTCGCTAGCCATATATGGCGAGAAAGTATTGTTTTCGTGCAAAATTTCGAAATTGAGATTTTGGGTTTCCCATGATCCTGGGGGTCCCCTGAGTCCAAAAAAGTGGTTTCTGGAAAAAGTCTGTCCGTCCGTCAGTCCGTCCGTCAGTCCGTCCGTCAGTCCGTCAGTCCGTCAGTCCGTGCAGTGCTCTAGCGCCTATACCGTTCATCCGATTTTGATGAAATTTGGTATGGACCTGTCTAAAACTGCCGAGGGGCATTTTCAAGGATTTTTTGATTGGTCAAAAATTGCGGCCGCTATTGTCAAAAAACCGCCAAAATAATTCAAAAATCGTGTTTTTGGTTACTTAGACAAGCGCCGACGGTACACTTTTCAATCTATAACACTGAAAATTGGTATGTGTGTTGACAAATAGATGCTTCGAGGTCATTTTCAACTAAAATTGAATTGGTTGAAAATTACGGCCGTTCTGGACCAAAGTTCGATCGTTTCGGCGCCATTCACATTTATTGACCGATTGTCATGAAATTTGGTAAATTTGTGTAGAACCATGTAACTTAAACATCTGTCGAACAGAATTTTGTTATCTTCAAAATTACGGCTGTTGTAGTCAAAAAAGTGTCGAAAATGAGTTGAGAATGAGAAACCACGTTTTTGAATGGTCGGAACGCATTTGGGACTACAGTAATAGAATGACAGCCATGAAACTTGGTGGGAGTGATCTCAGATAGATGCTCTTGGGTCATTTTCAACCGATTCAGGATTGCTTAAAAATTACGCCCGCAAAAAAATCTCAAAGAAATCCAAAAAAAAAAAAAAAAAAAAAAAAAAATCACATGGGGCGAGAAAGTTTAGTGCGACTGTTGTCGGACCCTTTATTTATTTTGCATGTCAATGTCACGGTCTTAATTTTTAAATAAATGAAAATCTATTGAAAATGCCCTTGAAGCATCTATCTGCGAGACCACTTTTACCAATTTACAAGAAAATCCGTCGATTAGTGTTGTTGCAAATGTGACCTAACCAATCAAAAACGTGATTTCCATTTTTGGAATTTTTTTTTCCTATTTTTGACTTTATTTTGCCTATATTGGCCGCAATTTTGAATTGACTAAATATCTCTTCGACAAACCTTAATGTTAATAAGCACAAGTTTATGGATTTTTGTGAAATTCCGGCTAATACTGTTCATGGGGCCAAGATTTTCATACTGTTCATGGGGCCAAGATTTTCACGTATGGGCCAATTTTGGCCCATCTCAAAAACAAAAAAAGTAGTCCTGGAGCATCTATCTGGTAACACAACTGCAAAATTTGAAGGTTCTAACTTTATTACCGTACCGTGAAATGCGCCTTGAGTAGACAAAAACACGATTTCGAATTTTTTTTTTGACACTTTTTTGACAATAGTGGGCGTAATTTTTGCGTAACCAAAATTATATTAAAAATGTATCTCGGAACTGATTTTAGACATCTATATTCCAAATATGAGCCAAATCGGTTGACTGGTGTGCCGCGCTACAGACAAATGTACGGACGGACATGACCTAAAAACCACTTTTTTGGTATCTAGGACATCTGAAACGCCTTTTGCAATGAAAATCTCAAAATCGAAATTTTGCACGATAACATAACTTTCTCAGCCAATGTATTACATACGGGCGAGAAAGTAAAAATACATATTATATTTCAGAACATATAAATATCCTGTAGTTTCGTCATAAAGTGTGAAAAAATAAACATAAACAAATAGCGAATGTATCATATGTTTTGTCTTAAAACGACATATTAATACTCCAGAAGAAACAGTATCCAAGAGTAGAAAAATACGTTATCGTTAATTGCGAAGTGAGCTATTTTCTCCCTTTTTGAACGAACATGGTGTCAGAAGTATAGTGCACAGAATATCATTGAAACTAACTCCCCCAAATAATAAACAATAACAATAATAATAAAAGCAGCTCACAGCAAGCCATGGGTTTTTTAAGGCTGCGCTAAAGTTGCGAGCTCTCACGCTCAGAAATCTGCCGTGATGTCCACCTACAGCCACCCCTTCTGTCTCAACGAGGCTTCCTGAAACCTTCTGTACCTTCCCGTACAAAGGAAAGCTCCACTCAGATCAGTTGGGGAAGTGATAATGCGGGAAAGTCCAACCGCCCTGTGTCCGAGGCTTTAGTGAATATTCCTAATATTAGGTTGAAATACCACACTGGAAGATTTGGAAGTGGACCTGATAAACAAAGGTAATTTTCCCAAGTTATTTATTCTATAGGAAAGTACTATGATTGTAGGGTGGATCTTTGGCCGAAAAGGAGAAGTTGGACTCGGCTTCGGCCTATACTATAGGTACCAAATACCACAACAGCGTCGAGACATAATATGTTCCACTTGACGTGGTGAACATATCAGAGGTGACTGCCGATCAGAAAAGGATAGGAACCTGTATGACCCGAGGGGGTAACCACTCCAGAGATTCCATAAAGATTTCCAAAGATTCCCAACGATATTCATAGAAAGATGAACCCCGAAGGGGTAACCACTTCAAAAAAATTCCAAGATTCCCTGAGATTTCATAAAGATTTCCAGTGATTCCCAACGAGTGGTTAACCCCTCGGTATGACCCGGCTGTTCTTCCAAAGACAACTATGTCTGGAATGCACCGACACCTTCTCTTCGTCGAAGTAAGTAGTAGGTCACAAGTAGGCTGGGCTGACAAGCGACATAAAGACGTTGGGGCACGGTCAATGAGTCACTGTCGGGAGATTCCACTCGTGCATTCCACGATATGGGCCTATGGTCGAAAACATCGACAGTGGACACCGACCAAAGAGCACATGACTTGGCGCCACCGCCCGACCAGCCAAATGCCACTCTGCATTATTTCGAGACACGGTGACGTCAGCGCCAAGTGACGTCACTTGTCCAGCGCCACTTTGACGCGGCGCCATAAGGCCAACACGGGCCATAAGCTAAGGACAGGGCCGGGGTTCGATAGTCGGTGTCATCCACCCGGACCCGAAGACGCGAAGGCGCCCAACGCTCCGACTATAAGCTAAACATAGACACGTTTTCATCTCGCTGGAGCGCGCGGAATATCCCGCCAAACAAATATGGCCGCCGGAAATATTCCTCCACGTGCACCCGTGGAGGCTTCTACGGAAGATACCCCGCCATAAGATCAGTATGGGCGCTTCCGCCCCTCGCAGCTCCAGCACAAAGGGATGAGGCCGCCAAAGGGGCCCCAGGGACCAAAAATACCTACTGGGCCCCTTGGCCTGCACCCCACAAACAAAAGAAACCTACAGGGCCCGTGTTATTCTCCTATTCACAATCGAGACATCTCAGGTCGCCCGCCTCACCCTCAATTTCAAAATTCTATTTACCCCAGGTCCATCGCCTTTTCAGTAAATACAGAACAACCTTAAACGCACCAACCTAGGCTATTTTTGTGTTTACGTCAAATGTAAGAAAAAGAACACGAAAAGACACTTCGAAAAATCCTTTCTGCTTGGTCTTGCAGAAGAAATCATTTCTCCTGCTGCAAGATTCTTCATACAAATAGAATTTTAACATAATTTGCTAAAGACGTTTTCACATGCTATCGAAAGTATTTACACTAGGCAAAATTTACCCTCCAAATCCATCGTCTCTATGAACTATATTTTGGAAAAAATTACATGAGTTTCTGGAAGAATTCTTGGGAGAAACCTTGTTCTTGCATGCAAGATATACAAGAACAAGAACAAGACAAAAACTTCTCTTGCATTACAACTCCAAGGTGCGGTATGGGCAAGCGTGGTATTTTTGGCGCGAATAGCATAGTGGTAGTGGGCTATGACTGGAATGCACGTGTCTGAGGAAACGTCAATGACCATGTCCCCCTTCCAGGGTTATCCAAACCATCTCCAGCCACATCCGCGCTGGAAATACATTTCATTACTGGAGGAAACTTCAAACTTCCTCCAAATATAAATTCACTAACTTAACGACCTAATGTTTATCTTGTCCGATTATCTCTCTATAAGAAAATACCTGTATAGGTCTATTCCGGATCTGTTAACGCAGAGTTAAAGACGAGATAACGAAGGGTGGTTTTCACAAATTCCTTACCTGCAGATGGAAATTTATCCTCCCGATAAAGTAGCCGGAACCTTTATCTTGCGGTCAAAAGTCCACTAGCTATAACGTTATGATAAAGGCGCTATCAGCAGGATGGTGAAACGCACCAACTCTTCCTTTCGAGAGGATAACACTATAGTGAACTTTTAGGAGTCACTATAGAAGACTTTATATAGGGGGTGACGGGTGCATGACATTTTGGGTTTGTCAAGTTCGTTATAGAGAGAGGGGTTCTGCTTAAAATTAGAGTGCGATCCTTAGTAGACAGACATTAATATACGTTTGGACACCCATAGCCACTTCATCCTCTGTCTAGGAGTCAGACTTCATTTCGACCCTCACCTCTCATCGTATCTATAAGTTAAACACTATGGTTACAAACAACAAGACGAACTCTTGGGGGAGTTTCAGCCCTATATAGGAAAAGCCAGGAGCAAGTGAGACAGTGACCTCTGTACACTATCAGAAGTACACACATACAGGGAAAAATCTCTGCAACTCGAGAGTAGAACCTCTTGCTTCATGGCCCAGAGCCTTCCACAAAAAGGTAAGCCTTCGCCAGTGCTGCTGCCCAACCATATAGGACCATGCTGGGCAATATATTACCACCTAAAACTGTAGGTCCCCATCGTGTACTGATGGGTGGGGTATTTGGTAATGCTGCCAGCTGAGCAAGATGGATAATTCTTGAAATAGTCTGGAGATTTCCACAGGGTGGCTGAGGGAGATGAGACAGAGGAGGGTAGTTTGGCCACCCCTAGACTACTCACCCTCTGTCTGGGGGTGAGTCTCCGTTTCGACCCCTCGCCTCGTCGCCGGCCGCACCCTCCCCCAGCAGCAGATGCCGAGAATCCTCACGGGCCTCATAGAGGGTGACCATCCACCATCCCCTCTCTGCGAGACGTATGAATGTCTTACCTTGGAGGGGTGGGGCATACTATTCGACTTTAGGTAACGCCAGAGGTCAAAGGGGATGGATTCTGCCCATCTGCCACTATTCTAAGGGTGCGTCCCACCATACTCGGTTAACGTTAAACTCCAGTTAAATTCCAAATATTGTACGGTAAAACCCAAATTTAACTGGAGTATAACCGGATATATTTGCTCTGATATATAAATACTGGAACGTCATAAAGCAGTCTACTCAGAGCGGATTTCACCACTTCTTAAAATACACTATAGTGCGATTGCACTTGCCATAAGCTAAACATAAGATAAGCTAAATCTGTCCATTACGGGTCCACTATACCTGACGGTATTTTTTGCCGCCCATATGATTAACATTGCGAGCGGCGATTCATTTTCAAGGTTTACCCTTAGTTGGAAAGACAAAAAATTTTGCCTGTACCTAGCCCTAACAATGTTCTAGGGAGTGTTCGAAGCAGATTTCCCAATTTCTCACTGGTTTCCTTTATTGCAACTGTTTTGCAAATGCTAGCATCGCATACCTCAAGAAAAGTGCTGTATCTCGAAAACCAGTAAAAAATAAAGGGTCCGACAACAGTCGCACTAAACTTTCTCGCCCCATGTGATTTTTTTTTTTTTTTTGATTTCTTTGAGATTTTTTTGCGGGCGTAATTTTTAAGCAATCGAAAATCGGTTGAAAATGACCCAAGAGCATCTATCTGAGATCACTCCCACCAAGTTTCATGGCTGTCATTCTATTACTGTAGTCCCAAATGCGTTCCGACCATTCAAAAACGTGGTTTCTCATTCTCAACTCATTTTCGACACTTTTTTGACTACAACGGCCGTAATTTTGAAGATAACAAAATTATGTTCGACAAATGTTTAAGTTACATGGTTCTACACAAATTTACCAAATTTCATGACAATCGGTCAATAAATGTGAATGGCGCCGAAACGATCGAACTTTGGTCCAGAACGGCCGTAATTTTCAACCAATTCAATTTTAGTTGAAAATGACCTCGAAGCATCTATTTGTCAACACACATACCAATTTTCAGTGTTATAGATTGAAAAGTGTACCGTCGGCGCTTGTCTAAGTAACCAAAAACACGATTTTTGAATTATTTTGGCGGTTTTTTGACAATAGCGGCCGCAATTTTTGACCAATCAAAAAATCCTTGAAAATGCCCCTCGGCAGTAATTTTAGACAGGTCCATACCAAATTTCATTAAAATCGGATGAACGGTATAGGCGCTAGAGCACTGCACGGACTGACGGACGGACTGACGGACGGACAGACTTTTTCCAGAAACCACTTTTTTGGACTCAGGGGACCCCCAGGATCATGGGAAACCCAAAATCTCAATTTCGAAATTTTGCACGAAAACAATACTTTCTCGCCATATATATGGCTAGCGAGAAAGTAAAAATGGGAAATCTGCTTCGAACACTCCCTAGAACATTGTTAGGGCTAGGTCAGGCAAAATTTTGTGTCTTTCCAACCAAGGGTAAACCTTGAAAATGAATAGCCGCTCGCAATGTTAATCTTATGGGCGGCAAAAAATGCACCGTCAGGTGTAGCGGACCCTTAATTTTAACTGGGCATGGTGGGACGCACCCTAAATCTGCTCGATAGTACACTTTAATAGGTGAAATACAGATTTTTGTCACCTGAGATTTTATTCACTTGAACCAAAGCAAAGCACTTTTCCTCATGTTATAATAGAAACTAACCTCTGTATTGCACCAATAACATTGTAAATCCTTAGTCAATTTTATCAAGGACGTAAAGAAAGCAAAAATTCATTAAAATGACTTTTGCATGGTAACTTCACAGTGTTTGAATTACCAAAACATCAACAAAGCCGCTGATACCAATGTCGAGTCCGCTTGTTGATGTTTGGGTAATTGAAACACTGTGAAGAAACCAAAAGTCATTTTAATGAATTTTTGATTACTTTATGTTCTTAAAATAATTGACGAAGGATCTGCTATGTTTTTATTGCAATAAGAAGGCTAGTTTCTACGATAATATGAATAAAAAATATTCCACCGAATTCGTGCAGTGCAATTTTGACAAATCGAAAAACCTTTACACCGATTAAAATCAATTCCTTTCCAAAAAGTACCAGCATCATGTAACCTATATTAAATTGCCATTGAACAGGGCATTCCCACACAAACTCGCCCTCGATCATCTCAATTGACCGTGGTTAACTATTTGATTGGCATGAGAATGGTTGCATTTGTATGACAGTGGTAGCTGGTAATGCTGCGGGTGCATTCAAGCACTGCACTAATCTCGATCAACAAAATGACCTTGACATTTGAAAAGGTCATTTCGATCAGCCAAGAGCCAACTGGTCAACACACCGTCTACATACTCTAACAAAGACAGCTTTTTGTTTGTGTAATTTTTCTGCACTATGCACTCAGTGGACACTAATAGTGCCTAGTACATTAAGCAATTTTCCATCGTGCTACAGGACCTACAGTTTTAGGTGGGTTCCGAACCACCACAGCCTCGATGTACATTTCACTTGACATGTTGAATTTATCAGAGGTGAATGCCGATCAGAAAAAATTTGTAGGATCGGAATTAAACGGAATCATAGCCGTATCCACGGGGGGGGGGGGGGGGGGGGTTTAGGGGGTTAAACCCCCCCCCCCATGAGCGGAAAATTAACATGGTAATACCAACGTGAAGCAAAAAAAATATAGGCTAAACCCCCCCCCCCCCCCTTGACACTAAAACCCCCCCCATGACCGCTTTCTGGATACGGGCCTGAACGGAATCATAAAGGGTCTCCTGATGACGTCACAGATCTTGAAGGACAAGAGTTGAGATACATTTTTTGTCACTCTGTGTAACGACAAACTCACTATAACGAACAAATTCTACTACTTGACCGTTATCAGAATGCAACTCTGTAACGGTGCTTCAAATATGCAGTAAATTGGAAAAATATTTATCGAATCAAGATTAGATAACAGTACTGAGTAGCAAACCTACTACCTGCTCAAATTCTTGATAAAATAAACAATATTATCAAGGAAAATTATCAAGTTAACTGACCTTCTGAGTTGAGTAAAACTTTATTAAGTTGGATCAGATGAGTTGCTAATCCTGAAGACCGTGGTCTAAGACTCGCGTGACTGGGTTCGAATCCCGGTATAGCAGCAATTTTTTGTTGGTATAGCATGGATGTCACACCAAATATTCATTTGGCTTCGGCCACTAATCAGTTTGTTTAAGGGTCCACTATACCTGACGGTGCATTTTTTGCCGCCCATAAGATTAACATTGCGAGCGGCGATTCATTTTCAAGGTTTACCCTTGGTTGGAAAGACACAAAATTTTGCCTGTACCTAGCCCTAACAATGTTCTAGGGAGTGTTCGAAGCAGATTTCCCATTTTTTTTTGCTGGTTTTCGAGATACAGCACTTTTCTTGAGGTATGCGATGCTAGCATTTGCAAAACAGTTGCAATAAAAGAAACCAGTGAGAAATTGGGAAATATGCATCAGTGTCTTCGGGCTAAGGGTATGGGCTGTAACCGCCAATAGCGCCCTTAAAAAAACGTATAGTTTGATACGCCAGCCAATGGCAAGGTGCTACTGGATTGGAAAACAAGAAAAATTATATCCAGGCATAATGTACAGGGTACAGGGACATGATGTCCCTATAATGGACACCCCTCTATAGGGACTGAACGGTCCTTTGATAAACTCATGCTGTAACTCTCTATAGCTCTCTAGTCAGACTGTACCTGATCCTGCCATTCAGAAGCAAAAGCTTGAAAAGTTTTCGTGTCAGCAGAAAAACAAAAATCAAGGAAGCTTCATTTGTTTTTACCCCTTAAAGAATCAAATTATGTCATTTTAGCTCATTACTGTTTATGGACGCTTCTAGAAACACATTTTTGACCAAAATGTTAGATATTTATTTGATCTGAAGGCTGTCACTCACTGTTAAGACACTCTATATAACGAGCAAACCCTCACCCATTTCCATAATATCCCCTTCTCTATAGCGAACTCTCTCTACAGCGAACGAATGTAGATGCTCCCTACTCGGTCGTTATAGAAAGTCTGTACAGGTCATTTGTAACGCCAGGAACTTGAAGTCTGAAGAAGGCTGAATATACATTCGCTATATTTTTTTACGTTCGGACTTCAAACTTTCTGAGAAAACTATTGGATATTTAAATATTCTGAAATATAAAATGTCTTTTTAACGTCATTACTCATCATGAGGCTATGTTGTGATTTCACGATCGGTTAATTTTGGACAATTCTTCATCGTAAAATCACAACAACATAGCCTCATGAGTAATGACGTTAAAAATCATATATCATAATCATAATCATATTTCAGAATATTTAAATATCCAATAGTTTTCTCACAAAGTTTGAAGTCCGAACGTAAAAAAAAATAGCGAATATATATACAGCCTTAATATGCTGCGATTTAACAAATTTTTTTTGGCAGAAATCACTCAGACCAAAATATGAAACTAAATACTGACTATAAAAAGTCATATTATAATAATTCAGAAGAAATAAATACCCAACTGTTACAGCGTCAAAAATGAGAAACGAAAGAAAAACCAAAATTTGAAAATTGGCGCGAAAACGAAGCAGGGCAGCCATGACTCGCCGTGACTCGCCGCGTCCCCGTCTCAGCGCGTCAGTCGCCGCCATGGCTTCATCAAGCAAACAACATGTCGCTCTGCGTCCGATCAGCCTGCTCAGGGCTTCCTCTGCTGCTATCCGGCCAATGCAGCCATTGCGAATGCATCCAGGTTTTGAAATAAAGCATATGAATGTTACGAGGCGCAATACGGAGATGCTTATTCAGCTGGTGAAGGAGAATAGAGCTATCTACGATCCAGAGAACTACCACCACCGTGATTTTCTCTATTTGAATGGAGTCTGGGAGAACATCGGCAAGAAACTTGGCATCTCGGGTAAGGCCAACGTCTAGGACCTGACGATGCATTTTTTGCCGCCCATAAGATTAACATTGCGAGCGGCGATTCATTTTCAAGGTTTACCCTTGGTTGGAAAGACACAAAATTTTGCCTGTACCTAGCCCTAACAATGTTCTAGGGAGTGTTCGAAGCAGATTTGCCAATTTCTCACTGGTTTCTTTTATTGCAACTGTTTTGCAAATGCTAGCATCGCATACCTCAAGAAAAGTGCTGTATCTCGAAAACCAGTAAATAAATGGGAAATCTGCTTCGAACACTCACTAGAACATTGTTAGGGCTAGGTACAGGCAAAATTTTGTGTCTTTCCAACCAAGGGTAAACCTTGAAAATGAATCGCCGCTCGCAATGTTAATCTTATGGGCGGCAAAAAATGCACCGTCAGGTATAGCGGACCCGATCGGAAAAAAATTGATATAACCCGGGATCGAACCGGCGTTTCTCTAAACACGACCATCTACACCACTTGGCTATCGAGGGTAGACACAATGCTGTTTGTTCACGTTTTTGAAGGGCATTCTTCTGAGGGAACTGTCGGATATTTATTTCTTCTGAAATATAATATGACCCTTTAACAGTAGTTCATTATGTTGGGATTCTACACGGGAAGGGACTCAGCTATGAAGCAGGAGGACTGTCGGTCGTCATTCTGACTAAATTACCCCTTGTACAGAGGTCACGAAAGGTGGGAACCAGTACCTCACTAGGCCTTTCTCGTTCATGACGTATAAATATACAAAGAACAAGAACTGAGCACGATGGGGACCTACCACCACAGCAAACTTCTTTTGGTTACAGGGCGCGTTGCCAGAAGCCGATGGAAAAACATTCGCAGCAACTATCTTCGGGAGAAGAGGGCGCGGAAGGGAAACATTCGCTGGAGGTACTACCCTCTTCTGTCCTTCCTGGACGAAAGCAAAAGTATTCAGTTTTACGCCAGGCCACACCTGAAGCCCGCACAGCGCAAGCCAAAGCAGACGGCACCACCGGTCGACGACAACATCCAGACACTCGAGTTCGATTCTGATGATGAAGAAGCTTTAAGAATGAGTGAAGAGGTACTGGAAGATGAAGAAGAAGAGGAGTCCAATGATCCTCAGCCATCCAGTTCTGGAGAAGTTACCGCGGACAACATTGACCTGATGTACCTGGAACATCTGGCTACTTTGGCAGAGAAAGCTCGGGAAGAGGAAGATGACAATTTGCTGTTTCTGAAGAGCCTTGCGCCTACCATGAAGAGGCTGCGGCCCCTGGACAATATGGAGTTTAGGGTGCAGGTGCTAGAGTTACTGAAGAAGAAGTTAGTCAAGCTGGAGCAGACTTCCTCGTGAAGTGTCGAAGATGAAGAGGGACCAGCCCTAGACAACATGGAATTCAGAAAAGACTGATGAAGAATGTTTCAACGTCAGAATGCTGCTTTCCACAATGAAGAGGGTTCAGACTTTGATACTGGAGTTACTGAAGAAAAAAACTAATGAAGTAGGGGAATACTTCAGCGTGAAGTGTCCAAGATGAAGAAGAACCAGCCCTAGACAACACGGAAGTCAGGAAAGACTGATGAAGGAGGAGAATGCTTCAACGTCAGAATGCTGCTTTTCACAATGAAGAGGGTTCAGACTTTGATACTGGAGTTACTGAAGAAAAAAACTAATGAAGTAGGGGAATACTTCAGCGTGAAGTGTCCAAGATGAAGAAGAAGCAGCCCTAGACAACACGGAAGTCAGGAAAGACTGATGAAGGAGGAGAATGCTTCAACGTCAGAATGCTGCTTTTCACAATGAAGAGGGTTCAGACTTCGATACAGGAGTTACTGAAGAAAAAAACTAATGAAGTAGGGGAATACTTCAGCGTGAAGTGTCCAAGATGAAGAAGAACCAGCCCTACACAACATGGAATTCAGGAAAGACTGATGAAGAATGCTTCAACGTCAGAACGCTGCTTTTCACAATGAAGAGACTTCAGACTTTGATACTTGAGTTACTGAAGAAAAAACTGATGAAGTAGGGAATACTTCAGCGTGCAGTGTCCGAGATGAAGAAAAACCAGCCCTAGACAGCATGGAATTCAGAAAAAGCTGATGAAGAATGATTCAACGTCAGAAAGCTGCTTTTCACAATGAAGAGACTTCAGACTTTGATACTTGAGTTACTGAAGAAAAAACTGATGAAGTAGGAGAATACTTCATCGTGAAGTGTCCAAGATGAAGAAGAACCAGCCCTACACAACATGGAATTCAGGAAAGACTGATGAAGAATGCTTCAACGTCAGAACGCTGCTTTTCACAATGAAGAAACTTCAGACTTTGATACTTGAGTTACTGAAGAAAAAACTGATGAAGTAGGAGAATACTTCCGCGTGAAGTGTCCAAGATGAAGAAGAACCAGCCCTAGATAACACGGAATTCAGAGAAGACTGATGAAGCAGGAGAATGCTTCAACGTTAGGATGCTGCTCAAGAGTTAGTTAAGAAAAACTGATGAAGTGCCCTGGTGCCCAGCTCGGGAATCCTAATGCATCTGTGAATACTTCAACGTTACAGTCGGACCACAATAACTCAGTTTTTCATCTCATCTCCTTCTAATGGGACAGAAGAGAGACACTTTGTTTGGAAAAGAAAAAATGCTCTGGTCTTCTACAAATAAATATTCTCAGTAGATATCGTCCTGGAGTGTTTAGTAGACTCGTCATAAAAAAGAAGTTAGTACGAAGACCCTAAGAACACTCAAGAACGACATCTTCTTTTATAGGAAGACCCGAGAATTGTTTCTTTCTCCAGCGAAGTGTCTGTCTTCTACCTCATTATAAAGAGACCAGAAGAAGTCTCAGGTTATCGTAGCCCGAGTATAGGACTCAGGTGCCTAGTTGAAGATACCTGTTCCTCTGGATAACCTGGAGTTTACTGGAACAGCTGAAGATAAAACTGGGCAAGCAGATGTCTTCATCGTAAGGACTACAGAGGTGATAAAGCTGGAGAAAATTTTAATTCCGATCACTCCGAACTTTCAGGGATTTCACGGTACAGCACTCGGGAAAGTGATCTCAGACGTAAACTTTTCGACTGAGTTTCAATTAAAACCTTTAATGACTGAGGAAAGGTATTAAAATAATTGTTCCATTATCAGAATTGTCCATTCCTTCCTCATTCTGGCAGAGCCGTGTTATACTCAGACCACGAAGCACTTCGCTACACGTAAAAGGGTTCGCACACGGCATGCAACAAACTTTTTTCTCAGGAAGATACACCTTAAGAGGACGCTATACCTGACGATGCATTTTTTGCCTCCCATAAGATTAACATTGCGAGCGGCGATTCATTTTCAAGGTTTACCCTTGGTTGGAAAGACACACAATTTTGCCTGTACCTAGCCCTAACAATGTTCTAGGGAGTGTTCGAAGCAGATTTCCCATTTTGTTACTGGTTTTCGAGATACAGCACTTTTCTTGAGGTATGCGATGCTAGCATTTGCAAAACAGTTGTAATAAAAGAAACCAGTGAGAAATTGGGAAATCTGCTTCGAACACTCCCTAGAACATTGTTAGGGCTAGGTACAGGCAAAATTTTGTGTCTTTCCAACCAAGGGTAAACCTTGAAAATGAATCGCCGCTCGCAATGTTAATCTTATGAGCGGCAAAAAATGCACCGTCAGGTATAGCGGACCCTTAACTAGGTGCTTCATTGGTGTCAAGACTCAAGAGAATGGGCAAATTCAATAAGGTGGATACAGTAGGGTTTCTATTGCAGATCACAAATCAAGAAAACAGATCTATTTCACAAGCAAGACGTCACACTTTAACCTGGCTTCCTTTTGGTGAAGTTGCAGAAATTTTTTTCGTAACAATTTTTTCATAACTTCTGTTGCGTCAAGTTTTTTGAAGGAATCTTCTGATATTAGTCTGCACTGGGATGTGAGACAGGTGTACACTAAATTTCAGAAAAATCGTCTGAACGGTAAAGGCGCTAGAGGCGGGAACGAACAGACTCTAAAATCTCGAATTTAAAATTTAGGCAGGACATATTGCGGCAGGAATATCTTTCGTCACAATTTTGTCAAGTTTTTAAAAAAAAACCCTTCAAGGTATAGATGCAAAGTGACTTCAGATAGGTGTATGCCAAGTGTCATCAAAATCGGTAAAACGGTGTGGCCACTAGGGCATTTTCCAAAATCCCGACTCCGAAATTATGCATGAAAACACTTTCGTGCGAATATTTTCCAGGGGAGGATTGAAGGAGGAAGGGTTGTAAACCCCCTTTTGCGCGGCAAGATGATTTTGGCTATAAGGTGGATAGTAAAACGCATTAGGCAGGAAAGAGGGAGAGATAGGCAGAATATACAGGGGGGAGGAGGTCATCGCCCTCGTCGCGCCGCACTATCGATTCTGTCTACCGCGCGGCGCATTCTGGAGCCGCCCCCGCATAAGCTAAATATGGGGGACTGACGTTGGCTAGACGCCGCGTCCGCCCTAGAATAGTTATCGCACATCGCACATCACACTGCACGGCTACACCCGGCGCCTTATCCGCACTGGAGAATGAAGGCCGGCTGCCGTGCCCCTCATTTACAGACCAGAGCATTGTCGGAGGGCGACAAGCCCAGCAGCTACACCATTTCAAGAAGTACATCCATCGTGCTCAGCTGGCAGCACTAACAAAAACCAGCTCCCCACCCGATAGGGACCTACAGTTTTAGGTGGATTCCAAACCCTCAAACACATCTGATGTGACATCTATGCATGCTGCCCACAAAAAAAAATTGCTGGCACTGGGATTTGAAACCAGGACCGTCTGAAACTGACTATGTAAAAAAACCCCAATCACCAAAATTTTGGGTAAAATAATGATAATAATCCTATGGCTCACCATACTACAATATTAATAATATAAAGATATCATGGCCCCCTACAGCAGAGAAACGCGAAATATGAAGTGATCGGTTGCACGTGGCGGGAATTTCCAACAGCGTCATCTAGAAGGGATCCACGTGGGCTGGAGCCACGTGTGCACGTGCAAAGGGGTCGACGCCCTTGCTCCCCAATACCCCCTCCCCCTCAGAGGCCTTCTTTAAGGCCAACTCTAACACTGTCTGTGTCAAGAATCTGTCTGGCCTCCCTACCATCCTAGTGAGTCTATAGACAGTACTACCAAATACCCACTCCCTACCCATCGGGAACCTACAGTTTTCAGTGGGTTTCGAACCACCACATGCTGAACATATCAGAGGTGAATGCCGGCCAGAAAAACTTTGACAGGATCGGGATCGAACCGGTGTGACCCGGCATAGCTAGATTATAGAAAAGTCAATGTTACGTAAACTTTACACGACTCGCATGATAATGACTCATTCTTCTTCGATGTGCACTTTATATAAACAAAACGTATATGACCTACGCAGCGTATTGAATCAATAAACAACGTAAAAAGGTTTAAGAGGACGCTATACCTGATGATGCATTATTTGCCACCCATAAGATTAACATTGCGAGCGGCGATTCATTTTCAAGGTTTACCCTTGGTTGGAAAGACACAAAATTTTGCCTGTACCTAGCCCTAACAATGTTCTAGGGAGTGTTCGAAGCAGATTTCCCAATTTCTCACTGTTTTCTTTTATTGCAACTGTTTTGCAAATGCTAGCATCGCATACCTCAAGAAAAGTGCTGTATCTCGAAAACCAGTAAAAAAATGGGAAATCTGCTTCAAATACGACCTAGAACATTGTTAGGGCTAGGTACAGGCAAAATTTTGTATCTTTCCAACCAAGGGTAAACCTTGAAAATGAATCGCCGCTCGCAATGTTAATCTTATGGGCGGCAAAAAATGCACCGTCAGGTATAGCGGACCCTTAAGACATGGTGTAGGAACTGTAGAAGGAAGTAAACTTCAACTATCCCACGGCAAATACCACAAAAACCACTAGAAAAATTGATAAATCCTCGTAGGACATTATAAAATATTTTAAGATTTTTAAATGTGGCATTCACCAGTGCCTTATCGTGCAGATTAAGTTAGTAAATTTATATTGCCGTTAAAAGTCCACTAGCTAAGGTGAAGATAAGGGCGCTATCGGCAGGATGGTACGAGCAGTACGAGGTACCGGACACAATCGCGAAATTAGAGATTTTTTTTCCCTATTTTCTGGGAAAGCTACCTATTGGATATTTAAATGTTCTGAAATATAATGTGCCATTTCATCGTCAATATTTAATTGATAATGCTGTGATTTTACGATCGAGTAATTTTGCAAAATGTGAGCGCACTTTGAGGTTTAGGATATAAGATGATAACAGTGGATAACAGAAGCAGCCATGTTGGGTCATGACGTCACTTTATTTACATTCTGAATACAACGGTTTATGTTTCTCCTACACAAAAAAAATAAAAATAAATAAATAATGACAAATATCAGTTATATATTTCAGAACACCCAACGGTGTCCTAAAAAAATGTCGGGGAAACTATAATACCGTTAGGCATTGAACACCATATTATAAAATACATAAAAGCGGTATAGCCAAAAGGAGGCAAAGCTCCCAAGCAGAAGATGGACAATACACTGTAGCGGGACCTGTCTCGTATATTCCTTTTTATGACAAAGAACCTGACAACAATGCAAACTGCCTCAGCAACAATGTAAGGAAGAAATGACAATAAAATTGTCAATGTGTCAGGCGTTTTGTTTTATTTGTAAGACAGGTATTCTGGTCAGGGCTAGGAATTCTCTTGTCACTCCTACATACCATGAGCCCTGGACGGTCGATCTGGGGTACTGACATCCCTGAGTTGTCATTCCTAGCCCGCCATTCCAGGAAGCATCGTAAGAAGCCAGCTAAACACCGAACTCAAGCGACTGGACTAGATCAGTGACTTCACCGGTTCGATCCCGATCCTTTCAAAGTTTTTCTGGTCGGCATTCACCTCTGATATGTTCAGCATGTCAAGTGAAATGTATATCGAGGCTGTGGTGGTTCGGAACCCACCTAAAACTGTAGGTCCCCGTCGTGTACTAACACGATGGGTGGGGAGCTGGTACTATGCAGTGCTGCCAGCACGATGGATAATTCTTGAAATGGCCGATGGGAAAAAAAACATAACGGAAATTTGCAGAATGAAACAGTCGTTGGTGTACAGGGGAAGGAGGTGCACGGGTGCACGTGCACACGTGGCTCGTGTAGGGGTCGTTGGACTCTCTGGAGCTCCCCCCCCCCCCTCGTTTCCCCTCTGTCTGGGCCCAAAACCACCCCTCACCCTCCCAGAAGGCAGCAACCCTCCGTCCGATCCGGCAACCGGCTGCCGCAAAAACTGAGCTAAACATGGAAAACACGTTTGGGCTCAGTACCGTATCAAGTCGTCTTAGGTCGTTAAGGGTGTCTACGCAATCGCGTGTTTGTTTACGTTTTTTTCTGCACACTTTATGAAGAAATTATTGGATATTTAAAAGTTCTGAAATATATGTCTTTTAACGTCATGAATTAAGAGGACGCTATACCTGACGATGCATTTTTTGCCTCCCATAAGATTAACATTGCGAGCGGCGATTCATTTTCAAGGTTTACCCTTGGTTGGAAAGACACAAAATTTTGCCTGTACCTAGCCCTAACAATGTTCTAGGGAGTGTTCGAAGCAGATTTCCCAATTTCTCACTGGTTTCTTTTATTGCAACTGTTTTGCAAATACTAGCATCGCATACCTCAAGAAAAGTGCTGTATCTCGAAAAACAGTAAAAAAAAAAAAATGGGAAATCTGCTTCGAACACTCCCTAGAACATTGTTAGGGCTAGGTACAGGCAAAATTTTGTGTCTTACCAACCAAGGGTAAATCTTGAAAATGAATCGCCGCTCGCAATTTTAATCTAATGGGCGGCAAAAAATGCACCGTCAGGTATAGCGGACCCTTAACAGGCTATGTTGCGATCTTGCGATCGAGTAATTTTGGATGAATTTTTTATTGACTGAAAACACTCGTGACACTCGATCGTAAAGACATATTTTGGAATATTTAAATATCCAACTGTGTTCTCAAGAGATTTAACCTCCCGATAAAGTAGCCGAAATCGTAATCTTGCCACTAGCTAACGTTATGATAAGGGCGCTATCGGCAGGACAGTGAAAGGCGCCAACTATTCTTATCGGGAGCATAACGGTATAGAGAACTTATACGGGCCACTATAGTATAGGTAGACTTATGAACTGGTGAAACCTACCCTTAGTACGCACCCTCACTGAGACAGTTCGCACAGGGGTTGTGTCTGGGTACAGTCTGGTGTCTCTTCAATTCTATACTGAACCTATGGAGAATAGAGGGTGATTAAAAACCTATTGTTAAGGACACCACCGTGAGAAAGCTGCCTCAAAGATACGTCTCACGCACCCTGTAGTGCGTCTATACTTCGGTCCCACCCTATAGTCTATAAAGAATACCGGAAACTACGCATCTCATTGCAGAATGGGGTATTTTTGTACCTCCAGGATGTTCTCGATAGCTCAGTTGTCCACTTTAGGGTCGCACCGGTTCGATCCCGATCATACCAAAATTATTCTGATCGGCATTCACCTCTGATATGTTCTCAGTCTCAAGGCTGCGGTTGTTTAGAACCCACCTAAAACTGTAGGTCCCCATTGGGAGCTGGTAAGCACAATGGATAATTCTAACCTAACACAAGTGGCCCAAAATTCTCTGGACTGCCATAGAAAAAATAATTTCTAATGCATTGGAGTGACGCAGCGTGATATCTCAGATGATTCTGGTGCCACGTCTTAGTCACATGGGCGGTGCTATTGACACGTCGGCCATGTTGCGCGACTGTTACGCGAATATTGACCCTGACTCCAGCCAAGGCCGTCGTGGGAGCACCATACTAATTCCACGATAACGTCACAAGTTGCCAACTTGCCACATCTTATGCAATCGCCAAATTGTCGTGCAACCAGATAAATTATATAAAACAGAGGGGATTGGAGAAAAAACTAAAGGTGACATGACACATATGACATTTCTTACTGGCATAAAAATTTGAATTACTTTTGTTCTAGAATTTCTTGCATACAAGAACAAGAGTTGACTTTGGCTGCAAGAACAAGAACTCTTACAAGAGTTCTCGCAAGAGTCTTGCATAAACCCAGGCAGTTTTTTTTTCCAAAGCTTCATTCATGTATTGCAGTCCATATTTTGTACGAAAAACTCTGCAGACTATGCGACGATATAGATTGCACTTGAAATGGCCGCTTGGTAGGCAAAAAACCACATTTTAACACCAGAAAATTCCATGTGTATGCAAGAAATTGGAAGAGTCTCGCAGCAAGAACAAGAACAAGGGTATAAGAAATAATTTCTACTGCAAGAACAAGAACAATATAGGATTTTTACTGGAACAGGAAATGCCGTTCCTTGTTCTTGTTCTTGCATCGTGCATCACTATAAGCTGAAATTGTATATGGAGTCATTTTGGTTCCAATAATCAGGCGGTCTACCGATTTCTGTAACGGTAACTTCCATAACAAGGGAGTTATGGAGGAAAACAATTTCTCCCAAACTTTTCGTCTTATCATCACAAAAGTCCCTTTCTACAAAGCTGGGACTGAAAACGTCAAAAAACAGCATTTGTATCTGCAGTCATAACGCGGGGAAGTTGACCATTGGTGACTTTCTTCAGCGAGTCATGAGCGATTGTTGACCGGGGCGGAAATCAAGTTGACCCTCGGGTCATTTCCCTGTCTTTTAATGACTGAGTGACGTCACATGACGCACCTCGCCACGCACCCGACCCGTGATCACTGGACTACACGGCACGTGACTGACTAGTCACTCACTCACTTTCCCGTATTAACACTATTGGATCAGAGTAATGACACCCACTGTCCAAAAAAAAAAGTTTCCAAATTTTTTGTTCAAAACAAGAAGTAGACTTAATGGTCCGCTATACCTGACGGTGCATTTTTTGCCGCCCATAAGATTAAAATTGCGAGCGGCGATTCATTTTCAAGGTTTACCCTTGGTTGGAAAGACACAAAATTTTGCCTGTACCTAGCCCTAACAATATTCTAGGGAGTGTTTGAAGCAGATTTCCCATTTTTGCTACTGGCTTTCGAGATACAGCACTTTTCTTGAGGTATGCGATGCTAGCATTTGCAAAACAGTTGCAATAAAAGAAACCAGTGAGAAATTGGGAAATCTGCTTCGAACACTCCCTAGAACATTGTTAGGGCTAGGTACAGGCAAAATTTTGTGTCTTTCCAACCAAGGGTAAACCTTGAAAATGAATCGCCGCTCGCAATGTTAATCTTATGGGCGGCAAAAAATGCATCGTCAAGTATAGCGTCCTCTTAAACCTAACGTTTTTGCATACTATAGCCATGATTCTAATACCCCTAAGAAGGCTGAATTTCATCACTTCCCGATAGTGTCTATAACGAGAGGATTTAACGAACGGATTTACGTTATCGTATGTTTAGCTTACGACAAGTGCGATCGGAGAGAAACAAGTGCAAGCGCAAGACATTTGTCGTAAGCTAAACAAACGATAACGTAAATCCGTTCGTTAAATTCTCTCGTTAAAAGACACTATCGGAAAGTGGTGAAATTCAGCCTAAGGGTTGCAACTTCGGTAACCTCTGTAAAGAAGTAAGTGAAACAGACAGAATGACTCCCGAAAGTCGAGTTTTGCCCCAGCCGGTGACAGCCAGGTAACCATCAAGCGGAAAACATTGCTGACATCGGGATTTGAACCCAGGCCCCTCAGGACACAAGTCTGGCCACAGTGATATGATTATGAAAGGATTGACTAAGAAGTGAAGATGATGAAGGCAGGCAGGGAATGAATGACCGGCGTGTAGGGTTCATGGACGCTCCAGTCAAAAACATTCCAGCAAACCGTCCCGCCTATAAGCTAAACACAGGCGGAGTTGTCTCCATTTTTCCCGCCTAAAACTTTGTAGCGTCGTAGCAAGTTCAAGCGCCTCCTGAGTACATCAACCGTAAACAAGTCTTCTGCTCTTCTAGCCCCCTCGTAAACACTTCGAGTGTGACTAGGCCGAAATCACTTTCCCATATTTGTTACTGCAAATTTAAATTTTTGAATATGTTTCCATTGGATATGAATGTCCCCTTAATGAACAGTTGTGTACCTCTCTATAACGAAAACCTCTTTATAGCGAGGAAACACAACAGTTCCTTGACTAAAGCTGATTCTTTCTGAACCTCTTTCTGTATTGTGTTCTCTTTATAAGAGCCAATTTCAGTGGTCCCTTACTGACGGTCGTTATATAGAGACACTACTGTGTGTTTTTACTTTCCCAAATTTTTGAGGAAAGCGTTTCTTCTTTTTTTAGGACACTGTTCGATATTCAAATGTTCTGAAATATAATTATGCCTTTTTAACTCGAGAAATGATGCAGCCAACTAATAATTTCTGTCGTTAAACAGTTTACTCAAATAATGGGGAACAAAACTGATTCTACTGCCACGTGATCCACGATTATTGGGACCGCCTTAAAGGAAATCCAGCCAAGCTAAAGAGTGAAGAAGAATATAAAAACGATTTGATGTAAAAACCCCATAGACCGTATTATCTTCACATGGTTGAACAAAGCTCGGAAATGGGGTGACTGGCCTTGAACTTGGTGCCTCCACCCAGCAGGCCTACGAAGGCCTCACTCGGCCACTCTCAGTTCAAAGCTATTGGCCTCACCCAGACGTGAGAACTAGTCGACACAACTATGTGCCACATAGCCCCTTGTTACCCTCAACTGATCCCTATTGCCCCATCCTCTCAAGAAGTACAAACGGCGGCTCCTTTGTTGGTTAATTTTCCGAATACTATAGTTTGGATAAATTTTTTCATTGGAGTTGCAGGAGGGACAAACCCAGCATATAGACAATTTCTAGAAGTATCCATCCCGCTTAGCTGGCAGCACTACCAAGGGGACCTACAGTTTTAGGTGGGTTCCGAACCACCACAGCCTTGATATACATTTCACCTAACATGCAGAAGAGGTGAATGCCGGTCTGGAAAACATTGTATAGGATCGGGATCGAACCCTAAATAGAGCCATGTAGACCAGTCGGGTGTCGAGGCGCCTCCACAGGCGCCTGTACCAGAAATAAAAGAAGCAGAGGTATCAGGTTGCAAAGGCGCAGCCTCAGAGTCCCACGGCTATTGGTACATAGCACGGCTTCGAGCTACAAGGGACTATCTCGCAATTCTTCAGACATGCCACCCACAACTGTCTGGAGAATTCAAAGCCTACGCTGAGCTCCAGCTCCAGTCCAAATGCTAACTCTGAGTCACGCCATTCAATGCCTCTGACTAACGCGCCACGTGCATACATCATATCATATCACACTTTCAGCCCATTTTAGGCACGCTTACGTTCTTCTTAGGAAACTATTGGAACAGGTCTAGTGATGCACGATGCAAGAACAAGAACAAGAAACGGCATTTCTTGTTCTTGTTCTCGCAAAACGACTCTTGCTCTTGTTCTTGCAGCAAAAATCCTATATTGTTCTTGTTCTCGCAGTAGAAAACACTTCTTGCTCTTGTTCTTGTTCTTGCTGCGAGACTCTTGCAATTTCTTGCATACACATGGAATTTTCTGATGTTTAAATGTAGTTTTTTGTCTACCGAGCGGCCATTTCAAGTGCAATCTATCGTCGCATAGTCTGCAGATTTTTTCGTACAAAATATGGACTCCAATCCATGAATGAAGCTTTGGAAAAAAACTGCCTGGGTTTATGCAAGACTCTTGCGAGAATTCTTGCAAGAGTTCTTGTTCTTGCAAGTCACTTCTTGTTCTTGTTCTTGCAGCCAAAATCGACTCTTGTTCTTGTTCTTGCATGCAAGAACAAAAGCAAGACAAGAAATTTTCGTGCATCACTAAACAAGTCCAACAACTAGACCATTTCAAGAATGAGACTCCATGGTACCGAATTTGGAGAATCAGTATATCAGCCGCGATAAAGGACTTCCAAGCGGTTTGTACAACCCTAAATTCGTTCCGAAGGTCTCCTCCCTTCGTAGATATAGCGGGTTAAAAAATTTTGACTTCCAGGTTCATGGTTGAAACAGTAGAGTAGCTGTGTCCTTGTCAGACTTTGATATATCGATATCCTTTGTTGATGGTTCCTACAGCTAGCTTACAGTGCGATAGGGAGCAGAAGATGCGGAGCTTAGCAGAAGTAGCCAAAGCTTACGTCACTTTCGGAATGTTCACCTATACCAACCTAAACTCAGGCCTATTCAGGGTGTAATAACTTTTTAGTGGTCAGAATCTAACAATGCGATAATATAGAGACTTAACTATCTGACTACATCGTGCTCAGGACCTACAGTTTTAGGTTGGATTCGAAACACCACAGCCTCGATATACATATTATATATTTCACTTGACATCCTGAACGCCGCTCTGAAAAACTTTCGACAGGATCGGGATCGAACTGGCGTTCCTCTAACATCCAATCTAAGGCGAAGAGCTTAGGTCAGGTTTCCGTCAAGCGGACCATAATGGACCGAAGCAAGATTTAGAATGAAAAAAAAAAAACCACGGCCGAATTTTTTGTCGTACTTTGGCGATTCAAGCTTCGTTTTCAAGAATTGAAAGACTGGCAGGGCCTTCACCTCGAAGGTTGTGAGGTTGAGCACGTAGGCACCAGCAAGGCTGTACTCGTAGGTACCAAGACAAAGATGGCTGAAGCCAAGGAATGCCGGGTTGTCGTCCGGACGATGGTCCGGTGGCAATGTTCCACTCAGGGTTGGTAAAAAATGTAATGAATTACAAATTACATTGATTTTAAAATTACAAAATTAATTTTCCTTCTTCCACAACAATGCTGAAGGTAAGGGATCCTTCCGAACGAAAGGATTCTTGAAGAAATAGATTTTTCATTAAAATTACCTGAATTATGAATGGCTTCTTAAATTTCCCTCAATTACAGAACTATGTAAAATTTTAATTTCCCATGCAAACTTCAAAAAATGTATTATGGGTCTGTATATGTACAGTTATTACTCTTTATAACGAGCAAACCCAACGGTCCCATGACAAATCTCAACCTACAACCTCTCTATAGCGACTGAATCGTTATGGAGACAGGCTGCTGTAAGTGCTGTATGTAAACTTGTAAGGTGGTAAATATGTCTGATGTAATTGAATGTACTGGCCATCCCTGGGTATACTATGGTACGAAGGACACGAGCAAAGTTCAAAGAACTCGGCGCAACACCGCGGCAAGCCAGTTGAAAATAAAACGCAGATAGTTAATTGCGCTAAAAATAAGCACACAGCGGCACCATGGCACCGTGGGAGAGCCCGCCGTGAAGACAAGCTCGGGCGTTGTCTCGCTGGAGCCTCCAGCCACTCCAGTCCTTCGCGCCTCTTAGTGGCTGAGCCGTCAAAGGGACCGACCAATGGCCACAACGGCGGCCGGGTGGTTACTACCACCACCACCTTCGGAAGAGCTTGGGGTGGCTCGGGTATTTGCCAGCCTTTCATTGGCTACTCTGCACTGTCCACTGCAGCACGAAGGGGAACTGCTACCTGGAAGGGGAACTTTTCTCGGAATGCCTCCCCTCAAAGTGGCCATTAATTGGTTCCTTCGAGAATATACGAAAAGTTAACAGAAACTATTGCCAAAATAGTGACGAAAAAAATTCTAGCCGACTCGGGATTGGAACCTTTCATCGTGCTCAGCTGGCATCACCACCAAATCCCATCTCCCTCGAAATACATATTTTATTTGACATGAACATATCAGAGGTGAATGCTGAAAATTTGGAAAGGACCGGGATCGAACCGATGTCTTCTTCTACATACAAACCTCTTGGCTGTTACGACAGAGCGTCTCATTTGGCGGGAAACTCGAAGACAGACGCGATTAACCTGGAGAAGCAGGTGCGGAGGAACAGGTGCCGCCACGAGGGGCATCAACCTAGTGCCGGCCTTGGAGCAAGACCATGGGACCATCAACCTCTTGTGCTTACCAAGACAATGTCTTCAGACTTAAGTGGACATGGGAGGAGTGGTGTTTATTTACGTTCACAGGAACCCAAACAAACCACTTTTTCTCAAATTATCATACAAACTAAGTAACCTTATTGAAGTTAACATATTGTCAATCTTTAGTCAACTCTTTTACGAACTAAATTTAAGAAAAAATTCGTTATAATGACTTTTGATTACTTCATAGTGTTTGAATTACCAAATATCAACAGACTCCACATTTTGCAGCTCTCCGGTAAAGCTCAAGGGTGGGCACTTTCGGATGGTGAAATCCATTGCGGTCGGGGGGTAACCATTCCAGAGATTCCTTGAGATTTTCTGAGATTCCACAAAGATTTCCAAAGATTCCCAACAATATTCATATAGAAAGATGAACCCCGAAGGGGTAACCACTCCAAAAAATTCCAAGATTCCCTGAGATTTCATAAAGATTTCCAATGATTCCCAACGAGTGGTTAACCCCTCGATTGCGGTGTAGACCTGCAAAGGTTCGCCTCACAGCGTCCCCACTTTTTATGCCACATTCTGAGGCACTTCCAAATACCAGCTCCCAGGTCAGGAGGGTTCCAAACCACCACAGCCTCGATATACATTTCACTTGACATGCTGAGCATATCAGAGGTGAATGGCGAGCTGAAAAACTTTTTGGTAGGATCGGTGACCAGGCTCTGAGGATTGACCATCAAGGCACTCGACTATCGAGGCTGTTGCTACTTTGTGGAATGGCCGATTCGTTATAATCTGGCGTGGAAACGTTAACAATTGCAGGTACAGGTTAGTGAACCTGAGAGAAATAGCCACAACACTGCGGACGGTGGCATCTCTGGTATGCCAATGATTGTGCACGTGGTTGCCAGGTGAACAACCTCGATGGAACCTGGAACCACCCAGCGAGAGCTGTAACAGTCTGCAAGGTCTGAGAAAACCACGGCAGGCACCTATTCTGGTCTGGCTGGCGAGGAATTTCAGGAATGTTTAGCTAGGCATTGGAAAAGGTGAATGACCCCTCCGGAGCGAGAGTCGCAATCGCTGAAAGACGTTCCAAGCTTTGTTCTCTAGCATAAGATAAGTATAGGTGGGATGTTGCAAATACTGAGCCTGGAATAGTACCTATTATGGTGTGCGGAGATAGTAAAACTGTTTGTTTACCTCAGAGGGCACTGAACCCGGCTACGTTCTCTGTACAGGTTGAGAAGTACCCCTCAAGTTAACAGCTTCCAATGAAAGCCAGGTCACACGGGTACAATCTATACCGATCATTTTCTGCTCGGCATTCACCTCTGATATGTTCAGCATGTCAAGTGATATGTATATCTAGGCTGTGGTGGTTCGGAACCCACCTATAAAAATGTAGAACCCCAGACACTGACACGATGGGTGGGGAGCTGGTATTTGGTAGTGCTGCCAGCTGAGCGCGATGGATAATAATTCTTGAAATGGTCTCTTGCTGGGCACGACTGAGGTCCTGGGTTCGAATCCCCGTAGCAGCAATTTTCTGTTCATTTCGGCGAATAATCAGTTTGGCACATCTGTGCCTTCCGGCTGTTCCACATCCACATGTTCCGAAAAATAATATGTTTCTAGCGTCAGCTATGTAGTGACTAAGCTATGGAGCATGAGGACCTCAGGGTCTAGTACTGTCAGTGCTTGTCAGATTTTTTACTTTCTCGCCCGTATGTAATACATGGGCTGGGAAAGTTATGTCTTCGTGCAAAATTTCGATTTTGAGATTTTGGGTTTCCCATGATCCTGGAGGTCCCCCGAGTCCAAAAAAGTGGTTTAAAAAAAATGTCCGTCCGACGTACGTACGTACGTCAGTCTGTCGCGCAACTGGACGTCACACCGTTCGTCCGATGCTCAAATTCGGTATGTAGGTACCTAATGTAAATATCTGGACATGTTTTTTGATAAATTTTGATAACTCAAAAATTGCGCCTGCTATGGTAAAAAAAGGCAAAAAATCGTGTTTTTTGACAGTTAAGAAGGGCTGGAAGCTACGTATATCAAGTTGGAACCTTGAAAATTTGCGAAAGTGTTTCTGAATAGGTGCTTTTAGGTCTTTTACAATCATTTGGAGGTGGGCCAATAACTTGGCCCAGCTTTGGCCCAAACGCGTTGGTCATCACTCCGGTAGCACTATTCGATCGATTTCAATAAAAATTGGTAGGAAGGTGTACTTTAACCTACTTTGATGTTTTACCGAACGAAATTTATCCAACATAATAATTATGGCCAATATTGGCATTATCGTAGGAAAATTTTCCATAAATGGAAATCACGTTTTTGATTGGTTAAGACGGATTTGCAACAACCCTAATCGACAGATTTCCTTGAAAATTGGTGAAAATGGTCTCAGATAGATGCTTCAAGGTCGTTTTCAATTACATGAAAATTAAGGCCGTGACATGGAAAATAGAAAACACGTACTTTGCGCGTCGAAAGACACTTCACCATGACGGATATGTTTGAAATCCGGTGAGTAGGTGCCTAAAATTATTGTCCAGTGTATGGCAAAATATTTTTTAGGAAAAGTTAAAATTTTGGTCCAAAAAAAATAAATTACGTAAAAAAAAATCAAAATTTTCGATCCCGCTGGCGTAAAAGTCAAGTGCGACCATTGTCAGACCCTTTATTTTCTGGTGTATCTTGCCACGCCCTGCTGCGGGAAAACTGGACTGCCGGGCGTGATTCTGACGAAATCTCCCCCTTGTGTACCGAGGTCACGAAAGGAGCCACCCTGTAACCAGGCCCTGGCACCGGAGAGAGTGGGGTATTGCGTTGCAGAATAGTTAGGAGGTAAGTATGTCATAATAACGGTGTAAACGCTGTACCGCCGGCTATGGTTTAGCATTGGTCCGCGGTCGGCGCCACTCTCTCAATACCCATTCACTTCTACTTACAGTTACAATACTACAAACAAACAACAACAAATATTACCTACCTCAATTTCATTCATTACCGTCACTCTATCATTCAACTCGGATGTACACTGATGAACTTTTTATTGATCAATGTGAATGCAAGGTAGCTGGATTAAGGGTCCGCTATACCTGACGGTGCATTTTTTGCCGCCCATAAGATTAACATTGCGAGCGGCGATTCATTTTCTAGGTTTACCCTTGGTTGGAAAGACACAAAATTTTGCCTGTACCTAGCCCTAACAATGTTCTAGGTCGTGTTCGAAGCAGATTTCCCATTTTTTACTGGTTTTCGAGATACAGCACTTTTCTTGAGGTATGCGATGCTAGTATTTGCAAAACAGTTGCAATAAAAGAAACCAGTGAGAAATTGGGAAATCTGCTTTGAACACTCCCTAGAACATTGTTAGGGCTAGGTACAGGCAAAATTTTGTGTCTTTCCAACCAAGGGTAAACCTTGAAAATGAATCGCCGCTCGTAATGTTAATCTTATGGGCGGCAAAAAATGCACCGTCAGGTATAGTGGACTATGTTGTGATTTTACGTTAGAGTGATTTTTGTCCAGTTATTTTAATTTTTTAATCCCGTACACATAAATAAGGAATACAATAGAATGTTTTTAAAGCGCTTGGGTGGCAATTCACTCTTAATTACTGCTGGTATAACCATAGCTCCGTAAGATAGGTAGCTAGTCAAGGACAACTACTTGTAATGACACAATACATGTTAGGTGGGTAGGTATTCTCAATTGCACAGTACTGATTTAAGGTGGATGCAATTAAGCTGGAAGCACTACCAAATACCAGCCCCCCACGAAGGGGACCTACAGTTTTAGGTGGGTTCCGAACCATCACGGCCTCGATATTAGAGGTACACTCGATTTGCTGAATGCCAAAATTTTTTGGTAGGATTGGGATGGAACCGGTGTGACCCAGCTCTCAAGTGTTCCTCGAAAGGAATCTTAATCCGTGCAAGGAGGCATGTTGCCAGTGGTTATGGTCGGAACTTCACGCAATCCTGGCTAACTGGCTACTGGACAGCAAGGTCAGTCTACGTCCTTTACATACAAAACCTGCTCCATACTTTCGAAATTTCGAAACACCTGGGACATTATCACGACGGGGTGCAATCCAGCAGTGCAGGGGGTAAAAAACAATTTTCTATTCAAAAATAACCACCCTGGCCCAGTTCAGAACGGTTTTCTCACACCAATTCTATTGGTTTCATGCCCGTTCGTGACCCAGTTCCGGGCCACTGCAGGCATTAACCAACTAAAAACCGGGAAAGGCAGCCAAATAACTTACCGTATGTCCCCGCAACGCATTTTCCATAGCATCGTCTATCCAGGAAATTCGTATAAAATCACAATCACGTTAAATAACACAGAAATCGACAGAAAAACACAAAAACACTGAGAAAACACAACAGTTTGCCGCCATTGCACCAACACTAGTTATGCAAATGGCCGCGCCGTATATGGCAGCACTTTCCACAATACCAAACCCATTCATTCTTATCAACACACATCTGATATTTGATTCATATTATTTAACACTTTTTAAAGTAATATTAAATAAAATTAAAGTATAATAATTAATTTTATTATTTTTAAAAATCATAAATTTTATTTTAGTACGCAAAAAGTAGAATGAACTTCTCATTAATCCGGATTAGTGGCATTCAGGGTGTGGAAACCATTTTGTCGCCAAATGCAAAATTCAAAATGGCGGTTTTGTTTATATTTACAAACAATAAATTTTCGAGTAACCGGCATCGAAATTTTTCATTTTTATTTTGTATTTCCCTACATAGGTAGCCAAATTGTCTGATATATTACACCTATATCGACCTTATATGTAGAACGAGGCAGTAACATCAAATAAAGAAAAAATCACACTGGTGTCTTATAATTTACAAGTCAAAATCACTTGGATAAAGAGGAGAGTACTACCTGATGCGAGCTCCCCTCCCTTCGTATTGCTACACGACGGGGACCTACAGTTTTAGGTGTGTTTCGAACCACCACAGCATTTCAGTTGACGTGCTGAACTTATCACAGGTAAATATTGTACAGAACAACATTGATAGGGTTGGAATCGAATCCAGCTGTCTGTGTTCCTCTCGCCTATGTTTCACCATAGGCGCCCCACAGTCAGCACCTCTGCCCCACTGTCAGTAATAAGCACGGTATGTTCCGCTTGAGCGCTGCGCGCCCCGTCCACCGTTACAGCTGTCCATCCATCCTCCAGTATCATGATTTCTTCTTCGCCGTGTGTGACAGCAGGCTCTATGGTGAAGGTCATTCCCGCCCTCATGATGCCGGTACTGTCTGGGGCACCGCCTGAAACAAACAGTTGGATGACGGAAGTGTTCCCTTCGACAGGAGAACCTTAAGGGCGTCTTCGTGATTGTTTTTCGTTTTTCCTGCACATTTTATGAGGATACTATTGGATATTTATCAGTTCTGAAATAAAATACGTATAAAGTGTGCAGAAAAAATAGCGAATGTATGTTCGGCCACCCCACCGTCCTGTTTGTTTGATTCATTTGTCCAATCATTTTCCGTGGACACAGTTGAATATTTAGGTTCTGATATATATTAATCGTGTCGTCAAAAATTAATAGGCTACGTTGTCATTTTGCTATCGAGTGATTTTTGTCATTAAAAATTTGTTTAAAATAACAATACAGCTGAACTGGCTCTTAGTACCTTTAAATATCCAACAGTATCATCAAAAATTGGTCGGAAGGAACGTAAACAAACAGGATCTTGTTTACCTTTGTTGACCTTGTTTATAAAATCAGCAAAGAGCAGAAAAACTGACCCTGTACTCACTAAAGTGGTAAATGTCCGGCGGCTCATGGAACTGTTGCCCTATGCCGTGCCCTGCTACAGAGGGGATGACGGTGACTCCCCTGCTCTCTGCCTCCTTCTCTACAGCATCCCCTATGCAGGAGAACGCCTCCCCCTCCCTGCAGGCGTCCACCCCCGCCGCTAAGCAGGCCTCCACCGCCTCAACCAGACTCACACCCTCAACGTCCACCTCTCCGACCAGAACGGTTCGAGAGCAATCTCCGTGGTAACCGTTTTGGAAGACCTGAAACAAGACTTTTTTTTTCACTCTAGTCCACCTCAGTCTCGGATGAGACTAACGTCAGTCATTCAGGTGTGAACAGACTACACAAATGAGAATTATCCATGCCTAACTCTTTTAGATCATTGTGACCCCTTCTTCTTAAGTCTAGGTACTTCATTTCTGAACAAAAAATTATTTTCTAAATTCCGTGTTTTTTTAACACTGGCTGGGATGGGGAGTATCTACCATGGTCGGTTAAATGTAGGACTACTGAGACAGGAGGATGCGAGTCTACTTGTTCAACTCCATCGGGTTGACACTTTCAGATTTATCTTTTGTCTTGTTCTTGAATAAGGTGCTTTAAACTTTATATTCCAATCAATTCGCCTCTGGAACGCTTGATAGCCGTAGCTTGAGTACAATACATCTTCCAGAGACAAGTACTTCCTAGTTGTTGTTATTTTCCGATCGATTTAGATTCTCATCACCAGAACTATACGTACAGTAATATCAATGTTGACAATGTCTCCATCTTGAAGCGGTCTGTCGTCCGGGATGCCGTGGCAGACCACGTTGTTGACGGAGGTGCAGACGGACTTGGGGAAGCCCCGGTAGCCGAGAGGGGAGGGATACACCCCTAGCTCGATACATCGCTCATGTACAGCACAGTCAATATCTTCTGTAGTCACCCCCACCTAGAAGTAAACACTGTTCTTAGTGCTGGCGATGTATGGCCCGGATGGCCGTTCTGGCCAGTATCGTGAGTGAGGAGGAATGGCAGTTCTTTGGAGTTGCCCTTCATCCCTGAGTTGCTCTTGCTGCCGCCATTCCAATACGTATAGTATAAGGGCAGTAAAGACAGACTTGAGCATGATGGGCTGTTAAAGTATTACACAGAGGGGAGGGGTACCTACTTACCCCCAAGCGCCACAAAGTTGCGAGGGCTTGGGACAAACAAGGAGGAGTACCTAGGCTGTTTAGTATAGGCGTAGGTACAATCAAGTAGGATGTGACATCCTAACAGACTTATGTTATGGCGTAAGTTTTTTTTTTTTAAACGCAAGACCCAAGTGGGTATCCGCGCCATTGAGCGGTGTGCTGCAGAGGGGGGTTCTAAATTTTGGACTCACTCAGGAATGCCACAAAGGCGGAAAAGGTCCCGGGATCATCCCCCAGCACCCAAGCCCACACTGAGTGCGCTGCCGGTGGAACGCCGGGCATTCTAAAAGAGCGTGCACCACAGTGAGGAGACATGGGCAGAAACAACAGGTAGGGGCCGCCTCCTTAGCCATCAGGTACCCATGGGTGAGGCGGGTATGACCGATACGGAGGTTATGTGAGTATAGTGCATTACCTTTACCAACTGTGTAGCAAAGTCCAGAAGTTTCCTCGCAGAATGGCAGCTCTCCCGCATACGTACTAAAGCATTGATACTTCTAATTTGAGGTTCATGTACACTCAAAACAGTCGGGACAGCGATGTGACTTGGTACTGTCCGCATAGGTGACACTGAACCGGGAACAACTTTATCGTAACTCCCAAAATAACTGAAATAACGCAAAATAACATAATGTCAGCACAACTTTTAACCAAAAAATTGTGTAAGGCATCAAAAAAAATTGTTTACCTTCTATTCTGAGCTATGGCTCTTGAATATAACAGATTTAATTGCTGAAATCCAAACCTACAAAACTTTTTAGCAGTAGGTGCCGCCATGTTTGTTTGTTGACTTTTTGTCTAGTGCCACTTTACTATTTTATTATTATTTTATAAGTTATTTTATTAGAATTTCTGTATTATTAATTTATTTATTAATATTATTTATTATTTTATAATTATTACACTAGATAAATAAAGTATTGAGCTTTTGATGGAAAAACCTTTTCATGGAGCTCTATTGACACGTTTAAAATTTGTAAACAACAATGGCGGTAAACATTTTGCCGGGAAAGAACGAAAAATTACTGATACTGCTTCAAATAGCAGCATTTTCGATATTCCACAGGATCCGGCACCTTATCTACGGTAAATATGCAAAATACCAGGGGAATGGTTTTCTTTTCATGTATTGATACCGGCGAACCTGTGCTAGGTTGCTAGGTAGGTAGGTAGGTAGGCAGGCACTGGGGTACTTATGGAGCAAGAGGACCCACCGACAGGTTGTAGGTAAGGCATGTAGATGTGTTTGAAAAGTTATTACGTTCGTTATATAACGTGTTGATATTGTTATCGTAAGTCAATATTAATATCATGCTCCACAGTTACAAAACCGATTATATCCTTCACACTTACAGCCCTTTTTCTTTATGTTGAAGATAGTATGGGTCCAGTAGGATGATGACTGGTTGTGAAGCTGTGCCAGACTGAAGCAGCACTTAACTACCTACTTGACGTTGGGTAGTTGTCTATTCGTTCTATAACTGAGCTAAAGACGTCACCGTGCCAGAAAATGGTCAAGTTAACGTTTCGTGGTTTGATGGCCCCTGTTTTCACGCCATTTAACAATGACAGGTAAGTGGTATAGAGGGAGCTGGGTCACACCAGTTCGATCGGCATCCACCTGTGAGAACCCACTTAATCCCTGCCAGCTGAGTCTGGTACTAAAATAACTGGGCGTATCCTCCTCATTACAGTGTTTCATTTTCCAGAGAGAAGAGCTTAAATCTGAGTGTCATTCCTGAATATGCCGAGTTCTTGAAAAGCAGAGGTGTCGAAGGAGTGCTAGGTAAGTACGCGTAATACTGTTACCTTGTTGTTTCGTAGGTAGGTAAATACCGCTTGCACTAGTAGGTTTACCCTAGGGGTTTGTTCTGCTGAGGGTAAACCTGGCATAAAAGCTCAAGTGCTTGGACGCTGAGAGAAGAACCTTTTCGGGTCCCAAAAGTGGGCTCACACTGTCAGCTTTGCCGGCCCACATCTCGTGCTATAGAAAGAATGATGTCCCCCCACCTCTCTGCTAACTAAACTGTAGGTTAGTCTGGTAGTTTCTTTATGCTGATTCCACATTTCAGTTAACGGGACGACGGGCGAGGGCGTGTCCCAGACGTTAACTGAGCGAAAACTTACCACCGAAGCATGGTCAGCTGCGGTTCAAACCACGGGTCAAACCCTCATGGTACAGGTCAGTACTCTTGTACCTGGTTACTTATCTCCTATCTTCATTTATCTACAGTCAACAGTGTCTACACTGTAAAATAGAGACGACCTCCGTCTTGGATGAAAGTAAATTCAGTTAATTTACCACAAAATGTGATTTATTGTTGCTACGCATCATTGTAACCACTTCTTCTTGGAGTCTACAGTACTTTTTGTACTAAACAAAAAATAATTTTGAAATTTCGGAAATTTTTTTGAGAACAGTGGATGTTGTTACTCCCATCCAAGACTAGCTGGTTGGTAGTTCACTGCTTTCTCACTACAAACGTACATTATATTTCAGAACAGAAATCTTGGTACATATCTGAGGTAAATTCCGATCAGAAAAACCTTCACAGGCCGCTCGGGCTGTTGACTCGCTTGTAACTTTGAGTTTTTAGCTTGGCCTCATTCTCTAGGTGGGCGGAGCAAGCTTGGCAGACGCGCGGAGCTTGGCGTCTCACGCCGCGCAACATGGTGCAGACGCTCTCCTGTGTTTAGCTGATCTGTTTCATCAGCCTCGCAGTGCTGAAGACCTGCTGCTGTACCTGCAGCAGGTTGGGGAGGCGGCTCCTGACACCCCCCTCCTCTACTACCACATCCCAGGCTTCACGGGCATTGACGGTAATTTTAATGTTCTGAATCATAATACACCTTCCTAGCCACCGAAACAGGCTGTGTGATTTTTGTCAACAAAAAATTTGTCCGAAAATAACCGATCGTAGAATTACCACACAGAACGTTTAAATATCCAATTCGCATTCGAATGGCACACTATGTTTAGCTTTTACTGTAGAACAAATATTATTAAGGTCGACTACACGTACTTGGTTCGCCATGCTGCGTACTTCAAGCCCTACTCCGAAGTTACAGGGCGAGTGAAAAATGTTTATAGGGGGATGTAAACCTGAGACTCTTTGTCGTGAGGTAGTGTTGTATTTTTGCATGAAGTGGAGTTATAAGCCCACAGGAGCGATTTTAAACAGTCAACTACCAGTCCACATGTTTTTTTGACAGATCGCGAAAACACAACACTACCGCACGCGGAATATTTTTTTGTAACGTTTCGGACTAAAAAATGTATGATTTTATCGTCACATTTAGAAGAAAAGCTTGATAAATGTTTGTAATATTTACCGTCGCCATGTTACATGTTGACAATTTTTATTTCACTTACAGAAGTGGGTAATTGCAACACCATTTATCTACTTTTTCTCCTGTAAAAGCTAAACATAGTGTCCTACTTTCACTCGTTCGTTTCACGTTGAAATAGCACACAATGTTTAGCTTTTAGAGTAGACACAACCAATACGATATTGCAATTACCATTCTCCGGCAGCACTAATATGTAAACATTAGTTTTGTCGAATATTTACTTTCGCACAGTGGTTTTGGTGGAGTTCGTCAAGAATGTATGTACAGCCTTAGACAATAAAAATGGAGGTGCCGGTATCAATCGATAAAACAGTATAGAGAGGGCCTTTAAGTTCGAAGTTGTTTTTATTTTTTATTCATTACTATTTTTTTTAGTAAACATGCGTGAAATGCTGGAGTTGGCAGAGAAAGGGGTGGTGAAAGTTCCCACCCTCGCTGGACTGAAGTTTACTTGCAATGACCTGAGCATGGGGGCGAGTCTTCTTGATATCAACCCTGACAAATACGCTGTCTTTCTGGGTACGTATCTAAAGCAAGAGAAGAGTCGGGGCGTTTACAGGGTTTACAATGGTCTCTGTACACTAGCGGATTTGGTCTAACAGCCTAACAGTCGAGTTTCCCCCTGAGCCGGTGAGAGCCAGGTGCTCGTCAGGTCTGGCAACATTCACCACGAAAAATTTTGGTAAGTCGGGACTAGAACCTGCTTTTTTAGCTCAATGCATTGCCAGTAGGTACTTCAACTAGAATGAAAAATGATGGATATTTCTATGTTCTGAAATACAATCTGTCTTTTTATCTAATTTTAAAATCCAGACAACTAGTTTCTGATGTTAAAAAGACAGGTTATATTTCAGAAAATACAAATATCCAACAGTTTTCTCAAAAAATTGGAAGAAAAAACATTCTGGTGCCACGTTTTTTTCACCGTTAACAGGTAGCGACACGATCCTGGCTGCAGCGTTGTGCCTGGGGATGGACTCCGCCATTGGGACTACCTTGAACATGTTCCCTGAACTGAATCATAAAATAGTCAAATGCATGCAATCCAGTGACGTCATCGGGGCCAGGAGGGCTCAGAAGCAGCTCAGTGTAGCAGTCACCACCATAGCCTCACAAGGTAAGGGCGCGTCCCCATTATAGCCACATCACCTCTCCGAATCAATTTGTATGAACTTTTGCTGATTACTTTTCGATATTTACCTATTATTATTTGTTTAACGTCAGTTGGCTAAGGGTGGATTTTTTAAAAAATTTTGATTTTATTTTTGCTCAGGGTCTTGGGTAGGGACCATGAAGTCAGCCATGGGTGCCCTCACCCCGATCAAAGTGGGCCCCGTCAGGCAACCTCTACGGAACCTTACGGACTCTCAGATCAAACAAACCATCACACAGCTCAAAAATCTTGAAATTATCTGATGTCTTCAATATGGGGCGATCATTAAAGGCTATTTTTTGAATTCCTGTTGTCGTGAGTATGGTAGGTAATACGTTTACCGGTGTGAAGAGTGGCAACACAATCGTGTTTGTTTACTTTTTTTCCATCACGTTTTGAGAAAACTGTTGGATATTTAAATATTCTGAAATTAGTAAATATGTCTTTGTAACGACAGTAATTAACTACTCTGTTGACAGAAATGTCCCAATCCCAAATTCACGACAATTCCAGTTAATTTCTGGCGCTAAAAAAGACATATTATATTTCAGAACATTTAATATCCAACAGCGTCCTCAAAAAAGTAGGTAAAGAACGGAAACAAATAGCAAGTTTTAATACCTATATTGGTGAAAGTGGTGGAAGCAATGGCATACTGTATTCAGTACGGTAATTGCGCCACCATTTCTATATTTCGAAGGAATCCGTTCTCCAGTGAAAGCTAAACATACTGTTCCTCGTTCGAATAGTACACTATGTTTAGCTTATTGAGCAGCCGCGACCATTAGCAATTGTGCAATTACCAGTGTTATTGGAGCCTAACGATAACCTGGGGTAGGAGTTCAATCCACTTTTAATGGAATTAAATTCAAATTGTTGGCAACTTGTCGAAAGTAGCCGAAGTGTATGACAGTCTTTTTAATCTGCCATGACTGTTAATGGATTTTCCGATATTGAGTTAGTCGCTGCCAACGTTTTTTCGACGGAGGTGTTAAAGTCTCAAACCAAATGCTCGGCAAGCTGGTTTATTTTAAGATATCTTATAAGGGTGCGTCCCACCATACTCAGTTACAGTTAAACGCCAGTTAAATTCTGTTGTTAAAACCGAATTGAACCGAGGTTTAACCGTTAACCTGATGGGACGCACCCTAAGTGTCTTAAGGTAATTGGTTGCCGTCCCTAGCCTTGGCTCAAAGGCGCAGATATTAATTGTGGTTGTCAGGGTCATCTTACTGTGTTGAACGTCGTAAGGTGACTCTAACAACCATTTAAGGAAGTCAAATCAAAGAGACGAAGATGAAGGACTCTGAGCCTTTACTGCGGGTTTTTCGGGCGTTTCAACTCCTTCCTAACACGCAAAAGTTGGATGCAAAACGAAGAACATTGTTTCAACTCCTGTTGATAACCGCCATTTTATCGTTTTTCATGGTGTTTCTCGTTTATATCTTCAAAAGCGTCGCCTCTGGCGATATTATCACCATCGTGGCGACGTTCATTATGGCTGTCGGCGTCGGTTCGGGCGCCATTATCGCCATCTTGTCGTTTTTTACGAATCGAAGATCAGTCCACTGCATTTGGCTTCAAGCTGCAGTCCATGGAAGCGGAGTATGAGATAACATTGCCTCAAACGACATCTCCTCTTTTTTGGGTATTTCTCGTAGAAAATTTTGTAATTTTGGCATCTTTGATTATGGCTTGGGTTGTTTATGGAGCCTTCAAGGCTCTCACGAGTATTCCTCATCACCTCATGAACGAGTATTTCTTGCTGCTTGATTTGTACTTCTCGATGGAGGTGCGGTCGGTAGGCCGCTGCGCAGCGTTGTCTCATATGGCGCTGACTGGCCTGAAGGAAGCCGCGACATTGCGCGTACCACGGGAAAGGCACAACCGCCTTCTGGACGTGACGTGTTCCATTCAGAAGCTTTTTCAGGTACAAAATTTCAAAAAATATGAAGTACTTACCTACATAGGTACCTACCTATGCGAGTATGTAAGTAATAATAGGTACTTTCAGTAAACACAAGAAAGTCAAGTGCTTGGTACTTTGATTCCCTTTATTTTCCCTTATCTCAGACAAGACCAGTGGATTCTCTATATTCCGACCACGGTAACCTCAGACCTCTTCATATCTCTTTCTAATGGGCAAGAAGACAGACGCTTTGTTTGAGAAAGGAACAATTTTTGGGTCTTCTAACAATACATGGGCTTGTTAGATGTCGTTCCGCCGTGTATTGTAGATATATCGTAAGATGACCCCAACGACCATATACAATACACAGAATGATATCTAGTTGCCAGTAAAGAGATCTGGAGAAGTATGCGGTATGTGGTTATTGTAGCGGGACTAAAGGTAAGTCTTCGCTGTTTATTGGTGGTAGCGTTCAGCTTCACCATTTTCACCGCCATATTGTTATTGTGATTGCAGATGGTGATAATGTTTACCGTGAGCACTACTTTTCTCATCCTGGTGTTCGTCACGATCGCACCTACTTCTAATTACACGTGGTGGGGTGCCTTGTTCCGTCGTAGCTACTGGTGCCTCTTCTTCTCTATCAAAATTGTCACCATTCTCGCCACATGCTCAAACACGTATGCTGCAGTAAGTAAATAAGTCCATTACTGTGTATTTAAAAAAAAAGAAAGGGCGTACGAGTTTGTTAAAGTGACTTCTGGATATTTCAGACAAGAATAAATTGTAAATCCAAGAAGTCGCCGTCAGCCATGTCCTTGAAGACTTAATAATTGATCTTAAGTGAACAGTTTCTATGAAATTAATATTGCCAACATTTTCAGGTGTTGGCAAACAAAAACCAAACGGATATTTTCCCTACATTCTTATCTAGCTTCGCAACGCTGAACACTGTTAGTATTGCAGAAAACCAATACATCAAAGGAATGAAAGTCAAGGTTAAAATAGCCTGTTATTATTATTGCACATTGATGAGAATATCAGCTTATAGAAAGCTGGTACTTCCAGGCTGAAAATGTCGGTCAGTCGCTTACTACTTCCTGTATAACCATGATGTTGGGGCTCCTTCGCTTACTTGGCATGGCCCCCTACCATCAGCAGTCGAACGGCTTGTTTGAAGTGTCTCCTAAACTCGTACGCCTTTCTTACGTCTACGTTCTGATACTTTTCCTGATTTTTGTCAACATTTCTACGTTTAGAACGCAAGTAGAATACAGTTCCTTCGCTGAAGTTGTTGGCTACATCAACAACGTTATTTACGGAGCAAGTGGCTATTTGGGCGTCGCCAACCTCCTCTACCATTCTTCAGCCCTTTGTGGTGTTACCAATCAATTGTTGGCCCTTAAAGTTTGTTTCGTGAGAGAGTACATTGTTGCTAAATTCAAACTCAGCACAAAAATATTTTTGTACGGGTATATTGTATTAACACTGATCGCAAATTTCCAACTTTTCTTCGAGCTGTATTGGCTGGACGGACCGTATAAAGGAACTGTGGTGTTAACCATAATAGCTATCAATACTTCCGCGTTCTTTCAAGTCGTGTTTTTCCTGTATTTGGTGATGGATTGCCATCAGGTTCTACTGTTGATTAACGACGACGTACAGTTTGGGAATTGGCAGGATGAGACCAAGTGGCACTTTTGGCGGGAAAGTTGCTCCGATGTGGCGGATATGGCCGCCATCATATCCGATGTATGCGGTCTGAATCATGTAATTGCATTTGCGGCCTCTTTCTTGTCGCTGATGATGATTCCAGTGTTAGCTTCTCATGACCCTTTTACGTTTATCAATATATATTGGACTTACTTTAACGCCACCAAATTAGTCAGCCCATTGTGGGTTAGCTACGCCGCTAATGCCGAGGTAAGTTTTAAATATTTCTCTTTTGACGTCTGTGATACGCCTAATTTCAGGTATATGGTAGACTTGTAACTTTTCTACTACTTTACCGTAGGACGCGTTGAGTGAACTCCTGAAAAGGTCACTGTCAACAGATAGGTGTCACTTTTTGAATAGCAAGCTGGAAAAGAGGGATTCGAACTTAGAACTCATTTTTTTAATTCTAGTATCACGAATTATTGATAATGGATTTCAGTATTTGGGCCCGGCTCAGTAAAGAATTGAGTCTTAGCCCCCGATTACACCTTACAATTTCCAATCCTAATATGATCAAAAATAAAGGGTCCGACAACAGTCGCACTTAACTTTCTCGCCCCATATGATTTTTTCTTTTTTTTTATTTTTTTTTTAGAATTTTAGATTTTTTTTTGCGGGCGTAATTTTCACTTAATCCAAAATCGGTTGAAAATGACCCACGAGCATCTATCTGAGATCACTCATACCAAATCTCACGTCTATCATTTTATTACTGTAGTCCCAAATGCGTTCCGACCATTCAAAAACGTGGTTTCTCATTCTCAACTCATTTTCGACACTTTTTTGACTAGAACGGCCGTAATTTTGAAGATAACAAAATTCTGTTCAACAGATGTTTAAGTTACATGGTTCTACACAAATTTCATGACAATCGGTCAATAAATGTGAATGGCGCCAAAATGATCGAACTTTGGTCCAGAACGGCCGTAATTTTCAACCAATTCAATTTTAGTTGGAAATGACCTCGAAGCATCTATTTGTCAACACACATACCAATTTTAAGTGTTATAGATTGAAAAGTGTACCGTCGGCGCTTGTCCAACTAACCAAAAACACGATTTTTGAATTATTTTGTTGGCGGTTTTTTGGCGGTAGTTGCCGCAATTTTTGACCAATCAAAAAATCCTTGAAAATGCCCCTCGGCAGTGATATTAGACACGTCCATACCAAATTTCATCAAAATCAGATGAACGGAATAGGCGCTAGAGCACTGCACGGACTGACGGACGGACTGACGGACGGACGTACTGACGGACGGACTGACGGACGGACAGACTTTTTCCAGAAGCCACTTTTTTGGACTCAGGGGACCCCCAGGATCATGGGAAACCCAAAATCTCAATTTCGAAATTTTGCACGAAACAATACTTTCTCGCCATATATGGCTAGCGAGAAAGTAAAAATCGAAATTTTCGATACCGCTGGCGTAAAAATTGCGAGAAAGTCAAGTGCGACCATTGCCGGACCCTTTGTTGTAAGGTGTAATCGGGCCCTCACCGTAAATCCTGAACCGCGTTGATATCCCTGCAAAAAAGCAAAACACGGTACTCAACGTTAACGTAGTAAAGTGTGTGCGACTACTGAAGTTTATATCCAGCCACTTTAATGACTACATATCTATAAACAGTTAAAGGCTTTTGACACTAGTCGTGGCATGCATGTAATACATTGATGAGGTTGTCATCATATTATTAGCTCCCATGCAATTTCATTTTCAGTATATTTTTTTCACCCGGGGGGTTAGCGCACTGCGATGAATAGGTGATCTAGTGTTCCCTTCAATTTGTTGATCAGTTGCTTTTCGGTTCCAGTCCGTAATGTTGGACATCCTCTGTTTGCTTGGCATGCCAGGACTCTAACGGCTTGTATGTCGTGTCTCCTCGACCCTCTTTTCTCTCTTACCCTACATCCTGATCCTTTTTGTAATTTTTTTGAACATTCTGACGTTCAGAGCCCAAGAAGTAGAGATGTTGGCACTGCGGCCTTGATGCGAAGATGTATGCATGACATCCATTGTGCCTGGAAGGGGGGGGGGGGGGGGGGGGGGGGTATTGCAAAAGATGGTGTGGCACCGATCAACGGGAAAGTGCGTTTGACTATATTTCATTATTGTACGATGGTAAATTAATCATGGTAATGACTAGCTAGGGGAAAAACTTCATTATTAATACGTTTGAATAAGGTCATCAATATATTAAAAGCTGATACTTCCATTGTCAAGATGTCGGCCAGTCGCATTTTAGCCCCGGCCCACATCATGTTGGGAATTCTCCGTTTATTTGGCGTGGCCCCTTTCTGCCAACTACGCAACGGCTTGTATGTAGTGTCTCCTCCACTCACTCGTCTGTCCTTCGTCTACATCCTGATGCTTTTGGGGATTTATATGAGCATTTTCTCGTTTAGAGCCCAAGTAAAATACAGTTTATTTGCTGAAATTGTTGCCTTTATCCACAACGCCTTTTTCGGTGCAACTGGCTACTTGGGTGTTGCCAACCTTCTTTGCTATTCTTCGGCCCTTTGCGGCGTCACCAATCAATTGTTGGTTCTAAAACCATGTTTTGTGAGAGAGTACGCTGTTGACAAATTCAAACTGTACACCCAAGTATTTCTTTACGGCTTTATTGCATTAACATTGATCACAAACATTGGACTTTTCGTCGAATTCTTTTGGGAGGATGGACCGTATAAGGGAAAAGTGGTGTTATCGGTGATAGTTATCAACAGTTCCGCGTTCTTTCAAACTATTTATTTCCTGTATTTGGTGGTGGATTGCCATCAGGTTTTGCTGTTGATTAACGAGGATGTTCGGTTTGGGAATTGGCGGGATGAGACCAAGTGGCAGTTTTGGCGGAAAAGTTGCTCCGATGTGGCGGATATGGCCGCCATCATATCCGATGTGTTCGGTCTGAACCACGTCATTTTAAATGCGTCCTGCTTCCTGTCGTTATTGATGGTTCCACTATTTGCTTCTGATAAACCTGGCGCCTTTATCAATTTTTATTGGATTTACTTTATTATCACAAGATTAGTCAGCCCTTTGTGGGTCAGCTACGCCGCCAGTGCTGAGGTGAGTTCTTGAGTTCTAAAATTCGCGATTACAGAAAATAAATATCTTCTTAGATTGACATCGGTCTTTTAGCACCCATCACACGTCTTCAGAATTTGGAATTGGGATGCATCGCTTAAGTCAATAAATTTCAAAATGGCGATTTGTTTGTAGGAGTACCGTTACCCGGGAGTCTGTCTGGCCTGACTTTGTCTTTGTACTAGCCTGAAGTGTATATACGAGGCCTGTTCAAAAAATTTGAGGCAAATGCGACGAAAGAGCTGTAAGACATCATAAATGAAGGGTTCCAGGATAGTTTACAAAAGTGGAAAACCCGGTGGGATAAGTACTTTAAGTGGGAGAGTACTTTAAAGGGACCCAGAGAGACAACTTCTAAAATAAAGTACATTTTGTTTTACCTCATCACTCTCATCAGTCTTCGTATTTATTGAACAGGCTTTGTGCTAAACCGAACTATACGCTGTTTTGTTTGTCGCCCCTGATTTCATAGCTCCCTCTTGATTGTGAATCCTTCTATTCGGTTTGGTTTATCTTTCTCACACAAAAATAGTAATAGGGGCAGTAATTGGAGTTAGTTATGTGGGGTGTTCTTTCCTATTGATTCCGAAGTTGTCTGTTATCGATCAGTTGGAGGCCAAAGATACCGTTGGTTGAATATGTAGCCGAAATTCCAAGCTACTTTATTCATAAAGATTAATGAAATGGCGTATTGTGCTTTCCTCACAATGCATCCATGCACTTATGGTTATTGCTCTTTTATAGTTGGAATGTCGTCGCAGTGAAAACATTGACGTGTCTATTCGTTCATTTTATATTGTACAAATTATGTAACTACCACCTTCCGTAAGCAACTACTTCTTATACCCTTTGTTGGCACTTGTTAGGGGACAGTAATATTTTGCTTTAGTTGATTTTGTGAGGCCGCAATGTTTGGATTACTGCGCTTACTTGGCCTGGCACCATACCGCCTACAATCAAGTGGCGTGTATAAGGTGTCCCTTGATCTCATAGCTCTGTCGTGTGTATACGCCATGGCGCTTTTCATGATCTTTCTAAACATTGCCACAATAAAAAAGGAACTTCGATACAGTTTCTTCGCTCTGTTTATTAACTATATCAACAACGTTTTTTTCGGTGCCACCGGCTACTTGGGTCTCGCGAATATTATCTACTACTCTTCAGCCCTTTGCGACGTCGTGAACCAATTGCTGGCTCTGAAACCTTGTTTCTTGAGTGATTACGCGGTTTCTAAATTCAAATTGAGGAGTTGTCTTTTTCTCCGCGCTTACGTCATCGTGACTGTTCTCATGAAGTGCAGATTCTTCTTTGAGAAGTATTACATTAGCCCCAGTTTTGGAATTTTTTCGTTGCAACTAATATTTGTGAATACTTTCGCGTTTTTTCAAACCATTTATTTCATTTATTTGGTACTGGAGTGCCACCAGGTGTTGATATTAATTAATGAAGATATTCGATTTGGGAATTGGCGGGAAGAGGGTAGCTGGTTGTTTTGGCGCCAAATAAGTTCTGATGTAGCGGATATATCCGACACAATTTCCGCTGTATTCGGTTTGAATCACGTCATTTTAAACGCCACGTGCTTTCTGTCGTTGGTGATGATGCCACTGTTTGCTGCTGACGCTGGTCTTTCATTCAACAATATATATTGGTCATACTTTTATATTACTAAACTGGTCGGCCTTTTGTGGGTTAGCTACCAGGCATCAGCTGAGGTAAGTTGTAACTTTAGTTTTTTATTAAATGGAAGTCTGATTGGCCTCCATTTTTTTGACATAACACAAGACTGACGCATTAACAGATACCTAGATTAATTTATCGAGTAATTTTCAATCTTGCTAATGGTTAAAAGGGTGCAAACATTGCATCCATATAATATAAAAGTGCCTACCAAATAGCCCTTCTTTAGTGCCACCACTTTCCTTTATTAGATTAACTACCCCACGTTGGGCGCTACAAAAGGTGTATGATTGACCTTTGGCAGTATTAAAGAAGCGATTTGCTTTGTGTGTTGATTATGAGCTGCAGATTAACCAGCTGACTCAGGTAATGTAATTTGATGATAAATATTCCTGCTGACTTTATCGGGTTAGTGTTGTGGCAGTCATTCCATGATGTCTTTCGTGGAATCATATCGTGAGATATTTTGGGCGGTCGCCATTGGTGGCGTAGGCCCTTACTGGCCTTCTGGACATCGCTTGCAGCGTTCTCGCATTATGGAGGCCGTTTGCTGCGGAGGAATCATTTTATCATTTTGGAATATAGCCTATTTTGTTATCGTGATCATTCCGGAGATCATTGAAGAGGGGAGGATGAAACCCTTTGGCTTTGTTATAGTCAGGGGAGGCGGTGTGGTTTTTCGCATTTTTGGAGCCGTTTGCACCGTCCTCGTGTTCCTTAACCGTAAATTATTGATTAAATGGTGTAACGCATTTAGTCAATATCGTAACTCCTGTGAGAACACTACTTTGAGATGGTTCGTCGGCGTGGACACATTTTTCGTATTCGTTTCGATGGTGGAGATAGGAATCAGAAGAGGGTGTTATGATTTACTGTTGTTTCTTCTAAGCACACCCCTCACAACAACTCTTACAATTGTCCAGTTATTGATTTTTGCCCACTTCTCTCAGCTGGTATATGAATCTATCAATCACGAATTGCATACTACTAGCTCAGAATTGTCAAGTATCCAAATGAAGGAATTCGTTCGATTGGATGGTATGGCAAAAGATTGGATTGATGTTCTCAATGATGTGTTTGGGCCTATCATGTATTTCTACACGTGTATTTGTTTAATATACACAGTACAAGTGGAGCTGGTTGCAGCTGATGGCGGAGTCAGCAGTTGGGATGATATAAATAGATTCTTCTCTATTGGACTTAATCTTATCTACTTTGCCGGCTTCATCAATAGGCTTCAGGCTGTTCAGATTGAGGTTTATATTTAAATTTACCAAAAAATTCTGACGTATCGAATCTCGATAGATAGTGGTACGTGTACCATCTGGTCGCTATTATCAGTCGATACCTAATATCAAAAGTTTACTCAGCGGTTTCAGTGGTAACCGCTGTGTTTCTCTGTTGTCGCACCTTAAGAGGACGCTATACCTGACGATGCATTTTTTGCCGCCCATAAGATTAACATTGCGAGCGGCGATTCATTTTCAAGGTTTACCCTTGGTTGGAAAGACACAAAATTTTGCCTGTACCTAGCCCTAACAATGTTCTAGGGAAAGTTCGAAGCAGATTTCCCAATTTCTCACTGGTTTCTTTTATTGCAACTGTTTTGCAAATGCTAGCATCGCATACCTCAAGAAAAGTGCTGTATCTCGAAAACCAGTAAAAAAAAATGGGAAATCTGCTTCGAATACTCCCTAGAACATTGTTAGGGCTAGGTACAGGCAAAATTTTGCGTCTTTCCAACCAAGGGTAAACCTTGAAAATGAATCGCCGCTCGCAATGTTAATCTTATGGGCGGCAAAAAATGCACCGTCAGGTATAGCGGACCCTTAAATGGTGTTTGTGCATTGGACTGTTGGATGGGGTAACAAACCAACATTACCTAGCATGTGGCACCACCTTTCACTTGCGTTACTTCAAGATGGCCACCAATGGTGGTGCATATACCAGTATCGGTCGAGATATCGAACCCTAAAACTGCTACCTAACTTACTTATTTCAGCTGTTAGTGTGATGAGGAGCATTGTAAAAGTTCAGGCTGTTCAGGTTGGTGAGGTTGCTCATATTTAAATTGTTGTTTTAGGCGGAGAAAACGGCTAAATATCTTCATGATATATTTACTGAGAATGATGATCCAGCCGTTCGTGAAGAGGTGAGTAGGTACCCTACCAGTGTACCATATACATATAATATATACTAGGTATATGGGGATTGAGTTGAATGAATTCTCCCAGGGAGTGATGAGGGCCACGGTGTGGAAAAATTCCTGAGGGATTGTTTTCATCGGGAATGATCAACTAAGTACCTATATGTGACCACCACCATACGTTATAGTGCATAGCTCTAACCAGAGCTAAAAATAAAATAAAACATTTTATAAAATCAGAAAACAAGCACTGTTGATTTTATAAAAGCATGTCGCAATTTTTGCGTCCCCTTACCTATTCTATAGTTCTGATGCTACATATTTCATTACCCGCTACATTTTGCTCGTTACAGGTGGAAATATTTTCATTGCAACTCCTCCATCGCAAAGTTGAGTTCAGCGCCTGTGGATTCTTTAAGCTGGATTTCTCGCTACTCTACTCGGTAAAGAAATACTACCTCCAAAATATTCAATCTGATGATGGTGTACCTACTATAATCCTTTCTTTAAGAACGCAGGCCTATTACGGATCGTGCACTAAAAATCGTGATAACTGCGCTTTCACGCAAAACACTCCATTTAGATACCGCGGGCATCTCAAAACTGCGATTATGGATCTTTTCGTGATAACTAAGACGCCGATGGTAGCTACCGCAGCAATTTCGCGACAGTGTTTTGTTTGACTCACTTATAATCGTTGCCACTCTTCAATAACTCATAATCATCAGTGTTTTAACTTCAAAAACAGTTTAAAATGTAATATTATTTAATTTATTGAGTACAAAACATTAAAATACCTAGCAGAGGTGGCGGTAGTTTTTCGTGATAAAAGGGCGGTCGCCTTCCGCCAAAAACCGATCCGTAATCGCAAAATCAATTTTTCGTGATATCTGCGTGGAAAAAAGGCGTGTTTCGCGTGATACGAGATCCGTAATAGGCCCGCGTCACCGGTACCTTAAAAATTCTAACAAACAGAACAAACGAATACGTAGACGCAGAGATTTCTTAGTGTGAGAGCTCGAAACTTTAGCGCAGCATTAGAAAACTCGTGGCTTGCTCTGCGCTGCCTTCACTAAGCGTCTACTTAGACTACCGTTACTGCTAACGTTACTTTTTAAGATCTGCAATACAAGTTTTTCAGTCTTAAGAGTGACCACACAATCGCGTTTGTTTACGTTTTTTTATGCACACTTTATGAGGAAACTACCTATTGGATGTTTAAATATTCTGAAGTAGGTACGTCTTTTTAATATCTTATAAATTATGAGGCTATGTTGTGATGGATTACTTTGGGACAATTTTTTTGTTGATAAAAATCAGACATAATTATTTATGACGTTAAAAAAAAGACATATTACATTTCAGAACATTTAAATATACAATAATTTCCTCATAAAGAGTGCATAAAAAACGTAAACAAACAAGATTGTGTGGTCGCTCTTAAGGTAGGTATGAGTAGGAAAATAATACAGTGTGTTTGTACCTACGTACCTACGTGTTTGTATTTCAGATGATCGGAGCAGTGACGACATACATTGTGGTGTTGATGCAGTTCCAGTCGGCGCAGCAAAATAACGGATGTGTTTTCCAGAACCTGACGTCTGTACCTACGATTGCTACTCCATCTTCACCAGGCCTCACTACTCTACCTCTCTCTCAATAATCATGAAAATAAACTTTATTAAAGTCTCTCCACACTATGGCTCACGGTTTTAGTACGGTAATTGCGCCACCAATTCTGTCTTTCGAAAGTATTTGTTTTTCGTTCGAATAGCACACTATGTTTAGCTTTTAGGGTAGCCGCAGCCACGACCATTGGTGGTCGTGCAATTACCAGTGTTACCCATTTCCGACTGAGAAAATCTGTATTTTCTATGGGTACTTATACCTTATTCCAGCGCAGCGGTCCAAATGCAGGACAGACAGTTGATTGTTCCCATACGATACTCGGTTAACAGTTAAACTCCAGTTAAATTCTGATTTAAGATGAAACGGGTGAACTGATGTTTATGTTTACCTGGACCAAAACAAAGCACTTTTTCTCATATTATCACAGAAACTAACCTCCTTATTGCAATAAGAACAGTGTACTTACTTAGTCAATTGTTTTAAGAACATAAAGTAAGCAAAAATTCATTGCAATGACTTTTGGTTTATTCACAGTGTTTGCACAGCCAAACAAACTCCACATTTTGGATAAATGCGTTTACTGGTGTTTGTTGTTTTTATTGCAAGAAGGAGTATATATGAGAATTAGTGGTCTGTTTTGGTCCAGGTGAACATAAAATCAGTCGACCCATTTCATCTTAAATCCGAATTTAACTGGGGTTTAACTGTTAACCGAGTATGGAGAAACGCACCTTAAACTGTCGAAAATTAATCGACCATAAAATCATAAATCGTAACATAGCCGATTAGGTAATTTTAGACGAAAAGAAAGTAGGTAGGTACCTACTTATATACCACTTATACCGACACATTTTGTTTACTTTTTTTCGACCATTTTTTGAGCACACTATTGGATATCTGAAATAGAACAGATAGGTATAGGTATGTCTTTATAGCGTCCGAAACTAACTGGCTATGCTGATGTGATGTACCTACCTACGATTGAGCGATTTTTTCCAACAGAAAATTTGTACAATATTATTCTATTGTAAAATCACAACATTCCGGACGTGAAAAAGGCATACTATTTGTATCAAAACTTATACATCTCCAAAAATGTGCTCAAAAAGTGGCTGAAAAAAAAACGTAGGTATACCTAAGCAGATAGCAAATGTAGCCTTTATGATTGCCTTTCCACCTATATAAATACCTGTACCGTATGGATAAGTATAAGTACCTAATAGTCCCTACATGGGGATTTTATTTAGAAATTGGTGCATTGGCATTTTCCAAGATTATCTTTCACTTTTCTTGCATGGGTGGGAAAAAGTAAGAAAACTAATGTATCGGGTTAGGTTTGTATTCTTACAGTGATCATGCAGAAGAAGCGCTGAGGACGTGAAGATGTTATTTTTTAGATATGTCTTCATACTTGGATAATTTGAATGGAATCTTCTGCCGCTTTGACTCCTTCTTGTGGATTTGACGGTATAAGTTGAATTGGCTTCCCACCCGGGCCGGACAAATCTTGAGCTTGAGCTTGAGCGTACATCACCAGGATCGCGACGAGAAGGCACAAAGTGACAATAGTAACGAACTTCATGGCGAAAAATGTATGAGCTAGGAGCTGCCAGTGAGGAGTTTATATACTACTTTGCTGACGTCACAGGTCGAGGTTGAACACGCAGGTGTTTGTGGACCACATGCAGAGAGGTATACCTAGATACCTACCTACCTATTACTCTAAAAATAAAGGGTCCGACAATGGTCGCACTTGACTTTCTCGCAATTTTTACGCCAGCGGTATCGAAAACTTTGATTTTTTTTAGCTAGGCAGCAGTAGCATATCTACATTGTAGTACCTATACGAAAACCATTCGTTGCACCCACCAAAAAACCGAAATAAATATATTGCTGTTTGTTTACGTTTTTTTCGACAATTTTTTTTAGGAAACTGTTGGATATTTTAAAGTGTCCTAAAATATAATACCTATGTATTTTTAAAATCATAAATTAACTGGCGTGATTTTACGATGAAGTGTTTTTTTTCAGTAAAAAAATTTGTCCAAAATTATTCAATCGTAAAATTCCAACTAGCCCATTGTAAGGTGTAAATAAGTGTAAATAACTGGACACTTTTTGGATAAAATTGGATGACTCAAAAATTACCTTTAGTTAGAACCTTAAACATTTGCAGAAGTGTTTCCAAATAGATCCTTTTGGGTTGTTTGCAACCATTTGAAGGTGGGCCAATAGCTTAACCCATTATTGGCCTAGACGTGTTGGTCGTCACTGACGTGGCACTGTCGATCGATTTCAATAAAAATTACTAATAGAGAGGTGTACTTTAATAGGACAGGACACTGGTGGATATTGTACCTATAATACTCCGGCTTAATTTTTTCAGATTTCCAGAACGTGAGGGGGTTTTCAAGTCGTTTCGTTCCATTCCTCTAAAATACAACCATCTAGAATCTATAGATTTCTCGGCTAACGTGGCTGTTCGCGATACTGAGAAAGTAAAATACCTAAGTACCTATACCTACTCTCTATATAACGACAGTCAAGGGACTGTTGCGTTTGCTCGCTATAGAGAGGTTATCGTTATAGAGAGCAATCAACTGACTGTCGAAGAAACGAATTAATGGCCAAAACGGCAGCGGTGGTTCCCACCACCAACTTCGGAAGAGCTCGGGGTGGCTCGGGTTTTTGCCAACGTATCATTGGCTACACTGCACTGTCCATGCATTGCAGCACAAAGGGGAACTGATACATTTGGGGGGGGGGGGGGGGATACACCGAAACCTAAAGGCTTATTGTGCCCCCATCTGGTGCTCGGCCCATCTCCTGAGGAGGTAAGAGGGTTCGAGGGGATTCGCGGTGGGTGTGCCCCTTATTCTTGTGCCTATAGCCCTTGTTAAAGTCCCGTCTCCCTGAGGAGTTGGAGGATCTTGCACGAAAGAATTCGTGGTCCACTATTGGCATCAGGTTTTTCCCAGAAACTCTGCCCTTTTGCGGGCGATAGCTCCGAATCGGTCAGGGTCAGGATGTGCACCGGGTCCTCCGTGCCTTCCTGCAGAATCTACATTAGATCAGAGGTCTTCACTCCGATCTTGGTCAAGTGACCATTCTGGTTGCAATGGCCAGAGAGGAAACCTGTAATAATACGAAGTTGCCTCCTGCCCATGCTTACGCACTGTTGTGCCCTCTTGCTCTGGTAAACTGCTATACCTGCAGGTGTATTCCCTTTCTCGAACGCCAGCAAACCCACCCAACTAACACCTTCAAAATTTATTGTAAGAAGACTGTTCTCCGTATATTGCATCATGGCGTGCCTTATCTTCTTACAATAAATTTTGAAGGTGTTAGTTGGGTGGGTTTGCTGGCGTTCGAGAAAGGGAATACACCTGCTGGAAGGGAAACTTTTCTCAGAGTGCCTCCCTTCATTGGTTTTTTACTTTCTCGCCCGTATGTAATACATGGGCTGAGAAAGTTATGTTATCGTGCGAAATTTCGATTTTGAGATTTTCATTGCAAAAGGCGTTTCAGAGGTCCTAGATACCAAAAAAATGGTTTTTAGGTCATGTCCGTCCGACGTACGTACGTGCGTACGTACGTACGTACGTACGTCCGTCCGTCCGTTTGTCTGTAGCGCGGCTAGAGGTCACACCAGTCAACCGATTTTGCTCAAATTTGGAATATAGATGTCTAAAATCAGTTCCGAGATACATTTTTAATTTAATTTTGATTACTCAAAAATTGCGCCCACTATTGTCAAAAAAGTGTCAAAAAAATTTCAAAATCGTGTTTTTGTCTACTCAAGACGCATTTCACGGTACGGTAATAAAGTTAGAACATTCAAATTTTGCAGTCGTGTTCCCAGATAGATGCTCCAGGATCATTTTTATTGTTTTGGAGATGGGCCAAAAATTTGGGCCAAAATTGGCCCATACGTGAAAATCTTGGCCCCATGAAAAGTATTAGCCGGAATTTCACAAAAATCCATAAACTTGTGCTTAATAACATTACTTAAAGGTTTGTCGAAGAAATATTCAATCAATTCAAAATTGCGGCCAATATAGGCAAAATAAAGTCAAAAATAGGAAAAAAACTAGAATCTCGTTTTTTATTGGTCAAGACGGATTTGGCACTACAGTTATTAATTTATATCCTTGTAATTTCGCAATAGTGTTCCCAAATAGATGCTACAGGATCATTTTTATTCTTTTTGAGATGTGCCAAAAATTTGGGCCAATATTGGCATTACCGTAGGAAAAATTTTCCAAAAATGGAAATCACGATTTTGATTGCTTAAGACGGATTTGCAACAACCCTAATCGACAGATTTCCTTCAGAATTGGTGAAAGTGGTCTCAGATAGATGCTTCAAGGGCATTTTCAATAGATTTTCATTTACTTAAAAATTAAGACGGTGACATGCAAAATAGAAAACATTATACTTGGCGCGTCGAACGACACTTCACTGTTTGACGGATATGTTTGAAATTCGGTATGCAGGTGCCTAAAAGTATCGTCCAGTGTGAGGCAAAATACTTTTTAGAAAAAGTTAAAATTCTGACAATTATTCACGTAGAAAAAAAAATCAAATTGCGAGAAAGTCAAGTGCGACCATTGTCGAACCCTTTATTAGACATTACTTTCCTTGTTCGTAATGTCACTATCTTGTCAAGGCGAGATGATGACGTAATTTATTTTTCGCAAATTAATGAACTATACCTAAGTACCTTAGGTACCTATGTTGTTTCCACACGCACTTGCGCCCCAACAGCAAGTTTTCCTCCTCGAGCACGTATGTTTAGCTTAGCCATTGTACCTAGCATCAATAGCTAATTGCTAATACCATTATTGCGTGCGTGGATCTATCTTTTTTAACTGTCCATGGCTTCAAATCTGGCACAGAACACCTGAAACGTTGAATTTTTGTCAAATCTAATTTCCGGCAAATTTCGGCCAGGGTTCTCCTGGTCGCGTTAGCGCAGTGAACCGAGGATTCACAAAACCTTCGGCCTATAAACTCGCTTCCGTTTGTTTCACTCAAAGAATAATTTGTAACTCGTGTTCTCCGTACATTGCAAGCATCACGTATACCTACTTTGCATACCTTATTCATTCCGCCCTAAGTTACGGAGTCTTTTTTTCTGGGGAGGAGGAAAGCAGAATATTGAGCCAATTTTAAAAATTCAAATCAGGAGGTGTATTCCCTTTCTCGAACGCCAGCAAACCCACCCAACTAACACCTTCAAAATTTATTGTAAGAAGAACTGTTCCCCGTATATTGCATCATGGCGTGCCTTATCTTCTTACAATAAATTTTGAAGGTGTTAGTTGGGTGGGTTTGCTGGCGTTCGAGAAAGGGAATATACCTCTGTTAAAGAATCACGACCAAAGCACCTGATAGAAAATGAATATTACGTCTCAAGTTCACACGAGTGTTCCCTAAAAGTGCATGGACTAGGGTGAATTTCATCACTTTTAAAATATACCATAGTGCAATTGCACTTGCCATAACTTAAACATACGATACTATAAATCTGTTCGATAGGAGACGCTATTAGTATAGAAAAGTGATGAAATCCACATTAAGAGGACGCTGTACCTGACGATGCATTTTTTGCCGCCCATAAGATTAACATTGCGAGCGGTGATTCATTTTCAAGGTTTACCCTTGGTTGGAAAGACAAAAAATTTTGCCTCTACCTAACCCTAACAACGTTCTAGGGAGTGTTCGAAGCAGATTTCCCAATTTCTCACTGGTTTCATTTATTGCAACTGTTTTGCAAATGCTAGCATCGCATACCTCAAGAAAAGTGCTGTATCTTGAAAACCAGTAAAAAAAAATGGGAAATCTGCTTCGAACACTCCCTAGAACATTGTTAGGGCTAGGTACAGACAAAATTTTGTGTCTTTCCAACCAAGGGTAAACCTTGAAAATGAATCGCCGCTCACAATGTTAATCTTATGGGCGGCAAAAAATGCACCGTCAGGTATAGCGGACCCTTAAGGAGGCTATATTTTCTATGACAATATGAGAAAAAGTGCTTTATTTCGGTTCAGGTGAACGTAAATAAACGCCACCACTCCCATGTCCCATTAAACAAAAGAAAAAATAGCAGGATATGTTTTTTTGGGTGACCTTGTGTCCATTGTAAGCTTTGCTATATTCGGTCAGGGATTCCCATACAGATATAATGAAAATCAGGTAACCTCTGACCCCATCTTATCATGTGTTTCGCTGTTATAATGGTACATCTGTAGTCAAATTCGAATTCTATTTACAGTTCATCTCTATCGGATGAGACCAACGTCAGTGATATCCAGGGGTGGATGGACTACAAAAATGTCAATTGATGTTGCTAAACTCTTTTAGGTCATTGTGACCCCTTCTTCTTAACTCTACTTCTTGTTCTAAAAAAAAAAAAAAAAAAATTTGGAAACCCCCTATGCTGAGGTTGGTATAGGTTTCAGTATCACCCCCTACCCCCTTGTGAACAGAGGTCACGAAAGGGGAGGCAGCTGGCGCTATAGGTCACGTTATGTGCTGACTGAAATGAGAATTTGATAATCGAATTAATCACACTTGTTCCCTTTTACATCCAAATACCCATACGAGACGTCTGTTGTTTTCTTGGAAATGTTCAGATATCATTAAAATGTTGATGGTTGAGGTGGCGGTGGTGCTTGCTGTTGCCCTGGCCACAGCGAATGCTGTAAGTACCTTATTACTTCTTACAAGTTGCCCAAGTATACCAGCAGGTGTATTACCTTTCTCGAACGCCAGCAAACCCACCCAACTAACACCTTCAAAATTTATTGTAAGGAGATAAGGCACGCCATGATGCAATATACGGAGAACAGTTGTTCTTATAATAAATTTTGAAGGTGTTAGTTGGGTGGGTTTGCTGGCTTTCGAGAAAGGGAATACACCTCCTGTATACCTACCTACCTAACCTCCTGAGTAATTCAGTTATGTAATTTGACCGCACGTCCTACCTACAGCAACCATTAGGTACCTAGGTATGTCTTCTGACACGAAATTTTACAGATCGTAAGAAACAACGAGGAAGGCATTGAGAGAAAACCTGGGCTCCATTTCGAAAAGCTGCCATGGGACACTCTTCATAGAAGCCATCTTCATCAATGGAAAGGTGTGTATAAACCTTCACAGTACCAATTCCCGTAAACAATTACTTTTTGCCTAGGTACGAAGCAAGACGATCTAGGCTCGAGTCTTGATTTGTATACCACCCCTACCGTTAGTACCTACACGATGGGGACAGTTTTAGGTGGGTTCCGAACCACCACTACTTCACGTCTTGCTTGTGTTTACAGGAAGACCAGAGGAGTTTGGACGTTGTCCACCAGGAGCGTCTGGTCAGTTCCACTACCCAGCAGACTGCAAGAGGTTCCTCAATTGTTGGAAAGGTCGCGGAAGTTTACAGGTAGGTACCGGATATGTCACTGTACCTGTGGGGTGTCGAATATTTTCCCCCTGATGCCCAGCTCTTCTTCGGCTTCCTGTACTCTAGAAAAGTTGATGGTACAGCCTTCAGAACCTTTAGGTTGGTAACTCCTGATTGCAGATCTGCGCCCCTGGAACTCTTTTCAACCCTGAGACACGAGAGTGTGACCACCCCAGCAAGGTACGTTGTATGGACGAGGATGGGTACCAGGGGGAGCAAGGGCAGGTACCCTCCCTGAGCTACGTCCGCTTCCCGGGGGAGAGACCGCCCATCGCCCCCAACCCTCGAGGGTCATCCAAATCACTGTCCAGACCAGAGAAGTACAGCAGTGGTGGCGTTAAGTCTACGAGTGAAGACGCTGAGTGTGCTCCAGGTAGGTATCAGAAAGTTAGGTAGCTTAGGCTTGGTTAGGATCATTAGTACCTATACCTGTTTCGGATTCTCCACTCTGGGCGGAAGCGAAGGGAAAGGGAAGAGAAACGCGGCGAAGAGCGGAAAAGTCCGATATTCCTTAAGAGGACGCTATACCTGACGGTGCATTTTTTGCCACCCATAAGATTAACATTGCGAGCGGCGATTCATTTTCATGGTTTACCCTAGGTTGGAATGACACAAAATTTAGTCTGTACCTAGCCCTAACAATGTTCTAGGGAGTGTTCGAAGCAGATTTCCCAATTTCTCACTGGTTTCTTTTATTGCAACTGTTTTGCAAATGCTAGTATCACATACCTCAAGAAAAGTGCTGTATCTCGAAAATCAGTAAAAAAAAAAAAAATGGGAAATCTGCTTCTAACACTACCTAGAACATTGTTAGGGCTAGGTACAGGCAAAATTTTGTGTCTTTCCAACCAAGGGTAAACCTTGAAAATGAATCACCGCTCGCAATGTTAATCTTATGGGTGGCAAAAAATGCACCGTCAGGTATAGCGGACCCTTAAGCCTCTGCCTCACTGGGATCGAGTGAGGCTCGAGGCTCTACCCTTCCCTTCGCCAGCCATGCAGCCTTAAATGGACGAGCCTTCATTTCTTTCAAAATTATATTGTTTTTGATTTATAGGCGCGACTGGTCATTTCCCCCACCCTCACGACTGCCGAAGGTTTCTCCATTGTTGGAACGGTAGGACCTTCGTAAAGGAATGTGGCCCTGGCACTGCTTTCAACCCTTCTATCAGTGTGTGCGATCATATTCACAATGTCAGGGGCTGTGGGGCCAACAGGGTGTCAGAAGAACCAGGTAAGTTGGAGGAAAGGTGCCTGAAGAAGGCTGACCATCTATAGCTGCAATATAGCTGCCTATCTAATTTCATTATTTCCTCTGTTTTTCAGACGACACAGTTTTGATTCCAAATGAATATGTACGTCAAATTGAAGGTCCTCCAAGAAGAAATCAGAAAAATAAGCCGGAGGATTCTGATAGCGAGGAGGACACGTATCAACCGGAAACCAATTTGTACGGGCCAGACGCAGGCAGGGGTGGTAGAAAACAGCCTGGGGGAGGTGCTAAGACACCCCCAAAACGGAAAGGCGGCAAGGAAGATGAAGAGGGGTCGGAAAGTAATGAGGAACCTTGGAGCTCCCCAAGCAACCAGCCTAGCGGAAGGAAAGTCCCGCCTGGCAGAGGGAAAGGTGGTTACGGACAGAGCACCAACACGCCGCAGTACGGAGATCGGTTGCCGAGTGGGGGAAGAAATCAACCAAATTACGGGGGAAATGGAAATCGAGGTTCCTTGGGTAAAGAAGATCAATATGGTCCAAAAAAGAACCAGTCAGGCCCTCAACTTGTTCCGAAAATCAAGTTTGATAGTTACGGGAATCCTGTGGCTATTGAATATGTGCCAGCTCCGCCCCCTCCCCGGCCCTTCCCTCACCCCCACCACCACCATCATCATCACCATAACCCTAACCACCCCTACCACAGGCCTCAGCAGCCTAATGCTACTGCACCCCAACCAGGACCTTATGACCCTGTCTCGCGATACCCTCCTCGAAACCCTCGTCCTAATCCCCCTAATAATTCTTCGTCACAAAATAATACCAGTCCCTTCCCTCCCTTCCCTGGGAGGGTTAACCCTAACTCCCCGTCTACAGGTTATCAGCCTCCCTACTACCCTCAAAACCCTACCCCTTTCCCACCATACAGTCCTAACCGGCAGGATTCGTACTCTCCGGATAACCCAAATCCTTTGTCTACTCCCCCTGTAGAAAACCAGTATGGGCCCCAAATTACCCCCGGATCACCCAACTTGCCCCCAAAAGGACAACCTCCCTACAACCCCAATCCCTTTGATCCAAACAGTCCGCCCACTGGGCCATTTTACCCTTGGGATCAAACTGGAGCTCCAAACAACCAGAACAAAAACCCTAACTACCCTAACCAACAAAATAATCCAAATCTACCCTCTTTGGGAAACCCTACTAGGCCTCAAAACCCTAACGCCTATAACCCAAATGGCACCCCGGATGGTGCGAATCCATTTGGATATCCAAACCCTCAGAACCCTCAGGGGTATCCTCCAGCCCTTAGCTACAACCCTAACGAACCTCCCTCACGTTATAACCTGAATTCTCCCCAAAACCCTTACCCTTTCTACCGGCCTAATATTAGTTCCCCCTCAAGGAACCCTCAAACCCCCGGATACAGTCCGAACCCGCAAAATCCAAACCCTTTGAACGCAGGCTATCCAAACCCGAATCCTGAAAATCCAGGTTATAGTCCCAACCCACAAAATCCTGGTTACTATCCAAATCCTCAAAACCCTTCTTACAGTCCCAATCCTCAGAATCCTGGTTACAATCCAAACCCTCAAAATCCTGTTAACAGTCCCAATCCTCAGAACCCTGTTTACAATCCAAACCCTCAAAACCCTGGGTACAGTCCAAACCCTCAAAACCCTGGTTACAATCCGAACCCTCAAAACCCTGGTTATAATCCAAACCCTCAAAACCCTAGTTACAATCCAAACCCTCAAAACCCTGGTTACAATACAAACCCTCAAAACCCTAGTTACAATCCAAATCCTCAAAACCCTGGTTACTATCCGAACCCTCAGAACCCTGCTTATCCCCAGAACACTGGTAATAACCCTAGTCTGCAGAACCCGAACTCAAACCCCCAGAGCCCTGTTTATAACCCTAACCCACAAAGCCCCGTCTATAACCCTAACCCACAAACCCCCGTCTATAACCCTAACCCACAAACCCCCGTTTACAGACCACAAAACCCTACGTACGATCCAAGCCCTAAACGCCCTGAAAACAACTCCAATCCACAGAACCCTGGTTATTTCCCTTACCAAAATAACCCTCAAAACACGACTCAGCCAGGTTACCCAACCTCAAGGTACCCTTCGAGCCCTCAAATCGTGCCTAACGTGAACCCTAGCCGCCCTGATTACCAGTTCCCTGATTCAGAAAATAGGGAAGAGCCTGTAGGGCAAGAATCAGTGGATCTGCCTTACGAAGAGGACGCTGGCCAGGTATATGAGCCTGATACCTTTCCTCCACCTACCAAACCTTCAAAAGGCTCTCCCAAGAAGTACCAGCCATCAAGCTCAGATTCTGGAAATTCTGGATTTCCAGCGTTTCCGGGGAGGAAACCGACGACTCCTACCCCTAGCAGACAACCCCCAAATTTTGTTCAGGTAAGGGTCGCTAAATTTTTGAAAAATTTTCTTTCTGTCTTAATCTACTGAAAATTCCCATATGCTTCCTATAGCTCAGATCAGCTTATCAGTCTCTATTATCCTAAGAAGATAGACACAGTATTCCTGTCTTTTTAAATAACAGGCTAGGAAGGGGGTTCTAGTATATAAGAGAAGGGTCTGATAGGTCTGAAAATAAAGTGTCCGACAATGGTCGCACTTGACTTTCTCGCAATTTTTATCGAAAATTTTGATTTTTTTTTACGTGAATTATTATTTTTTGGCCAGAATTTTAACTTTTTCTAAAAGGTATTTTGCCACACATTGGACGATACTTTTAGGCACCTGCATACCGAATTTCAAAGATATCCGTCAAACAATGAAGTGTCGTTCGCCGCGCAAAGTACATGTTTTCTATTATGCATGTCACGGTCTTAATTTTTAAGTAAATGAAAATCTATTGAAAATGCCCTTGTAGCATCTATCTGAGACCACTTTCACCAATTTTCAAGAAAATCCGTCGATTAGTGTTGTTGCAAATGTGACCTAACCAATCAAAAACGTGATTTCCATTTTTGGAATTTTTTTTCTCCTATTTTTGACTTTATTTTGCCTATATTGGCCGCAATTTTGAATTGATTGAATATTTCTTCGACAAACCTTTAAGTAATGTTATTAAGCACGAGTTTATGGATTTTTGTGAAATTCCCGCAAATACTGTTCATGGGGCCAAGATTTTCACGTAAGGGCCAATTTTGGCTCAAATTTTTGGCACATCTCAAAAACAATAAAAATGATCCTGGAGCATCTATCTGGGAACACAACTGCATAATTTTAAGGTTCTAACTTTATTACCGTACCGTCAAACGCATCTTGAGTAGACAAAAACACGATTTTGAATTTTTTTTGACAATAGTGGGCGTAATTTTTGAGTAATCAAAATTATATTAAAAATATTTCTCGAAACTGATTTTAGACGTCTATATTCCAAATTTGAGCCAAATCGGTTGACTGGTGTGACCTCTAGCCGCGCTACAGACAAACGTACGGACGGACGGACATGACCTAAAAACCACTTTTTTGGTATCTAGGACCTCTGAAACGCCTTTTGCAATGAAAGTCTCAAAATCGAAATTTTGCACGATAACATAACTTTCTCAGCCCATGTATTACATACGGGCGAGAAAGTAAAAATACGGTTAACTTTGTAAGATGGCCCAGTAACAACTGTTTGCTTATACACTCCATCAGTTTTCTTAGCCAGTTTGAACACTCTTTCTTTCTCAAATGAAGTGTGTGCCTAAGGATAATAGAGACGGATAGACTAGTCAGAGCTAATGTTGGTTTGATCAAGACTTCCTTGGTTTATAGGCGGAGCCTGACGAAACATTGCTGAGTCGTATGCTGCCAGAAGAAGCTGCTGAGTACCTATCCCCCAACTCTACCGAACCACCAGAAGTAAAACCAGCGCCTCCAAGCGGGCAAAACCTGAGACTGCGGGGTGGGTCCGGTGTTGTGGACGGGTACCTGGAGGTTCGCGGACCTGACGGCCGATGGGGATTGGCGTGCGACGACCCGGAAGGTTGGGGGGTCGAAGAGGCGTCTGTCATCTGCAGGGAACTCGGCTACAACCGGTAATAATCCTTAAGGGCCACGTTATTTTTTTACGTTTGGACTTCAAACTTTGTGAGAAAACTATTGGATATTTAAATATTCTGAAATATAATATGTCTTTTTAACGTCATTGTCATTACTCATGAGGCTATGTTGTGATTTACGATGGAGTGATTTTTGTCACCAAAAAAGTTGTCCAAAATTTATCGATCGTGAAATCACAACATAGCCTCATGGGGTAATGACGTTAAATAGATATTATATTATATTTCAGAATATTTAAATATCCAATAGTTTTCTCACACAGTTTGAAGTCCAAACGTAAAAAAATAGCGAATGTTTATTCAGCCTTAAGGGCCTCTATGCAGTCGTGTTTGTTTAGAGCAGCTACGGCCATTGGCGGTCGTGCAATTACCAGTGTTTTCCAGTTCCGTAATCGTACCTAAGCCTTTGCACGGGTTGTCGTAGAATTTTGTGTGACTCGACCTTCACCTATACCTACTTTTTTTTTTTTTTTTTTCAGGGGAGCTGAACTGTCGTGGCAAGGTTTCCCCATGCGACCTGGTGCCGAGAAAACTCACGTCTCTGTCGACAAGATAGTCTGCACTGGAGACGGAACTTTCGAAGAGTCCTGCAACGTCACCTTTGTAGAAAACAGCAAATGCCAGGTGAGTTTAATACGCAGTGGGGACCTACAGTTTTAGGTGGGTTCCGAACCACCGCAGTCTCGATATACATTTCACTTGCCATGCTGAACATATCAGAAGACAACCTTGATGTTTTCAGATAGCACGCAGTGCTGTCGGTATTCGATGCTACAACAACATAGCGTCTACGTGCCAGCCTGGCGAGGTTCACCTCAGCAGCCATTGCTACAGCTTACATAACCCTACCTCTTCTGAGCCTGGTCTTACGTTGTTTGATGCGAGTGAGAAGTGCCTGAAACGGGGCGGGCATCTGCTCGACCTCAATACACAGGTATCAACTCCAGCAGTTCTCAAAGTTTTCAATTTCTTTTTTTTCAAATATTCCGTCAAACATACATATTTCACTGCGCCTGCAAAAACCGTGATTATGTAATCTGAATGTGGGTGTACACGATCTTGGCATCTTATGAAATCTATTCTTGAGAGAGAGAGATAAGTAACTCAAACTTCGAGTTAAATTAAACTGGCAGTTAAGTAATTCTAAAATTCCTAAGGGTGGCTAACCGTGATTATGTAATTTGAAAGTGGGTGTACCTACACGATCTTAGCATCTTATGAAATCTATTCTTGAGAGAGAGAGATAGGTAACTCAAACTTCGAGTTAAATTAAACTGACAGTTAAGTAATTCTAAAATTCCTAAGGGTGGCTTTCACCATTTCCCTACCGTGCAGATAAAGTCAGTAGGTAACTTTATCTTGCCGTTAAAAGTCCTCTAGCGACTAGTGAAATTCCACCCCTAACGCTTATATTGTTATTTTGTTGACAGACGGAGAACGACTTCGTATCTGAGTGGTTACTGAAGTCTCACCCCGAAGTGACGTCACTGATGACGGCAGGGGTGGGGGTGACTTTCATGGGGATGCCCATGTGGGTGTGGCACGGTACCAACGCTCCTATGCTGTTTGAAAAATGGTGGACTGGTACGTATGAATTTTCAGCTGTGAAGCTAGAAGACCCATTATATAAGCCCGAATTTGTTAGATTTTTCTTTGTGTATCTTGTCCAGCCCTGGCTGGGTTTTCCCATCGAAAGATGGTGACGAAATCACATATTATATTTCAGAACATTTAAATATCCAATAGCATCCTCATAAAACAAACACGACTGCGTTGATGCCCTTATCAAATTGTGGCCTATGTTCTACAGGGTGGTCAGGAGAGCGACCTCTTCCTCAAGGTCGTATGCATCAGCCTGTGTGTCTGGTAATGAGGCGAACCTTTCCTTGCCCAAGCAAAGACCAGGAGGAGAGGGAGGAAGTCGACGAGACCGGAGATATGGTGAGCATATCGCCTAGTTAGCACCGATTAGCGATAACGGAGAGGTAGAACAGACGGCCATAAGGCGAATGACGTGAGGTGATTTTCTGGCTTATGGGCTGAAATATTTATAGCTTGAATATTTTCTCTGGATTTTCAGCTTCAACCAAAGCCATCAGGACCATCCTGCGTGACTGACTACTTCTTCTGGGACGTGGAGCCTTGTGAGGCGCTCAAAGCCCAAACTCTGCCCTATGTCTGCGAACGCCCTATGAGCGACATTGGTAAGCTAGTTCATTCAAGTAAGGTCAGTAAATTTGAGAGGTTGTCCCATTTGTATACAGTGGATCTATAGGTGTGTTCCGAACCACCAAAAATTTTCTGTTGGTAGCATGGATGTCACAACAAATATTCATTAGGCTTCGGCCTTTGGGCCAAGGGCTGTAAGCAATTATACGTTACTTAACTTAACCGTAACTTAACAGGGTGTGTGGAGGGGCGTGGAGAAAGCTACACCGGTACTGCCAACACAACAGCCAGTGGAAAGCCCTGCTTACGATGGGACCACCCCAAAGTGATCGAGGGGTTAGCACGGCGCAACGGGCAAGAGCGATCAGGGCAGCTGTCGGGGCACAACTACTGCCGCAACGTTGGCAAGCCTGACGTCCACCCCTGGTGCTTCGTGGAGGGCAGCGCCAACTCCGAGTACTGCGACATCCCTCACTGCTACGCCACTGGTACTGCCTCCCCAGAGTAACGCCTATGTTTCGTTAAGGGGGAAAAAAGTGGCAGCAGAAAGTTTTAACGACATACCTATCTCTCCGTAGCTAGGCGCTATGTTGTTTATTGACGTTTTTTAATGACACAAGAAACAAATTACGTCAGTAGTTAGTCTCTACGCTACAGTCTCTTGACAAACTCTGACTTATTTTCAAGCCCTCTCTATAGCGAATTCTCTTTATAGCGAGAAAGAAAAGTCGTATACCTACACCTATTTCTTCCGTGGGACATACGACTCCAAGGTTAGGTACTTATAGGTACCTAGCTTGGTTCATTTTGTACATTTTTTGTTATCACTAGGTACCTAAGCTTTTGTTGGTATATTGGTAATAAGTTGGTCTTTCTGAGATCGCAGATCGTTGATCCTGCCGTTTTTGAAGGTTCACAAAATATGTCATGTGGGTACTCAAAATACTTGGGGAGACTTCCTTAGGCTAGTTATCTCGTCTAAAAGTTTCTCCGAGGGCCCTGAAACCAATAGGATGGGAAAGTTTGTTTTTGTTGTCGTGTACCTACCTATTTATGATTTCATTTCAGAAACCCAGGTGCCTAGACTTATGCCGAATTTTTTTGAAAACCTTTGTTAATGCTTGTTATGAATGTTATTAACTTTGTTTATTAAATTATAATATGTTAAGAAAACATTCGATTGTTTTTTCATATATTATTTAAAAAATGTGTGCAACCATAAATATGCATTACCTACTTAATTAGTTACTAAGTAGGTACTTTGGGTTGAAATGAAATCATGAGTATCACCAATGTTCGAGACCCTTTAATTATTATTTATACATATTTATTGTTGTAGCACACTCCACACTTTACAGACCTATAGGTAGGTACATATTCACACAATGACATATTGCTGACTGTAGCTTGAAGCTAGGTAGGTTAGGTACTTAGTGACCTACCTGCTAGCGAATGCTGGAGGCACCTGACAATGTACCAAGTTAGTTGAGGGGTGGACGGACAAGCCCAGCAACTAGACTAGTTTTAGAAATATCTATAGTGCTCAGCTGGCAGCACTGCCAAGGTGTATTCCCTTTCTCGAACGCCAGAAAACCCACTCAACTAACACCTTCAAAGTTTATTGTAAGAAGAACAGTTCTCCGTATATTGCATCATGGCGTGCCTTATCTTCTTACAATAAATTTTGAATGTGTCATTTGAGTGGGTTGGCTGGCGTTCAAGAAAGGGAATGCCACTGCAGCTCCCCACCCATCGTGTTAGTACATGACGGGGTCCTTTAGATGATTGGACCTTAGTTTCAGGGGTAATGCGGTCAGCAAATGGGAGAAGTTCCTGCCCTGAAGGGAAGTTTGAGTGCAAAGCGGGGGAGTGCTTGCCAGAGGACTGGTTCTGCGATGGACACAAGGTTAGAAATACCTTAAAAAAGGCCCTTCCGAGGGTCTGTGGTCTAATGGAAAAACACTGGACTCGCACGACTGAGGTCCAGGGTTCGTGATTTTATGGTCAGCTAATTTCAGACGAATTTTTTGTTGACAAAAATCCCTCGATCGTAAAATCACAACAAAGCCTGTTAATTTCGGCCGTTAAAAAGACGTACTATATTTTTGAACAAATAAATATCCAATGTTTCATCAAAAACGTAAACAAATAGCGAATGTATGTCCGGTCTTAAGGAATCTGTGTTGTTCTGCTTACAGGACTGTTCAAACGGTCGTGACGAGGAGTCTTGCGCTGTTTTCACGAAGGAATTTTCCAGGACGACAAATAAAAAGCTCGCCCTACCGGGGAATGAGACCTGGACCGACAGCAGTCCGGACATGTGCGCAACGCGCTGCCTAAGGCACAGGAACATGACGTGCCGCTCCTACAGCTACAAGTCAGTTTACCTAGAATTATCCAGCGTATTAGTATACGACGGGGACCTACAGTTTAAGGCGGGATCCGAACCACCACAGCTTCAATGTACATTTCACTTGACATGCTGAACATATCAGAGGTGAATGCCGATCAGAAAAACTTTGACAGGATCGGGATCGTACCGGTGTGACCCGGCATAGCCATCTAGAGCACTCGGCTATACCACTCCCTGATTTTTACAGCGAAAAGGAGAAGTACTGCTCCCTCAGCGAGCTCAATCAGGGCCTAACGGGAAAAGTAACAACGCAGTCCGGCTGGACGTACTTCGAACGTCTGTCGCACATCCTTACGTGCGACCTGGACCGCGGACTGTTTGAGTGCGCGAACGGACAATGTATCAACGCTTCGCAGGTCTGCAACAAACGTCGCCACTGTGTCGACGGCTCTGATGAGAACAGTTGCGACAAAATGGGGTTCCAGGTTCGACTGGTTGGCGGCAAGAAGTCGCATGAAGGCAGAGTTGAGGTTAAAGGTAAGACTTACAGTTTTAGGTCGGTTTCGAACCACAAATTTCACATATCAGACGTGAATGACGATCAGAAAAACAGGCAACTCATACTGTTGACGGTGTTTCAGTGCTAGGGCAATGGGGCACCGTATGTGACGATTTGTTTGATCTTCGAGACGCGTCCGTGGTATGCAAGGAGCTGGGCTTCACCCTCGGTGCCGCAGAAGTACTGCCTCACTCACGGTTTCCCCTGGACCACCCCCGGTACCTTATGGACGACCTGCAGTGCCTGGGCAACGAAACGAGCCTTCAGCAGTGCCGGTTCCAGGGCTGGGGCCAGCACAACTGCGGCTCACAGGAGGTCTGTACATTCCTGCGTCCTGACGGCCGTTCTTGTGAACTGGCATGGTAAGAGGTGAGGGATGGCAGTTTGGGGCACCCTCCATCCCTGAGTTGCCACTGCAAGCCCGCCATTCTAGGCAGCATCGTATCTATGGCCACTGGCCAGTTGACCAAATCATCCCCTAGTGTAGGGCTGGCCCTTTTAGGCTGGCACTAACTCCAGTTACATTTAACTGAAGTTATGTACATTACAGACGGTGGGAGTGGTGTGCCGTGTGCCGGGGCTAACATGCCCTGATGGGCAGTGGCAGTGCATCAAGGGGAAGGAGTGCATCTCCATAGGATTCATGTGCGATCATATTCAGGACTGCGATGACGGCAGCGATGAAGACCCAAAACACTGCGAGGTAAAAGTGGTTTATTTTGGTTCAGGTGAATATAAATAAACATTACCTGCCTCTCCCATGTCATCTTAACTGGTTTCGTTTTCAGGCTCAATCGGAGATACGGCTAGCCAACGGACACAACGTGACGTCAGGCCGGCTAGAAGTTAAGCGATATGGAGTGTGGGGAACTGTGTGTGATGATGACTTTGCTCAAGCTTCGGCAGAGCTCGTCTGCAGGTAAATATCGTACCGTCGGTTTTGTGAAGGCAGCACACAGCAAGCCATGGGTTTTCTAAGGTTGCGAAAAAGTTCCGAGCTCTCACGCTAAGAAATCTGCCGTGACGCCTGAAGTCACCCCTTCTGCCTTCCGACCAATAACACACTTATTTTTTATGATATTCCACAGGTTACTTGGACACGAAGGCCCAGCGCAAGTACTGAAAAACGCAGCGTTTGGTGCCGGGAAAGGGCAAATTTGGCTGGACCAGGTCCAGTGTACCGGGCGGGAGACCCGGCTCGAGGATTGCCATCATTCGCCGTGGGGGCAGAATAACTGCCGCCACGACGAGGACGTGGCTATAGTCTGCAGTCACGATAAATCTCACAAGGTACGTTAACGACATTTTCCATCAGCCTGACAAGGACACAGCTACTTTACTGTCTTAGCTATGAAACCGGGAGTCAAAATTTTAACCCCTATATCTAGGAAGTGGGAAGACTTTTGGAACAAATTTAGGTCTCTACAACACCGCTTTGAAGTTCATATTTGCGGCTATTATGCAGATTAGGAAAATAATTTCATACCATGCAACAACGCTCATTGATCTTCACGATTTTAAAAATTAAGGGATTAAGGGGGGTTACCCCCCCCCCCCAAACGCCCCGAACCCCGAAAAAGTAAAAAATAATATTTGCTCAAAATCGGCTCCAACGATTTTGATCAAATTTTAGGCAATTACAGTACAAAAAATTACGAATCCAATGATACCACCCACTACCCCCGCACAACTCCCTGGGCGCTAATAAAGGGGGAAAACTGTTCAGGGGAACGTTGTGAAGCAATTTTTCGTGTCAAAAAGTTTTTCTGAACGTATCCAAGCACACCACCCCCCTTAGGGGGATAGATTTGAGTGGTTTGCGAAATATGGGCTGTGTAGGCTCAAAATGATCGGGAGATCGTTCTGAGGCAATTTATTGGGTCAAAATGTTTTTTCGAGCGTCCAAAATCCCCCCCCCCCTTATGGGGGGGAGTTATGGTTACTTTCCAAAGTGCATCCTATTCACGACACGATCACAGAACTTTTCTACGCCTGCAGTTATTACTGCTGCTAAATGTGTGCAGTAAAGCAAACCATAATATATCTAATTTTTTGAAGTTACCGTTTTAACAGCATTTTTGAACCTGGACCTATAAAATATTATATTTCAGTATAAGGAAAAACGCGGTCTCACTGTGGTCAAGTGGGAAAACAGTCCTGGGTTCGAATCCCGGTCCCAGCAATAATTTTCTGTTGGTAGCAAGGATGTATAAATAGGACCTGCACAGCCCCCTCCGTACCAGTCGCAGTTGAGTCGTCGAGGAGGATAGTTGTTCGAAGCCATTGGTCTATTGCCCACTGAAGATGGCCCTCGTAGATGGGACAGAAACATTCTCTTTTATGAAACTCGGTCGTGTTCAAATATACATGTAGGAAAAATTTGCTACCTCCCTTCGTTCGAACAGTCCTCCGATTTTAGGTGTTCGATCGTGGGTACAACGCTCTCCCGGTTGAAATCAAGGTGTCTCTCAGTGGCCGAGTGGTCAAGGGGTCCGCTTTGTGTCCTGAGAGGCCCGGGTTCGAATCCCGGCGGAACGGAAAAATTTTCCGCTTACGACATGGATGTATTGGCTTCGGCCAAGAAATGTAACAACCAACTGAACGGCGCATATGTTCCCTGAACGTCGCGCGTTAAAAAAAATTTCCAAAGTACGTTGTATGGGGTATCAAAATACTCGGGGAAACGTTCTGAGGCAATTTATTTTGTCAAAAAATTTTCCGACCCCACCTCCTTTTAGGGGGTAGTTTTGGGTGGTTGCCGAAGTACGTCGTGTGGGGTCTCCAAGTACTCGGGGGAACATTCCTTTCGTCGAAAAGTTTTTCCGTCTCCAATCATTTAACCAAGGGTTTATTTCTAGGAATCACGCTAATAAGCAGGTAAAGTTTTGTCCGACCGTGTCGTACCGCTTGTTTATCTTTCAGGCGTCATCATCGCCAGTAGCAGTGGGGCAGCGGGCAATGTTCGCCACTCCTTTAGAAAAGTTGCGACAAGTTCTGACCGCGCAATGTGGCGACAGCAAGAGACCACGTGTCCGACCTGTCATAAGGACCACCACCCCCACCCCTAGACAGGCCCGTGTGGTGGGGGGCACTGACGTCACTGTTGGTACCATCCCCTGGCAGGTAACGGCACAATGGCACACTTACATTTTGGATAAATCTATTTGTAACAATGCGCCTGCAAAATCATGATTATGTAATTTGAAACTGGGTGTACACGAATTTCAGGCGAGTGTTCGAGTGCGGACAGGGGGATCATCGGGAAACAGCGCGCACTGGTGTGGTGCAGTCGTCATCTCGCCCTTTCACGTGCTGACCGCTGCGCACTGTCTCAGGGACTACAACAAAGCTGCCTACTTCATACGAGTAGGCGACTACGACACCGAGGTCAGTAGTCACAAAACTACCCCACAGCTTAGTCTTAGAGCTCAAGCCTAGCAACTAGACCATTTCAAGAATTATCCATTGTGCTCAGTGGCATACAGTTTTAGGATGGTTCGCTTGACATCTTGAACGCCGCGCCGCGCCGATCACAAAAACTTCGATAGGATCGGGATATCGGGATCGAACCGGTGTGGCCCGGCTCTCACTGTTCTCTCATCTGAGTCATCTGTAACTATCATCGTCTTCAGCGGCTATTGTCCTAGGCCACATGCGGGACCATAGGACAGCATCTGTAACTAACTTTAGACTAAAATTTTCAGGTGTCAGATTCGGAAGAGCAGGAGCTGCTGATTGAGCATCTGTATATTCATCAAAACTTCAGCAAAGACACGTACCTGAACCATGACATCGCCCTGGTCAAGGTCAAGGGGGAGATCAGGTTGGGGGAGGAGGTGAAGCCGTCCTGCCTCCCTCCTCCCTCGTCGCCTGTCTCCCTCAACTGCTCCATATCCGGCTGGGGCTCTATCTCCCGTCAGTCTGATGGTACGTTCACGTTAAGACCGAACATTCGCTGTTTCTTTACGTTTTTTCGGCTTATTTTATGAGGAAACTATTGGATATTTAAATGTTCTGAAGTATAATAGTGAATTTTGTCAACAAAAAATTTGTTCGATCGCAAAATCACAACTTAATTCCTATTCAGGCCGTTAAAAAGACATTTTATATTTCAGAACATTTAAATCTCAAAAAATGGGAAGAAAAAACCCATTATTGTGCCACGCTTTTTGACCTGATCCATTTTAGGATTCGCCCGCACCCTTCGGCGGGGGTTTGTACCCCTAGTGGACCCCGCACTATGCAGAGCCCCCTTCGTGTACGGCAAAGACATGACGGAGGGGATGCTGTGTGCTGGAGAAATGGACGGAGGGGTGGACTCATGCCAGGGAGACTCTGGAGGACCTCTCACATGCATCTATCAAGGTATCCGAAAATCTTAAAATATGCGGAAAAGGTGTGACATCCATGCTACCAACGGAAAATTGCTGCTACCAGGATTCGAACCCTGGACCTCTGTCTTGCAGGTTTTGTTTTCTTTTTCAGGTCGGGAGTATTTATTTGGAGTAGCGAGCTGGGGTCACGGCTGTGGGCGGGCAAACAAACCGGGAGTGTACACCAGTGTTGTGCACTACATTAACTGGATAGAGAGCAAGATCAACGCTTCCATGGCCTGAACTGCACTACTGTAGTATACTGCACCGGATAGGGACAACACGCTCAACGCTTCCATAGCCTGAACTGCACTAGTGCAGTGTACTGCACTGGATAGGGACAACACACTCAACGCTTCCATGGCCTGAACTGCACTAGTGTAGTGTACTGCACCGGATAGGGACAACACGCTCAACGCTTCCATGGCCTGAACTGCACTAGTGTAGTGTACTGCACTGGATAGAGACAGCACGATCAACGCTTCCATGGCCTGAACTCCATCAGTGTTGAGTAACAATCAACTTTTATACCTAGCTTTGTAAATAAAGTGTACATACATAATTACCAACGCTGTGCATTGATCTGACCGATTGAGGGTCGCTCCCTACAAACTCGACTGCTAGCAATGCCAGCCCAGCATTTCAAGAAGTATCCATCGTGCTCAGCTGGCAGCATTACCAAATACCAGCTCCCCACCGTGTATACTATGAGGACCTACAGTTTTAGGTACCGAACCACCACAGCCTCGATATACATTTCACTTGACATGCTGAACATATCAGAGGTGAATGCCGATCAGAAAAACGTTTTTGTAGGAACGGGATCGAACCGGTGTATACCTCTTTAGTCGACCATCAGGGCAGTTGACTAATGACCAGAGACAGGCAAAAGATATTTCGATATGTTTTTCCCTAATGCTCCAATTTAGACCGTACTTCGTATTTAGACGTTTTGGGGTCTATAGAGCTTTATCGACCCCACTTGTTAGAGCTATAAAAGATATATTTTGGCCAAAATCAGAATAAAAAAATATATTCCATAATAGAAAATATATTTGAAGATATATTATTTTAAAATCAACGAAAGATTCACCCGATTAACAGCTCGAACAAAAATAACTTGTTAACATGAACATATGGTTTCTGGAGTCTGCCGAGCGGTAAGAGGGTTCGCAGGTATATGCTTGGTCCCTTGTAAGTTATTTTTGTAACAATGGTAGGTACCTACTGAGGTCACTGGCCTGGTGTTTGTTCTGCCTTGAAGTGGTAGGTGGAAAGATCTTTCTCAAAGCTAAAATATTTGTTAAGTGATCGGAGGCTGAAGCTAACGATTGAAAATTTTGCTTACCATTTGATAATATTTTTTGATAAAAAATAAGAAAAAAAATGCGTATATTTTATGGCCACGTTCACTGTTTTGTCAGAGAAAAGAGTTAAGCGAAGTAGTAACTATTGTGTAGGTAGGTTAGGGAGTATTGTCGGTTGGTAATAAAAAGGAATTTTTTTTTTTTTTTTATCGAAATATATATATTTTATAACGAGATATATTTTGCGTTTTTTCGAGATATAAAGATATACTATATTTTGGAAAATACGAGATATATTTTGCCTGTCTCTGCTAATGACTCCTAGAATAGCCCTAAATGAATGAATATCTGACCTACTTGTGACAGGAGCGCAGGCACGAATCCATGAGTGATTAAATACATAGTGAATGTATTTAACGGACATTTTCAACAGGGGCATAGTCGTTACTCTCATTCCCTCATCATCTTCTCCTTCTGCCTGGCCAGCTTCTTCTTAGATACTTTCTTCTTCGTGGGTTCCTCCTCGGCGGGCTTCGCGATCACCACCTCCTCCTTTTCCGAAAGGAACACCTCGATGTGGCAAGGTGAACTCATGTACGCTAAAATCAAAAGTATCACAATTACCAACACAACCATGTTTGTTTATGTTTTGAGGATCTTACGATTTTACAATCGAGTGGCTTTTGTCAGTACAGTTTGTCCAAAATTACTTGATTGTAACGTCACAACATAGCCAGTTATTTTCTGACGTTAAAATTACATTTTTTATTTCACAACATTTAAATATCCAGTAGTTTCCCCAATAAATGAGAAGAGAAAATCATTCTGCTGCCACGTGGTTCACGATGGTGTGGAGCGCCTTAACGTTATGAATTGTAGCAAATTTCATGAGACCTCCATTGAATAGTTATCAATGAAGGTCACTCTGAAAAGCGTTACTTTCGCACTGACAGTTTTCAACACTTGTATAAAACAGGTATTGATTAGAACATCGTGCACTAGAGCTAGCAGCTAGTATCATAGACACAATGCCGTTTGTTTACGTTTTTTCACTGACACTTTTCTGAAGTATAATAATATGTCAACTATCCAGCATTCACCACAGACTGCTCTAATAAATAGAATGTATACGTACGATTGATTCTGCCGTGGGCACGATACGTTCTCCGCCTAAGGCAGGGCGCTCGGTTGACCTGAATATGGTCGATAACCAGCCTCTCCACATCCAGACCCTTGAAGTCCGCGTTGGACTCTGCGTTCTTCAGAAGCTGAAGAAGAAACTCGGCCGACTTTTTAGGCCATCGCCCCTGGGTCGTCTTCCACTGCTTCGCCTGCGCACATCGGCCCACTCCGCCGTTGAATCGCCGGAAGGGGACGCACTCTTTGTAATCCGATACGTTCTTCAGGAATTTCACGGCACGACGGAGTGTCATTTTCCTAATGGCCTGAGCCGTCTCCCGTGTGTTCTGAAAACCAAGAGAGGTGTTTCAAAACAAGATATTATGTAATCTTGTACTCAACAGGGTAGTTCTAGGACCTAGGTTGTTTTCTTTAGAACGGGTCACACCAGTTAAAGCTATAATTACCATCGTGCTGGGGGGGCAGCTGAGCAAGATGGATAATTCTTGAACTAGACAGTGTTCAAGTCACCCCTAATCATTAGTCGTGTCATACCATACCTATTCACATAACCTCAATTCGACAGAATTATCACAACTGCTACTAGTTGCAAATGGTGTACAAAACAGTGCATACCTTAAAATGTACCCGAAGGTTGGAACCTCTCGCTTTACAAGATTTGGAAGCATTGTCCGGCTCCCTAGCGTACTTCCCCATAGTGAACCTAGAATCAAAAACAAAATCCCGGATTTACCGAAATACCCACCAAGCTCACACGCAAACCAAACATTATGAACTGTAAAATTAATTTGTTGTTAAAAATAACTGAAATAGTACTTTTTAACAGAGGATTAAACGGATAAAAGTAAAAATTACTTACGGGGATCAACAACACGCCACCTAAATTACAAATGGCCGTGTTTATACGTGGCGCTAGACAAAACGTCAACATAAAACTCCGGTGCCACATTGGCGCCAAATTTCAAACATACATCGGGATTTTCACGCATCTTTGTTCAAGAAACTGGACAAGTGAGTGAAATAGGTTTGTCGAACAAAAAATGATCAAGATACATCTTATAACTATAATGTTTATAATATTATATATTGCAGTAAAAAACGAAACAAGAGGCAAGTGTACTAATCATTATTGATCTAAAAAATGTCATGAGATATACCTACCTAGGTAGCTACTGACCTTCAGGTTGTCAGACCTAAAATTGTAAAACATCGAGTCCTAAAAAGGAATTCATATTTACAATTTCTAAACACGAGTGGGAACAGTTCCAAGGCTGGCTATCAATGATCCCAAACTTTATGACCTCAGCCTTAAGACTAGCAGCTTCGTACTGGGGTGTCTTGTTCACTGATCCGCAGGTAGTGACGTCAGGTTCAGACAGGTTCTCTGGGCACGTAGTGCCTAAACCAGAAAATAATCAACGTTAACATATACCATATAGGTTAGGTTAGGTACCATATAAATATCCAACAATATCACCAAATAATGGAAGAAAAAAAATTCTGGTGTTACGTGTTTATTCAGCCTTAAGTACTCACTGGCTGCGTTCACTTGGTCTAAGGGGTTTGCCGACAAGAACATGCTCCTCCGCCATATGCCGCGACAGCCGAGTGAACTGCACGAAGGGAAGGGAGCACCGTTTCAGCCGCAGGCAGCCGCGCCAGCGACATCTCGCCGGCGCCTTTAAACTCTCTGCAATACAAAATGAATACAATAAGTATTGGCGCACTGCCCTACAAGGGCCAGGGCCCCTCCTTTTCACAAGGTCAGAATCAAGCTGGGTAGGCCTAAGGCCGAGCAAGATTAACCGGAAAAATCTCGACCCGCTCAGACTCGAACCAGGGTCCCCTTGCTTCACAGCTCAGTGCGCTGCCCAAGTATAAGAAGGCTGGAAAGTCACTAAGGCAGTCTTTTGCGATGTTCCCAGTCCAGGCGCTATGGATAACACTGGTAATTTCACGACCACCAATGGCCATGGCTGCTCCAAAAGATAAATATAGCGCGCTATTCGAACAGGGAAACAAATGACTACGAATAGGACACTATGTTTAGCTCACTGGAAAACGAATTCCTTCGAAAGTTATACCGAACTAAATACACGTCCCAACAGTATCGAAAACGCGTACTATAGTTATAAATGATGGTTTTCTTTAAAGTAACACTGAGAGCCAGTGCACGTCGGTTCGATTCCGATGTTATCACTATTTTATTTACCTCACTATGTAGTCTTTCTCTATAACGTCTGAGGACCGTGTAAATTTGTTAAAGAGAGTTGGCTATAGCGTTCGTTCGTAATAGAGAGGGGAAAAAGCGCCCTGATCGCAGAACATATTCCACTGTACCTGTATCAGGGTAACACAAGCTGCTGATATGTGCGTCAGTGATGTGTTGCGCGCATTCATCCACCGCCTCGTACTGATAATCGCACTCGCTCCAGCCGCAGCAGAAAGCAATGCTGGCCTCTTCGTCCGGCAGCTCGGGCTCCGCCTGCTCTGTCAGCCCTCCTGCAGCTCCACCAATGAGTTCCCGCGTCTTGGCGAATGTTCGCGCCCTTTTTGCGACGCCCCCGCTCTCGATATGCCGCGCACGGCAGGAGTAACTTCTTTTGGAGCCAGCGGGTAGAGAGTACCACTGTAAACACCAGATTGGAGTTAGTTAGTTAGTTAGACATTCATATTTTGGATTAAACATGTCAATAAAAACTTTAAAATATTCAATGTTCAAATATGATAATGGCATACCGACTAGTCTGAAATCAATCAATAAATTTTTGTCGAACACCTGTCATCCCAATGAAAAGGGTGAACACATGTCTACAGACTGAAGGTACAAGGTACTGGCGTTTTTAATGACAATTTTCTGATGAAAACGTTGCATAATTATTTGTTCGAAAAAAAAAACTTACAAGAATCGTAAAATCACAATCTTGCCAAATAGTTTCTGAAAAGCTAATTCCACGAGTTTCCACAGAAAATGGCCCATAAAGACGTCAACAAGCAACACTGCGTTTACAAACGAAAGACGAATCAAAATCACTCTTTGAACAATTCACCTAACACTAAACTATAAAGTTTATTTTCGAAAAATTGGATTTCAATAAATTTTTCAACACTGAGATTCACCAGTTTCTAATGTCTACTAAGTACTTATAGTCTCTCAGAAAAGTTTACTTCATCGTTATATTCCCGGAAAGAAAAGTTGGTGCCTTTCACAATCCTACTGATAGTGCCTTCATCATAACGTTAGCCACCCTAAATTATTTAATGATAATTACCAGATTGGCGAGCTTCATGCTTAGCTTGGCCTCAGTGAGCTCCGGGTGCTGCGTCTGGACTCTCTCTCTATTCTCATGGCAATATAGTGTGAAACCAGTCAGCTGAGCCTGCGGAAAAGTACCAAACGTTATCAGGGGGGCACCATGGTCTAGTTCTTAAATACCGGACTAGTGATCGGTATTTTCAAGTTCGAACTCCAGCGGGCCTAAATTTTTCGTGATAGCCACAGCTTGCATACATACGAGAGATAATAAGTTTTACTCGGGAGTGCTCTCCTAACTTAACAGTCATTCTTCCGTAACACAGATTGAGAGCTCGTCCCCATAATACCTAACAAACAACATCACAAGCCCGACAACGCCCAATGTGGAGCGTCAACTGAGACGAGCCCTTATGCATACCGGTGGGGGTGTAAGGGGGTGCACGGCAACAGAGGGGTAGGCGGGGACAGCCGGTTTGAACTCAGGATCGTTGTCTTTTTCAAATTCTCCCTCGGAATCAGAATTTACGAGATCAACGTTGTAGGCAGGAATGGGTTTTCGGACTCTTCGCTTCCGGCCATTCTCTGTTTCCCGCTTTTGTACGTTTACTTTACTTTCCTCTTCAAGTTCGTCCGATTCCATTTTTACTTCGCAGCTCATGGCTGCCATCAGTTCTCCGCTACTAGTCTGAAAAATACCCCAGATTAAGCAAGAAGATCTAGTCCTGGGTTGTCGAGTTTTTTTGCTTTGTTCCCTTTCTAAACTTACCATAATGGTGACTGCAGCTACATTGCCTTCAGAACATAGAAAAAAACCAGATCATTTCAACCAAGGCTCCAAGCTCCAAAAAAGCCTAGAATTAAATAAAAACCAATTTATTTCATACCAATAGGGACAATGTTTACCGACAACGCCACCCCATAAATACGATACCTCGGTTTTTAGTTATTCAACGTACCTTTCACAGTTTTATACTCATTCTCAACGTTATTAATATAAAATAAAAACGTTTATTCCTTCTATAATAAATAAATAGCAACAACTTAGGCCCTAGTCGCAAAGATTAAAAATGGGAAAATAGATACAACATCAACATTTGGCTGCCATGTTGTCTTCCGAGTTCCTGTTGATCACAAGCTGCAAAACATGACAAATTAATAAGAAGAAATTATTGTTTAAGTAAAAAGATGATTAATAAATAATAAATAAAATATTATAGTTATTTATAATTTTAAATTTAAAAACAAATAATAGTAATAAATTTTAAAAATCTTTGTCTGCTGCCACTTTTTTATTCTTAAATGTTGGCACTTCTGGAATCCGTTACGGAAAAAGATTGAAAAGGAATACAAGCGTTGGCAATATTCAAACATTTAAATTTTAAAATTTACACAAGAAATATTTATTATTTATTTAATTTATAATGGCTCAAAGAGCAAATCCGCTGTCTTCTTCTCCTCAAAATGAAGTGAGGCCTCAGTGTGAAGGAACTAATTTAAAGGCAAAGGCGATTCACTCCGTAACCCAAAGGTAATCGACCCGTACATAACCTATTCTGGGAAGATATTACTCATTTTTTGGTCTATAAAAGTGGATAAATTGTATTTCTTTTTGTTTTAGGTTGCAAAAAGAGCTTATGTCGTTGATGGTAAGTACAAAGTGTAGACAGGAATACCTCATTTGATCATTTCTGTTGGTTTTACGCAGTCAATAGCCATTGGCTGATGGATAGGCTTTCGTAACTGATAACCTACCTATGATACATGTACGTTGGTATGCTGGTAAATACTTATAATTTTCTTCAGTTCTTGCTGCTCTCAAGCAATCTTTGCCTTGGTTACTTCTTCCGTGGCAGACTCTCGCAGTAAAGTAACCTAGTGGCAGTGTCCCGTTCCTATCAGTTTTTTTTTGTCTCTTATTATATTCAGCATGTCTAGTGAAATTTGGTGTTTCGGAAACCACATAAAACTGAGACATCTCCGTGTACATACACAATGGGTGGGGAGCTGGTATTTGGTAGTGCTGCCAGCTGAGCACGATGGACACTTCTTGAAACTGTTTAGTTACTTGTCACATGTCAACCAGCTCAGTAACTACATTCTTGTGTTACAGATGAATCCAGAGAAGACCGTGTCTGCTTTTCCTGATGGAGAGAACGTGTTTAAATGGATTGCGACAATCAGTGGCCCAGTCAACACAGTATATGAAGGCTACACGTACAAGCTGGTCATGGAGTTCCCCAAGACTTACCCGTACTGTCCTCCTGTAGTTAAGGTGTGTAGTGGTAGGACACTGAAAGACCAGGATCGAATACCTGGATGTCGAGATTTATTTCTGGTGGATCTTGCCTTGCCCTGTTGTGATTGTTGTGTACAGATCTTACGATGGGTGGCACCCTATATCCCAAAGAAACTTCAATATTTTTTTTGTTCTGGAATCTAAAGTGTATATTTTTAACTCCAGAAACTAACTTGTGTTACGTATGTTTTCAGTTCTCCAGCCCCTGCTACCACCCTAACGTGGATGTGGCTGGAAACATCTGCCTCGACATTCTTAAAGAAAAGTGGTCTGCGCTTTACGATGTGCGCTCTGTCTTGCTCTCCATACAGTCCCTACTGGGTGGTAAGTAATAAGTAACCAACTCCTTGGCGCGAACGCCTTGGAAGGCCGGGGCTAGATGTTTTACGGTGTGCCCTGCAGGTGTATTCCCTTTCTCGAACGCCAGCAAACCCACCCAACTAACACCTTCAAAATTTATTGTAAGAAGAACTGTTCTCCGTATATTGCATCATGGCGTGCCTTATCTTCTTACAATAAATTATGAAGGTGTTAGTTGGGTGGGTTTGCTGGCGTTCGAGACAGGGAATACAACTGCTGGCAGGGCCATTCTGGCGAGTTGGCATTCTCGGACGTATGGTTCGTGGGGAGGGATGACAGTTTTTGTGTGGGTACCCGCCATCCCTGAGTTGTCATTCCAGCCCCTCCATCCCGGGACGCATGGTATGTGGCCAGCTTGACATATGTAGATACTAGATCCTTCATATTTGATTTGAGGGTCAGCAGGTGTATTCCCTTTCTCGAACGCCAGTAAACCCACCCAACTAACGCCTTCAAAATTTATTGTAAGAAGATAAGGTACGCCATCATGCAATATACGGAGAACAGTTCTTCTTACAATAAATTTTGAAGGTGTTAGTTGGGTGGGTTTGCTGGCGTTCGAGAAAGGGAATAGACCTACAGGTACCCTAATTTATTTCGGTAGCTCAAGAGTGACGAAATGTATTGTTCAGCACAGTCCATTTCTGCTGCAACGTGTTTATTGACCCTTAATTCAGACGACCGGCGTTACAGATCCCAATGTGCTGAGCCCTCTCAACGTGGAAGCAGCCGAGAAATGGACCAATGAGGAGGAGTACAGGAAAGCTCTAAGTCTACACCAGAAGTAACTACCTATTTATCCTATATCACAAGACTAAATTAATATATTTCCCTAGAAAATTTTGACTGTAGATGGAATGCATTGCTGACCACGTAGAAAAACGGTTGACTTCATTGGTGGACTCTTCTTCATATTCAAAAAGCACAACCTGTAAAATGTATAGATCCTGGCGTAAAAGAGCTTTATATTATGCAGTCTGTTCCATCTGTTGTCAAATGTTTAAGGATGGCCCTGTAATCATGTTTATTTTTCGACCATTTTTTGAAGGTTATTAAAAAGTTCTGAAATATAATATGTCATCAGAAATTCACTGGCTCTGTTGTGATTTTACGGTTGAGTGATTTTCGTCAGTAAAAAATTACTCGATCGTAAAATCACAACATAGCCTGTAATAGATATATCCAATAGTATCCTCAAAAAATAGTTGAAAAAAACATAATTGTGTGGTCACATTAAGGGTCCGCTATACCTGACGGTGCATTTTTTGCCGCCCATAAGATTAACATTGCGAGCGGCGATTCATTTTCAAGGTTTACCCTTGGTTGGAAAGACACAGAATTTTGCCTGTACCTAGCCCTAACAATGTTCTAGGGAGTGTTCGAAGCAGATTTCCCATTTTTTTTTTACTGGTTTTCGAGATACAGCACTTTTCTTGAGGTATGCGATGCTAGCATTTGCAAAACAGTTGCAATAAATGAAACCAGTGAGAAATTGGGAAATCTGCTTCGAACACTCCCTAGAACATTGTTAGGGCTAGGTACAGGCAAAATTTTGTGTCTTTCCAACCAAGGATAAACCTTGAAAATGAATCGCCGCTCGCAATGTTAATCTTGTGGGCGGCAAAAAATGCACCGTCAGGTATAGCGTCCTCTTAAAGGCGACCAAAAAAGGAATATGACCGTTTACTATGTACTGGACGTTTTTTTCGATGTTTACTCCTGTGAAGTCTTGTTATCCTAAATTTCGGATGAGTCACTGGAACTTACATTACATATTAACTAAGTTTGTAGACACAATGCTGTTGTTGCCGTTTTTTAATCTCAATTTTTTAAGAAAACTGTTGTATATTTATTTGTTCTGAGATAACGTCATGATTTTTGTCAGTGTGAAATTTGTCTAGAATTAGTTGATCCCAAAATTATAACTGTTCAACAGTTTCTTCAGATGTCTTGTTTGTATACGTTTTTTTATGCACACTTTATGTTCTGAAGTATAATATGTGTTTTTAACGTCTTAAATAATTATGACTATTATGAGGCTATGTTGTGATTTTTGTCAACAAAAAAATCGTCCAAATTAACTGATCGTGAAATCACAACATAGCGTCATAATTTATGACGTTAAAAAGACAAGTTATATTTCAGAACATTTAAATATCCAATAGTTTCCTCCTAAAGTGTGCATAATAAAACGTTAACAAACACAATTGTGTGGTCGCTCTTAAAAAACATGAAGAAACAGCACTGTTCCTATAAACTTAATGAAAGCATGACAGTATAACAGTTTGACAGACTAGTGAAATAGTTAAAGCTATACTACAGTTAATTTATTGGCAAGTAGGTAGGTAAAACGTATAAAGCAACTATAGGTCCGACTGCCGTTCGCTTAATCTGAGATTAAGTCTCTGCTGTGATAAACGCTGCAGATAACCTCAGTTTAAACTAACTTAACGTGTGCTGGTCGTTTATGATAATCGGAAGGAATCGTATCAATAATATAAGTGGAATTTTTTATTGAACCCTCTGTTTCTGTCAATTGAAATACGACATAAAGGGGGAACACACACGGATGAGTCCGGGAATGACGTTCTGGCCGGCATTCTTGGACACTTAGATAGCGTGGAGGGATGCCTGGAGACTTTTTTTGAACCTAAATGTTCACTGTAGCAGTATCCTCCCGAATAGAAAAGTTGGTGTCTATAAAAAATTCCTTGAAAATGCTCTCTAGAGCCTAGAATAGACTGACAGACTTTTTCCAGAAACCACTTTTTTCGACCCAGGAGACCCCCAGAATCATGTGAAACCTAAAATCTCAACTTTGAAATTTTGCACAAAAACAATAATTCCTTCTCGCCATATTGGCTAGCATGTGTTTCCGTGTGGCGTGTAGCTGTAGATGGGTTTCGGCCTTGCGCTCCCACTCGGTCCGGACACGCCCTAGCCCATTCTTATGACGTTAGCGGGCAGACGTGCCGAATACTTATGAGTCATGGTGGGAGCGATTGGGTAACAGGAAGATGAAAATAAATCTTAACCTACTGCCTACATACTTACATACTGGCAATCCTTATTGAGGTTGCACCTTTGCTGTCTGAGGCTCGTCAATAACCTACTACAGTCCTTGAAGGGCGTCTACGCAGTCGTGTTTGTTTACATTTTTTTCTGCACATTTTGTAAAGGACACTATTGGATATTTAAATGTCCTGAAATATACTATGTCTTTGTAACGGCCGAAATTAGCAGGCTGTGTTGTAATTTTTCGATTGTTTTTTGTTGACAAAAATCAGTCGATCGTAAAAATCACAACACAGCCTGTTATTTTCGGCCGTTAAAAAGACATGTTTTGATGTTTTCTTGATCAGGGAAATATATCTGCTCAGGGTCGGATTGGCATTTTTAGCGTGTGGTAGGATATGGAACCCAAATCCGCATCGGCGTCAACCGAAAATCTTCAAGAAATTATGACTTATCGGTACGCTCCCAGCCTGATTTGGACTATAGTCTACCCACCCCTGGATATGACTGACGTCACTCTCTTCCAAGACTGAGGTCGGCAAACTTAGTGACTACCCCTCGGGTGGTTCGGGCTGGGCCGTCTTGGCGGGCGGAGGTGTGGGTGCTTTTGGGGCTTCGCCCACTTCCCGTGCCTCTGCCTTCGCCCTACGCACCTGGTCACGCTACCTGGCTGCCTCATGCCTAATTGCCCGATTTGCCGCCAAACCTGGCTAAATGCCAGGGAAGACACGGAGACACCAGCTGCCTCCACATGACCTTCTGTTTCAACTCGTTGGAGCTGGAGCCAGGTCCTATGGTGGGATACATACACAAGGGAGTGAATCACGCCCAAGAGTCGTGTCTTCCCCCTGCTGGTTGCCATCAGAACAAGAAGTAGACTTGGCAAGAAGGGGTCACAATGATCTCAAAGAGTTTAGCAACGACAATTCACATTTGTGTAGTCTATCCACCCCTGGATATCACTGACGGTACCCTCATCCAAGACTGATGTTTAATATACTAGGGAACCTTTGTACGCCCTTGAGGGGGGGGGGGGGGCAGGTGACCTGAATTTGGGTTCCGTGCTGGAGCCCAAAAGTAGGCTGGCAGTTAGCGTGCTTCTGACTATCTAGTGCTCTTTGTCTATTTCTTTCTCTACATTCCTTCCCCTTCTACATGCCACATCTGTACCGGAAGTGACATGCCAAGGACTTTTATTCGGCACGAGAACAAATTACTTTTTTCATCCCTGGGGGTACCCTGAGTCGAAAAAATCGGTTTTTGGAAAAAGTCGATCCGTTGGTTCTGGGTTCGACTTCTAGTAAACGAAATTTTCTCTTGGTAGCATGGATGTCACAAAAAAATTTCATTTGGCTTCGGCCAACAGTAGGGCCAATGGGCTGTAAGCACCTCGTAGTACATTGTACTGTGTGTGATGTATGTATACAAGATAAATGAGAAAATCAACTTTCGTGTGAACTGGCATGTGGATAAGGGTGAATCATCCTATGTAGGTGTACAAGTAGATAGGGGTTCACTCAGTTAATAAACAGAGGGTGTGGTGAACAATAGAAAAGATATGAGACACGCAACAGCTACCCCCCATAGGGGAGGTACACCCCCCCCCCCCTCCACCCCCAGCCCTAGCCGGCTCCAGGCACTACAGGGTGACTCACTGTCGGGGTGAGTCAGACGAAAATCGATACCTAGAGGGGTGGCGGGGCATAAAGGGTCAATGCTTCCTCGCTGCGGCTTTCGGGGCTTACCCTTGGTTTACAGCTCAATCCCACGTAATCCTGTTACTCCTTAAGCCTGACTACGTAATGCTGTCGGATCTGAAATATAATGTGCTTTTCAATGTTCGAAAATTTTTAAAATGTTGAGATTTTGCGCTTGAGTAATTTCTGACATGCAGTAGTCTCTTTTTATAACGACTGTCAAGGGACAATGTCACCTCGCTAGAGAGAGGTTTCCGTTGTAGAGTGTGTCGTTGTAGAGAATGACAACTCGAACGTAAAATCACAACAAACTGCATTGTAGTTTCTGACGTTAAGGCTGAATATACATTCGCTATTTTTTTACCCTTGGACTTCAAACTTAGTGAGACAACTATTTGATATTTAAATATCCAATAGTTTCCTCATAAAGTGTGCAGAAAAACGTAAACAAATAGCAAATGTGTGTTCGGTCGTAAATAGAAAACGCTATTATAGTTCCTGCCTTTTTTTTGGCGCTGGAGACGCCTATGATGGCCGCCCTTGCCGCAGCACTTAGCGGCATTGTCTGCAGCGAATGGGCGACAGCAGAGCAGTAAATCCTTATTAGACGCTAACAGGAAGATTGTTCTAGTTAGGCCAGGTGGGCGAGGCTAGTTATAGAGTTACAAGGCACAGACTTGTTAAAGCTACAAAGTTGTGAGCCGCCTCATCGGATATTGGCTGCTAATCAGACGTGGGATTAGACGATTAGTACCAGCCGGGCCTAAACTCTCTAATTCCTCATCTAATTGACAGGAGTACCGGCGCCTGAGCCTACACCAATACAACTGTGAGAAAAAAGGCCAAAGAAAGAGGTCACTAGCCTTTAAATCATCAAAGACGTGTACCGCTGAGGTAAAGACCGAACATATATTCGCTATTTGTTTACGTTTTTGCTGCACACTTTTTGAGGAAACTATTGGATATTTAAATATTCTGAAATATTATGTGTCTTTTTAACGGTTGTCAGTAAAAAAAATATTTTTTATTTCAGAAAAATGCTTTTAAAAACGTCAAAAAAAGACCCCCTACGATTTCGGCAGTACCTGCCTTTGCACACGAGTTCCACTGGTGCAGTGTACACTGAAAATAGGCAAATAAAAACCGCTATACAGTCAAAGTCACGGTAGTCAAGTGTTGAATGACTTCCTCCAAAGTCAACGCCGATGACTATGACTAAGAGCAAAGAGAAGGTACCTTTCACTTCAGGTACCTATCTTCCGCTATACCTATAAAAGTCTACTGAGCCATTAAACAAGATTCCTTTCTGCGAAAAGACTGGGTTACTGTACGCAAGTACGATAGTGGACAAATAGGTACTGCGATCGGTTTTGAGTAACTTTGCCGGGTCACACCGGTTCGATCCCGATGTTGACAAAGTTTTTCTGACCGGCATTCACCTCTGATATGTTCAGCATGTCAGTTGAAATGTATATCGAGGTTCTGGTTACTGCTCTTCTGAGCCAGGGTGAGATCTGCTACTGCTCTCCAGAGCCATGGTGGCACCTGTTTCTATAGGGACTGGAGAGCGATAACAGGTCTCCCTCTGGCTCTGTAGAGCGATAACAGGTCACCCTCTGGCTCTGGAGAGCGATAACAGGTCTCCCTCTGGCTCTGTAGAGCGATAACAGGTCACCCTCTGGCTCTGGAGAGCGATAACAGTCTCACCCTGTCTCAGGGGAGCGTTGAAAGGTCTCGCCGAGGCTCTAGAGAGCAGTAAACGATCTCACCCTGGCTAAAGTTTGGAAATTTTTTCATTTCACTTCACTAGGCACTGAATCCATTCTTCCACCATCTATAACTCAGGCCCTTGACGTCCCATTCAAACGCCTTTTCTAAGTCGGGGCGTTCTAACTAGGTATCCCATATTTTCCTGTTCCACCTACTCTAGTCCTGCCTTCCTTCTTCCCCGCCTGATCGGTGGGAGACGTGTGTAGGCAGTGCCTACCACGCTCGCTTCTTTTTAAATCACTTACCAGACATTCTCTGTTATCTCCGGAGCCTCAAACCTACATCGTGCAAGGCGGCAAAGCGGTCCAAGCCTTATTTAGTCATGCCGAACGCACGCAGACTGGAGATACCTTGTTCTGCCTCCAGTGGCCTTCATCTACTGCCCACTTTCTATACCGAATGACCCGCTTACATGGACTGCTGATTGACTGTTGGACTGTCCTGTGCAAGGGGACCCGAGTTCCAGTCCCGCCTGGTCGGGAATTTTCTTGCTACGGGCTACTTGCCCGTACTTGCTACTTGCTACTTTCCCTGCCCTGGCTTACCCAGACGTATGTGGGTACCTGGCTGGGGGAAAATTCGACTGTCGGGCGTGATAGTGACCCCTTTCACTCATTTTTTTTTCTGTAGGTATAACATAGACTCAGCAAACCTAAGTGATCAACGGCAGTCTAAGTATAGGCAATTTTTTTGAAGGCAGCGCACAGCAAGCCATGGGTTTTCTAAGGCTGCGCTAAAGTGGCGAGCTCTCACGCTAAGAAATCTGCCGTGCTGCCAAACTAAAGCCACCCCTTCTGCCAACTTACGATACCTTGGAAGGCTCTGACTGACATTACTCTCGCATTCAAGAGTGTGGTGGTCTATGCAGAGTACATACTGGAAAGTGACGTAATGAAGTGTACAGGTATGTGCGGGCACCTGACTTTTCCTTTTGTGGAAGTCCTCTGGCCATGCCCTATACCTGATACCTAGCTACCTGTTAGCTTTTCCCTTGGCTGCGTTGTTTATCTTCGCTGCAACGGGGTTTTTCCTTGTCAGGTTTCAAGCCTGAATTAGGCCTGACTATTCCTTAATAATTAACGTTGCTACAACAGCGGTGACTGAAACTCTAATGTGTAGGTAGGTACATAAGATTAGCCTGGCAGGTATATGCCTACTTATTGTTGCCATGGTGATCGAGTCGAATTCGACTCCGTTGATTCTACTTTTATATCTTAATCACTATGGCAACCAGTCTGCCATCCATAAGTTAAATATTGCGAGCGAATTTTTTCAATTCCTATACTCGTTGCTACCGTCCATGGAGGTCTCTGATGTGGGTTGAAAAGAAGGTTATAGGTACAGGTTATTTACTGGATAGGTAATTATTTCTCTCTGAACAACTATTCTAGATCGCCCACAACTGTCGTATTGAAATCCTACTAACATAGCTTACGTTGTTTTAATTTCCCTTGTATAGGTATATGAACTGCGGAGCAAAACGATGCAACTCCACAATTAGTTTGGAAGTGAAGGTGATGTCACCCGATCCAACTCCAAGAAACTATGACTCATTCAGTGCAGTCATGGGTTTCTGTTCCACCAGCTAGTGCACTCGCTAGTGTTGCACTGGGTACTTATAGGTGCATAAATAGGTATAGAATTAAGGCGACATGGGATAAGGTGATTTTTTATTTTCTTTTTCACCAGGACCAAAACAAAGAACTTTTTCTCAAGTTACTTCACAGTGTTTGAACTACAAAACATCAACTCACTGATTTCTGGTTTGTTTTGGTTCTGCGGAACATAAATAAACATCACCTGTCCCATTTCCCCTTAAAAGATTTATTGTACCTACAGTCCTAGTGCAAGTGAATAGAATGGCTTAGGACCGTTATAATTTGGGCCTCTCTCATTCCACTCGCTTCTACCTATAATTCGAAGCAGCCAATCCAGGTTCAGGTGAATAACACACCTGGTGCTCAAATGTCATGTTTTATTTAGGCACACCAGTGTAATGCAGCTCTCGTATAGGTACTGTACCTGCCGTGGAACGCGTTACGTCCGTCTGACCGTGAAACAATGCCCTGATTGGGAGCCTCCAACTGTACCAACGATACACGTTGTACTATCCAGAACAACGGTAAATAGTGCATTGGTATCAAGGTGCAGGTATAGGTTCCAGAAAACCTAGTCTAAGCAGCCGCTTTGTGAAGGCAGCGCCAGCAAGCCGTGGGTTTTCTAAGGCTGCGCTAAAGTTGCGAGCTCTCACGCTAAGAAATCTGTCGTGATGCCCGCCTGCAGTCACCCCTTCTGCCAGGTTACCATACCTTGGAAGACTCTGTAAACCTACGTACCTATAGGGGTTGTAATAAGGGTAGGTGTAGTTTATGCCAGCTGTTTTGGAAACTGTCACTGTGTCTACCAACTGTCGTGCACCACCTGGCACCCCGCCCTTATATACGGAGGGTTGTACGTCTTGTAATGAGTTGTATGGAAGGTGCTGCTGTTTGAAGGCTCTCCTCCATCGAGGTCCTGATAGAGAGCTAGGACGGGGGGAACTTCATCCAGAGCTAACTACACCTTGTCCTGCCAATCCTCCCATCCCTGAGTGGCCATTCCAGGAAGCAGCGTATGTGGGCAGCTAAGACCGACATGAGGGGGCGTGCCGAAGAAGTGGCACTCTTTTCAAGAGAGAGCATGGTTACGTCGTGGCACTAGATAAGTCGTCTTCCCCATAACGGCCTCTAGCTGTAAAGCAGTGTGCCAAACCACGCCAAATTTGGTGTTCCTCTCAGGCGACTTGCCCTGTTTCGCAATGCTCAGACCGATGTATCGACAATATCGTGCGTACAGTGCCATCATGGTGAAACTCTGGGTTGTCTCTCGATAAGATCTGCTTCAAAGCATTACTCAGGGCCTTAGCTGACCAGCCGAGGTAAGGTTCAGAAGGAAGAATCTCTTACAAGACGGCACTAGATCCATATGAACCGTATAAAATACCTAGCACGGTTGAAATACCTATCTTTCTTTTCTTCTAAGACAAGACGGATAGATCTTCTATTTCTCGTACTGCAAGGCATACGGGACTTCTCAGGCATACTGCGGATGCAAGTTTAGTACTAACCAAACGAAAAACATTCACTGCAGAGCCCGTACATCTGCCGCATACATCACTTTCAGTGTAGGTTCCCAATCGATTTGCTCTTCTTTCTGCCAATAAATATGTTTCATATAGCATGAAACACCGTAAGTGATTTGCTAATGTCTAAATATTGGACTGTGAGTCCTGGAAATGGATGAAAACTTAGGATTTGGAAACAGTGAAGGTCAGTTAACCGTGCTATGTTTTTGGGACAGGTAGTACAAGTTGTTTGCCGTTGAGTTTGATTATTTTCAATACTCGTCTGAGATAAATGGAAAATACTCTTCTCCGTTCATCTTCCGATTTTTGAAATAGCACAAAATAATATGTTCGATAAGTTTGTAGCTTGGTTATCTGTTCTCTAACCCACTCAATGATAACTACTCTTTATAGCGAGAAAATTTACATGATTACATGTAATGGTCCCCTTAACGGCCTCATTGAGATAGAGTGCTGCTAGGTAGGTACAATGGTACAAATAAATTTCTTTATAAAGAGTGTTTTAAAAGTGAATACCTACCTACCTAAAAAGTTATAGGTACACCGTAAAAGCCCTGATAATGATCCCTTGTTCAGTACCACAACAATAAAATTTATTATCCACTGGAACTGGAAATAAAAATCATGTCCATAAAAAATCGACTCATAAAAAAGCCGGGTGGGTGCCATTATTGATCGCCCCGACCAGAGTTTACTCGTTTGACCATAAGCTAAACATAGAAATTCATCCAATCCCACGCATGGTGACTCATATTTGGTCCATAAGCTTAACACATTTATTATAGCTAATCTTTAAGAAGACTCAAATTTACGTTTGAATTGCCATGTTAAAGGTATCTTATTATGTTGATAATTAAAAAAGTAAAAAAAGGAGACGATGTTGTGTGTTTTTTATATGAGAGCTCAGTCTTTTTAGAATGTATGTAAGAGAATTGTAAGAAGATAGGGTTGACTGTGGTAAAAGGGTTAAGTTGTGGGTGTTTTAAGGTATTTAGTTAGGGCGTTGTTGGGTGTGGAGAAACGTTAGGACAAATCGGTTGCCATCTTTTCCTTCACTTGCGAGTTGTGCGGACTAGAGAGAAGAGCTCCGTGTGAGAATACTTTATATTTTCTACCTAAAACTATACAAACTAAGTAAAAATGAGGGAAATTGTTCACATTCAAGCCGGCCAGTGCGGTAACCAGATTGGAGCCAAGGTAAGATCATTTTTTAACGTTTTATGACGCTTCAAAATGCCACCTGTCACCTGTCACAATATTTCCCTCTAGAACCGTTATTTCCCATCAAATCTTTGAACTTTTTGAGGAATACTGTGAATAAAGTGTTGAAAAACCGATTTTTCAGTGTTTTAGCGTCGAAAACAACGTAAAAATCGAGAATATTGGGGTTTTCAATTGGGAGATATCGGGTTTTGATCGATGCCAACGCCGGTCACCCGCCATCTTGGCTGAAAATTTTTCGTTAAAAATTATTTGATTAAAAAAACTTGTTGGTTTTGACTGTCTAGAATGTGAAATTACCTAGCGACGTGTCAGATAAGGTGGCAGGTGACAATATTTGGGGAACTATGGGGGCTTTGTGTCAAAAACCGTTGGCTGTGTCCTTCAAATTTCGCGCCTGAAAACTAGTCTACGTGGGAAAAAATACCCGCCAAATGCTTGCCCTGATTGATTTAGGGTTTTCTCATTTTTGTGGGACCCATGGAGGACTTACAGTTTTAGGTGGGTTCCAAACCACAATAGCCTCGATATACCTACATATCACTTGACATGCTGAACATATCAGAGCAATCTGAAGTTCGATCGGGACAGCCATGCAGACCCCTCTGCTATCGAGTATGTATGTACAAGGTGCAATCAGGTATTTTAGCTGGGTCTGTTGGGCACGTAGGTATATGCCTGTAATGAGGTATGATTTATTCAGCCGTTAGTTGCGCTTGGTTTCCACAGACTGCTAAGCTGGATTAGGTTCCGTCTCGCTCAGTTTCCACCGGCCATCGACCCCGTTTTATCGTACCTACAGGTCTTTCTCACTGTGCCTGTGTTCCACACTTTCTTTAGATGATACAGCACATTCATATGGGTCTTTAGAGGCACACGTGAGAGCCGGGTCACACCGGTTCTATCCCGATCATATCAAAAGTTTTTCTAGTCGGCATTCACCTCTGATATGTTCAGCATGTCAAGTGAAATGTATATTGAGGCTGTGGTGGTTCGGAACTGCCTAAAACTGTAGGTTGGCTGAGCACGGCTGGTATTTGGTAGTGCTGCTAGCTTCAACTGGGCTGTGTTTCGAAAGTTTTACCTACTTGAGAAGGTGCTTCTAATGTCAAAGACAGTGACATCTCTATCTGATGATTTCTAGATAACGTAGATGGAGTGATATTTGTTTAGAATGAGTGTACGTAGGTATACGTATCAGTGCATTGATACGTTTGACCAGGAATAAAGATGATGTCACTTTTCTTGACAACTTGCTACACCTTGTTTGTTTCTCGAGGTGCTAGAAGCACAAAATAGCAACCATGGCAAGTGACATGTGTACCAAGGCTGTGGCGGTTCGGAACCCTCTTAAAACTGTAGGTCCCCTTCGTGGGGAGCTTGGTAGTGCTACTTGCTGGGCTTGTCCCCCCACCCCTCTGCTAACTCCATGGCTGTACTGCGTCTTAGAATAGGGAGACGTCGCCGTCAGGAGGGTTCGTTTTGGGGGCAATGCACCTGGGGAAGTCAAAACTCTTCCCCGGGGTTATAAATAGCCGTGACGGGACGTGTCAGGAAGTCTGCCGGCATCATCATCTTCTAGTTACGTGGGTGCACAGTTCAAGTCCATAAGCTAAATATAGAGGACTCGGTGCAGTTCGTTCCATTCAAACACACTGCACCAGACGCATGGATCAAGTCGTATTTTCATCACAAGCCTTGGGTGTTTTTAGCGCCGAGTTATCGCTGAAGTATCACCTCTTGGATACCCTAAAAATACCCAGGGGTCTTTGGCCCATTTCAGGATAGGATTTCGTCACTCTAGCTCCATGTATAGCGATATAGGAGTGTCGAGCGTTGATCTTGGCCTTATCGTCATGATAACGCTGCCTGGCGTTATGTAATCACGTGCCAATAGCTGTCTATAGGCGAATTTAACTGCAATCTCCCCTTAAGAGGACGCTATACCTGACGATGCATTTTTTGCCGCCCATAAGATTAACATTGCGAGCGGTGATTCATTTTCAAGGTTTACCCTTGGTTGGAAGGACACAAAATTTTGCCTGTACCTAGCCCTGACAATGTTCTAGGGAGTGTTCGAAGCAGATTTCCCAATTTCTCACTGGTTTCTTTTATTGCAACTGTTTTGCATATGCTAGCATCGTATACCTCAAGAAAAGTGCTGTATCTCGAAAACCATTAAAAAAATAGGAAATCTGCTTCGAACACTCCCTAGAACATTGTTAGGGGTAGGTACAGGCAAAATTTTGTGACTTTCCAACCAAGGGTAAACCTGGAAAATGAATCGCCGCTCGCAATGTTAATCTTATGGGCGGCAATAAATGCATCGTCAGGTATAGCGTCCTCTTAAGGAATAGTGACGTCACTATTAGACCTCTTAATGACGTCACTTCCGGCGGATGTCGTATACCTCAGGTAGCCTTAGACTTTGCAATGGCCATGGTTCCGCTGTACTCTTGCAATGTGTCCTTTAGTCTTTTGGTCTGTTATTCTGTGATCTATGCTATGAAGCAAGAGGACCGGGAATCTACTCCCGATGTGGCGAGAATTTTCTTTGATGACTCTTGCCCGGTCCTTGTCCTACCGAGCTGGGGGCCTTGTGTACATCCTTTTTGTGCAACTTTTATTTCAAAAAATTATTACCAAGCAACCAGTGACGCTAGAGAGCTCTGGTTTTTTGCAGTAGGTAAATAAAAGATTGTTCTAACCAAATAACAGACTGGATAGTCAGCAAGTGTCAAACTTTGGTGCTGATGGGCATTTGTTTTGATTCCAGTTCTGGGAGATCATCTCCGACGAGCACGGTATCGACCCGACTGGAGCGTACCATGGCGACTCTGACCTGCAGCTTGAGCGTATCAACGTTTACTACAATGAAGCCTCAGGTAACGTATATATACCCCCCAGATTATCAAGCTTTAGTGGGAAATCACTAGACTCGCACGACTGAGGTCCTGGGTTCGAATCCCGGTAGCAGCAATTTTCTGTTGGTAGCATGGATGTCATTTCATTTGGCTTCGGTGAACAGTCAGATTATTAAAGTGATACTTGGGCCAATAGGGGCGTGGGTCCTTTCGACCGAACATACGATACATTCGCTAGGTATTTGTTTACGTTTTTTCTGCACACTTTATGAGTGAACTATTGGATATTTAAATATTCTGAAATATAATATTATGTCTTTTTAATGTCATAAATTAACAGGCTGTGTTGTGATTTTACTATCGGTTAATATACACAACATAGCCTGTTTGTCGGACGTTTAAAAGACATATTATATTTCAGATCCTTTCAATATCCAACAGTTTCCTCAAAAAATGGAAGGAAAAAATAATTCGTAGGTTCTAAAAGCTGTAGTCATTCTCTATAACGAACTGTATGGGGCCTTGGCAAACCCTGACTCACTTTGAACCCTCTATAGCGAAGAAATTTACATGTTCCCTCGGTCGTTACAGAGAGACTACTGTATACTAAAAATGTGTTTATATCACTCTTGAGTTGCCGGAGAGTAATAGATCCACAGTTTTGTTAATTGTTGTGTGTCTTTCTGTCTCCTATTAGTAGGATTAATGTAACCAGTATGGTGCAGGGGACTTAGTGCCCAACTGCCCCAAAGGTACCCAATACCTACGTCATTTCACTTAAGAACTTAAGAAAAAATTAGTGTAAGGAGGACGTTAGTGGAGAAAACTGGTGAGGTAATTCTTATTTGCTGATTTTTTTGAATAAACTGTTGATTATTTAAATGTTCTGAAATATAATATGGCTCTTTACGTTCGAGTGATTTTTGTCAATAAAAAAGAATTGTCCAAAATTACTCCATCGTAAAATCACAAGATGGCCAGTTAATGTCTGACGTTAAGAAGACATATTATATTTCAGAGCATTTAAATATCCAGCAGTTTCCTCAAATAATGGGAAGAAAAATTATTCTGCTGCTACGTGTTTGATTGTGTATTCTATATCTGAAAAGCAGGAATTTCTCTGAACTCAAATAGCCACCCGAGCTGAGTATTTTCTCCTCTTTTGTCCACGATTCAATCATAATTTTGTGGATCTTACTATCCGGCAAAATATTTCTGAAATCTTAGCCGGATTTCGGATTCCTCACCTATCGGGAAGTTAAATTTGTAAACGTCATACTTAACTTTCGAATGGTGGCTTTCACCAGTTGCTAGAGTCCACTTTAGTGTCCCCTTAAAGTCCACTATAGAAAAAGAAGTTCACTATCACCATCCTGCTGATAACGCCAAGTAAATCAAATGGCACGAGTTAGCAGACGTTGATTTGAGTTATCGGCAAAGTTAACAATTTTAACTTTAATTAGACCGATAACTATTTTTTTTATACAAAGTTTACAAATTTAACAGTCCTTTGAGCTTCTAATAACCCCAGCCTTGCCCAATTTTTAAAAAACTTGACGTACTATTCGTTGAGATCGTTATAAAGGTTGTCTTTATTCGCAAATTGCAAAAAAAAATAATATATTATTGCTGAACTGTTTGGAATAAAAGAGGTTTTTTGCATTTATAGAAGAGAATTTTTATGGTGTAAGACTTTCACTCTAATAGCGCTTTAGAGCAATTCTTTCATTACTTATCACAAAAAAGCAGAGGTGTCTATCGTTTATGGTTATGATTTTTTGGGTCATGTTTCTTTAAAAAATTATTTTGAAGAGAGGTCTGGTTTTTTGCAGTTAGTACAAAAAAGATTGCTCTCAACGATATCAGACTGCGAAATCATTGAGATACGCGTTTAACTGAAATAATCAAGGTCGAAATGCAAGGACCTGTTTTTTTTACGTTACGAACTGTGCAGCAATAATTTTTTATTCACAATTTGTGAAAAACGATCCTTTAAGGGTGGATTTTAGCATTTCATTTTAAGACTGAATATACGTTTGCGGTTTCTTTTTCTAATATTTTTTGAAGACACTGTTGGATTTTGAAATGTTGTAAATATAACGTTATAATGACATTAAATGTGTGTCCAACACTGTCTTCCAAAAATGGTCGAAAAAAAAAAATGTAAAAAAATGTATATTTTGTCTGAAACTGGGTACGTAAAATCCAGCCCAAGTTTTTTAATAATTGGGCGTGTAAGTGAGTATTGGGTACCCGTCGGACAGGTGGGAAGTACGTCCCGCGTGCTATTTTGGTGGACTTGGAGCCCGGCACGATGGACTCAGTGCGGTCCGGACCTTTCGGACAAATTTTCCGCCCCGACAACTTCGTCTTCGGGCAAAGCGGAGCCGGCAACAACTGGGCCAAGGGTCACTACACAGAAGGCGCGGAACTCGTCGACTCTGTCCTAGATGTCGTCAGGAAGGAGGCTGAGAGCTGCGACTGCTTACAAGTAAGTTGAAAAGCGTTAAGCTGAGCTGTAGGTGTATTCCCTTTCTTGAACGCCAGCAAACCCACCCAACTAACACCTTCAAAATTTATTGTAAGAAGAACTGTTCTCCGTATATGGCATCATGGCGTGCCTTATCTTCTTACAATAAATTTTGAAGGTGTTAGTTGGGTGGGTTTGCTGGCGTTCGAGAAAGGGAATACACCTGCTGGAAATCCACACAAAAAAAAAAACTGCCAAAAACTGGAGATTTTCTCACATGTTTACCATGTTAAATTTCCGAGAAAATCGACATCCTCATAACCGATTATGATGGGACGCATCCTAAGGACACCTCAGATAGTTTGTTTTAATCGATTTATCGATAGAAAGTATTGATGATTTAAAATTGGTCGGAGCTATCGTAAAAAAAGTTTGAATCAGCCTAGGTAAAGTACCTTATTATATGTAAGCCCACTATAGCCAAACCACCTTTAACTCGGACTTGTCTATCAGTCTCTATTATCCTAAGAAAATAGACACTTCATTTGAGAAAGAAACAGTGTTCTTGTCTTCTTAATAGAAGGCTAAGAAGACTGTTGGGGTGAATAAGCAAACAGTTGTTACTGGGCCATCTTACAAAGTTAACCGTCTTTTTTTTTAGACCCTTCTCTTATACACTAGGACTTTCTCAAACAAAGTGTATATCTTCTTAGGGTAATAGAGACCGACAGACAGGTGTAGGATGCGCTGTGGAGTTTCCCATTTTCTAATGTCTTGTTTGTGTGTTTTTAGGGATTCCAGCTGACACATTCCCTTGGCGGTGGTACTGGCTCCGGAATGGGAACCCTCCTTATCTCCAAAATCCGTGAGGAATACCCCGACAGGATCATGAACACGTACTCGGTCGTGCCCTCCCCCAAAGTGTCTGACACCGTAGTCGAGCCCTACAACGCCACCCTGTCTGTCCACCAACTGGTCGAAAACACTGACGAGACCTACTGTATCGATAACGAGGCCCTCTACGACATTTGCTTCCGCACATTAAAACTCACCACCCCCACCTACGGAGATCTCAACCATCTTGTCTCGCTCACCATGTCTGGTGTCACTACATGCCTCAGGTAATGCCAGCAAAAAATGGTTTCGATGTGATGAGGTTACCTATAGTCGGAAACCTAACCTAACTTGAAACAACTAGGTAGCCTTCTAATACTTCCTTGCTGTAAGTCGAACACGACCCTGCGGGGTCTTCGACACACCATCACACATCATTATGTCAAATTGGAATAAATATAAATATCTTATCTTAATGGCAGGGTTGTACGTGGGATTTTTAATCTGCAGTTGACAGTTTTCAGACGATTTTTTAAGGACGCTTTTGGATATTTAAGTGTTCTGAAATATAACATGTCTTTTTTAACGTCAGAAATGTTGTGATTTTATGATCGAGTCGTTTTGGACAATTTTGTACCTGCGCCCACCATTAGTTGTTGCCCCCGTTGTAATATGTTGGTTTCCATTTTTTCTCAGGTTCCCTGGACAGCTGAACGCTGACCTCCGTAAGCTCGCAGTGAACATGGTGCCATTCCCCCGACTTCACTTCTTCATGCCCGGCTTCGCTCCCCTCACATCCAGAGGATCCCAACAGTACCGCGCCCTCAGCGTACCTGAACTCACACAGCAGATGTTCGATGCCAAGAACATGATGGCCGCGTGTGACCCCAGGCACGGACGCTACCTCACCGTAGCTGCCATCTTCCGTGGACGCATGTCCATGAAGGAGGTACAGTACCTGGGCTGTAGTCCTGTCCTATCGAGAATATTTTCCTGGGCTTACCTAGTCCTAATGGGGAAAACTGTCGGGGCTGATTCTGATAAAATTACCCACTATCTGGTGTGGACGCTTGTCCATAAAGGGAGCAGTTCCTAGAGGGTTCAGGAGACCCAAGATCAATTCACGACCTGTTGAAATTTTTAAGTTTCTAATCGTAACTTGTCTGATATTATATTTCAGAACTTAGCGCTGTGAATGTTTGATCCCGTGCTAAAGTAGAGTGTTTTGTTTGTGTTCAGGTTGACGAACAGATGTTGAACATCCAGAACAAGAACAGCAGCTACTTCGTGGAATGGATCCCGAACAACGTCAAGACCGCCGTCTGTGACATTCCTCCCCGAGGACTCAAAATGTCCGCCACCTTCATCGGCAACTCCACCGCCATCCAGGAGCTGTTCAAGCGCATCTCCGAGCAGTTCACTGCCATGTTCAGGTACGTCTACCTATGTAGTACAATAGTAGAGAGGGACAAGTCCAGCAACTAGACCGTTTCAAGAATGCTGATGCTGCCACAAAAGCTAAACATAGTTTGCAGTACTCCGCCATGTTTTTTTTCGCACTGTGTACTCGACTTCAATTGTTTTTCTTCTCCGTACAGGCGCAAGGCTTTCCTCCATTGGTACACGGGCGAGGGTATGGACGAGATGGAGTTCACTGAGGCTGAATCAAACATGAACGACCTGGTGTCTGAGTACCAGCAGTACCAGGAGGCGACCGCTGACGAGGACGCAGAGTTCGACGAGGAGCAGGAAGAGGTTGTCGACGAGAACTAAGCAGCTAAACAAACCCAACCAAATTTACCTTGCATGTTTTTTTATATTACTTTTTTTTACAAATTAATTTAATTCAGTGTCGAACCGCAGCTCCCTACATTTCTGTCTACTTTACATTGTGTTTCTTCGGAGGAGAAGGCAGTATTCTACTACTGTTATTATAACATTTCCAGAGCTTACGTTGGTTATGATTTGTTCCCTATGGCAGTAGCCGCTTGAGTGGCTATTCTAGACTGTAATTACGATATTAGATAGATTATGGTAGTGCACGACAATTATTAGCGGCCAACTTGAAGTGAAAGGTCGAATGAACATTCACTATTCACTTGTTCAATAAACTAACACCCTAAGGGTGCGATTTTGTCCTATGTTTACCATGTTAAATTCAACTTTTAAGTTAAATTTTACATGGTAAATCTCCAGTTTAATTTTAACTGGGCATGGTGGGACGCACCCTTAAAAATGCGACGAGACCATAGAGATAGAGAAATGTACAGCTATTACCATCGAAACCATAGAGTGAACTTTCAGTATTATCGATCGATATAATTTACGACAATATGGTGGTGCATTTACCGGTATCTGTCGAGATTCCGATAACTAAGAGATAAGGAAATGCCTGATGCGACGATCCCTCTAATGGCAGGGTGACCAAAATTGCACTTTAGGTTAAAGGGGCTCCGGGGCATTCGCCTCTCCGGCGCGGCGATAGGATCTCCCCGTAGATTAATAAGTACGCAGTGAAGATTTTGACGTTTTATATTGGTGACAGTGGTGTGGAACTTCGAACTTGTAGTAGGTACTTATGCCGTTAGCTAACGTCAAGATAAGGGCGCTATCGGCTGAATAGTGTAAGGACTGTAAGGCACCAATATTCACGAGGATAACGCTATAGTGTACTTTTAGGGGACAATATAGTATAGGTACTTTAGGAACTAGTTAAGAGGACGCTATACCTGACGATGCATTTTTTGCCGCCCATAAGATTAACATTGCGAGCGGCGATTCATTTTCAAGGTTTACCCTTGGTTGGAAAGACACAAAATTTTGCCTGTACCTAGCCCTAACAATGTTCTAGGGAGTGTTCGAAGCAGATTTCCCAATTTCTCGCTGGTTTCTTTTATTGCAACTGTTTTGCAAATGCTAGCATCGCATACCTCAAGAAAAGTGCTGTATCTCGAAAACCAGTAAAAAAATGGGAAATCTGCTTCGAACACTCCCTAGAACATTGTTAGGGCTAGGTACAGGCAAAATTTTGTGAAAATTTTGTGTCTTTCCAACCAAGGGTAAACCTTGAAAATGAATCGCCGCTCGCAATGTTAATCTTGTGGGTGGCAAAAAATGCACCGTCAGGTATAGCGGACCCTTAAATCCACTCTCGGTACCTACACTTGGTAACTACGGATGCTCTGCGTCACTTTTTCGCCATTTCGTGTGATGACTTCAACACAGCCGCAAGCAAGACGTTCTTCTATGCTCAAAGAACATATATTCCTGAAATAAACAGTTATTGCCAGTCAGTACAATGAAGCTGTTACACGGTATCGACTTTGGAGAATCTGTACATCGGCCGCAATAAGCGGTGTTGTAGGAACTTAAATTTGTTTCCAAGGTCTTCTCCATTCGTAGATATAGCGGGTCAAAAATTTTGATTTCCGGTTTCATAGTTGAAGACAGTAGAGTAGCTGTGTCCTTGTCAGGCTTTGATATCTCGTTCTTTTGATGACAGTTCCTACAGTTAGTTTACAGTGAGGTAGGTAGCAGAAGATTCGGGGCTTAGCAGAAGTTGTCAAAGCTGACGTCACTTTCGGTATTTTCACCTTCTATACAACTGAGCCAAGATAAATCTCGACCACTCGGAACTAGATCTTGGCTCCTCTGCACTAATCAGCTCACTCTTGGATCCAATAAGTGACGTAAGTCATATCCGACCAAAAACACTCCGTGTAAAAAAAACAGCCAAGTTTCTAACCCTCCAAAAATTAGCCTAACTCAACAGCCCTTAAAAGGGTTTGATATCAAAAATGTTGGCCAAGTTCTCAACATTCCCACTATCACTCGGCCCCCAAAATTAGTGATATCACTTATTACAGGGCCAAGTCCTTGGCGCAAATCACGTAAGCGTCACAGCCGGTCATAGACACAGACTTTAAGGTTGGATGGGGGCTGCGGACCGGGGGTATTGGAAAGCAGGTATATGACAAAATATGTCGCCAACATCCTTGTGATTCGCGCCAAGGACTTGGCCCTGTAATAAGTGATATCACTAATTTTGGGGGCCGAGTGATAGTGGGAATGTTGAGAACTTGGCCAACATTTTTGATATCAAACCCTTTTAAGGGCTGTTGAGTTAGGCTAATTTTTGGAGGGTTAGAAACTTGGCTGTTTTTTTTACACGGAGTGTTTTTGGTCGGATATCATATAATTTTTGTAAGGTGGTACAATAGTTTCTACCAGTAGGTAAAACATCAATTGGCTGTCGAATGGACTCAAGTTTTCTTGCCATACCTGGAAAGTACCTACCAGTACCTGAAAACCAATTCCCTGTCAACCATACAAAAATTACCAATCTCATACCTGAAATACCTGAAAAGTACCTACTCGTACCTGAAAATGAGTTCCCTGTCGAATCTCCACAAATTACCTTCCCATACCTGAAATGTACCTAATCGTACCTGATAACAAGTTGACTGTCGAATGGAGTCAAAATACCTTGCCATACCTGGAAAGTACCTCCCAGTACCTGAAAACCAGTTCCCTGTCAAATCTACACAAATTATTATCCCGTACCTGAAATGTACCTACTCGTACCTGAAAGTAAGTTTCCTGACGAATCTACACAAATTACCTTCCCATCCCTGAAAATATAGTACCTTCTTGTACCTGATACCTGAAAGTAGTACGTAATCGTACCTGAAAGGAACAAGGAGACATATCCACATTTCACAACATTGTAGGTAGGTATAGGTAGGTATTTATTGTTAGGACAAGGAGCTGGAGGCAGTATTTGTTTTGTAAATATCTGTCATAAGTTAGTATGGGAACTTTGAATCGAACCTGAACCTATAATACTGAAGGTACTTCGGGTTTGCGATTTTTCTGGGTGTCCATGGGATGGTACCTACAAGTGTGCTGAGTTTCAGCTCTATTGCACTGCTGGAACATGCTAATAATTTGTATAGGTGAGTGAGTGAGTGAGTGAGTGAGTGAGTGAGTCAGTCAGTCAGTGAGTGACCCTCAAAAACAGCTAAGTTTGGTATGTCACTGCTCAGGTACGGTTGGACGTAGAAGTTTGAAATTTCATTTAGGAGGTCCCGTGCGACTCTACTACAGGAAAAGGGTACCCACTGTTCGAGCCACGCCCCCTTGCCTCCTGTAGAGAGGCACGAAAAGTGCACAACTCTGGTTCCTGTATAACATGCTGGCAGTGCTCGAGGCTTTGTCGCGCTTTCTTTTTCTTTAAAACTTGGCTGCATGCACTGCCGTGCATGTTGATGCAGGGGTGGATAGACTACACAAATGTGAATTGTCGTTGCTAAACTCTTTCAGATCATTGTGAAATTCTTCTTCTACTTTTTTTTTAGAGCAATGGGTGACGTAACTATCTTCCACGAGTGTGGTGGACAGGTGGACTTGTGGCGATAGGGGGAAGTTTCGGGCGCCAGGCCGTAAGGTGGCCAACCAGCCCACCCTTCTTGAGGTCTCTAGACCACCCGGGGAAATAGCGTAGCAAAAATAGAGTCGTAGGGAGGGTTCGAAACTGGGTCTAGAGGGGGAAAAAGGAAGGGATGGGGAATACAAAAAAATAGGTACAAGTAACTAAGTAAATTTAATTTTCTTCTTCAATAGAAATAACATTTGCAAGGAGGGCACAGGTAGGACCAGCACCATTTAGTCCTGAATTAAATAAGCAAATCAAATGATAGGTACATATTACGTTAGGGTTGTACGAACGTCACAACCGGAACTGAGAGGAAAAAAAAACTATAACAAATACCTACCTACCTAAATACATGAAATTGAGGCGAGCGGTAGTCAGCAAGCAGATCCAAAATAAGCAAATCAAAAGATAGGTCAACCAAAGGGTTGTTAAAATTTAACTGTAGTTAAAATTCAGGTAGGTATTTACGCTACAAAGAAAACGGTTGCGGGAACGCAAAAACAAATGAAATGGCGGCGACGAAAAAAAATGGCGGTGGCGCCGTTGGACGGAGGTCCAATCGTAAGTATCGCAACAAAGAGCAGTATACACAGGTAATAAGGAACAAAGTCACCTGGGTAGAAGCGCAGAACTGAGTCAGCAGGGTGGCATCACGCCACTCACGAACAAAGCAGATAGGTCACACCAGCACAACAAAGGTAGGTAAGCACCACCGCCAGGTCGCCGCACGGCATCATCAGCACTGGGTAGGTAACGGGTAACGGTAGTCTTGCTTACATCATTCAGGAGCTCAAAATGGCACTGGTGGCCCCCACCAGGCCCCCCACGATAGTTTACTCAGCCATCGCGGGGAAAATTCCAATCATCCAAAAGAACATCCAAAAAAGGTTACAGACATAATATTAACAAATCAAGTCTTGACTCAATATGGCAATAATAACGAATTTTTCCTCCTATCCAGTTTGGCCAATAAAATATTTTATATAATTTTATATAATTTTATTGGTAATTTTATTGGCAACCCTGCAGCCATGTTTTGTTTACACTCACTAGGGTACGGTTATGTTCTCTCTCGGTATCTCTCATAGGCGTGGATACAGTGCTAATAGTGCAGTGCGGCGACCGGCAGTGAAGTAGGTAATAGTTTACCAGGCGCGAGACGGAACAAGCGGCACCGGACTCAGTTCTGCGCTCCACCAGATGCGAGGACCTGTAGCCTGGGAAGGAAGAGGTAAGGAATTGGGTAGACAGGTGACCTAGCGACCCCAGGAAGGTAGGCAACTAGACGGCCAAAACCCACCCCCTCGGTACCACATGCCACAAATTACCCCCCTCTTAAAAAGAGCGTAGCTTGCGTAGCGATGTCAGACAACCGCCTTCAGATGTATCGATGGCCATCGTCCCGCGTCCTTGCCGTTCAGCGTCGTGAGTTGATACTGGGTTGGAGAGAGAACCGTTTCCACAATAAAAGGCCCGACGAACTTTGGGAGAAGCTTGGCTGCGATCCCGTCGGCCGCCTGACTTTGCGTGAAGTTGCGCCTCCAAACGAGGCTGCCTTGCGGGAACTCATCGCCACGATGCCGCAAGTTATACTGTTGCGCTTGTTGCCGCTTAGCCTTTTTAACAGACTCAAGCGCCTTCTCGTAGGTCAGTGCAATCTCATGTTGGACAGTCTGATCGTACAGCGCCGCATCGAAGTCAGTCACGGTGGAGTCTCCAACGGGGCGCAACAAGGATAGCGGTGAACGGAGCTCTCGTCCAAACATAAGGCGCGCTGGCGTAAAACCCGTCACTTCGGACACGCTTGAGTTGATGGCGAAGGTTGCGAATCGCAGATGGTCGTCCCATGAACGCTGGTCGTCGTGGGCGTAGATCGCAAGAGAGGTCTTGATCGTGCGGTTTGACCTTTCCACGGGATTGGCCCGAGCGTAGTAGCGTGGCACGTGGTGCAGTTTCATGTTATAGCGCTCACAAAACTCCCGGAACTCCTGGCTGACAAAGGCGGATCCGTTGTCTGCCATTAGGACTTCAGGTGCTCCATGAACGAGGATCACGTCATTCAGCAGAACTTTAATGGCAGCAGCACTCGTCGTTGACCGGATCGGGATCGCGATTACATACTTCGTCGCGACGTCCAACACAACGAGGGCATGCCGGTTCTGCTTCCTTGTTCTTGGGAGTGGACCAATGAAGTCAATCGAGACTACGGACATCGGCTTCAGCGACGGAGGCTCCGACGACATGTTGCTGACAGGCTGGACGTTTGGAGCCTTGAACTGCTGGCAGGTTCGACACTTGGTGACGTAAGCTCGAATTTGCACATACATGTTCGGCCAGTAGTACTCCTGACGAATCCTTTCCAAGGTCTTCAGAAAGCCCAGGTGTGAAGCAGTAGGCGAACAGTGGTATTGCTCCATAAGGACGGGTCGCAGCTCTGTAGGTACCACCAACAGCCAGACTGGATGTAGCAGGATCTTGTCATCAATCCTTTTGTAGACCCGGTCTTGCTCTATCTTGAACGAAGGGTAGGCAGCCGGATTGCTTCGGATTTTGTCCCGGAGGCCCACGTACCAGGGGTCCCTGGAATCAGCGATGTCGGGTATTACGGTGACGGCGGCAACATGCCCGTCCTCGGAAGCAGGTGGCACGATGTTGTAGGGGGCCCGTGACAGGCAATCGCTGACCGGCATTTGTGTCCCCTTCCGGTGCACCACTTCGAAGTCGTACTGACTCAGTCGCAAGACCCATCTTGCAAATTTTCCCGTTGGGTTCTTCAGGGTCTTCAGCCACTGCAAAGCGCTGTGATCCGTGACCACCTGAAAGTGGGTGCCTTCAACGTAGGGCCGGAACTTCTCGATGCCAAACAGAACACCCAACAGCTCCTTGTGTGTGGTTGACAGATTTCGCTCCGCCTTGTTGAGTGTGCGGGAAGCATATGCGACGACGTAATGTTCACCATTGATTTTCTGCCGTAATACCGCCCCGATTCCGACGTTACTGGCGTCCGTCTCAATGACGAAAGGGAGACTGAAGTCCGGGCAGCGCAGGACAGGTGCGGACGTCAGACAGGCCTTGAGGGTGGAGAACGCCTTGAGTTGCTCATCGCTCCAATCCCAATCCGCATCCTTCCTCAAAAGTCGAGTCAGTGGTTCAGCCGTGTTGGCAAACTCAGGGATGAACCTCTTGAACCAACCGCAGGCTCCTAAAAAGGATCTCACTTGACGAACGGTGCGAGGCTCCGGATATTCGATGACCGCTGCAACCTTCGTCGGTGACGCTTTTAGCATGCCACGGCCAACGATGTGTCCCAGGTACTCCAACTCTGGCTGCAGGAAATGGCACTTCTTCCAGTTGACAGCTAACTCAGCTTGCCGCAAAAGCTGGAAGACCTCCTGGAGCACGTCGATGTGTTCCTCTAGGGTGTTCGTGGCTACGATGAGGTCGTCCATGTACACCCGGACACGGTTTTGCTCCAGGAGAGGCTGTAATACGACGTCCATTAAATTCTGAAATGACGCGGGCGCGTTGCATAGTCCAAATGGCATGACAGTATACTGGTATAATCCACCACCTCCTGGCACCGTGAACGCGGTCATGGGTTTACTAGAGGATTCCAGAGGGATCTGATGGAAGCCGCTCTTGAGATCTATCGAGGAAACGAAGTTACTGTCCTTTAGGGAGTCCAGTACGGTCTGAAGATACGGCAGCGGGTAGGAGTTCTTGATCGTGCGTGCGTTCAAAGCCCTGTAGTCGACGCAAACCCGCTTCTCGCCATTCTTCTTAGCAACTACCACCAGAGGACTAGACCATGGACTGATGGACGGTTCGATGTGGCCCTTGTCCCGGAGCTTCTTGACTTCGTCCTTGATCACCTCTGCCATGGCGGGTGAGACTGGGTAGTGACGCTGCTTCAGTGGCACTGCGTTCGGCTCGAGGTATATCCGGTGTTCTGCGACGTGGGTTAGGGCCTTGCTGCCGTCGAAGGCGTCCTTCCATTTCGCCAGGAAGTCCTCGAATAGAGCATAGTCCTTCTCACTGAGGTCAGGATGGTTTCGGGTGACGGGGCCATCTTCGGCGTCGGTCGATTGCCCAATACAACAGATCTGAATGGGAGCCTCCTCTTGACCAGCTGTGCTCTTCACTGTTACTGCGGGCAGAGAGTAGTCGATAACCATGCTCATCGCTCGCATGCAGTCAATACCTAGGATCGCTTGGTAAGGCAGACCGTCCAGAAATAGGAACTTTCCGGTCCAAGTGGCACCATTGATGTCGACTGGAACTTCCGCTTGCCCAGGTGACTTCACGGCAGCACCATCGGCGAGTTTCAAACACCGCTCCTTCGATGTCGTGTGGATATTCTGTGAAGCTAGAAGAGGAACCATGCTACTGGGGAGTAGGCTGTTGGACGCGCCGCAATCAAGCAAAGCAGACACCGCTACTCCACCGATGGTACAATGTACGTAGAGTCTCGGAGATGACTGCGGGGAAGAGCTTGACTGCTGATCTCCATTATTTGTTCCCTGTGCCCAGTATGCAGCTACTGTGGTGAAGTTATCCATCTGTCGCTCGGTAGAACTAGACAGCCAAGGTATGAGTTCGTCGTCCGGCGCCAAAGCTGCAACATCAGCGAAGCAATCGGCTAGGCGCTCTACGCCTCGGGGTTTGAGGTGAATTCCATCGGGTTGAAGATGAGCCGCTTCGAAGGAGGACGACAACTGTAGGAAGTGGCAGCCGGCAACGGCGCAAGCGTCGTTCAGGATCTCGTTGGTCTCGTCAATAAACGTTGGGTCCAAGTCAGCTCGGTACAGCACGGAATCCAGGTGGATCTCTGCCATAGGGAACGCCCTCTTGGTTGTCTCGAGCAGCTGGTACGTCGGATTCCACATCGCTCTCGGCTCGACTCCGGGACGGAGGTTGTTAGTCCCGAAGTGAAGAACGACCAAGCGAGGAGAGGCTTCTAGTTTCTGAATCCGGCTATCGGCTTGCTCCAAGGTGCAGCCAGGCCACGTGACTACTTGAGCGTCGGGGACGTACAGACTCCGAGAAAGGTGGCGGAAGATGGAGTCTCCCAAAAACAGCGCCCGCGTCTCGGGATCTAGACTCGGGGATTCGGGTTCAGGAGAGTTGTTCCCCGTCTTCACTCTCCGCTGGAGTTTTCCTGATCTTCGTCAGATGCGTCGGCGTTCTCGGTTGATAGTTCCCCGACTGCGGCAGATGATCGCCCTTTGGGGCACTCCCTGGCCATGTGTCCGGGCTGTCTGCACGAGAAGCATACTGGAGGCACTGCTGTCTGAGTGGTCGGCTTGCCCGTAGTTTCCGGAACCGAGGGTTTGGCTTTCGCTGGCGGGACTTGGGTTGTCGTCGGCTTAGAAGCTTTACCCCGAGGTGCAAACATAGGGTCCGAGAGAAGTCGACTCGGTGGTGGCTCGTATTGCTTCGCCAAGCTGCGGGCATTTTCAACCAGGCGGCAGTGTCGGGCAAGGTCATCCATCGTCCGGAACGTCTGACCAGCGACGGCTTGCCGGTAGAGGGGATGGAGATTATGCGTCGCAATTCCAACCAAGTCCGTCTCTGGGTGTGGCCGCTTCAAAGAGCTGTTCACGTTTTGCAGGATGCTAAGAAAGTGGTCCACCTTTTCCTCAGCGCACTGCGTCCGGAGGTAAAGGTCACGTCTCATAAGGTAGTCGTAGTCCGTAGGCAAGTACACTTCTTTAAGCTGTGTTTCGCAGGCCAACCAAGAAGACCACCTATGACGGTTTGCCTCAAAGTAACTGGCCGCGGCCCCAGTCAGCAGAAGAGGAAAGGCGTCAAGCAGGTCTTTGTCTTCTAGGGGGAAGAGGCGACGTACTGAGGCTAGGTCACGCAGGAACACGTCCAATCGTTCTGTTGACTCTCCACTGAAGCGTAGGCTCCGCCGGAGACACTCCTTTTGAAAGTCCTGGAAGGAAGGCCTCGGTGGCGCGTTAGAGGGCAGCCTTGCCGCGAGAGACTCGGCAAGGAGGGCGAAGTCACGCTTGCGTCCCTCGTCACGATGTTCCGTCAGGGTTATCATCATTTCAGCCAGGCGCGCCAAGTCCACGGCGGAGAGTTCACTGGTAGGTTTCTGCAGAGGCTCCCCAGACTTCTTATCTTCGTTATTCGTTCGCCCAGGATTACCGATTTCGACAAACGGGTCTTCCAGCTGAATCCTGGGGGACGGCGTTAGAGGATTTAAGGCTTTTGGGCGGTACTTTTCCGGGTCGGTACCATCGACGAACGGCAACTCATGGTACTGAATCTCTTGATCCTTTATCCAGCTCATGGCCGTCTTCCGGAGGTTGTCAACAGTGTCCGACGACTCGTACGGGCTTCCGAGAGCGTCGAGGAAGGTGCAGAGCTCTGGCTTCAGCAGGGAGCGGACGTATGCAGATCTTCCAGCCATAGTAGGAGGTTAGAATAGAAAACTTTACGAGAAAAAAAAACAAACAGTAAAAACAGGCCCAAAAAAAATGAAAACGTGTAGAAAACAGGGTCCCTGTTCGGGCGCCAAATTGTGGCGATAGGGGGAAGTTTCGGGCGCCAGGCCGTAAGGTGGCCAACCAGCCCACCCTTCTTGAGGTCTCTAGACCACCCGGGGAAATAGCGTAGCAAAAATAGAGTCGTAGGGAGGGTTCGAAACTGGGTCTAGAGGGGGAAAAAGGAAGGGATGGGGAATACAAAAAAATAGGTACAAGTAACTAAGTAAATTTAATTTTCTTCTTCAATAGAAATAACATTTGCAAGGAGGGCACAGGTAGGACCAGCACCATTTAGTCCTGAATTAAATAAGCAAATCAAATGATAGGTACATATTACGTTAGGGTTGTACGAACGTCACAACCGGAACTGAGAGGAAAAAAAAACTATAACAAATACCTACCTACCTAAATACATGAAATTGAGGCGAGCGGTAGTCAGCAAGCAGATCCAAAATAAGCAAATCAAAAGATAGGTCAACCAAAGGGTTGTTAAAATTTAACTGTAGTTAAAATTCAGGTAGGTATTTACGCTACAAAGAAAACGGTTGCGGGAACGCAAAAACAAATGAAATGGCGGCGACGAAAAAAAATGGCGGTGGCGCCGTTGGACGGAGGTCCAATCGTAAGTATCGCAACAAAGAGCAGTATACACAGGTAATAAGGAACAAAGTCACCTGGGTAGAAGCGCAGAACTGAGTCAGCAGGGTGGCATCACGCCACTCACGAACAAAGCAGATAGGTCACACCAGCACAACAAAGGTAGGTAAGCACCACCGCCAGGTCGCCGCACGGCATCATCAGCACTGGGTAGGTAACGGGTAACGGTAGTCTTGCTTACATCATTCAGGAGCTCAAAATGGCACTGGTGGCCCCCACCAGGCCCCCCACGATAGTTTACTCAGCCATCGCGGGGAAAATTCCAATCATCCAAAAGAACATCCAAAAAAGGTTACAGACATAATATTAACAAATCAAGTCTTGACTCAATATGGCAATAATAACGAATTTTTCCTCCTATCCAGTTTGGCCAATAAAATATTTTATATAATTTTATATAATTTTATTGGTAATTTTATTGGCAACCCTGCAGCCATGTTTTGTTTACACTCACTAGGGTACGGTTATGTTCTCTCTCGGTATCTCTCATAGGCGTGGATACAGTGCTAATAGTGCAGTGCGGCGACCGGCAGTGAAGTAGGTAATAGTTTACCAGGCGCGAGACGGAACAAGCGGCACCGGACTCAGTTCTGCGCTCCACCAGATGCGAGGACCTGTAGCCTGGGAAGGAAGAGGTAAGGAATTGGGTAGACAGGTGACCTAGCGACCCCAGGAAGGTAGGCAACTAGACGGCCAAAACCCACCCCCTCGGTACCACATGCCACAAATTATAGATAGAAAAGCACTCACAATGAGCATGGAGGCAGCAATAAGCAACAGCTTCTGATTAAGCGGAGTTCCAGATGCAGGGAATGCGACATGCAGGTTATAGTCCCCGAGACTACCGCTCCAGCGCCGTGATATCACTCCAAGACGACCTCCGCCTGTCCCTCCAGAGATCTGAAATATAAAACCAAAATTAAGAGTTAACGCACGTGGCAGCAGAATGATTGTTCATCCCTCTTTTTGAGGAAACTGTTGGATATTTAAATGTTCTGAAATATGGCTTTTAATGTCAGAAATTAACTGGCTATGTCGTGACTTTACAATCGAGGAATCCTGGACAAATTTGCGCCTACAAAACCATGATTATGTAATTCGAAAGTGGGTGTACACGTAGGTATTTCAGTATGTAGGTATGGAAAAGAACTACTGTAGCCTTTCTATATAACGACCGTTAATGGGCCAAGTATAGTTTTGACTCTCTGTAACGTACGAACTCAATGGTTCCATGACAAATTTAGACTCATTCTGAAACCTCTCTATTGCAAGCTCTCCTTATAGCTAGCGAATTGATATGTCCCTTGACTTTCATTATAGTAAGACAGCCATTCGTAAACAGAGTTCACTATAGAGAGGGTGATATTATGGAGATAGGGATTATGAAGGGACCACACCGTTTGTTCGTTATATAGAGTGACAATTCCTATCTACCTGCAGGTGTATTCCCTCTCTCGAACGGAAAACCCACCCAACTAACGCCTTCATAATTTATTGTAAGAATAACTGTACTCCATAAATTGCATCATGGCTTGCCGTATCTTCTTACAATAAAATTTGAAGGTGTTAGATGAGTGAGTTTTCTGGCGTTCGAGAAAGGGAATACACTTGCAGATACGCCTAGTAAAGGTAGGTTACGTACAGTGAAGGAGGCATCCAATGGGAGTGCAGCAGCGCAGTCGTTGGGACCAAACAAGCGAAACAGATCATCTCCATGACTATCCAGCACTGTGAAGCTTGCGCCACTCCATGACAAGTCCTGCTTCACTTTCCCTACGTACACCCCTCCTGGTGTGAACACTCGCAGCTCCTACAGCAAACAAAACATGACAAGTCCTTCTTTAAGCCAGAATATACATAGGTATTTGCTGTTTGTTTATGTTTTTCAAGACCATGTCTTGAGGACACTGCTGGATATACCTATTTATGTTTAGAAATACGAGTAGGTACCTATAAGTAATATCGTTACATCGCATGTCTTTTTAACGTCAGAAATTTACTGTCTATTTTGATTTTTACAATCTAGTGACTTTATCAGTAAAATTTATTTGTCCAATTTCCGCTAAAGTGAACTTTTATGGGTGCACTAAAGTGTACATTAGTCCCTCTTATGTTTCAGTTTACCTGTAACAAGCAGGGTAGCCAACCAAAGACACACCCGAGTGTTCTGTGCAGCTGTGCAGCCTCTTGGTGTGTGTGGTCCAGTAGCGACATCCGGAAACTCCTCTGTGAACCGCAGCATATCCGCTCCAGTTCCCGCGCATTTTCTGAAGTATGGTACAAAGTTTCTCCGTTGGGAATCTTGATGATATATCGCTTTGCTGACTGGTTTGGCGAGTCCACTGCAAAATTCAGACGGAATAACATTTTGCTGATTGTTTATGTTTTTTCCAACAATTGTATGAGGACCTGTTGGATAATTTAATGTTCTGAAATATAATATGTCATAGTGTCCTCAGAACCTCTGTACAAAAGGGTATGATTAGGTCAGAATCAAGACAGACAGTCTAGTTTTCCCCGAGTCGGCGAAGGCCAAATTCACCAGAAAAAATCTCGTCAAGCTAGGACTAGACCCTGGGCATCTTCGTGGGTATAGTAGCGCCACCCTGACCTGCCTGGCCCGAGGGCATTCTGTGAACAGTGAACAGTGCAGAATGCCCTCGGGCCAGGCAGGTCAGGGTGGCGATACTAATAGCTAGTCAATAAAAAGAACCACTTCACTTACAGCTCGTAACAGTTTGTTGAAGAAGAACTTCATGGACCCCGATCAGGAAGTCTAGGCCGGTGGCTGCCATAAGCTGTGGATCAGAAGTAGAGGTCCAGCCCAAAGTGTACACCGGGATCTGCCTACGGACGTCATCCCCTCTCCTGGGCTGCGTTAACACAGGCGTTAACTCGTTAACTCTACCGTGATCTGGAAAAACACACAAATCTTCACAGAACGTCCGTATTTTATTAATATTTTTTTTATACTTACTACTGCAAGTCAATTACGGATCTGTTAACGCCAAGTTAACGACTTTAATAACGACGAAATGTCGTAGATTTACCTATGTTTTAGCATTAGGAGCTTAAGGCCCGAGATAACGACCAAGATCCGAAATAGAGCTGCTCGATGGGAATAATGTCAGTGATATTCAGGGATGGATAGGCTACACAAATGCAAATTCATTTCTACCATCTGCTATATCTATACGCTACTTCTTGTTCTGAACGAAATTAGACTAGAAATATAATTCAGCCATTTGGTACGGTGACACAAAATACAGATATTGTTTACACTACACGTGGCATCAGGCGGCTGCTGCCACTGTATGATATCGGACCTACAAGCTACGACATGGTCTGACAGAGTCAAGCCGAACCAGTGCAAGGTCGTATTTGCTAGCGTTTTTTCATGCAGATCTTATGAGGATAGGGACTATTGGATATTTAAATTTTCTGAAATGTAATACGTATTTTTAACGGCCGAAATTACCAGACTCTGTTGTGATTTTTGTGCAAAAAAATGTAAACAAATAGCGAATGTATGTTCGGTCTTAAGTTACTCACCTATAGAGTGCGAAGGGCTGCTGGACGCAGGAAGGTGGACGTCAAGCGTGGTCTCCTGTGATTGGTTCGTCGCCTCCGCCACTTGCGTCATTCCCCGGAATGACAGCCCTTCGTCAAAACAAATGGGAAACTCAGTCATGTCAAATTCACAGCCTAGAACAGTCATTTATACATGCGTCACAGAGAAATTAATATAAAATCGGGTCCAGAGCGTGTTGGCGCTGATTGGTTTGAGTTCACGTCCCAATATGGGAAATATTTTTCGTTTGTACTGTTGTAACCAAAATTTTCCGCTTACTGCATGGATCTAATGGTTTCGGCCAAACTCCAGTGGTGTTGTGCCGAACGAGGCGCAGATACCAGTTAGAAAAATAATAATAGTTCTATCCTAATCGGAATGAATGAATGAATGTGACTTACTCGGTTCTGCCATTACAACCCGTGCATTGGAGAAGTCGGGAACATCATCATCCATTCGGTCGTCCGAAAACGGATTGAAAGCGTCGTTATACGGTTCTGTCGCACTTCCCATCTTGCTTTAATACTCAAACTAAGGAATCATGCTGCTGCCACGTATTTCACGACTGTGTGGAGCGTCTTAAAGTAACTTACCCTGGGTACACGATTTTTTAGGAAAGGCTCAACCGATCAACGATGAATTTCGTTAGGAAAAAGTAAGTTAGAAGATTATTTGGGCACTGAAAACGCGTGCAAAAGCCCCGAAACACTGTTGTGTATGGATTACCTTCTTACCTAAGGCAACCGTTATCAATTTTACTGATAATAGAGCAATAGTAGGACAGTGAGGCTCATATTGTGATTATCTATTGTTGTTATCTAGCCATCTGCTATCTAGCAAAGCTGACGCATATCTGACACATATACAGAATATGGCTCAGGGTTAAGACTCTCCACACAATCCTGTTTAGAGGAACGTTTGATCCCTAAAACTGTAGGTCCCCGTAGTGTACATCGTGCTGCCAGCTGACCACGATGGATATTTCTTAAAAGGTCTAGTTGCTGGGCTTGTCCCCTCAGCTCACCCTAGTACCTACTAATTAACTAAGTACCTATCACCAACAAAGCCAGAAAAATTGTTCAACAATTGAAAATTTAAATGTTGTATTACAATAAACTAATAAACGAACATATTGCACAAATAACAGGTGTATAAATTCTAACAAGAATTAACAAAAATATATGCTATGCTATACAAACAAGTGTCTTCTTAACTTTATTTTCAAAGCATGATGACTATGATGAGTGATTTAATTATTTAAGATATACCACAGTATAAAATGAATAAAGAACCAATAAGTACTCTTTCCATGATGGTTTTTTATATTGTATGAACAGACAAACCTTGCTCAACACTAATCGACTTCTTATGGAATTTTACACGGTGTACATGAATCATTGTGGGACGCAGCATAAGGTAATCACAAACTCCCTATCACCACAAATAAGCTAAACAGTTGAAAAACAGAACACTTTTTCATAAAAGTACGTACTAATGAGTCGTTACTGCATGTTGACGAGTCGTAGGTTAGGTTAGATATAGTATCGCCACCCTGACCTGCCTGGCCCGAGGGCATTCTGCACTGTTCACAGAATGCCCTCGGGCCAGGCAGTTCAGGGTGGCGCTACTAGGTATATACCATAGTGTGACAAGTGGTGAGCTGTGCAATGCCAATGCACTGCGTATCGTAATATAGGCACAGATTGGGAACCCCAACAGGCTGAACACAATAAATAATAATAATTAAATATAATAAATATTTAATAATTATAGAGATAGAGGATTAATATAATCCTTAAAATGCTATAAGTAAAATATACATGAAACTGTTCACGTAGTTACAACGTGTGTCTGCAACTGACATGACAGGAATGGAGACCACGTTTCAAGAAGAAATGTTGCACTATGTTTAATATAAAATAATAAGCCATTAAAATAAAATTAAAGAAGCAGAGGGTGGTTTAACATCGTACCTTGTTTTCTCCAGGTAAGAACCTAAACCCAGGGGCGGATTAACCATTAGGCAATAAAAGCAATTGCCTCAGGCCTCATCGAGGAAAAGGGCCTCCAATTTCTCACCAATCTCACCCAAAATCTATACCTACACTTAAAAAAAAATGAATAATCAAAAAGGAAAAAATAAGAACAAAAATAACAAAATCGGTAGAGAGGAAATGAAAACTAAGCGAAAAAATAAATGGGTTGACAAAACAAATCTTTAAACAATCCCTGTTGGGCGCGAAACGAATAACTGTCGCGGCGCGGTGGTTGGCGCGCCTGTCCAGTCTGCTTCTGCTGCCACTTTTTGTGGCTTGTTTTGTTTACCCTTTCGCCAATGCTTGCATAATTGTAGTTATTAAAATTTTCATGTCGAATCAATCAAATCATGAGTCAGAAGAGGGTCTTTGAATGTGGGTCATCAAAGAGGAAGAAGCAAAAGAAACAAAAAGAAGTGGTTAATTCTTGTAAAAAGATAACAACATTTCACGTTCACTGGTGAGAGAAGTAAGTAGATTTCAATTTTTTTATTTTTATTTTTTCCCTACTTCTTTACGTTTACTATTTTTTTTTCTTTTTTAGGAAGGAGTCACTTTTTGACTTCATAAACAGAATTTATGAAGACACAGAAGCCGAAGATGAAGTTTCCCAGATATTTATTGAACCTCCCCGACCCAACGTTGACAATGACGAGGACTCAGGAGAGGAAGATGGTGGTGGATGTTTGGACAATTTGCAAGCCAGACATCTGCAAGCTGGTGGAGAAGCCGTAATGGTGAATGGTAACAGAATAGAGCTTGTTGATGTAACAGAAGAACAGGCGGATACCACTGCAGCTACCAGTGCCGTAATCAGTGGAGGTCTAGCTACAGGAAGGCGCGCTAGTTTTCTTTCAACAAATTTGGATCGAGCTGTTGCAGAGAGCTCAGAATCGGCCTCACTTCTCGGCCAGCCTAGCAGCTCATTCTCTAATACCCCCTTCTTAAAGTCGCAGTTGCCGCATCCTGTCCAGCCCTGCGGTACTACGAAGTGGAGGAAAGGTGACCTGGAGTCAAGATTTTCCTTGTTTCCTATTGCCGACGCCACGAAGTAGGTACAAGGACTTCAATGAAGTCGACTTATTTGAATTTTTTTTCGATGACTTTATAGTAGACTTCTTGGTGCAGCAAATCTCACTCCACAAAAGAGGAACTGCGGTGTTTCTTTGGCATTCTTGTTCTCTCTGGCTACAATGTTCTACCGAGTCAGAGGCATTTCTGCAGGTATATTCCCTTTCTCTAACGCCACCAAAACCCACTCAACAAACGCCTTTAAACTTCCTAAACGCTCAAATGGTATTCCCGAACGCTTATGGTGGGTTATTGAGTGGGTTTTGAACGCGCTTTCAAGGCGGTAGAACTCACCACCCCTTCCCATTGGTGCAAAGTCAACTTGAGTGGGTTTTTGAGCGGATTTAATAGAAAGTGTACTTGAAAATGAGAATATATCTATTTTTTTGGGGGAAAAATGAAAGTTTCTTTACATTTGCAATGAAAGAAGTACACTTCGTTTTGCTTTTGTTTGAGTTTGGCTTTTTGAAAAAAGCTGCAAATTTGAAATTTTTTCACGACCATTCAATTTTAATATTATTATCTTATCTTCTACTCATTTTATCTTGAATAATTAAACATTTTAATAGAAAAATATAAAATAACCAAATAAGGTTATGAAAGCTTACCATCTTTTACTTTCACAAATTTTAAACTGAAATCCATACATTTTATGTTCTTTGAAATTAAATAAAGGTATTACTGAAACATTTCTTACATTAAATCTAGCAAGTGTTACATATTTAACACTTAAAACTAAATTTGAAGTTCAATATTAACAAGAATCCGGTAAAAATGGATTCATATTGTTGTTGTTTCGGTCTGTCTACTGCTTTAACGCCAAGTTTTCAAAGTTGCGACAAATTTCCCTTGTTTTGTTTGCGCCTGGCGGTGGGAGATAGCGCCGACGAAAAGCGTAAAAGTAAGCGGAATACGGGAATTGCTGAAGCGAGTTCTAAGTGGTGTAGAAATAGCGGTTGCGAGTTATCGCCTGCTAAAAGCGTTCCCAACGGGAATACACCTGCTGGTCTACTTCTTTCGACCTGAGAAATGAGCTTGTTTACAACAGTATGCGACACGACAGATTTGTGACCATCAAAAGGTTTCTTCACTGTGTTAAGTTACGTCAGAGCGGCCATTTTGACAGGTCACGCGTCCCGACTATTTACCAAAGTTAATTAGGTTTATCGGGTGCTTTATGGTCGTTCGGGTACTCATATGTTCGTAATGTGCTTCCGGTCCGTTTAAAAATACTCCGGAGTTTCCACTGGGTTGTAGAAAAGAACTACGAGCTGAAATAGTGTGCTTCCAGGTGCTCGGACAACATGGCGGAGTAAATATTGATCTGCACGAGACGTCACCTGGATATTTTGGTCAATTGTGCAGGCCAGGTGGGTGCAATCTATTATCCATAGCAATAACATCGTAGAGATTGCTCATGTGCATCTTTCAAGTGTCTTGGAAACTTCCGGGTACTTTTCCTAAGCAAGATACCAACGAAAAAGTGAGGAACTACTTTGTGGGTGCACAGCGGTCAGATGGCCTTGTATTGCTGCTTAGTAGATATAGACTGGCGGGACGGCTGATTAGTAGTTATAGACTGGCGGCTGTGACTCGCGGATGCGGTCTTACAATGGATGGGCTGAGAAGGAGGCTTTTTCGGATATATGGCGTACCCCTCTCTTTTAACAAAGTGTGGATTGTAACTCGAGTACGGTAGTACTGACAGACTACTGTGCGGGACGAGGACGACAGTGACTCAACCCCCTCCGAGAGAACGAGCCTTCCTCGGAGGGTCCCCGCGCGGAGAGTGCTAGTGAACAAAGTATAATTAAATGTATAGACTGTGATAGGACATTTTCGACGGTACGTGGGCTGGCAAGCCACAGGTCGCGGTGTCTCAAGAAGGGGGCGAGCTCGAAGGAGGAGGAGAAGGCAGCGGGAAAGTCGCCAGCAGGATTTCCCTGTCGTGTGGGTGGGTGCGTCCGAGGCTTCGCGACGAAGCTCGGTCTTTCACAGCATCTCAGGAAGGCCCACCCAGACGTCGAGGCAGGGAGGGATGGCGAGAGGGCGATGGAGCTGCGTGGGGGCCACAGGAGATGGGGGAGAACGGACGACGTCCTCCTCAACAGCTTGGTCGACCAACTGCGGTTCGGGAAGAAGGTGGGCAACAAGTGGGTGCCTTGGGAGCTGATAGCCGAGAAGCTCGGGAGGACCGAGCTATCAGTCCACCAGCGGTGGTCTTTTCTGAACCCAGGCAAATCGCTTGGGCCGAGTTCTCCGGGCCGTGTTGCTGTTGCGGGGCCGTCCAGGCTCAGAAATGAAACAGAACGACAAACTTTGGAAGTTACGCCCTCTCATTGACCATTTGCGCGCCAAAAATCGGGAACACTTTCTCCCAGAAGAAAATTTATCTTTCGATGAGGCCATGTTTGCCTACTATGGTCGCCACGGCTGCGAACAATTTCTGAAGGGAAAACCGATTCGATTTGTTTATAAGGCTTGGTGCCTAAACACTCCTAAAGGTTACCTCGTTGACTTCGAAATATATCAGGGCAAGTCCCCGAACACTTGTGGAGAGTACGAAAAATATTTCGGCCAATGTGCCACCCCATTTGTACAAATGATAGACGCCCTACCTAGTGAGAAACAAAACCTTCCGTTCTCTTTCTATTCCGACAATTTGTTCACCAGCTACGAACTTCTGAGGTATCTCCAGCAAAGAGGATACCACGAAACAGGAACTGTACGGGAGCATCGGATTCCGAAGAACCCCTACCCCTACCTCTCGGCCCGGATCATCACAACGCTCGATTCCCTACCCGTCCGTAGCTCTTACTGGCGGAACAGGAAGGCCCCAGAGTCCGTGGGATGCCACCCTGCGCTACGGATGGGGAATTGAATTCAGCAGTCTTGCCTGCTGGGACGACTCCTGCCGTGTCAGGTGGAAACCGAATGACGCCGCTGCCCCCTATGAATTGAGTAGTGAATCAAGGAATAAATTCAACATTCTCGCCTGCTAGAGCGCTTCTTAACGGTAGAAACGGAATGGTTTTCCCTGGCTACGGAACGGCCAACCAAATCGAGTATTCACCCGAGCCAATGCAGCGTAGGGGAGAAGTGGGATGGTTGATCCCCCGGGGATACTTGATCCCCATTTGAATTTCCCGCTTGAAATTGTTTTGTGGTTGATCAGTTGGTGTTGTTCTATCCGGCAGGTGTACCAACATAACACCAGAAGGTGTGTTGTTTTCATCTCCGCAGTAGGTAATATCAAGGATAATAATTTTTTCGTATTTCAAGGGGCGATTTTTTTTTTCTGGTAAGTACATTTTATTTTTTAACTCAGTTTTCTTTCCCAGAAGGCAATTTTTCACTTACCCAATACATTTGGCCACTAAATAGCGTACAAATGGTCATGACCGCCTTTTATTATGTTACGGTTTTAGTGCACACCGGAAGATTTTTGGTAAAATGGCGATATTGGGATACTTGATCCCTATAATGGGAGGGATACTTGTTCCTAGGAACAAGTATCCCTCAGTACGAGAGAAGTAATTTGTAATTTCTTGTTGCTTTCATTGATACTAAATTAAATGTATTTTTTTTTGCAGACCCTGACCCTGACGGTGGAGGAGGTGAAGAGTGGGGCAACTCTCAAGGAGTGTTCTAGAAAATTTGGGGTGAACGTAATGACCCTGAAAAGACGGGTCAGAAAGAGCACCCACGAAGCTCCCGGTTACCAGCACCGGCAGATTTTTTCAGCAGAAGAGGAGCGTCTGCTGGCGGACTATTTAGTTCAAACATCCCATCGTTTCTATGGTCTATCCGTCCGTAGACTGAGAGGTTTAGCGTGGGAGTACGCCAAGAAAAATGGAAAAACGTATCCTCCAGCCTGGGACACAAATGAGGAGGCCGGCGTAGACTGGTACCGGTCTTTCATGGAAAGCGAGGAGGAATAGCTACCGGCCCGTACCGAATCGTGAAGAAATGCTCAGAAAGAAGATAGCCCACGAGAAGACGATGTTCAGGGTAATTGAGATTGAAATTCCAGAGGTCTGTGCTCACTTACGGAGGATTGTATGTGCGATCGGCTTCGAACTTTACGGTTCCTTACTCACATTATCCTGGATTAAGTCTGAGAACTCCAGAACCCACGAGCCTAAGTCGGAGTACCGCGTTTAATCGCCACACTAGACAGTTCACAGCCTGCATGTCCAACCGTTGTGTACTATTATTCTGCTTTTCTGCCTATTGTTAAAAATCAATTATTCTTTTACATCTCCTCTACCACTGCTATTTAATACCTACCGTTACTGTTACTACCCAACCGTGCCTAAAACAACAGTCGCATCACCGGGCCCAGCGTCTTCATCGCAGCAGCTTCAGCACGGGTATTTACTTCGTTTCAACGACGAGCTGGAAGAAATCAAGCGCGGGAGCCAGGTTACAAAGCGAGGAGGAATAGCTACCGGCTCGTACCGAATCGTGAAGAAATGCTCAGAAGGAAGAAAGCCCACGAGAAGACGATGTTCAGGGTAATTGAGATTGAAATTCCAGAGGTCTGTGCTCACTTACGGAGGATTGTCTGTGCGATCGGCTTCGAACTTTACGGTTCCTTACTCACATTAGCCTGGAAAGTTTGCCACAATTAAAAATATATGATGTAAAAAAAAAAAAAAAAAAACCGGGCCCGGCGTCTTCATCGCAGCAGCTTCAGCACGGGTATTTGCCTCGTTTCAACGTCGAGCTGGAAGAAATCAAGCGCGGGAGCCAGGTTACAAAGCGAGGAGGAATAGCTACCGGCTCGTACAGAATCGTGAAGAAATGCTCAGAAGGAAGATAGCCCACGAGAAGACGATGTTCAGGGTAATTGAGATTGAAATTCCAGAGGTCTGTGCTCACTTACGGAGGATTGTCTGTGCGATCGGCTTCGAACTTTACGGTTCCTTACTCACATTAGCCTGGAAAGTTTGCCACAATTAAAAATATATGATGTAAAAAAAAAAAAAAAAAAAAAAACGGGCCCGGCGTCTTCATTGCAGCAGCTTCAGCACGGGTAAGTGGTAACAGTAATTTTCCCTAACTACAACTTACAGTCCACTCTATAATTTGGTCCATCGCCTACTTTGAACCTCCCTGTCAATCTATCAACTCGAACGCATTTTTTATAGCTACAAATTTTTCCTTTTTTGGTACTTGTACATTTCTGCCATCAACATGTCTGAGGTTGACGATGTTCTTGATGATGAACAGCTCCACGATTTGTTCACAATTCAAATAGAAGATCTTTATAGTCGTCTAACTACCATAGTTAACCTAGTGGCCTCTTATTCCCCCAATAAGCTATCGTTAATTAAAGAAAAGTTAGAAACTGCTCATTCTCTAAGAAAAGAATTATCAGAAATTCAATGTTCCGTAGCTCATGCCAACGCCAAGATTTCTGATTCTAAAACAAGGTTGGATATTTAAAAAAAAACCCTACGAACTATAAAAGTCCTCTTCAGGGGACTTTCTTTGAAAAGACGAAGTTGTCCTTTCTCCAAATCATGCGGCTGATTTTCCATTTTGTTGTGGGAGACAAGGTCGTCTACACCGCTAGAGCTGTGGGGATCAAGAAGGAGACTGCCATAGATTTCTTTAGCTTTCTTCGGGAGGTGCAAGATGTGGTACAAGATCACGATTTTCTACCTATTGGGGGAGCGGACGACGTTATAGAGGTTGATGAAACTCACCTCTTCACGGCAAAGTACGGGCGAGGGAGAGTTCCGGCGCTCCGGTGAGCTTTCTGGGTTTTCGGCTGCGTTAGTCGACTCACCAAGGAGTTATGGATCCAGCCGATCCCAAGGCCAGTTTTGGACCAAATCATTCAGCGTCGGGTTGAACGGAACTCGTTCATCATGTCGGATTACCACCGATCTTATGTCAATGTTCACCTTCGCTTGGGAATGAATGGTCATGGAAGAGTGAATCATAAGCGGCGGTTTGTCGAAGGGACTATGGACATTCCTGGAGTAAGACCTGTACTCGGACTTCCCGTTCCAAACAACCCAGGGGTACGCCGTGTTAAAGTGCACACAAACACAATCGAGAGATGTTGGAGGGATATGAAAACGTATTTCCGAACCTGCTCTTCGATGACTCAAGCACCGAAATACGTGGGAGAGTACCTCTACAGGAGGAACATTTTAAAAAGATACCCCACGCTTGGCAGAAAAATGGCCCGCTTCCTCGACGACATTCGTCGGGTCTACCCGGGGGGCAACGACCAAGTCGAAGCCATTAAAAGACCGGGACAAGGATGCCGTTGTCCGCTTTGTTAATTCTGTTTGTTCTGTTTTGAACATATGCGCCGATGAGTTAGAGAATATTTATTTGCCGACTTGAAGTAGGAGTGGGCCGAAGCCAGTACATCCATGTCGTGAGAGATTTTTTAAAGATTTTTTTGCGGGCGTAATTTTTACGCAATCCAAAATCGGTTGAAATTGACCCACGCGCATATATCTGAGATCAACATGCACGGCAGTGCATGCAGCCAAGTTTTAAAGAAAAAGAAAGCGCGACAAAGCCTCGAGCACTGCCAGCATGTTATACAGGAACCAGAGTTTTGCACTTTTCGTGCCTCTCTACAGGAGGCAAGGGGGCGTGGCTCGAACAGTGGGTACCCTTTTCCTGTAGTAGGGTCGCACGGGACCTCCTAAATGAAATTGCAAACTTCAAATCACGTAAGCGTCACAGCCGGTCATAGACACAGGCTTTAAGGTTGGATGGGGGCTGCGGTCCGGGGGTATTGGAAAGCAGGTATATGACAAAATATGTCGCCAACATCCTTGTGATTCGCGCCAAGGACTTGGCCCTGTAATAAGTGATATCACTAATTTTGGGGGCCGAGTGATAGCGGGAATGTTGAGAACTTGGCCAACATTTTTGATATCAAACCCTTTTAAGGGCTGTTGAGCTAGGCTAGGCAAGGGGGCGTGGCTCGAACAGTGGGTACCCTTTTCCTGTAGTAGGGTCGCACGGGACCTCCTAAATGAAATTGCAAACTTCTACGTCCAACCGCACCTGAGCAGTGACATACCAAACTTAGCTGTTTTTGAGGGTCACTCACTGACTCACTGACTGACCTATACATATTATTAGCATGTTCCAGCAGTGCGATAGAGCTGAAACTCAGCACACTTGTAGGTACCATCCCGTGGACACTCAGAAAAATCGCAAACCCGAAGTACCTTCAGTATTATAGGTTCAGGTGCGATTCAAAGTTCCCATACTAACTTATGGCAGATATTTACAAAACAAATACTGCCTCCAGCTCCTTGTCCTAACAATAAATACCTACCTATACCTACCTACAATGTTGTGAAATGTGGATATGTCTCCTTGTTCCTTTCAGGTACGATTACGTACTACTTTCAGGTATCAGGTACAAGAAGGTACTATATTTTCAGGGATGGGAAGGTAATTTGTGCAGATTCGTCAGGCAACTTACTTTCAGGTACGAGTAGGTACATTTCAGGTACGGGATAATAATTTCTGTAGATTTGACAGGGAACTGGTTTTCAGGTACTGGGAGGTACTTTCCAGGTATGGCAAGGTATTTTGACTCCATTCGACAGTCAACTTGTTATCAGGTACGATTAGGTACATTTCAGGTATGGGAAGGTAATTTGTGGAGATTCGACAGGGAACTCATTTTCAGGTACGAGTAGGTACTTTTCAGGTATTTCAGGTATGAGATTGGTAATTTTGTATGGTTGACAGGGAACTGGTTTTCAGGTACTGGTAGGTACTCTCCAGGTGCGGCAAGAATCTTTGAGTCCATTCGACAGCCAATTGATTAGCCAATGAAAGAATATCGTTTGCTCCAAAAATTGTTCTGTACGTAAGTATTGAAAAAATTCAATAATGTGACGAAATTTTGGTTCCAGATTCTTTGATTTGCAAGATGTTTCCGAAGGGGCAAACTGGAATTGAGGCAGCACAGGAAGGGGCTACTGGCACCCATTTATTTGATTTGCTGATGAAGGCGTTCGATAACAATAATATTCCGTCCGAAAATATAATGGGCTTTGGCTGTGACTCTGCCAGTGTGAACGTTGGCTCTGACAACTCGGTTTGGAGCAGACTGCAAGTGCGATGTCTTGGCATCACTCTGATGAAGTTTGTCTGCCATTCTCTTCACCGGGCTTCTTCCGCTGCTTCAGCATGCCTTCCCCGGGAGTGTGAAGAGCTGGCCAAAAATGTTTATAATTTGTCAAAATTTCATATTTAGGTACATGATCCTAATTGAGAGTATAGTATAACGTCGGCTTCACTTGAATGGGGCGTATGTCGAAAAAAATTGATTTTGAGATTTTGGTATCAAAAAATGAAAGCTGAATGTCAGCCGTGTAAGATGGAATAGGTCCCATGTCGCTAAAAAATTCTGACACAGAGTTATGATCGATTTAAATAGGTCAAATGTTATTCAGCCTTGAAAATGAATGCGAATGCTGTATGTCGGGAGTGCGCGGATTCAGCGAAAAGGTCCTATGTCGGAATCGAATCAGCTTCAAACCGGTTGGGAGTGCTCATGCGCCGTATGTCGCTTGTGTTAGTCCATTCGCGCCTTTTGTTTGTTTATTTACATCGTTACTGTGTTCTAAAGGTAAGTTACTTTCCTTTCTCACGTACCTAACATATAAGTGGGCTTAGTTACAGAGACCGTAGAGTGAGCAGTCTTCTCTCTATAGGTTTACGTAGCAATTTCATTTATTTTGACTGCATAATAGTATTAATAAGGCTGACAAGCTTCTGTTGTTTATTATAGGTTGGACTTCTAATAATTCATTTTCACTTGCTTATAGGAAGTTTATCTCACGCTGGTTTTCACTGATACCTTTAATTGCATTTTTACTTTATTGTTATGTGTCAAGCTTTTGCATTTATTTTGTTCCATATTTCAGGACATGTGTCATGTCTAGTCGAAGGAAGTGGCTACATTCCCTGAAGGAAGCAGCGGCGGTGGCTAACAGAGCCAGTTCATATGGGAGTGAGACAGTTCTTGCACACCAGCGGGATGAAGGTTAGTCAGGGAAAAGGTTAAGTAGGGGTTACATTTTGAAATTAATCGGACTATCATAAACTATAGGTACACGAAGACTGCACAAAATATTGAAGCACTTAGCCTAGACTAGTATCAGCTACGACGATAGTAGAATCTTTTTGTATGTAGCTAACTGTAGGTACCTATCAGAAATACAAATTAGGTAATTTTACTCCATAATTTAATATAAAAGCAGTAGGCCTAATGATGGGACATTGTCTTTTCAGACGATCCCCCATCTGAAATCATGGTTGAAGATCCTGAGATAATTGAAGCGATGCGCCTGTTAAGCAATGACATTGACTTGCAAGAAGCTTCTGAATACAACGTGAAGTATGCAATGAATGGTGGAAAAGTCCATGAGCTGGTGGAAGAAATAAACAGAGCCGATGCAGAGGAGTATCGCACAAGTCTCGCGGACAGGATACTCGCAGACGAAGGTTGGTCAATGAAAGGACTGCGCTAGCGTAAACAGACCTTAAGTTAGTTAGTTTGTTCACGGGCATCAGAGTCAAGTGCAAGCTACCATTCGAAAAATCATCTGAGTAAGGGTCGAATTGTCAACGGAAGAGACCTGTCTATCACACTCACCTATTATAGAGAAGAAAAATAGCGTTTCTTTCATTTTTATAGGTATTGGGTATTTTACCAAAAAATTTAATCCTCGCAAGATTTTCTCCCTTTTCATTTTTTAATTTGCCTATTTGCCCGTGGCGAAACAATACATGACGTTATGGCTTCCCTTTTTCATTTTATATTTCAGAAGATGCACCGAGGCTGAACACTGCAGCGAACTATTACAAAACAAAGCTTAAAGTTCATAATTAAGTTTATTATGACTTGGCTACAAAAGAGGTACAGTGTTTCGTGTGGCACGAGGGGCAAGGTGGCTTTGAGAGTGACGTTTTTGCATCAGTTTCAGAAAAATATATTCGAGAAGTCAAAAATAAAAATCCGGACACAAAATGTTTAATAATTTGGTCCGAAGGCTGCGGCTACCAAAACCGGAACTCTAAATTAGCGACCTGTTTGTGGGAACTGGCAATGGAGTTGGGGAAGTCTCACCCTGCTCTTCACTCACATCTACGCGAGTGAACGGAGTCAAGCGGCGGAGCAGATTCACCATGCTCTGAACAATCCGTGGACAAAAATGTATTATCAGTTCCTTGCGTTTGTCTTACTGAAAGTGGTCGCCATGAACGCCCATTTTCAAACCGAAAATGTTCTGGTAACATCTCTCCATAAGAAAATGGAGGTGGCCTTCACGGAACTCCTATGCTTGTACTTAGAAGAAAATTATGTGGCCCGATGTGAAGTTGGAAAGGTAAAGCCCGACTACACCAGCCACTTCAAAAGGGTAGAAAACATTTATCTGGGAGCTTAATAGACGCTTTCCAATAATCAATACTAGTTGAAAGATCGCAATAACCCAAAACAGAGAACGAGGTATGCAATGAGAACACTAAAGGTTCCCATCACAAAACAACTAACTATACACAAGGGTAAACATGGCAAGGAACACAATGGTAAGGTAAATTTAAAATAAGCTGGAACATAACGGAAGTGAAAGTATAGAGCGCCCAACACATATGTACATACAAAACCATAGGTTCAGAGAAATATATTCCTTGAAACAATGTGCATCGATCCATTAATGAAACCAACAAAGTGGCTGGAACAAACGTGAATAATATGCCTGATAAGTGAATAACCGTGAATAGTAGCCATAAACGTGAGTAAAATGCGAAATTTGATATCATCTCATAAGAGGGTGTCTAAACCCCTACACGAATAGTGTATATGAATATTATATGTGGTTAACAATATATCTGAATAAAATATGCTGTTAACAATACATGTGAATATTATATGTGGGTACCAATATACAGGGTGTTTCCGGATGACGGGGCAAAAAAAAATATGGCGGGTAGGTACTCCCCCATAGACCATTTTTGGCTAATACATGTGGGGTCGCAGGTCCTTCCTAACTGAGATACAGGGCCGGAACCAGTCAATTTGACAAATGGTTTTTTGCCCTTTTCTCGCTAACGACTTATAATAGCGAAAAAATAAGTGCAGTTTGGGTACCATTTTTAAGGATGCCGCATCGAATGGTGGTATTAGTTTTTCAAAATTCAGTTTCAAAATGGCAGATTCAAGATGGTGGCTATAATTTTTTTCTCCGATCTCAATGAAAATTGGTGGTTAGGGGTTTTCAGGCATGCTGAAAATGAACCTGAAAAAAGTTTTTGAAAATTCGAAAACTTTTGTTTTTCTGCCACTCTTATAATTTCATGAAACTCATTCGATTTGCATGAAATTTACAGTGTAGTAACTGATAGACCTACTTATTGAAAATCTGTAAAAAGTTTTCAAAAAATCGCACGCGTTTCAAAATGGCTGTGTCCTGAAGTTACTCTTAAGGTGAAGTAGACCTTGTCCGATTTTCGCAAAATTTTATAATTTAATGTATTTAGGAATAACAAACAATAATCTGAAATAATTATGTAAAAATTCACGGAAATAAAGTTAGGGTAGGCAATTAGGTGGGTACCTCGTACATGGGTACCTGGATAACGTGGGCAATCAGACATGCCGCAGGGACAGACTAAATATTTTTTAAATACGTACTCTATTTCAGAAGAAATACACGTCCACCAGTTTCGTCAACAAACAGCATTGTGTGGACATTCTTGACGGGGCATTGATGATGAAAGAACCTTGTGGTAAGTCAGGTAGTACGTGCGGGGGGTGTAGGGAACTGCACCAGCAGCAGGTGCATCGCTTGTGCTGCCCTGATAGCTCACATGTTTTACCGACTTTACAGCCTTCTCACGTCATAAATTCTAACCGTTAACTGGATTGGTGATTATTCACCTTTAGTCCTTAATATGAGAAGTCAGTAATAATTTCATCATCAGTTCCATCATTCAACATCTAAGGAATGTGTTCCTAAAAAAAACTCTGAACCTAAATAACTTTCTACTTTTTCAGATTGAGCAATCTGGCAGGAGGCTCAGCTTAAGAACAGTGCCCAGCTAAACGTATGAGCTGGTATTGTCAAAATTTTGAGGATGCTAATCTACGGTGATTAGCTGATCTTCTATTCTGATGATTACTGTACACCCTGTACATTCACACCAGCCTGCGGAGATTGCCCTGACCATCAAACTGCTAATCCCAGTTTTGCTTCGTGTCCTTAATATGAATAAGGTAAGATAATTGACGGGCATTTGGTACCTCAGGGATGGCGTGTCCCCACAAGAAAACTGCCATCCTTCCCCACTTGGGATATTATGTCTGAGGATGCCAATTCGCCAGAACGGCCGTCTGGGACGCATCGTACGTTTTGTCAAAAGATTCTGCTTCATGGTTCTCTCCCATAAGATTAACATTGCGAGCGGCAAATTATTTTTAATTTTTTCCCTTGATTGAACGCAGCGCCTACTATACTGCTTTTGGGTGAAAGTAACTACCAGCGCTATAAGGCATACCCGCAGTTTCGGGTTGAAGGTGCGCTGTTGTACAAGAAGGTTGGTGAGAGAGGAAAGCCGAAGGAGTACAAGGTGGTTGTACCTACGCCAGCGAGGAGAAAAATTCTGGAAGACAGTCACGAAGTTGGAGACTCAGGAGAACATTTGGGTGTTGCGAAGACTCATCGTGCCATCGCATTGAATTTTTATTGGCCGATGATGGCACGGGACATCGCAAGATTTATACATGGCTGTAGTGGTTGTAAGGAGATTCCAGTAGCGGATCCAGAATTTGGGGAGCCGATTGGAAGATTGAACGAGTCAAGAAGAGATGCAGGGCCGAAGGAAGGCCAGATTTGGCAGGCAGGACGAGGAAATTTCAGGGTGTAGGTGTTCCAGACTAATTTGAGCAAGGCTCGGCTAGGTGTCCCTAATCAATAAAACTACAGGATTTCATTAGTATAGGTACTATTAACATCAATCAAAATTTACAAGGTCAGGAAGGCTCAAAGGTTTATAATAAAAATGAGTGCACTCCTATAACATGTTTAATCGTGGAAGAGGTTCAAGGAAGGATTACTAAACCGATTTATGACACAGGACTATCAGTACCGACTACTGTGTGAGATTCAGAGTAGAAAACAAAGAATGGACGAGTCGTTGCAAGATTTCATTACGGATTTGAGAGAGTTGAACTCGAATTTGGAGGAGAAGCTGTCAGCGGAGCAGCTGCTAAAGACGATAGCGGAATCTGGCGGTACAAGTCTCACATTTGTTTCATTGCAGATGCCATGGCAAAGGGATTGGAAATGTACTCGTTGGATTTTATTTTGATTTGACGATGAAACGGGAGAGTTGATTGCTGTTTACCTGAACCAGAAACCAGAACGGAGTATTTTTTCTCAAAGTATAATAGAAAACAACTTCCTTATTGAAATAATAATATTGTAAATCCTTCGCCAATTCTTTCAAGAACATGAAACAAGCAAAAACTCAGTAAACTGACTTGGTTACTTGACACTGTGAGATACTAACACCACATCAACAGACTCGACATTTTGTGTAAGTGTGTTTGTTCATGTTTGGTAATTCAAACACTGTGAAGTAATCAAGTCAATTTAATGAATTTTCGCTTACTTTATGTTCTGAATAGAATTGGCGAAGTGATTACAATGATTTATTTCGATAAGGAGGTTAGTTTGTATGATAATATGAGAACAGGTGCTTTGTTTTGGTTCTGGTGAACAAAAATAAACAAAACCTTACCTCGTTGTCTCACAAGTTGAACGTCCTGGGTTTGAATCCTTGTAGTATTAAATTTGTGAGCGCGCTTGCTATTGTCTCTGCTGTTCTGTATTATTCTTTCTGGCTGTTTAAATCCAGTTGATATTATTTCATGTTCATTTTTAGGAAGAAGCTAGTTCGAAGCTGATGTTCACTAGGAAGGTTACTTCCATGGCAATGAAGCAACCAGTGGCACACTACAGGGACTATGGCAACGTAGCAACCAATGGCACACTACAGGGACTATGGCAACGCAGCAACCAATGGCACACTACAGGGACTATGGCAACGCAGCAACCAGTGGCACACTACAGGGACTATGGCAACGCAGCAACCAGTGGCACACTACAGGGACTATGGCAACGCAGCAACCAGTGGCACACTACAGGGACTATGGCAACGTAGCAACCAGTTCAGCACTACAGGAACCATGGTAAAGCAGCAACCAATAACGCATTATACAGCCAGAACATAAATGTTTTTTAAAAGAGAAAAACATTTGGCTGAAGAGAGCGATTAAATCGTACCAACTGAGGCGTTTCTTAACTGGATTTTTTTTTTTTTTTTCGTCTGAAATATTATGTTCAGAAACTGTATAATAATTTGGGATGTTAAAAATCCTTTTTAGGTAGATTTCGAAGAAAAATCTACCTATTGTAGTCGTACCAGTAGTCTCACTTTTGAAAAATTTCTTCACAGTTCTTCTTTTTATGACCCCTGGATCCCAAAACCACCATCAGTTCAAAAGTTTATATATATATATATATTACACGTCTTATCATTCACTTAACAGATTCCTAGCAAACAGGACATCAGCAAACCGAATAGGCTGAATCTCTTGAGATAACACCGAATAACAACAAATGGTTTTTTTTCTAGCTCTATGTTGGTAATGTATTGACGCTCCCAGCTAATGTGGCACTGATTTGCAACCTCAGGACTGCCTCGGCAAGAACTCTCGGTGGATGTAAACTGTCCCGCTACCCTCAGATACTTCAAGAGCGATATGGGTCTATCACTCTTGCTCTTGAGTACCACGAGAAGTGCTGAGTAGTTTGCGGGCAAGCCTACAATCCATCGAAGCATCATTATTAATTTTTATGTGTATCGATATATCATTCACTTAACAGGTTCCTAGCAAAAAGGACCTAAGCAAACCAAACAAGCTGAAAGCTGGAACTCTTCTGATTGTGGCGGTACGGCACCTACTCGAGTACCTATACATCCGTAGTGCTGAGTACTATCTGAATACACGGAGTTGATCATGAACGCTTGACCAGTTAAGACCTACCTAATCCTCCCGCGTTACCCAGAACACCAAAATGTGGTGATTTATAGTGGAGGTTCTTCCCCACGTCACCTCAATCACGCACAAATTTGGGTGAAGGGGCATACCCAAAATGAAAACGACGTCATACATTCCATGATTGAAAATCAGAAAAGAAGAATATTAAGTGGCCCTATTTTCCTTCCTTCCGAGTGCGTCACTATTTACAAGGGGTCCAAAAAGAATGGATATCCATTGATCGTGAATGAATTGTGGCACAAAGACTTTCTAAACCTAACCTAACCTAACCTAACCTAACATACCATAACAGGGCTAATAACAGGGCTAGAAACAGGGCCAGAGTTGAAGATGAGTGAAGTTTCTATTATTAAGCTGACTAAAAATGACCCAAATAATATTCTGTTCAAAAATTGCTTCGGAGAGCATGAGTTCTCCTCTGTAACACTACTCACACTTCACACTTTAAAAGGCCGTAATTTTCAAAATAACGTAAACCTGTTTGACAAATGTTTCGCTGTAAGTAACGTGGTTTTAGACAAACGTATCGAATTTATGACAATCGGTCAATAAATGTGACTGGCGCCGAAACAATTGAAATTTGGTCAAAGACGGCCGTAATTTTCAACTAATTTATAGATTCGATTCCAAAGAACCCTCAAGCATCTAGGTAGGTAGGTCACCACACTTATCAATTTTCATTGTTATAGATTGAACACTGTGCCCTCGGCGCCTGTTTGACTAATCAAAAAAATGGATTTTGAATTATTTTGGCAATAATTGTGGCAGCAATATTTGACCCCTCAAAAATTACTCCAAAGTCCTCGGCCAACATCTTAGTCAGGTGCACACCAAAATAGGTGATCGGTATATGCTGTGTTTAGAAAACGGACTGACGGACGGAGAGACTTCTTCCAGAAAGCACTGTTTTCAACTCAGGGGAACCCCTATCTCAATTTAGAAATTTTGCACAAATCAATACTTTTTCACCTTATTGGCTAGCAAGAAAGCAAAAAAAAAAAAAAATAAATAAAAAAAAAATAACAGTACCTAAAACCCACATTTGTGTGAAGAAGATGTCAGCCAACATGACTCCCGCTGCCCCCAGAGAGGAAAGCACAGCTCTGTTCCTCAGTTCAATTCACCAGGTAGAGGAGGTTGCCCTAATATGAGAGCACAGCTCTGTTCCTCAGTTCAATTCACCAGGTAGAGGAGGTTGCCCTAATATGAGAGCACAGCTCTGTTCCTCAGTTCGATTCACCATGTAGAGGAGGTTGCCCTAATATGAGAGCACAGCTCTGTTCCTCAGTTCAATTCACCAGGTAGAGGAGGTTGCCCTAATATGAGAGCACAGCTCTGTTCCTCAGTTCAATTCACCAGGTAGAGGAGGTTGCCCTAATATGAGAGCACAGCTCTGTTCCTCAGTTCAATTCACCAGGTAGAGGAGGTTGCCCTAATATGAGAGCACAGCTCGGTTCCTCAGTTCAATTCACCAGGTAGAGGAGGTTGCCCTAATATGAGAGCACAGCTCTGTTCCTCAGTTCAATTCACCATGTAGAGGAGGTTGCCCTAATATGAGAGCACAGCTCTGTTCCTCAGTTCAATTCACCAGGTAGAGGAGGTTGCCCTAATATGAGAGCACAGCTCTGTTCCTCAGTTCAATTCACCATGTAGAGGAGGTTGCATTAATATGAGAGCACAGCTCTGTTCCTCAGTTCAATTCACCAGGTAGAGGAGGTTGCCCTAATATGAGAGCACAGCTCTGTTCCTCAGTTCGATTCACCATGTAGAGGAGGTTGCCCTAATATGAGAGCACAGCTCAGTTCCTCAATTCAATTCACCATGTAGAGGAGGTTGCCCTAATATGAGAGCACAGCTCTGTTCCTCAGTTCGATTCACAGTGTAGAGGAGGTTGCATTAATATGAGAGCACAGCTCTGTTCCTCAGTTCAATTCACCAGGTAGAGGAGGTTGCATTAATATGAGAGCACAGCTCTGTTCCTCAGTTCGATTCACCATGTAGAGGAGGTTGCATTAATATGAGAGCACAGCTCTGTTCCTCAGTTCGATTCACCATGTAGAGGAGGTTGCATTAATATGAGAGCACAGCTCTGTTCCTCAGTTCGATTCACCATGTAGAGGAGGTTGCATTAATATGAGAGCACAGCTCTGTTCCTCAGTTCAATTCACCAGGTAGAGGAGGTTGCCCTAATATGAGAGCACAGCTCTGTTCCTCAGTTCAATTCACCATGTAGAGGAGGTTGCATTAATATGAGAGCACAGCTCTGTTCCTCAGTTCAATTCACCATGTAGAGGAGGTTGCCCTAATATGAGATACCCCAATATCTCAGGAACAAAAAAGTTTTAAAAAATTTGAAAAATGGCGCGCGGCGTGTAATTGCGGAGGGTTTTCAGTGTTCGTGGCAGGAACGGCGTCTGCTGGCTCGTTTCTTATTTACTTGCAAATGGCGGATTTCTAATTTTGGGCCGCGCAAATATTTTTTTGTGTCTGATATAAAACGTTGCTAAAAAGTAAGTATTTGTATTTTTCAAATTATTTTTATTTCAGTTTATTTATAATTCGATTTGTAACAAGCCACTAGTATTTTAAAAGCTGAAAATTTAAGCATTTTTATGTTTTAAGGCAAAAACGATGAAAAAGACGCTTTCCCTAATATGAGATAGAAAGCCGTCTTATTATGAGACGCTATCTCATATTAAGACGGAGTATCCCTTTTTTAGTCTGCGCTTTTGTTTAGTCAGTTATGTACCTAACCAATTATTTCAGATGGCCCCTGTGGCTGAAAGGAGAAAGTGGAACCAGGAAAGCATGAAAAAGGCAGCTGAAGTTGTCCAGAGGAAAGAGATTGGGTATTTAAAAGCATCCAAAATATTTGGAGTTCCTAAAGGCACTCTTGAACGATATGTGCGAAGAGGAGAGGGTTGGCAGGAGCAGATGGCCAAGAAGTTAAGACGCAGTCCGGTAAGGTGGCAGTTTCTACAATTTAGGTACAACATTCTATGCAATTATGATAGTTAAAAATAGTGATCATAAAATATTAGGATCATGTTTTTTTGGTGAGGTGTAGTCACTCCCTTAGTCGTTTCTGTCTGATTTTTCCCACATTCCAGGTAGGTATCTACCCTATGAGCAGGCAATGAGTCCCATGTTTCACCTGTGACTTAGACCTTTCATTAGTCTATTATTATTGTTATAGGTGTTGCCCGAAGCTGTGGAAAAGCTCCTTGTACGATACTGCATTATTATTATATGACCCTTCTTTAATTAATTCCGTTGTTATGATTTTATTTACAGATTGGCGAGACGTCTACGCGGGGAATTTAAACTAGAAAATTATACGAGGAAAACTTAGAAGAAAACGAAGAAAAGAAAGAAAAACCAGTAATGGTCTGTAAACCATTACAAAGCACAGCTCTGTTCCTCAGTTCGATTCACCATGTACTCGTATCTACCCAAAGCCTACATTTGTGTGAACAAGATGTCAGCCAGCATGACTCCTGCTGCCCCCAAAGAGGAAAGCACAGCTCTATTCCTCAGTTCGATTCACCATGTATCTACCTAAAATCTACATTTGTGTGAACAAGATGTCAGCCAACATGACTCCTGCTGCCCCCAAAGAGGAAAGCACAGCTCTGTTCCTCAGTTCGATTCACCATGTATCTACCTAAAGCCTACATTTGTGTGAACAAGATGTCAGCCAACATGACTCCTGCTGCCCCCAAAGAGGAAAGCACAGCTCTATTCCTCAGTTCGATTCACCATGTATCTACCTAAAGCCTACATTTGTGTGAACAAGATGTCAGCCAACATGACTCCTGTTGCCCCCAAAGAGGAAAGCACAGCTCTATTCCTCAGTTCGATTCACCATGTATCTACCTAAAGCCTACATTTGTGTGAACAAGATGTCAGCCAACATGACTCCTGCTGCCCCCAAAGAGGAAAGCACAGCTCTGTTCCTCAGTTCGATTCACCAGGTACTGTTCCCAAAATACAATTCTTACGTCCCATTGTAACAACAATATGAATCCATTTTTACCGGATTAATGTTAATATTGAACTTCAAGTTTAGTTTTAGGTGTTAAATATGTAACACTTGCTAGATTTAATGTAAGAAATGTTTCAGTAATACCTTTATTTAATTTCAAAGAACATAAAATGTATGTATTTCAGTTTAAAATTTGTGAAAGTAAAAGATGATAAGCTTTCATAACCTTATTTGGTTATTTTATATTTTTCTATTAAAATTTTTAATTATTCAAGATAAAATGAGTAGAAGATAAAATAATAATTATAAAATTGAATGGTCGTGAAAAAAATTTAAAATTTGCCGCTTTTTTCAAAAAACCAAACTCAAACAAAAGCAAAACGAAGTGTACTTCTTTCATTGCAAATGTAAAGAAAAGTTCATTCCCCCCCCCCAAAAAATAGATATATTCTCATTTTCAAGTACACTTTCTATTAAATCCGCTCAAAAACCCACTCAAGTTGACTTTGCACCAATGGGAAGGGGTGGTGAGTTCTACCGCCTTGAAAGCGCGTTCAAAACCCACTCAATAACCCACCATAACACCATAAGCGTTCGGGAATACCATTTGAGCGTTTAGGAAGTTAGAAGGTGTTTGTTGAGTGGGTTTTGGTGGCGTTAGAGAGAGGGAATATACCTGCTGGAACCCTGGGACTTGTGGGTGGATGTGTGCTGAACTATTTCCTGAAGTTATGTACCACTTCATCCGTCACTCCCACAGTTCATAAGAAAACCCAACCCTGCTGATATTGCGAGCTGGTGGACGGCCAGAACTCGCTCCGAGATTATCAGGGGTATGCCAAGGGAATAGGCGCATCAAGGAAAGGCAGATGATTGATTCACTCATTCAGTCATACCGCGGCAGAGCTCCAGCTGTCCATAACAATTGCGACAACGACATCACTGCCGCAGTCGGGCTAGCCTACCGCACTGTCATGGGAATGGGGGGTATGCCTGCAGTCTAAAATATAGAGATTTAGCGTAGCACAATAGAGTTTAAGTTAGGTTATATTGATGGTGTAGGGATAAGAGCTTCTAGTAGGTAGGATCTACACAGTTGTGTAGTCGTTAAGTTACTGTTATTAGATTACGTTCATTATTATATCACCTTATTTGACAATCTGGAAGCCCACATTTCAGTGCCTGTGGTGCAGAAAGCACGCGACGCGGGCGTTATAATCTTAACCCTGCCTCCGCATTGCAGCAACAAGATGCAGCCCCTGGACAGAACAGTTTTTTCTTCGTTCAAAGCAGCATACAACTCTGCTTGCGACAACTAGCTGCTGAATCATCCGGGCATACCAATAACCATCTACGAGGTTGCTGCTCTTGTGAACACAGCCTTTGACGCGTCCTTCACCCCGAGAAATATCAAGTCAGGCTTCGCCACAACTGGCATCTGTCCTTTTAATGATGTAATCTTCACTGATGCTGACTTTATAGAGTCATCAGTAACCGATAGACCTCTGCCGAGCGAATCAGTTACGTCAGAAAATGAGATTGCTCAGCCTGTTATAGACTCGGTATCAGCAACAACAGAAGAAAATGGCACTGAGGACCAGCCATCAGTTTCCAAACCATCGTGCTTGATTGTGTCACCCCAGGATATTCGAAGCTATCCGAAGGCGGGACCAAGGAAAAATCAGGGCCAGCGTCTGGATGGTAGAAGAAAGAAATCAGCAGTCTTTACAGACACACCTGAGAAAGAAAATCTGATTAAGAAAAGTGAAGAGAAAGAGAGCAGAAAGAGAAAAGCTGATGAGAGGAAAAAAATAGCCGCAGAAAAGAAGCAAGAGAAGGCGAAGAAAACTTCACTGATTCAGAAACTTCCCCAGAAGAGGATGAGCTGGACGACAATGGAATCTGTGCTACTGATGAGGATGTTTCCTGCAGGTGTATTCCCGTTGGGAACGCTTTTTGCAGGCGATAGCTCGCAACCGCTATTTCTACACCACTTAGAACTCGCTTCAGCAATTCCCGTATTCCGCTTACTTTTACGCTTTTCGTCGGCGCATTCTCCTACCGCCAGGTGCAAACAAAGCAAGCGAGACTAGGGACATTCGTCACAACTTTGAAATATTTGGCACGAAATTTAAGATTAGCCGTTTACTGTCAACAATAACAATCAAAATCAAGATGGAGGAATCGCAAAGGTAAGATCTATTTCTTATAAACCACATTGAAATATAGTTTTAGGTGTTTTTATATGTAATATATACAAGATTACTTGTAAGAAATATTTCAGTAAGACTTTTATTTAGTTCCAGTGAACACGAAGTATGCACATTACAATTGCATACACAGAGTAGGTAGGGAACTATCACTCTTCAAGAAACCAGTGCCTTAGGAATGAAGTTTAGAAGTTTTTGAATGGCAGAGATGGAAATGCTAGCTTCTAATTATTTGTTTTTACAGTGTCAGTTTGAAAAAACCGCGAGCCGGCCGCGTTTCGAATTTGCAAATCGAAATGCTCATTGATTATCTGGAGGCCCACCCTATGATGGCCAAGGGGAAACTTCTGGGGCTCCTCGGCCGTCATAGGGCGGGCCAGATGTGGGAGACCCTAGCCAAGAAGTTGGAGGAGGTGGGGCCCCCGAAAACTGCCAAGCAGTGGCAGATAGTAAGTAATTTTTATCTTTTTGAAGTTGTCTGTATGTAGAATGCTTTTTATGAGTGTGAGATGCCATGAACGAGGAATCATTTTCTTGGATCTAGGCTAGAGGATGCAACATTGGGCATCATCATTGTCTTCTTTAATTTTTGCATGCCTATGAAATTATACGTCCCTCAAACACAGGTAACCCTCCTCTTACTAGCAAGCCATCGAACCACAGTTATGAACGATAATTAAGTTCCATGGGAAAAAGATAGGCCTACTTAAATACGTACGATACATAGTTTGTGAGTATCTAGAGGCCCTTCATAACATTTCAACCGTGCCCTACCCTATTACCTACTTTATTCTGGTTTACAGGTATGGAAAGATATGAAGATGCGGGCTCGAAAAAAAAAGGCCGACCTAAATGAAATACGGAGCGCCACTGGGGGAGGTTCTCCTCCAGCGGCCCTTACGGCGGGTGACCAGAGAGTACTAAATTTAATAGGGGAGGAGTCTTCGACAGGAATTGTCGGACTTCAAGAAATGGTATGTGCATGGGTTTTGATACTTAAAATTCCGGTTGATAATAAATTGGTGTAGAAGTGAGGGTAAAAATTGAATACTCGATTGTACCATCACGACCTAGTTTCCAGAGTGTCTGGCGTAGCCAGGGTCACGTAAAGAAGAACCAAGAAGTAAATAGCCACTTCCTTCAAGAAATGGGAAGAAAAAATATCAAACAACGTAGGATTGTGTGGACAGACTTATACTTATTATACTCGATTGTATATTATCAGTTATCGAGGTGGTTGTGATTGTACAAATAAAGATGGCGGTTCCATATTCTAAAGTCATTATCACTTAAGGGTCCGCTTAACCTGACACTGCATTTTTTGCCACCCATAAGATTAACGTTGCGAGCGGCGATACATTTTCAAGGTTTACCCTTGGTTGGAAAAACACAAAATTTTGCCTGTACCTAGCCTTAACAATGTTCTAGGTCGTGTTTGAAGCAGATTTCCCATTTTTTTTTTTTTTTACTGGTTTTCGAGATACAGCACTTTTCTTGAGGTATGCGATGCTAGCATTTGCAAAACAGTTGCAATAAAAGAAACCAATGAGAAATTGGGTAATCTGCTTCGAACACTCCATAGAACATTGTTAGGGCTAGGTACAGGCAAAATTTTGTGTCTTTCCAACCAAGGGTAAACCTTGAAAATGAATCGCCGCTCGCAACGTTAATCTTATTGGCGGCAAAAAATGCATCGTCAGGTATAGCGTCCTCTTAATCAAAGAGTGAACTTAACAGCTGGCAAATGTTATTTTTCACTATTATCTCGAATTTTTTGATGGAATATGATCGGACTATTCCTCTTGGGGTGTGGTTGATGTAGTGGCGGCCATTTTGACGGAGTGTAATATTGTTATTACCGAATACCTACCTACTTCGGTAGATACCTATTAGGTATGTATATGCAATGAAATGCAAGCCTGTTACTCATCAGGAACAAGTGCTACACACACACTCTTGCTTTTCGCAACTAGGTAGGGTGACTGCCCCAGTAATGGAACAAAAAGGACTTAATCGGTAATTTTTAAGAAAACTAAAATTTAAATTTAGGCGCGAATATGTGTAAATGATTGCGACAACATTCCCTTTGCTGGTTTCCGCCTTTTAGTTCTGCTATGATGGCGCCACTGAGCTAGCAGACGAAAATCTTCAAAATATAGCGAGGATTGATTGTGTACTACAGTGAATGGCGATTGTTAAGTTGAATTTCAATCGTTGTCAGTCATAGTAGTTCTTAACTTATTTCTTTTTTACTCACGTTTATTCTATTGTAGAGCCTTCAAACTGTCATTTATTTTCAGTTTCTACTATTTTCGACCAACAGTTTCCCCTTTTTAGCCTATGTTTCAAAACTGGATACGCATAATCGATAGAAGTTCCAGTAATGGAGCAAAAATGTTCCATTACTGGGTTACGTGCTAATCCAGTAATGGAACAGTTACTTTTTGAGTTCCATTACTAATCGAATAATGGGACATGACACTCAATTCATTCATAATGAACTTCAACTTGTTTCAGCACAAAATGGGACCTAAGAAGAGAGAGTTTTTTTCCTCCACTGAGACGGACATGGCGTCTGCTATAGCAGAAATGAGGGCCCCAACAGGCAAACCTGCATCAGTAAGAAACGTCGCAAAGAAATTCAGTGTGCCGCATGTTACCTTGAGGAGGAAACTAGAAAATAATGGTGAGTAGGTACTAAAAATCTGATAGAAGGGTGAAAAGACCATCCTCTCGACACATTAACGCAAGGTTAAGTCCACTTCAACTTCCCACTCTCCTATAAGCTTGTCACTGCACAGTAACGTTAGTAACCTGAAGATTCATTTTACATTTCTCTGTGTAAACCTATGTTTCACACCGCTGCCGCCTTTTCAGTCTACTGAACACGTTTAATTTACTTTGTTTGCAGAGGTTGTGGCGTGGTGAAACCGCCACTGCTCACGGTGCCTGCTGAGTACCTAGGCAGCCATCACGTTGTGTTGAGCTGACCATGGCCGTGCGAGGACGCAATTTCCCATGAGTAAGTGTCGCTGTCATAATCACTGCCTCATTTCAGTTGACTGATTTAATTTTTTTTATTTAGTAGTTGTTTATTTATTTTATTTGAGAAGTATAGGATTTTCTTTCATTTTTCTTCAGATAAGGGGAACTAAGTTTGGGATTTTCTCTGCACTCAGCCATGAGGGGCTAATTAAAGCTGAAAAGGGGCCCTCCAGGGCGGAGCTCCTCCAATTCGATTCCATGTAATTCTTCAATTTTCGGACATTGACAGCAGTTTACGAACTTCTCAGATCTATTCCTTCTCAGACAAGTTTCCAGTTTATCATTCCATCAAATTCGGACTCAACTACGGAATTTCACTTTTCCCTATTTTATGTGATTTGTCAAAAGTGAGCAACTAAAATAGGGTGGCGCCCACAAGTTTGGCTAATTTGTGTATAAGAAATTTGAAACATAAAAATTGCAATGATTGTCAACACTAACCTTAAATCTATTTTCGTATCTTTGATTATAAATAAACAGCAGTAGGTATAATTCCAGTGTTCTCATCAAAACTTTATTATCACCCATTACCCTGAAATGAGCTAGATCCGGAAGTAGAAAAATTGTTTACCCGACAAGGTGGGCAGGAAGATAGGACCGGAGACGTTTTTGACGCGGGAAGAAGAGAACTTGCTGGTGAAGTGGGTTTTAGCGAACACTAAAAAAGGAATACCTCTAAACAAGAATGCTTTATGTGAAACAGTAAAGGATATATTGGATGCGGACCAGCGGGAATCCCCTTTGCGGATAATTATCCGGGAAAGAAATGGTTTGCCTCAATTTTTAAGCGCCACCCTGACGTGGGTATACCCGAGGGTATTAACAGGGCCAGTGCGATTAATTTCTCAGAAGACCCTTTCAGCAAAGATTTCTTCCACTCCACCCCACAAGTACCAGAAACGTTCCCCGCTTTTCTGCCCCAGCACTAAGTATCTCCCACCCTTCTCCCACTACCTCCACCCCAGTGCTACAACCCAGGAGCAAGTTTACACTCAATCATTTTATTGTTCCTTTTCCAGAAGCTACTCTATCAGCTAATGAAACAATGTATTACGTTTCAGACACCCGCACTTCCGTGATTGGTTCCGTCTCCAGGATCATTTCCATCCTCCTGCGTAGGTTCAGAGTGTCGCCAGAGCCATACCAATACCAACCAGCGCGTCTTGAAAAAGGCACTAGGCGCGTAGAATCAGATATCAGTGATTGTGACGAGCCCCTGGTAAAGACTAGACTTAGACATATCAAAACCACCTTTGGTGAATCCTGGCTTGAAGACCCTGACCATCCCTATAAAACCTTTAAGTGGACGACATCCCATCTCCCCAACTAATTTGTGGCTAGTTAGTGCGTTGTTGCGTGGAGTCCATCCAATGTTTAACTTATACGCATAAGCTAAGTATGCAATTCTGTCTACCTAGCGAGCCTGGTGGGTGCCTACATACGAAGCAGCTGGCGTGATAGTTGATTGCCTCGTCAGCATTCGCTGTCTGTTCATTATGATTATTTCAACTTCTGCCTGTTCACTGTTCAGCCTTTATGGCGCGAAGATAGCTATGGAAGTTGGGGGCTTGAGAAGGTTTCAAACACGACACCACCCTTGAAATAAAGGGTCCGACAATGGTCGCACTTGACTTTCTCGCATTTTTTGCGCTACTGAAAAACGAAAAATGTAATTGTTTTTTTTTTTTGGCCACAATTGTGATTTGCTCACAAAGATATTTTGCACACCCCTAGGCAATAATATTACGCATATGCATACCGAATTTCAAGCATATCCATTGAACGGTGAAGTTTCAGCTTACGGGCAAACTACTTGTTTATTCTTTTATTTATAACGACCGTAATTTTTGAAAAATCAAAATTCTGTTGAAAATGAGTCTTAAACATCTATCTGAGATCACTTTTACCAATTTTCAAGATTATCGCTCCGTTAGTGTACTGTCAAATCCGTTCCGACCAATCAAAAACGGGATTTTCGTTTTTTCCACTTTTTGACATTATCTGGCCTATATCGGCCGCAATTTTGAATCGACTGAAAAGTTCTTCAACAAATATTTAAGTAATGTTATTTAGCACAAGATTATCGATTTTTGAGAAATTCCGGCGAATGCTGTTCCCAGGGCCAAGGTTTTCACGTATGGGCCAATTTGGGCCCAAATTTTCGGCCCATCTAAAAAAAAATGGAAATTGACCTGAAACATCTATCCGGGAACACAACTGCCACATTTGAATGTTCTTACTTGATAAATGTACCGCCAGAAGCGTTCCAAGTAATCAAAAACACGATTTTTAATTTTTTTTTGACACTTTTTTGACAATGGTGGGCGGGATTTTTGAGTTATGGAAATTATATTAAAAATGTATCTCGGAACTGATTTTACACACACATATTCCAAATTTCAGCCAAATCGGTTGATTGGTGTGACCTCTACCCGCGCTAGTGACAAACACAAACCCGTACGTACGTCGGACGGACATGACCTAAAAACCACTTTTTTGTGATCTAGGACCTCTGAAACGCCTTTTGCAATGAAAATCTCAAAATCAAAATTTCGCACGATAACGTAACTTTCTCAGCCCATGTATTACATACGGGCGAGAAAGTAAAAAGTGGGGCAGTGGGAAGGGGAATGTGGCAGTGGAGGGGGGGGGGGAAGGGTGACCAGTCGGGGGGGGGGGGGGGGGGGGAGCTGACCAGGGGCGTAGTCAGATTTTCATTCAGGGGGGAGCTTGGTTTTTCCTGACATGATTCATTACCAAAACTCACTGAACCTCTTGCCTACGAGTAATATATCCCACCGCCAGGGAGGGGCAGCTGCCCTCACTGCATGCGTAATATGTATAGGCAGGGTCACGAGAGTATATATGCGCTCAGGTTGATACATCTACCCTGTCATAAAACTTTACACTTCACTTTCACAACACATATGTAGGTACCTAACTATAATCGCCAGTGGCATGGCCAGAGGGAACTCAAGCCCTCCTAGCTGGGTTGGGCACAGGTCTGGTCCAAGTTATGTACCTACATAGGTACTTACATACCTAAATAAATGGGTGTGTTGATTTTATTTCGCGCGCAGGGTGAGTCCACTAACGCGCGACGGCTTCATTGATGACCACAGATGACCTCATTTTCATTTTGTGTAGTTATATAGCCACACATGCAAGATAATTTATTGTTTGTCCGGCATAGCAAACAAACATTTTATAAGGCTATACCACCAGCATGGAAGAGAAGGCCAAGAAAGGCCAAAGTATCAGAAAAACCAGCCCCAGCGTATGGGTTTATGAACAACCGTCGAAGTTAGTGTACTGATTCTTAGGTAGGCCGAAGTGATAACTGGTGGTATGTTGGAGCACGAGTACCTTTCCTTTTCGAATGCCAGTTCTTTAGAACATTTTTTTTTTTGCTCCCATGCAAATAGGTTGCAAACGAGCGTACTCCCTAGGAACTGGTGTCCGAAAATAAAAGGTACCCATATGCTCGAACCATACATTCAATTGAAGTGTTGGTCGGTGAGGTATACACAGGTATATATTTAAGACTGTATATACATTCTCCACGAACTCCACCAAAACCACTGTGCGGAAGTAAATATTCGACAAAACTAATGTTAACATATTAGTACCGCCGGAGACTGGTAATTGCAATATCGTATTGGTTGTGTCTACTGTAAAAGCTAAACATAGTATGCTATTTGAACGCGAAACGAACGAGTGAAAGTAGGACACTATGTTTAGCTTTTACAGGAGAAAAAGTACAGAAATAGTGTTGCAATTACCCACTTCCGTAAGTGAAATAAAAATTGTCAACATGTAACATGGCAGCGGTAAATATTACAAACATTTATCAAGCTTTTCTACTAAATGTGGCGATAAAATCATACTGCTTTAGTCCGAAACGTTACAAAAAAATATTTCGCGTGAAGTATTGTTGTGTTTTCGCGATCTGTCAAAAAAACATGTGGACTGGTAGTTGACTGTTTAAAATCGCTCCTGTGGGCTTATTACTCCTTTTCATGCAAAAATACAACACTACATCACGACAAAGAGTCTCAGGTTTACATCCCCCTATAAACACTTTTCACTCGCCCATGTAACTTCGGAGTAGGAAGTAGTAATGTACCTAATTATGTAGCAGCCAAATGGTGCAGCATGTGCTCCATATAAAATCTGAAAGGAAAAAAAAAAAGAATTTTTTTAGTATTTTCAGTAAGGCCTACTTTGCAATTTGAAAACACTGTAGGAAATGTGAAAAAAGCGACGTACCCTTGTAGTGTCTTTACATTTTCTTCCCATAGAGGGTCTCGTGGCACCGGTATTGTGACCGCCCAGTTTTCGGTCCACACATACAGGTAGCACAAATTTTTGTTTGTGGCAAACAACTGCCCTTGAATCTGATGATAATAATTATCCTTTTTTCGGAGTGTCACCTCTCCATTCCGAATTTCAAGGTATTTTATCTGGAAATTTAAATACAAAATAAATAGCATCAGCAGACATGCTTCTCTCAGTTCAAAATGTTTCTGTCTCTACATCTAAAGAAAACTTACATAATTTTGTTGTTTTTTTATGATTTTTTCGTATCCTCATTATCAGCTACTGAGTACATACCTAAAGCTAACTGAACACAAAGACACTGACGTTATTCCACATGCCCTCCTTTTGCCCTAATTATAGCCGTCAGTCGGTCCCAAAAACAAGCGGCACGGATGTGGTTTTGAGGGATCTTGGGCCCGTTCTCGAATGAGACTTTCTTTCAGGCTTTTGAAGGTGGCACGCCTTGTAGTGCAAATCTTCGCTTTTATCATGCTCCATATAGAAAAGTCCAGAGGGTTTGTGTCGGGGGAGTACGGGGGTGAGAGGTCGGCAGAAATGAAATGGGGCACCGGGGCCGGGGCACATTAGCAGCCAGCCATTCCTGCGCTTCACTACCCTTATCCGTGCCACGTGTAACGCGTTTTGGGTCATACTGACGGCGATAATTTGGGCAAAAGGGGGGCATGTCGAATAACGTCAGTGGTTTTGTGTTCAGTAACCTTTACTCAATAGCTGATAATGAGGATACGAAAAAATCATAAGAAAACAACAAAATTAAGTAAGTATTGCCTGGTTACACTTCAAATGGTTCACCGTGTACCTACATATACTCATGGGACAGACTACAAGAAAGTGCATTTATTTTATAAATAAAAGGTATGCTAACCTTCCTGTCTCTAACCAGTGGCGCGCTTATGGCAGCACTCAGCGAAGGTGTGTCCCTTGCGGTGTAGGGGCACTTTATTTCAAGCAAGGAGTCCCACACAAGGCCGTCTAAAACAAACATTCCGATGGGGTTCAGGTTAAATTAATGTAATATCTCTTGATAGGACGTCTCCAAATTATTACATTCCTAAGAAGTGCTTTAGAAATGTCATTTACCGGGACTGGCTGCTAAGCAAGGATGGTCTTCACTGACCCACAGACCAGAAGGTAATACATCGACGTCCCACTCCCGAGCGAAGTCCTTTCTCGCCTCTTCTTCGTGGTCCTTACCCCATGCTATAGCTGCATTCTTGGACAGGTCAGTGACAGTGAGTATCCTTTTTGCCATTTTCGATTTGTCTGCCCTTCTTGCCTTCAAAATAACCCCGAAGTTACTGGCAGTCAGTCTCTTGGCCCTTTCCTTCAACCAAAAGCTATTTTCTGCCTGCCCCCTCGTGCGCCTTTCGATTGCTTCTCTGTCTCCTCTGGGGAAAGAGAAGATACAGGTACAGGTACCATATACCATAATAACAGACCAGTTTTAGGATGATCCTGAACTGATTTATGACCTCACTTCCCTTTTCATTGAAGAGTAGTAGGTAACTGAAGTTAGCAGGAACACGAAATGACACAACCTGTGGGCCGACCGGGAAAGAAATTTCTATGTGTGTTGCGAGTTTTACATTGAATTTCTCATAAGGATACAGACACAACACAACTACAAACGTCGAAGTTCCTTTCCTAGTCGCGCCCCTGAACCCTCTTGACAACTTCCCCATGGTTTTAGTTCCTCAACTAGAGCTCGAATATTCATTATTGCTTACTTCAAGCTGTCTAGGAAGACCTGCAGCCGCTCCGGATCTTCGGTGACTAGCCATTCGGTCTTCCCGGCCCCAACAGCTCCATAGCTTTTGTCGGCCACAAATTTTAATTTTTTCCTCGGGCGATCCTGCATGTCAAGACGCCTTCTTGAGGTGCAGTCCTTGCGTTTAGCCTCATTCCTTTTTTCAACTGTCTTTGCGGCGCTAGCTGGATGTAAAAAATTTTTTTTAGAAATCCATGTGGCAGGAGGAAATGTAGGCCTTCGAACGTACAGAAATAACAGAAATCCTTACTCCATGCTATAAAAGTGAGCACTTACAACCCTCCTTATATGTAGGCAGGCACTTAGGTAGGTACCTACCTACCTTCTTTTTCTTTCTTTCTTGAGTTACCTACGTTCGGTAGATAGGTGTATAATATGTAATGTAGGTAGGTAGGTATGATATACAATATACTCACGTAATGGTGAGTCGACTGAGTGGTTTCCTTGTTCACCCCTAGCTTGTTTCCTTCTTTGTCGGTTCAGTTTTCTGTACGGAAAGAAAACCCATCATTTTCAACCTTTTTAGCTAAAGGCCAAGGCTTTTTTTTACGCCCATGGGTGTATGCACCAGCTTTTTTGTCCAAAAACACCACGAGTGGCAATGTACCCAGGAGCCAGGATAACCTGTATCCAGCTCTCATTATAGGTCAAGGTGCCCATAGGAGCTGGTATAGCAAATGCATACTACAACATTTTGAACCTAACCTATCACAGACACTGTAGGTTGGTAGGTAACCTACTTACCTGCTAGCAATGAACCGCTTTTTTTCCCTTACCGTATATTGGAACCAAGTTTCTTGTTACTGCGGCCTCGTCTAGAAGCCCGGCCCATCTCGCACAGTAGAACACTATTACACTAACACACTTTACACAAAAATTATCACTAAACAACAAAAATAAATATCAGAATACGGCACGCGGCGCGTAACGCTTTGCGCGGTAGATTAGCATAACCTCCCGCTGCCACTCGCTGAAGGGTACTAAACGCTCCAACCGCTTAGAGTTAGAACGGCATATATCCATGTTGACGAGCCGTTGCAATTTCCGAAGCGAATTTGAATATTTTTTAAAAATATTTTGGCGTACATTTATAATTTAAATAACTACCACATTCCATTACAATATCTTTTGGCAAATTAAAATCGTTTTTTTCACCCTCGTAAGGATAAATGCTTAGGCTGTAGAGGCCGTAATACCTGGGAGGGTGTAAACCACCCCTGCGTCAATGGCATCAGGGTTTCTTTTATGTTGGCGACAAGTTTCACACCAAATCAACTTTATACACACGTACTCAACGAATCGTATCAAGATTCGTAAAATTCTGGGAGCAGCAAGATTTCTAAGAGAAAAAAATCTACTTTTCACCCCCTAACTTCTCAAGGGGGATGAATTTCACAATTTTACCAGCAAAATGAACTAGCTATAAATTTTCTTAAATTTATGTAATTTTTTTCGTGGAATTTCCTCCAAAACTAAAAGCGTAGCAACGTCCGAAGTCCCCCAGCTATGGATGTCGTCCACTTAAGTACCGTGGTTCTTAGGCGACTCGAGAGCAGGGACCTGGCGGCCAAACAACTAACAAGCTATTCCCGATCCTGCTTTGGCCGTGGGAAAGAATATACGGAGTGACACGATACTTGATGACGGACGTTTCCACACTGTCACAGCAGCAAGTGCTTAGGGACAAGGTAGACACAAGGGTTAGTCACGTGCACCATAAGTACAGGGCCATGAATAGGGCCATCATTTTGTGGTTAGCGGAAGAGTTGAAGCGTAAAGGCTTAAACCACGCCAATTGACTCCAGCTGACTTCCTGAACAATGTACGTAATGACGCTGCCGTCGGGGGATGGCATCCGGACATAGATTGGAGCACTGCGAGGGAAGCGGAAACACCACCCACTTTTCGCACTGTAGCACAGGGTATAAAAGTGACATTTTGTGGCTAGTCACAATCCCAGTCACCGAAGCCTATGAAAAAGAATAGAAGACCCCAGGTTCTGGGATATGGTTGACCAGGAGAGAGAACTCAACCGGATGGGGGACTGCAAGCTGTGTCTACTCGACCATGGGTAAGAAGGAGAAAAAACCAACTGTGTTGGGACAACCTAAGGGTAGCCGCACTATTTGGTACCTATGTCTTGGAGGACGATACCTAGAGTATGAATCCTTAGGCTTTCTCAATGAGGATCACTGGGTAGCGCGGGAGAACCTGCCTTGTGGGGTTGGCGGGGAGTCGGTCAACTACTTCGGGTATTACATGAAACAACTTTCAGCTCTTGGCAGTCATTTTGTCGCAGACGACGTTGCCGGGTGGGACACAAGAGTCACTAGGTGGGATTTGGAGGATGAACTTGCCTTTGTGAAACATTTCAACCTAGAAAAAGAAAATGCTGAAAATGCTGACCGACAGTTGTTCCGCCCTTAATGTCACAATAGATTACTTCCAACGGCATGAAAGTACCGGAAGACAGCAGTTATCACTGACTTGTGGGATTTTAGTAGAGGTGAAGACCTTGCTCTTAAAAATGGGTACTTTTTAGTAAAATGATATTGCTGGAAATTCTTTGTTATTCTTCAACACCCGCCACTCGCAAGTGATCGTCTGGAATCTCCATATCACCGCGGACCCAGTTCATCGTGTTTAAGCCCGTAAACAAATGTCCTACACACTTTACATATAAATGCTCGTAACAGGGCTGGTATATGCGCCATTGTCAACCCCTCGACCATCTGCCTCTGCCTGAGGTACCGTTCCCTATTCTTACCAGCCCGCATCTCAGCCCATCATGTTTAGCTTAGGGTAGTGTAAGTATTTTAGCGTTAAGATTTGTTAGTTATGGTTGTCTCTTAAATATGTATATTTGAGCCTCTCTTCGGTCTTCAACATGATAACATCTTACACTTAAAAACCCTTCCCCACGCACTTCGAGTGTTCTTCCACCCCTATGTACGGGTGCAGTTTCCCTTGTTTTATTTCCCTGACCCACTCGGGGCACAGGGATGAGCCGCACAGGCATAAGTAGGTAGGGGGTGTGAGAAGTTAAACATAGAAAGGGTAGTTTTGTATTTTAAACACTGGGGGCACAAGGGAGGTTTCGTCGGAAATAGTCGAAGAGTCGTTGGTCATATTTTGTGGAGTAAGGATCGAGAGTCGTTCGTAAGATTTGGTAGAGGAAGGTTCGGAGAAGGACTGACTAAGTTTTGTAGGGTTGCGGAGTTCGTGATGGTGAGAGACAGTTTAACGTATGTGTGCTAGAAGAAGATATGGACATAATCATGGGGTATGCCACCTTTATTAGTATGACAGAACTCTAAATTAAGTTGCTGCCAGAATGCTATTCTCTGCAAGATAAATTTTGTTGAAAAGTATCTCCCAGGGATGAGAGGATAGGGGATAGATGGAAAATTGTTCTCCCTGAGGAAGGTGTAAGAGAAAAATGCCTCCCTTCATTCTTTCTGCCCCCTGCTCTGCTGTACCCTCGTAAGGTACAAACAAGCAGACCTCAAAGTAAATAAAGTGTGCAGAAAGTGTTAATAAATAGCGGTCTTATCTGTTGCAGTAAACAACGTGGATGCCCTGGACATCAGGGAAATTTTCCGGGACCCTGCCCAGGAACATGCCGTCAACTGGGCTTGTTATGAAGCAACGTATCAGGGGACCGGGAGGACTGATTTGATTCACTGGTCTAGGTTAGGTATAAAAAAAACCATGGACCAAATTAAATTAAATTTAAGTACAATTTAAAGAGAGACAATTTATTTCGAGACTCGTAAAAGGCATTGTGGAGGTAGGGTTTGTCAAGGGACCATAACGTTCACTCGTTATAGAAAGGTTTTCGTTATAGAGAGGGACGACTATAACTAATCTATCTATCTATTTATCACTTTGTTGTGAACAACATTGGCGTATTTTTTTACTTTCCCGTATATGTAGGTAGGTACTTATACAAAGTATATAGGAAAGTATTGCGGTCATACAGAAAATCGGCTTTGCAAAGCAAAAACATTCCTTTCGGCAGCCCCGAAAGGCGTAGGTAGATTTCAATGTTGTTGTAGGCGACGTGTGGTGCCGGCGGTGGTCGCGGCGGTGACTCAAGAAAACAGACAACCTGACGATGAAGCGACTCCTGACACGCCTGTGGAGTGGCTTCACGCGTATGTACCTACCTGCCTACCTATGTTTTGCAAAAGCGTCGCGAAATCTCATTGACGAGACACAGTGCGTCATAATCTACAATAACATGCATGCGTTTGTCTTGTGTGTGCACAGAATCAGGCAACTCGAACTTGACGGCGGGCTAAGTTTGTGGCAGCGGACCGCTGTCGTAGCTGCCCTTGATGGACATAAAATCTTTCTCGTCGCGGCGGAGCCGAGCACTCCGTTCCTCGTTGCAGCACTTCTGGCTCCAGTGGCAAGCGTCACCGTTGTCATCTGCCCTCTGGTCGTCGAAATCAAAGCGCAGGTAAGTAGCAGATAGGTTTCCTCACAAAGAAATGAAAATTACTCAAAAAAATTTCTTATTTTCATCAATCACTTGATCATTGCAGGTTCAACAGCTGACGGCGCGAGGAGTGCGGTGCCTGGATGTGGGAGTAGCAGGGCTCCCCGCCCTTCTAGACGATGACACACGTCTCATGTTTTTCACCCCGGAGAGGATTCGTACGGAGGCGTCCAGAGCCTTCCTACGACACCTCTCGTTGGTTCAGAGGAGGTTGCACCGGTTCGTGGTCGCCAAAGCTCACGTCGTCCTGGAACCTGGAACTCGGCGACTACCGTCAGGCGATCGTCGAGCTCGGCTTCTTGAAGCAGGCATGGCCGGACGTGCCGACGACGTGTGCGACTGCGAGTCCGGCGCACCGGCAAGAGATCGCCGCAGTCATGGAATGGGCACGGGTTGCCGCCTTCGTCTCGACGGATGACCGGCGCAACAACATGGTCTTCCGTGAAGTCAGGGTGAGACGGAGCTTTGAGTCGATGATGGCCGCCATCTACGAGGACCTGCGGCGGCGCGCTCCCCCCGAGACGGCTATAATCTTCTTGTCAACCCGTGGCGAAGCCACAAAAGTCGCCGATTATCTGCGGCTGAGGGGAGTGGCGAACGTTGCCGTGTACCACGGAGGCCTCGCGGAAGACCGAAGGCGGGTCATCGTCGACGAGTGTCTGGCCGGTGCGATCCGTGTCATGTCTACGACTGCGGCGCTGGGCATGGGTGCCCACATCCGGCACGTGACTCGAGTGATTCACACCTCGGCTCCTCGATCCGTCCTGGCGTACGCGCAGGAGTCTTCTCATTCCGGCCGTGATGGACAGCCAGCCGTGGCGACGGTTTGGTTTGGGCACGTCGACGTGGGGAGAATCATCTGGCCGTACGTGGCAAAACACTCGGCGACTGACGTCGTGCGCAGGGCAAGCGACGACGTTTGGACGATGGCGCAACTGCTGGATGACATGGTGACGTGTCGTCACGAGCAATTGCAGCTGTTCTTCGGGGTGCCGGTGGGCGTGCAGCGGACGCGCTGTTGCGACAACTGTTGTCGCAATCGGGAACGGCACCATCGGCGAGACTGCAGCGTAGCTGTCCGCTCCCTCGTGCAGACTGTGATCCGTGACGCGACGGGGACCCTGCCAACAGACAGTCGTTCGAGGGAAGCGACCGGCAGGGATCGTCCTAGGCACTGCGAGGATGGCGCCACGACAACGCGTTGCGGTTCCTCCGCATGATTATCGCCCTAGGACACCTTGCCAAGGTTCTCCAGCCACGCGGTGGATTCGTCGCGAGAATCACCATTGGCGAGAAGAGAGGACATGGTATTCAGCGGATGGGCACGCATCCCGATAATCCGGCCTCCCCATATCGGGATGGCCTCCTAAAAGAGCACGAACCTCTATTCTTATACTTAACTTAGGTAGGACCATTTCATGGACCGCACCGGTACCTACTAGAGGGTGTATAAACCATAATGTGACGATGGTTCTCCCTTGCTGGAAGGAAAACGAAGATATTCTGCCGGATGACACTGCTTCGCTGGAAAAAGAAGATATATATGCAGAAGGTAGGCCATTGTTCGAGGCTATGAACAAAAGGTTCCGAGAATTCGCCCCCCTCTCGGCCCGGATCATCGCAACGCTCCGTCCGTGGCTCTTATTGGTGGAACAGGAAGGCCATAAAGTCCGTGGGATGCCACCCTCCAAAGATATGCAGGCTTCGGTGAAACACTATCCCGCAATATGGATGGGGAATTGAATTCAGCAGTCTTGCCTGCTGGGACGACTCCTGCAGTGTCAGGTGGAAACCGAATGAATCCGCTGTCCCCTATGAATTGGGTAGTGAACCAAGGAATGAATCCAACATTCTCGCCTGCTAGAGCGCTTCTTAACGGTGGAAACGGAATTATTTTCCCCGGGCCACGGAACGGCCAACCAAATCGCGTATTCACTAGAGCCAACGTAGCCTATGTTGACCAATGGCGCTACGCGTTTTTCATGCCAGATTCTTCTTCAGAGCCACGCGGTCATTTACAGGAGAATTCTGAGAATCCTGCTCCGAGGCCCTGTCAAAGACCGGAAAGCAGTAGGTACGTCTGGACAATCAGGACACGAGAGATATCGCCATATCAATATCCCCAGACAAAACATCAGCCATGATGACCCAGATCGGCTTATCAGGGATGTGATGTTCGCCTGGTCACGCACCATGCGATACTCCAGCATCCCATATGGGGATGCCTTCACGTAGCTGATAGCTAATAGCCACGCGCAGCCTCCCCATATCAGCCTTCTATAGAACACGAAACCACACTTTTATACTTAACTTAGGTAGGATCATTTCATGGACCGCACCCGTACCTACTAGAGGGTATATAAGCCCTAGGCTATCTCGGTACGGGAGTCATTCAGTTCAATCAGTCTTAGGCTCATTATTCAAGAAGAACTTTGGTCATGTAACAGTGTTTTTATACTTGTGTGTGTCTGTGTTCAAATATACGGTGTACCGGGACATCCTGCATCTTCCATCAAGGTAACCTACCTATCTTTCATTCTCCTCCCCTAGATTACTTACAATAGAATATTATATCACAGGTATGATAGCCCAGTGGTTCTCGTGGAAGGAAACGAGGTGGTGGACGATCGGTAAGGTTATAATGTTAGGTACAATCATCTATGACGAATATTAAATCTCACAGATAGTCTCAAGCAGAGCTGCCGGCATTTCTAACTCAGCCTAACAAGACCTGACCTACGCTAGTGAGGCCTAACCAGCATTGGGCTGCAAATGCAAACTTACTGTACAAAGAGTTTAGCGTCCCTCCCATTGAATACACCTATGCAAGACAACTGTTACTCTATAGATATAAAAAGAACCGATCTCTGGACGGACGAACTGACTACGTACAGCATGGACGTATGACGAGACTGGGCGCAGGCTGCAACCTCAGACCACCAGCCGCCAAAGGAAGCCTTTTTAAAACGAGCCACGTCTATAGAGCTGTCCAACTAACAATAGAATACCTTTACACATTAAAACTTCTCACAGCCTAGAAAAATTCAATATAGAGGTAAAAAAATATCTTAACACCTTATATTGATTTTTCTGTTAGGTAGGTAAAATCTTGATAGATAGGATAGGTAGGAACTCTCAACGATTTATTTCTACGAATTTGCTTTTCATGTTTTAATTCTGTAGTTGAGGCCCAACACGGGAACACCTAGTGGGCCTCACACTTACTGTATACTTTATACTGTGAAAAATATTATTAATACATTTGATTTGATTTAATTTGAAATATTATCCCTGGGTCTTGGTTCAATTCCTTGGCCGCAAGACCAAGCTGTTCTATATTGGAGAGGTTACAGCAATGAATAGCAGCGATGAAATAACCGTCAACTTTCTAAAGAGAAGCAAAAAGCAATTTGTTTTTCCTGCAGTGAGGGACGAGGCGGCTGTCCAGCTCAAAGATATACGAAAAATATTACCAAACCCCATGGTTCGAAGAGGCTACTATTCGTTTGACTGCCGCTTTCCTGATGGGATGACAATTGTGTAAATACTTTTTACAGATTGAAGTATAATAATAACATATTTCATTCCAATAGATGACTTTTTGTGACAAAAAAGAGCTGTCCCAGTGTGTACTGTACTTGGTCCTAGTGTGTACCACCAACAGTATTACACAGTGGGACGGTTGCAACCTTTCCTAGAACATCGGCCATTTTTTAACGCGAAGAGTTGGTGACATGATCGGTAGTTTTTATATGCGTTAAGCATCCTACAAAAAAACTTGCAAAAAATAATTTAGAAATGTTTTGTGGGGAATGAGCTATAGAGGAATTTCCATTTTCTGTCCCACTGTGGACTACCCTCCCCTATAGTAAAGAGGTCACCAATCGCTGTTTTCAATTATTACGTAAATCTGCAAATCTATTCCCGTTCTCTTACCACCGGCCGGTGCTTTGGAGGTTGTAAGAGAACGGGAATAGATCTGCTGGAATGTGCCCTGCGATCAGCTCGAAACTTTCGCGTGGCCGTTGTCGTACCTACCTGTCTCAATGGCTTGTTACTACCTCTCATCGATAACATTGATTTCAGCTGAGGCACGAAAGAAGAAGAAGAATAAGAAGACGACGAAGAGAGAAATGTGGAATTCACCGTCTCAGGAAGTAGTGAACCGCCACTTCCGCCACCACATCATGAAACAATCACTGCCGAAAGTGAATGAACTTCGAAACTTACTTGCACGGCAAGGCTCGCCTCTAAGCCGGAGATCAGAAGGCTCTCTAAAATTATATACCTCGAGGGAAATAACTCGAGTCAAAAAAGGGCTGAAGGTCCGAGGACTAACTGATTGAATTTCACCGGAAGTCGCTTTAGGCTGAATTTCACCACTTTCTTATAGTATCCGATAGTGTCTTTTAACCCGGGCAAGCCCTCTATAACGCGCAATCGGAAGACAACGAGCAGAATGACCGAAGTCATGAAGAAACTGCGCTTGCAAAGTCACGAGCTAGGCGATCCATGCAAGTGCACACGATTAAAGTGTTTCGAAACAATAAGCTTGGACAGCATGAAAGCTCAGCTACAACATTTTAATGGACTGTATATATAAAAAATCCCTTTCGGCAGCCCCGAAAGGCGTAGGTAGATTTCGAAGATTACTGCCATCCACTAAAAGCAGTCTAAAATCATTGAGAAAGACGGTTAAGAAGATTTTCAGTTGACCCAAATGCATTCTCTACAATAACAACGGAAGAATTGAGTTTTGAAATTTCACCCCCCCCCCCCCCTCCCCCCTTAAAAATTAGTGCCAGTCTCTTGGAATTAGCATTGATATACGATACTTCAACCTTATTTAAAACATATTGGGATAAAATATTTCTTTCTGTGCCATTGTTGTTGTGGGGCGTTGACGTCTTTACTCGCTAATGCACTACTATGTTTGTCATTGTAGGAAACCAAGTTGACGATAGCGACTCCGAGTATTTCCCAGAGAGTCCACCCCCCGGTCAGTAAACCATTTTTGGTTAATTGTTTCTACCTATAGGTATGATTTGAAGCCATAAACATTCTACTAAAAAGGCTATTTTCTTTCCTTCATATTATTCTCACTTACGTTTTGTGCACTTTACACTATTAAAAAAAATTGCCGCCCCTCTCACGTCTACTATTTTGTTTTTGTTTTGAGGGGGCAATATCTAAGGTGCGAATCCATGACGAAGGAAGTCGATTATTTTCTTTGCATGGTGCACTTGTCAGAAATCGTGTTTTAACCAAAATTATGGATTCAGCACAACCCTCTTTATTTATTAATGCTTGGTACCAGTGCCTACACATCCATGTGTCAATTTTCAGATACACGTGTCACAAACAAGTCGAGGAAAAGGCCCTGCACTTATAAAGAAATCGAAGCCTTCCTCCGTGAAACCGACTGTTCAAGATCCATTCAAAATCGCACTATTGACTGCATCAGACGTTACGTCGAACGGACCATCACACAGTATGAGGCCGGAAAATCTGTTCTTAATGTTAATTTAAATAAGTAGGTGTTTAAACACAGCAAACCTGTTGTTAGGGCTCTTTTCATAGTCTCGAGTAAAACTGATCCGAATCAAGGAGAAAGTTCTTTTGTTAACATTTGCTGTGTAATTTTTTTCTATTTTTTACATGTTTTTTACCCCCAACAAAATTTAAACAACACTATACTTGATTCGAGATTAAGGCTGAATTTCACCACTTTTTTTATCCTACTAAGCCAAGAAGAAATGGCTCCGTTGTTGTCCTTGAACTGGGAAAATAGCAGTCCTGGATAACAGCATTATTTATAAATTGGTACCTATATAAGGGATTTTTTTTACTTTAGAGGACATTGTGAAAAATTACGTATTTAAAAATGGGCGTGTGGACATTATGGCTGCTTCGTACCCCTAAGGAATTATCCATACTGACTCTCACTCTGAGGTTAGATCCCCCTAGGTGTAGGAAATCTTCGGTGCTCACACTCTGTAGGCAGGGCACTCTTCAGTGAGCTGGTTACAGTGTGGGAATACCATAGTACATGTTAATTAAAGGTTAAATACTATCCATTTTTGTTTGCTGGCAATGTATAGGAGGGACAATACCCTTCATGTGGAAGTTTAAAAAGTTAGTTGAAAAGAAATTTAAGTTACAGGTACGTCGGTTGGTACGACAGAGAGGAGAGGCGATATAGGCGATATCCTAGTCCTACTTGGGAAGGAGAATATGAGCGTCCCCACTTTTCGTGTAGCAGACCCCGTGAACCCCCGGACTACCTACGCCAACTGGTGGAAGTACAACATCAACTGATAGAGGTCCAACAGCGAGAAATAATCCGTTTGGGTAGTGGTAGTGAGCCTATGCGAGAATTGGTAGACCAATTTCAACAGGTGGTAGGGCTGTTTGAAATTTTTTTGACAAGGAATGATACACCGACAAAAAACTAACGTCTGCGGTGCGCCCCGAATTTCCAGAGTTCCACTGAGTTCTTGGACTTCATAGATTCTTTGTTTCCGCTCCTTAATAAACCTAACACTTCAGAGATACTCACTGCTGAGTCGTTGGAATTCTTCGATTTTCCTGTTCCTTCCCTCAATAAACCTGATATTCCAGAGGAACCCACAGCTGAGCTCTTGCAATTTTTTGAGTTTCTGTTTCCACCCCGTTATACCTCAAAAATTAATGGAAATACGGTTTCAGAAAATCTCACAAACGTGTTTAATGTGTTAGCTTCCTTCGAAACTTTAGGGTTCGACCTTGATTCTGATAAAAAATTTGATTACCCGGAAGAGCTTATTAGTACTCAGTACCTGAGTGAGGGAAAGATAAATTCTGAGATACCTAGTACAGGTTACCCTAGATTTTTTACTCTCAACCCCTATGTCCGTTAATTTTAGAGGACAAAATGTGGATTCCCATGATCCCCCTGAGTCGAATCAAAAATTGAGATTGTTTCCTTCCTGCATGTTGTTGTAGGTAGGTACCTAGGTGGTACTTAGACGCATCCATCAATGTTGACGTGTTTGCGTTACAGGTACATCCCGGACTCGCAGTCACAGTCGCAGTCAGAGTGAGTACCTACATACCTATCACCTAGTTTAGTAAGTATTTAGCTTCTGTTTCATTTTTTTACTTTCTCGCTAGCCATATATGGCGAGAAAGTATTGTTTTCGTGCAAAATTTCGAAATTGAGATTTTGGGTTTCCCATGATCCTGGGGGTCCCCTGAGTCCAAAAAAGTGGTTTCTGGAAAAAGTCTGTCCGTCCGTCAGTCCGTCAGTCAGTCCGTCCGTCAGTCCGTGCAGTGCTCTAGCGCCTATACCGTTCATCCGATTTTGATGAAATTTGGTATGGACCTGTCTAAAATCACTGCCGAGGGGCATTTTCAAGGATTTTTTTATTGGTCAAAAATTGCGGCCACTATTGTCAAAAAACCGCCAAAATAATTCAAAAATCGTGTTTTTGGTTACTTAGACAAGCGCCGACGGTACACTTTTCAATCTATAACACTGAAAATTGGTATGTGTGTTGACAAATAGATGCTTCGAGGTCATTTTCAACTAAAATTGAATTGGTTGAAAATTACGGCCGTTCTGGACCAAAGTTCGATCGTTTCGGCGCCATTCACATTTATTGACCGATTGTCGTGAAATTTGGTAAATTTGTGTAGAACCATATAACTTAAACATCTGTCGAACAGAATTTTGTTATCTTCAAAATTACGGCAATTTTTGTCAAAAAAGTGTCGAAAATGAGTTGAGAATGAGAAACCACGTTTTTGAATGGTTAGAACGCATTTGGGACTACAGTAATAGAATGACAGCCATGAAACTTGGTATGAGTGATCTCAGATAGATGCTCGTGGGTCATTTTCAACCGATTTTGGATTGCTTAAAAATTACGCCCGCAAAAAAATCTCCAAAAAATAAAAAAAAAATAAAAAATCACATGGGGCGAGAAAGTTAAGTGCGACTGTTGTCGGACCCTTTATTTTTTTGTACTGTTCAACTGGCTGAGAGTCGTGGCCCCCGGCGAGTGGTGGTTGAGTCGCCACCAATGGATGACAGCGCGGAACCAGTCGTCCCCGTAGACGAGGACGTGTTACGGTACGTATGCAAGTCACTAGCTACCTACCTAAAATTGCGAAATTAAGAGAGGAGTGCGGTGCCTAGATGTGGGAGTAGCAGGGCTCCCCGCCCTTCTAGACGATGACACACGTCTCATGTTTTTCACCCCGGAGAGGATTCTTACGGAGGCGGGGAGTGGCGAACGTTGCCGTGTACCACGGAGGCCTCGCGGAAGACCGAAGGCGGGTCATCGTCGACGAGTGTCTGGCCGGTGCGATCCGTGTCATGTCTACGACTGCGGCGCTGGGCATGGGTGCCCACATCCGGAACGTGACTCGAGTGATTCACACCTCGGCTCCTCGATCCGTCCTGGCGTACGCGCAGGAGTCTTCACATTGCGGCCGTGATGGACAGCCAGCCGTGGCGACGGTTTGGTTTGGTCACGTCGACGTGGGGAGACTCATCTGGCCGTACGTGGCAAAACACTCGGGGACCGACGTCGTGCGCACGGCGAGCGACGACGTTTTGACGGTGGCGCAGTTGCTGGATGACATGGTGACGTGTCGTCACGAGCAATTGCAGCTGTTCTTCGGGGAGCCGGTGGGCGTGCAGCGGATGCGCTGTTGCGACAACTGTTGTTGCAATCGGGAACGGCTCCATCGGCGAGACTGCAGCGTAGCTGTCCGCTCCCTCGTGCAGACTGTGATCCGTGACGCAACGGGGACCCAGACAACAGACGGTCTTGCGAGGGAAGCGACCGGCAGGGATCGTCCTAGGGTGACGTCAGTGGGGCAGCCGGCACTGCGAGGATGGCGCCACGACAACGCGTTAAGGTTCCTCCGCATGATTATCGCCCTAGGACACCTTGCCGAGGTTCTCGAGCCACGCGGTGGCCACCATGGTGGATTCGTCGCGAGAATCACCATCGGCGAGAAAAGAGGACATGGTATTCAGCGGATTGGCACGCATCCCGATAATCCGGCCTCCCCATATCGGGATGGCCTCCTAAAAGAGCACGAACCTCTATTCTTATACTTAACTTAGGTAGGACCATTTCATGGACCGCACCGGTACCTACTAAGGGGTGTATAAACCATAATATGACGATGGTTCTCCCTTGCTGGAAGGAAAACGAAGATATTCGGCCGGATAACACTATTTGGCTGGAAAAAGAAGATATATATGCAGAAGGTAGGCCATTGTTCGAGGCTATGAACAAAAGGTTCCGAGAATTCGCCCTCCTCTCGGCCCGGATCATCGCAACGCTCCGTCCGTGGCTCTTATTGGTGGAACAGGAAGGCCATAAAGTCCGTGGGATGCCACCCTCCAAAGATATGCAGGCTTCGGTGAAACTCTATCCCGCAATTTATGGATGGGGAATTGAATTCAGCAGTCTTGCCTGCTGGGACGACTCCTGCAGTGTAATGTGGAAAACGAATGAAGCCGCTGTCCCTTATGAATTGGGTAGTGAATCAAGGAATGAATCCAACATTGTCGCCTGCTAGAGCGCTTCTTAACGGTGGAAACGGAATTATTTTCCCCGGGCCACGGAACGGCCAACCAAATCGCGTATTCACTAGAGCCAACGTAGCCTATGTTGACCAATGGCGCTACGCGTTTTTCATGCCAGATTCTTCTTGCCACGCGGTCATTTACAGGAGAATTCTAAGAATCCTGCTCCGAGGCCCAGTGGTTCTCGTGGAAGGAAACGAGGTGGTGGACGATGGGTAAGGTTATAATGTTAGGTACAATCATCTATAACGAATATTAAATCTCACAGATAGTCTCAAACAGAGCTGCCGGCATTTGTAACTCAGCCTAACCAGACCTGACCTACGCTAATGAGGCCTAACCAGCATTGGGCTGCAAATGCAAACTTAAATATTATTTGAGAACACCAACAACAACAGTCGGAGTTCGTGTCTTGCAAATTTAGAAGGTATGCCACACCTCTGTTGCCTCGAAAATCCGTTCCAAGTTATGGGCATGGGTTTTCTGCAGGGCTGGTGCCCCAAGCAACTCTTTCAAGAGGAGATGGACCCAACAACCTAACGACTAATGCATCGCGGCACATCCGCTCTACTCCCCAGTTACAGCACCAGCATCTATTCCCCGTATCAGCTAGAATTTCATTTTAATTTTCTTTCATGAGTACAGAAGATCTAAGGTGTAGGTCCCGGTGCACACCCCATGCTATCTTATTACGTTTCTACGTACCCAGAAACGTAATAAGATAGCATGGGGTGTGGTTCAACTCTGGGCTAGTAAACATGACCAACAACTTCCTGAAGCCTCATTCCAGAATGAATTCCAGAATTCGGGATGGCCAAAGAGTGAACTTAGGCTACAAAGCTTGGAGTTGATCATAAACGTTGGACCAGTTAAGACCTACCTAATCGAACACCACAGTGATAACACCACATAACAACAATTTTTTTTTCCAGCTCATGTTGGCAACGTATTGACGATCCCAGCTAATTTGGCACTGATTTGCAACCTCAGGACCGCCTCGCCTCGGCAAGAACTTTCGGCGGATATAAACTGTCCCGCTACCCTCAGATACTTCAAGAGCGATATGGGTCACCTCGAACGGGTGAGCATCAGTGACATATTGTCTTCATTTTGAATGTTCAATTCCCAAATGGGTTCCTTAATTGCACAAATATGCAGTGACTATTTAATGTTCAGGTGTTGTGTTATGAACAATATATGTAAATTATATGATTAGATATATTAGATGCCGTGCAATAGAGGTGCAAAATTATACAATAGGCTCCCGGAAGATATCAAGACGTCAGTAACTGACAGAATTTTTTATAATAGACTTAAAAAATATCTTATTGAATTGTGTCCGTATGATCGTATGATGTGAATGTACTCCTCAGTTAAGCAATAGGTATGTGTGATTGACTGTTTGTGCTGATTTTTACCTTATTACTTATTGGTTTGTTTTGTTTTGTGTGTAATTGACTGACGCGTTGTTACAAATGTTGCATTTGAACAATTATATTTATCTTATCTTATCTTATCTTATACTCGATTGTATATTATTGGTTATCGAGGTGGTTGTGGTTGTACATATAAAGATGGCGGTTCCATATTCTTAAGTCATTGTCATTATTACTTAACACTCTGCGAACGGCAAACAGACACTGCCCGCGGCCCAGCGATATTATCAAAGAACGGGAAACTGTTGGTGCTGTCAGCAGCGACAACAAATTTATATTCGCCCGAGGGCATGGGGCTCTGACACCACACGAAGGGACCGCCATTATGAGAGTCATGAGGTAGGTAATGTTTAAAATTGAAATTTTGCATAACATAACTTTCTCAGCCCATATATTACATGCGGCCGGGAAAGTAAAATAGTTGTTAAAAAATGTGGGGCCGATGTAGGTCAGCACATACGTTTCTTATTCCTTCGTCTCTTCGTCCTTCACTTTCTAGCGCACTGTTCGACAGGTACCTCGTCTTAATCATTGTACACATTTTTTAAATTACTGAACAATTACGACAGTTATTGTCCAAAACCCGAAAAGGGCAAAAATTCACATTCTTGGTAGTCACAACGGGCTGGATACAATGCTTTTACTATGTTCCAGGTACTTCCGGAACATTTATTTACTGTGCCAGGATGGCAGACATGGGGTTCGGGAAAGCGGCCGCCATGGCCTATTATTTTTACTACGGGTCCCCCCAAAAGTACGTTCAGGAGCAACTCGAGCTCCACCAAAGACACTGTCATGTTATGGTACCGTTACTTCCGGAATGTCATGAGGAGTGTGGTGGAGCACGGGTTGTTTCCTAAGTGGTTGGGGGGGCCAGGTGATATTATTGAAATCGACAAAACTATGATCCGAAGTAAAAGCCATAGCGGGCGATTACTAGCGCACCAGAGGATGCAGGTGTGGGTGTTTGGCGGTAAGTCCGTTAACTTTCTTTTTGAAACTGAGATTCAGTGCGTAAACTGACTAGAGTGGTTACGGTAACACCATGATTAACGAGTCGGTGGGGTTGCTGTAAGTGAGTGAATGATTAGGTCAAAACCCTAAATACTAAATAAATGAAGTGGGAGGAAACACAATGCGAGAGAGAATTCCGACTAAAAATGAGGAGTATGGAATGGTGCAAAAAGTAGAAGTTAAAATCATCGAATCATCACCCCGTTCAGTAGGTAGAGATAACGTAGGATTAAAAGATCCCAGCTGAGCCTGGAATCTACCATGTCTGACAGAGTGGGAAATGACGCCCATGAGTTCCACACTTCCTATAGTTATAATAAAGGGTCCGACAACAGTCGCACTTAACTTTCTCGCCCCCAGATATAAAAAGTGATCCTATTCACTACTGGGCACAACAAAAGATGTCACCACTATGCCCAGTAGCTACTAGGTATTTAAGTAGTGTGGCGACGAGCGTGCCTTCAGAACGCCTTTTTTCCAAGGCTAATTTGGTCATGACAGGTCTAAGAAACAATTTGAAGCCTGAAAGACTCAGCCGACTTCTTTTCCTTCAATCGGTAAATGAAAAATACTGGAAATGAATGTACCTACGTATTGACTAAAAAAAGTGATTTTTTAAAAAAATCAGTATGTTAATTTTTACTCCATTCTGATTATATCACTGAATTGTAAAAACATCAGATGTTATTTTTTTGATTATTATAGAATAAAATGACCCCACCTCAGTCGAGCAGGTGCTAGTTACAGAATATGCATATAAAAATATTAATCTTAAGCCATTTTGTCTCATATCTCAATTTAATTTGTCAGCCTCACGCATGGTCCTTGGACCTTGGACGTAATCGCAATGAACTTGGGCAGTGTTGACCAATTAAAGTGAGAATGATACACACTTTCGGAGGTAACTGTATCGTATTCCGATATATCGTGTATCGATACAGGTCTGGCCGATACCGATACGTATCGATATGAATCATTCCGATATTACGATACAGGCCGTATCGATATATTTAAGTGTATCGCCCAACACTATCCGATCCTCGTTGCGGCACTTCTGGCTCCAGTGGCGCGCGTCACCGTTGTCATCTGCCATCTGGTCGTTGAAATCAGAGCGCAGGTAAGTAGCAGATAGGTTTCCTCACAATGAAATGAAAATTACTCAAAAAATTTCTTATTTTCATCAATTACTTGATCATTGCAGGTTCAACAGCTGACGGAGCGAGGAGTGCGGTGCCTGGATGTGGGAGTAGCAGGGCTCCCCGCCCTTCTAGACGATGACACACGTCTCATGTTTCTCACCCCGGAGAGGATTCGTACGGAGGCGTCCAAAGCGTCGAGCACGGCTTCTTGAAGCAGGCATGGCTGGGCGTGCCGACGACGTGTGCGACTGCGAGTCCGGCGCACCGGCAAGAGATCGCCGCAGTCCTGGGATTTGCACGGGTTGCCGCCTTCGTCTCGACGGATGACCGGCGCAACAACATGGTCTTCCGTGAAGTCAGGGTGAGACAGAGATTCGAGGCGATGATGGCCGCCATCTACGATGACCTGCGGCGGCGCGCTCCCCCCGAGACGGCTATAATCTTCTCGTCAACCCGTGGCAAAGCCACAAAAGTCGCCGATCATCTGCGGCCGAGGGGAGTGGCGAACGTTGCCGTGTACCACGGAGGCCTCGCGGAAGACCGAAGCCGGTCATCGTCGACGAGTGTCTGGCCGGTGCGATCCGTGTCATGTCTACGACTGCCGCGCTGGGCATGGGTGCCCACATCCGGAACGTGACTCGAGTGATTCACACCTCGGCTCCTCGATCCGTCCTGGCGTGCGCGGCGTACAAGCAGGAGTCTTCACATTGCGGCCGTGATGGACAGCCAGCCGTGGCGATGGTTTGGTTTGGTCACGTCGACGCGGGGAGACTCATCTGGCCGTACGTGGCAAAACACTCGGCGACCGACGTCGTGCGCAGGGCGAGCGACGACATTTGGACAGTGGCGCAGTTGCTGGATGACATGGTGACGTGTCGTCACGAGCAATTGCAGCTGTTCTTCGGGGAGCCGGTGGGCGTGCAGCGGATGCGCTGTTGCGACAACTTTGAAATGGCTCCAAGGAAGAATGGGCCGAGTAGCTCGGGAGACGGCGATGGATCATCGTCAATCGGGAACGGCTCCATCGGCGAGACTGCAGCGTAGCTGTCCGCTCCCTCGTGCAGACTGTGATCCGTGACGCGACGGGGACCCTGACAACAGACGGTCTTGCGAGGGAAGCGACCGGCAGGGATCGTCCTAGGGTGACGTCGGTGGGTCAGCTGGCACTGCGAGGATGGCGCCACGACAACGCGTTGCGGTTCCTCCGCATGATAATCGCCCCAGGACACCTTGCCGAGGTTCTCGAGCCACGCTGTGGCCACCATGGTGGATTCGTCGCGAGAATCACCATCACCAGATCATCCTTCTTCAGAGCCACGCGGTCATTTACAGGAGAATTCTGAGAATCCTGCTCCGAGGCCCAGTGGTTCTCGTGGAAGGAAACGAGGTGGTGGACGATGGGTAAGGTTATAATGTTAGGTACAATCATCTATAACGAATATTAAATCTCACAGATAGTCACAAGCAGAGCTGCCGGCATTTGTAACTCAGCCTAACCAGACCTGACCTACGCTAATGAGGCCTAACCAGCATTGGGCTGCAAATGCAAACTTAAATATTATTTGAGAACACCAACAACAACAGTCGGAGTTCGTGTCTTGCAAATTTAGAAGGTATGCCACACCTCAGTTGCCACGAAAATCCGTTCCAAGTTATGGGCATGGGTTTTCTGCAGGCCTAGTGCCCCAAGCAACTCTTTCAAGAGGAGATGGACCCAACAACCTAACGACTAAAGCATCGCGGCACCTCCGCTCTACTCCCCAGTTACAGCACCAGCATGTATACCCCGTATCAGCTAGAATTTCATTTTAATTCTCTTTCATGAGTACGGAAGATCTTAGGAGTAGGTCTCGGTGCAGGCAAGGCACGTACCCAGAAACGTAATAAGATAGCATGGGGTGTGGTTCAACTCTGGGCTAGTAAACATGACCAACAACTTCCTGAAGCCTCATTCCAGAATGAATTCCAGTATTCGGGATGGCCAAAGAGGGAACTTAGGCTACAAAGCTTGGAGTTGATCATAAACGTTGGACCAGTTAAGACCTACCTAATCGAACACCACAGTGATAACACCATATAACAACAATTTTTTTTCCAGCTCATGTTGGCAACGTATTGACGATCCCAGCTAATTTGGCACTGATTTGCAACCTCAGGACCGCCTCGCCTCGGCAAGAACTTTCGGCGGATATAAACTGTCCCGCTACCCTCAGATACTTCAAGAGTGATATGGGTCACCTCGAACGGGTGAGCATCAGTGACATATTGTCTTCATTTTGAATGTTTAATTCTCCAAATGGGTTCCTTAATTGCACAAATATACAGTGACTATTTAATGTTCAGGTGTTATGAACAATATTATACTCGATTGTATATTATCGGTTATCGAGGTGGTTGTGGTTGTAGATATGAAGATGGCGGTTCCATATTCTGAAGTCATTGTCATTATTACTTAACACTCTGCGAACGGCAGTGTCTAACAGACACTGTCCGCGGCCCAGCGATACTGCCACGCAGTCATCGACTACTGTCAATTCTTGATATTTATTGGAATGCGACAAAAGCGCGGCGACGCTGCAAAAGGAGGGCGTCTGCAGTATTTCAAAAGACTTTTACAGGCTGAGGCAGCATAAAAAATCATCAATCTCGCTGAGCTGTCACTGAAGACCTCAAAATTTCCATTTTGTAGCAACAACAGACATATTAAGATAAAAATGGTAGGGGAAATGGAAATCGATGTTGGCGACCCAGGAATTGCACGAGATGCAGAGTTGATGAAAATAAGACACCTCGCTGATTACGTTTGTGAAAAGTTCTTGCTTGTAAAACTCCAAGACCTTAAGTTTGATTTTGACACAAATACCATACTTTCAGGCTTTGTCTTCACCACCTATTCATACTTAAGAAGGAGCAATAATGCAAACAATCAATCAGCCGAAAAATACGGGGCCTACATTCAAAAACACGGGGATGTTTCCCTCACTGTGAAAGCGTTTGCAACTGATAAAAACTCAAGGATACAAGCCCTCTGATTTCAGAACGGCTACTCCTCTTGTCGCAATGTTGACAACATTGCCCTCAAGTTTCTCAGAAGTCCACATGGGAATGACTAAAGTGCCCGGAAAGACCAAAACTGGGAATGAGAGAGGTAAAAATATCACGGCCTATGGCCTAAACAACGCGCATATTCCGCTGCTCCATGGGGTGACTTTTCCGCCAGAGCGGAGAACATCTTTGTTAAGAGGGCTTGGGCCAATGACATTAGCCATAATGTTAATTGAGGAAAACACTTACAAGCAGAAAATAAAAGATGCGCTGCTTCAATCAATAAAACATCTCCCTAATGCCACAAGCATTGTTGAAGCCCTTTCAAATGGTACTTGGAAAAACACATCTCTTTTGAAGAATCTTGCAGACGTACTACTAGTCACCTCTCATAGGTCAGCGAGGAGGATCTATTTCCCAATTTTCGTGCTCAAAGGTATAAATGAGGACAATGTAAAAGGCTTAAACTTTACTGGGATCAAAGGAGTTCTGGTGTACCAAGGACTTGCTGGAGTTGAAATGGGGATGAAATGTAATGATGCCGAACTTGCATCACAGGCTGTCTTCCATGCAATGTTTGGGAGCGACATTGAGGATTTAGGGCTCCTCTCCTCCATAACTACAAAGAAAGCCTGGAGGCAGCGCAAGGATTTCTCCGAATTCTTCAAGAGAAGGTCTGAGCAAGATACAAAAGCGGTGTTACTGCCTCACTTCTCTTACGTGTCAAACATGCTGACTAACACCAACGCCCAAACTAATTTACAACAAACCGCCGCCCAACCCCCCGTCCTTTACGACCGCCCGACGACTGACCGCTTCCTAAAGGCAGCAGCGAATCAAAAGATAGTGTTCGGTGGAGCTCACCACAATATTAGGGCCTTTTGCAAGGATGTAGAGCGGCTGTTGGAACGGTTTTCCCTCTCAGAGCTAGAATTTTTGCGGGTTCTTCCTCACCTTCTCGTCAATCCCGCCCTACGATTTTACGAGCAGCACAAGGAGAGGTTCGTCTCGTGGAACGTTTTCAAACAGGAGTTCAAGACTTACTATCTAGAGGACGACCACGAAATGCAGCTCCGAAAATCTCTCTACGAGAGAAAACAAGGTCCTAGGGAAGGCCCGCAGGACTTTATTAGCTCGATGCGTTGCATGAATAGGGATCTAAATCAAAATGTCTAAGCAACATGCTGCAGTCAATCGTTGACCGACTAAAGAAAGTCATAGCCCAATCTATTTGGAATAAAAAAGATTGGAATGAGGCAGTTAAGCTGTCGTACGCTTCAATCGTTATATTTAATAGGAGGAGAGTGGGTGAAACCCACTCTCTGACCCTGGACGATTTTATAAAAATTTAAAGTCCCAAAGAGATTTGTGAAGTTGGTATGGAGGAAATAGTAGGAAAACTTACCGAGGAAGACAAGGGAATGTTAAACAGTTTCTTTCTCCTGGAATCACTGGGCAAAAACAACAAAAAAGTGTAAACCCTACTGGGTGACATTACGTACCACGCACTTGCGCGCATTATCAAAGAACGGGAAACTGTTGGTGCTGTCAGCAGCGACAACAAATTTATATTCGCCCGAGGGCATGGGGCTCTGACACCACACGAAGGGACGGCCATTATGAGAGTCATGAGGTAGGTAATGTTTAAAATTGAAATTTTGCAGAACATAACTTTCTCAGCCCATATATGCGGCCGGGAAAGTAAAATAGTTGTAGATGTAGGTCAGCACATACGTTTCTTATTCCTTCGTCTCTTCGTCCTTCACTTTCTAGCGCACTGTTCGACAGGTACCTCGTCTTAATCATTGTACACATTTTTTAAATTACTGAACAATTACGACAGTTACTGTCCAAAACCCGAAATGGGCAAAAATTCACATTCTTTGTAGTCACAACCGGCTGGATACAATGCTTTTACTATGTTCCAGGTACTTCCGGAACATTTATTTACTGTGCTAGGATGGCAGACATGGGGTTCGGGAAAGTGGCCGCCATGGCCTATTATTTTTACTACGGGTCCCCCCAAAAGTACGTTCAGGAGCGACTCGATCTCCACCAAGACACTGTCATGTTCTGGTACCGTTACTTCCGGAATGTCATGAGGAGTGTGGTGGAGCACGGGTTGTTTCCTGAGTGGTTGGAGGGGCCAGCTGATATTATTGAAATCGACGAAACTATGATCCGAAGGAAAAGCCATAGCGGGCGATTACTAGCGCACCAGAGGATGCAGGTGTGGGTGTTTGGCGGTAAGTCAGTTAACTTTCTTTTTGAGACTGAGATTCAGTGCGTAAACTGACTAGAGTGGTTACGGTTACAACATGATTAACGAGTCAGTGGGGTTGTTGTAAGTGAGTGAATGATTAGGTCAAAACCCTAAATACTAAATAAATGAAGTGGGAGGAAACACAATGCGAGAGAGAATTCCGACTAAAATGGTGGAGTATGGAATGGTGCAAAAAGTAGAAGTTAAAATCATCGAATCATCACCCCGTTCAGTAGGTAGAGATAACGTAGGATTAAAAGATCCCAGCTGAGCCTGGAATCTACCATGTCTGACAGAGTGGGAAATGACGCCCATGAGTTCCACACTTCCTATAGTTATAAAAAAACAGTAACAACCAAAATTTGACACTGGCCGAAAAAGTTCAGTGCGACTATTGTCTGACCGACCCTTTATTCTTTGTTCTTTTTTGCAGCAATCAGCCGAACGACCAGGCAGGTGTTTGCGTTCATTGTGAATGACCGTACCCGCCGGACACTGCTTCAGATTTTAATTTTCCATGTTCACCCTGATTCTGTGATTTGCTCCGATGAGTGGAGGAGTTACTGGACTACAGCGCGATATTTCAGACGTAACAATAGTTACAGCTATATAACGTCAATGACCGATATTTCAGAGGTAACATTAGTTACAGCTATAACGTCAATCAGGCCCGTATCCAGAAAGCGGTCATGGGGGGGGATTTAACTGTCAAGGGGGGGGGGGGGAGGAGGGGTAGCCTAAATTTTTTTTCTTCACGTTGGCATTACCATGTTAATTTTCCGTTCATGGGGTGGGGATTAACCCCCTAACCCCCCCCCCCCCCCCCCCGTGGACACGGCTATGACATCAATCTATTACACCCAACGACATAAATTACAAAAGACTGCTTAGAGACATAGAAAATAGCAAAAATTACAGTTACCCGATGTACTCGTATAGAAGTTGAAAGTACAGTGGGGGTCCCGTTATTATGGGTAATGGGGAGGTTTTTTAATAAAGGGTCCGACAATGGTCGCACTTGACTTTCTCGAATTTTTTGCGCTACTGGAAAACGAAAAAATCGATTTTTTATGTATTTTTTTTTTGCCACAATTGTGATTTGCTCACAAAGATATTTTGCTCACCCCTAGACGGGTCATTCTTCAAACATGGGATGTTTTATGCCCCATGGAATTTTTAACTGCGCGGAATATTGTCGGCATCTCAAATTTTTCTTGATTGTTTCACATTTAAAAAACCTGCTAAGGTGCTTTCTTGCTTTCGATAAAACTTTTATTTCTGTTATTGAAAAAGTTGTTTTTAAACAAATTTTGTCCTTTACGTGGATGTCCCTTCAAACAGTCCACAAAGGTGTCTGTTGATCTGGTTATAAAAGCTTAAACAAAATTCCAAACAATTGCTATTGTCTTTAAATCAAATAATGAATTTTATTAAATTTGTTAAATATAATTTTTTTAAACAAAAAATGAATACCAAAAAAAATTGTAAAAACTTGTCCCCTTACATGCGACACGCAATGGACTATAAACAAACCAATCATGTTGCGCACATTGCATAAAGGCGGGGTTGGTCGTGTCACTAGAATCCAGAGCGTCGTCTTCTGCTGCAAAGTTTACATGAAGATGTTTCTCTGAGCTACTTCTTTCAACAAATTTAATTCTTTTGTTAATTAAATAAGGTGAGTAGGTTTTTTAATTGTCTCTTACGTGTCAGCTTAATGTTCTGTCATAAATATGATAGTAAATTTTATAAATGCTTAAATGATTGGTTGCTTAAACGATTGAACCGGTGCCAAAGCTTGAGTCTCCTTGATGACCAAGTTAGGTTATTTTGCCAAGTTTAAAACGGAAGTGTCTCTTGCGTGGATGTCCCTAGCGTGGATTTGATGCGCCACGCAAGGGACACCTCATCCATGTAAGGGACTTTATCATGAAATGATTATCTTAATGATTTATCTATTATTTTTTAGCCGACGACGCTAACTATGCCATCGACTAAAAGGAAGAAGGAAGATGATATTAAAAAGAAAAAAAGAGAATGTGAGCAAAGGCGAAGAGATAAAATAAAAAAAGAACCAGTGCTGTATGAAGAAGCTAAAGCCAAGGCAAGGGCTAGATATGTGAAAAGGAAGCAAGATGAAAAAATACAGCTGGTAAAAGATATGTCTGAAAGAGATCTTCGGGCTCAACGAAAAATTTGGGCGAAAAATTAAAGCAAGTTAAGGTAATTTAAATTTTTATTGCATGTTTGAAATATCGCATCAAAAGATACCTGTCCTATGGGAAGGCTTGCTTGTTTTAGATTGGATGTTATTGTTTGACGTGTATTGCAACATTATTTAATTGTTTCAGGGCTAGGAAGAAGGCTGAACAAGCAGCAACAGCCAGAATTATAACACCACCTTCTTCAGACAATGAAGGGGCATCACCACCACAGCCGACACCGTCTTCTTCGTCCAAGAAAGCAGGCAGGAAGAAAGTACGACGAGATAGGGCTAAAGTTTATCGTGACAAGGCCAAACTTGAACAGAAACTAAATGCCGCAGTAAGACTAGCTCAGAAGTATAAGAAGAGACTCCAGCGCTTGCGGTCCAAAAAGGAACTTACACCAAATACCAAAGTTAAGAAATTATTGAAAGGGAGATCAGTCCCTGCAGAAGTAAAAAGGAAGCTTGTTTTTGGAGAAGTAATAGAACAAGAAATCGCTGAAAGCTTTAAAGACAAAAACAACTACGAGAAGGCCAAATTCGCCAGAATGTTTCTGGGAAAAACACTGAAGAAGTATAGGAAGATTGAGCAGGGAAGAAAAATACTCTTCATAAAGAAATTCTCACGTGAAAAGAAAACGAGGCTGAAATGTTTAGATCGAGTTGTTGACGACGTCGCAGCATTTTACAATCGGGATGACATTTCTAAGTTGTGTCCTGGTAAAAAAGACACAATTACCCGCAAAGGCCAGAAACAACAAAAGCGGTATTTAACGGATACACTAACTGTGCTACATAAGAAATTCATTGAAGAAAATAAGACGAACCCATACACCATTTCTCTATCCAGTTTTTGCAAGCTACGCCCATACTGGGTAGTGGCGCCGCAAATATCAGGGCGGGACACATGTATGTGCGTGAAGTGCGAAAACATAAAATTGACAACAGAATTGCTTCACAGGAAAAAAGTTTTGAGTACTAATAACGCTAAAGACGCTTGCATGACTTTCACCTGCAACGTCAGAGAAAGGAAAAATTGTGTGAAGCGGAAATGCACACGATGTGCAGACAGAAAGCTTACTTTGTCCGCAGAGACACCAGACATCGACGTCATTCACAGCCAGTGGCTGAACAAAAAAGTAGAGAAAGTCATCAAAGGGCAGCAAAAAGAAACTACCATTGTCATCAAAGAGGACAAAATAAAAAAACTGAGCGAGGTAGTGGGAGTATTTAATACTCAACTGGATGCTTATTTAATGCACACATTTCTAATCTCGCATCAATACTCAGCAATAACGAAACTAAAAGAATCCACATGGATTTCTCAGAAAATTTCCAGAACAAATATTCAACCGAAGTACAATCGATGCACTTCGGTGGTTCTCGGGGGCAGGTATCCATTCACACCGTCGTTGTGTATCGAAAAGGTGGCCACGCGAGCTACGCCACTTTATCAGATTGCTTACGACACGACGCAGCAGCTGTTTTGGCACATTTAGGGCCAATTTTTGAAGAAATCAAAGAAATTCCACCGGAAGAGATACATTTCTACAGTGACAGTCCATCTACCCAGTATCGGAATAAAACAATTTTTTATTTAATCAGTACGCTGATTCCTCAAATGTTTCCTACGGTCAACTACATTACATGGAACTACAGTGAAGCAGGCCACGGTAAGGGCGCCTGTGATGGTGTCGGCGCGGTAATTAAAAGAACTGCAGATAGGCTAGTCGCTCACGGCAACGATATACCCGACTTATCTTCACTTCTTAGTGCACTCAAGGGGGCGGAATTGAATGTTAAAATTCACCAAATCACAGCCGTTGACTGCAAAGTAAGCAGCAATATAAAACCTTTCGTCGGCACCATGAAAGTTCGTCAGGTTGTCTGGGAAAAAGCATCTAACACCTCCTTTAGGTCTTCCTCGTGCTTTCAATGCAAAGGCAAGCCTTGTGTGTCGTATCATCTGGGCTCGCTCGAATTTGAAATGAAACAAAAACTACAAATCGAAGATTTCTTCACTGATGAGTCTAGCCAAGAGAGCATGCAACAAGTGCACACCTTCACCGTAAACTGAACTTGTGAAAGCCACCCTGACTCTTGAGGGGAATATTTAATGTGTTGAAGGGTTATTCTTCAAACATGGTCGGAAAACACTAGCATATATATTTTTTTTTTTTTTTTTTTTTTATGTTGTTAATTTTTTCCTCTCCAAACGCTGTCAGCCGTTCTTTGAGTAAAAATAAACTTCTCCAATCATGCAGCAGCGACGGACTCCTGATATTTGTCAAGAAATTTGCGAATTACAAAAGAGAGCATCCATGCAAGAGAGCGTGGAGGCAGATCTAGAGAATATGTTTGTGGAGCACGACTGGGTGTGGGTTTTATATGACTCAAAGAAGTATCCGGGTGAAATTTTGGAGATCTCTGAAACAGACGGCATTAAGGTATCTGCCATACAACCTGTAAATGAAGAAAGAAAAATTTACAAATGGCCAGCCCGGCCGGACATCTGCTGGTACAGTAGGGACGATATTGTAAATAGGACACAACCTCCGCGACCGTTGGCCACCGGCTCAAGGACCGGCGCCCTCTACACCTTTAAATGACTTTGTTTTTGTAATAAATCTCAATTTTTATTATAGTAGCATTCTGCAAAGTGTATTATCTATTTCATTGTGATCCTTGTCCCTTTCATGGATAAAAGTGTCCCTGTCGTGGATGTTCTCTCAGTTGTCTAATTATTGACAAATGTCACCGAATTTTTCCCTTTCTAATGATAACTGGAAATGTGTCTCCAGGATTTCTTTTCGCACGTCCTCAATAATGATCATTTTCTCAATAATTTTGCTCAATAAATCTATTTCATTGCGATCTTTGTCCCTTTCATGGATAAAAGTGTCCCTTGCATGGATGCTCTCTTTTGGAATTCGCAAATTTCTTGACAAATATCAGGAGTCCGTCGCTGCTGCATGTTTGGAGAAGCTTATTTTTACTCAAAGAACGGCTGACAGCGTTTGGTGAGGAAAAAATTAAAAACATAAAAAAAAAAAAAAAAATATGCTAGTGTTTTCCGACCATGTTTGAAGAATAACCCTTCAACACATTAAATATTCCCTCACAAGTTCAGTTTACGGTGAAGGTGTGCACTTATAAAGCTTATGATGATAAGTGCCGACCGGTCTAAACGTGATGTTAATGGGATGGTTTTGGAATTTTCGTAATGTAAGCATATGCGCAATATATCAAAAAGTCTTCACTGTACATTGGACTTGTTAAAGCCACTTATGAAAGCCCAACAGTCTCTACACAAGTGGCAGCAGAACTTTTTTTTTTTTTTTTTTTTTTTTTTTTAATCTGGGTTTTCAATTAATGACAATTTTCAGTTCCTGGCGATTCTGGCGATGTTGAAGCAGGTGTCCCTACAGCCACCTTTGTGGAGGAGGTAGAGGAGGAGAGAGCACCAGTTAACTCTTCCACAAATGACGCTGATTACTATCCTCCCGACTCGTCTTCAGCGGGTAAGAGGAAACAGTTTTATGTCCGTTCACAACACGGTACAAGTATATTAGAATTATCTCAGCTATCAGTCGTCCGATCGAGTTGCTGGTTTTTATGACCATCGTTTGTGTAAAGTGTTAAATATTTAATTGTTCTGAAATATAATATGTCTTTTTAATGTCAGTCACCAGCCGATAGTGTGGGGATTTTACGATCAAGTGATTGTTGTTGGCAAAAATCACTCGATCGTAATATCCCCATAATATCGTCTAGTACCTGACGTTAAAAAGACATTATAGTTTCAGATCAAATAAATAATCATTAGTTTCCTCAAATTAAGGTAAAAAAAAAACTGCCAAGAAACATCTCTCTGTAGTCACCTTAACATTAACGTGTCAGCAAATATTTATTTAGTCTGAAATATTACTAATTTGCCTTCTTAACGTGAGTCACTATCCGATAGTGTGGGGGGATTTCATGATCGAGTGATTTTTGACAAATTTTTTTGCGGACAAAAATCAGTTTGTCTTAAATTCCCCACTCTATCGGATAGTGACTCACGTTAAAAAGGCATATTATATTTCAGACTAATTAAATATTTGCTGCCACGCCAATGTTAAGTCTTAGAGTGACTATGGAGAAATATTTCTTGGTGATTTTTTTACCATCGTTTGAGCAAACTGTTGATTATTTATTTGTTCAGTTAATCTGTTAAAAATACATTATTTTTCTGAACAAGGTGATATAATCTAATGGACGAGTGTTCTGGTAAACCCGGTACTATCGTCTGGGGCTTTTTTTGCCTCAACTTCCAAAAATTAGCGAGAGAAATTTAATCAAATTAGTTAAAAATAACTCCGTAGTAACAGCTCCATATTTTCACATCACGTTGCAAATTTCTTTCAGACAGTACCCCGAAAAAGAAGAAAAAACGGGATCAGTCTCGAGAAAAGTGGTCTACTCCTTCTCGAACGACTACAAACAACTTCTTCCTTGAGAACATAATCAGCAAACGACTCCCGAAAGTTTCAGAGGTGCGAGCGTTCCTGCGGCAACAAAAATCTCCTATAAATAAAAGGAGTGAAGGGTCGGTAAAGCTGCATATCGCGAGACAAATCGAAAACTACACAAAAGGCGGCACTGTCGTTGGTCTGTCTCCGAAATTCAAAGATCCTAACACAGCTGCTGTGAATTTCAACTAAAAACGTAATGAAAATATACCGGGTGTCCCCCGTCCATTAGAATTTTCTCAGCTATCAGGCATGACATCGAAATGTGGGTTGAAAGTTCATTATTATGTGGGGGCTTAAGAATAATTGTCGGAAAATTATGAAATTTTTTGGGAGGCCCCCCCCCCCCCCCCCAAAACTCTTTGGCCCCCATGGTGGACTGGCGAGGGCGTAGCGAAAGTCTATCGCTGGAGCTGAATTCAAAGTGAGAAAAGCAATTGTGAAATGGAGGGGCAGCCAAGGTTATATAAGCACCGGCCTGAGCAGGTGCCGCTAGTAGCGTGCAGATTACCGGGGAGGACAGTCAGTGAAAGTGATTTTAAAATGATATCCACATTCGCTGCCGTGGTCGCTTGGAATATAGCGCCTTCGTCTGTAACTGTGAAACTACGCTTATCTTTGATCAAATTTATAATGGGGTTGTACATATTCTGGAGCTAGGAAATTTTTAAGTCTTCCTAGCCCCTTCATTGTCTTTCAGACTTTCAGAAGTTATTGCTAGATCCTGCAATTTTCTTCTAACGTTAACGTCCTTTCGGCATGCCTTCCGCTCCCAAAGGTCTCTTCCGAATTCGAGGAAACTGTTTTCAGACTTTATTGCGTGCCCTTTGTCCCCTTGCAGTGGGTCGTTAATCAGCTTCTAAGTATTTGTTAGAAACATTGGGCATTAAATCATTATTTTCCGACAATTCTTTGGCCCCCACATAATAATGAATTTTCAAACCTCATTTGGATATCACGTCTGGTAGGTAGCTGAGAAATTTCTAATGGACGGGTGGTCAGGGACACCCGGTAGGTATATACAATATTAGTAAGCATTGAATAACGAGGGACTCTTATCAACAGTCAGTTTTATCAAACGGCTGTCAGTAAAATAGGCCTATGTCAACTAACAACTCTCCACAGTCAATCTTAATTGCAGATGCAGAGCAGTTTGTTAACGTATACCTATTAGGTAATGGTAGGATTGGAAGAAGTAAAATTACAGGAACTTAACGTCACGACGCGACCCTTTAGTCACACAAATGTAAGGCCGAAAGGCCGTTTTCAGTACTACCTATTCCGAACTAATTTTAAGGGTGGTTCCAAACCCACCCAGAAACATTACAAGTGTTACCCAAAATTCTTTGATACACAACCCTTAGTTCCGTCGAAATTAGAGATAGTAGTAAGCTCTCACTCAGTGAATCCTGTAGAGGAGAAAATACCTGTCCAAAGTAGCTATCAAAAAGCTCGTAAAACATTAGCAAAACGAGACAGATCTTTGGTAGACTTTGAAAAGTGCTTCGGCCTTGCACTAATTGTTCTTGAAGGCCAGTTTGATTGTTTATTATCGTACAGAAAAAGAAAGCAGAGCAGGTTATACCGCTCTGTAGCGAGGGCTTAAGAATATCGCTATTAGCTTTTTCGCTACTGTCTCCGTATAGGTACATGCTAATAAGTACGGTAAGTCGGTAGGACTGACAAAATGTGGATTCCCATGATCCCCCTGAGTCGAATCAAAAATTGAGATTGTTTCCTTCGTGCTGTTGTAGATAGGTGGTATACATAGACGCATCCATCAATGTTGACGTGTTTGCGTTACAGGTACATCCCGCACTCGCAGTCACAGTCGCAGTCAGAGTGAGTACCTGCCTACCTATCACCTAGTTTAGTAAGTATTTAGCTTCTGTTTCATTTTTTTTTGTAGTGTTCAACTGGCTGAGAGTCGTGGCCCCCGGCGAGTGGTGGTTGAGTCGACACCAATGGATGACACCGCGGAACCAGTCGTCCCCGTAGACGAGGACGTGTTACGGAACGTATGCAAGTCACTAGCTACCTACCTAAAATTGCGAAATTAATGCTGAATTCGCATACGTTCAAAATTTGTGAGAAAACTATGAAATATTCTGAAATACCTACAATAAGTGGGTACCTTGCTAGAAAGTGAAGTGTTTGCGAAAAAAATCACTCGGTTTCCTCAAAAAGTGTGAACGTCGCAAGTTGTTATTTTTTTATTACAATTTTGTTGTAGGCGACGTGTGGTGCCGGCGGTGGTCGCGGCGGTGACTCAAGAAAACAGACCACCTGACGATGAAGCGACTCCTGACACGCCTGTGGAGTGGCTTCACGCGTATGTACCTACCTGCCTACATATGTTTTGCAAAAGCGTCGCGAAATCTCATTGACGAGACACAGTGCGTCATAATATATAATAATGTGGATGCATTTGTCTTGTGTGTGCAGAGAATCAGGCAACTCGAACTTGAAGGCGGGCTAAGTTTGTGGCAGCGGAACGCTGTCGCAGCTGCCCTTGATGGACGTAACATCTTTCTCGTCGCGGCGGAGCCGAGCACTCCGTTCCTCGTTGCGACACTTCTGGCTCCAGTGGCGCGCGTCACCGTTGTCATCTGCCCTCTGGTCGTTGAAATCAGAGCGCAGGTAAGTAGCAGATAGGTTTCCTCACAAAGAAATGAAAATTACTCAAAAAATTTCTTATTTTCATCAATTACTTGATCATTGCAGGTTCAACAGCTGACGGAGCGAGGAGTGCGGTGCCTAGATGTGGGAGTAGCAGGGTTCACCGCCATTCTAGACGATGACACACGTCTCATGTTTTTCACCCCGGAGAGGATTCTTACGGGGGCGTCCGGAGCCTTCCTACGACACCTCACGTTGGTTCAGAGGAGGTTGCACCGGTTCGTGGTCGCCGAAGCTCACGTCGTTCTGGAACTCGGCGACTACCGTCAGGCGTGCGTCGAGCTCGGCTTCTTGAAGCATGGCCGGAAGTGCCGACGACGTGTGCGACTGCGAGTCCGGCGCACCGGCAAGAGATCGCCGCAGTCCTGGGATTGGCACGGGTTGCCGCCTTCGTCTCGACGTATGAACGGCGCAACAACATGGTCTTCCGTGAAGTCAGGGTGAGACGGAGCTTCGAGTCGATGATGGCCGCCATCTACGAGGACCTGCGGCGGCGCGCTCCCCCCGAGACGGCTATAATCTTCTCGTCAACCCGTGGCGAAGCCACAAAAGTCGCCGATCATCTGCGGCTGAGGGGAGTGGCGAACGTTGCCGTGTACCACGGAGGCCTCGCGGAAGACCGAAGGCGGGTCTTCGTCGACGAGTGGCTCGCCGGTGCGATCCGTGTCATGTCTACGACTGCGGCGCTGGGCATGGGTGCCCACATCCGGAACGTGACTCGAGTGATTCACACCTCGGCTCCTCGATCTGTCCTGGCGTACGCGCAGGAGTCTTCACATTGCGGCCGTGATGGACAGCCAGCCGTGGCGACGGTTTGGTTTGGTCACGTCGACGTGGGGAGACTCATCTGGCCGTACGTGACAAAACACTCGGCGACCGACGTCGTGCGCAGGGCGAGCGACGACGATTGGACGGTGGCGCAGTTGCTGGATGACATGGTGACGTGTCGTCACGAGCAATTGCAGCTGTTCTTCGGGGAGCCGGTGGGCGTTCAGCGGATGCGCTGTTGCGACAATTGTTGTCGCAATCGGGAACGGCTCCATCGGCGAGACTGCAGCGTAGCTGTCCGCTCGCTCGTGCAGACTGTGATCCGTGACCTGACGGGGACCCCGACAACAGACGGTCTTGTGAGGGAAGCGACCGGCAGGGATCGTCCTAGGGTGACGTCGGTGGGGCAGCCGGCACTGCGAGGATGGCGCCACGACAACGCGTTGCGGTTCCTCCGCATGATTATCGCCCTACGACACCTTGCCGAGGTTCTCGAGCCACGCGGTGGCCACCATGGTGGATTCGTCGCGAGGATCACCATCGGCGAGAAAAGAGGACATGGTATTCAGCGGATGGACCGGTACCTACTAGAGGGTATATAAACCATAATATGACAATGGTTCTCCCTTGCTGGAAGGAAAACGAAGATATTCTGCCGGATGACACTGTTTGGCTGGAAAAAGAAGATATATATGCAGAAGGTAGGCCATTGTTCGAGGCTATGAACAAAAGGTTCCGAGAATTCGCCGTCCTTTCGGCCCGGATCATCGCAACGCTCCGTTCGTGGCTCTTATTGGTGGAACAGGAAGGCCATAAAGTCCGTGGGATGCCACCCTCCAAAGATATGCAGGCTTCGGTGAAACTCTATCCCGCAATTTATGGATGGGGAATTGAATTCAGCAGTCTTGCCTACTGGGACGACTCCTGCAGTGTCATGTGGAAACCGAATGAAGCCGCTGTCCCTTATGAATTGGGTAGTGAATCAAGGAATGAATCCATCCAACATTGTCGCCTGCTAGAGCGCTTCTTAACGGTATTTTCCCCGGGCCACGGAACGGCCAACCAAATCGCGTATTCACTAGAGCCAACGTAGCCTATGTTGACCAATGGCGCTACGCATTTTACATGCCAGATTCTCCTTCAGAGCCACGTGGTCATTTACAGGAGAATTCTGAGAATCCTGCTCCGAGGCCCAGTGGTTCTCGTGGAAGGAAACGAGGTGATGGACGATCGGTAAGGTTATAATGTTAGGTACAATCATCTATAACGAATATTAAATCTCACAGATAGTCTCAAGCAGAGCTGCCGGCATTTGTAACTCAGCCTAACCAGACCTGACCTACGCTAGTGAGGCCTAACCAGCATTGGGCTGCAAATGCAAACTTAAATATTATTTGAGAACACCAACAACAACAGTCGGAGTTCGTGTCTTGCAAATTTAGAAGGTATGCCACACCTCTGTTGCCACGAAAATCCGTTCCAAGTTATGGGCATGGGTTTTCTGCAGGCCTGGTGCCCCAAGCAACTCTTTCAAGAGGAGATGGACCCAACAACCTAACGAATAAAGCATCGCGGCACCTCCGCTCTACTCCCCAGTTACAGCACCAGCATCTTTACCCCGTATCAGCTAGAATTTCATTTTAATTTTCTTTCATGAGTACAGAAGATCTTAGGTGTAGGTCCCGGTGCAGGCAAGGCACGTACCCAGAAACGTAATAAGATAGCATGGGGTGTGGTTCAACTCTGGGCTAGTAAACATGACCAACAACTTCCTGAAGCCTCATTCCAGTGAAGGAATAGTTTATTGCGTGTATTGACTCCAATATATTAGTAGACAATTAGTTGATCAGATTGATACATAGCCGAAAATCTACCAGCACCCAACCGTGCCGGGTCCCAGACCCGGACACGTGTGCTACTCATGAAAACCTGGCTAATTTCAACGGGAGCATAGTACAGCCAAAGTGTTTATCACAAGACCAGGAATTCTAGCTAATTATCCTACCTACATGTTTGCTCCAAATTAATCTGTTAACAAATAAATCAATATTTAAATAAGTTATCGAAGAGAAATCAATAACAACCCCCTCTGTTGGTGCCCGAGGGAAATACCTCGAAACCAGAATTCGAACACCAACAGAGTGGTTGGAAAGTAAGTAAGGTAGGTGGAATCCCTACACCAGAATGAATTCCAGAATTCGGGATGGCCAAAGAGTGGACCAGTGGACGTTGGACCAGTTAAGACCTACCTAATCGAACACCACAGTGATAACACCACATAACAACAATTTTTTTTCCAGCTCATGTTGGCAACGTATTGACGATCCCAGCTAATTTGGCACTGATTTGCAACCTCAGGACCGCCTCGCCTCGGCAAGAACTTTCGGCGGATATAAACTGTCCCGCTACCCTCAGATACTTCAAGAGCGATATGGGTCACCTCGAACGGGTGAGCATCAGTGACATATTGTCTTCATTTTGAATGTTTAATTCTCCAAATGGGTTCCTTAATTGCACAAATATACAGTGACTATTTAATGTTCAGGTGTTATGAACAATATTATACTCGATTGTATATTATCGGTTATCGAGGTGGTTGTGGTTGTAGATATAAAGATGGCGGTTCCATATTCTAAAGTCATTGTCATTATTACTTAACACTCTGCGAACGGCAGTGTCTAACAGACACTGTCCGCGGCCCAGCGATACTGCCACGCAGTCATCGACTACTGTCAATTCTTGATATTGGAATGCGACAAAAGCGCGGCGACGCTGCAAAAGGAGGGCGTCTGCAGTGTTTCAAAAGACTTTTACAGGCTGAGGCAGCATCAAAAATCATCAATCTCGCTGAGCTGTCACTGAAGACCTCAAAATTTCCATTTTGTAGCAACAACAGACATATTAAGATATAAATGGTAGGGGAAATGGAAATTGATGTTGGCGACCCAGGAATTGCACGAGATGCAGAGTTGATGAAAATAAGACACCTCGCTGATTACGTTTGTGAAAAGTTCTTGCTTGTAAAACTCCAAGACCTTAAGTTTGATTTTGACACAAATACCATACTTTCAGGCTTTGTCTTCACCACCTATTCATACTTAAGAAGGAGCAACAATGCAAACAATCAATCAGCTGAAAAATACTGGGCCTACATTCAAAAACACGGGGATGTTTCCCTCACTGTGAAAGCGTTTGCAACTGATAAAAACTCAAGGATACAAGCCCTTTGATTTCAGAACGACTACTCCTCTTGTCGCAATGTTGACAACATTGCCCTCAAGTTTCACAGAAGTCCACATGGGAATGACTAAAGTGCCCGGAAAGACCAAAACTGGGAATGAGAGAGGTAAAAATATCACTACGCGCATATTCCGCTGCTCCATGGGGTGACTTTTCCGCCAGAGCGGAGAACATCTTTGTTAAGAGGGCTTGGGCCAATGACATTAGCCATAATGTTAATTGAGGAAAACACTTACAAGCAGAAAATAAAAGATGCGCTGCTTCAATCAATAAAACATCTCCCTAATGCCACAAGCATTGTTGAAGCCCTTTCAAATGGTACTTGGAAAAACACATCTCTTTTGAAGAATCTTGCAGACGTACTACTAGTCACCTCTCATAGGTCAGCGAGGAGGATCTATTTCCCAATTTTCGTGCTCAAAGGTATAAATGAGGACAATGTAAAAGGCTTAAACTTTACTGGGATCAAAGGAGCTCTGGTGTACCAAGGACTTGCTGGAGTTGAAATGGGGATGAAATGTAATGATGCCGAACTTGCATCACAGGCTGTCTTCCATGCAATGTTTGGGAGCAACATTGAGGATTTAGGACTCCTCTCCTCCATAACTACAAAGAAAGCCTGGAGGCAGCGCAAGGATTTCTCCGAATTCTTCAAGAGAAGGTCTGAGCAAGATACAAAAGCGGTGTTACTGCCCCACTTCTCTTACGTGTCAAACATTCTGACTAACACCAACGCCCAAATTAATTTACAACAGACCGCCGCCCAACCCCCCGTCCTATACGACCGCCCGACGACTGACCGCTTCCTAAAGGCAGCAGCGAATCAAAAGATAGTGTTCGGTGGAGCTCACCACAATATTAGGGCCTTTTGCAAGGATGTAGAGCGGCTGTTGGAACGGTTTTCCCTCTCAGAGCTAGAATTTTTGCGGGTTCTTCCTCACCTTCTCGTCAATCCCGCCCTACGATTTTACGAGCAGCACAAGGAGAGGTTCGTCTCGTGGAACGTTTTCAAACAGGAGTTCAAGACTTACTATCTAGAGGACGACCACGAAATGCAGCTCCGAAAATCTCTCTACGAGAGAAAACAAGGTCCTAGGGAAGGCCCGCAGGACTTTATTAGCTCGATGCGTTGCATGAATAGGGATCTAAATCAAAATGTCTAAGCAACATGCTGCAGTCAATCGTTGACCGACTAAAGAAAGTCATAGCCCAATCTATTTGGAATAAAAAAGATTGGAATGAGGCAGTTAAGCTGTCGTACGCTTCAATCGTTATATTTAATAGGAGGAGAGTGGGTGAAACCCACTCTCTGACCCTGGACGATTTTATAAAAATTTAAAGTCCCAAAGAGATTTGTGAAGTTGGTATGGAGGAAATAGTAGGAAAACTTACCGAGGAAGACAAGGGAATGTTAAACAGTTTCTTTCTCCTGGAATCACTGGGCAAAAACAACAAAAATGTGTAAACCCTACTGGGTGACATTACGTACCACGCACTTGCGCGCATTATCAAAGAACGGGAAACTGTTGGTGCTGTCAGCAGCGACAACAAATTTATATTCGCCCGAGGGCATGGGGCTCTGACACCACACGAAGGGACGGCCATTATGAGAGTCATGAGATAGGTAATGTTTAAAATTGAAATTTTGCAGAACATAACTTTCTCAGCCCATATATTACATGCGGCCGGGAAAGTAAAATAGTTGTAGATGTAGGTCAGCACATACGTTTCTTATTCCTTCGTCTCTTCGTCCTTCACTTTCTAGCGCACTGTTCGACAGGTACCTCGTCTTACTCATTGTACACATTTTTTAAATTACTGAACAATTACGACAGTTACTGTCCAAAACCCGAAAAGGGCAAAAATTCACATTCTTTGTAGTCACAACGGGCTGGATACAATGCTTTTACTATGTTCCAGGTACTTCCGGAACATTTATTTACTGTGCTAGGATGGCAGACATGGGGTTCGGGAAAGTGGCCGCCATGGCCTATTATTTTTACTACGGGTCCCCCCAAAAGTACGTTCAGGAGCAACTCGAGCTCCACCAAGACACTGTCATGTTCTGGTACCGTTACTTCCGGAATGTCATGAGGAGTGTGGTGGAGCACGGGTTGTTTCCTAAGTGGCTGGGGGGGCCAGGTGATATTATTGAAATCGACGAAACTATGATCCGAAGGAAAAGCCATAGCGGGCGATTACTAGCGCACCAGAATATGCAGGTGTGGGTGTTTGGCGGTAAGTCCGTTAACTTTCTTTTTGAAACTGAGATTCAGTGCGGAAACTGACTAGAGTGGTTACGGTTACACCATGATTAACGAGTCAGTGGGGTTGCTGTAAGTGAGTGAATGATTAGGTCAAAACCCTAAATACTAAATAAATGAAGTGGGAAGAAACACAATGCGAGGGAGAATTCCGACTAAAATGGTGGAGTATGGAATGGTGCAAAAAGTAGAAGTTAAAATCATCGAATCATCACCCCGTTCAGTAGGTAGCGATAACGTAGGATTAAAAGATCCCAGCTGAGCCTGGAATCTACCATGTCTGACAGAGTGGAAAATGACGCCCATGAGTTCCACACTTCCTATAGTTATAATTAAGGGTCCGACAACAGTCGCTCTTAACTTTCTCGCCCCGTATGATTTTTTTTTTTTTTGGATTTTTTTGAGATTTTTTTGCGGGCGTAATTTTTAAGCAATCCAAAATCGGTTGAAAATGACCCAAGAGCATCTATCTGAGATCACTCCTACCAAGTTTCATGGCTGTCATTCTATTACTGTAGTCCCAAATGCGTTCCGACCATTAAAAAACGTGGTTTCTCATTCTCAACTCATTTTCAACACTTTTTTGACAAAAACGGCCGTAATTTTCAAGATAACAAAATTCTGTTCGACAAATGTTTAAGTTACGTAGTTTTAAACAAATGTACCGAATTTCATGACAATCGGTCAATATATGTGAATGGCGCCGAAAGGATCAAACTTTCGCCAACCACTGTTTTCCCACCCTAAATTAACCATTAAGGGTGGGAAAAAAAATTTCAAAGAAAAGTTGTAGGTACTACTGTTAGTCGACCCTCAGAGAAAACCAACTTTCATCAGTTGCAATATTAAGGGAGTTATGGCCAAAAACCCAGTTTTCAAAAAGGTCCCCCCATTTCGCCCCCCTTCGTTCGATTTCCCCCTATAACGAACTCGACCGAGATTTTAGCCCCTTATATTTTATTAATTGATCAAAACCAATTTTTTTTTAAAAAAAAATACGGCTCCTAGCGTGTTCACAAGAAATTGAAATATATATAAATATATACTTTTGAACTGATGGTGGTTTTGGGATCCAGGGGTCATGAAACCAAGAACTGTGAAGAACTTTTTCAAAAGTGAGGCTACTGGTACGACTACAAAAGGTAGATTTTGCTTCGAAATCTACCTAGAAGTCCAGTGCCACTGCCTCTGGATTTAAATAATCAAGGTCTTGTTATTTCCTTCATTATTTTAACAATTATGACTCAAGTCTATACAGAGTTCGGGCAAACAAAGTTTGAAATGAGGCTGCTAGACAGTTCACAGCCTGTCCAACCGTTGTGTTGACAGAGCTCTGCCCGGTCTAATCTTTTGATCAGTCAGTTCCGTTCCGTCTCCGTTTCAACATATGCCAGTTCAGTTCCCCTTATAATTTTTACCTGTTGTGCTATTATTGACTGTTAACCTGTTACCCTGATATATACAAGCCTCCCTTCTCGGTACCGTGCTCCATCAACATCATCGTCATCAGGGTGGCCACCCCCTTCGTTCAAGCCGCCACCTACGCGGTTTACTCAAGCGATGGAGAAAAAAAAGTGCTTAGAGGAAAAGATGACGTATGGAAAGCTGCTAGAAAAGTTGCAGCCGAACACTTTGGAAAACTCCACGGACACATTGGCCGAGATCAAACCTCAGTCACCGTTATTAAAAAAAAAAAAAAAAAAAAAAAAAAAAAAAAAAAAAAGGTGGCCACCCCCTTCGCTTCAAGACGTCACCGGTACCGGTAAGCCTCCAAACCCCGATCAACCCCTTACAGTTAACATAAATTGGTCCTTCGAGTTTCCCAGTGTTTTTATTGGTATACACCATTTTTTATCCTCTGTACACTGTTCTGGCATGTGATCCTTAAAAAAGTTAGACATTGTCTGTGCTTTTACTGTTCAGTTACCTGTTAAAAATTAATTATGGCTCTATCTCATGATGTTATAGTTAAAATAAAATATGCAGAACTAGAAAATTTATTCTCGCGTCTATCTGGTCTAGTCGTGACTGCAAAAACTTATGGAAAAACCAAAGTTAATCTGTTAAAATCCAAAAGAGACTTAGCTTTTTCCATAAGGTCCGATATTTCAGTGATCGAAAAAGAATTAATTACTATAAATGCCCAAGTTGAAGCTGAAGCCAAAGTTGATTACTCAAAACCAGTTGCTCAGTGCGATCAGATGATCGAAGCTTTAGATGTTTTGTACTATGAAGCTCTTGATTACCAAAACAAGTCTAGTACTTCTAATCCAAGTGCAGCTCCAAATGCACCTCTCCCCCGAACTTCAGTTCTCAAACTTGAGCCAATAACGATACAGCCTTTTAAAAATGAAATTCTAGATTTTCCCCGTTTCATCCGTTTGTTCACTGCTGTTTATGATAAAAATTTAGGCTTGTCGGGTACTCAGAAATTTTTTTACCTTCAGCAATGCCTCTCAGACGACGCGTTAAGTTTGGTTAACACGTTCCCTCTCTCAGATCAAGGTTATATTGATGCCTTAGCTGCTCTGAAATCCAGATACGAATGTCCAAGAGCACTAGCTGCTGCTGTTACTCGTGAAATTTTGTCTTTTAACCCCGAGAAAAAACCTACAAAGGAATTTTTACACCAATTTCTGAAAGTTCATTAAGATCACGTTACTACTTTACGTAATATGCCTGAAATTGAGAACTTAGGTGACTTCCTACTGTTCACGTTAGCCATAAAAAATTTGGATCCTCTGACTAGAAAATTGTTTGAGTCTCATTTTGCAGATAAAGCAAAAAAAATCCCGTCTTATGATGATCTCATCAAATTTGTCACTAGACAAGCTAGCACTCTCGACTTGCTCTCAGAAGAAAAACAGAGTTCTGACAATACGTCGCTCCGTAATACCTCAAATAATTTCTCATCCCAAAAGAGAAGTGAAAAACCTATTTACAAATCGCTACATGTTTCCTCAAGTGAGTCAAGGTCACAGAGTACAAGCTCCTCTACTCCGAACAAGTCGCAAGTTCAAACTTCGCAAAAACCGTCCAATCCGAATGTGTCACAATCAGTTTTCAAACCAAATTGTGTTTATTGCTCAAAAACTCACGGTCTTGGTTATTGTAATACATTCCTGAATCTGTCACTTACTGAAAAAGGTAATTGGGTCACTAAAGCAAAAAGATGTAAAAAGTGTCTCTCCCTATCCCATCCTACTGATAACTGTTCTTCCAAAAAGAACTGTCACTATTGTCATTCTGCTGAGCACAATTCAATGTTGTGCCCTGACAAACATAAATCTGTCTCTGAAAATAACTCTGATTCTGATAAGGCACTGACATGCCTATCTGTCCGTCAACCTGAGCCTGTAAGCAATCCTGTCGTGCTATTAGGTACTTTTCAAGCTCTGGTATCTACTGATTCCGATACTGATTTCCTAGTTCGATGCCTGTTAGACACAGCTTCGACTAAAAGCCTGATCTGTCTCTCCACCGTCCAAAAAATAGGACTTCCTGTCTCTAATGAAAAAATTACACTATCTGGTATAGGTAATAAAACTGTCAACACCCTAGGTTCTGTCCAGCTAACATTAAAATCGCGATTTAACCCAAATTCAAAAATGAATGTGAAAGCTCATGTTCTTCCGACAATCACCAACGAGTTACAACCTGCTAAACTACCGAAATCTATTCTAGAAAAATTATCAAAATTTCAACTTGCTGATCCTGAAATCATTCAGTCGAGTGATACCAGTTCAAAACTGAAAGTCGATATCTTGTTATCTGTTGGAGATTCTATGAAATTAATTGCAAATTCCCAAGGTCACAACCCAGAGAAAACTGATACATCCCTGTTCAGTGTAACATCCCCATTTGGCGATGTAGTAATGGGGAACCTTGATCTGTCTTACGAGAATGAAATCATTCAATCTCACTCAACTAATTTGTCGTTAGCCTGTGTGGATTGTAACTCGGCGGTAACTGAAATCAAAGAGTTTTTTTCTTTCTGAATCTATTCCTGAAACTGACAAAGAAACCCTACTCATGAATGAAACAGAAATATTTGCTGAAAATCATTTTAAAGATACTCATATGAGGTCAAATTCTGGTCAGTTTATTGTCAGACTCCCGTTTCTACCAGATTCAAATGTCTCCTTAGGAAATAATAGGTCAAAAGCATTAGCTTGTTTCTTTAGCCTCGAGAAAAAACTAAATCGTAATCCCTCTGATTATGCCATTTATCAAACTGCACTCCAAGACTTTTTCGACAAAGGTCAAATTGTTGTGTCCGAAAACCAAAATCAATACATTCTCAATCAACACATTGTGATCAAAAACAGTACAAAAAAGGCAAAAATAGTTTTCAACCCAGCTGTCAAAGCAAGTTCAAACTACCCCTCCTTAAATGATACCTTAGTCTGTGGACCTAAGCTCCAATCAGAAATAGGTCAAATTGTTCTCGCTGCTCGTAGCGGACCTGTAGCCATGGCTTGTGACATAGATCATTTCTACAGATCTATCTCCCTTCATCCTGAAGACTCTGAACGCCTACATGTCTTTGCTCGTTTAGATGAGTCAGAAAAAGTTTCCAATTCTGGTAAAGTTACTGAATGTGCCATAACCCACCTGTGTTATGGTCTAACTTCTGCTCCATTCATTGCACTGAGATGTATCTCCCAGTTAGTCGAAGAAAACTCAAATATATACCCTGAAGCTACAGCTGTTCTTTCTAAATGTAGATATGTCGATGACATTTTCTATTCTGCTCCTGATGTACCTACTTGTGTGCAACTGAAAAACGACCTATGTCACATACTAGGCCAAGGTCAGTTCACTCTAGGAAAATTTGTATCCTCTCATCAAGAAACTTTAGGCATTGAAAATTCAATGCAATGTTTGCACCTCTCCGAAACCAAAACCGTACCAGTGTTAGGTTGCTTGTGGGATCCTGCGAAAGATAACTTCAGGTTCGAAACCTCTGAATTTTCCGGTACTGTCTCTCGTAGGAACTGCACTAGTTACCTTGCCAAATGCTATGATCCCCTAGGTTGGATCTCTCCTGTCCTATTTTCAGTCAAACGTTTTGTTCAGTTATTATGGCAAAACCATCCCGAACTCGGGTGGGATTTGCAACTCCCAGAAAAATCAGTTACTGAGTGGTTAAACCTGACTCAAAAAATGAATCTCATCCGTGAAATCCAAATACCTCGTTACTGTACTCTACCTAATTCAGAACAATATCTTTGCGTATACAGCGATGCTTCTAACTCAGGTTACTCTAGCACAGCTTATATTGTCTCTGTTTTACCCGATCAAACTCCAATCTGTAATCTTTTGTGTTCTAAAACCAAGTTAGCACCCCTATGTACTGTGAGAACTATTCCACAACTAGAGCTAGCTGGAATCGAGTTGAGTGCAAAGCTGATTCATTGGTTGGTAAATTGTGATCTACCGTTTCATTTTAAAGCCATTTATGGTTTCTCAGACTCGATGATAGCACTCGCTTACCTAAACATACCTGTTTCCAAACTAAAAGTTTATGTTGCTAACAGAGTGTCGAACACGCACAAGCTTACAGAAAATCAAAATGTAAAATGGATGTACTGTCCTACCAATGAGAATCCGAGCGATCTCTCGTGTCGCGGTCTCAATCCAGAAAATTTACTGAATAATGAAATGTGGTTTCACGGACCCTGTTCTCTCAAAACGAGTTTCCCTCCTGAAGGAAATCAAAACCCAAAAGAAAACCAAACTATCAGTACTGAACTCCCAGATGTTAAACAAACAGTCTTGTCTGTTCAAAATGTTGACGAACCAAATCCGATTCATGAACTATCAGAAAAATGTTCAAGCTTTTCTCGTCTTCAAAAAATCACTGCATACATTCTCCGTTTTGTAAAAAATTGTAGACTCCCGAAAAGTGAGCGAAACTTTTCCTCTATCAGTGCTACTGACTTGCATAACGCAACAATGTGTCTTGTAAAAAACGTTCAAAAGCAAAGTTTTCCAGATCTTTTAAAAAATCTAAAAAATGGTCAAAATTGTCCAAAAAACCTACTGTCTCTACAACCCTTCTCTGACTCTTCTGATCTGATTCGAGTTGGAGGAAGGTTGCGTAATGCTAATGTATCTTATGATACCAAGCACCCGTTACTGTTACCGAAAAACTGCAATCTATCAAAACTGTTGTGTAGGTACTATCATGTACTCGCTGCCCATGGTGGTTCTAACCTAAGTACTGGGCTGCTCAGAACTAAATTTTGGATAACTTCCGGAAAAGCGCTGATGCGGTCGCTAATTCATAATTGTGTCACTTGTGCAAAATGGCACCCCCGAAAACCAGCTCCCGTCCAAGGTGATTTACCTCTTTACCGATTTGAAACAACTTTCCCGTTTCGAAATGTTGTAGGCCTCGATTGTTTCGGACCGTATCCGTACAAATTAACCAATCGCAGAAATTCGCCAACTGCCAAAGTTTGGGGATTATTATTCTTATGTGAGCAAACCCGAGCGGTACACATAGAAGTCTTAACCTCAATGTCTACCAAAGCCTTTCTATCAGCTATTGACAGATTCTCTGCACGTAGAGGAATTCCAAAATGTTTCAGGTCAGATAATGGAACTAATTTTACTTCCGGCTTTAAAAGAATGTCAGAGCTATCAAAATGGTTAACTGAAAACTCAAATGAAATCATTTCCAGTCTAGCTTCCAGATCAATTGAATTCCTACACATTCCTGCCTACACTCCTTGGCAGGGAGGTTGGGAACCTCATGTGAAAAGTTTCAAAAGATTACTTAACTGCTTAGTTACAGAACCTCTCTACCAAGAAGAGTATATAACAGTTTTTACCAAAATTGAATCCCTTCTTAATTCAAGGCCATACTTGGAGCCCTCTACTGATGTAAAAGACAGTTTAGAATTGCTAAGCCCTGCACACCTACTTGTGGGAGGGAGTATGCAAAACCCCGTTACAAATTTACCGTCTAATAACGAATCCCCAAGAGAGCGTTGGGAACGTATCAACCAACTGGTAAATCTCTTTTGGAAACGATGGCATAAAGAAGTCCTACATACTCTGATGCTTAAGCTAAAATGGCCCAGAGCCAACCCCCAAAGTATTGTTGTGGGTCAGTTAGTCTGGGTACCCGATACTCGCACAGTCCCTGGGACCTGGCCCTTAGGGCGAGTTACCAGGATTTACCCGGGCACAGACAATGTAGTTCGGGTAGTTGACGTCAGTACAAACGGCGGCACCCTTCGCCGCGCAGTCCGTAATTTAATCACTGTACCTTGTTAATAAATAAAGGGTCCGACAACAGTCGCACTAAACTTTCTCGCCCCATGTGATTTTTTTTTTTTTTTTTTTTTTATTTCTTTGAGATTTTTTTGCGGGCGTAATTTTTAAGCAATCCAAAATCGGTTGAAAATGACCCAAGAGCATCTATCTGAGATCACTCCCACCAAGTTTCATGGCTGTCATGCTATTACTGTAGTCCCAAATGCGTTCCGACCATTCAAAAACGTGGTTTCTCATTCTCAACTCATTTTCGACACTTTTTTGACAAAAACGGCCGTAATTTTGAAGATAACAAAATTCTGTTCGACAGATGTTTAAGTTACATGGTTTTACACAAATTTATCAAATTTCATGACAATCGGTCAATAAATGTGAATGGCGCCGAAACGATCGAACTTTGGTCCAGAACGGCCGTAATTTTCAACCAATTCAATTTTAGTTGAAAATGACCTCGAAGCATCTATTTGTCAACACACATACCAATTTTCAGTGTTATAGATTGAAAAGTGTACCGTCGGCGCTTGTCTAAGTAACCAAAAACACGATTTTTGAATTATTTTGGCGGTTTTTTGACAATAGCGGCCGCAATTTTTGACCAATCAAAAAATCCTTAAAAATGCCCCTCGGCAGTAATTTTAGACAGGTCCATACCAAATTTCATCAAAATCGGATGAACGGTATAGGCGCTAGAGCACTGCACGGACTGACGGACTGACGGACTGACGGACGGACGGACAGACTTTTTCCAGAAACCACTTTTTTGGACTCAGGGGACCCCCAGGATCATGGGAAACCCAAAATCTCAATTTCGAAATTTTGCACGAAAACAATACTTTCTCGCCATATATGGCTAGCGAGAAAGTAAAAATGGGCAATATAGACAGTTCACAGCCTGTCCAACCGTTGTGTTGACAGAGCTCTGCCCGGTCTAATCTTTTGATCAGTCAGTTCCGTTCCGTCTCCGTTTCAACATATGCCAGTTCAGTTCCCCTTATAATTTTTACCTGTTGTGCTATTATTGACTGTTAACCTGTTACCCTGTTAACCTGTTACCCTGATATATACAAGCCTCCCTTCTCGGTACCGTGCTCCATCAACATCATCGTCATCAGGGTGGCCACCCCCTTCGCTTCAAGACGTCACCGGTACCGGTAAGCCTCCAAACCCCGATCAACCCCTTACAGTTAACAGTTGCCCCAACAAAGAAAAACTTTGTTACCATTTTTCTCAGTGCCCCACTGCGCTCTATCAATCTAGCTTCTTCCCGGGTGGTCTAGAGATCTCAGGCTCAGAAAGGTTTGGCTGGTTGGCTACCTTAACGCCTGGCACCCGAATTCTCCTCCTCGCCTCTGCCTGTTTTGTTACCAGATTTGACATGCTGTTTGACACGTCATTCGGCGGTTCAGTTGTTGCCATCCAAAACTCATACGATCCTTTCGGTGCTCTAGCATCAAACTGTACTCTCACTCATCTTCTCTTAATTCCTCCTTATAAGTACCTGCGCTGCGTTATGTTTTATCACCTGTACCTTCATCATCTATACGTGTACCAACTGTCAGCCTATTTTCACCAGAATATCCAAGTTTTGGTGGGTTATAATTTTATGCGGTTTCACTCTCAGCGTGACACTTTAACGCCAGTTCGAAAATATGATTTTAATGTCAGAAATGTCCTTATGATCCGTGGAAAATATGGCGTTGTAACGGAGAATCCTATTCTAAGCTAGTATTAAATGGGCATATCCCCTATTGTATTGTATGTATTTTGGAATGAGGGTGAGCAAAGGGTGGTGGCACCTGGTGGGGGAAGGCTGAAGGCTTTCCAGTCCCAACAATTTTTTCATACGGAATGTAAGATAATGTGAGTGTTTTCCGCAGTTCCTGCAGCTGGGTTGTGTCCAGTCTTTCAGATACCAAATATTCTCGGCAGTGGATCGAATAATGGTGATAAATGTAATAATGACGGCGGACTTAAGTAATAAGGGCAGAGGATGAAATAAGGGCACAAGCGGACATTACTCCCATAAGTCAGTGCCGCAGTATATTATGAATATGATTTTTGAGGAAGCTACTGTAGCTACTGTCAGCCCTTCACAAATCATTCCCCTGGCATCAGATAGAACAAGGCTTAGCCACATGGACTCAAAGGAGTTTGCGCCTAAGAAAACCGCTCGGATTTCACGGACGACGTCCTTCCCCTCGTCACCGGTCCAGGAAGATGCAGAAGCTGACAGACCAAGTGGCACAAGTGGCAAGCATTTCACCATGCTCACAGCCTCCTGGGGACCGGTGAGTCTATCAAATGGAAATATTTTCTTTCCCAGTCATTGGCAGATAGAGGTAGGTCTGTCACCCACAAAATTAACATTGTGAGCAGCAAAAGGTCTGTTGGACCGATTTGGACTCATCAGTTAGGTAGGTACTTGGTTTCCGTACTTACGTGGTAGAAACCCATCATTTTTCACAGAGTTTTTGTGTGTAGGGTCTTAATTCGTTATGGCGGGAACCCCCAAAAAATCTTGGAATAGTGTTGGAATTTTTCGAAAAATTAGCCCTTTTCACGAGTAAAATAAATGGTAGGTAAATCGACAATGGTCGCACTTGACTTTCTCACATTTTTTTTTGCGCTACTGAAAAATGAAGCGTTTAATTTTTTTATGGATTTAATTTTTTTTGCCACAATGTTGATTTTATCACAAAGATATTTCGCACATACCTACCTAGGTAATAATTTTAGACAACAAACGTTGAAAATGAGTCCGAAGCGTCTATCTGAGATTGTTTTCACCAATTATCAAGATTATCAATCCGTTAATGTAGTGTCAAATCCATCTCAAATAAGCAAAAACATGATTTTCAATTTTTTACTACATTTTAATAATACCTATGGGCCGGAATTTTGAATTGATTGAAATGTTCTTTAGCAAATCCTTATTTAATGGTGTTTAGCACAAGGTTATTGATTTTTGTGAAATTCCGGAGAATACTGTTCATGGGGCCTAGGTTTTCACGTGCGGGCCGATTTTGGCCCAAATATTTTTCCCAACTCAAAAGTGAGCAAGATAATCCTGGACCACCTAATTGGGAACACTATTGTGAAATTTGAAGGTTTTAGCCCTATAACTGTACCTGATCAAGAACACGAATTTTAATTTTTTTTTTTTGACATTGTTTGACAGTAGCTAAGTAATCAAAATTAAAATAAAGGGTCCGACAACAGTCGCACTTAACTTTCTCGCCCCGTATGATTTTTACTTTCTCGCCCGTATGGGCTGAGAAAGTTATGTCTTCGTGCAAAATTTCGATTTTGAGATTTTGGGTTTCCCATGATCCTGGAGGTCCCCCAAGTCCAAAAAAGTGGTTTTTAAAAAATGTCCGTCCGACGTACGTATGTAAATATCTGGACATGTTTTTTGATAAATTTTGATAACTCAAAAATTGCGCCTGCTATGGTCAAAAAAAGGCAAAAAATCGTGTTTTTTGACAGTTAAGAAGGGCTGGAAGCTACCTATATCAAGTGGGAACCTTGAAAATTTGCGAAAGTGTTTTTGAATAGATGCTTTTAGGTGTTTTACAATCACTTGGAGGTGGGCCAATAACTTGGCCCAGTTTTGGCCCAAACGCGTTGGTCGTCACTCCGATAGCACTATTCGATCGATTTCAATAAAAATTGGTAGGGAGGTGTACTTTAACCTAGTTTGATGTTTTACCGAACGAAATTTATCCAACATAATAATTATGGCCAATATTGGCATTATCGTAGGAAAATTTTCCAAAAATGGAAATCGCGTTTTTGATTGGTTCAGACGGATTTGCAACAACCCTAATCGACAGATTTCCTTGAAAATTGGTGAAAGTGGTCTCAGATAGATGCTTCAAGGTCATTTTCAATAGATTTTCAATTACTTGAAAATTAAGGCCGTGACATGGAAAATAGAAAACACGTACTTTGCGCGTCGAACGACACTTCACCATTTGACGGATATGTTTGAAATCCGGTGAGTAGGTGCCTAAAATTATTGTCCAGTGTATGGCAGAATATTTTTTAGAAAAAGTTAAAATTTTGGTCCAAAAAAAATTAATTACGTAAAAAAAAAATCAAAATTTTCGATAAAAATTGCGAGAAAGTCAAGTGCGACCATTGTCGGACCCTTTATTTTTTTGGGGGGGGGGGGGGGGATTTTTTTGAGATTTTTTTGCGGGCATAATTTTTAAGAAACCCAAAATCGATTGAAAGTGACCCAAGAGCATCTATCTGAGATCACTCCTACCAAGTTTCGTGGCTGTCATTCTATTACTGTAGTCCCAAATGCGTTTCGAACATTCAAAAACGTGGTTTCTCATTCTCAACTCATTTTCAACACTTTTTTTGACAAAAACGGCCGTAATTTTCAAGATAACAAAATTCTGTTCAACAAATGTTTAAGTTAAGTATTTATAAACAAATGTACCGAATTTCATGACAAACGGTCAATATAATATGTGAATGGCGCCAAAAGGATCGAACTTTGGTCCAGAACGGCCGTAATTTTCAACCAATTCAATTTTAGTTGCAAATGATCTCGAAGCATCTATTGGTCAACACACTGCACGGACTGACTGACGGACGGACAGACTTTTTCCAGAAACCACTTTTTTTGACTCAGGGGACCCCCAGGATCATGGGAAACCCAAAATCTCAATTTCGAAATTTTGCACGAAAACAATACTTTCTCGCCATATATGGCTAGCGAGAAAGTAAAAACAGTAACAACCAAAATTTGACACTGGCCGAAAAAGTTCAGTGCGACTATTGTCTGACCGACCCTTTATTCTTTGTTCTTTTTTGCAGCAACGACCAGGCAGGTGTTTGCGTCCATTGGGAATGACCGCACCCGCCAGACACTGCTTCAGATTTTAATTTTCCATGTTCACCCTGATTCTGTGATTTGCTCCGATGAGTGGAGGAGTTACTGGACTACAGCGCGATATTTCAGAGGTAACAATAGTTACAGCTGTAACGTCAATGACCGATATTTCAGAGGTAACATTAGTTACAGCTATAACGTCAATCAGGCCATTGTCGAACATTGTCGGACCCTTTATTTTTTTACATTCTGTACAAAACACTATTCTGTACAGGTCAGTAAAATCGGTCTGTCCATAAATGTTACGGTTAGTTCTCAGGCTAACTTTATGTTTAGCAGTTACCTGACGGAAAGAACCGGCAATGTATACTTTTAGTCGAAAATGAGATGTTTGCGTCATCTGTTGGGATTTTGGAGAACCTACCGGTTGACTCAAGGAGTGCCGGAAGAAACCAATCAATTCCTAGGAAAATAGCCGTTCAAAATTCGTATGAGGCGGAAAGAACTGGCTTTGTCCACAAACTGACGGAAAGAACTTGCATTGTCCATGGCGCGCTTCATACTGCGCATGCGCAGGTTGGCTAAGGTAGTAATGGCTGCTTGTGTTTCCAGTTGCAGTGTTTATTTTTTCAAAAATTATTTTTTATGATTTAAAGCAATATTATGTCAAGTTGCTAGAGTGAAGATATTAACCAGGGCAAGCCCTCTATAACGCGCAACGAGCAGAATGACCGAAGTCATGAAGAAACTTCGCTTGCAAAGTCACGAGCTAGGCGATCCATGCAAGTGCACACGATTAAAGTTTTTCGAAACAGTAAGCTTGGACAGCATGAAAGCTCAGCTACAACTTTTTAATGGACTGTATATATTACATACAATCATTCATAATTTCTGGAGCCGTCCTTTTTCACATAGATTTTTCAGATACCACTGATGATCAATTTGTCTTAAGAGGTTTCACAAACCGTCAAAAACTTTCGATTCAAAACTCACTTTTTCCGGTCAAAATTGACAATAAACATTGGACTAAAACAAACCGTGTATTGTTGATACTGGTGTCCATTTATTCATTGACGACCTCAAGCTGGGCTTCCCTGATTGTATAACTGGCCCGAAGAAGCTTGACAAGCCGGTAGACTACTTAAGTCATGAAGAAACTTCGCTTGCAAAGTCACGAGCTAGGCGATCCATGCAAGTGCACACGATTAAAGTGTTTCGAAACAATAAGCTTGGACAGCATGAAAGCTCAGCTACAACATTTTAATGGACTGTATATATTACATACAATCATTCATAATTTCTGGAGACGTCCTTTTTCACATAGACTTTTCAGATACCACTGATGATCAATTTGTCTTAAGAGGTTTCACAAACCGTCAAAAACTTTCGATTCAAAACTCACTTTTTCCGGTCAAAATTGACAATAAACATTGGACTAAAACAAACCGTGTATTGTTGATACTGGTGTCCATTTATTCATTGACGACCTCAAGCTGGGCTTCCCTGATTGTATAACTGGCCCGAAGAAGCTTGACAAGCCGGTAGACTACTTAAGTCATGAAGAAACTTCGCTTGCAAAGTCACGAGCTAGGCGATCCATGCAAGTGCACACGATTAAAGTGTTTCGAAACAATAAGCTTGGACAGCATGAAAGCTCAGCTACAACTTTTTAATGGACTGTATATATTATATACAATCATTCATAATTTCTGGAGACGTCCTTTTTCACATAGACTTTTCAGATACCACTGATGATCAATTTGTCTTAAGAGGTTTCACAAACCGTCAAAAACTTTCGATTCAAAACTCACTTTTTCCGGTCAAAATTGACAATAAACATTGGACTAAAACAAACCGTGTATTGTTGATACTGGTGTCCATTTATTCATTGACGACCTCAAGCTGGGCTTCCCTGATTGTATAACTGGCCCGAAGAAGCTTGACAAGCCGGTAGACTACTTAAGTCATGAAGAAACTTCGCTTGCAAAGTCACGAGCTAGGCGATCCATGCAAGTGCACACGATTAAAGTGTTTCGAAACAATAAGCTTGGACAGCATGAAAGCTCAGCTACAACATTTTAATGGACTGTATATTGCAAGACGTGCTCAAAACGAATTTGTAATGAGCACACCCAATTTCTATGTGTCTACATAGACATTCCAATTTTTATTTTTTTTTTATATTACAATACCTAGTAAAATACAGTAAAATTGTTTTCGTGCATGAGCCCCACCATAAGTACCGTACAGGTAGCCTTAAAAGTAAACAATAACTATGGGTTGAGCACAATGCTCCCGCGTGACCAACGGCGCTACAAAAATAAAGCGCGACCAACGACGGGTTAATGGTGGAATGCCTGATGAAATGCTATTAAATACATATACCATGCGTCGTGATGCGGAAAATACTTTTAGATACATGAGAATTATAAATGGCTCCTCTGGTGGCACCAAATGGTTCCACTCTAAACTACAAAAGAGATCCAACGGGGAGATATTATCCCAATTGTGGCATCAATTGTGACTCACTTATGGAATATCGTCATCGCATAGAATCTCCAAACCAATGGAAAGTATACTTGGCTTTTTTTTTTTTTTTTTTTTTTTTTTAACGTGCGACGTTCAGAGAACATATGCGCCGATGAGTTGGTATATTAGATGTTTTTGGCCGAAGCCGAAGATGAAGTGGCCGAAGCCGAACTTTGAGTTGTTATATCATCACCTTAGGGAAGTGACCTGGGACGATGTTGAGTGTGACCATGTGGATAAAGCAGTTGAAAAGTTCTATCAGCATCTTGACAACTGTTTAGAAAGATGTATCCCAAAAGGTAACAGTAGTGATAGGAGAAGTTTTCCGCCATGGTTCACTGGGGTAGTTAAAAAATCTTTAAAGGAGAAAGAACGACTAAGAAGAAGGTACAAACGAACTCAAAATAGTGATGATTACTTAATTTTTTCTGAGAAAAGGGCTCAGATCCGCCGGGATGTTAGGCGTGAATATAGGCAATACATGAACAGGTTAGAAAATGAGATCGTGGATGATCCCAATCAGTTCTGGAGGTTCACCCGTGAGACAAGGAAAGGGAATAGTCAGCAACCTGCACTCAAGTTTAAAAGTCAAGTGTTAGAGAAAAATGAGGAGATATGTCAAGCTTTGCACAACATTTTGAGTCTGTATACAGTCCAACCTGTCCACCCATTAACATGAACGAAATAATTAACTGTACTACTTTGCCACCAGAAGCCAGTATCCTTAACATCTCTAGAATTACGGAGGTTGATGTCAAATTAGCTATCAGAAACCTCAAGCCAAAGAAATCATGCGGGACTGATGGCATTCCTCAGTACATTTTTAAGGCTTATGCAGAACTTTTAGCTTATCCACTGAGTATTATCTTTAATATTAGCCTGAGACAATCTACGTTCCCCTCGATGTGGAAAAAAGCAGCCGTATGCCCTGTGCCAAAAAAGCCCGAGTAACCAATGTCGAGGACCATCGTCCTATCAGTCTTTTATGTACTCCTGCTAAGATATTTGAAGCTGTACTGTATCGTAATATTTTCAGTCATGTCAAACCTAGGTTATCTGATGCTCAGTATGGATTTGTTCCCCGACGATCAACCAGTAGTAACTTAGTTAACCACCTGCAGCAGATTACTGACACGGTCAATAATGGATCCCAGTTAGATGTAGTTTATACAGATTTTCAAAAAGCTTTTGACTCAGTTGAATTTCCTGTTCTCATTAAAAAACTCAGGGAGTTTGGCCTGTCTCCTGAACTGCTCAAATTCTTATGTTCTTACCTATATGGCCGCACGCAATATGTGAAGTTCAACGGTGTCCACTCTCTCCCGTTCAGTGTAAACTCTGGTGTTGGGCAAGGCTCAAAGTTGGGACCGCTTATGTTTCTTATTATGATTAATGATATTTCGGATGTAGTTAAGTACAGCACCCCCTCTCTCTTTGCCGATGACCTAAAACTCAGTATTGAGGTCACGGAATTGGCAAATTGTGAATTATTGCAATGTGATTTAGATGCTATTGTTGAATGGAGTGTTGTGAATCGTTTGAATTTTAACTTGAGTAAGTGCGCTATTGTAAGTTATAGTTTAAATAGGAATACGATTATCTTCAGCTACACGATGGGCAACATTGCTCTCGCAAGGCATACGGAAGTTAGAGATTTAGGAGTTATTTTTGACAGTAAGTTATCATTTGTCTCACATGTGAATAAGATGGTCAGTAGTTCTTTCAGAATGTTGGGTTTCATTAAAAGAATGTGTCGATATTTCAGAAGTGAAAGCACGATCTTGAGACTATATAACTCATTTGTACGATCTATAAGCTTGAGTACGCAGCAATTATTTGGGATCCCATATACACAAGTCAAGTTAATCAGATTGAGCGAGTTCAGAAGAAATTTGTTAGGCTATCCTGACACGATGTGTTTTTTCCATGCTATCTGAGAAATTGGTCCGATTTATCGCACCGTCTGCGTGCGCGAACTGATAAATCTGATCGAGAAATCCCATAGCCACACCATTTGGAATTCCAATTGAATGGAATTTCATGCTATCTGATTTCTCGCATGTCAGTTTGCCAACATAAAAATACAAAAGTCCCTGAAAATTCCTTGCCTATTGCCACGTTTGTTTACAATTATTATTGTCATAATTTCGAGTCAAAGATGGAAGATAAAAAAGTTCTTTTGGAATTTTTTGACCTGTACAGGCAACTGGAATGTCTGTGGGACATAAAAAGCAAGAATTACCACAATAAAATATTGAAAAATAAGAAGTACGTTGAGCTGTATGAAACGTTTAAAAGAGTGCACCCAAATTCAACAATGAAGGAAATGAAAAAGAAAATTGCCAATTACAGGGCAACTTTTTTTAAAGAACACACAAAGGTAAGTACCTATGTAGGTACATGATTAATTTCCATGTTGGCTTGAATAATTATTTCCTACTAAGTGAAACTCTTTCAGGCAAAGATGTCTCAAGTCTCCGGTGCAGGGACGGACGAAGTATATATACCCAAATTGTGGTATTACGAGACACTACTTTTTTTGGCCGACAACAAGACCTTGCCTGTCAACCCTATCACGTTTTCCGACATAGAGGTAAACACATTGCTTCTTTCTGACGCAGCGTCTAGGTACCACTTTTGTGCGAAATTTCATTAGGTAGGTACCTACTTATTCCTAGAAGTAGATACTGCAATCAGGTGCCTACACTTCTTCTCCCTTCTTCTCTGTATTGATATCATATTGCCTTTGTAGGAAAATAGCATTGATGTTCTGTCGGAATCCCGACCGGAAGAGTCGTCCGGTACCTCTACACCGGATATAAAAAACAAACGGAGGCTATCTCCGGTTCCGTCTCCGTCCGAACCCCGATCAGGAGAGTCATCTAGTTCCACCGCGGCTACAAAGAAACGGAGGCAAACGGACGCGACCGAGGAAGCTCTGCAGGCATTAGCCAAGGCCCTAAATGAGCCAACCCCTCCCCCGCCTAATAAATGTAAAATAAATGCATTTTGTGACTCTTTGGCCGGGACTCTCAAGGACGTCAGCCCGGAGCAATTTATTCTGGCCAAAAAATTAATAAATGAAATATGTTTTTTGGCCGAGGTCGGTGAATTAACAAGAAATCATTTAATAGCAGAAAATGTTGCTGTAGCAGTAGCAGAAAACAACATGTAATTTAATGACAACATTATACTTAATATAATGATTTCGAATATTGGGTACCTACAGTACAATGATCTGGTCTACCGACAAAAACCTATGCTCTATTGTATTGCCAGGGAACTACACCCTCGCCATTGAAGTAGTGCATGAAGTCGTCTCTTGCTTGCTTGGCACTGCGAGTTGGATTGTGGTTGGTGGCGCTCATTTGTAATGAAGTCAGGCTATCCATGTCTTCATGGTCATCATCATCTTCATCATAAGTTGCAGACTTTCTCCGCAGGAAATTGTGTAGAATGCAAAGAGTCATAACAATTAGGTTGACTTTATCTGGATGTAAATCAATAGAGGCTTGTAAAATTTTAAATCTTTTGACGAGTATTCCAAAAATGCACTCAATCATTCTCATTGCATGTGACAGGCGGAAATTGTAGATTCTTCGATCATCAGTTAGTGCCTGCTGACTGTATGGCTTTATGAAGTCCGATCTCAAAGCAAACGCTTCATCTCCAATGAAGACATATGGGAGGGTGGTTGTTGTCCCATTTACAACCTCGGAGTCTGGTATGTTTAAAGTCCCGGCCTCTAGTTTTTGGTAAACTTTGCTTTTCCTGATCACTCCACCATCCGAAATTCTACCGTTAACTCCACATTCACACCTGTGAAAAAATGATGAATTGGATACTCTGCGTTTCCTAGGCCAATCGTGCAGGGTAGGATATCAGATATACATAGGTACATAGGTGGGTAAATATAGGTAAGTACCTACTACCTACTATAGTGCCTTTCAGAAAATAGCGGTGAAATGTGGGTAGGTAAGTTTTTTGGCAGAAGCTACCCTCTCCCTTGGTGCATTTCGCTGGGAACACCTCTCAGAGCAACATATTCTGTTCCGGTATTCGGTATTCCCTCCGAGCGGAGTGTAACGCAAAGGAGAGGGTAGTTTCTGGAAAAAAACTTCCCCGCATCTCACCGCGCTTTTCTGAAAGGCACTATAGCTACCTATAGATCGAACGTACCATACGATTTCATAGTTAGCGTTAGCGCATGCCATGAGAACAACACTGTGAAATCCTTTGTAATTGTAGTAGAAGGAACCACTGTCTGGTGGAGGTTGTATCCGAATGTGTTTGCCATCTACTGCGCCAAGACAGTGGGGGAAGTGCCATTTTCTCTCGAAGTCCACCGCGATTGATTTCCAGTCTTCTTCAGTTGCCGGCATCTGTAAAGAAGTGGCAAAAAGTCTGATTAGCGGATAGATAGGACAAGGTATAAGTAGGCTAGTAGTAAGTAAGTAGGTATCACCTTAAAAAAAATTTGCTCTCACCTTCATGTAGCCTTCACGCAGAAGCACATTAATAATTGCCCGGCACGTTTCCGGTATTATTTTTCCTAATGCTGAAGCAGATATTGCGGTGGGGTATTGAAGGTCGCTTATGCTTATTCCACTTGCAAAGAAGCGCAGTGTTGCTGACAGACGTTCATGAGGGGATATGCTTGTTCTCATGTTCGTGTCCTGTTTCTGTATTTTTGGAGTTATCATGGTAAGAAGTTCTCCATATGCTTCCATCGAAATCTTCATGTAATTAAGGAAATCAGAGGGCAACAGTTGCAGTTCTTTGATAAGTCTGACATGCGAATAGTCATGGCGATTCAAGAGGAAGGGGGATTTCACCCACGGTCTTCCTTTCCTTGCCTGTTCTTTGCTCTTCTTACGCATTACAAGAATTAACGCAGCAGCTATAATTTTCTTTCTCCTTGTCCAATTATCCATTCTCAATGATTAAAAACAAATCAACTGCATAAACAAATATGGCGACGGACGCCCGATTTCTCAGATGAGAAAACACATCGTGTATTGGGCACTTTCATCAAAGAAATAGCACCGATTTCCATCTGATCTGATCTGAAAAATCGGACCGTGAAATCGTACGGGAAAACACATCGTGTCTGGAGAGCCTTAAGTATCTAAATTCAAAAATCAGGAATGAGGAATCTTCTGGCCTGGAATATGGTGTGATTTTAGATAGATTTGGCATGTCCACCCTTGAAGATAGGAGAAGACGTGCCAAAATCATATATCTTCACAAGCTTCTCCATGGTCAGGAGAACAACTCGACCATGATCAACAAGCTGCAGTTTCGAGTCACTTCACTTCGAAATGGCGATGCTTTCTATGTTCCATTTGCGAGGACCAACATTTCTGAGAGAGCCCCTGTATATGCCCTGAGTGTAGCTGGAAATACTTGTTCGGAAGTTGACATATTTAGGTTTAGGAATACAAAGAGCTTTAGGAACAATCTTAACGGTAGTTGACGTTCTAATACCTAGGTTACTTTAGTGGTAGTTTTTTAGTTCTAGGCTGTAGTTTTTAGTCTGTAGTTTTAGTAAGTCAGCACTATTATTAACTCTGTAGTTGTTGTGTCTGACTTTAATACATTATTTATTTATTTATTTATTTATTTATGAGTGGGCCGAAGCCAGTTTAGTAGTGGGCCGAAGCCAATACATCCATGTCGGAAGCGGAAAATTTTTCCGTTCCGCTGGGATTCGAACCCGGACCTCTCAGGACACAAAGCGGACGCCATAACCACTCGGCCACTGAGAGGCACCACCTACTTGGCTATTATGAAACTTCTCCAACTTTTTTCAAAATTTTTCTCAGTCGCGTGTTAAAGTTTATCATCTCATTGAATGCTTATTTGCGAGTCAGATGGTACTCAACAATAGAGCTCAAAAAGCCAACAATGTTACTATAAAGTCAAAGACCAACCTATTTCTTTTCAAATCACTCAATGAACTAACAATCGAAAGGTGTAGGCCAACTATGGAACGACTCCGATGTGAGGCTTCCATTCACAGACACATGATTGATTTAGCGTGTGAATATACTTTAGTAGAAAGAATGCTCAATTTAACCAATCCTACTGGTGTATTCCCTTTCTCGAACGCCAGCAAACCCACCCAACTAACACCTTCAAAATTTATTGTAAGTAGAACTGTTCTCCATATATTGCATCATGGCGTTCCTTATCTTCTTAAAATAAATTTTTAAGGTGTAAGTTGAGTGGGTTTGCTGGTGTTCAAGAAAGGGAATACCACTGCTGATAGGGAGATGACTAATACCAATATACTTAAAAATAACTGATACCGACAGTCCGAGTGCTTATAGAAACTTATTCATTACAGAGCGGTGAAATGGCTGGCGCCGTGAATCCGCCTGAAATAGACCGTAGTGTCGAACCAGAAAAGCAGAAAGACAGTAATGAAATAAAAGATGTGTCTACTATCAATGAGATATTGGAACTTATAAGCAGCTGAAGCATTGCAGTTCATGTGAGCAAGTTGCAGAAAATATTTACGGACTTGAACTGGAAATACTCTCACTATGGACAAGGAAGAATACATCCAAAATCTACTGAAGAAGTATCGCATGGATCATACGAAAACCAGTCGGAACACCGATGGAGACCAAACTCAAGTTTTCCGAAAAAGCAGAGGCATTTGATGGACCCTACCGTCAACTCGTAGGTGCACTGATGCACTTATTTGCCACTGTTCGACCCGATATAACTTATTCCCCCCCCCCTCCATCTGCGTCAAAGCCCCCTCTTTGGTTTCTCTCGATCCATTACAGTGTAATTTCTGATGTTGGAATCTACCCAACAGCCTCTCAGATGCAAAACTCCCAGCAGTGTACATAATCTATTCTCTGCAAGCGTTCAGATTAGTAAGCAACCATAGCCGTCAGAGGGCGCTGAAGCAGCTGCCCGACTTACTCCACCTTAAACCTCGGCTAATAGGTAGACTATGTAGGTAGGACTATCTTTGTTGTATATATATGTAATATGGTTATATGTTTGTGTATAGGGTTAAGTAGGTAGAGGCATATTAGTGTTATTTTAATTAGAAACAGACCTAAGGGAGACCTACCGGGTCTGTAACCCGGCTAGGTGGGTCTTCCTTGGAAAATAGATACTTTACCTATCTCTGGTCAAACCAACCACGTGCTCAACCAGCTGTGGTGTAAGTCCCACACGTGCTCTGACAGCTGGTGGTGATTCTGACAATAAAAGCCGCGCTCCACATAGCTGGCATTACCAGAACAAGGTGTTTTATCGTTGGACGTAATATTTGTTCTTTGTACCTTTTATCTACCTTTTATTTACATAACTACCTACCATAGTCTATCCTTAAACTGTCTTCACGAGCTCCAAAAGGCCCCCCCCCCCCCCCCCCTACAATTACACTTGCAGGCTTGTAGTGAATTACCATGTACACCCGACTTCTGCTTGGTGTCATTTTTATACGGATGGTTCAAGAACGGGCACTGGAGTTGCAGGTGTGGATTTCATACCACTTTGACTCTTCCCCAGAAATGTGCAGTAACGACTCAGTAAATTAGAGGACTCCAATTTGGGCTGAACATATTTCTACGAGTAAAGTTAGAAGTTTAGAACCCTAGACCAACGGATTGAGAGCCGGACGTTATAACCACAATTTTTTTTTTCTTTTTTTCTTTTTTTTTTTTTTAACGCGCGACGTTCAGAGAACATATGTACCGATGAGTTGGTTTGTTAGAAGTTTCTGGCCGAAGCCGAAGATGAAGTGGCCGAAGCCGAATACGAGTGGGCCGAAGCCAGTTTAGGAGTGGGCCGAAGCCAATACATCCATGTCGGAAGCGGAAAATTTTTCCGTTCCGCCGGTATTCGAACCCGGACCTTTCAGGACACAAAGCGGCCCCCTTAACCACTTGGCCACTGAGAGGCACATATATAACCACAATTACTCTTTCTCAGAAATATGCAGTAACGACTCAAATAGCATTCACATGGTTGAATAGAAAACTAATTAAAACGGTTCATAAATCTTACTAAAAATATAGCAGAGCAAAGACTTTGAGGATACGCTAATTCTGTAAGTACAGTGCTGTTTGTTTTTGTTTCTTAGGGTCCGATTACACCTTACAATAAATATATGATCCTATTTTTTTAGCATCATAAAAATTTTAGAAAAACTGCAATACACTTTACAATAAAAATAGGATCATGTTTAGCAGTGACGCCAGCTTGACATGGTAAAAAAATATAATTTTGAAGATTTTTAGGGTCCTTTTTTGAACCGTTTTAGGTTAAATAATTTCTGCTATATTCTTTCAATTCATCGTTATAAGAAATTCGTACTCCTCCACATTTTCTATTAAAATACGGGTCATTTCCATTCCACTTACCTCAGCCGCCATTTTCAACCAAACAACAACAAACACATCGCAGCATAGAGGAAGGTAGTCGCAGCAGTTATGATACAATTTGTACCGGCCGATACAAATTGTATCATAATTGACTCAATTCACTTTACACCTTACAATTTTTCTTGATCATTTTTTTTTATGATCCTATTTGGATTGGAAATTGTAAGGTGTAATCGGGGGCTTACAGAAAGATATCTGAGGTAACCGTTGGATTTGAGTTCTGGAATGTAATATGTTATTTTAACGCTACTGAATTTAATATCGAGAAATTTTTACTGACAAAAACACCCAGATGTAAAATCACAAAACTAGTTTTTGACACTAAAAAGTCGTATTATATTTCAGAACTAAATATCCAGTTTCCTCGGAAGTCAAACAGCACTGTACCTATCGCACATTTCCGACTTCTACTGATATGCCTCCACTAGCAATAACCAGTAAAGATACCGGCGCTGACAACACACAATACATCCAGTATTCCCAATGCGTAGTCGAAAGCAGTTGAGAAGGTCGTAAGAGAAATCGAAAATTTGTTTTACCTTATCGCAGTCTGGCGTGACTCAATGCCATGGTGAAGATGATCGCTGATTGGTCTGCGATGCTGCTGGTGACTGATGATTGGTCTACGATGCTGGAGCGCTGGAGGTGACTGATGATTGGTCTACGATGCTGAAGGTAACTGCTGATTGGTCAACGAGCCTTGAAGTCCTGATTCTGACTAGGGTATCCGCAGCAAATCACTGCTTATCTTCACAGTAACTCCGCCAACTGTAAAACAGATAAGCGGACTTAGCAGAGGGTTCGGGTAAGCAAGTGCAGCGCCCTGTAGTTTTAGATGGGTTCTGAACCACCACAGTCTCGATATACGTTTTCACCTGGCATGCTGAACACATCAGAGGTGAATGCCGATCGAAAAACTTTGACAGGATCGGGCCAATGCGTTTTGGTTAGTTAGTGAAAAGGGACAGTAGTTTCTCCATCCCTGAGATGTCACTCCAGCAGGTGTATTCCCTTTCTCGAAAGCCAGCAAACCCACCCAACTAACACCTTCAAAATTTATTGTAAGAAGAACTGTTCTCCATATACTGCATCATGGCGTGCCTTATCTTCTTACAGTAAATTTTGGAGGTGTTAGTTGAGTCGGTTTGCTGGCGTTTGAGAAAGGGAATACACCTGCAGGACGCAACGTACGTGGCAAGCATTTCATTCAGCCAACAGCTATTGCAAAATGACTTACCTATTTGGATTTCAACGGAGGCTGGGTAGGCTGGGAGACTTAGTCAATCGTGGATATCCACAAACTCTGCCAGCCCGCCTGACTTGGACTTGGTTCACTAAGACGATGGAGGCTGGGTAGGCTGAGAGACATAGTCCAAAAAGTCATGGATATCCTCAAACTCTGTCCTCCCGCCTGGCTCTGACTTGGGAATCCGGGGTAGCCCACTCCCCATCTTCATACGGAACTCCTCAAACTGAAAACAATTTTAAGGGTTAGGGTCCGATTACACCTTACAAAAAAAATATGATCCTATTTTTATATGATCCTATTTTTTTAGTATCATAAAATTTTAGAAAAACTGTAATACACTTCACAATAAAAATATGATCATGTTTAGCAGTGACGCCACCTTGACATGGTAAAAAAGTAGAATTCCGAAGATTTTTAGGGTCCTTTTTGAACCGTTTTAGGTTAAATAATTTCTGCTATATTCTTTCAATTCATCGTTATAAGAAATTCGTACTCCTCCACATTTTATATTAAAATACGGGTCATTTCCATTCCACTTTACTTCAGCCGCCATTTTCAACGGACTAACCCAACAACAACAAACACATCGCAGCCTAGAGGAAGGTAGTCGCAGCAGTTATGATACACCGGCCGATACAAATTGTATCATAATTGACTCAATTCACTTTACACCTTACAATTTTTCTTGATCATATTTTTTTATGATCCTATTAGGATTGGAAATTGTAAGGTGTAATCGGGGGCTAAGGAAAACATGGCATCAGTATCATACAGTTCTAAATTTGAGAAGAAACACTCCACACAATCATGTCACACGTGGCAGCAGAATGATTTTTCTTCCCGTTTTTTTTTTAGGAAAATGTCGGATATTTAATTGTTCTAAAATATAGTATGTCTTTTTAAAGTTAGAAATTAACTGGCTATGTTGTGGTTTAACGAGTAATTTTGGAGTTTGTTTATGACAAAAATCATTTGATCATAAAATCACAACATAAGGATGTATATTAAATATCCAATAGTGTCTCCAAAATGTGATAGAAAAATATAAAAGAAAATAGGATTTTGTGCTGAACCTTAGAACTCTCTTCAGATTTAATTCTACTTCTAACCCTCCCAGTCTGCCTTCAAAGCTGACTCCCTTATTTACTTACGTTTCGAGCTCCCGAAAGCTTCCAACCCACGTAGACAATAAGAGAGACCCCGGTGACGGCCCAGACCGTGCCCCAGCCCAGGGCACGAAGAGCAAGTCGCGCACCCTCCTCACGCGTGAGCATCTCAGCGATCTTGGCCTCAGAGAATCCTGCTGAAGCCAGCACAGCCTGCTCCCGCTTTCTTACTGCGGCCACGGTAGTGCTGAAGCCTGCTACTGCTGACACGATCGTCACCCCGGTCAGGAACACGCCAGCTAGAAGAAACAAAATATCTCACCGATTTCGATCTCACAGAATCTTGCGGATGCCAGTACAGCCTACTTTCGCTTTCTTACTGCTTCCACGTTATCCCTGAACCCAGCCCTGCAGGCAAGCACTTGAAACGGCTGCCATTCCAACGCATCCCACAGTTAGAATACTTTCAAATTTCTCCCAAAATTGAAAATGGCGCCGAAATGTCATACCGCCATCTAGGGTTGGCGTACGGGAAAGGGGACAGACGATTGTCGCGTGTTTTTCTTGGGATACTGTTATAAGTATCCAAAGTTTTCTAAAACTATTGGCAAGTTCAGAAAGTTTTGTATGGCGGGAAGTGGGCTAGTGCCACGTCTCTACGTGCCGTCTGACACGATGCGTAGCCACCATCTTATTACTCGGCTGGCCATGGACTTGGAAGGACGTTCGCATTGAAAATTTTATTTTCGGGGCAGTACTCCCAAATTCTTATTTTATAATGAGTAATCCATCGCACTAGACTTCCGTCCATCTACCCGTTGAACACCAGAAATAGTTCCGACTTTATATCCGAGGTACTGGAAGTAAGCCTTGCCATCAGCAACAACCTCCTGACTATCTGTCATAATTTGAAATCTTGACAACCTTTCCGGAATTATGGAAGCTCAACTAGTGGTGGAACTCGGAGGACTGCGCTCAGTGCCGTCGCTAGGCCGAATGGGCTAAGTCCTCAGCGATGTAGGGAAGCCCTCATCAAGATGTAGTCTTCACCGTCAAGCTTACTAAAAGGGATGCTGTAGCCGAAGGGATGCTGATCTAGGGGATTCACGAACTCCAGCTATGCTCATGTCAACTGTCGCCATCGTGTCACTACGTGCAGTCAACGCGTCTCAACGTATTACTTCCTGTTGGGTAAACCAACTTTACAGGTACTTACGTAACTGTTTTTTTCCTTACCTAAGTGGAACTTTTACGCCATTTACTATTTTTCGGCGGTGCTCAAAGCACCTACCAATTTTGGACGTTTTTCTTTTGACGATTCCATATATTAGTTTCTGATTACCTACGGGTATATAATAATTATTTTCTGAAAAGGGATAGTACCTATGTACCTATTGACATTTTTCGGTCCCTAAGCCGATTTACCTAGGGTGGCGTCCGAATTGAATTTACTTTTATCTAATTGCTTTTTGAATTTACTTGAACTCTGGAAATACTTTTCTGAATTTTAAGGTTGAAATACCTTTGCACTTTTGGAAACTTTTCACCCTTTGAATAAGCCGGCTCTAGTTATTATTGCTTCTTCTTTCTTTTGAAGGTAGTGCAGTGTTGTGACTTTTGTCTCCTGCCTCCTTACTTTGTCTCTTTTTTGGAAGGTAGTGCAGTGTTGTGACCTTTTGTCTCCTGCCTCCTTACCTATTTTTTCTTGATGGTGTTGCAGTGTTGTGACCTTGGTCTCCTGCACCCTTACCTATTTTTCCTTTTTTTATACCTAGAGTCAGCTTACTCATTGTGTTGTGGGGTTTCACAATTTATTGAACTTTAACTGACTTGGACAGTTACTTTAACTGTCACTTTTACTTTTCTTTGAATTTAACTTGAATCTACCTACCTACTTACACTAGTATCCTGCGAGGAGGTTCATGGACGTCGAGTCCTTCTCAATTCTTGAGGGGTCTCTCTGGAGGGTTAATTTTAAACATTGGGGGGTTCCATCTTCTCTAACCGTTGCCATTTATCTCGTGAATGATAGTTATTTACCGAGTTTGTGAGGTGGGGAAGAGTGGTTAGAGCTGTCGCCGCATGCGCGGCAGTGGCGCATTTTTCCGTCCATATCCGCTCGAAGAAAGGGGAGGGTGGATTTATTATACTTGGATTAAGATCTTTCTTGGGATCTAATCGGATGTGTTTTGTTCTGATTAGGCTTCGAGATATCACTTTGACATTGGTTCAGGAATTTGTTTGACACTCAAGAATTGGGAGGGCTCGAACTACATGAACCTCCGAACAGCTTATATGTTATATATTATGGTGTCACTTAGTGACCAATTTCTTGGTTGTCCTTGGCCAGGGCACCTTGATCTGTTGACTATTTAATGTCTGAATTTTCAGGTAATACCTATATTTAGGAGTACCTAGTTTGGTCACCTATACTTATGGAAGTTAATCAATCAGTTGACTTTAACCTGAATGACAGGTGGGCGTTCTATAATTACTGCATCGTTTCTTTGAGCATCATAGCATGGCACAGCATTCCTTATCTTTTACTCTAAATTATATCTATTCGTACTTGGAACTGAATTCATGGCGTTGGTACTTCTCCTGACTCTCTATAAAACTCCTAGGTCGACTTCTCTCTTCTCTCTCAACTACCGATGTTTTTCTTGGACCCTTAGACACGTAAAAGCTGCCGACTACGAGCTTCGGCACCCTCCTACTACTCGTTCCACCACTTGGTGAGCGAGCAGTAGGACGGTCCGCCATCGTTGTCGATCTCGATTTGGTCTCTTACTAAATCGAACGTGACAAGTAAATTTTTGACGCCCGGAACAGGGACTTAACAGCTTTTGTTATTCGAACCTTGGGAAATTACATTCCGTAATTATCTTTTTAAATCGTTCGTTGGAAGTTGAGAAAGGGAGAGTGGTCTGGACGCGAGGTTTTGTAGTGACCAGGAGTGGACCACCACTCTCGTTCTGTTTCATGTACTTAATTGTTTTCAGTAAATTAATCTTTTCTTTGATGTTCATAGATGCCGTAGCACATGGTGACGACGGTGGACATGAGCATAGATCTGGAAGTGGTTCGTCGAGCTGGGGTTGGAATCAGGACGCCGTAGTGCAGGTCCGTGGCGGGAGGAGGTCTTCGTCAGGGTCAGCGAGGTCAGGACGAGGAGTTCTTCGCGTCGGAGCTGGTATAGTGTCTCAGGTTCACCTCAGGGATTCGCTAGGGTCATCTGGCCAGTAACCACTTCACTAGGGTTTGTTATGTAGGTATATATATTTGGCTATATGCTAGTGACGACTGTCACTTGTCTGAGGACGGAGGGAGACTACATTTTGATTTTTGATATGGCTTTGTTTCGGCTAGTGACATTATTCATTTCCAAGTTACGTAAACGTTGAAAATGTAACACAAGAAGTTTGGGTTTATACGGCCGAGAAGAGCTAGCCGCAAGGATGTCCTTTATAGGACCCTCTGTTTAAAAAATTTATAAAAATTCGAGATAATAATATTTAGAATCTCTATTTGAAACTATGACAGCTTCTAATAGCCTAGCTGCCAGGAACCTTCTGTGTTGGAAGGCCAAGTGTTCGCATAAAAATTTTGAGATACTGTAATTTAATCTCCAAAACCAAATGAGTCGTGGGGTACCCACTATGGTGGTACTGAACCCACCCAGACCTATAAAATATTTTTTTTTACTTTTATCAGGATGGAAATACATTCCCTGGTAGAGTTGCCATTATTTGTTCATTGGATTATTTCGAGCAAAAGGAAAGAATTTTGCTCAAGTTCCTATTGTTATTTATTGGGTTAGTTCCAAGTACGCATAGCGGAAGTGGTTACTGGCTAGATTCGTTTAGTGGAATCTTCGATATCCATCGGGAGTTCTTCTGAATACGTTTAGGAAGCATTTAGCTGGATCCGTCTTGAAATTTGAGAAAGCAAATGGGGTCATGGTATAGTTATCACCTCGTTAGCGCTCCGTTTTCACTTTTGGCGTTAGTTATCACTAAGTTATCGCTTAGATATCACTAACTACCTTTTCATTTCTGCATAGTTTACTGCTGTATTTTAGGAATCAGCAGGATGTTTTGTCAGGTTTTGTCGGTCTGTATTTTCGTACACAGGTTGTGTCCTCTCTTATTAGGGATAGTGTTGAATAGCGGATTGATAGTTCAACCATGTTTTGGGGATAGACTTTCCACAGTCAGGATTGGATTAGGGACTATCTTCGGAATTAAGGGATATAGTTTTTGAGAAATTTTAGGGGAAGTTTTTAGAATTGATAGCTTTTTGGAAATTTAGTTTTGAGTTTTTAAGGGGGATGTCTTGGACATACCTACCTATGGTTAGAACCTTTTATTTTCTGGTTCTTGGGTTTACAGATTTTCTTCTTTTTTCCTTTTGACCACCTTCTGGCATATTTGATGCGGGGTCTAGTTTTCGGCATTGGTCGACTAGCAAGTGGCGAATTAACTGCTTGGGTACTTTTTCTTTTTGAGACAATAGGTATGAGGATGACTTTTGCCCTGTAACCTGTTCTCTACTTTTTATGTAAACTCAATAGCTAGGAAGGTTTCTACACCTTTTCTTTTTGGATTTCAGTCCTTTTTTCTGTCTTCTACAGAGGGACTTAGACTTTTCTTTCGACAGAAAGAATTTTTCTTTGGAAATTTTGAAATTTGGATTTCTTTTGGAATGTGAACTTGTGAATTATTTTGATTTCATCAAGTCACTAAAACTTTTGACACTTTTGAATATTTTTGAAATTTAACTTTAACATTGTGAATTTAGAGGCTTTTTAGTCCTTTCATCTTTTCAGTTAAGGGGGTCTCTACCGATAACCTGGTTGCGTTATCAACCATGTTCTATTCTTTTAAGGGGGGGGGACTCAAATTTTGTCGCGTGTTTTTCTTGGGATACTGTTATAAGTATCCAAAGTTTTCTAAAACTATTGGCAAGTTCAGAAAGTTTTGTATGGCGGGAAGTGGGCTAGTGCCACGTCTCTACGTGCCGTCTGACACGATGCGTAGCCACCATCTTGGACTTGGACCACCACTTGGTGAGCGAGCAGTAGGACGGTCCGCCATCGTTGTCGATCTCGATTTGGTCTCTTACTAAATCGAACGTGACACGATTTTGTTTCTAAGTTTCGTGTGCACTTTGTCTCTCCGCACCCCCGGATTGTTCGGAACAGCAGCACCGAGGAAAGGCCTCACCCCAGCGATGTCGATCGTACCTTCCACGAATCGCCGCTAGTGGTTAACTCTCCTGTGTCTCTTCAGATGGTTATTTAGGTATAACCGCTGGTAGTCGGACATGAAAGGAGTTTGCAGCTACCGGACGCTGGATGATCAGATCCAACACCTGCCTCGATTTGTTGGGGATCGGCTGAATTCACAACTCCTTTCTGGCTCGGCTGATGAAACCGAAGACCCAGAAGGAATCTTCCCTCGTCCATAAATCGCCGTGAATAGACAAATCTCGTCCACTTCAACGATGTCATCTGCCCCACCTATTGGAAGACCGTCGTGATCTTGCTCAAGATCCATCGCCTCTTGAAGGAAGCTGAAGAAATCAATTGCACTCGCATTTCGAATTCAAACAGCTATGGCCGTGTAGCCAACCTTGTCTCCCACAACAAAATGGGTGAGAAAGTAATAAAAAATTGTCGGTACCCTTTCCCATACCCCACCCGGGGGGGGGGGGGGGGGGCAGGTTCTCATTACGATTCACCAGTTCAACCTCGACAAGTCAGAACTATATAAAACTTGAGTCACCTTGCTTCTCACCTCTTCGTTCAACCTTATCTGGTCCAAATGGGGAATAGGAAAATAAATTTACAGTACGGAAAAAAACTCCATAGGTAATTTATTCTATATGATGGATACTAAATGGATACAACAGAAGATAACACAGGTCAAGAAGAACCGCAAAACCATGCAACGACACACGACCACACGACGCCAAGAAGAAAATCATAGCGTCGTGCGTCGCGTCGGTCCGGCCCGCAACCCCTAGTAACCTTACTCTATTTTACTTATTTTTAAGGAAGCTGGAATAAAAAAATAAGTAAAAACTCAGAGTTTAAGTACCAAGCTTACCTTTAACAGCAAATTTTCTCCTTTCTTCCAAGTTCTGAGACGTTTTTTGAACCAAATTGTCCGGAGAATTTCCACTTGGTCCCTGCAAATCCGCCATATTTGAAAAGTCAGTTTTTTCTATCGACCAATAGCAGCAGGTTTCATTTTCGCGCCAACAATTTTATTTCATTTTTCATTTTTCTAATGTTTAAATGAATTTTTATTTAATGATTTATATTTATACTTTCATTTTATAGTTTTTAGAAACATATAACTTAACGGCCACCATACATTCTCGACGAACTCCGCCAAAACCACTGTGCGAAAGTAAATATTCGACAAAACTAATGTTTACATTTTAGTACAACCGGTGACTGGCAATTGAAATATCGTATTGATTGTGTCTACTCTAAAAGCTAAACATAATGTGCTATTTGAACGCGAAACGAACGAGTAAAAGTAGGACACTATGTTTAGCTTTTACAGGAGAAAAGTAGAGAAATGCTGTTGAAATTACCCACTTCCGTAAGTGAAATAAAAATTGCCAAAATGCAACATGGCTACGGTAAATAGTACAAACATTTATCAAGCTTTTCTACTAAATGTGACGATAAAATCATACTGTTTTAGTCCGAATCGTTACAAAAAAATATTTCGCGTGAGGTAGTGTTGTGTTTTCGCGATCTGTCAAAAAACATGTGGACTGGTATTTGACTGTTTAAAATCGCTCCTGTGGGCTTATTACTCCATTTCATGCAAAAATACAACACTACCTCACGACAAAGAGTCTCAGGTTTACATCCCCCTATAAACACTTTCCACTCGCCCTGTAACTTCGGAGTAGGGCTTGAAGTACTTAGCATTGCGAACCAAGTACATGTAGTCGAAAATAGCGAATGTATATTCAGCCTTAAATTTTTCAATCTGCCAGGTTGTGAAAAATGGTAAAACTTTTTCCAGAAAGTTTTGTGTTCTTTGGACGAACAAAATCATAAGGAGAGCATTTGACAATATAAAAACTTGTATAATTATATTTTAAATGCTTTTATATATTTTATTTTGAATAAAAACTTAATAATTGATAATATTTTAGACATTTAAAATATTTTATGAATTTATGTGTAGGCCTAGTTACCATAGGACCCGTCGGACCCGTTTTCAACCAATAGCGTGCCTTCAAGGAGTAAACATTGTAAACAAACAAAGTTATCGTGAACAAACTTACATAACAAAGTTCATTTTCTACTTTTGAATCTCTTTATTTTATGATATTTCGTGTATTTTTAGTTACTTTCAAACATGGATGAATTGAATCAGGTGAAAGTCGCAGTACTGACAGGTTAGTGAATAATTTATGTACCGGCACGTCTCGAACCTGTTCATTTAGATTCAACACCGGTCCTTGAGGCGTAATTCATGTTTTTATCTTGCAGTTAGTGACAGGTGCTTTGCAGGACAAGCTGTGGATAAAAGCGGTCCAGCGTTGGTCGAAATGGTTCACAACGGAAAGCTTGGTTCTAATATGAGCAACGCCAAAGTCGTGTGGGCAGAAACTGTTCCCGATGAACAGTCTATGATACAGGTAACTATGTTGTCCCAACTGACTTGAGCAGGTCGGTGGTAAAAGATGGAACGATGTAGAAGAACAGCGCTTTTATGAAGGCCAGGCTAGGAAAGGAGCAGAGGAGAGAGGCACTGGCGCCATCCAGAATACAGCTTAAACATGTAGCTGAGGCCATCCCGGGCCACAGGCCACAGCTTAAGGGTCCGCTATGCGTGACGGTGCATTTTTTGCCGCCCATAAGATTAACATTGCGAGCGGCGATTCATTTTTAAGGTTTACCCTTGGTTGGAAAGACACAAAAGTTTGCCTGTAACTAGCCCTAACAACGTTCTAGGTCGTGTTCGAAGCAGATTTCCCAATTTCTCACTGGTTTCTTTTATTGCAACTGTTTTGCAAATGCTAGCATCGCATACCTCAAGAAGAGTGCTGTATCTCGAAAACCAGTAAAAAAAATGGGAAATCTGCTTCGAACACTCCCTAGAACATTGTTAGGGCTAGGTACAGGCAAAATTTTGTGTCTTTCCAACCAAGGGTAAACCTTGAAAATGAATCGCCGCTCGCAATGTTAATCTTATGGGTGGCAAAAAATGCATCGTCAGGTATAGCGTCCTCTTAAGAAAACATCGACACAGGATGGGTAGGTATAGCTGAGGCATCTCACTGGCCTCGAGGCTCCCCCACCCGTCTGAAAAGAATGGAAGAAAGTTGGCCCAACGTGTCACCTCCAACAGCACGCTGCCAGTACGAACTGAACGACTCACTGCGATGTAGCTGGCCTGAATATTTTAATTTTTTTTTACAGAAGAAGGTGCGGTATTTGTGCGATGACATGGGTGTGAGCCTGGTCATCACAACTGGAGGCACTGGTTTGGCTCCACGGGACGTGACTCCAGAGGCGCTGCAGAGCTTGCTGGAGCGCCAACTCCCGGCTCTGGCGACTGTTATTCTTATGGAAGGCCTCAAAAGCACCAAGTTTGCTGCGCTGTCAAGGTATCTACTTAGTAGTAATGGGGAAAAAAGCTGAGCGGCTATAGTTGAAGTGGGTGACACGCTGAATACATCAGAGGGGAATGCTGATCAGAAAAACTTTGATATGATCGGGATCGAACCGTGTCCAGTGTTCCTCTAAAGATAATCATCTATCTAGACCACTTGACACATTATTGTTGCAGGACAGTGGTGGGGGTACGAAAGAAGACTCTTGTGATTGGGTTACCAGGCAGTGTTGCAGGAGCTACAGAGGGGCTACAGGCTGTAGCTCCTGTCCTTCACCATGCCATTCACCTCATTCGTGACCAGAAACCAGAGGTCGCTGCTGTTCATCGAGAACTAGCCCAGCCTAAAGTAAAGAGTAAGGTAAGCTGTCATTCCCAGGATGCTGCTGTCTTCATGGGGCATTCCGCGACGCATGCAAGGGATAGTAGTCTATCGAGAAACGAAATAGATTGCACAGTGCAAATTTAAACTTGTTATGTTTCCATTATGGGGATGCGCCCTTATGTTGCTAGGTGACAGTAAACACAGACGAGGTGACCCGGTCCCGCTTCTCCCCCTACCCCATGAGGCCTATGGAGGATGTTCCTGCAATTCTGCGGGCAGAAGTTGCGTCGCTACCCCCTAAACTCACCCCTGCGTGGGAGGGTGTGGGCAACGTGCTCGCAGAGGATGTCGTGGCAGCAGAAAACATCCCCCAGCTGCCCACCAGCATGAAGGACGGGTACGCCATCGCTTGTGAGCCTGAGGGTACCCTTCCGTTTGAAGTCCTCATCGTGGGAGAGTCTACCCCTGGAAAGAAGGTCAGTGGAGACAGAAGAGAGAATAAAGGGCAGAAAAATTGAAATACTAAGACTAAGCCCAATTCAAGAGGTAGAAGGTTAGGTATCCAACCCAGAAAATATGCTCAAATGATAGCTGAAATGGCCGAATCAGAGAATGTGGAACTTGTTTGGTTGAGAAGTACTGAAAAAATCCAAACAAAGACTTTTGGTCTGTCTATTTGGGAGAGTTCGCGGGTTAAAAACCCCACCCTTATTATTGATAGTTGTTTTGTAGTACTTGGGAGAGTTAAAACCAGGCCAAGCCGTTAAGGTAAGCACGGGCAGTGCAGTACCAGAGGGCACTGGCCATGTCATCCCTGTGGAGGAGACTGAAGTTACCCCAACTGACTCTACCGCACAAGTTGCCCCGTCGCACCCTACCACAGTCAGCATTGCGCGTCTGTCTTCAATGCGGAAGCCTGGCTGTGACATCCGCGCGCCGGGCAGTGATATTAGAGCGGGCCAGGTTGTACTTGCTAGGGGAACAGTTATTGGAGAGCCGGAGCTGGCTGTGCTTGCTTCAGTCGGCAAATCAAGGGTGCTACTCTACAGGTAATCATCCACAACGCACTGAGGATAATGTTTCCTTTCTCGAGTTTGATATTTTAATAGGTAAACGCTTGCAGAAACTGTTGAGTAATAATTTTATTTAGTGGTCAGAATCTACAGTGCAATAATGTAGAAATTTTGTCAGCCATAACATAACGTAGCCATAACATAATCCACTGATGTCCTGACGTACTGATTTTTTCCCACTTGCGAAAATCAAGTGTCAAATAGTAACAAATTCGTGGCTTTGATTGGTCGGGACGAACCTCAAGTTATTACAATACAACATACGATAGAAATTCAAATTCCAATTTTGTTCTGGGTAGATGATCGTAGATAATATCTATAGGATTTAATTTGAGAAGTCTTGTTTGAAACTGTCGAAATGTTGTGTTTTTGGTGACAGGAAGCCAACAGTAGCGCTGCTGTCGACAGGAGATGAGCTGCAGGACCCCTGGAGTGATGGGCCAACCACAGGAGTGCGAGATACGAACAAACCCATGCTGGAGGCTATGTTGAGAGGCTGGGGATACAGCACTATTGATCTGGGCACTGCTCACGACGAGTACGTAAAAGCCATGAATGTTCCTGTCGGTGGTCGAGCGGTCAAGGGGTCCGAGTTGTGTCCTGAGAGGTTCGGGTTTGAATCCCGGCGTAACCAATTTTTATGAATGTAGTTGCCCTGTTCGGCATCGGCCAGACTCCTGTGGTGTTTTCGCCAACTGGAACCCTTGTGAGGAAAAAAAAACAGGAATAGTTTTAAGTCGTTTTTTTTGTTCGTTATTTTTTCGTTTTGTTCTTCCTTACATTTTGAACTGTGATTAACTCAGAAGTGACAGAGGTTAGGCACCCTGCATCCACTTCGCCCTGACCCTTCTAATGCTGTAGCATTTCAGCAATATCATAGACATGCTGTTGTGTGTTTTTAGACCTGATGCGGTGTTGGAGGCCTTTAATCGTGGGTTTTCTCAGGCTGACTTCGTCATTACAACAGGTGGTGTCTCCATGGGAGAGCGGGATCTCCTTAAACAAGTCCTCCTTCAAGACTTAGGCGCCACTATCCACTTTGGACGTCTAGCAATGAAACCAGGGTAAATTTTTGGTATTTTTATATCAGTCAAGTGGCAGGAGAATGGTTGTTAGGGGTTAAAACATCGTGACACCAGACATCAGAAATATGTCTTGTTAAGGTCAGAAACTAGTTTGATAAGTTCTTATTAATTTTTGACAGATCTTTGTCAGTCGATGTTAAAATCACAACGTAGCCAGTTAATTTGTGACTTTCGAAGACTTAAGAGGACGCTATACCTGACGATGCATTTTTTCCCGCCCATAAGATTAACATTGCGAGCGGCGATTCATTTTCAAGGTTTACCCTTGGTTGGAAAGACACAAAATTTTGCCTGTACCTAACCCTAACAACGTTCTAGGTCGTGTTCGAAGCAGATTTCCCAATTTCTCACTGGTTTCTTTTATTGCAACTGTTTTGCAAATGCTAGCATCGCATACCTCAAGAAAAGTGCTGTATCTCGAAAACCAGTAAAAAAAATGGGAAATCTGCTTCGAACATTCCCTAGAACATTGTTAGGGCTAGGTACAGGCAAAATTTTGTGTCTTTCCAACAAGGGTAAACCTTGAAAATGAATCGCCGCTCACAATGTTAATCTTATGGGCGGCAAAAAATGTACCGTCAGGTATAGCGGATCCTTAAATATTCGATAGGCTTGTGTGGTGACCCTTAACATAGATTATACTTTATTGTTTCAGAAAACCAACTGGGTTTGCCTCGTTGGAATACAAGGGACAGAAGAAATACTGGGTTGGGCTCCCCGGGAACCCTGCCTCTGCCTTCGTTACAGGTCACCTCGCCCTGCTGCCTGCCCTTCGCTTAGCTTCAGGTCGTACTAATCATGTATTTCTCAATCCACTCAGAGCTGTGGTGAGTACCTACCTACTTTATCTAGGGGTGTGTAAACACGTGGCAGAAGAATGTTTTTCTTCCCTCCATTTTTTGAAGAGACTGCTGGATATTTAAATGTTCTGGAATGTAATGTCTTTTTTATGTCGATAGTTAACTGGCAAAGATCTAAGACATATTATATTTCGGAACATATACTTGAATATCCAACAGTTTCCTTCGAAAATTGTAAGAAAGAACAAAAACAAAGAGGATTGTATGGATAGACTTACAGAACTGGATAACACTGGTAATGGCACGACCGCCAAAAGCCGTGGCTGCTCTTAAGAGGACGCTATACCTGACGATGCATTTTTTGCCGCCCATAAGATTAACATTGCGAGCGGCGATTCATTTTCAAGGTTTACCCTTGGTTGGAAAGACACAAAATTTTGCCTGTACCTAGTCCTATCAATGTTCTAGGGAGTGTTCGAAGCAGATTTCCCAATTTCTCACTGGTTTCTTTTATTGCAACTGTTTTGCAAATGCTAGCATCGCATACCTCAAGAAAAGTGCTGTATCTCGAAAACCAGTAAAAAAATGGGAAATCTGCTTCGAACACTCTCTAGAAAATTGTTAGGGCTAGGTACAGGCAAAATTTTGTGTCTTTCCAACCAACCTTGAAAATGAATCGCCGCTCGCAATGTTAATCTTATGGGCGGCAAAAAATGCACCGTCAGGTATAGCGGACCCTTAAGTACAGCTGTGCCACTTTCAGACATTGGCAGCAGTATCAGATACCATCTCCTCACCCATGGTGTTAGTACACGACGGGGACCTAATGTACTAGTTGGGTTTCAGGCCACCCGAGCCTTCATTTTGCTTATTTCTTTGGGTGATTTCAGCTTAATGAGGACGTGTTAAGAGACGCAGAACGTGTGGAGTACCAGCGAGGAGTCCTCTCCTTCACGGACTCGAACTCTGGTGTTTTGGACCGACCACTGGTGCGAACTACTGGTCAAGCGGCGCAGCGTAGCTCCAACGTACAGGGCTGCGCTCAAGCCAACTGCTTGCTGGAAGTTCCTAAAGGCGAAGGAGTGCTGACCAAAGGGCAATCTGTTACTGTGTTCCTACTAAAGTGAGCGGATAGGTCCCACCTTATATGCCCCCACATTTTATTGTCTAGGCACACAATGGCCGCCGGGTGGGTACCCCTTCGGGAGATTTCGGGGTGGCTCTGGTTTTTTCCAGAGCTGGTACCTGGACGGGCAACTTTTCTCGAAATGCCTCCCTTCAAAGTGAATGCAAAAAAGAAGAAATATCTTACATTATTGTTTGTAGGTTAAGTATAAGATTTCTATTTTTTTATTAAATAATTTTCTGCACCTACCAAGTACCTAAGTATGTAGCATTTATTTCTTAGTACCTACCTACTTAGGTACCGGCTGTTGCTGTTTGCTGTTATCTTCCTGTAATAAGTAGGTACTTAGGTTCTTTTTTTTCTTTAGTTTTGGTTGCTATCAAGAGCAGTTGGGTGAAAAAAAATTTGTAGCTTGCCCATGGATTTTGAGAGAGCTGATACCGTCTACGGAACGCCAATAACAGCTCACTCCTGATTACAGTTCGGTTCTATCAGAATGCGAGTCCTCTGATCACTTTTAATTTACTGAGGGTGCGTCCCACCATGCCCAGTTAAAATTAAACTGGTGGTTTACTTTAACTTAAAATTTAACATGGTAAGCATAGGACAAAATCTCCAGTTTAATTTCAACTGGGCATGGTGGGACGCACGGGACGCACCCTGAATGTACTTACTTAATTTTTCTTTTATTATTATTAAGATTTTATTATTTAATTTTGTAGGCGTAATGTCTCCTTCATTCTAGAAGAAAATTTCAAAAATCCCGCCAAAAAAAAGTGTCTGGTGTCACGACCAAAACGTGTAAATAGCTTCTGCCGCCATTATTATTTTCATTTTGTTTACTACCTACTCGGCGTAAATTTTTCTTTTCAGTGTGATAAAAGGAGATTTTCTGGGTAAGTTCTCTATACCTATTATAATTATTTGATTGAGTATTCAACTTAAATAAGTATTTAAAATTCTTTAGGAAGTGTTTAGAAGTAAATAAAACCTAGGTAAGGATGTTATAGTCAAATACGTAAACCGCACCGTAAGTACGACACAAATTATTTATTTTTAAATAAAATAATTCAATTATTTTAAATACAATAGGTACAAGGTCAAAAATTTCAAGTTAGCAACATTTTACATAAGTGTAGGTACTAAGTAATATATAGGTACAATTTGCGGCTTGCCATTTTCAAGCGAAAAATGGGCCACGGGGCACACTGGGCATTACTAAAAGGCTACAATACTGGCCTAATTGAGAGAGGTATCCTCAAACTAAGGTTTGTGTGTGTACTCGAGACTGTGGTGGAGGGTCTCTCAATGACGTCAGGTCACGTTGACCAATTAGAGCCCTTTGCCTTGAATCATTCTAATTGGCTCACGTGATAAGGGTGACCACATGAAATTGTTAGATTTTACGGAACTGGATAACAGTGGTAACTGCACGACCGCCAATGGCCGTGGCTGCTCCAAAAGCTAAACATAGTGTGCTATTTGAACGAAAAATAAATGACTGAAAATAAGGCACTATGTTTAGCTTTCACCGGGGAACGAAAGAAATTGTGGTGCAATTACCGTACTTAATACAGTATGCCATAAACAGTTCTACACATAGATTGAGAATTCTTTCCATTTTGAATACCTCTCCATAGGCTTCTAAGCACTACCTACATCTAAGCATGTACCTACACTACATTACATCAATACAAATCTTTAGCCTGGAATCAAATATTGAGTATTGCATGTGTCCAGGGGTGGGGGTTCGAGTCCCTCCTTCATGATTTTTTTGCCCGATTTTTGTGACAGTAGGCTCGGTTAACATTCTCGAAGCGTTAAATAACACCGGCAGTTGTTATCGCCGCATTAACTCTGGTTAAGACTCAGGAAACTGTCTATAGTTTGTCATTTTGTGACAAAGGTTTTTTTTTCAGAAACGTCAGAAATTATCCAACAGTTTCGTCTTTTAAGGTTTTCTTTCACCAGTTTCTTATCGTGCAGATAAAGTAAAGTGAACTTTAGGGCGTCAGATAACGCTTGACCTGGAGAACAGTAACATAGCCAACAGGTCTGACTACTGGTCTTGTCGTTATTGTCGTGTTAGGGTGATGTAAAAACGCACAACTGACTAAGCTTTATATAAAGCTTATATAAGCGGTAAGCGATATAGTTGTGTCGCTTTTTGTTGCTATGGTAGCTAGACATAAGGTGATACCACCCGTTGGTCATACAACATATTGTACCGTCCCCAGCTGATCACTCCCGAACAAACCAATCTCTCTGCAGTTTTTCCATACCATGGCCATCATCACTCCCTGCGAGAATTTATTCAGCTCAATCCCTGGAGTGTTCATAGCCATGGGGAGCGCTCCCGGTATGTGTTCAAGCTGTGGGGACCTACAGTTTAAGCTGGGCTCCGAAACACGCACGCCTTATATCTAGTACTCTGAAGTTGTGTGTATTATGTGTCGATGCGCGGGGTACAAATTGTACAACGAGGGGGAATAGTGAACGAAAAATAAGTGCAGTGGTCGTAGTGTACCTCGCTACAACGAGAACTCCAGGGTTACATACACGTACACACTCCTGCAGGTGTATTCCCTTTCTCGAACGCCAGCAAACCCACCCAACTAACACCTTCAAAATTTATTGTAAGAATATAAGGCACGCCATGATGCAATATATGGAGAACAGTTCTTCTTACAATAAATTTTGAAGGTGCTAAGTAGTTGAGTGGGTTTACTGGCGTTCGAGAAAGGGAATACACCTGCAGTTATGCCTCATATACATTACAGCCCAGCCAGTGTAAGCAGCTCAGCTGGTTGACGCTGCTACTATATCGCCCTGCATGGTCCTATATGGCTCACTCTGATCGTGTATGGGGTAGGGTGGTAGAGACCATTGTGTGGGCAGCAGCACTGACGAAGGCTGCTTTCGTGGTACATACTGACCCATCTTTCAGTGGCCGGTGATGAGGCGTTACGACGTGACGGTCCCTTGTTATGTGGGGATTGTCTGTTGATACACGGAGATCTCTAACTATTGGTCGTCATCGGACAGGGCTGCGGGATCTGTCAGAAGATTCTGCTTGTCTTGGGGTGGGTTTTGCGCCACCAGTCTCTGTAAACACATACAGTTATCCTTGTAAATTGTTGACACTGAAAGTCATAATAATTGCCGATACGACGTCAGGCGTTAAAAAAAGATACCGATTGTGTGACATCCAGGCTACTAACAGAAAATTGCTCGTTTCCCGGGATTCGAACCCAGGACCTCAGTCCTAGTGGGAATAGATGTGTTTCCCTCTAGCTAGACCATGGTTGGGTCCTTAGAAGAAATAAATAATGATTAGGTACGTACCTTCCTGCTGGTTCTGCGTCGTCTTATGCACAAAATGGTAATAAGGGCGATACAGAGGGTAAGAATTCCTGCCCCTGCCAGAACTGGTGTCATAAGCTGCAAAAAAATTACAGTTATCTTTTAAGAAGGCCGCCCCGCGGTTTTCGACAGAGGACAGAGAGCGTTGCTGGTCTGACGCGGCGCATGCGCCCTGCTGCTTTAGTTTACAGTCAGGCTAGGTTTATAATTGGCGGTTCGACAATAGCCGAGTGGTCCCTGAACTTGACTTTGAGGAACATTGAGAGCTGGGACACACCGGTTCGATCCCTATCCTATGAAAAGTTTTTCTGATAAACATTTGTCTCTGATATGTTCAGCAGTTCAGCATGTCAGGTCGTCTGGGTCCTTGGCTGGCATTTGGTAGTGCTGCCAGCTAAGCACGATGAATAATACTTCGTGAATTGGTCTAGTTGCTGGGAATGCTTGGCTTTGTCCCATTCTTCTGTTACGACTAAGTTACGTAAGTTACTTACAGACCACTTGAGGGGAGGCACATGGTACCAGGGCACCGCTAGCGTTGTCCTTACGCTTACGACGTCTACCGAAGAACTCCACTGCAAGAAAAGGAATTCGTTAGTACCGTTGAAGTATCTCCGGCACGTAGATTATTTATTTATGTTCAATCGGAACATCTAGAGTTTCTATCATAACTAAATAGAAAAAGTGCATCGTTCGACTCGTGCCTCAAGTGGATACGAGCGTTTACCTGCTCGGTGTGATTGTGCGTTGGCGTTGCCGTGGTGGCAGAAAGAGCACTCGGTGCTGATTCTATCGTGGCAGCAGCAGCTGCTGTAGGCTTTCCGGTCGTGCTTACAGGGACGGTGGACGCCTCCTGTGGACAAAAAATTGACAGAACGAGTTAGTATGCATCACAATCTGATCTACCACTGTTGTCCATGAAAGCAGGCTTCACCAGTGCTGCTGCCCACACAATGGACTCTACCACCCTACCCCATACACGATCAGAGTGGGCCATATAGGACCATGCTGGGCGATATAGTAGCAGCGTCAGCCAGCTGAGCTGCCTACATAATGCCGATGGCTTACACTGGCTGAGGCGTAAAGACGTCCCCAGACCACTCGGTCATCGAGGCTGGTACTTGCATATGCTTTACCTGTGTCGTGGTGGTGGTGGTCGTGGTTGTGGTGGTTGACGGTGTTGTCGTTTTAGGGGTTGTAGTTGATGGGGTAGTGGAGGGGGTGGTGGTAGGTACGTGGATGTAGTGCGGTTGAGGTCGCCAATCTGCAGGTTTTCTCGCCAACACCTCCTTGTGGCTGCCAACTCGCACTGTGTGCATTGAAGCTACCGAAAAGCTGAAAAATGAAAGATTTGAGCCTTGTTTCCCTTCTGCGGTGCATAGGTCCTGAATTTTTTTTGTAATATCCACTAACTTCTACTCAGTCCTTCTGATAGCAGGCAGTGCCCCTCAGGTCGTTGGTGAGCCGCAGCGGAAATAAAACATCCGTCTTCTTTTGCTGCCTAGCTCCTGCCTTATTCTAATGCTTACTGTTGGAAGGCTGCAGGCAGGGACGCCAGGTCGCTGGTCAGCAGCAGCGGGACTAAAACAGCCGTCGCGATAACACCGCATATGAGGACCACCGTTAGAGCCAGTACGGCTGCAGTCTTCTTCCCCTTCTTGCGGTGCCTAGGTCCTACTACGACGGCAGCAGTGGCGCTGTCGTCCTGCTGCGGCAGAATGGTGTACTGGAGCGAGTTCTCGCCATGCCGCACGGTCTTGTACATGCCGATCGGGGTTTGGCTTTAGCTCAGGGCTGTTGTTAACGCCATCTGTGTCAAGAAAGTGTCCGATTTAGGGTGAGTCGGAGAAAGAGAGCCCAGCATGCCTGTGGCTATTCGATGACTCCCGAGACACGAGAGTGGCACTTATGTTTTACTTATGAATAATTTATCTGGTATAAACTGTCACTGGACACGTGAATGAGCACCCCGGTCAATACTCCGATGAGAACTCATAGGTGACCCCTGCAGAAATATGTTTATTCATGACTTGCACTCGTGCGAGCCATTTTACATATACATATTTTATACAGGCCTATTTTATCTTCCATCATTGACTTTGTGTCAGGGAGACAAGGCCAGCAACTAGACTAAATACCAGGTCCCTGGCCATAGTGTAAGTACACGAAGGGTGGGTTCCGAACCACCACAGCCTCGATATACTTGACATACTGGTGAACCCCGATCAGAAAAACTTTGCTAGGGTCGGGATTGAACCCTTGGGACTTTGTATTTTTCTAGAGACAGCCACTAGACCACTTAGACAAGTTATATTGCTCCAAAAGAGGTCCATTGTCTCCAGCGGAGGCTGTTAATTTTTTATGGTGTCTCTGTTTGGCTATTACCGTGCTAGTTTTATGATGATGGAGAAAGGGTGAACTGATTTGAGCCCCCCCCCCCCTTCGTCCCTCCCCCTGGGCAATTTCGCACGCGATCCCCCCCCCCCCCCTCCCCCGTCGAAATGAGACGTTTCACATGGTGTGCTGAGTCTATCGATTTACCCCCAACTCTTTATTGCTGGACACATTGACTTCTTTCCAGTTTGCTGGTAATATTCATTTACATACGAACAAAGCGAGGGGTTCTTGTATGGAAATTGAGCCTGAGGCTCGGGTTCTAATCTCTGCTTGTCGGGACTTTTTCGGATGTATCTTCTTAACCTTCACCTCCTGTGGAAAACTCGATTATCGGCCGTGATTCTTTCCAATATTTTCAGAAAGGTTATACTTAAATCTTTGTGTTCTCTACCCTTTTCCAGCCGGTGGTTCCCGAAACATTGCCAAGTGTAGATTGCGAGATTTATCTATTTTCCTCACCCCTCACCTGTATCTTCTAATTCACGTTTATTCCTCAATTATCATCTTAACGCTGGCAACATATGATGCGTCCTGGACGGCCGTTCCCCGGATCCCCGGACGTATGATTACTGGGATGGCATCCCTGAGTTGCCATCCCAACCCCTCCATTCCCGGAAGCATCATATGTGACTGCCATAAATCTTCCGCACGCCAGCGAATTTACCAAGTTAAAAACCCTCTTTCTATGAACCTTTCATCCCTTCAAACTATTTCACTGTTATTAAAAAAGAAAAAGACAGTGCAAGCGCTCTGCTCCTGTTGCATATGTGATTGTAGAGTCCGCTGCACCAGTGTAGGGCGGCAGTGTACACTAGCTCCATTCTGAGCATGATGTACAGTGTACACCATACAACTCTCCTGTTGTTCTATTTGGAACTATTTTAAGGTTTATTAGAGTGAAATATAGCATGCTGCATTGATCTTACCTGGTTCTCATAGCGCGTCCAGCCCCGTATAACGACTAAGGCGATCCCGCGGAGACTGAAGAAACCACCACCCGCTACCCCTAAAATCAAAATGGCCGCCCTGCCCTTGCGCGTAAGCAATTGCTTACCCTCCCTTCTCCCTATCCAAACTTTATTGTCCGTTACCTGCTCACACTGTCTGATGCGTCACACTCAAGAACAGATTTGGATTTTAACACCGAACATACATTCGGTTTTTTTTAACGTTTTTTCTGCACACTTTGTGAGGAAACTATTGGATATTTAAATGTTCTGAAATATAATGTGTCTTTTTAGCGTCATAAATTAACGGGCTATGGTGTGATTTTGTACGATCGGTTAATTTCAGAACAAGAAATCGCGTTTCTTGTTCTTGTTCTTTTGCTTACTGTACGATATAGAAGGGTTCTTTTAAACTTTAAAGGGTGGGAGCGCCTGGTTGGGCATAACACCACAAGAGCGGAAAATATTTCTTACTCTGTGACTCGAACCCAGACCTCTCAGCACGAGTCCGACCCTTTGGAGTATCAGCGATAAGGTTCAAATCCTTATTGACCAGAATTTTTTTTTGTTGGTATTTTTTATTCGTAACTGCAGCGAAACTTCTCGAAGGAATTCGGGCAACAGTAAACCTAGTCTGGGGTTGAATACCAATAGAAGTATTTGGGAAGCAACAAAGGGAAAATACTAACTTTGAGTCTGAGATGCTTTTGGGCTAAAAATACCACAAAGTAAATTAACAAATTCTTTCCCGCTCACTGAGCTTGGGGGGGGGGGGGGGAGCAGGTGATCAACCATCCCCCAAACTATAACCGTTCAAGAGATATTAGGTACATAGTACCATTCTTCATATCTCTACAGGAAATTCTCTTTATAACGAGCGGATTGACAAGTTCGTTGTTATAGTTGTTATAGAGAGAAACTACTGTGTATAGATATGTAAACAATATTTATGACTTAAGGGTCCGCTATACCTGACGGTGCATTTTTTGCCGCCCATAAAATTAACATTGCGAGCGGCGATTCATTTTCAAGGTTTACCCTTGGTTGGAAAGACACAAAATGTTGCCTGTACCCTGTACCTAGCCCTAACAATGTTCTAGGTCGTGTTCGAAGCAGATTTCCCATTTTTTTTTACTGGTTTTCGAGATACAGCACTTTTCTTGAGGTATGCGATGCTAGCATTTGCAAAACAGTTGCAATAAAAGAAACCAGTGAGAAATTGGGAAATCTGCTTCGAACACTCCATAGAGCATTGTTAGGGCTAGGTACAGGCAAAATTTTGTGTCTTTCCAACCAAGGGTAAACCTTGAAAATGAATCGCCGCTCGTAATGTTAATCTTATGGGCGGCAAAAAATGCATCGTCAGGTATAGCGTCCTCTTAAAACGTGGGAGTAGCTGATAATGAATTTTTTCTACATGTAATCTCTGGCGGCCGATCATTTTCGTGATGTGGGCATAATTGAGACGCGTCCTAAAAATGATTGAATTCTGAGGGAAATGTGTTGTGTACATACATCGGAGTGACGTATTCATATGTGACGTATGATAAGTAGGGCGGATGGTGCTATAGCCACGTGGTTGTCGCCTCCTTTTAGAATTTGAATGCCGTCCAATTTGTAACTGCCCTGCTGCACTGAACCAACAACAAAACATTAAATAATGCCTTAGCGGTTAGGCCTTACGCTGATGCATTGTGTTAGTACTCGCCATCCCTGAGTTGCCATTCCAGCCCTCCATTCCAGGAAGCATCTTATGTAGCCAGCTTTAGGCTTTTGTTGATACCCTTGCCGGTTCTATCGGAAGAAAGGTGGAGTAGATACTTTGGAAATTACTAAAATCGTAAGCAGAAAAGTATTCCTTACACCGGCATTCGAACCTGGACCTCTCAGGTTACAAGTCGGACCCCTTGACCGCTCGGCCATGGAGAGACACTATTTATCTTATAGTGTAGATGGGTAAGAGAGTAATAGGTGGGACAAGGTCAACAAATCAAATCATTCAAAAAGTACCCGATCGTAAAGTCACAACATAAGTAGCCAGTTAATTTACGGACATGTTATATTTTAAAACATTGAAATATCCAATAGTTTCCTCAGAAAATGGCAAGAAAAATTATTTTGTTATTCTGACTATGACATAGGTACTTTATATAGTGGTTATCGCACCACCATTTTTCGAAATTCTAAGGAACCATTCTCCTGTAAAAGCTAAACATAGTGTCCTGTTAACAGTATTTTGTTTTCTAGTTCGAATATCACACTATGTTTAGCTTTTGGAGCAGCCACGGGCAGTTATCCAGTTCCGTAATTCTGACGCTGCCCCCCACGTCGGGCGCCACTGTTACAATAAATTCTACTGTTTTCCTATACCGATCGTTGTGCTTTTTGGGTGGAAAATAACAAATCCAGAGTTTCTATGAAGCAGCTACCAGTTATCTCACTAATTAAGTGGCTGTGTTGACAGACGGCATGCAACACTTGAATGACAAATCTCTCATAGGGCGCCTATGCTGATAGCTCGCTGAGCTAACACACGTTCTGCACCACTTGAGCTGCTGATTACGGTGCGTGGTGGTTTCAATTTTGTTCCCCCTTTGTTAGGCGCCACTGGATTTTGATTAAACGGATAGGAAGGGAGAAAAATGTTATTGAAAATGAAGGGTCTGACAATGGTCACATTGACTTTCACGCATTTAAAAAGTAACCAGACTATTTCAAGAACCATCTATCGTGCTCAGCTGGAATACAGCACTACCAAATACCAGCTCCCCAGCATTTGTGTTAGGAAGGGACCTACAGTTTTAGGTGGGTTCCGCATACACATTTCACTTGATAAGCAGAACATATCAGAGGTGAATACCGATCAGAAAAAGTTTTTGGTAGGATCGGGATCGAACCGGGCTCCACTCGGCTTTCAAGGCTGTTTTCTTGCGCCTATGTTGTGGTGTCGTGCCCCCCCGGGTTGTACGCCACTGTCTAAGTATGATAGCGTGTTCGCGGTCTGGGCCAGCCAGTCACCCGGCACCACTCGGAGAGTCAACTTAACTTGGCCTTACGTTATACTATCATCGTTTTGACTTACTATGTAAGTTATTTTCCAGTTTGTAGGTGTTCATTCAGTGTTTTTACCGTATATTTATTTATTTATTTTCGGTTGTTGCTCCTTAATTATTTCCTTTATCTGGTGTTGAGATCTTTGAGAACTAGAGTCTCCCAACACGACTGTTGCAATTTTGATTTTGAGCTATGGTAGGTACACGTGAAATCCCTTATGTACCTACTTACTATTGCACTGGGCGCACACCAGGGGCTACAGCCGTAAAAGGGCCAGGGCTTTGTGGGATACAGAGTGGCATCTTTCGTGAGCTCTGTAGGTACACAAGGGGATGATTTCGTCAGAATCACGCCAGACAGTCGAGTTTTCCCTTAGCCGGTGTGGGTCAGGCACTGACCCGTACAAAATTAACCAGAAAAAAATCTCAATAAGTCGTGACTAGATCTCGGATCGTCTTGTTCCATCGCTCACTGCGCCATATTTTAGGGGTGTGGATTTAGAAATGGCTGATTTTTGAGGTTAACATTGTTGGATCAGCTGTTGGGGTGACGGGGAGTGTAGTTGTGCCGGCGTCCGCTAGGGGCGCTGCTGTCGCGCTGGGCGCCCTTGGCCTTTGTACTTTCACCTTCCGGCTACGGAGCCACAGACAAAGTCGTCGATAGGTTATTTTATTTCGGCTTCGTGATTACCAAACTTCTTTGGACGGCCATTCCGGCGCGTTGCCATCCCCAGACGTATCGCCACTGGGGAGGGATGCTGGAATTTCAGCCCGATCTGTGCGTCCAAATGCGCCCCTTTAGTGCTGCCAGTGTAGCCAATGAAAGGCTGGCAAATACTCGAGCCACCCTGAGCTCTTCCGAAGGTGGTCATTAGTTGTCCCTTGGTACTGGGTATATAGGTATACCTAGGTATCAAACTTATCAAAGTACCAGGTAAGGAAATTTCCAGAATCAGGTATACAAATACAATGAGCGAGGATAAGTGATTGACAGATAGATAGGTATTGCTATGGGGCAGCCCACAAGTCTCACAGTGAAAGCGTTTCCAGGTCAAGGTATCTGTAGAAGTGAAGGTACGAGTATCTCCCCTGTTATTATGGCAAGGCGAGACAAGGTCTCTATACTACCTTACAAACCGGGAGACCTTGTCTTCATCTCGGGTCACCGACCGTCAGCCCTGCAATACTTTCCTACCACCAGGCAGAGCATGGGATCTAGTCCTGAGTTGTTGAAAATTTTCCTGGGGGTACCTAGCCGACGGTGATTCTGACCTAATCATCCCCTTGTGTTCAGAGGTCTTTTGCAATTCCCCCCGAAGCAAAATATTGGAAAATTTCCTTTGGTAGTTGTGACATTTGTTTATTTGTTTACTATTAATTCAGCTGTCATTCAGAGATTTATAGATAATTTAGAGAATTTCCAAATGAACGGCTATGACGACAGCAAACATTTCCTCAGATTTCCGTTCCCTATCTTGTCGGTATACTATTTTTGTATCTTATCCAGGGGACCTACAGTGGTGGGTTCCGAACCACCATAACCTCGATATACATTTCACTTGACATGCTGAACATACCAGAGGTGAATCCCGGTCGGAAAAATTTTGTATGCATTGGGATCGAACCGGTGTGACCCGGCTTTGTATAGATGCGGGTGATTGGCAGGTATCGTGCCTCCATACATTACCTACCTAGTATGGCATGTCTAAATCAAGTACCCGCAAGCAACTCATTACAAATGCTAATATTCCTCGACAAGTAGACTCCCAGTTAGGTCAATAACTACCATATTTACACAGCTTTTACTGCTATCTAATTGATATATACCTCAGTCGAGAATACTCTATGGCAGTCTATGGTATAGGACTATAACAACAGGTCAGGGTACAAGCTCCGATGGGGACCTACAGTTTTAGATGGGTTCCGAACCACCACAACCAGTATACATTTCACTGGAGATTCTAAATTCCAATAATAAAAATTTAGATTAGATTGGGTTCGAACCGGTGTATCCCGACTCTCATTGTTGCTCTAAGACAGCCGCCTAGACCACTTGGCTATCGAGGTATGCATTAGGTTGAGAGCTTCGACACTGTGTTAAACCTAAGATAGTTTTTTTCCGCGCTGGATTTTCCCAAATCGTTAACGTCCATACTCTCCAGTGTCACGAACTCACTCTAACCATCCTATAGCGGAAAATTTGCCGGAAAACCTACTCCTAGATCAAGGCCGAACATACCTTCGCTATTTGTTTACGTTTGTTTTTGCACACTTTATGAGAAAACTATTGGATATTTAATTGTTCTGAAATACATATAATGTAACTTTTAACGGCCGAAATTAACAGGCTGTGTTGTGATTTTGCGATCGGTTGATTTCGACACTAATGAGGCGTCAGCCGTCGAACCAAGGTTCGAACGCCTGGTTGTGGAATATTTTTTATGGGTCCTCACTCGTACCTTTGACCAAAATTTGATAAGAAAGTCTTCGGCAAATTTTGAGAAAATATTTAAAACCCCCAAAGAACGTTTATTTTAGACTCGGGGGACCTCCAGGGTAAGGAGTTATACATCCATACCACAAGCGAGAAATTTTCTTCCGCCGGGATTCGAACCCTGACCTCTCAGGAATCGAGTCAGTCTCAAATACATTTACCTCTACTACTTCCTGTCTGTAAAAGTAATAAAAGTAGAAATCGCAAAAAAAAAAAAAAAAACCCGTACTTAAAGCCTATACTTAAACTTTATAAGTCAAGACGTCTACTCTAGATAAGATCTCTCGGCTATCAGAATGGATTTTACTATTAAACATACGGTTAACCTACAAGATAATAAGATAATAAGATAAGATAATATAATAAGATAAGATATACAATACAGTACAATACAATACAATACAATACAATTAATACGAAACAATACAAAGATGTCATGGAGGCAAAAGGCCGAGGCCTGTGCCGCCTCCTCATTAAACTGTACCTAAATTTTAACTACATATATTTGTATACCTACATAGATTTGTTCCTTGAATTTCTTTTTTGACAGATATTTTAAAGCAAAGATGAGGCATGATATTTTTTATATGGGATGGTAGTAAATTAAACAGTTTAATAGATCTAATTACAAAGGAGTTTTCATACAGTGAGGTTCGGGTTTTAGGAACTCTAATGTTCCGTCCTACTCTGTACCTTGTATTTTGATCGTGGTGGACAAGTTCCCCCTGCACCTTGTGCCTGTATATAGCGAGTTGCAGTGCGAAAGTCTGAACGATACTGGGCACTTGAAACTCATCATGGAGTCCGGCAGAAGGGTAACGGTATGGCTTCGACATTGCAACTTTGATAACTGTTTTGACTGCCGTTTCTACAGGTATTATGTGTGTCGTGTGTGCACCACCCCATATGAGAATACAGTACTGCGCAGTCGAATGCACAAGTGCAAAGTACAGTTCCCTAATTGCATCCCTGCTAATTATGTTTCTGAGTCTTTTAAATTTATATAACGTTGTTCGAATTCTTTTTGCAGTGAGCAGTATATGCTTGTCCCACCTCAAGTGCTGATCAATAGTTACACCCAAGTATTTGTAGGTTTCAGTTTTTTTAATTCTATGACACATGCAGTGATTGTCTCTCGTGCACGCCTGAATGTGTAGTTTGAGGTCATAGGTAGGTTGTTGGGATGCGTTGTGGCTAAAAGCTATGTATTCAGTTTTGGCAACATTCAGGGTAAGTAGGTTCATATTTAGCCAGTCTTGTACAGTCAGGAGGCTGCTATCAGCTTTACGATATACGGCTTCCCAATCGTCACCACTTACATACAATGCGGTATCATCGGCAAAACCTAGAATAGTACACTCTGTCTCTAACCGTAGAAGCTCGTTTATGTAGATTAGGAATAATACTGGCCCTAAACAGGTACCTTGGGGTACTCCATAGGTGACTGGAGCAGCGTTGCTATACGTGGTGGAACTGGTCGCATCAATATTATTGCACAGCTTCACTTTTTGAGTTCGATTTGTCAGGTAGGAGTGGAATAGCTGATGGGGATGACCGCGGATACCTGCATTTTCCATTTTTACGAGTAAAAGTTTATGCGATACAGTGTCAAAGGCTTTTTGCAGGTCTAAAAAGAGACAGAGTGACTTTTTACCTAGGTCCAGGTCTTCATACAACATTGAAGTAAGTTTAGCGATAGCATCTTGTGTACACCTTCCCGTGCGAAAGCCAAATTGATTTTCTGAGAAGTAACGTGATGACTCAAGAAATGAAATCAGCCTCTTTTTAATGGTTTTTTCGAGAATTTTAGCCAGGTTTGATGTCAGGGAGATCGGCCGATAGTTACACATGTCAGTAGCATCACCTTTCTTGAATAATGGGACTACTGTTGCCTCTTTTAAACAGTCTGGGAAAGTTGCTTCGGAGAAACAGAGGTTTATAAGGTATGTTAGAGGTTCTATTAAGTGAAGTTTGTGGGTCTTAAGAATTTCAGAAGTTATACCATCGGGGCCTGGTGCTGAGCCCGCTTTTAGTTCACTTATGTAACTTCCCGTTTCAGTCACGTCTGTGGGGTAGAGGGACATAGACGCTGGGTTAAGCCTGGCGTTTTGGATAATTCTGGGAGTGCCCTGACTAATTTTTGCGGCCAGAGTTTCGCCAATGCAGGGGAAATACTTGTTGAAAGCATCAGCTTTCTCTGTTTCACTATTGATGGTTTTACCTGCTATCTTTATCTCTCGAATTTCCTTTCGTGTTGATTTCTGATCAGTAACCTCGTTTATTAGCTGCCATACTTTCTTTGGGTTAGTTTTATTTTCGATAAATTTAGCTTTGTAATAATTATCCTTTGTGCTACTAATTAATTTTTGTAGAAAGTTACGATAAGCTTTGAATTCCTGCCTTAATGCTTCATTTCTAGGCTGTCTAAGCATTCTTTGTCTCATTTGATCTCGATGCCTGATTGAGGTTAAAAGTCCGCCTGTCATCCAGGGTTTTAGCTTCTTAAATTTATTTGAGGTCTTTTTATTAGTTCTGCATTTATTAATGTGTGAGTTTAGTATCTGAATGAATTTGTTGGCACAGGCGTTAGCATCAGTTTCTTGGAGCACTTCCGTCCATTCTTCATTCGCTAACAAAATTCCTAATCGATTATGGTCTACTACCACTTTTATCCTATTTTGGAGTTGATTACCCGATGTTGAATTTCCGTAAAAGATACTGAGTGCTGTAAGATAATGGTCGGTTATTGATGTACATAAGATGTGTCCAGTAGGCGTTTGCCGGCTAGTGGTGAAGAAATGATCAATGCAAGTACGTGAGTTTTCGGTGACCCGTGTAGGTTTATTAATGGCTGAGTAAAGGCCTGCAGAGGATAACAGGTTTAGATATTCTAAGATGTCATTGTCGGGAGGATCCGCTATAATGTCAGCATTGATGTCACCTGTTAGAATGAACTGATTACTGCAGTTATTTTCCAGATACTCAGCCAGTCCAGTATTGAATACTGATATGTTTAACGTAACCGGAGGTTAACGTAATGTCTTGTCGTATCTAGACAGAACCCATAATTTCTCGGTCGCTTTTTCATGTGGGAAATCTCGAAAACTACTGGGAGATTGAGGAATCTTGCCTACATCGTTGCCATGAGCATTACCAAGGCTACATCTAGGCCAAACTGAGTCATTTCAACCAGCGAAAAATATTGGTTACGCCGGGATATGAACCCGGACCTCGCAGGACGCTCGGCCACTGAGAACGTCTGGTGATGGATGTATTCTAGATGTTTTCTAGATGTGTCATGTCGGGTCATGGTACTATCATAAAATATCGTGGTCCATGTCCTTGGACTTGCCTCACACCATGTATAGTTACTGTAACTATGTACTTAGTTATTGTTTACATAGGATTGTAAACACTTCGCCTTTTTTTCCTGCGCTAGGACGCCCATGAAATGATTCCTCTATCTCTATACGATGGCAAATAAAGGGTTCGACAATGGTCGCACTTGACTTTCTCGCAATTTTTATCGAAAACTTTGATTTTTTTTCCGTGAATAATTTTTTTTTTGTCAGAATTTTAACTTTTTCTAAAACGTTTTTTGCCATACAATGGACGATACTTTTAGGCACCTGCATACAGAATTTCAAACATATCCGTCAAACAGTGAAGTGTCGCTCGACGCGCAAAGTATATTATGTTTCCTATTTTGCATGTCACCGTCTTAATTTTTAAGTAAATGAAAATCTATTGAAAATGCCCTTGGAGCATCTATCTGAGACCACTTTCACCAATTTTCAAGAAAATCCGTCGATTAGTGTTGTTGCAAATCCGTCTTAACCAATCAAAAACGTGATTTCCATTTTTGGAAAATTTTTCCTACGATAATGCCAATATTGGCCCAAATTTTTGGCCCATCTCAAAAAGAATCAAAATGATCCTGTAGCATCTATTTGGGAACACTATTGCGAAATTACAAGGATCTAACTTAATAACTGTAGTGCCAAATCCGTCTTGACCAATCAAAAACGAGATTCTAGTTTTTTTTCCTATTTTTGACTTTATTTTGCCTATATTGGCCGCAATTTTGAAATGATTGAATATTTCTTCAACAAACCTTTAAGTAATGTTATTAAGCACAAGTTTATGGATTTTTGTGAAATTCCGGCTAATACTGTTCATGGGGCTAAGATTTTTGGCCCATCTCCAAAACAATAAAAATGATCCTGGAGCATCTATCTGGGAACACGACTGCAAAATTTGAAGGTTCTAACTATATTACCGTACCGTGAAATGCGTCTTGAGCAGACAAAAACACGATTTTCAATTTTTTTTGACACTTTTTTGACAATAGTGGGCGCAATTTTCGAATAATCAAAATTATATTAAAAATGTATCTCGGAACTGATTTTAGACATCGATATTCTAAATTTGAGCCAAATCGGTTAATTGGTCTGACCTGTAGCCGCGCTACAGACAAACGTACGGACGGACGGACGGACGGATGTACGTAGGCTTGTAACCCTATGTAATGTTGACATTCATATGAGCAATTTAACGTACAAGTTCAATCTCGACATTGTCGGGATTGTAATGGTGAGTTAAACATGGTGTCGAGATTCAGTGGACGTACATGAAGCTCCGGAAGGAGACTTTGAAATGAGTTAAAAAAATAGTTTTCAGTGCACTTTTTTCACGATTTCAGTGAAATTGCTCTCAAAATAAATAAAAGTTATTATCTACAGAGGATAAAGGTGATTGACTTGATATTAACGAATTTAGAACCACTAACTTCTTCATTTTTTGTCGTTTTCTCTTCAAATTCTTATTAAAAGGCTAGAATAATAGTTTTGTGACTGAAAATGCATAAATTTCACCAACTGGTCGAAGATCCTCAAGTAACTCATCGATGTGTAGGGTCTTCTGTACAGTTCCACTCTGGTGTTACCAGAAGTTTCCAGTTTTCAGACTTGACTAATTAGAGTCAGCAGAAAACCACTTTAGCGTGTTTTAAATTGGTTTTACAGCCAGTTGGAGCAGTAGTTAATATTTATTCGGGTAAAAATGAAATATTTTTGGAAGTCAGTAGGTCGAGACGTGACTTTGAATTTTCAAGCGCGGGCTTTTTTGTTGCGTCATGTCACTGCTACCATGCGACACTGCGGATTGGCGACACGGAATAGGAATTCTTTTATTTTTTAGCTCAAATTTATTTGACATAAACTTTACAAAAATCTAAATATAATGGTATATAAATAATGATAAAAAAATAATGAATACTTTAATAAATAAAGAAATAAAAAGCAGAAAAACTGAATAAAGACCGTAAGTGTAAAACGGGCCGTGATTGGTCGTGACGTCACAGTTCAGATTGCTGTCGAGATTCAATGGATCTACATGAAGCTCCGGCAGGAAACTTGAAATTAGTTTTAAAAAAATAGTTTTCAGTGCCTTTTTTTCACGTTCAGTGGAATTGGTCTCAGAATGAATAAAAGTTATTATCTACAGAAGATAAAGGTGATTGACTTGATATTAACGGATTTAGAGCCGCTAAATTCTTCATTTTTGGTCGTTTTTTCTTCAAATTCTTATTAAAAGGCTAGAATAATAGTTTTGTGACTGAAAATGCATAAATTTTACCAACTGGTCGAAGATCCTCAAGTAACTCATCGATGTGTAGGGTCTTCTGTACAGTTTCACTCTTGTGTTAACAGAAGTTTCCAGTTTTCAGACTTGACTAATTAGAGTCAGCAGAAAACCACTTTAGCGTGTTTTGAATTGGTTTTACAGCCAGTTGGAGCAGTAGTTAATATTAATTCGGGTAAAAATGAAATATTTTTGGAAGTCAGTAGGTCGAGACGTGACTTTGAATTTTCGCGCGCGGGGATTTCTGCTACCACGACACCGCGGATTGGCGACACATGGACTAGGATTTATTTTTATTTTTTAGCTCAAACTTATTTGGTATAAACTTTACAAATAACTAAATATAATGGTATATAAATAATTATAAAAAAAATAATGGTTACTTAATATATAATTAAATAAAAAGCAGAAAAACTGAATGAAGACCATAATAAATGTAAAACGGGCCGTGATTGGTCGACACGTCACGGTCCAGGTTGCTGTCGAGATTCAATGGATCTACATGAAGCTCCGGCAGGAATCTTGCAATTAAATAAAAAGCAGAAAAACTGAAAGTAAAGTTGAGTGTCCAAGGTTAAGACCTTATCTACCTATCTACCTACCTATAATAAAATGATCTATTATTAAGTCTTTTGATGCGTTGCAATAAAGAAAGGACAGAAATTAGAGAATAGAAAACATTTTATTATATTACTCCCATCTTGACGAGGTAGAGTTAGGTCGTCCGACATCAACAAAAAACCGATCCAATTATTGATCTCCTTCAATCAAGTACCTATAGGTAGTTTACATCGCAAAACGATGCAGGATTTTTATAATTTTAAATTCATAACTATGCATTCTTTTTCTTTCTTCTTTCCGATACCAAGTCAACTGGTTAGGTTAGTTTACAAGAAATATTCGTAGCCTGCGGAAAAAGTCTGAAACGACGCACACGAAGTGTTGGGCCTGATGTAATATTATTATCTTTATGTTTTCAAACCACTCACATCAGTAAAAAACTAATTTTTGTTCAGTTTTGAGTGCAAAAAAGATTCAATATCGAAAGACAACAAATTAGACCACCATATTGGATTTATAAGTTCACATGGCTGCGACATACTGGGTACCGCCTGTGCCTAGCTTACAGCTGTAGGTATTTAAAGTCGTGATTACTTCAATATACATACTAAGCCAGCTAAGTAGAGGTTTGTCGAGTTTACACGGACTTACATACTGTATGGTGTCGAGATTGCATGGGACTACCTATATACGTACGTACGTACGTACGTCGGACGGACATGACCTAAAAACCACTTTTTTGGTATCTAGGACCTCTGAAACGCCTTTTGCAATGAAAATCTCAAAATCGAAATTTCGCACGATAACATAACTTTCTCAGCATACATACTTACGGGTGAGAAAGTAAAAAAAGTTTTATATTTCAGAATAAAATAATACCTACCTACCTACCTAATAGTACCTCCTTTTAATAAAACGATTTTCTTTTTGTGTTGTGCTATTTACCTGGTACCTAGAGACAACAGTAAGTGGGGGGAACCTGACTTATACGTCTTACCAAACTGGGCGCCTTATCCGTTATGACCACTTCCAGCTGCCTGATGTTTATTCTACCTATACAGTAGTCTCTCTCTAACGACCATGTAAATTTGCTCGCTATAGAGAGGTTTTCGTTTGTTTCAGATGGTGTCGGTTGTTGGTGTTCGGTGACTCGGTATCATGTTGGGGGCGAGACTGGGGAGACTGGGGCGAGTTGGGGCCCATCATCGCAACATTAGACACAGCAAACATCACACCAAACATCACTACTCTACCGATGTCGAGTACAAGCCTATACGCAGCGTTCTCGTTGCCAACAGAGGTAAGTGTACTAGTAGGGGAGATAGGGGCAAGTTGGGTCCTAGGAACCGAAAATTTATACTAAGTACCTATAGGTATAGGAAGAGTATGTATTTTCCCTTTAATTTCCAAAACAGTACCTACTTACTACATTTTGAACCTCTTTTTGATATTTAATTGTTCTGAAATTTACTTAGTCTTTTTAACGGCTGAAATAAACAGTCTGTACTTATGGTGATTTTACGGCAGTTAAAAAAGACGATATTATATTTCAGAATATTTAAATATCCAATAGTATCCTTATAAAATGTGCAAAAAAACGTAAACAAACGCGACTGCGTAGACGCTCTTAAAATGCGAGCAAACGTTGAGTTTGTTTAAACATTTGACTGTTGTGTTCTAGGTGAGATCGCTATCCGTGTGTTCCGGGCCTGCAATGAGTTGGGTATCAAGTCGGTGGCCATCTACTCTGAGCAAGACAGACATCACATGTTCAGGCAGAAGGCGGATGAAGCGTACCTGATTGGAAAGGGGCTGCCTCCCGTGCAAGCCTACCTCTCCATACCGGAGATTATCAGGATAGCCAAGGTATGCGAACAAGTTATCCGGAGGGTTCCAAATTATCCGGACAGTCAGACAGCAGACAGCTAAGGTCTTTGTCGTTATAAGGGAGGTTGTGGGCACGAGGAGGGACGAAAAGCACCAGTATGATTAGAGAAAAAGATTTATTAGAGAAAAATTTCGATAGATATTTAAATATTCTGAAATATAATACTTCTTGTAAACGTGATAAATTAAGTAGCTGCGCTGTGGTTTCACGATTGAGTAATTTTGGACGACAAAAATCACTCACTATCACTACTATCACTACTCACAATCACTAAAATCACAGCATACCTAGTTACTATCTGACTTGAAAATACATATTATATTTCAGAACATTTATGAATCTCCAATTGTTTCCCCAAAAAGTGGTTGGATAAACAAATAACAAATAGGATTGAATGGAAAATGGTTATGCTACGAATAGATAGAAATGTCTAATTCTTTATTTTGCAGGAAAATGATGTTGATGCCATTCACCCTGGGTACGGATTCCTGTCGGAGAGGTCGGACTTCGCGCAGGCTGTTATTGACGCTGGCATTCGCTTCATTGGCCCCAGCCCTGCTGTGGTGCAGCAGATGGGAGACAAAGTTGCCGCTAGGAACGCTGCCATTGAAGCCGGTACGGATGCACACAATACGATAAGCTTGTTGCGTGCTATCAAATTTGGAGAATCTATATATCAACCGCGATAAAGGACTTGTGAGCGGTATTGTAGAACCCTAAATTTGATTTCCGGTTTCATAGTTGAGGTAGCAGAGTAGCTGTGTCCTTGTCAGACTTTGATATATCAATATCTTTCATTGATGTTTCCTACAGTTAGCTTACAGTGCGAGAGGTAGCAGAAGATGTGGAGCTTCGCAGAAGTAGAAAAATCTTAGTTACTTTCGGTATTTTCACCTCCTATACCAACCTAAAATCCGGCCACTTTAGAGTCTAATAACTTGATATTTAGTGGTCAGAATCTCAAATGCGATAATACAGAAACTAAGTCAGCCAACAGACTACATAATCCAATTATTTCCTGATGTACTGCCTTGACAAACCCTGAGTCATTCTTTTTTCCTTACAGGAGTGCCGATCGTTCCTGGCACGCCAGGGCCCGTCACCAACACAGAAGAGGCAGTGGAGTTTTGTAAAAAGCATGGACTCCCTGTTATATTCAAGGCTGCGTACGGTGGAGGCGGTAGAGGAATGCGAGTTGTGCGGAGAATGGAGGTAACTAAAGCTTAAAGTCCCAGTTACACACTCCTTAAGTCAGTCAGTAAATTTATCTTGCCGTTAAAAGTCCACTAGGTAACGTTATGATAAGGATGCTATCGCTGCAGGATGGTAAAAGGCTAGCACTATAGTGAACTTTTAAGGGACACTGTAGTAGACTTTAGCAACTGGTGAAACCTACCGTTATTTAATTGTTTAGGAAGTGGAAGAGAATTTCAAGCGGGCGAGCTCGGAGGCGCTGGCTGCTTTCGGTGACGGTTCCATGTTCATTGAAAAGTTCATTGAGCGACCCCGCCATATTGAAGTCCAGTTGTTGGGGGACCGCGCGGGCAACGTGGTACATTTGTACGAGAGGGACTGTTCAGTGCAGAGGCGGCATCAAAAGGTCGTCGAGATTGCCCCTGCTCCACTACTGGACCCCAAGGTAAATACAATAGTCATTCTATGTAACGACAGCTACAGAGAGGTTTTCGTTATAGAGAGTGATAACTGTACCTACCCAGCACCAAAATACATAAAAAAAAGAATTCTTCAGCTGGGATTTGAACCCTGTTTGTACAGTTTACCAAACCGGACGCCTTATCCGTTCGGCCACAGTGCCACACTCAAATAAAATGTGTTCTTGTGGTTATTTAGATTCGGGATCGTATGCTGGACTGCGCCATTAGCCTGGCTAAGCACGTCCGGTACGAGAATGCAGGAACTGTAGAACTACTTTGTGATGAGTCGGGCAACTTTTACTTCATTGAAGTGAACGCAAGACTGCAGGTGGAGCACACCGTCACCGAGGAGGTTACCGGGTAACTATCGCTAAGTTAACAGTTACTTTTAGTTCAAATAAAGTCAGTAGATTTATCTTCCCCGTAAACTAGCCGATAACTTTATCTTGCAGTTAAAAGTTCCCTAGCTAACGTTTCGATTAGGGCGCTATCGGCAGGTTGGTGAAAGATACCAACTTTTTTTACTTTCTCGCCCGTATGTAATACATGGGCTCAGAAAGTTATGTCTTCGTGCAATATTTCGATTTTGAGATTTTGGGTTTCCCATGATCCTGGAGGTCCCCCGAGTCCAAAAAAGTGGTTTTTAAAAAATGTCCGTACGACATCCCGACGTCGACATCCGTCGACATCCGACGTCACTGTCGCGCAACTGGACGTCACACCGTTCGTCCGATTTTGCTCAAATTCGGTATGTAGGTACCTAATGTAAATATCTGGACATATTTTTTGGTAAACTCAAAAATTGCGCTTGCTATGGTCAAAAAAAGGCAAACAATCGTGTTTTTTGACAGTTAAGAAGGGCTGGAAGCTACGTATATCAAGTTGGAACCTTGAAAATTTGCGAAAATGTTTTTGAATAGATGCTTTTAGGTCTTCTACAATCATTTGGAGGTGGGCCAATAACTTGGCCCAGTTTTGGCCCAAACGCGTTGGTCGTCACTCCGGTAGCACTATTCGATCGATTTCAATAAAAATTGGTAGGGAGGTGTACTTTAACCTAGTTTGATGTTTTACCGGACGAAAATTATCCAACATAATAATTATGGCCAATATTGGCATTATCGTAGGAAAATTTTCCATAAATGGAAATCACGTTTTTGATTGGTTAAGACGGATTTGCAACAACCCTAATCGAAAGATTTCCTTGAAAATTGGTGAAAATGGTCTCAGATAGATGCTTCAAGGTCATTTTCAATAGATTTTCAATTACTTGAAAATTAAGGCCGTGATATGGAAAATAGAAAACACGTACTTTGCGCGTCGAACGACACTTCACCATTTGACGGATATGTTTGAAATCCGGTGAGTAGGTGCCTAAAATTATTGTCCAGTGTATGGCAAAATATTTTTTAGAAAAAGTTAAAATTTTGGTCCAAAATAAATAAATTACGTAAAAAAAATCAAAATTTTTGATACCGCTGGCGTAAAAATTGCGAGAAAGTCAAGTGCGACCATTGTCGGACCCTTTATTTTCTATATTTTCAATTTTGTTGTTCCTCCGTTCTAGTATTCGTGTTGTAAAAGTAGTTTAGAATTCATTTTTTTGTAGTAATTACTCTGTTTTTTGGTGCAGGATTGACTTGGTGCAGTCTCAGATCAAAGTGGCGTCTGGAATGACGCTTCCTGAGCTTGGGCTCTCCCAGGACAAGATACAGACTCAGGTAAAGTCTAGGACTGGACATGAGACCAGATATATGGAAATAGCAAATATTTAGCATTAATCTGATTTTTTGTTTGTTTTCCTTATGCGTTTTGTTGGCCTTGTCCCTCTAAAAAATGCGGGGTCATCTAAATTCATCTAAACTACAGGCGAAACCATTCTGATGCCACGTTTTTTTTTCAAGGGATTCGCGATCCAGTGCCGTGTGACGACAGAAGACCCAGCCAAGCAGTTTCAGCCGGACACTGGCCGAATTGAGGTGTTCCGGTCGGGGGAGGGTATGGGCATTCGGCTGGACTCGGCTTCGGCCTACGCTGGAGCCATCATCTCCCCCTACTACGACTCCCTCCTCGTCAAGGTCATCGCTCATGCCAGGGACCTTCCCAGCAGCTGCGCCAAAATGAACCGTGCCTTAAGGGAGTTCCGTGTCCGTGGTGTTAAGGTACAGTTCATTTTAGGTTTCAGAAAACCTCTGTGGGACAGAGCCTTCCAAGGTATGGCAACCTGGCAGAAGCGCAGCCTTAGAAAACCCATGGCTTGCTGTGAGCTGCCTTCACACAGCCGCTACTTAGGCTAACGTTTCTCATCCAAGTTTTCTGATTGACATGCACCTTTTGTTCTGCCATTTTTGAGTTGCCATTGCAAGCCTCTCCATCCCAGAATGCATCGTTTGTGGCCAGATGGAAAGGGAATTTACATTTGCTATTTGTTTACGTTTTTGCTGACATTTTTTTTGTTCTGTTCTGTTTTTCTGTTTTCTGTTCTGAAATATAATATATGTCTTCTTAACGTCAGAAATTAACTGGCTATGTTGTGGTTTTACGATGGAGTGATTTTTTCAATACAAAATTTGTCCAAAATTTCTTGATCATAAAATCACAACATAGCCAGTTAATTTTGGACCATAAAAAGACGTATTACATTTCAGAACATATAAATATCGATAATGTTCCTCAAGAAATGGGAAGAACAATCATTCTGCTGCCACGTGTTTCACGAATATGTAATTTTCAGACAAACATTCCGTTCCTGTTGAACGTACTGGAGAACCAGAAGTTCCTGAACGGCTCAGTAGACACCTACTTTATCGACGAAAATCCTCAGCTGTTCCAACTGACTCCCTCCCAGAACCGAGCTCAGAAACTCCTCAACTACCTGGGGGAAGTTCTGGTCAATGGGCCGAGGACACCCCTAGCCACGGGGCTGAAGCCTGCGGAAGTTACCCCCCACATACCCGACATTCCTATTGGTATGTTTCAATCCCTATGTACCTGATTTGTTTCTAACGGGGTTGGATAGTCATCGGGATAGGGAAACCCGAAGCCCAATTGGAGTTGGCCGAAACCGGTTTGAAGCCATTGCATCGATATCGTGAACGGAAAGTATTTCTCAAGCTGGGATTCGAACCCCGAGAGTGGCTTCCTTATCTTGGTGACTTTCGAGCTCCCTTAAGTAAGCTCTTCGTGTGTAGTGTGCCTTACCGTCTCAGGGTTGTAAGAGATTAAAAATAAAATAAAATAATATATAAGTGTATATTCCCTCAGAATGTTAAACCTTTGTTAAAAATTCTTATTTGTGGTGTTGAAAATATGATTTATATTTTAAAGCATAAAATTACCCAGTAGTTTTCTAGTAATCAAACTATTTTGAATAGACACTATCTACTATTATATGATTACACCCAAAATATCTTCTTACGACCCTCATGTGTAGAATATTTCATGTGCAAGATATGATGAGCCGTTATATTACTAGAGCTTTTTAATTTACGTGTAATTTTGTAAATAAATAATAGTTAGTAATAAATAATAAATGATCTCATACAGTTTTTTGTGTTTTTGGTTACATATTCAGAAACAAGTAAGTTTTTGTTTGTTTTTGTTTAATATTGTGCGTTAAGGCTGTAGACATAACCCTGTTTGTTCATGTTTTTTCTTCCAATATTTAACAAAAACTGTTATATATTTTAGCGTTCTGATATCTGAAATATAATGTCTTTTACAATCGAGTGATTTTCCGTCAATAAAAAATTTGTCAAAAAGACATACATATTATATTTCAGAACAAATAAATATCCAACAGTCTGATGCCACGTGTGTATACACCCTTAACAAATTTACTACCTAATTTAAAAATCGTTTTTTGTGGATTTTTCGAAAAAGGCTCACTTTGAAATTTTGCACATGAAATGATGGTGAGCCGTTTTGTTTGTGTTCTTGTTCGTGTTCACGTGCTTTAGCAGCTTACCATCTCACGTTTTATCGCATGTTTACTTACCTTAGCGTTGTAGGTCGTGATTCTGACCTAATTACCCCCTTGTATACCGAGGTTCCGAAAAGTATCCTTTAGGTGTATTCCCTTTCTTGAACGCCAGAAAGCCCACTCAACTAGCACACTCAAAATTTATTGTAAGAAGAACTGTTCTCCATATATTGCATCATGGCGTGCCTTATCTTCTTACAAAAAATTTTGAAGGTGTTAGTTGAGTGGGTTTGCTGGCGTTAAAGAAAGGGAATACACCTGCTGTACCAGTGCCGTATTTGCTCCTAAATAACAGTAATGGAGGATTTAGTTATTTCGTAACTTTTTTTACCCGAAGTATTTACTTGTAAACTAAACATGGGAGTCATCATTGGCTCTATGAATTCTAGTTGGAATTTTATTTCCCTATCAAAGTATGGCACCCATGTTTAACTTACAGGTATACACTTTTGGGTGCGAATGTTCCGAAAGAACTAAATCCAGCATTAAAGTCCCATCTTTCTTGTAATGTTTCAGCTGTCCCTAGTATGTAGATACACCTATGTCATACTGTATTTAGCACGGTAATTGCACCACCATTTCTATCTTTAGAAATAATTCGTTCTACAGTGAAAGCTAAACATAGTGTGCTACTGTCAGTCATTTCTTTCGGGTTCGAATAGCACACTATGTTTAGCTTTTAGAGCAGCCTCGGCCAATGGCGGTCGTGCAATTACCAATGTTATCCAGTTCCATAGATACACCCATAGATTTAGCATGTTGGTAGAAGTGCGTTGTTTATGTTGGTAATTTGCAGATGTAAGTGCGGAACGACAGTTCGACGACGAGGGCGAACCCATACCTTGTAAGTTAATCATTCAATCAATCACTCCACTCCAACTGTTCCACACCAAGCGAGACTTTTCATCTCTGAGTGTAGCAATTGGGTTGTAGCCTCGTCAACAAAATAACTTAGGTATAGTAGGTGGAACCAGTTATGCGATCTAAATATTTTTATTTACTTATTCTGAGTTTGCTTAACTTGGGATGGTCAAGAGGAACACCGGTTCGATCCCAATCCTGACAAAGTTTTTCTGATTGGCATTCACATCTGATTTGTTCCGCATGGCAAGTGAAATTTATATCGAGGCTGTGGTGGTTCGGAACCCACCTAAAACTGGTGGTGATAAGGTCGCATAACTCGATCTACCTTTTGTACCGCTTTGCACGCAATGGTGGATGGCTGTTGTACTTAATTCACAGAATTTCTACCTACTACAATAGTCACTGGCCTATGGCTTGGTTGATTTTTTTTTTTTTTTTTGGTATGTACCTAATTTAAAGTTAAGAGCTCATGCACCTGTTGGTGCCTACAGCTCATACCCTTCGCCCGAAGGCACAGGTATTATTTAAACAAACTGATGATTGGCTGAGGCCAAGCGAAAATTTGGTGTGACATCCATGCTACCAACAGAAAATTCAAGAGCCTGGATTTTAACCTCAGTCGTGAAACCGCAGTATAGTAGCACTGCGAGAAAGTTCGTTAGGACCATTGTCAGAGTTTTGATTTTTGTTTTTCCAGTCAGCTCCCCACCAAAGGGTCTCAAGGACATTCTTCGGGCAGAAGGACCCTCAGGCTTCGCACGTGCCGTTAGGAACCACAAAGGTCTTCTGCTGATGGACACCACGTTCCGAGATGCTCACCAGAGTCTTCTTGCGACCCGTGTTCGAACCCACGACTTGCTAAAAGTTTCTCCTTATGTAGCACACAACTTTTCACAGTAAGTATTGTTGGGTTGAAAAGTCACCGAGGTAGGATACGGATACGGGTTGGAATGCATCATCAACTGAAGCAGAGCCTTAACCTTTAGAACGACGACAGACTTGTATTCAAATACTTGAAGTCTCTCTCTATAACTATTGTCAAGGGACAGTGTAGGAGGGAGTTCGTTATAGAGAACGTTTGAAAATTAGTCAGATTTGTCAAGGGACTTAAGCGTTCTTTCGTTATGGAGAGGTGTTCGTTATAGAGAGTGACAACTGTACCACAAAGCAAAGTCAATCTTTTTTGCGTTGATAAGTGACTGTTCAAGAGAAGTAGACGATCAGAATCACGGCAGACCGTCGAGTTTTCCCCCGGCCGGTGGAGGCCTGAGCCGGGCAAGGTTTCTCAGAAAAAATCTCGACCAATTGGAACTAGATCCTGGTATCTCTTACTTAATATCTCAATGTTAAACTGGTCTGACTTTTGACTTGATGTGTTTAGGCTCTACTCGCTTGAGAACTGGGGTGGTGCTACCTTCGACGTCGCCCTGAGGTTCCTGCATGAATGTCCGTGGGAGCGTCTAGAAGAAATGAGACGTCGCATACCTAACGTTCCGTTCCAGATGTTGCTGAGAGGCGCCAATGCTGTCGGCTACACCAACTACCCCGACAATGTCGTGTTCAAGTAAGGGCTTTACTCCCTACAATAAAAACTGCCTCGGTAGCCTAGTGGTCTAAATTGTCGTTAGGGAACCAGGTCCCTCCGGTTCGATCCCGGTCGTATCAGAATTTTTTTCTGTTCTTTTTCATGTGTTTAAAAAAACTCAAGTGTCATTGCATTTCGAACCAATTTTTGGAACTGAAATCACTTTTGTAGGATAATAAACAAAAATAATAGGAGAACAGTGACAACAGGTACTAAAAAATCAGTTTAATTTCTTTCAAAGGTTCTGCGAGCTCTCCGTTCAGGCCGGCATGGACATTTTCCGTGTATTTGACTCTCTTAACTACCTCCCTAACCTCATCCTGGGGATGGAGGCGGCGGGCAAAGCGGGCGGAGTCGTGGAAGCAGCCATCTCCTACACGGGAGACGTGTCAGATCCTACCAAGAAAAAATACGACCTTAAGTACTACACCAATCTGGCCGACGAGCTTGTCAAGGCTGGAACCCACGTCCTTTGCATCAAGGTACATACCATTAAGATGGAATACACAGTGGTGAGACACGTGGCAGCAGAATCATTTATCTTCCCTTTTTTGAGGAAACTGTAAGACATTTAGATGTTCTGAATTATAAGTATATGTTGTTTTAACGCCAGAAAATTTTATACTGACAAAAATCACTCGGTCATTCTGCTGCCTCGTTTTTTTTTGTTGCAAGAAAAAATAAAAAAAAACATATGACGGTATATTAAGACTCTAGGAAACTATATGTATGACTTTGTGTCTGTACACAGGATATGGCTGGCTTACTAAAGCCAAAAGCGGCGCGAATGCTGATTGGCGCCATCAGAGAACGCCACCCTGACATCCCCATGCACATTCACACGCACGACACGTCTGGCGGTGGAGTCGCCAGCATGCTAGCGTGCGCCGAGGCTGGCGCTGACGTAGTAGACGTGGCAGTAGACAGCATGTCCGGCATGACGTCACAGCCCTCCATGGGCGCCGTTGTTGCGTGCTTGCAGGGGTCCCCCCTTGATACAGGTGAGTACAAACAAAACTGAAGCAATCGCAAAGGTACAAACACAGTTGTGAAAAACCATCAGTTGGTCGCAAAATCACAGCATAGCCAGTTGGGAAAAACAAATGTAGACAAACAGGACTGTCTGACCCTCAAGCGATATTATTATTAGGTACCTATTATTATTATTATTCTTATCTTTTTTCAGGGTTTGATCTGCGCAATGTAAGCGAGTATTCAGCTTACTGGGAACAGGCTAGAACACTCTACGCTCCATTCGAGTGCACGACCACCATGAAATCTGGCAACGCTGATGTTTATTTGAATGAAATCCCTGGCGGGCAGTACACAAACCTGCAGTTCCAAGCGTACTCGCTAGGGCTCGGGGAATTTTTCGAAGACGTCAAGAAAGCTTATCGTGAGGCCAACCTTCTTCTCGGGGACATCATCAAGGTAAAAAGACATAAAAAGGGAATATAATTGAGTTTTTAAGAAAGTAAAATAATGGTAATGGGAAAAAATCGGCTACTTCTCCTAAGCTCCGCATCTTCTGCTACCTATCTCACTGAAAGCTAACTGTAGGAGCCATCAACTAAAGATATCGATTTATCATAGTCTGACAAGGACACAGCTACTCTGCTGTCGCAACTATGAAACCGGAAATAAAAAATTTCTACCCGCTGTATCTACGAAGAATAAAGACCTTGGGAAAAAACTCAAGTTCCACAAAACCGCTTAAAAGTCCTTTATCGCGGCTCATACAAAGATTACCATGCAACAAGATTTAGGGACATCTTTCTTATCCACCGTATAAGAGGGTCTTCTGCTGCCACGTGTGTAGAGCCTCTTAATGAATATTATTTTTGTGTTAAGGTGACTCCTTCATCAAAAGTCGTGGGAGACTTGGCGCAGTTCATGGTCCAAAACAAACTGACACGCCAGCAAGTGGAAGAAAGAGCTGAAGAACTGAGCTTCCCGAAATCCGTGATAGAGTTCCTGCAGGGAGCTATCGGGGAGCCCCACGGAGGATTCCCAGAGCCCTTCCGGTCTAAGGTGGGTATTACACGTTGAGGCATCAGTCACAAAGGAGGATTCGCTGAGCTCTTCAAAATATTATGCCTGAGGAAACTGTTGGGTCAGTATTTATTTATTCTAAAATATAAAATGCCTTTTTAACGTCAGAAACTAGATTAAGACTATGTTGGTATTTTACGATCGAGTGATTTTTGTCAACAATAAATTTGCCTGAAATTAGTCAATCGTAAAATCACATCATAGCCTGTTAATTTATAACACTAAAAAGAAGTATATTATATTTCAGAACATTTAAACATCCAACAGTATCCTCATAAAATGTGGAGAAAAAACGAAACGAACACCTTTAAATAAACGAACCCTTGTCTTCCCTCAGGTTCTGAAGGATATGTCGCGCGTCAAGGGTCGACCTGGCGCAAGTCTGGAAGAGCTGAACTTGGCCAAGCTGAAGGCTGAGCTACAGCAGGAGCATCCCCACGTCACAGACCGTGACGTCATGTCTGCTGCCCTCTACCCCAAGGTCACGGAAGACTTCCTCAACTTCCGGGACAGTTTCGGCCCAGTCGACAAGCTGGACACGAGGATCTTCCTCACCGGGCCGAAAGTCGGCGAAGAGTTCGATGTGAGTGGTAGCCGCACTTATGTCTTAAGGAAGGACATCGTCAGCTGGCAGCACTACCAAATGCCAGCTCTCAGCTGTCGTGTTAATAAACGACAGGAACCTAAATTTTTAGGTGGGATCCGAACCACCACAGCCTCGATATACATTTCACTTGTCATGCTGAACATATCGGAGGAAAGGTGGAGTCAGGAAAACTTTAATAGGATCGGGATCGAAGCGGTGTGACCGACCATTCGGTTGTTGAGGCTGAGCGGTGATAGTTGTTGTTTTAATACGTTGGTCATGTGATTGCAGGTTACGATTGAGAAAGGAAAGACTCTGGGAATCAAAGCGCTGGCTATTAATGAGAACCTGACTGAGTCCGGACAGAGGGAGGTCTTCTTTGAGCTCAACGGACAACTTCGTTCCGTCTTCATCCAGGACAAAGAAGCCGTGAAGGTGGGTGGTTTATGTGAGAGTTAATACACACGTGGCAGCAGAATTATTTTTCTTCTTTAAAAAAAATCATTCTGCTTCCACGTGTTTCACGACTGTTCGGAGCGTCCTAAAAACCATTCTAGTGGCACTTGTCCTTTTTAACTAGAAAATAAACGTGCTTTGTTTCCTAGGAGCTTCACATCCATCCAAAGGCGGCGAAGGGCGATGCGAAGCAAGTGGGAGCCCCGATGCCTGGCGAAGTCATTGACGTTCGTGTCAAGGTTGGAGATAAGGTTGAGAAAGGAGCAGCACTGGTCGTTCTTTCTGCCATGAAGATGGAGATGGTGGTGCAAGCTCCTCATGCGGGCGTCATCAAGACTATCGATGTCTCAAAGGGAACCAAGCTCGAAGGCGATGACCTGCTTATGACCCTAGAATAGATGACGCATGGATGTCTTCCCAGGTGCAATGAGTTTTGCGATCAAAGTCAAGATAACTCTCCCACCTCATTAGTAGGGGTGAGAAACAACTTGACCACTCGGCTATGGGGGCTGTTTCCCATCGCTAACTTTACTAGGGTAGTTTTTCTAGACTGATCGCAGAATCGTTCCACCTATTGACATCTCAGTAGCCTCCTAAAAGAAGCCATGACATACAACTCACCTACCTACGAATTTGATCGCCCATCTCTATTCATGACCAATGTAACGTGCAAGTGATTGACGTTTGTCAGTAAAAATAACGCCAACTCTACCACTTATTTACCGCTCGCTTCTAGACTTCTGTTAATGACTGAAATGTAAATACCTAGCTATTTTTAAATCTTTCGCTGGATTATCTTATAGTTGAAAGCACTAATGAATGGCCAATTGAGGGAAGGCGGTTCCGAGGAAAGTTCCCCTTTGTGCCACAGTTGACAGTGCAGAAATATATGAATAACACTGCACTTCAGTGTGATACCTGCTGTGTACTTGTGCCCTTTTAAAGTACAGATTCGATTGATACATGCAATGGAAAGACATATTTATTATGCTTGAGAACATCTTCAAGTAGCCAATGAAACGCTGGCAAAACCCGAGCTCTTCCGAAGTGGTGGTAACCATTGTGGCCATTGTTTCGTGCTTTCAAAGTGTGTTACTTTTTTAAAGTCTTTAAAGTTTGTTATTTCTTAGTCAATCCACCCCGTTCTGTTTCCTCTCGCAACAGTCTACTTAGGGTCTCTATGGAGCAAGTACTTACGCCGTACACTAGTAGGTTTACCTTGGAGATTTGTACCTTTACGGGTAAACTGACCTATGTTTATTCTAAGTGACATGTATCAAGTCTGTTCAGCTGCCTTCGCGACTATAGTCCCATATACAAACACGTATGAGGATTTTCATTTTTCGCTTTTGCTGTCGTTGTTCTGTCTATGCTACCTGTACGACCCAGTAAACCTTTGTTGATTTTTGTCTTGAAATAAATTACCCGCCTGTTTTTATAGAACGTGTCGCTTCTTTACTTAAACCCACAGGAATACGACGAAGTAAACAAAAATATTTCTTAGCTAGCTGTGAAGGACATTCAAGAAGATTACAGAAGAAAAGTCAAGAAGTCTGAAGTAAGTATATAAAAAATACTTATATTAACGGCATGTATGGCGAGGAATAGTTTAGTCGAACAGACCGAAGCCCATGTCGTCATCTTCTTCCTCCTCGGACTCCTCCTTCTTTGCCTCTTTCTTCTCCTCCTTGCTCGGAGAAGCTCCTCCTGCTGCAGCAGGTGCAGCAGCCGCTGGCGCAGCTGCTCCACCACCCACCGGCATGGCAGCCAGCTTCTCACGTCCCTGCAAAGGAGAATCCAAACGTAAGCAATGTATTAAGCTACCTATAGTCCTCAGTCTTGAATGAGAGTAACTTCAGTCATACCTAGGGGTGGATAGACTACATAAATGTGAATTATCGTTGCTGAACTCTTTTAGATCGTTGTCACACCTTGTTCTAAAGAAAAGAACAAAATCATCTACTACTGTATCTACATTGGTAATAACTTCCTTACCTTGGCGACGATCTCCTCCAGGTTCTTGCCCTTGAGTTCACTGAGAACCTTCTTCAGCTTCTCGGGATCGACTTCGATTCCCACCGAGCTCAAAATTTTCTCCACATCAGCAGCTGACGGCTCCTTTCCAGCCAGCCCAGCGAGCAAGTACGCAGCCACGTAACGCATTCTGGGAGACATACGATAAATTACAAACTATCCTTACGAAGACAGATATTTAGAAAGAGACAAGTTGATCAGGAGAATTTTATCATCAGAGCTTTCAGCCGAGAGATGATATTATGTTCTTTCATCATTTTTGACCTAACCACAACATCTTTCGTTTCCTATGGAGTTTGAAAATACATCAACGCAGATCAACATGATGACGCTGACTAGTTACACTCTAATCACTGAAGGCAACGCACTTACGTCATCTATCTCCATGGTGGCCACGTGTACCCCACACATTACTGTGAAATTTCCCAACGAAATTAAGACTGAACTGGTAACTTTACAATTTAACTATCGCCCAGAAGTTTAACAGAGAGACAAAAATAAAACATCCACAAATTGTTAACCTAACCACAACACGTGGACCTAACCTCAAAGTACAACTCTCCTTCGCGCAGAAGGTTTACGTGGAAACCTTTCCCTTTAGTTGCAAAGACTTAAAACCCCATTTTATCAGTTAAATATTGATTAAATAAATTTATAGTAGGAATTAAAAGAACCACTTACTTTTAAGTCAAGCGACACGAAACGTGACCAACGAACTTCAAAATCTTCTAATTCAAAATGGCCGCCCAAAACGTGGCAGTAGCTTTTCAGTTATTTTGAAGTAAAATGATTATATTTCTATTCTGAAATGTAATATAGCTTTATTACGTAAGAAAATATTGGATAATATATTCAAAATTTCTAGCTTTATATTTTTGCCAAGTTTTTGAGTCCCATTGCTCCTTCCACGTCTGAGCCGTGGTTTCAGAATCCAATGCAAACGGACAACAACGGTGGCACGAAGCAGCTGCCGGCTTTTCATGTAAGTGAATTATTCTTTATATTTCAGGTCTGAATCTTGTTTAAAAGAATTATTTAATGTTATTTATACATTTCTGCACTTAATAACGTATGAATTTCTTCATGGTTTTGGTCCCCTGGTTCTGAAAAAAATATTTTAGCGGGAACGCCATCGGTGGTTCCCGCGAAAAATATAAATAACTTTGTATTTATTTGTGAGTAATGCCTCTAGGGCGCGTACCCATTATGAAAGCACTACTATGCTGATTTCCCACAATTGGTTTTTTACTTACTGTTATGTATGGGGCGCATTCCGGATTGTGTAAGGTCAGTAGTTGAACCCTCAAGGTAACCATAGGCGGACCCCTCTGAAATAGGTGCCTACCCATTGGGCTTGTGATATAGCTATAATGTGTACGCGCCCTGTTGAACTAATATAAAGAAAATTAGTTCCTAACAATCTTAGGCATCTACTGAGCATTATTAAACTGTTAGCAAAAGTGGCGCCAATGTGGCCATGAGGCGTTGATAGCGAAATAAGGAGGTAATCACGAAGTCTACTATGTTCAATATAGTGGAGTACGGAGGTGGGTACCAGGGATTTAGCTAACGTTGAAAATGTACTGTTAGGTATCTGTTCTTGCTGATTTGCAAAACTAGAAGCCCTGGCGGTACCTACAGGATACAGGATCCCTTATAGAAAGTCGACGGAGGCCCAGGGTCCTCACCCATAATTTCCCTCACATTCAATTGGTAAGTGCCTACCTAGGCAGTGAGCAAGCCTGCTGCTGGCGAGGAAATTCGTATCTAGCTGACGTAGAAAATGTACGGTACTTCTACCTACAAGTCAGCAGAACTGACCAGGATGTTGTTCCAAACAAGTCTAGGTACAGGCATCCATTGCGTAGTTACTTCAAGCTGACCGCGTATGATTTGTCCTGGAATAGCAACCCAGGGATGGTGGGTTTCCACAATAACTATCATCCCTCCCCACTAACTGTACGGTACACTATCTGGCTAGAATGGCCGTCGTATTAGGCCGGCATTGGGGGTCCTGACCTTGTGATTGTGGGATGGCTAATCCGTGTGTCTGTTTTTGTTCGTAAGATTAAGCGATGGAGGCTGACCAGCCTGAGAGAAGACGAACCCGAAGCGCACTGGCTGAAATCGGGACGCCCCTCAATATTAGGACCCGCACCTCACATATCCTCAGTAAGTATCCAAACATACGTTACCCCACTATCGCTAAACGTCACATTACATGAGGTCATACTTTAAGGCTACACTGGCCACATACGTTGCATCCTGAATTCTGAAATAGCGGGCTTGAGGTAGCAACTCAGGGATAGCTGATACCCTAAAAATAAAGGGTCCGACAACAGTCGCACTTAACTTTCTCGCCCCATGTGATTTTTTATTTTTTTTTTTATTTTTTGGAGATTTTTTTGCGGGCGTAATTTTTAAGCAATCCAAAATCGGTTGAAAATGACCCAAGAGCATCTATCTGAGATCACTCCTACCAAGTTTCATGGCTGTCATTCTATTACTGTAGTCCCAAATGCGTTCTAACCATTCAAAAACGTGGTTTCTCATTCTCAACTCATTTTCGACACTTTTTTGACAAAAACGGCCGTAATTTTGAAGATAACAAAATTCTGTTCGACAGATGTTTAAGTTATATGGTTCTACACAAATTTACCAAATTTCATGACAATCGGTCAATAAATGTGAATGGCGCCGAAACGATCGAACTTTGGTCCAGAACGGCCGTAATTTTCAACCAATTCAATTTTAGTTGAAAATGACCTCGAAGCATCTATTTGTCAACACACATACCAATTTTCAGTGTTATAGATTGAAAAGTGTACCGTCGGCGCTTGTCTAAGTAACCAAAAACACGATTTTTGAATTATTTTGGCGGTTTTTTGACAATAGCGGCCGCAATTTTTGACCAATAAAAAAATCCTTGAAAATGCCCCTCGGCAGTGATTTTAGACAGGTCCATACCAAATTTCATCAAAATCGGATGAACGGTATAGGCGCTAGAGCACTGCACGGACTGACGGACTGACGGACTGACGGACGGACGGACAGACTTTTTCCAGAAACCACTTTTTTGGACTCAGGGGACCCCCAGGATCATGGGAAACCCAAAATCTCAATTTCGAAATTTTGCACGAAAACAATACTTTCTCGCCATATATGGCTAGCGAGAAAGTAAAAACTGCCATCCCGTATTGTATGTTGCCAGCATTAGGTATCAAAGAAAATGCAAAAACTATAAAATGTTTCTGATTTAGCTGACGATGTGCGGGCCAACATTGCCCGCAACACCTCCGTCTCGCCGACAGCTTCGCCCGAAGAGATGCTAATCCAGCAGCGGGGTCGCAAGAAAGTACCTGTGACGTGGAGCCCTGATGTGCAGCGGGCCAAGGAGCGCACCCCTGTCAAGACGCCTGTCACACCCGTCAAAACGTCCATCGTATTGAGGTCTACACCGCGAAAACGGCTCATGCTTTCTGATCCTAAAGATGCCACGCCTGAGAAACTTCCAAAAAAGGTTTGTCTGAGTAAAATGAGTGGGATGGATAGCTCAGAAGAAAGGCGTTGAGCTGTGGAGAGGACGGAGGTTCTGTTTCCTTATATGACGGGTTGGGGGACCCTGATTTTCCCTTGTACGTTTAGATTGAAGCTCACTGTACCACTCAGCATTTCCTACCTTACTGCTCTCCAGGAAAGTATGATTTTTTGGTCAGATGCTGCAGCTTCTCAGCAGGCTCTAGTGCTTGCGGGTTAGTGCAGGTATACGTTCCTTGATTATATCCATCCTGCGAGTCCTGCGTAAGTGTCCGTTAAACTGTACCCCGTGATGGCTTCAGTCCACGGCCCTTTGCTACCAATTCAAAATTGCCGGTACCGGGATGATGGGTGCCTAGCCTCCACCTCGGCTGTTAAACCAAATCACCCCCTTGTGTACAGAGGTCACAGATAGTAGGACCCTAATACGTAGTTTTTGTCTTTTTCAGACTCCCTCACCATGGAAAAAGGCGCGTGCGGAGAGGGCGGGTGCAGGGGCGCTCGGGGTTGGCAGCCCTCCCGCAGCCACGTCGCCACTGCAGACCGCGCTCAAGGGCCTGTCTCCCAGCCAGCTCATATGCGTCATCGAGGGCCTGGTCCAGGGGCACCCTGATCTGGAGAAGGTAAGCACTATTTAAGAGGAGGCTCCATTGAGACCATACAGAGCATTCTAAGAAGAATTCATCGCTGAGGAAATATTTTCCTTTTTTCAAAAATTTTCATACGGTCATAAGAGTTACCTACAACCCTCTTAACTTGTCTTATGGTTGAATGTTTCAGGAGGTAGTAACCACCTTGCCACCCCCTGATCTTCAGCCTCTGGAGGACAGGCTCAGCTATTTAAAGGGGAACATCTTCAAGTCGCTTCCGACGTCACGGCTGACAAGTAAAACGGATTCACCAGCTTACAGTCGTGCCGCTACGCACGTCAATGCTTTCAAGGTGAGAAAACTGCCTTCTTACTTGAGGTGACGATCACATCTCCGTAGCCTAGAGGTCTAGGTTTTTGTCTTTTGAAGTATAGGGAGAGCCGGGTCACACAGGTTCGATCCCGAGCCTATTAAAAAAATTTCTGTCCTCCATGTTTAGTTAAACGTTAGTGGACCCAGCACCGCCTCAACCAGAGTTAGTATTAGGAACCACCACCGAGAAACTGTCAAAAATAACTTAGTCAAAATCCACGAAAAAGTAATAATAAATCCTAAGCGCTTTCGACCTAGACGGTCATCATCAGAGGGGTACAAGAAGGGAAGAGACAGATAAACCTACTTGGGTGTTAGCCGGCCCGAAGTAAGTTGATCTGACCGATATTCACCTCTGGTATGTTCAGTCTCTCAAGTAAAATGTATATCGAGGATCTGGTGGTTCGGAGTCCACCTAAAACTGTAGGTCCTAACACGATGGCCGGGGAGCTGGGTAGTTAGTTAGCTGAGGGTTGGGGGGGACAAGTCCAGCAACTGGACCGTTTTCAAGAACTATCCATTGTGCTCAGCTGGCAGCACTACCAAAATACCAGCTCCCCAGCCATCGAGTAAACGATGGGGACCTACAGTTTTAGGTGGGTTCCGAACCACCACAGCCTCGATATACATTTCACTTGACATGCTGAATTAATCAGAGGTGAATGCCGAGCAGAAAAACTTTTTGGTAGGATCGGGATCGAACCGGTGTGACCCGGCTCTCACTGCTCCTCAAAAGTCGACCATTTAGTCCACTCGGCTATCGAGTGAGCTGGGTAGTGCTGTCAGCCTTGTTACAGAAACGTGTCGCGGAGCAGGGTAGAGTACGTGGCACTAGCCTCTGTTGATGTTTTGGAGCAAGGGACAGTAAGTGGCACTAGACTGTGTTGCTGTTCTGTTACTGAATTGTTTTGTGGAAGGGAGCTGTTGGAGGGACGTGGGAGTAGCCTGCGTTGATGTTGTGGAGCTAGCGACACTACGTGGCACTAGACTGTGTTGATGTGTTTCAGAAATGTGTTGTGGAGCAGGGCAGAGCACTGTTGGAGGGACAGCACTGGGACTCCGTGATAGAGTACGTGGCACTAGCCTGGCGCTACGTGCGGGACACTCCTTTATGGGACAATCCTCCGCATAACGCAGCCCGCAGACAGTGCTACCACTCTCTGGCCAACATGGTGGTTCATGCACTACGCCGCGGAGTTTGGACTCGCCTCCAACTGGAGGCCATTATACAAAGGTACGTATGTATTGCTGGTAGTGCAAAAAGTGAATATAAGACTCAATTTACATTCACTTTTTGTTTATGTTTTTTCTACACACTTTATGAGGAAACTATTGGATATTTAAATGTTCGAAAATATAATGTATGTCTTTTTAACGGCCGAAATTAGCAGGCTGTGTTGTGATTTTACAATCGGTTTATTTCGGAGATTTTTTTTGCTGTCAAAAATCCTTCGATCGTAAAATCACAACATAGCCTGCTAATTTTGGCCGTTAAAAAGACATTTTACATTTCAAAACCTTTAACTACCTAGCAGTTTCCTCATTAAATGTGCAGAAAAAACGTAAACAAAGCTATCCCCATACACTGATCTAAGATCGTCCCAGCCGGTCATTGACTGTAGTCCTTGGTGTGTTTAGACCATTATAAAATGTACGTGTTATTCTAAGATTAACTTTTGTAATCTAGGTTTAAGAAGTGTGAAGATGAGACAAGGGAAGCCGAGGCAAGCGTGCAACAAATCCTCGCCATGTGCCGAGCCAAACTACAATAGTGATATCATCGAACCGGTATGTTCATATTCACTGCCATTTGCTCACATTCACAGTCAAATATGGTCCTATTCAGTCAATTGTCCAAATATTCACTGATGTGGTCATATTCAGTCAGTTATGCTCATATTCACAGTCAGATATGGTCGTACTGAGTCAGTTATGCTCATATTCAGTCGGTTATGATCTTATTCACTTCAGTGTGTGTTCAAAAAAACAGTCAGTTATGACTTATTTACTAGTGTATTCTGGATCAAAGTCAGGTGAAAGAACTCATATTCACTGCCAGGTATGGCTACATCCATTGTGAGTTTGCGTAGTTATTCATAATCACCGTCAGATATGCTCAAATTATGATCTTATTCACTTTAACGTGTGTTCACCGTCACTCTCAGTTATGATCCCAAGTGATGTGATCATATTCACTGTGATTGAAGTATTCATAGTCAGATTTGCTTATAATCAGTCAGTTATGATTAAATCCTGGTGTATTCTTAGTCAAATTCGAATGTAGTCGTCATCACATTCACATCTACTTTAAGCAGTTTTGATCACATTCACTGTGGTGAATAGTCATTCATAGTCAGTCATTTACGATCACACATCACACCCAGTATGAATGTGATAGAATTATACTACAGTCATAGTCAAAGATGCTCAAATTCACAGCTCGAATTATGATAGTGTGATATTATTATATTCACTCTGATACCTATTCTGTCTGGTCATATTTCTAGTTCCGAGACGATCATGCATAAATAGCAAGTGAACTGAAACACAGGTCAAATTCACAGTGGTGTATGATCATATTCACTTTCAGATTTGTTCATATTCACTCTCCAGAACGATCATATTCAATATTCATTTTTCGCCTTCAAAATTTTTAGTACTTTCTAGTAGTTAACGCATGCCAAGGAATTAGGCAAAAATTAAGTATGTTTAATTTGAAATGTTTGAAGGACTTTGGTGTTTTTGGCCTGTATGGTCAAGTGCTGTGTTGAGGACTCTCATTGCATTGTCTAGATTTTAATATTACTGGCCGTTATTTTACTGACGCCAATAAAAGATTAGAAAATTATATTTACATAAAAAATATTTTTCTGTATGTAGAAGATTAATTAATTAATTAAATTTTTAAATGGTGAAGCGTATACTTACCTCTATACTTAAAGACGAACTACAAAATCGTGAAACACTGTTTAGGGCCTAACCTTTCCGTTTTTGGTTCGAAAATTACATGGATTTGGGTTTACTCTCACACACCCAGCTCCATATTTTCCATACATGCTAGTCCTCCTCAGTCTTGGATGAGAATAACTTCAGTGATATCCAGGGGCGGATAGACTACACAAATGTCAATTGTCGTTGCCAAACTCTTTTAGATCATTGTGACCCCTTCTCAAGTCTACTTCTTGTTCTGAACAAAAAACAATTTTGGACACCCTGTATTTTTTTGGGACAATTACTCTCATCCAAGGGTGAGGTCGGCTATACTAGCCTTATGTGTAATGAAAAGTCACTGTACAAATTTTCAGTTTTAAATGGTTTTCGTTTCTCAGTGACTTTTGATTCCCCTGAATTTTCTCTTCTGAATGTTCAATACGCTTAAAACTCCTTTGTAGTGTTTTTATTTCTATGGGGTTGTGGGCCAGGTGGGGTTTTGACTTTTTTGGTTTTTGAAATGTTTTGGTTGTATGACAGTTTGTTAACTTATGCAGGGAACCTGCAGTACCTATATACATAAATTAAACATAGAATACTAAATTATAATACATAGTTCCCTATTGCAGAAACTGCTGTCTTTCCTTTCACTGATTTAGGCTGGATTTCTCCAATTCTCTAAATTATACTATAGTGTCTCCTATCGAACAGATATATGTTATCATATGTTAAGCTTATGACAAGTGCTATTACAAAGTATCTGTTCGATACGAGACACTAAAGTATGCTTAAAAGAAATGGGGAAATCCAGCCTTGGGTGCCAGCCATCAGTCCGATAAATTGCATACCGACATAAAAAAACATATTATATTTCAGATTATTTAAATATCTAATAAGTAGTTTCCTCATAAAGTTTGCAGATAAAACGTAAACAAGTTGATGTGTTTTGTTTCACATTTTTTGAGGCAACTGTTTGAGATGGAGGTTTAAGGAAATCAATATATTCAAACACAATAATGCACAACATTTATTCAAATAAATTATTAAATAAATAAATAAATAAATAAACTGTACAATGTCATTCTCGTACCGATTGCCTATATCAAAATATGCAGAAAATTAGGTTAACTCTCCGCCTTAAACTGTAGGTCCCCATCAAAGTCTGTCTGATCACCATAGCTTGAACACCTACCAGAGATAACTAGCTGCTCTCGGGAGTGCTCCCCATGGCTATACAACACACCAGGGGTTGAGCTGAATAAATTCTCGCAGGGAGTGATGATGGCCATGCTGTGGAAAAACTGTAGAGGGATTGGTTTGTTTGGGAGTGATCAGCTATGTGATCATCACCACACGGACATAGGTGGTTATGGGGACGGTACAATACATATCTTATAGCGAGCAGTGCCATGTGCTGCTCTTAATAGTACGTGGAGGCTATTGTTCACATTATAATGTTATCTACTAAACACTGCATAGAAGCCAAAGGCACGAGAATAATGCATGATAATGGCTATAAAGAAAAAGATTGGGATCTATTAATGTGACTAATTAAATTAAAAATTAATTAATTAATTAATGATTCTTGTGATTTTTACTGGAAAATCAAGCCTCACATTTTTTACGTACTTTATAAAAAATAAACCCAACTTTAGTAACCTCAGGTTATGTTTAGTTGTGGAGAAAATTGGGAACCATGAAAATCAGAAATTACTTATCCAACATAGCCTCTTAAGATGGCTCTGCCTTGATCACTACTTTATCAGTCACAGACTCTTAACTATTTACATTATACTCTTTTTCACACGCAATTATACAACCTAAATCACTTGACTTTACCAGAAATAAAGTGGAAGGCACTGTAGAGAATTCTGGTAGAAAATTAGCTAGATAAAGTGAAAAGTCAACCTCAGAACAAAAACAACTTCAGACTCTCCTTCTCCAACTAACTGGTGACTTTCACCATCCTGCCGATAGCTAGTGGACTCTTAACGGCAAGATAACGTTGTCGGTTACTTTATCGGGAAGATAGATTTACTAACTTTATCTGCAGGAGCTGATGAAACCCACCCTGACGGCAATTTTCCCCAAGAAAAATAAGAGTTGACCCTAGCAACACCAATGGCATTGCTCGAATTTGTTGACTACCTTCTATTTGATTTTTGCTACTGGAAATGGGCCTGGTAAAAAAAAAAATTGTTATCTTCTGCTGGAGAAACAATAGCCGTACGTCTTCTGGTCAGAAAGGAACAATATTTTTACATCAGAGAAGAGCATCAAAGTCGTCCGCCGCCGAACCATACATGAACTCAAATACCGATGACGCCAAGTCTTTGTGCGGTGAAGATAGAGATCTCCGCAGCTCGTTGGTCATGGTACCGGAGTCTTCCGACGCTGAAGACGTAGACGACGCGAAGCGGTCTCGGACATCCTTCATGATACACGCTTCCAGCTTCTTGTGTTTGTAACACCTGAAGAAGAACATTGGGCGAAGCAGCTCCTGCGAGAGGGAGCCTGAGCCTGGCCCGTCCTTCCGCATCTCTGGTACACATTGCTGCAATTTGGGGAATTATATTTAAGAGTATAGTTAACCCTTTGACGTCATACTGCTTATTGTCAAAGGAACGAACTAATGGCCGCCACCATCTTCGGAAGGGCTCGGGTTTTTGCCAGCCTTTCATTGGCTACACTGCACTGTCCACTGCAGCACGAAGGGGAACTGCTACCTGGAAGGGGAACTTTTCTCGGAATGCCTCCCTTCAAAGTGGCCATTCATTGGTTCCTTCGACAATACCTTGCATTTTCGGTTAACCCTGTCGACAGAATGTTATTTGTTGACTTTTCTTATGTGAAATTGTATTTGCTCTGAAAAATAATATGCATTTTTAACTATCCTAACTTAAAGTTAAATTTAACATGGTAAAACTCCAGTTTAATTTTAACTGGGCATGGTGGGACGCACCGTTAAAATGGCATGATTTCCTGATTGTTTTACAAGATACTAAACTATTTTTTTACGTTAAAAAGACAAAGTTATTATATTTCAGAACATCCGAAGTTTCCTCAGAAAATGATTGCCCCTGCGCCTGCAGTAACCATGATTATGTAGTCCAAAAGTGGGTGTACACGTGTTCCACTTCGCCTGCGAAATCATGATTATGTAATTTGGAAGTCGGTGTACACGTATTTCGTTACTTCACTTACCGAAAACTGTTTGCAAAATTTGACTCCTTCGACCATATCCTGCTTGAGATCAGTGGGGACGGTGAGCTGCGTGATGCGCTGGACCATGCGGTCGTAGTTAGGCTCCAGGTTGTGGTCCAGGTAGCCGAGCTGCTGCATTACACACGTAATGTTCCGTAGCTTCGTACCTGGTCATGTCAAAAATTATTGTTACTAGTGCCTCTCAGTGGCCGAGCGGTTAAGGGGTCTGACTTGTGTCCTGAGGAACCTGGGTTCAAATCATGGCGTAAGCATTTTTTTTTTCGCGTAGGCATGGACTTTCATTGGCTTCGATGAAAGTATTTCAAATTGTATTTCTTCAATAACTCTAGGGTTCCCCTGAGTAGAAAGAAAAAAGAAGTGGTTTCTGGAAAATATCTGTCTGTCCGTCCGTTCCCTGCTTTTGCACCTATGCCGTTCACCTGATTCGGATGAAATCTTGTGTGCACCTGTCAAAAATCACGACCTAACGGATTATCTATCAAAAATTTGAAATAATTGTATAGGTTCCCCGTAATCTCAAAATAACTTAAGAACTTTGACCAAAAAATTCCTGACATGTGAGGATTTGAACCTACCTACTCGTCAAAAATCAAATAAATTGACAAATAAAAAATTGCGAGGAGCAGTTCCATTTGACTATTTCTTTTTTGGGCTTTGAGTGCGAGAAAGTCAAGCTCGACCGTTGTCGGACCCTATATTTACCTGAGTGTAGGGTCATGGCGTCCATGGACGCTTTGACGTTGAGGCCCTGAAGACCCTTAGGAGGCACCAGGGTGCGTGACGTCACCTCTTTTCGCTGACGCATCCCTCCGTTGCTTTGCGCCACGGTGCTGGCAGTCACTGCCACCTTGTCTGTTTTGAATCCTTTCTGAAATTTTGGAAACTGCTTCTAGTAAAACAGTAAAAGGATAGGCTGAGAGCTTACTGCTTACTGAAAACACTAGACTCAACCGACTGAGGTTCAAATACCGGTATCAGCAATTTTTTATTGGTAGCATGCATGTCGCACCAAAAGCTGTAAGCATCATTTATTTAGTTCATGGACCCTTAGCTTAAAAAAACGGTGTCGCGGCTATATCGGCGAGATTCTTAAGAGCCAAAATTATTTTTACCGTGATTTTGGCAGAGCGGTAGCCGGATCTGCTGTAGTACGGTGGGGTGTAGGCTGGTCCCGCGTGGGCTGCAGGGGGTTGATGGTACGAGGGGTACGCAGGGTAGCCAGGGTAGTAAGGATAGCCTGGTGCCGGGTAGGGCATAGGTGGAGGCGGAGGGTAGAACATCGGGGGGTAGTACCCTGCAGCCTGGTGGTAGTTGGGTGACATCCCAGGCCGTACCTGGCCCACCCCAAGCTGGTTCTGTTGAAAAAAAAAATTGGTTAAGGGTGTTCACGCACGACCGGTTAATTTCGGACAGATTTTTTGTTGACAAAAATCACCAATAGTCAGTTAATAGCGGCCGTTATAAAGTCATATTATATTTCAGAACATTTAAATATTCAATAGTTTCCTCATACAGTGTGCAGATAAAACGTAAACAAATAGCGAATGTATGTTCGGTCTTAAGCTGGCATACGATGTGTTTTGGAATGAGGGGCTGGAATGGCATGACAGAACGGTCGTCCAGGAGGTGTATTCCCTTTCTCAAACGCCAGCAAACCCACCCAACTAACACCTTCAAATTTTATTGTAAGAAGAACTGTTCCCCGTATATTGCATCATGGCGTGCCTTATCTTCTTACAATAAATTTTGAAGGTGTTAGTTGGGTGGGTTTGCTGGCGTTCGAGAAAGGGAATACACCTCCTGGACGCATTGTGTGTGGTCACCATATGGTATTGTATATCGTTTCTAGAGCCACTTGGAGTGGACTCTTGAGTAGCATATTAATTGTTAGTGTTATTATCTGGAATGTAGGTTACCCCGGGTCTATTGATGTTGAGAATGGCCTCCTCCAGCTTAGAAAGATCTAGTGGCTTTCTCGTAGGTGGCTGGGCTGTGTCCGCCTCCTCGTCCTGGTCCGTGCCCAGGTCCACGTTGTCCTCACCTTGCTCTCCTTCACTTACTAAACACACAAAAGACAGGTGTTACTCTCTATAACGTAAACCTCTCTTTAACGAGCCGGTACAGGGGCCCACCTTCTGAGGCCTCTGTACCCTTCACTGCTCAGTGCCCTATGTACTTACATAAGTTAAACATTGCTGAAAAGTGATGTACAATTGTTTACCATGGTTGTTCTGCTGCTCTGACCATTGCTGAAGTAGTAACGTGTCAGCAGTATGAATTGGAGGCTTCCTATTGGCTGGGGTTGGTTTCGTTGCCATGGCAACAGTTGTTAGGTACTGCTCAGTTGGCTCCAAATTGACGTACTTATCTGCGGAATTCATTTTTTAGTCAGTAGAGGGATGGATGGACAATCCCAGTACCTGCTATTTTCTGTTGATAGCATGGATATATCATGAAAAAAATATTCATTTGGCTTCGGCCAACAATTAGTTTGTTTAATTAACATCGCCAACAGCGGGGAAGTCCCAACTTCCTTCCCCTTGGAAATTGCCTACCGGTACCATGCAATATATATACCGACCAAAAACTTTCCGTCTTCAACCTAAAATAGTGTAAGACGGCCTTTAGGGTGGTGCGACCGTGCGAAAGCCGGTTTATTTGGGCACCTGTAGGTCTATTCCCTTTCTCGAACGCCAGCAAACCCACCCAACTAACACCTTCAAAATTTATTGTAAGAAGAACTGTTCTCCGTATATTGCATCATGGCGTGCCTTATCTTCTTATAATAAATATTGAAGGTGTTAGTTGGGTGGGTTTGCTGGCGTTCGAGAAAGGGAATACACCTGCTGAGGTGTCCAAATTTTTACGAAATTTTCGTTTTTAAGGAAGTAATTATCTCGGAGGTGATTGCCCCTACATCGCTGAAATTTTATATAGACATATTGGCTCCTATAATTAGGTGGTCTACCGACTTTTGTAACGGTAACTTCCATAACAAGGGAGTTACTGAGCAAAACAATTCCTCCCTCCTCGTCTTGCCATCAAAATAGCCCCTTTCTCCTAAATAGGGACTAAAAAGAAAATAATATATTTACCGTCGAAGTCGGAGGTGTACCCTGAGCACTTCTGGGCCGCCTCCTTCATTTCGCGCCGGACATCCTTCAGAACTTGAAGTCCGAAACAGCTCTCGTACACCTTCATCATCGCATACTTCTTCACGAACTTCTCCTCACTGCCCCCGAACCCAAAACTCGAAACCCCGACTACTGCTGAAGTAATGAGCGCTACCACCACGGCGACCACGCTTTGTCTCATGGTTACTGTCTGAAAACAAATAGAGGGGTTCCAAAATTATTTTTTGTTCAGAAAACGAAGTAGGCTTAAGAGGACGCTATACCTGACGATGCATTTTTTGCCGCCCATAAGATTAACATTGCGAGCGGCGATTCATTGTCAAGGTTTACCCTTGGTTGGAAAGACACAAAATTTTGCCTTTACCTAGCCCTAACAATGTTCTAGGTCTTGTTCGAAGCAGATTTCCCAATTTCTCACTGGTTTCTTTTAAGTATTGCAACTGTTTTGCAAATGCTAGCATCGCATACCTCAAGAAAAGTGCTGAATCTCGAAAACCAGTAAAAAATTGGGAAATCTGCTTCGATCACGACCTAGAACATTGTTAGGGCTAGGTACAGGCAAAATTTTGAGTCTTTCCAACTAAGGGTAAACCTTGAAAATGCATCGCCAGGTATAGCGGACCCTTAAGAAGAAGGGGTCACAATGATCTAAAAGAGTTTAGCAACGACATGGCAGTTCACATTTGTGAACGCCTGCATATGACTAACATTGCCGACTCCAGAGATTGCTTGAGATTGCATGAAAATTTCCTGAGATTCTCAATGAGATTCGTGGAAAGATGCAACCCGAAGGGTTAACTACTTCAGATATTTCCAAGATTCCTTAAGATTTCGGAAAGATTTCCAATGATTGCCTGAGATTCCCAACGAGATTCCTGGAGTGGTTAACCCCTCGAACGTTGCTCTCATCCAAGACTGAGGAGGACTATAGCCACGACTTCTTCGTACCATACCTATCTCAGTTTTTAATGGAGTAGGCGTAGGTGGAGCTATCAAGACCCACATATCACGATTATTATCGGTTCCCCGCTGTATATGCTTACGGGATTGCCGGTAAATGTGAAAGCGATGGGCCTCAAACCCATTTCGAATCGGTGGCTAATTCTAATACAAACATTAGTACCTACGGTTGACTAGATCTGCACTGTGCTGGAACTATCTAAATAGAATCGTGTGAGGTGTGAACTGGCACACTCGCGTGCTATATCTGATCCCTATACGCTATTCGTACGGTTATTTACGGAGACTTTGGTCATCGAGATACCAAAACCACTCTTTTCCCTTCTCGTTTCGCTAAAAAAAAAAAAAAAAAAAAAAAAAAAAAAAGTCCTACATCCCTATAGAAAGGACCTAGTGAAATAAATACAGGTACCACCTTTCGTGACCTCTGTAGGTACACAAGGGGATGATTTGTTCAGAATCACTCCCACCAGCCGAGGTTTCCCCCAGTCGATACCCGTTACAGCTGGGAGCTGCGAGATCTAGGGCTGGGTAAGATTTGCCTGGTAAAATCCTAAAAGGGTACCGCATCTTTCGTGACCTCTATACAAAAGGGGATAATTTCGTCAGAATCGCTCCCAAAAGTCGAGTTTTCACCACTAAGATAAATCTCGAAAATTCATGACTAGATCCTGAGTCCTCTTACTTGAACGTTCAATCGTTCCTCCTGCGTTAAACCAACCAAAAATTGGAAATTTGTCTCAAATGGAGCAATACCATATTTTCCTCTATTATTGTTGTTTCACTATACGTCAGACACTTTCGCACTTTTCGAACGAATAAAAAAATAACCAGTGACATATCGGAAGTCATCAAACAAGTTACTTAAAACACCTAAAATGCAGTAGAAATTGCATTGAGACCAGTTCGGAGACTAACCAGATGTTCGATATCGAGGTGGAGTCTTGCACATCCTGCCCGTTAATGTCATCCGGATGTTGTAGACCGGACACTCGTGACAAGAATCTTAAGTAGGTAGCTATGGGTAGCCAGCAAAAACTTGTGTTAATAATAATTGATATTGCACGAATGCGAGAAAGTAGAATGACTTGGAGACAGGTGGAACTAAAGCAGTGCTAATGCTTATTAGTCATGCCTGAATAAGAACAAGAAATGCCGGTCTTTACTTCCCGTGTTCTTGATGTGAGACTTTTGAATTTGGTGTGTCACCTGAAACTATAGGTCCCCATAAAAATCTATCTGGGACACTTGGTAATCATACCTTAAGCACACACCAGGGATTGAGCTGAATAAATTCTCGCAGGGAGTGATGATGGCCATGGTGTGGAAAAACTGCAGAGGGATTGGTTTGTTTGGGAGTGATCAGCTATGTTATCAGCACCACACAGTGTTTGGTGGCTGGGGACGGTACAATACGAAAAGGTATAAAAGCACGAAATAAAGAAAAATGAGACGGAAAAAAATTAGTGTCAACAGTAATTGATATGCACGAATGCGAGAAAGTGAAGTGGCAGAAGACAGGTGGAACTGGAATCCGTGCTAATGGTAATGATCATGCCCAATGTCTGTCTCTGCCTCTCCTACCGTCCACTCTAATGCCACGTCGCGAATTGTTATAGTGCGGATCTGTCTTACTGACCTTCCTGTCATCAACATATCAAGGCAAAGAAATTTTCTCACGATATGGCATCGTACACACAAAAAAAATCAAGAGGTTTTTTTGAAGAATAATTGGAAAGCGAGCAGTGACGGTAGAGACGTCAGGGTTATAACTTGAAAGAAGCCACTAAGCGACATCTAAGTTAACATCCGAGTCGTCTGATAGAAAGAAAGCAGTTGGTCTTGTCTACGTCATCTTCAACCTTTCCTTTTCTCTTCAACCTCTCTTCTCCTCCTCTTCAACCTTTCTTCTCTTCCTCTGCAGCCTTTCTTCTTCTCTTCAACCTCTTCCTCTTCAGCCCCTCTTCGACCTCTCTTTTCCTATCCTTCATTCTCTCTTCTTCTCTTCAACCTCTTCCTCTACAGCCCCTCTTCTCCTCTTCGACCTGTCTTTTCCTACCCTTCAGTCTCTTTTCTTCTCTTCAACCTCTTCCTCTACAGCCCCTCTTCTCCTCTTCGACCTGTCTTTTCCTACCCTTCAGTCTCTTTTCTTCTCTTCAACCTCTTCCTCTACAGCCCCTCTTCTCCTCTTCGACCTGTCTTTTCCTGCCCTTCATTCTCTCTTCTTCTCTTCAACCTCTTCCTCTACAGCCCCTCTTCTCCTCTTTGACCTCTCTTTTCCTACCCTTCAGTCTCTCTTCTCTTCAACCTCCCTTCTCAATCCTTCTCCTTTAAGCGACTCACCCGTGCCATCCTCTTGGTATGTACCTTTTATCTATCCATCCTATCCTGCCACGCCCTTATAATCCTAATCCACACCCAAGATTCCCAGTCATCCTGCCTATATCATCAGGCGTTATACCTGGCACACCCGAGAAGCAAAATATTAAAAACTGGTTGTTGACTTTGACATCAACTTGAACTGACAACTTGCCCATGTTCCTGACCGAAGGTACATCGGGTCACCCCACATAGGTGGCGAGGAAAGTTTTTGCGTGGCACACTTGAAGAGAGGAGAGGTGACAGAAGGGCAAGTGTATCGCGTCCGCCGATCGCTATTTGCGAGATTCTGATGATGACCCGGTGACCTGTAACCGCAGAGAGAGACCCTCGCACCATTTCCATCCTGTGATTTGTATCGGACGATTTACGATGCAGAGGTTGAGAATGGCATTATTGTTTTTTGTTTTTAGAAAAACGAATTTTATCTGAGTTTTCGGATGATCCTGGAGGTCCCCCCGAGTCCAAAAAAGTGCTTTTTGCCCTACCAACGTATACCTACGATACATTCTATTCGTAGGTGCATGATTGCCAGATTAGGTATAGGTTGGTTTTCTTAACTCGGAATGGGGTGCAAAAACGGCATTCCGTTCCTTCATTCCAGCCCCCCATGCTTGTCTCTAGGAGGGCCTTGTGGGATGACCCACCTTTCACAGTCGAGTTTTGCCCCAGCTGGTTGAGGGCTCAGAATAAAATCTTGATAAGTTGGGACTAGATACCTCGCTTTCCTGCCACCACAGCAAACACAACCTACTTATGACCGTTGACCTGTGACCAGTATGACCCCCACACCATTTGTATCGTCTGCTTCCCTAATCAGATCTGTCAGTGATGTTGGGTTGAGATTAGACAGAAACAAGTGGGAACTAACTTTCTTGGTCATTCACTAAAACGGGTTGGAAACAAACGGAATATCCTCGTACTCTAATCAGTATTTCCCCATTTGGCCGTATAATTTTATCTAATTTTAATAGTTCATATAACCTGAAAATGGTTATGTCAAAATGTTACCAAGTACCAGTAAAAAAAAAAAAAAAAAAAACCGGAAGAGAATCACCGACGTACCGACACCATTTGACCGACTTTCGGTAAAGTTTGGCATGGTAGGTGCGAGAAAGTCAAGTGCGACCATTGTCGACCCTTTTTCTTTAAAAAAAAGTAAAGTACTAGGTATGGTTGTATACCAAAAAGTTGTTAAATCTCGGAGAAATTGAGAATGATAGTGCACGAACTAAATGAAGATGAGTGTATTCTCACGATGGTCACGACATAATCATTGGTTATATTTGAATAGCCACCTTCATTAAATGGTTCTCGTACGAAAATATCAGTTTACAGAACACCAACAAATCACCACCCTGGATTTTTACTTTCTCGCTAGCGAGAAAGTTGTACTTCCTTCTAAAATATCAAAATGGGGATCCCCTGGGCCGATTTTTTTTTCATCATTTAAAAAAACAACGCAACTGGCAAATTTGTGACAAAAAAAAAATTCCATCCCTTATCATAACTTACCTGAAAAATGACTAAGGCTGGATTTCACCCCTTTATAGTGTACACTATAGCGTTATCCTATCGTTAAGAAAAGTTAGCGGCTTCCACCATCATGACGATAGCACCCTTATCTTATAGTTAGCTTTCGAGTGGATTATCCGTGCGTTAGGAATAACGATAACTTTCATACTTTCAAATCATTTGGGTGCGAAACGGGCAGGGATTGTTGTCTACCCAACTATTTAATACATCTCTCCGAAAAATTAGTGTGTCTTTCACGTTTATTTTCCATTTTTAACTTGAACTTGTTGAAACGTACACCTAAACAAAGCTGACGAATTCTAGTTACACGAAAAAACCTACCACCAATCATATCCCAAGTTATTACCAAGTATGGAGCTGGATGTACTTTAGAATCCATAAACAGAAAAAACGTTAAATATTATTGAGAAAGCCATTTTTTGTTTTATAGTGAACGTTTAACGATAGGATAAGTTTTGCGGCTACTTTAACGATAAGATAACAATTCGATCATTAGGAGGCACTATAGTGACGTGATGAAATTCAGCCTAAATATAAGTAAATTCCGAAAAAGTTTGACCGACGCGAAGCCTGGTGCTTTTCCTATACCTATTCTAACTGCGGGAAAGTCAAGTGCGACCATTACCGGACGGTTTATTAAATTTAAAAATGGGCCGGAAGTGCGTAGGTATAGGCGCCAAATCATTAAGGTGGTAATATACAGTAGCTCGGCAGTAATGAGCGAAGGGTCTTAACTCTACAATTTGCTATCCTACGTTGTAGGAGCGTAACTGTGTAAACACAGTCATTAGACTGATTACAGCGTAAGCTAGTGAACATCAACACCATAGCCTGATCTATATTTAACTTCAAGTCGTGCAACTCCAGGTTAGGTTACACATGACCCAAAATCCCTAATTATTTTATAAGAAACGAAGTGAATTGATTTTTAACTGCGTCTATCAGGGTAATTGTAGAAACTTTGATGAAGGGGAGGTGTGGCTGTGACCTAAAACGGGACTGAACTAACATCTGACGTTTTAAAAAATATCTTATATTTCAGAACATTAAGGGGCCGACAGTTCTTGGTGGGTTCAGAACCACCACAGCCTCGATATACATTTCACTTGACATGCTAATAATGTTTGTTTACGTTTTTACTGGACCAATTTTTTTGTTGACAAAAATCACTTGATCGTAAAATTACAATACGGCCTGTTAATTTCGGCCGTTAAAAAGGCATATTATATTTCAGAACATTTAAATATCCAATAGGTATTTGTTTGTGATTTTAGGACAGAGCAATTGTTGACAATTTTTACTCGATCGAAAAATCACAACAAATTGAATTGATTTTTTGATGTTTGATAGGATCGGGATTGAACCGGTGGTATTCGATCTAATGTCAGGCATCGAGACCACTAGGCTATTTTTGCCATTAACTTTCCTTTTATCAGCTGGCAACTTGGCGCCTTCGGAGAGATCCGTTGGGTAAAGAATGGGACCGATGAAAAATTTTACTGGAGATATTAAAATGCTACGAACACGGTAAACATGCTAATGTAAAGAAAGTGGCCGACCTGCTGGACAGGAGACAGTGTAGGCTATATGCCAGCGCAAGGTCACGACCTGCCAGCATAGGAACAGGTACGTTCCTACCTACATGTCACGCTACCTGCCATTGGGTCATTCGGCACCCGCACGCAGGGGCCATGGCCAGGCACCGTGAAAACAACAACTTGGGAGCACTCTTTATCACGGCAACCGTAACCGCGGGGGGCATCAGGTCGAACGAGTTCGAACTCCAGCGGGCCGAAATTTTTCCAAAGAGTGGGTACCACTGTGGCCCACCAGTGCTGCTGCCCACACAATGGACTCTACCACCCTACCCCATACACGATCAGAGTGGGCCATATAGGACCATGCTGGGCGATATAGTAGCAGCGTCAGCCAGCTGAGCTGCCTACATAATGCCGATGGCTTACACTGGCTGAGGACCCCCATAGTGTACCTGGATACCTATAAGATTTCGGTCTCACCGGCTGGGAGAAAAGTAGACTGACTCCTATGAAATCACTCCCTTGTGTGGAGAGGTGTCTAGGGATGCACGATGCAAGAACAAGAACAAGAAACGGCATTTCATGTTCTTGTTCTCTTGTTCTTGCTGTAAAAAATCCTATATTGTTCTTGCAGTAGAAATCATTTCTTGAGACTTGCAATTTTTTGCATAAACATGGAATTTTCTGCGGTTATAGTGTGCATGGTATTTAGCCTACCGAACGGCTATTTCAAGTGCAATCTATCGTCGCATAGTCTGCAGAGTTTTACGTACAAAATATGGACTGCAATCCATGAATGAAGCTTTGGAAAAAAAAACTGCCTGGGTTTATGCAAGACTCTTGCGAGAACTCTTGCAAGAGTTCTTGTTCTTGCTCTTGCAGCCAAAATCAACTCTCTTGTTCTTGCATGCAGCATGCAAGAAGTGCAAGAACAAAAGCAAGACAAGAATTTTTCGTGCATCACTACTTCTACGCTTAATGTGACATTTTGGCAAAGTGGGGTAGCGCCGTAACTTCTATGTAGAGCTCACCATTGAGATGGTCACAAAGATAGCGATAATTAGAGTTAGTTTCGGAGAGTCTGACGTCTTAAAGACGTCGAGTTGCTCTCCAGTGATGTCCGTCGCGGTGTGTCGCCTCTTTTGTCTTTCAGCGAAAGTCCATTGACCAATGATACTATTTTTCCAGCAGCTGGACTGTTCGTAATCGTAGTATATCCACTTTCTCCGTTTACTCTAACTCCAGTTTTCTGCATTGTTTGTTAACTAATCAGGTGTGGTTACGTGATTGAAGATGCGGAGGATTGCGGTTTTGCGGCTTCATCTTGAACGGGTGATCGGACAGGGGCGTTATCCACTATCCGATGTGAGGACCTAGGATCTACTCCCGAATTGCTGAAATTTTTCTGGTGAATCGTGCCATGGCCACGGTCCTATGTCCTATATCCATCCCTGATAGGTGCCTTGCCTTCACCGACTAGAGAAAACTTGAGTGTTGGTCGTGATTCTGAAGAAATAATTCATTTGTGTACAGAGGGCAGATGGGGCTCTTCTGAATGAACCAAGACATTTTCGTGGATCACTAGTCTCCATGTTGTTGAAATTTTTCAATGGCCAGAACTCTCTATAACGAATACCTCTATATAACGAGGGAACGATATAGTCTCATGACAGTCGTTATTAGGTACACAGGCACCATGCTGTGTTGTAACTGAATGCGTTAAAATTTGCCGCCAAAATTCGAAGGGTTTTCCTTCTTCATAACTCACGACCCAGGAAGTCCCCAGATGGCCTAATCGAGCCTAAACTGTACCTGAATGGCAAATATGAAGCCTCATAAGGCAGCTCCCACGTTGGGACCGCTATACTCCCGGAAACACTTATGGAAGAGTCGTGATTCACACTTTCCACGCACTAGAATAGGACCCCACACGACAATCATTCAGTCTCTTATTGTCACATACGTCAAACCCTTGTTATTGTTTTCACTGCCGAAACTGAGACAAACAAACAATGCTCGTACAAGAAACTAGAGCAGAAACTCAGGCCCGATCACAGGACGCACTCGATTCGGAAGGAGAAAACAATTCCTGCCAGGGCTAGTGACATACAGGGAGCACCAACCAACTTCTGTACTCAAGGGGATTAGGGGATGATTCATGGGCGTAGCAGGACCAAAAACCTGGGGGGTAGGGATGGCTTTATGTGACGTTATATTATGTAGGTCAGAAAAATCCTGAGGGTGGCTAAACGGTTTCTGAGGTGGGCTTACCCCCCCCCTTCCTAAACCTATGGGGTGATTTGCCACCGTCACGCCCCAACTATGATGAAACTAATTTTAGCGCAGACCTCTCTATTATCCTAAGAAGACAGACACTTTGTCTGAGAAAGAAGCAGGGTTCTTGTCTTCTTTAATAACAGGCTAAGAAGACCGATGGAGTGTATAAGCAAACAGTTGTTACTGGGCCGTCTTACAAAGTTAACCGCCGTGGTTAACCACTCCAGGAATCTCATTGGGAATCTCAGGCAATCATTGGAAATCTTTATGAAATCTCAGGGAATCTTGGAAATTTCTGGAGTATTTAACCCGTCGGGGTGTATCTTTCCACGAATCTCGTTGAGAATCTCAGAAGCCTTTGGAAATCTTCATGCAATCTCAAGCAATCTCTGGAGTGGTTACCCCCTCGGTTAAACCGTCTTTTTTTTCATAAGGTAACCCCCTTCTCTTATACACTAGCACCCTCTTCTTAGCCTGTTATTTAAGAAGGCAAGAACACTGTTTCTTTCTCACACATAGTGTCTGCCTTCTTAGGATAATAGAGATAGGTCTGCGCTGAAATTGGTTTCATCGTAGGGAATAAATGTCTCCACAGACTCGATATACATTTCACTTGACATGCTGAACATATCAGAGGTGAAAGCCGGTCAGAAAAACTTTGCTAGGATCGGGATCGAACCGGACGCTCTAGGTTCAGTGAGAAAAGACTTATGTGTGCCGAAATTGTGTTTGTTTCCCTTGTGAATATGCGGCCGGTGCTTTGTGCAAAGAAAGCACTTCAGGCACCTCAACAAAGTGAAGTGTTTGCCTACTGTCATGCAACCATCACCGGCTCTTGATTCACCATTCAACGGTTGAGAGCTTGTCCAAACATGTCCGTGTTTACTTACGACGATCCCTCTCTATAGCGAAGGTTTGCAATGACACGACAGGAAGGAGGGTGGCTCAGTGGCTAAGACGTCCGGATTGGGAAGCATTACAAGCGAGGTTCGAATCCAACAAATTTTTTAAGCTGTCTCTTAGTAGGTTATGGAGGAAAATCAAGAAACTAAGTTTTTGGCTAGACGCGTGGCAGCAGATAATGTTGGATAATTAAATATTCTGAAATGCAATATGTCTTTTTAACAAATAAAATTAACTAGGTAGCTATGAGTTAATATTATGATTGGTTAATTTTGTACAGATTTTGGAAAGACATAAATTATATTTCATGACATTTAAATGTCCAGAAGTGCATTCAGTCATAAGTCATAACTTTTGGATTTCAGGCAAAAATACGCCGGGTTGGGCGTAAAACCACGTACAGAGGAGTTAGGCCGAAGTGCATGAGACCAAGCCATGCTTTCCTTTAAGGCTGAATATACATTCGCTATTTTTTTACGTTCCGATTTCAAACTTTGTGAGAAAACAATTGGATATTTAAATATTCTGAAATATGATATATTATGTTTTTTTAACGTCATTACTCATGAGGCTATGTTGAGAATTCACGATCGGTTAATTGTGGACAATTTTTTTGGTGACAATAATCACTCGATCTTAAAATCACAACATAGCCTCATGACTCATGACTCATGAGTCGTGAGGAATGATGTTACAAAGACATATTATATTTCAGAATATTTAAATAACCAATAGTTTTCTCACAAAGTTTGAAATCGGAACGTAAAAAAAATAGTGAATGTATGGTGCCTTGCCGTGGTCTAATGGGAATACATTAGACTCGCACGACGGAGGTCGTAGGTTCGAACCCCACATGACACATTTTTTTTTACTAAAAATAAAAAATATTGTATACTTATGTACCTTTACTAACGAGCCCCTACTTCGGATCTACGCAGCACTGAAGGCGGGAAGAAATTACAAGACATTCGTATAGGTGCGAAAATATATAGGTAGATAAATAAAAACTGACCTGGCACGCGCTGGTGAGCAGTTCTAAACAAGTCCCGTACACTCAACTCGACTGACTGCCTACTGAGCCTCAGTCTTTTCCACTGAATGCCAGAATGAGTGGAATGCCTAATGCTACCAGTGCATACCCCCACCTCTGCTGCACTAATGCTCTCTGGGCAATAGCTATACACTCCAGCTTTGTTTGGGGGGGGGGGGGGGGGGAAATTTCCTAACCAAGCAAAAATAAAGTAAATTTTGAATAATTAGCCATATCACAGAAATACGACATTTTTTTTTGGTACCTAAAGTTCCTAAAGTCTGCTATAGTGTCCCCTAAAAGTTCACTATAGCGTTACCCTCCAGATAAGAAAAGTTGCTACCGATCCTGCCGATAGCGACCTGCTACCGACTAATGTCCCCTTTACTGTTGTGTTAAAATTGACCGAGTAAACCACTCGTTGGGAATCATTGGAAATCTTCATGAAATCTCAGGGAATCTTGGAATTTTTTGAAGTGGTTACCCCTTCGGAGTTCATCTTTCTATGAATATCGTTGGCGATCTTTGGAAATCTTTATGGAATCTCAAGGAATCTCTGGAATGGTTACCCCCTCGAAATTGACCATAGCACTATCCGTCCGATAAGAAACGTTGACGCTATATTGTCCACTTTTAGGAGACTTCACCAACTCTTGGCATCCACCCTATATCCCTATATGCATACATACTTATCATAACTGCATACGAGTATACATTAGGTACCTATACTCCTGCACATGCCAAATAGCCTGTGAAGACTACTTCAGTTCTTAATTTAATCTGCCATAATCGATTGATTGATTGATAAAAAACAGGTATATTTACTTTTTTCGTGGGAAACGGAGATACCTACGGCTCCTGGGAACGAATCAGTAGATATTAATTTTTTTCGTGACCCAGAGACTATATAGGTAGGTATAGCAACTGTCAAGTCGTTTTTAACAGTTCAAGCTTTGCGGCGTGAACCTGTACCTTCAAGCTTATGATCCATTATACCTAACACACATGCCAAAAATAATACAGTGATATTACGGGTCCGCTATACCTGACGGTGCATTTTTTGCCACCCATAAGATTAACATTGTGAGCGGCGATTCATTTTCAAGGTTTACCCTTGGTTGGAGAGACACAAAATTTTGCCTGTACCTAGCCCTAACAATGTTCTAGGTCTTGTTCGAAGCAGATTTCCCAATTTCTCACTGGTTTCTTTTATTGCAACTGTTTTGCAAATGCTAGCATCGCATACCTCAAGAAAAGTGCTGTATCTCGAAAACCAGTAAAAAAATGGGAAATCTGCTTCGAACACTCCCTAGAACATTGTTAGGGCTAGGTACAGGCAAAATTTTGTGTCTTTCCAACCAAGGGTAAACCTTGAAAATGAATCGCCGCTCGCAATGTTAATCTTATGGGCGGCAAAAAATGCACCATCAGGTATAGCGGACCCTTAAGTATATCAGCAGCTAGATTATACCCCAGGCAGTTGGCAGTACAAGAGGCTACTTTGGATTACTTGAAAAACTATCGGGTCAACGGTGAAAAATTTTATAACAAAATAAATAATAATAAACAATAAAAGATAACTTACCAACCTAGGTATAACAGCTAGTCTGACGTAGAAAAAATTGTACAATACCATTTTTTAAAATGGGTAATACATGTAGGTAGGTACCTACACCGCTCACACACTGAGAGGCCATAGTCCCCCAAAAATAGACCTGTAAAAAAAGTCGTAAATTTCTTCGGACAAAAATACCTTAATTAATACCTTAAAACGTTATATGGAAAATAAATGGCCTGCATATGAAATTCCTGAGTGTTTCCGCCCGTCAGTGTTTTGTCTTACTTGCGGGATGTTAAATTATTCATACGTCAATTAAAAAACCGCCAACGGAGGCAGCTGTCAAGTATGTAATTCTAATATATTACATGTTTAGTCCCTGGCCGGCAATTAGGTACGTATGCCTACCTACACGAGTACCTAATACCTATACCCAATTAACGATAGGTAGGAATTACCCGCGGGTTGTTTACGTCCCGCCCACTGGCGTGTATTGAACTCGGTGTTACGTCCTGAAAAGACAATCGTGACCCACGTGGCAGTAGAATGATATTTTCGTCCCATCCTTGGGCGAAATTGTTGGATATATTTTAAGTAGAGAAGTATGTTGGAGCCGTATACAATACGGCTCCAACATATAAAATTTACCCCATTACTATGTGTATATAAGGCTCCCAGCAGCCAAGGGTCCCTGCACCCATCTTATCAATATTCAGGCTCCCAGCAGCCAAGGGTCCCTGCACCCATCTTATCAATATTAAGGCTCCCAGCAGCCAAGGGTCCCTGCACCCATCTTATCAATATTCAGGCTCCCTGCAGCCAAGGGTCCCTGCACCCATCTTATCAATATTAAGGCTCCCAGCAGCCAAGGGTCCCTGCACCCATCTTATCAATATTAAGGCTCCCAGCAGCCAAGGGTCCCTGCACCCATCTTATCAATATTTAGGCTCCCAGCAGCCAAGGGTCCCTGCACCCATCTTATCAATATTAAGGCTCCCAGCAGCCAAGGGTCCCTGCACCCATCTCATGTGTTTATTAAAGCTCCTAGCAGCCCCAGGGTCCCTGCACCCCATTTTTCATGTGTATTCATATGGCTTTCTGCAGCCTTAAGTAATAGGTACTCACCAACTCATATTGCATATTGCATTGTAAGGTAGGTACCTATCGCATCAACCCCTATTCTCGGCTCGCATGTTCCGTTAGGCGACTGACCTGGATTCACCCCCAGGCAGTCACGTAGGCCAAGTTGGTTGCGCCCATGCTAAAGATGCGATAGGTACCTAACCACCCTGCCGGCCTCTGATTGGTCCAGAACCAAGTATGCCAACCTGTATATATATCACCCTTATTTTACAATATAACGATCACTCAGAATCTGCCTTCTGCCTGTGCCTGACCTCTCCGCATCATATGGTCCTTCTCGCCGCCGCTCATCGACTTCTCGTCTGGAGGACCTTCGAGTGCTTCATGGCAGCGGTGGCTTCACTTCGGAGACATGGTCTGCAAGCTCCCACCCTGGGTGCCTGACTTCATATTTGCTATCTTCGGCTGCTGGCTCGCTGTTCCCTGGCTTATGGCCTAGGACTGTGGGTGGGATTTTTCCCTCCATTAGACCCTTTTGTGAACCCGGCAGGAGAATATCCTGGCTATCTGGGGGAGCACTGGCGAAAATGGGCAGTAGTTGCTGATGGGATTTATGAGCAGCTCCTTGGTGCCCTGTCTGCGGGACCCAGTATCACCGTGTTCGTGCAGCAACTATAGGGATAAATCGGCTTATGGCCTTTTTACCCTGTACCACTTTTCGGTGGTCGTAGTAGCCTTGTGCTTACCAAGGAGGGGAATACCCTTGCTAACTTGGAACGCCTTGGTTTTCTGCGGGTTGTTCGCCGTTCACCCTGCATACTGGGCTCCCCGGCAGGGGTTCGGATGTGAGCTCACCGCGTCCCTGGTGCTAGTTGCCGCCCCCATGAGTACGGGGCCCTCCAAGCACCCGCGTGTGCTCGCGTTCTGGCAAATCTGAGTATAAGTTTTTTTTACAAGTGCAGTGTCGTTCCGTGAACAACATGGAAGCTTTTCGTCGCCTGCACACGTACTTTCTGCACCGAATTGACACTCTACTGGCTGCCTCCACCGACCCGCAAGGCCTTTCGGACCAGCTTCTGGACGACATCCCTCGTCTCCGCAAGGACTTTGCTGACAATTTTCAGGACCTCATCACGAACTGTTCCGACGAGGAGGTTCCTGTCTTGACAGCCGATGCAGATGACGCGGTTAGAAAACTTCACCTAGCGACGCACAATTTATCTGCCAATCTCCCACCCAGCCGGGGTGAATCTCCACATGGTTCGGCCTCCAGTGCCCCTACTGTGGACATCAAGCTACCTCCGATCGAGCTACCCACCTTCAATGGCCGGCTTACGGAGTGGCCTACATTTTCGGCTCTGTTCAAAGATGGCCTCGCAACTTACCCTCACCTTACCAGCTCCCAAAAGATGCGCATACTCTTCAAGAGCCTGGATGGTGACGCTAAAAAAGCCATCAATTTCTACAATACCCAGCCAAATGCCTTCGACGATGCCTGGAAGACCTTAGAGGAGCTGTACAATCGGCACCGGGCCCTTGTACACGCCCTCCTCAACCAATTCAACGCCTTGCCGGTGGCAGCCCAACCTACAGACCTTGAGAAGGTAGCAGCAACTGCACTCGAGGTACGGCGCGGACTCACCACCCTTGGCTACCCTACCGATGGTCAGGATCACCTCTGGAACTGGCTCATCACTATGAAGATGTCTCCTCAGGCTCTCGCGGCATGGGATCTTGAACAGGACGATTCTAAAATGCCCAGCACTGACATCCTCATTGCCTTCCTCCGAAGACACTCCCGGGTTGGGAACGGAGTCGCCTCCTCCCACCACGGTACTGGTCCCTCGAAGCAACAGCAACAGCTACAGCCTGCTCGCCTGTCCACAAAGCTTCGCTGCCCCGACTGCCGTCTGGACCACCATCTTGCCAGGTGCCCCACCTTTTCAAAAGCCACATTGGATGAAAAATGGGCTATCGTCCGTCGGCTCCGTCTCTGCACCAACTGCCTCGCTGTTGGTCACCAACCCTCCTCCTGCCCCGGAGGTACGTGCCGGACATGTCAGAAACGGCACCATACTTCGCTGCACCGACAGCAGCCCCAGCAGCAGCAGCAGCAACAACAGCCGAAAGCTGTGGCGGCCACAGCTCACCACACGCAAGTTCTCCTGTCTACTGCTGTTGTTACGGTCTACGACAGCACTGGCCGTCCCCAGCAACTTCGCGCGCTGTTGGACAACGGTGCTCAAACCTCTCTCCTGTCGGAAGCCAGTCGCAAAAAATTGGGACTCCCCCTCCCTCTCACCGCTCCTGGTACTCTCGCCATGGCGGGCGGGGGCCTATGCACTGCCCCCGCCGTTCAGTGTACCATTACTGCACCTCGCTCACGCCTGACCATTCCACTACAGGCCTTCGTGGTGCCCAAAATTCTGGACGCGCAACTCCCAACAGCTCCGGTGCCTCGAGCTCCGTTGGCGCGGCTCCTGCGCGGAAAAAAGTTGGCGGACCCTCATTTTGACACCCCGGGTCCAATTGACATCCTCTTAGCAGACGATGTCTGTATTCAGCTCTACATGCCTGAATCACTGATTATTGGTAAAATAATGGCCCAAAACTCCAAATTGGGGTGGATCATTCATGGTGCCTGTCCCAGCTCCCCGACCACCACCCACGCTGTTGCTGCCGTGATGCCCGCGCCGTCATTGCACCAGTTTTGGGAAGTTGAGGCCCTCCCAGAGCAGAAACTCTTCAGTCGTGAGGAGCAAGAAGTCGAGCAGTTCGTCCTGGATACAACAGAGCGCCTTCCGACAGGGCGTTACCAGGTGCGTTTACCACTTCATTCTGACCCACCTCACTTGGGAGCCAGCCGCCATATTGCCATTTCACGCCTACAATCACTTGAGCGAAAGTTTATTCGTGAACCAGCTACGGCCAGCACCTACAAACAAGTTATCGCTGAATACTTGGCCCTCGGTCACCTGGAACCGGCTGATGTGGACCCACCCGATCCTCACCGGGTGTCTTACTTACCCCACCATGCGGTCTTCAAGGACACGTCTACCACGACAAAATTACGGGTCGTGTTTGACGCCAGCGCCCGTACCTCTACCGGAAAGTCCCTCAACGACTGTCAAAAAAATGGGCCAAAACTACAGGATGACATATTCACCATTCTGATTCGTTTTCGGTCCCATCCCATCGCATTGACAGCGGACATCGAAAAAATGTACCGACAGATTATGGTGCGCCCTATCGACCGGGACCTTCAACGAATTGTTTGGCGCGACGACCCTCGCCTACCACCTCGTGACTTTCGACTCACCACGGTCACCTTCGGTGAGAAGGTTGCTCCGTACCTGGCCATTAAGGTTCTTCACATGCTCGCAGACACTGCTGTCGACCCTCACGTCCAGCAAACCGTCAAACGTGACTTCTACGTTGATGACCTGCTGTCGGGGTCTGCTTCCGCCATTGACGCCCAACACCTTCAGCAGTCACTGCAGTCACTGCTACATGGCGCTGGCCTCCTCACCCACAAATGGGCCTCGAACTCCCCTGCAGCACTCGCCCATCTGCCCCCCGAGTCCCGGGCTCCCGACAGCGTCCACGACATCACCTCCCCAGATGCTGCGCTGAAGACTCTGGGTGTGCTGTGGGACACATCAACGGACACCTTCAACATTCGGGTCCAGTCCATGACCAGACAGAAGTGGACCCGCCGTTCTGTCTTATCGGCGGCCAACAGCCTGTATGACCCACTTGGTTGGCTGGCTCCGATCACCCTCACCGCAAAACTAATCCTTCAGGACATTGTAAAAACAACCACGAACTGGGACTCGCCCCTCAGTGCTCAACAACTTCAGCACTGGCAGGAATGGCTGTCGCTGTTGCCCGCGGCAAGAGCCGTGTCACTTCCACGTTGTATCCACCCAACATCGTCCCCTCTCTTGATCTGCGGGTTTTGTGATGCCAGCGAAAAGGCCTACGGTGCTGTTGTTTATGCCCGCCCTCTGGATTTGACAACAGCAGCACAGCCCGTGCTGTTGGCTTCCAAGACTCGAGTGGCCCCTCTGAAGCCCGTCACTCTACCTCGCCTTGAGTTGCTGGGCGCCCACCTATTGGCAGAACTTCTCACCGCGGTCGCAACCTCGCTCCTCGTCCCGACAGCGCAGATCCGAGCGTGGACCGACAGCACTGTCACTTTGGCATGGATCCAGTCCGACCCCTCTCGGTGGAAGCAGTTCGTGGCCAACAGGGTGACCACCATCCAAGCTGCCTGCCCGCCCAGCCAATGGGCCCACGTGCCTGGCTGTGACAATCCCGCCGACCTCGCTTCACGTGGGGCTCCACCAACAGCGCTGCTGGAGTCCACCTTGTGGTGGCATGGGCCCCCGTGGCTCGCAACCACCCTCTCTTCGGGCTCCTCTCCGCCAGCCACGGACGCTCCAGAGGCCCGCCATGTGGTCCTTGTCACCGCGGTGGCCCCGGACCCATTTTCGCGCGCCCTGCTGCCCCGGTTCTCGTCTTACGCCAGGCTGCGCCGTGTAATTGCCCGACTTTTCCAGTTTGCCGACCGCACCCGCAAGACTGGTTCTTCAGCTATTACAACCACTCAATTTCAAAAGGCAGACTCAGCCATTGCCAGGTGGGTCCAGGCTGACGCGTTTCCTCAAGAAATCGCAGCACTGAAGATCAACCGGCAAGTCAGATTGGACTCTCCGCTGGCCCCACTCCACCCCTACTTGGACGAGTACGGCGTGGCCCGGGTGGGTGGCCGCCTCCGACATTCTGAATTGGACCAGTCTGCCCGTCACCCAGTTATCCTCCCGGGACGCCATCATATCACCACGATCCTGGTCTGGCATGTGCACACAAAATACCTGCACGCGGGTGCCACCCTGACGCAGAACATCTTGCGCAAGACTCATTGGATCCTCCACGCGCCTTCGGCTGTGAAGGCCATCCTCCGCCGTTGCATTCCTTGCACCAAGTCCAAGGCGCAGCTGGCCCACCAACTGATGGGGGACCTGCCCTCGGCCCGCGTACTGCCCGTCACCCGCCCATTCGTCAAGTGCGGGGTCGATTTTGCGGGCCCCATCACCCTGAAGGCCCCCATGGTGCGGGCCAATCGTTCTTACAAGGCATACATCGCGCTTTTCGTGTGCCTAACCACGAGGGCTATTCACCTAGAACTTGTCACGGCCCTCTCCAGTGATGCCTTTTTAGCGGCCCTCACCCGCTTTGCCGCTCGCCGAGGAGTTCCGTCCGCCATGTACTCCGATCAAGGCACCAACTTCGTCGGAGCTGCAAACGAGATGGCGGCGCTCCTTGCCCACGCTGATGTACAGTCCGACATCTCCGCCCAAGGCATCGTCTGGCATTTCAACCCGCCATCGGCGCCCCACTTCGGCGGACTTTGGGAGGCTGGAGTCAAGAGCGTCAAGACGCATTTACGGCGCGTTATCGGCAACGCCATCCTCACATATGAGGAATACAACACTTTACTCTGTCGCGTGGAGGCTGTCCTGAATTCAAGACCCCTCATGCCACTGTCCGATGATCCGACAGACCTGTCGGCTCTCACACCGGGTCACTTCCTGGTCGGTGGACCTCTGACCACGCCTCCGGAACCAGACCGCAGCAACGAACACCTTTCCACACTTCGCCGTTGGCAGCTTGTCCAGAAGTTGGGCCAAGACTTGTGGAAAAGGTGGTCGTCCGAATACTTAAGCAGACTACAGCAACGTCCGAAATGGTGGCGCAGGGCCCCCAATCTTTCACCGGGTCGCCTAGTTATCATTCACGAAGCCAACCGCCCCCCACTCGAATGGCGGATGGGTCGTATCACTGCAGTGCATCCCGGTCCTGACGGTGCGGTTCGAGTAGCTACCTTACACACCGCCTATGGTGAGGTACAGCGCCCGATCGCAAAACTCTGCCCGCTACCATTGGACGGCTCTACTCCAGACACAGATCTCGAGGATGCTGCCCAGAATGCTGCTGCAGACGAGGACGAGGACAACTCCCCAGCCCCCGAGGACGAGGAGGAGGACGCCACCGTGGACGAGAGTGCCTCCCACGCCGCCTCCCGGACCTGTCAAGCCCTGGACTCACCCATCGCTTCCCGGCTTCGACCTCACGTTCCTCGTAAATATCATTAGCATTAAGTATTCCCCTTTATCATTCCCCAGTTGTACAGAATGTTTTTTATGAAATTTTTCACTTTTTTATTATTTTTAATTTTTAAATTTTTATCTACGTAACTTCTCTCCCTCGCATACTTTTTGGGCCACTCGGCCCAAGGCGGGCGGAATGTTGGAGCCGTATACAATACGGCTCCAACATATAAAATTTACCCCATTACTATGTGTATATAAGGCTCCCAGCAGCCAAGGGTCCCTGCACCCATCTTATCAATATTCAGGCTCCCAGCAGCCAAGGGTCCCTGCACCCATCTTATCAATATTAAGGCTCCCAGCAGCCAAGGGTCCCTGCACCCATCTTATCAATATTCAGGCTCCCTGCAGCCAAGGGTCCCTGCACCCATCTTATCAATATTAAGGCTCCCAGCAGCCAAGGGTCCCTGCACCCATCTTATCAATATTAAGGCTCCCAGCAGCCAAGGGTCCCTGCACCCATCTTATCAATATTTAGGCTCCCAGCAGCCAAGGGTCCCTGCACCCATCTTATCAATATTAAGGCTCCCAGCAGCCAAGGGTCCCTGCACCCATCTCATGTGTTTATTAAAGCTCCTAGCAGCCCCAGGGTCCCTGCACCCC